>JAJQWJ010000002.1:97667458-98934958 GCA_023637945.1 Phaethornis superciliosus | reverse complement strand
GAAGTAAGCTTTTTGTTCTAGAAGGACAATAAACATAATGACACTTGCATACATGAACTTCACTACAGACACCTGTTAGTGAGACCGGGCTGACAAGCAATACAAATACAGGATGAGTGTGTGTTTAGAATTTTTAGTAGTCCTAGGAGTTAGAGCAAGTTGACAGGTGCCCTCAGATACAAATATATTTACATACTATAGTTCACACTCAAAAAATCTCATTAGAAATGTGTTAAAAATTGTACTGAAAAAAGAATGTAACCTGCCAGTTTTAGTGGAGAACTGCAGGATGACATTAAGAGACAGAAATAGTTTTCAAATGTGACTAGAATTTATCTTTTTAATAAAAGTATAGGCATCTGAATTTGTGGGCAGTTTTTAAAAGGGCCCAAAGCAAAGATGTTTGCATGATGAAAGCCATGGCACTGAGCATTTTGGAAGTCTGGCTTTTAAACACAAATGTATAAATTAAGAAAAGGGTATGGGCTTTTTTAAAGGATCTTGGCTGACTGGCCAAGCAAAAAGCTAACAAGAGTTAGGTCATGTCCCTATGTTTTCTGTAGGAAGGCTGCCTAAACAACTAAGCAACAAAAAAGAAAAAAACTGGAAGACAAAGACTATCTGCCTATCTTTGCCAATGCAGGATGAATTTTCTGTCTTCTCCCACACAAACTACCAGCCTAAATCCAGAATACACAACAGATCCCATTATTTGAGGATCATTCTGTGGCACATTCAGAAGGATTAACTATCCTTTGAAAAGCATTTCGGTTGAACTTGCCCATCAGTTCACCAACTCCACACATGGAGTGCCCCTCCATGGTGTCATAGCTCTACCCAGCTTCAGTTCTGAAGGATGAAGGATGAAATCTGGGTCCTTTCAGGAACACTGGATTTTCAAGATGCTAAATGCAAGCTTCCTGTATGTTGCACGACACTGCTGCTCCTGTAGGGAGCAGGGACTCTGGATTATGAGTGTCCATAGGCTGGCTGTTTGTAAGACTGGTAGAGGCAGAAGAGGAGCTGTGTGAGGAGGCTGTTGTTTTTAAGCCACTAAGGTGACCAGCAAGCTGTGGTCATTGTACCATCAAGCACACTTTCAGTGAAAACAAAGAAAATACAGATGTAATTGTGAGGCAAGATTTGGATCCTCCAGATTACTACTTCATATGATCCTGTTTAGATAACTATATACTTTGATTATTTATGTTGCAGTATTTTCTATTCTGTACCTCTGTTTAGAGACGAGTGGTGATTGCCATCATAGAGGAACTTTTCAATTATTTAAGTGAATTTAAATAGTCTAATTATTAAATTGCCTCTTCGTTGACTGAGTGAAGGTTACTTTTAGGAAACAAATGCTATCCTTTTTACTTGTAGAGGTTTCTGTCAGATTTATTGGTGTTTGGGAAGCATATAATAGCAGTAGCTCATCTGTTGTAAAATAGTAAGCAGCTGCTCACATATTTTAAAATTTGTTACATTATTCACTAGTTAAAAGATATAAACTTCATAGCTACGTCTTATGTTCTTTTCATGCAAGTATTTATTTAACAATATCTATATTTATTCGTATACCTGTACCTAGAAAGATATGTCTCTCAGTATAGATATACTCACACACTCTTTAACATGCAAACACATATGTAAATACCTAATATTAAGGAGAGGAGCAGCTCTATTGAGTTGTGCTGTGGGAAAAATTTATAGAATCTGGCATGAAATTGCCAAGTCAGTGGTTTTCTGAATTACCTAAGTACAGTTAAGTAGTAAGAGGGGGAGGAATTACATTTCAGTGTTTGACATTAATATAGTCAACAAAAGACAAGCTTATTGTTGGACTGTTTCAGAAACAAAGGGTCACTGTTGAAGTATTGTAACTATTTATTCCTTGTTTTCTGCTAGTTGAATTGAAGTTATTATTGAATTTACAGGAACCTTACCTGTATGTGTTGCTAAGCATTATTAAATTCTTTTTCTATATAATTTGCCTTTTGGTTTTTTGGAAGTAGAATGCAGGCCTCAAAGGAGATTCTTTGAAACCAAATGTTGGCCATATTTCTCATAAAATGGAGGAAAAAAATATATAAAATTGTTCTGATGAGAAGGAAGAACAAGCAGCATGGGTTCTCTGAAAATGTGGGCAATAGGACTTGTGGAAAAACTCAAATAATAAAGTCGCTAAGGAAAATATTCTGAAAATCTGCTTGGAAAATTCAGGAAAACTTTACAGGAGTGAGAAAGCAATGAAAAGAGATGGTTGTAGAAATTTAGCATAGAGCAGCAAGAGTCACATTAAAGAAGGTAATTCAAGGGCAAGTGCACCTATATACCTTCTTCTTGCTCTGCATTTCTCTTAGGAAAGAAAGATCTTTCCCATCCTACTCCTCTGAGATTCTGAAAGAACTGACAGAGTGCTTTGGGATCATTTATGCATATAGTATCTGCACGTGTGAATAATTCATACTTCTGCTCAATGCAGTTTATAAACATGAAATTAAGATAATTAATTTTCTGTTAACTTGAACAAAGTTAAGAAACTACTTCTTTTTTTGTATCTGGTTTGCAGGTCCCTCTTAGCCCAGAATAGTGGTGAACACAGGAACAGCCAAATTTTTGAAGCAAGAGTAAAGAGAACAGGTTTCAGAAAAGGCAGATCAGAGGAATGATGTAAGACTAAACCAAAGCCTATTGAAATGAAGAGGAACCAAGTCAGATTTGTAATTAGGAAGCTAGAGCCTCATCTCATGAATTGGTAGCGCTGTCTTTGTACTACCTGAGAGCCCAGTATTCAGAGTTACAGAGTTAAGAAAAAAAACAGACCTCCACAGTGTAGATTAATTATTTTATGACGAAATTCATAGTTTAATCCAAACTGTAACAGTGTCCTTGAGAATGCTTAGACACTGATGAGATCGTGCTCACAAGTCAGTGTAAAGCCAAAACAGCTCCACTGATTTCAGCAGCACTGCTGTGCCTTGCAGCGATGTGAGTGAGGAGAGACTCTAGCCAATACCTGAACAAATAAGCAGAGAGGTCATAGCACTCACCTCCTACCTATAGAAAATGCTATAAAGTTAAAAAATAGTAAGAAATTTATGTCAAAGTCATAATTTTACTGAAACAGGAATCAGGACATTCCAGGTATACAGGTATAGTTAGTACCTGAGAAGACTGATAAATCACCAACGTCAAAACCCAAATGTACTGTCCAAACAGAATAAATAGTGTTATATTTCCTGCTATGTGATGCAAGATAAGGAACTCTTAAAAATTATACTTTTGCGAAGCTCCATGAAGCTAAGGAATGGAAAAAAGTAATAAAGAGAGACACAATTAAATTAAAAGTCCCGAATTATAGAATTCCTCATCAAATCTTCTTCAGGGTTCAATGAATCATTCAATTCCTTTTCATTCCTCTTTTCTAGTTTTTTCCTCCGGGCATTTAAAATTGCTTTGCATTGTCATAGTCATAAAAAAGAAATTTATGCCCCTCCGAAAGGATACGCAGTATTGCAGGAAGTAATATAGACATGTCCAATTTAAGATCAGCATAGTCCTCCTTCAAAGAAATAAGTCTTTTCCAGGAAGACTGAATGGCTTTAGCAACACCTGGGTAAGTACATCTATGTTTAGACATAGCCTCTTGTGTCAGGTTTAAAATTCATCTTCCCATCTCACATTAGAGGGAATACCTGACTGTCATGGTTTAGGCCCAGCCGGTACCAACCAGGGCTCTGCTTGCTCACTCACCCCCTTACCCCCCAAGTGTGGGACAGGGAGGAGAAAATCCACCTTAAGGCTCATCAGTTGAGACAAGGATAGGGAGTTTTGTATTCCCCAGTTATGGTAACAGACAAAAAACCAGATAGGTCCAACTTTGGAAGGAAAAAAACCCTAATTTAATTTACAAGGAAAAGGAGAAAACATGGTCAGATCTTATACCTTACCCCCCCTCATCCCTTTCTTTCTTCCCAGGCATGGATTACATCCCTGCTGCCTCCCCTTCAGTGGCACAGGGGACGGGCAGTGGGGGTTTAGGGTCAGTTCCCCACCTGTCGTTTCTGCTGCTTTCCTCAGGGGGAGGACTCCTCACATTCTTCCCTTACTCCAACGCAGGGTCCCTCCCATGGGAGAGTCCTTCAGGAACCCCTGGGCCATGAGTCCCTCCCACAGGTGCAGTCCCTCAGGAACTGCTCCAGCCCGGGCTGCACACAGAGTCACGGCTGCTTTGGGAACAGTCACCTCCTCTGGCACGGGGTCCTACACGGCTGCAGATCCACATCTGCCCCTTTCCATGACCCTGCACAGGCTGATGCTTCACTTCTGTCCATCTGTGACATTTAATGGGCTACAAATCCACATTTACCCCACCGTGGTCCTCCAAGGACTGCTCCACAGGCTGCAGGTGGATAGCTGCCATCTCACCAAGGGATTCAGAAAATTCTCTGCTTGGGCACCTTTCCCCTTCCTTCTTCACTGACCTTGGTGTCTTTTCCTCTGGCATTTCTCTCACTTCTCCCTCTGATCTGCTTTGCAGGTCCTCCTCCAAAAGGACCTGCAGTTTCCTTTTCCCTTTCCTTTCTGTTACTCGCAGATGCTCATCCAGCTTCTCTTACCTGTTCACTCTTGAGCAGAGGCAGGGCAGGGATTGGAACCGAGGAGACTCCAGTAGCTTCTCACTGGAGCCACCCCTCTGCCCCACTCCCCTGACTCCCACTTCCAAAACAGCACTGCACTAATCCAAGATAGTGACGGAGAGTGAATTCTTGAGGTGTTTTTCTCCTTCATCAGGAGTGCTGAGAAAGACAGGGGTGTGCCAGAACTGAAATTTGAGGTGAGCATCACATATTGCTTCTAGTGAAGTTTCAACTCAGGATTCCTGGAGAAGGCTTTTTCAGAAAGGCTCTTAATCCTGATGGTGGTGTCACTTCAACTAGTTGCTGGGCTGAATAATCCCAGCAGCCTTGCATTGTCTGTTGAAAGGGAAATGAAATTTCCAAGTCAGTTTACACGATAAAAATACTTCAGTTCTTCCCACCTAACCTTACCTGAGGCATGTATTTTGGGAACGTGATCCCCCTAAGTGCCATCTGGAGTTAATGTGCACAGAGAGGTAAGAGGTACCTGGAGAAACTGAGGTGAGTCACTTGCACAAAGTACTTGTAGTTTTCCACTGGCTACCAGTGGTATCTAAGATAAATTGAGGTGCACAGATTTAGACAAGTGATTTTGGCCTCAGGTGTCAACATGTATTTTAGGAATATTTTTTACTGAGTACAAAGGAAAACTATTCCTTTCATACCAAAGGTTTTCCTTGCAAAACTCTTGGAGCTCTTTGGATAAAGTAAAATAGGGATGGTGAAGAGAAAGCTGAAAGCTCCCAGTGCCTCAGGTTTAGATGACCAGACTGAGATATACCTCAAGTGGCAACTATATGTGACATATGTCTGGTCATAGGTGTATGAGTAACTAAATTGTGAGTATCATTTCAGGTTCAAGTTCTGTGTTGTAAGTGGTTCCAGAGAACCACTTCTTCCACTGGACTGCATTTTTATTCTAAGTAAGCAGCAGGGAGGAATACACAAGTAAAGTATGTATGGATTTTCAGATATATGATTCTGAGTGGTTGGAAGTCCTATAAATAATCATCCCCAAATCAGCAACGTGGTTGGGGTAATTGCACCGCTGTGGTCTGATTTTTCAAGGAATCAGAGGTGGTTGTATTTTGTCCTGTACCACCACGTATGCAGAGCCCATGTCGAGTTGGCAAAGGCAGTGAGCTTCCTGTGCAAATCTTAACTAAGCCTTGGTTTCCATCAGTGTCCCTTTGGAAAATATTGCAGAGTTGTTTGTTTGTGTTTGTTTGATGATAGTGATTTTTGTCTCCTGCTTACTTCCCATAACCTCCCGTGAGTAAACTTTGTCCAATGTGTCTTCTTTGAGAGCAAAATCGTAACACACTACAGAAACAAGATATACTTAAGCTGTCAATGAGCAGTAGAGAACTGCCCTAATGTGCATAGGCCACTAATGCACAAGTAGGGCATGCTAATTTGCTTTTTTTTTTTTAATTTTCCAGGCTTGAATGGATCACTAGCCAGCCTGTTAATTAGAAAATTGTATAGAATCCTAAACCTTGTTGCAACTGGCATTTCTTTCACTCTTCAGCAGAGTTTTAGTGAAATTCAGATCTGACCAAGCTTATATACCTACTTAATCAGAAAGTATTTTGGGCTACTGCCTCTTACTTCATATTGACAATGAGTGCTGTGAATTCTCCATCAGTTTCATATTAGCACTAGCCAGCTCTCTGAGATTAAAATACACCTAGTCACATACACATAAAGAAAACCCCATCCATATGAATGCCTCAGAAAGTCCAGTGAATGCAATTCTAATGAAAGATTTATTTTGTTTTCAGGAAAGGGGGAAAGCTGATTTTCAACAATATGAAATAACAGTTATTCAAAAGTTATTCTTTATTCAAAAGTGTATTTAATCTTTAACATTTATTTTCACTTGAGCAGATTGCTAATGACCACTCATTTCTTCATAAAAAATGATTCCATCTTACAGAATCTGTATTTAAAGAGGCATTGATAAATAGAAGGGAGTTCAGGGAAGAGAATCAAAAATTATTACAGTGCTGCAAGTATTGACTTATGACTGAAGATTAAAATAATTTTGAATGTGTGTGGGCTTGCTAGACCGTTCTTACAACTTTCTGCTCAAAGAACTAGGTGTTTGATTCTTTTTAATTCAAGTTTTAAAAGTGAGAAAATCCTCAGGAAGCATGATCTAATAGTACAGTGGATACACTTTTCAATTTACAGACTCAACTTTTTTTCTCCAGTAGCTACCTATTTTGCAAGATCCCTTCTTAAATACTTCACTTGGAAAAGAGAGAGTAGGGTGTAGAATTTTGTTAGTCATGAGTTGTACAGAGCAGCTAAATAGGAAAGAGTTGTTCAACATGAGCTGTCCCTTGAAATTGTCAGATAATAACTTAAAAACAAGAAAAAGGAGATACTTTTTCTCACAGTTAGTAATTTAATTGTGGATCTTGTAGCAACAGGGAGCTGTGAAAGTAAAAAGTATACATGAGTTCAATAGAAGACTAGATAAATTAGTGAAGGATTGGCATGGGTTTTTTTCATGGTAATTAAATTAAAAGGTTTAGATGTGATCTGAGGCTAAGGAACTGTTGATTTCTGGGTTATAGGATAATGCACCAAGGGAAGGATCACTCTAATTGTGCCCTTAAACATTGCACAGAACACCAAGTGGGCAAGAAGGCTTCCCTTATTGTGTTGGGTCTTAATAAGTGGTGTTTTTTTTCCCTCTATCCTTTCCCAAACATCTCCTCTAATTTCTGGTCATTAAGTGTATTTGATTTTATATAATAATCTGAAATATAAATTAAAAAATTGAAGAAAACAGACATACTAACACCTATTGGAAATGTGAGGTGGCACATATTGTTCTTTCCCTGCTGTAACACTCTTAATCCCACCTGTTTTTGCTGTTGTCATCTTTAAATGTATATGTCTTATTTAAACTGTAAGCACCTCGGGGCAGGGTCTTGTCATTCTAGTTCTCTGTAAAGCATCAGGTTCACCTGTGGTGATATAGAAATAATAATAATAATAATAAAATGCTGAGCCACATCACTCAAATGGGAAAGGTGTCAAAATGGATCCAGGCAAAGGCTTTTTGGTTAGTAATCCCTATACTGCTTATTTGCATTCATGGTAACTTTGTAGAAAGTAAAATTCACACCTGAATAAAAAGAAATACTGGATTGGGGGCTGGTTTAGTTTGGGATTTTGTTTATCTTGTTTAGACATAATAACCTGTGTTTTTTTGAACATCTTCAGAACCTGGGCATTCTTACTGTACTACCCTATTTATCCATCAAGGTGGAATCTTGGATGAAATAATAGAAAGCTAACACTCCAAGCAACTAAAGTATGGGAATTACATTTTCCTGACTTGTACTGGCATTTGTAGATGGTATTTCTTGGGTATTTTGATGAACTTAAGTCAGTAGGAAAAAACAGTCAGGAGAATAGGTGTGGTTTTGATGCCCTGCTAGAAAAGGTGCCTTTTCTTCAGGAAGACCACAAAGATGCAATGGCTACTGTTCTGTAATGTCCTGGTGGAAACCAGGCTTGGCATGTTTTGGCACCTCCTTAAGCCAGGACATACATGGTTGAGAAGTACTGGATTGACTTGCTGTCAGCACAGTGAAGGCTGTCTTACCATGTCTGCACAAAGATGGGATAGCTAATGCATATTAATGGTCTAATATTGAAGCAAACAAACAAGGAAAAAGTACACACACAAGAACCAAGAACAAAACCACAGCCTCACATCTGTGCTGAGGCATTTACTTTTGCATCATGCAATGTGATGGTTGGAATGATTAATACTGTGAAGGTCAGGGCTGAGCACGTTGCTCTGAATGGTGAAATGGGAAGTAAAAACTTTCAGGGAACTACTAAATTAATGTAAATTATTTTGATTGCCTTACACCTGGTGAGTGAAGATACCTGTGCAGACAAGAGAAGAGAGTTTGTAATGCTGTTTGAAGTACTACTAGGATCCTCATAGAAACAGTTGCATACTTTTGGTAGAAATCCATGAGAAATGGTTGCATTGGCAAAGATACGGGAAAAATGGCTGGAGAGATGGAAAGTTTGCTTTACATATGGAAACTGAAAAAGTCTGATGTCTCTGGCTGTAAAAAGGGAAAATTAATCACAGCCTACAAGTGCCTGATTGAGGGAAGCTTTTGTGCTTGCAGTAAAAGACTAACAGTAAATCAGTTTAACACAGAGCTGTAGTTTTGAATGACAGGAAATTGAAGTTATGCAGTCAAAAGATGTATTTTGCTAAAAGCTGTGGTAAGTAACCAATGAATGATTGAGACTGTGGTAAATGTCTGTGTCTTTAAAACAATATGCTGATACTCAAGAGGTTATCTGATGCAAAAGGAAGTTTTGCCACTTAGGTGAATATCAAAATGCATGTGGTGTACATATGGGCAGTGATTTTATATTCAGAAGGGTAATTTAAGGTCTTTAAATTAAAGATGTGCCAGAACCTTTGCTGGGTCAATATTAAGAGTTTTCTATTTCTGCCTCCCTGCCCCAGTTACCTTTTCTCACTGTTTTGTGAGTTGAAGCCCCACCTCACACAAACAAGTTTGATTAGCTGAATCTGGCTTCTTCAGTGCTCCCTCTTGTCTCCAGCAGAGCTGCATGTCTCTTGTTATTTATTTTATGCATTAAATACTTACAGTGTGCTTGGGGCTGTACAAGACATAAATATAAAGGGAGTCCATGCCCTGTAGGACTTACTGTGTAAAAGGAGAGAGGAGTAACAGCTTTGGTGTACAGTACTGGTTGTTCAGAAATAGTGCATTATTGTTTCAGGAACAGGTTGATTTTTGAGTCCAAGAACACTGGTCTGGAGAATGGGCTGGGATGAAGAGGAGGTAACCAGGGCTTGAACAGCTGTTGACATTTGGGGAAAGGATATGGAAGGTTAGGGAGCAGAAGTCAGAGGAAGTCATGAAAGGGACATTTTGTGCCACAGGGTGAGTGATAAGATGTGAATTGCAGTCTAGGGCACGGTTATACATATCCTGGAAGTGAAGGAGTTGCTTAAACTAAAAACAAGCATCAGTGAACCATCAGTTACTAAATTTAGCAGAGAGAAGGAAAGAGCAAGTCTCTCCCCTGCTAGATTACAGATCTGTAGTCTGTTTTATAGGGGAGGTTGGACCAAAAGATCTTAAACGTCCAGTATATGAATGGCATCAAGAGGACAGTTGCAGGGGAAAAAGCCATAAAATATTTATGATTTCCTTGATGACCTAGAATCTCTGGTGTCAGATTTTATTCCAAGTTCTTGCAGTCTTCATAATAACCATGTTTGTACTGTAGTAAATCTTTTGTCTTCTATTTATGAATTTTACATAATAAACATCACCATCAATTTATTCGGTGGTCATTTCAGCTGCTGGAAATATTTTGTATCACAGGTCAATCTGATTTCCCATATAATCTGAATCAGTAGCACTCTGACTAGGTTAATCCTTTCATCTCAACCTCAGGATTACATGGGAGCTCTGAGCTCACATTATGCTTAACAGCTTTTGACATTTTGGATGTAAAAATCATGAATAGCTGCAAATTGTTTTCTGGCTGATTTGTGTGTCTGTACTTTGGGTAGAGAAGAGGAAATCTGTAATGTCATAAAATAGCCCAGGTGTGCAGAAACCCACACTGACAGGTGTAACAACCTTGCAACAGATTTCTCATGCAGAATGAAACAATATATGAAAGAAGGCGACTGCAAAATAATTCTGCTACTTAAAGTAATTGCATTATTCATAGGAAAGTAATTTGTAGTATTTGTAGCTATCCAGAAAATGCAAACTTAATTCTCAATGATCTAATTCCAATATGCTATTCAAAACCGATTTTGTTTAATATATTTTTATTATGCATTTTGAAGGAGAAACTCATTCCTCTCATAAATTGCTCCAGTGCTTCAAGACCCATGCAACTAGTTTAATCATGATGGTTACTTGATAGCATTATCTAGTTATCATTTTATCAAACTCTGATGATCCCCCAGAAGCGGCTTTGGGCAGGATTGTTGAGAACACCGTGGACTGATGAAGACAGAGCTATTTGTTATTATGCATTGAGCTCTATGGCTTGTGGGCAGTAAATGGCACTGCTTTTCACATTTGAAACTCAGAAGATGTATTCACTTCTGTATAGCACTGCGTTATATCCTCTGAAAAGGGAAACTCTCTTGCAGTCCATAACACCTTTTGTTCTCTGAAGTAAAAAACCAATACTTTTCACTTCTTTCAGTAATGTGGTGGCCTCTGTAGTTGTGACCAACCTGACCTTTAGCATCACCAACCTGATTTCACTCTTCTACTCTTCCACCCTTCATGTAACCATCAGCTTTTTGAATCTCTCAAGAAATATCCCTTCAATTTCCAAATTTTTCCCTGACTGGACTGGCTCATCAGGAAGCAAGTTTGTGAATGGCTTCTCTCCCATCATGATGAAGCAGGAAAAATTAAATTTTTCCTGCTATTCATTGCTGTGGGTGTGAGCAAGTGTCAGAGACAACAGCAGTATGCTTGCCAGCACCAGTGCTCCAGCTGAGGAAAACGCTTGCTCTTTCCATTTCCATGTACAGGAGTGAGTCCAGAGGAGGGCCATGAAGATGGCCAGGGGGATGGAGCACCTCGTCTGTGAATAATGGCTGAGAGAGTACAGGTTTTTAAGCCTGGAGAAGAGAAGGCTCTGGGGTGACTTTGTAATACCCTCCAGTACCTGAAAGAGCCCACATGCAAGCTGGGGAGGGACTTCTTGGGGTGACCTCATTGCAGTCTATGGCTTCCTCATGAGGGGAAGAGATGGGACCGGCACTAATTTCTTCAATCCTGTGACTCGAGACATGACTTGGGGAAATGGTAAGAAACTGAATCAGGCAAGGTTTAGGTTAAATATTAGGAAAAGGTTTTTCACCCAAAGGGCAGTTGCACAGTGGAACAGGCTCCCCGGGGAAGTGGTAACAGCACCAAGCCTGCCTGAGTTCCAGAAGAGTTTGGATGATGCACTCAGGCACACATTGTGATCCTGGGGGTGCCCCACACAGGGACAGGAGTTGGATTTGACAATTCTTATGGGTCCCTTCCAACTTGGTATATTCTATGATTCTTACAGGGGAGTGTGGCAATAGGGCAAGGGGTAATAGCTTTAAACTGCAAGAGTGAAGATTTAGGCTAGACTTTAGAA
The DNA here is from genome assembly GCA_023637945.1 of Phaethornis superciliosus. Classification (NCBI taxonomy): domain Eukaryota; kingdom Metazoa; phylum Chordata; class Aves; order Apodiformes; family Trochilidae; genus Phaethornis; species Phaethornis superciliosus. The sequence continues at coordinate 98,923,124 of JAJQWJ010000002.1, read as the reverse complement.
AGAAATTCTTCACTGTGAGGATGGTGAGACACTGGAACAGGTTGCCCAGAGAAGCTGTGGATCCTTGGAAGTGTTCAAGGGCAGGTTAGATGGGACTTTGAGCAAATTGGTCTAGTGGGAGGCATCCCTACTCATACAGGGCAGTTGGAACAAGGTGTTCCTTAAGGTTCCTTCCAACCTAAACCATTCCATGATTGCATGATGTTTACATGCAGATATTTGAAATGTCTTCCCCTGTTCTCCCTCTCCCCCACAGAAACAGCATATTAGGTCCAATGCAGAAAGTTAGTTTATACCCAAACTTACAGAGCTGATATTCCCATGGAAAAAAAAAAAAAAAAAGGTTGTGTTTCGTTTTGGGGTTTTTTTGGTATGTCACCAGTTCCTAATAGAAAATCTGTTGTTCCTTCCAGTGTGACAGATAAATGAGCATAAACACAGCAATAAAACAGGAGTCAGGCAGAAACTCTAATAAGTCCTTAAAAGACATGCACTTGGTTTCACTCAAGTTAGCAAGTTATCTGGAGGTGAACTATGCTGGTCAAGTGTGCTGAGCATGACAGGCATGGATTTGACATAGCTATTGTGTTTTATTTTGCCAGACCAATCATTCAAGGCCCCTAGATATGAGGTGCAAATGTCCACTCTAGACACAAGCTGGACACAGTTGGTTAATGCTCCTCTGTGCAGAGAACTTGATTTTGATCCTTAACGTGGATATTTGTATCTGGAATGCTTCCATTAGCAGTCCTTTGAGGAAAGCATTTGTGCAGTAAATGAATGTAGTAATGTATTGATTACTAAGGGTCTGAAAGGGTTTGAAAGCCTTAAGCCTCAGCCTACACTTTGGTGCAAGCCTACCAGCCAGTGTTCATGACCCCAGGATCAATGGCCAGGTGAGTGCAGAGGTCCTGGACTAGTTCATAAAGGGATGTCAGCTCTTCCCTGGGGGTTCTACTACAAGATGGGCTAAGGTCCATGTGCCATCTGCTGGTGCTGACCTTGAAAGCTCCTTCCTCATGGAGGCTTGGATGTCCCAGCAGCTTGCACCCTGCCCCGTGTCCCTTGATGTATCTCGGTGTGGGAACCGCGTTGGCACTGCTCATGGTACGGAGGAGTTGGGTCCAGCTAAGCAGTACTGGGGAACTGTGCCACTCAACTCTCTGCCTACTGAGACTTGGTGCCCCCCACCACTAAAACAGTCTCTATTTTTGGAGTGCAGGTTATTTTGGATGTGCCGTGTATTCTTACATCTTTAAAATGATTTCATGTCAATGGAGAAGAATCCCACTGGTGGCAGTAAGGCCCCGAAGCAGTAAATTCAGAGGTGACACAAACTGTGTCATCTCCAGCACTGCTAGTAGAGAATAGTAAGTAATTACACTAAATTCTATAAAAGCAGAGCATATTACAATTAAGCTGCTGCTTGGGCATCTGTTCAACCTCTCAAGGAATTTTCATTTCATGTTGGTAGGTGAAAAAGATGAATTGTGATCAAGTCCCTGATATAAATGCTAGATGTTTTTTTTGTTTTTTCTCTTTTCCACCATATTGCAGACATACTGTGCAACACTGAGCCAGTTACTGGCCTGGCCTGCTCATCAGTTTTCTTGTCAGTAAAATGAGCTGTCGTACCTACTAAAAGAATGAAGTCATTAACAACTCTCTGTTGCTTCGATGTTATGGTGGCATATCCCACAAAAATAAGAAAGTTAAATACAGAAAAGTGCAAGCTACCTCCTCCTTATATTTCGTGAATTTGTGTTTGTGCCTTATTTGTATCTTCTGTCCTGGAGAACCAAACAACATTGGTAGGGGGTTTTGGTGTGTTATAAGCTGAAGTGAATAACATATACTTAACAAAATTACCCACTGCATTTGCTGTGAGCAGCACCTCAGTTCCTTTTCAGTTCTGACAAGAAGAACACTATCACCAAGAAAATCATAGACCTCCATTTGCTCCTCACTTTTATTTGGCAGAAAATGGTCAAGTTTGCCATTGGCTTCCTCTGGTATTGTTCAGCTCATCTGGTATGAGATCACATTAAAGAAGATTGTTGCAATTTGTCTCATCTTGTTCTGAAAGCACATACTATCCTTATACACTCAAGCCATACTTTGAGTGATTGAGTGGACCTAAAGAATGCTGAGTAAATATGTTGCTGCAATTAGAATCTGAGGAAAAAAGTGTATCCGGTATTTTCCCTCCCTTTACTATTCATGTATAGAAGGTATACATGATCTTTCCCTTGTACACACAAAACTTAAAAGACAAAATAGACTGGAAAATTTCAGCTGCAGAACCACACAAAAAAAGCTGCCTGTAAAACAAAAGAGAATCCATCTCTGTGAATATTGACTGTCATTACAAAACTCACCTAATAAACCTCTCATTTTATTTTGCATTTTGTGCACAAAGCAGGGATGTCTGAAACACATTATTCTAGAAAAAGGTGCTGCAAGATAGAAATCTCTTCTCCATGTCATACAACGATTTGATTTTGCATTTAAATAATGTCTTTCACACCAGATCTTGCAAGTTTTTAAAGTTATTAATTTAGCCTCACAACATCCCTGTAAAGAAGTTATAAATGAACAGCAGATAACAGTAGATGTAATAGTAGATAGGTTAATAATAGGTTTATCTTTTTTCTTTGATTATGGAGACCAACACAAAGCCCTCTGCTATTTTCTGGATGAATATTAGTTTGTGATGCTTGTGAGTTTTGGATGGCAAACTAGGAGAGCTTAGTGAAATGGTTCTTCATTTCAGCATAAATTCTGAGTGCTTAGGAAGAAAATCAAGTGTCTGTATTCCATAAACAGGGATTTTGTGGTCAATGAACTACTTCATAAAACACTACTTGAGATACTTTGTCTAGACTTTCACAGGTTATGTCTAGCTGCATAGATACAGATAGGCCCATACTCCTCTGTCTTTGCTTTGAGATGGCCCAGTATGTATTTATGAATACATAAAACTACTGGGCCTCAGAGAATCAGTTGAATTTCCAGTCTTCTGCTTGAAATATAATAATTAGCATTCAGCCTTTTATACAGCTTCAAAGGTGTCTCCAAGCTGTGTATTTTTTGACTTTGTTTTAAATGTCATTACTGTGACTATCTGCAGAAGACAGACATTAAAGGCAAGTTATTTAAGAAGCCAAAACACTATCATCTGACCCATGCTTTAATTGCTGAACAGCAATAGCTGAATGCAGTCTCCAGAGTGCTTGTGTCCATGTCTTGTTGTTCCGGGACTTTGGGAAGAGCTTCTTTTAAGTATGTTGCTAATAGGCAATGAGAAGTACAGCAGTGTTGCTGGCTGCATTGAGATTCTAATGGAAGACAGTGTTGCTCTTTGCATTCACCCTTATTGACTTTACACTGAGGCCAACAGGGTCTTTGTTGACCAGGTTCAGGATCAAGTCTGAATACCTAACAAATGTGTGTGTTGTTGCGCAGTAAGATCTACTTTAGATTTACTTCCAAGGTACCAGCAGTCATAAGGACCAAAAACTATTTTTAAAATGCCAAGAGTAGGTTGGTGATTAATGAGGAATTTATTTTATTTTGCAGTGTCTCTTAGTTAACCGGATGCCTCTGGAGACATGCTTTAAACAGCAAGGCACTATCTTAGACTGGTGTGGTAGATTTTCATCTCACGTTGACTCCATTAAAGTAAGCTTCTATAAACAGACATCAATTACAACCAGTTTAAAGGGTTTTAAAATGTAATCCAGCAGTGCTGCTTAACTAAATGAATCCTGAGAACTGATCTCCAGTGAATTAATAGAGCAATGTGTGGAGAGCTCACTATGAATCTGAGTTAATGACTGTAGAAGATCAAATTAATTACAACTGTCTCCGAGGACCTGCAGGGAAGAACTCCCCCCCCCTTAGATCAGCTAAGATTTTATTAACTCTTCAGGTACCAAACAGAGATTTTCTACAGCTAATTTTTAAGTAATTGTTGGGGAGACAATGGAGTGAGGCAGCCTGGTATTTCTCAGGAGGCATGCGAACACTCAGAGAAGTGGTGGTACTGAATTTCACTGTGAATTTCTATTTTCATTTTAAAAAAAAACAAGGCTATGTAATTTTTTGTTTCTTTGGCTTTTTGTTTCATGGAGGACTTTGCATCAAATATTAATCCTAGTATCATACTAAAATTAAAACCAAGTCACTGCATGGCATTTCCTCCACTTCTAATATAGAAATCATTGGCATGACAGGCTGGATGGTAGGTTCCCATTTCGGATAAACACACAAGATTCAGTCACTAAGGTCCCTCTGAATATTTGCACACATAATCGTTAGTTCTTACTATTATTCTCTAGACAATTTATTTATATATTAATTTTACATAAAGCATTATTACCAAATTCATTAATAGCAAAATGATAAGACACAACCATTGGTTTTAAAGCAAGTCTGTGCTGATGCTGTTATGAGGCCAGGAAGGCATACTGGTCTATGTGAAGTGAATTGATCCAGTTCTGAGAAAACAGATAACCAGGTTACCATAAAGTCCAAGTCATAAGTGATAGCAATTGGTCTTCTCAGAAGAAATGTATATGGACATTGGTCTGTACTTCCATCTTCTGGAAAACAAACCCCTTCTTGAACTTACACTTCTTATTCTCCCTGCCTGGTATATCAAATACTTCATTTTGTAGAGCTGTAAAGTAAGCATCCTTTGTGAGGGGCAAACCAGCCCAGAATGTCACCAGAGCCAGCCAGGGCACGTGGGATATGTACATGAGATACAGGGTATCCCCTGGAATCCAGCTTTATAAGCATAGCGAATTAGGTTTTTGATAACATGGTTTTTTAGTCTCAAGTCAATGAAAAAAACCTCTTTCCTGTGAAGTGAATACAGTGATTCAGCAAGGAGAACTGTGAAACAGCCTCTATGCCCTGATTTCCAAAGACTGATGGGAATGTTCTTCCCTCTGTATTCAAGCTCTTTCACAAAATTAGTATAGCAAATAGGAAATCCCCACTGTTATATTTTGGAGACACTTTGTTTTCACTCTAAAATGTTGCTTGTATCACATTTTCTTATTGGGTGCACATAACATATACATCCTTATTATATAAGCAATAAAATTACTCTTGCTCTCTTCTACATGGTGTTTCTGATTTCAGAAGTTCTTTGGGGTGCAGCTGTGCCCTGGAAGCTCTGTAATGCACTTAAATAAGCAGGAAGTTCTCTATTTGGAGATACGTCCTCTTACCCCGTTCACTTGGTATATTGTTGTATGGTTTTTAGTTTGTTAAAATGGATTTGGTCGCAGTTGGTTGGGTGCATCAGGTTACTTTTCATGACTGCACAGTTCCTCCCAATACTTGCCATTGTGCTGTAGTGATCATATATTTACTTGTTGGATGGAAATATTAAACGTTACAAGAGTAAATGCAAACCCCTTTGGACACTGCAGCAGTTGCATTCTTCTGTGTCTACTTTTGATCCATGCAGAGACTGTTAAAAATTCCCCTTTGAGAATATTATGCCCAAGTGTCAAACTGTCAGTTAGCTAGTTCTTAATCCATTTGACATGTACTATATTGTTATGATATATGCCTGATTTTCTAAAAAGGAAGCCTAAGGAGTTCATTTCATCACAATTTCTTTGTCCAACAAACATATAGCTCTCTTGAAGACTGTAGACAATCTTGTCCAACTAAGCCTGTTTTTCATAAAGCCCCATTGATTTAGATTCCTGTTTCTTAATTAAGAGCATTCAATACCATCCTCAGTATTTCTTTTGGGACTGAAGTCAGCTTATCACCTTTCTTGTTTATAAAACAGTTATGTTTTTTCTTCTTAATTCTAACAATTTTAACTACCTTTGTCTGATGATGGACCTGATATGTCGCTGGAATTTTTTAAGTTCTGGTATACCTTTAAAATCAGATTATTGTTGCAGCTTTTAGGCCAGTCATATTTTTTCTTGGATATTTTCACTTATCACACTAACTTTGAAAAATAAGCTTTTCTTTTAGGCCAGTTACATCATTTTTCCTGTTCAATGCAGGTTTGGGGCTTTTTTCTTATTTGATTTTCTTTGATTTTCCAGTAAACAGGGAAAGGTTTTTAGTCAAAACTATCCTCTTTTCTTAATTATGCCTATTTGCTAGCAAATGGAGATTTTTGACATACTGTTGTTATATCCATTTTCCTTTTCATCAGGTTTTTTTCAAATTTTTTCAGCTTTCAGCTTTCAGTAATTTCTCTTTTGAATCCTCTATAAGATGTTAGTAAGGGTTCAGTCCTATTTCTCCCCATACGACATCAGGAACTTGATGAACCTAATCTGGTCATGTTCTCTGGTCTTATCACTCACGAGCATGATGTCCAGATGTTAATTCATCTTCATCAGTCATTACAAGGTCCAAACTGAGGTTACAGTTTTTTAGATGCAATATATTTTGTTTTAAAGAATTGTCTGCATGTTTTAGAAATTTTGTTGATTTTTTTTTTTTTAATTTTTATTCTCCGCCCCCCCCCACTAAGTAACTATAGAAATTTAACTTGTCACTTCTTCCACCCACACCCTCCCTCCCTTCATATATTAAATCCAAATACACGTGACAGAAGCATCCTGCCACAGCTGGTTGGTGGAGACTACTGCCAGGGCTTTTGTAATGAGTAACTGATCCATATTATACAGAAATTAAAGGTACAAGGAAATTGTTACTGGAGTTAAGCACTTTCTGAAGCATCTTGCTATTTATGTTACATGTCCTGAAGCTGCACCAGGGAAAGTTTAAATTGTTTATCATAAAGCACTCCCTCACGGAGAGAGTGGTCAGGCATTGGGATGGACTGCCCAGTCAAATGGTGGAGTCACCGTCCCTGGAGGTGTTTAAGGAAAGGCTGGATGTGACACTCAGTGCCATGGTCTGGCTGATGTGGTGATGTTAGGTCATAGTCTGGGCTTGATGATCTCAGAGGTCTTTTCCAGCCTCATTAATTCTGTGATTCTATGATCTTTTGGTGTAGTTCAGCACTTGCTACTGTTTGATTGTTTTTCAGGCTCCAGTATCACTTAAGTAAGGATTTAATTATGTGTTTCTCTAATGATGTTACAACTATGATGAAGATTAATACTAGTTAAATACGGAGCTTTCACGGTGTATTTTGCCCAAATGCAAGTATATTCTGTATTGCTTTTTTTTGCTCGTCACTATTAGTTGTTTTGTGTAATAGTGCACTGTTTTGAAAATAACTTTAAAATCTTTGCACTGCGTCAAGCAAACAGCAGGGACTGAGATTCCATACATTTAATGGAAGAGGAATGTTGACTGTTTTGAAAACATAGCAACTTTAGCAAATCCAGGAAAAAAACACAAATGTGTACAGTACAGTTCATACGGTAGTTACTGTAACTGCCTGACCTCTGTGAAGTATTAAAAAACTCTGACTGAGGAATGGAACATCTCAGTCATGGCTTCATGGAGTGGCAAGTATTTTGGAGTTTCCAGACTTAGAGCAAGAAGCTTGGTGAACAACAATCACTAAGTATCTGATTCAGTACCAAGATAGGAGACTAGAAGGTGAAAAGTTAGAATTAGAAAGGGGAAAAAAGGCTAAAATGAAAAGATTGCTAGATAGCAAGAGCTGAATAGAAGATACTGGAGAAGAATAAATTTAACTTTACAGTCAAGAATAAGGAGAGATTTGAAAGTAATGAGAGCCACAAACTTGGTGCAGAAGTAAAGAAGTAGAGATGTTTCACAAGAGGGGAGAGTAACAGTAGCTGATTTTGGAGCACCTTTCTGAAATGTAGGAAAAAACCAACACTCCAGCATTCCAGCGAATAGTTATGAATAGTCAGAAAGGCAGAGATGGGAAAGGTGCTTTTCCCCACTGTGTATGGAAGCAAATTCTGGAGGTCAGTCATAAGCCAGATCTTGCCAGGGCAAAATAGCAATTAGAGATTACATTGGAGGCCTGGAGAAAAGGGATCATGATGATGTTGTCAATCTTGACAGAAAAATATGAGAATTAGGGAACAGAATAAAGTAATTTTTACAATGTAAATTCCTCATGGCAGAAATCTGTCTTCTTTATTTCTCTGCAAAACATCATGCATGCTCGTGACTCTGAATCAATGATATGTTCTGCAGATAGTAAGCATGTAAGAACAAACAGGCACCCAAAAAGAGGGAAGATGGGGTGGACTCAATGGAAAGTGGCAGTGTCTGGGTGGAAACTCCCTTCAGGAGTCATGAGCTTAGAGACTATAGCTGAAGGTGAAACAGCAAATGCAAACCAAAAAGAAATGGATATAAACCATGAAAAACTGTTAGGAAGGAAACTGGAAATAGAAAGTGATGGAAAGCCAAAGAATGTTGTGTAGAAGAAGAGAAAATGATCAGCTATGTCAAGCAGGTGCAGTAGATCAAGATCCCTGGACTTTTGCTTTAATACCAGCCTGAGCTGTGTTACGGCAGCGATCAGGCATCCAGTGTCTGCTGTTAAAAATATGATTAATGTAGCAAGTGCTACCACAAGTCTCTACATCATTGCTAGCTTGGATTGTAAAGGAAAGAACAAATAGTTTCAGGCTTTGAAGGGTCAGTTCCAACACACCATGCAAAACAACATGCCATCTTCCACCTGCCAAGCACCTAATGTGTCTCAGCACCAGCCGGGTGATGTATCATCCAGGCTTGTCTCTACAGACATATCACAGGGAACTTACCCCCTTAGACTGAAGATCATTTGCTTTGTATTCAGAGATGGTGTGGTGAATATTTTCCTGTATCGAGGGTATTATTTCATGCCTACAAAATCATATTAAAAGCACCAGTTCTTAATGTTCTGCCAGCTGCAGGTGCAGCTCCACAAGGGACTCTGAATGATCACAGCTGCAAGATCCCTGTACACCTTCCTTAGTCTTGCTGGAGAAGCCTCTCATGGCATTCCTGATGATATGATATCCATGTTCTCAGTGAGAACAATGCTGCACTGGAAGTATTCACATCAGGAATAATTTTACCAGGGAATAATTTTCATTAATAATGGAAGGAAGGAATTCAAGTATTTACTTACTGTGTGTTACTGAGCTTTTCCGGGAATATAACTGTTCTCCAGTATATTAGAAATGTATTGTTGTTACTCTTAAACTAAAAAAGGATAATTAGACAGATCACTCTTTAGCCTGAAGTTTTCCTATACCTGAAAAGGGAGTCATAGAGCCATCTGATGGTTACACAGCTGACCAACTCAATGTTCCATAGACCACACCTTCGTATGATCTCTATAATTCCTATTATTTTAGTGATTAGAGCCATAGGGTAAATTCTGGGGGGAAAAGTAGGAATTCTGTGACAGCTTCCTGCCTATACCCTTTTTATCCGCAAGCAAGGGCTGATGAGGCAAAGACCAGACCTACCATAGTTCTCCTGTTAAATGCACACCGAAGAGTGTTAGATATGTAGCATACTAAAGCATTTTCAATCACATGCAATATGACAATAACTTCCATAAGTTCAGCCAGGCAGACTGCTGTGGCAGTGAAGCACCATTTCAGCTGAAAAGTGAGTCTTTTTGTGAGTCTAAGGGTGAAGAAATTGCCATACTGCACTGGGCCAGGAATCTATCTACCTTAATGTCCAGTCTCCAACATTGACCTCCTTCAGAAGATGATTTCTGACAGTAATCTCACCAATAAATTTTTCATGTAAGAACTGACTGCAGGATAAGACCCTAAACACAGGATGTACAAATGGATGAAGGTGTGCAGATGGATGTAACAGAGCAGAGTAGTGCTGCTCAAGAATGTCTTGTCATCATGAGTGGGGAGGTTTTACTTGGATGTGTATCTTTATTAGTGATTTATTAGTGTTTCTGACATCTGTCTACAACCCATAGTATACAACAAGGGAGGAACAGTGAGGGGACAGAGTCAGGAATAGGTTTCATAGCAGTTCCAGCTGCTCAAATGAGGGTTCAGAGAAGAGACAAAGACAGAAAAAGCTGGAGTTATTAAGTTCTCTAAGTAGGGAGAACAGAAGGGAAGCAAATAATACATACCTGAGATATATGAGTTAGTTTCTTCTATGTGCAGACAGCAATGCCAGATTCTTCAGGTAGGCCCTAGGTTGGTGTTTGAATAGAAGCATCAGCTGCTTTGCAGATATTTGCAACATCTGTTTAAGCTGTTTTATAGAGTGTAATTCCTTTTCCAGCACCAACTGCCATGGGAAAGGACAAACCTTTTTGTTGTTTATATATGTCAGCTTTCCATTTAACGTAGCCGAGTGGTTGCTCCCATAAGAAAAAAATCTTAAAAAGCAATAGGAAACAATTGTTTTATGAAGTCTTGATTACTGCAATTGTATCTGGAGTAGCAGAAACAGGGTAAATGAGCTTTTGGTTTGGATAACGTACGAGTTACGCAATACGGTGAGTGGTATAGCATGACAAGACCAGAAAGCTCACCCGTACCAAGTATCCTGTAGCCTCCCAGAATAATTATTTACATGGTTCTGTTCTCTCACTTTGTCCTGAATCTAGAGGAACTATTGATAATTCTTTTTTTAATTATGGAAACATTTTATTCCACTGTCTCTTGCCGTGGCCTCTCCATTATTGTTCTGATAACTATCTTGCTGGATATGGGTATCATTCTGATCAACAGGTACATGCTATGTGCCAACAATACCCAGTTGGAGAACAACCTTAATTAAAAGTTTTATATTGAATTAGTTTAGTTCTGTAAAGAAAAGACTGATCCTAAACTTCAATATTAAAAGTTGTATAGACCATTGTACTTAAACTTTCCATGCTTTTGCAATGTTTAATCAAGTGCTTTTCTTCCATCTCTTACTGAATATGCTAAGAGGTTTACATTTACATAATTGAGAACATGATAAACAAAGTAAGATTCCACAACTTTCCATTTTGAGTGCACACGTAGCAGGCCATTGTTTCAAGGTATTATTTTTACTCCTCCTTGCCAAATCCCTTCTACTGGAACTTTGTAAGTGGGCAGTACACCAGAGGATGAAATTCAATATAATTAAATACAAGATAATAAACTTAGGTTATAAACCTCTAGACTACATCCAAAGGATAAAACATCCTAAAATAAATGTAAAATGAGAATGTTTAGAAGCCACTTCAGGTAGCTTAAAGAGTATGTACTTAAGGCACAGTGCAAATAATAACATAGGAATGAAAGAAAGGCCCTTAAACAAAAGGAAGAATTTATATATAACATGTTGACAATTATGTTTGACTTCAGTAGAAACAATGGCCATTTTTTTCATAATTGGAGTCTTTAACCCTTCTTCCAGACTATTACTTAAACATAGACATTAATTTTGAAGTACTTGTGTAAGCTTGGTGAAGATGTTTTGTGCTCGGTGCTTTGTTTGTGTGTTCTTATAACAAGGGTATGTCCTTAATGACTTTACCAAGAACCATAGTACATTAGTGGCAAAGTTACCAAATTTGTACTTGGCTATGTGGATTGCATTTCTGGTGTCCTGAGCAAACACAGATCTGAATTGCGGAGTCACCAGCTACAAGACTGGAACCAAGGCCTGTAATTTTTTTTTCCAACATAAAAAACTTCCATTTAGAATTAGAGAGAATTAACATGCATTCACCTGAACATGACTTCATCTAGTTGTCCACACATATTTATCTAACTTTCTAACTGTCTTTGAAGGGTCTCTAACCATGGCTGCTTCAGGTTGAGTTTGTTGGGGAGGTTTAAGGCAAACCATAGAAAGGAAGGCATTCAGCTTGTAACATGTGAATTTAAATGCTGACTGACTCTTGCAGAGGGTCACTGCACAGGCAAAAATGTTTACCTTTTTTTTTTTTTTTTTTGATGGAAATATGTATTCTTTAGTTCATTAGTATGGCCACTGGGACCACCTTTTTTGGGCTTACCTTGACCACAATGTGAACGCTGTCTTCTGAAATTAGACACCAGCTTTGTGTAATGGTCTGAGTTAACCAAGGCAATTCCTCCTCTCAAAGGTAGACACAAATCTCACATACGGGCCAATGCGCATGTGTGTTTTCTCTCAAAATACCAGGGCACAGGAAATCTTGCTGCAGAAAGGGTCAAAGCCGAATACTTTCACTCTCATATTCTGCATTTCCTAAGCTAGTAAGAGAAAAAGCAGGATGTTTCTCTGGCTCTGTTTTAGTGAGTGAGCATTGTGCTTTCGATTGCTGCTGACCTTGCTCATGCCGTGACCCCCCAGGAGGGACAGGTGGCACTAGGAATGACTGATGCGTAATATTTGAGATTTCAGTACTCTGCTAGATGACATGTGGACAAAGGCCTAGAAAGAATCCTGCTTTCTGAGGCTAAAAGCAAGAGAATCATGGCGGGCCTGATCCCACCAACAAGCGTTTGCTACAAGGGGAGAGAGCAGCTCCCAAACAGGGAAGAAAATAAGAGGGCGTTCAAATCCTGAGGAATTTGTAGCTGCAATGACAGCGCTCTGGCTGCCAGGCTTGCTACCTCCCAAAGTGTTTGGAATGCCTTTCTCACTTTCTGTACACTTCCGAGTATAGGTAATAAATAGTATCTCATAAATCAAATATGGGTAGTTGTTTATTGATCCTGGGGCAAGAGCAAGCAATTTTCTAGTCAACGCCTTTGTGTTACACGTGCTATTTGGCAAATTGTGAAAAGGAATTCTGGAAAAAAAAAAATAAATCCCAGTTCACACATCAGATCAAACTGAAATTATTTTTCAGAGGGGCTGGCTGTACCACTTGATAGGAGAAACTGTTCTGCCAATGCATAAGCGAGCTGCTTAACTTGCAAACATTTTAGCTGTGAATGTGCTATGGGAAATTTCTACTGACAGGTTATTATGACTACTTTAATGCACATATGACCCACTGTCTGGAAGACAGTTAAAATTATAAACTGTTCATAAATTTACTGACACTCTTGGCAACACTGTGTTACAGCAGTAAACATTTAATTTGATCCTCATTTCTTAAAATAGTGGTATTGCTATGCCTGCAGAAATGTGAAGCTTCCTGTTGAAGAAATCTATTTCAGGTCTCTGCGTATTAGTCCTTCAACCTTGCTAATATGCATTTTGACAAATGAAACTAGTCATATTAAATCTCCATTTAATGCTAAAATGAAAGCGACAAATTCATGCAATTCACAGCTTTCTGCATTAAGTTCTTATAAAGCCTTACACCCCAATTCTAAGAAATCATTCTGCCCATGATCTTTCTCTAAATGATTTTTTATGTACTTGTCTGCCCCAGCTCCTCATAATACATGTGAGGCATAAAGAATAATTTTGTAATAAGGGAAGCTAATGCATTCTTACAGTTCTTGCTCAAGCAAATTTCCTTCAGTGAAGAGGAATTATGCTCAAGTGATAACTGCATCATCTGGCTCATGGTTTCAGTATTTAGATATCCTTCAATTCTATGCCATAAAATGATGTTAGGATGTGATGAAGCAATATCTATAGTCCTCTGCCCTGTTGTTCACTTTCCCATATCCTGCAGCTGTACAAACAAACTTCTTTTTTCTTTTACACAAAAGTACAAGTCACTTTCTGACAGGAAAATCTTAGGAACAGCAATAAGTTGAAGTGGAAAAAAACCCTGCTTGCCTTTTTGATCTATTAATTTTTGTATACTGGTTTTGCCTGTGAGACTGGGGAAAGAGCTCTGAGTTTGCTGTCAGTTGCATCTGCAGAGCTTGTGCCTTTACAGCCAAGCTTAGAGGGAGGCTGTTAAGCCCCTCTTTCTCAAGGACCATGTTGCTATCAAAGCTCATTTTGTCAGGTATACATCTGTCCTCTTCTGATGCTAAACAAATAATAGCCCCATATTGCTTGCTGCTCATACTCCAGGTTTATTTTAACATCTCTCACTACAGGTTTCTAGCTCCCACTCTTCTGTCTTATCAAGTCCATGATTGTTCGTTCCTTGATTTTTTTGAAAAATCACATTCTGAATTCATTTGTAGAATTCATGACATAGAATTTTAGCACTCCCCTGAGGACTTCTAAAAGCACAACCACAGAAGGAAGTGAGGTATTGAAAGAGATAAATCAGCATGATCAGAACATATATGTCATTTTGTGCTGTTTCGCTGTAAACCTGGGGTTCATCATGGGAGATCAGACAGAAGACATAAAGATAGTATCAGGCCAAGTAATGACTAGAGGGAGCTGTAAAAATACTGGAGTGACAGGTTTATGTAAATTTCATGAAGAAAATTTAAACCTTCAAGAACTGAATACAGAATCAGGAAAGAATAGAAATGTCAGGGCATTAAGGTTCGAAGCCCCCCAGAAAAATTCTGGGAGCTGAAAACCACATCAGATGTGAGCTGGGGAGTGGCAGTGGAGTTCAGATGAGATGCCATATGCAGATGGGGTGAAAAGGTACTCCACCAGTTAGGCAAACGGGCTTAGCATAAAACTGATGACAGGGAGAAAGCATGCTATTTTGTATTATGTGTATAATGTGGATCTGCAAAACATGTAGGGATGACACACAGCTAAGTAGAAGAATGTCAGACAGAGAAATGTTGTTCATGTTTCAATAACAAGACAATTAGCAAGTGTTTATAATACTGCAGAAAACAGAAAAAAAAAAAAAAGGAAGTGAAGGTAGGAGAGCAGCATTCTATCATGAAAATTCTGCTTAAAAATGGTTTTAAATTATGTGAACATCAGTGTAAAAAATCCCATGGAAGAACCAGGCAGATAGTTCCAGCCTGCAGTAAGAAAAGTAACTAGTATCTGCTTAAAGCAATGGTGAGAACAAAGTGCTACTAATATCCTATTCAAGGACAGAGCAGCTTAATACAGTTTTCTCCTTCTGTATTAATTATACAATTCAAAGGCCAAAAAGCACAGAAGACTCCCCAGGCATATGAGAGTAAAGTTTCACTCATTGTCTTCCTGTAAAACTAAAACCCTCAGTAACATGGAAAACACCATAGAAATTTTTCAAAAAGTCATCTCAGTGGACAGCTTTCAGACTGCTGTTGCCAAAGCTGAGAAGAATTCAACTGTTTTTCACTCACATGATTCAGGTTCATGCAGTGAGAGTTGTACAGATGCTGTCTGATGGTCTGCAGCGAATCCATACAGGGAACCCCAACGAGTCACAGATTAAAGAAGACAGAGGGGAAAATGCAAACAAAAAGGAAATGAAAAAGGTAATTTTTTTATAAAAGGCAGTTCAGAGTAAAAAGGCAGTATATTATGGGTTAACTAATGGAATTTCAGCTGGTATGAAAGCTCAAGTACCATCTTCTCTCCTTGACTAAATATTTAGCTTTACTGTGTTCCACATGATTAATAAATGCTCTTCAGCTAACTGAGGAGAGCAATGCTAAATGGAACTTGCAGGCACAAAACTTTGGGTTTTACTGCACATGCAAATAGTGCTTGATAATCTTCAGTGCTTACAGACTACTGATGAAAACAGCTGCTTGTCTTATATCCACAGGGGCTTCTCTGTGCTCCTCACTCTCACCTGAGCAATAGAGAAAAACTCACTGCCTCTTCCTCTAATTTCTGTGCTAGCTGTGACTGAAAAAATGAGCTGTATAATTCCTAAGATCTGTGGATAGTAGAGAAGTCTTGTCAGGAGAAAGCATGTCAATTTAACAACAGCCTGCTACAAATTAGTATTCATTCGAGGAAGTAAAATGTGTTTATGGAGGCAGTTCATAGCACAGTATCATGATTCTGTTGCACTGTTTAGTTAAATGTCGTCTATTAATATTTCAGTGAACAAGGCCCCATGCAAAACCCAGCTGGGATCTCATAATCGGTCATTTTATGTAATGTAAAGAGGTTCTTCTAGAGAGTCCAGCTCTGTTTTCCAATTACTTTTATCCATGCACTTGGCCTGATCCCATGGTGCTACTTTCCACATTAGTGATGTAAAGTCACTCCAGGTTTTATTAACCCATTCTGTTTTAGGCTAAATTTATACATTGCAGCACACAAAGATATGTGTCCACACTGTGATATGCCAAGAAAAGCAGCATACAATCAAACACAGTGCTATAAACAAAATTAATTTAATTACAAGCCTTTTATTCAAAGTTTTACTGGTTCCATCCTCATAGCATCTTGAAGGTGAAAATTCACATTTCTTTGCCACTGAAGATTTAGAGGAAAATTTTTTTTACAATAATAGTATTTTTTTCTCTACAATGCCCTACACTTTGCTTCTTTCCTCTTGTTGAAATTTCCTTTAATTTTATCTTCTTTAAGAGTTAGTCAAAACTGGCTAATATTTTGGAAGCATATCATATTTTGCATGCCATGAAAAGCTAGTCAGGTAAAAAAATATTAGTGTTGTGGATTCTGAATTCCACCATTACTGTCAAATATCACAGGAGTGACAAATTTTGGATTAAATAATTACTTTCAACTTACGAATCTATTCAAAATAATTTGTGATACACTAGTCTATAATCTGAAGTTTATTTTCAATGAGTATTACCTTCCACCTATGGCTGGAAGCAAAGAGAAAATAGCTTGTGCTCCTGCAGCATCTGGGCCTTGAAATGGCTCTCTCAAAGTGAAGGTGAATAGTCCACCAAGTGTTTTGAAACCAGAACCTTTTTTCTTTTAGATTTGTTGTGGGTTTTTTGGCTGGTTGGTTTGGTTTGTTTTTGGTTTTGTTTTTTTTTTTTTTGTCTTCACTGTTAAAGCTGATTTCTTCTCAGAAAACATTTTGAATCTCCTGCCTGAGATGCTATTCATGCAGTTAGTTCCACTGAAGTCACCAGGTTTCCTCATGCAGGGAACTTGAAGTAATGTGAAATGTTAATTCATATAGATTTATCACAGAGTTTCAGAATATTTTTGCCCAAGAGTGATTATAAATATTTTAAAAGGTCATTTCTCTAGCTAAAAGGAGGTATTATGTCAATTAACCAACATACTTAAATCACCCTGTGCAGCAATGTGTTTAATTAAAATTAATTTAGTAAATCCTCTCATTCTGTCACTGAAGGGTTCCTGATTCTATTCCGCTCAAGACAGACAGTCCTCATATGGATAGGCTTTAGATGAATTTTAATTATTTGTGTAATTTACCCTGAGATCCCTTTGTGAAAGGCATTTAATAAACAAAAGAGTATTACCTTTATATAAATGCACAAGAACATAATTGCACCTAAATTGACCTTTGACAAAAAATTGTTTTATTTGAGAAAACATTCCTTGGATCACCAAGTGCTGTCTTGAAATGGCATTCTGTTTTAGGCTAACTGAAAATTCACCACATAGGTGTAATTTAACTTCAATTAATTTAGACATTTAATTCTTTTTAAGTGAGTTCTTGGCTGTGTTTTTATCTGAATCAGGCATATATAAATCATATTCACAGTAAATCAATGGATAATTTCAGTATTAGCATTATTTCATTGGTGTACAGCTTATAACAAAAAGGTGGGCTTTTTCTTCATAAATGATTTCAAAATATTGTATCGTGTTGGTTTTTTTAAGGATTCTAAATGAGGTGCATGGATTTAACCATGATTCAATTACAGCACTGTGTGGGCTGTGGACCTGCTATGATTTAATTACATTTTTGTTCATCCAGACGTTTATAGTGCATGTATGTTTTCAAATCATTCTCACTGTAGCAGCAATTTTCCAACTTCTCTGTGCAAGAAAATGATCTTTAAAATTGTCCTCGCTCTGTAGTACTTAAGGAAGGGAGGAACTACATGAAGAAGAACCTCAAAGATGAAGGCCAGGCTTGAAGCAGTTTCATTAATACTGTATGGCAGGAAAGGAGCCAAGTCCGAGATAATGAGGAAGGAGTTGCAATTTTTTTTAAAGCTATCTGGTGACAGGGAAAACAAAAATGACATTCAGCTGACGAATGAGTGGAGTTTGACCTAGCCTTTTGACCCTTGACAATCAATCTTACCTGCTGCTTCATAAAGAATTATAGCTGTGCCACTCACATTTGACTCTAGATTTTTACTGTTCCCCATTACTTTCTTCTTTCTTTCTTCCTGGTTTTGAATATGTAGCCCAAGAAAAACAAATGTATGTGTTGCATGCAAGACCATGCAAACCAGAAGATTTTCTGTCTTGAAAAATATGTCTTGAAAGAGACAGAAAAAGAGAGGAATAGTATGGAGAAAATTAACAATCAGGGCAGGGTGGGGTTACAAGAAATACAGCAATAAAGCAGCTTATACATGCAATTCATAAATGCCTGTGAGATCCTGGGGGCTTTGGAGGGTGCCATAAATAAGCAGCAGCTTGGCATCTTCCTCCTAAGTGCCCTGTGCTCAGTGCAGTGTCCCTGGCAGGAAGAGCCATGCAGACCAGATGCTGGTGGTGCCTAAGGCTTTGTGGGGTCATTTTGGAAGGTAATGCCTGGGCTGTGCAAGGCAGAACAGATTGGGTCTGCCTGAAAACACACAGCAGGCTCCTAATGTGTTCTTATGTAATGTAGAAGAGAAAATAATGGAATTGTTAAATATAAGCTGCCTTTGCTTAATAAGAGTGACAACACAGTATGGGTGAATTATGATACCATGCAGGAGCTGTGAGAAAGCCAACAAGAAACCAGGATTCTCTTGACTTTGTATGGTATTTTCTTTTTTCTTTTTTCTTTTCTCTTTTTTTTTTTCTTTTTTTTTCTTTTTTTTCTTCTTTTCCCTTTTTTTTCTTTTTTTTTTATTTTTTTCTTTTTTTTTCTTTGTATTCTTTTTTCTTTTTATTCTTTTTTTTTCTTATCTTTTTTTTTTTCCAAGTTTTATTGCTGTGTACACTATCAAGAGTTTGTATAATCTTGTTATTGGAAAGAAAAGTAAGTCTAGACAGCAGATGTCCGCTGAGTTACCTACTCAGGGTGGCAAAGCAATTACCAAGCACTGTGTCAGTGGCACAACTGAAGCAAAGAGAAAACCATCTACAAAGCAAGTGTTCTCAGAGCTAAGTGAATAAAGGCCAACTTTTCCTCTTGGTTTTGGAAGTGTACATTCACTGCCATTGCTCTCATTGCTTTGTGAAACTCAGAAAATGATTTGTCCAACTGTCCTCATCAGCCTTGTTGATTTATATACTTTTATTTGCAGCATTTTTGTTTTCAGATATTAAGAATAATGCTAGCCAGCAAGTCTATATTTAATGTAGTTCACGAGCTGCAAGAGGTGACCACTGGAAGGATTTTACCTTTTAGGGACAAGAGAATTTCAGGGAAACGGAGTGGTCTATGAGGGTGGTTGCTTGATTATTTGTTTTTTCCAGATGTAGTGATTAGTATGAAGGTACTAGTCTCATAGATAATAGAAATAATGATTGACCCTTCTTTTAAAGTTGTATACTTACAAAATTTTAAAGGTACATCCTTAATACACGCTTCCTTGAATGGACACTTTAAACTGTAGCAGCTGATTGGCAAACCTTTTGTGGTTTTTATGTTTTGAACATATTTTTGCTCTATCTTGTGTAAGGAAAGCATGACTCTGCCTTGACTCATCTTGTGCCTTTTTAAGAAAGGGACAGGAAAAAAAGGAAGAAAAGGACAGGAAATATGGACAGGACAAGCCTCAAGCCTGCCTTTCTCTTGAATTTTCATGATAATGAGTGGCCATAGCCATCTGGGCTGGACCTGGTCTTTGCATATTTTGCACTTCAGAAGTAAATGCTAAGAAGAATAAATATTTTCTCCAATTTGATCTGAAATGAGGAGATCTGAGTATACAATGTGGGTTTGTGCAGACCACACCTTCTATGGCTCTCTGACCCTCACTATGTGTTCTTGATGGACAAAATGACTGAAAGCATAGGCTTTATAACACATGTAGGTTTTCTGGCACGTACAAATGTCACACCTCTATGTGAACATCATAAAATCTACTCAGATATTTTGATTTATAACTATTTTTACTTATATTATGTTCAGAAAAAACACCAAGCAAGCCTTAGCATTGCTGGTCTGGAGTCCACAAGAATTATTTTACAAGAAATTAGAAAGCGGGAAAGAAAGGGCTGTTGAACAAAAGAGAGAGAAAGGTGTTTCTGTTTCCCATTTGTTCTGTAATTTGGGAAGCAGTAATCATTGGTACAGGAAGGAAGCAAGCTCACACAGTGGTTCAAACCTCATAAGCATAATAAAATTCTGGGCACAAATCAGTGCAGTCTTACTAGCAGAGGAAGTGAGGTCAGTTGTCTTCAGTCTGTTAACAAGACAACAGAGCGTATGAAGCTTCAGGGCACCAGGATGTGATTACCTGCAGTCTATTCACATAACAAGCCCACCAGAGTCCTGTAGTTATCACCCTTGAATTTATTTTCTTTTCTTCATTTATTTTTTCATTCTTATGCTTCTTCAGACCAGCTCACTGCACTGGAGGAATCACTTACTACCTGTGATTTCTTGTTGGTGAAATTTTCTCCTGGATTTCTTTGTTGTTATTATTATTAGCTAGTTTGGTTTAGCTGGCTCCATCAGTGTCTCTAAAGACACAGGAGCTCACAGTGGTGTGCAATGAACTCTAAGTACTAGTCTTCTAGGAAATCTGGGATTGTTTTTCATTCTTAGGTACTCTTAAACCCAGTGTGAGACAAGTGCCTAAAATGTGCCTGAGCTGAGTGTTCATCTTAGAAGACAACCTTTTATTGGAGATTTGAAAAAGTCTTATGAGTTGCTGGGAATAAAAACATTAGCTAGACATTACCAAAATGTAGGAAAAAAAAAAAAAATGGGTGATTTTAAAACCATCTATCTCCCGTTAGTACAGTGTAGAAGGTAGTTCTGTAACAATCTTTTCCACATAAGCACAAACTTTATGTATCTTTGACCTCCTTAATTTTTAAGATCTTAGTGCACATTGCTGTACTTCACTAATTTAGCTTCCTGTGGTGAGGGAGCTGAAGTTTATTCTCCCTCCTTTTCTTGTATAGAAAGGAAAGTGAGGCAGGAAGATTAACTGCCGTGCCCAAAGTGAGGCAGCTACAGTAGGTTCAGGATTAGGAAGTGGATTCCCAGTACTGCTCTTCACCTATGAGACAATCAGTCATAACTCCCTATTTCTGATCTGACTTGTTCTGTCATAGAGGATATTTTTTTTTTCTTTTTCTAATTAAGAATACCGTGCTTTGTATCTTCGAAACACAACATCCAAGGGGAATAGTATTTGTCAGTACAGCATATTTAATTATTTATAAGTACTTTCTTTGTCTGATGGTTCAATTGCTATTTATTTTACTTTTCACTAGAAGATTTGATCACTTAAACAGTCCAAAATCAAACATTTGGCAGTGTTTACAAATTATGAAAGTAGTTTTTTATTAAAATGTTCTACAGGGAGATGAAAGTTTCGGTTTAGGTAAGGACAAGGGAGAAATGGTTTTAAACTTAAAGAGGGGAGATTTAGGCTAGACATTAGGAAAAAATTCTTTCCTGTGGGGGTCGTGAGAGGCTCAAAAAGGTTGGAGTGTTCAGGTGAACCCTGGGAGTGTGCAAGACCAGGTTGGATGTGGCCTTGAGAAACCTGGTCGAGAAGGAGGTGTTCCTGCCCATGTAGGGGGGCTGGAAATGGTTGATCTTTAAGGTCCCTTCCAACCCTAGATATTCTATGATTAGTATGTAAACCAAGGGCACACTTCTGGGTCTCATGAGAGAGAACTGCTCTGTGGCACATGCTCAATATTTGTGCCTGTGCTGGCACAAGAAGCAGGCTGTGGCTTGCACATTTTCCCTGTGGTCTTCTTGGGGCTATTTCTGTAGAGTACTCTTATGTCAGGGGGCAAACTGAGCCCTCTCAGCCAAGTGAGATGCAGGTCTGCAAGGCACCCATCAGACAGCACCTGACAAAAAAACCACTCCCAGATAGAGCTGGAAGAATCAACAGAATCATGCTGTCATCCACCCCAGTCTGGGGGTGTATTGTGATCAAATCTGGAAATCATTGAAGCATCAGTTAAATCAGCAATGCTTCTAGCACTATGACTGCAAGAATTCAGATGTCATTTCACTGTGCAAGATAATTAAGGGCTATTAGAATTAATCTATTGTGCACCAGTGTTGTTTCACAGACATCAGAGATCTTGTGTTCTTGGTTTCCCCTCTTGATTTTTCAGTGCAAAACATCAAAGCATAAGGTGCTTTCCTGGCATTAATTTCTTTATGAATTGGAAATCCATGTGATCTGTAATCCAGATACTTAAAATGGTCAGCAGTCTATGTTGTAAACCTCCCACTGAAAAGTGTTGCACTGGATGACTGCTTAAAGAACACTTGCCTACACTTACGTGTCTTTGTAGGTATTTTTCTGATGCAGTCCTTTTTAGCTCTAACTATTGGGTAGCTATTGGCAAAATTTTATCCCTAAACATTCCTAAGAGAATAAAGGCAGGTTTTTACAGAACTGCTTTTGTCCAGAATAACATGAATAAGACTTTTTGACAATAATGTTTAGCCAAATTTGCATCTGCTTCATTCTCCTGTTCAAAAATGAGGATTGCTGGAGTACCATCATAGTTCCATAAGCATAAAGAAGTAACTGTCTGCAGCTGGTAGGAAAAAGAGGCTGTTTGGGCCATATCTGCTCAAAGGGAGGGTTCTCTAGGAGGAGAATAGGAGTAGAATTGCTAGAGCTGACAGCCATAGGTATTGTCCTGCCATGTGGAATGCTGGAGAACCTCTGTAGAGCTGTTTTTTTTCAGGTAGGCTGTAGACAGACAAATATAATCCAAAAATTGCCTTTTTGGGAAGGTTTTGGGAGAGAGGGGAAGAAATGAATGTTGTGGTCACGTGATGCTGGACCTGGCTCTGTCTCAAGGATGGAGATGAAAGCATAGTTTGCCCCATGCTCCCTGACGCTTGGATGGAAAATCAAATGAAACCTTATTAATTTCAGTTTCATTGACAACACACAGTAGAAAAAAACCAGAAATAGTTGGCAAATGGAATAGTTTTAAATTGATGATGGAAGAAACATTTGTTTCCAAGCTTCTGAGCGAGCTATTAAAATCAACAGAGTAAAGACAAAATACCTGGCACTGAAAATTAAAGGAGCAGTTTTTTACATCTACTTAGTTAAGACTTGGCAAAACAAATCTAAAGTAGTGGTTTCAAATTTCTGTGTGCATTTACTGTGCCAACTTTTGTTCTCAGGGTTGCTATGATAGATAGTTCATCCCACTTGAGAAGCATGTTTTCCTCAAACTTTTTAAATCAAAAGTCAATTTAAGCAAAAAGCTAGATCTTGTATCAGCACTGACATATGTTTCTTTATTTTGTACTGCTGAATGGTCCAGGCTTTTCATTTAAATAAGCTATTTTGGAACAAGCTCATCTCCATTTAATTGACATTGGAGTTACCACAGTAAATCTAGTAACAGTGTTTGCCCCAATATTTATGTAGCAGTTTCATCTACACCTCTCAGTGGGCTTCCTCAGGCGGATGAGAAATCCACTAATTTCACAAGAAAAAAAATTTATGAACAGTAAATTCTTTTCCTTTGGTCCCCCCCTGTCCCCAGTCAAACGTCATCTATAGCCATACCTTAGCTACCAGTTTGACATGGTGGCAAATGTTTTCATTATCACAGACACTTTCTTAGTTCTCTACTGTTAGAAGGTAGCTTTTTCACTCCTTTATTAAAAGGTTATATATAGCAGGCGAAAAAATTAGGAGAAAGATATAAACGTTGTGTGAAAACTTCACACAAACTATTTGCATCACTGCCATTATGTTTCTATAGGACTAGTAAAGTATAACTATTAAGATACATTCTCTTCTGAATTTTCTGTATTTTAGAGCAAGTTCTGCAGGGTTCTAGTATAATTCTCAATAGGATAACATTAACAGCAGGTGTACTTAATATTAATAACAGCTTTAGTGCATTGGTAAACATTTTTTTCTGTGTGTTAACAGATTGTTGTATTTGTTTAAAAGACTGAGGAATCTGGAGATGAAAAACAGTGAGAAGAATGTTTTGTAGCATCATTCAGATTTGGTATAGCTTAATACATGCAGATGAGACCTAAACCCTTATTTAAAATTATATTTCATTATTCTTAATATTAAAATAAAGGCGGTGTTGCTTAAGGAAGGCAAAGACTAGTTCTCTGAGAGGGTTATTTAAGAATTACTGGTTAGCAACCAAGCTTTTCTTCTCTTATCTGGAAAAGCAAGTATTGTCATTGTTAAGGATAGTAAGGTAGCAGTCACTGCATCAAAAGAGTGACAGCATTCTGTTTTGTCTGTGTAGATAGAAATATAGAATTATTTTAACTAGTTTTGTCAACTCTAAATTTGTTCTTTGGATTTTGTTCACTTTCTATATCTGGTAACTGTAAGCAAAAACATTATTTAAGTGGAAGTTGTTTTATTAATTGTTGGATATCTCTTTCAATTTAAAAATAATTAACCCTGAAGAAGCAGCTTAATTTCTAAAGAAAGACCTAGATGCAGTTTGTTCAAAGGCCTGCTACTAACTCATTTGCAGTGTACAAAAATGTATGAAATACCAAACAGCATGGGGGTTCCTGAGGTACTTTTGAAAGCCTTGAAGTGGATGCTGCATTGCCTGGGAAGAACAATGAAGCTGCTTTTCTGGACTCCTCAGCCCTTTTTTCCAGCTGTGGATGGAGCTTCATCCTAGCACAGAAGTGTGACTGACTTTTCAGCCCATGAATAAGGAGTGCCTGTAAAATCTTCTCCCTAAGTCTCCTGCTCAAATTTTCTACTGATGAGCAATTTATCTATGTGAATAACCAAGCTGTTTATTTCAACAGTGAGCTGGAAACTTAGATAGATGGAAGCACATGAGCACTCAAAGAGCAGCTAATTCATTGTTGCTGTGTGAAAGTGATAGATGCCAGGCACAGCCAAGCTAGGATTAGCACTTAAAGCCTCAACATGTTTGGCTGATGAGCTACAAGGACAGGAGAGAAATCTGATACCCAACCTCCCTCATTTTACTGCAAATTAAAAATGAGCAGTCAGTCCATCCACAGAAGATGGCCAGCTGCAGAGGCCAGAACTGCTGCTTACCTTCTTTTTAACTTTGTTTTTAATCTCTCTGAAAGTAAAATAAACTAGTAAAAGGGATATAGGCAGATCACCTGAAACTGACCAAAAATTAGCCTAAAGATTACAGAAAGAAAACAGCTAAGGATGCTCTGGTATGTTCTGAAATGCACACAACTAAATATAGCCATTCTTATTTATGCACAATAGTAGCAAAGTAGAGCTCTTGTAAGTCAACACTCAGGAATGGCTTTTGGTGTGACAGATTACTAAATTACAGTTCACCTCCCAGCTCTTCTACAGTTTCTTATGTGGATGGAGTTGCACAGTCTCTTTGCGTTGATGCTTTATCTAAAGAAAGAAAACCTCCATCTTCTGCTCACATATTGAGGTTACAGCACCTAGCACTGAGCCTCCTCGCCAACCCGGTGACCTATGGTTGAGATTGCTCCTGTACCACAGCTATTAAGCAATATCACGTGTCATTAGAGAAGGCTTTTTAGTCCATTTTTATTCTTCAGTGACTGATGAAGAATGTCATGTGCAGCATGATACTGCACAGCTGGTGAGGAATGGCCTTCAGTGCCTGGGTGCTGTATAGGGCCTGAGAGCATCACAGACCTTGCAGGATCAAGCCACACTATTTGCTTTGTTCATTTCCTCATCTTTTTCCCCTTGCTGCTCCTTTTTTTTTTTTTTTTTTTTTTCACGGCTTGGTAAAACCAGGGGTAGTTCAACACTGTATTAAAGATAACAGGACCTGTTATTAACAAGTTTAAAACAGAAGCCAATGCTCCAGAGGAGCTTTTGTGTGCACAGCCTTGCAGCATGGCAGAACTGACACTTTTCACCTGGTTCTTATACTTGCTGTTATAGTTTTATTGATTGCAAAGGAAAGGACTGGACTGGGCTGCATTTTTTTCCTTATAGTACACACGCTGCTGTTTCCTGAATCATTCCATGGCCTGTTCTCACTGCTGCCCAGCTAACTTCTCTAGCTGGAATTTGCACACTGGCAACAGAATTTGCAGCTGCTTGAATCTTGGAGTTCTTAATAAGTTGTCTGAGGTCTGCCAGCTTTCAGAATAGACTGGAAGTGGAAAATGATAGAAACACAAGCATAATGAGAGTCTGAGAGATGAAAGCAGCTAGTCACACCAAGTCACTTGGTGGGCATGGTACCCTCTGCTATTTCCAGTGATTGAGGCTGGGGAAAGTGACTATGTCCTTTGTCATTCTCAGGACACTTCCACAAGCTCAGCATCAAGGCCAACCTTTTAAACCACAAACACTTTGATCCACTGTTCGATTGTATTGTTTAAAAACACCCAAACACACACATGCACAAAAACCTCAGTACATTTCACTTACAGTAACTTCACTTTTAGTTAAGGAAACATGACTCACTTCAAAGACTCTTTGAAGAGACTTCTAATAATTCCTGATCTTCAAAGAACCATTGCTGAAGCTATACCTGGATAAATATTTCTTTGTCAGAAAAGCCGCTTGCCATAAACAATTATAGGAGATGCAACTGCAGGCCTATTTTCTGAAGAATTTAAAATCACCCTTTGAAGCCACCCAGGCAGTTCAGCTAGTTCCTCTTGACAAGACTTTGCCCAAAGCCTCATAAAGGCACCTTGCCAGCAGAAATGGCAGGGCACCCAGTTGACTGGGGACCCATGGCTCTCTGAACTTCAGGAGAGGATTGTGCACAACCTCTTCCAAAGTTCCTGGGGCTGTGGGTTGTTGCACTGCTTCTTCTACAAGCATTGCTTCTTCTGAGCACGTCAAAAGCTTGGTCTGTATAAGTGCCATGGAAATTATGGTGTCTATCAGCACTAGAGCATTTGAAAGAGATAAGGAGAGAAAAAAATTATCTGCAGTCACTGGTATTAAAACTTGTATGTTCAGAGGGCTCTTAGCCTTTGTCTGATGCTCATTATGAGTCATGGTTATTGTTCTTCGAGTCAGCAGACTGTTGTTTCAAACTTAATTTCTTTATGTCATTCATCTGTTTGCTGTCACATCCCTTTGGCTGATCTTATACTGGACTCTGCTGGCCTTTAGATTATAATTTTTTTTCCTGTCATTAGTTTCTTTCAAAGGAGTCCTGCAGAATTTTTCCCAAGAAATGGGAAGTTATCTTAAATTCTGGTCCATAGAAACACCTTTATGGTCTCAATATGGTCTGGAAATCCAATCTGTACGAACACCATGCCCCTCAGTTTGATTTTACATTCCAACACTACTCTGTTCTTAGACAATCTGGGACCAGTCCTGCTCTTTCTAACTAGAAAACCAATTTTATCTGGCGTAAGTACTTGATCTCTGAGAGAGTCATCTTTTCACACAAGCAAACAAAAAAAACAAAAAAAACCAACCAAGCAACAAAAACAAACAAAAAAACCCCCCAAAAAAACCCAAAACAACTCCAAAAAAAATCACACCACACAGGCTTGTAAAATTAGAAGTTTTCCAGATCCAGATAACACTTGCTTGACACCCAGCCTTTGGCATTCAAACACTTACATTGCCCTCAGACTATGTTATGGTGGGTTTTTAATTGCCTGTCTTTGCATGAGAATCCCAAGACAACTCCCTGATTGATCCCCTGTGTCTCGATGATACCCTGACTTCAATTAATGTTTCAGCCATCTGTACAATATGAGGCCTAAAGTCCCATTTGAGCTGAGGAAGCAAATGGCTTATTAAAGTCTAATTTCTCCAGCTTGTTCTTGCCTTTGGGCATTTTAAATAGGTTAATGCAGTTTTTACAATACACTCAGGAAACTTTACTCACAGAGTGTTGTCATAAAGTAGAGGAAAATAGCCCCTAGATTATCTCAAAATGGGAAGTATTCCAAATATACTTGCTCTAATATTAGTTATGCTCTCTACATAGAACAAGTTTTCCTTATTTATTTATTTTTCTTCTCCTAAGATTTTAGTGGATTATTGTACATTTTAAGGCTTGGTAAAGAAAAAAAGTCATATTTATTTAATGCAGTGAATCATTTTTCAGGGAAGTTCTAGTATTCATCAGAATGTGAAGGCACCACAGGCACCATACAAATTATAACGGTTTTCTTCCTAATACTTCCTTTTTATTGCCTATATTCTTTAAAGTGAATTTAGTGCTCATGAAAGATGCTGGATATGACAACAGCAAGAAGTGAAGCCCTCTCTTTATCTGCAGAATTTATACAAGGAACATTGGCAATGCAAGTTTCTCCCCATAACCCCATCTGCTTTCTGCAGATATAACCTTGAGGGATCACCTTTAGGAAGGAGAAGATGACTTGGACTCTTTACTCTTGCTGTCCTTAGCCTCTCTGCAGAAAGTTCAAATAAAGATGTCAATTGATGCTATCCAGGGCTGTAGTCTTTATGATCTTCCTAATAGGTATTGGGAGGCCATCAATTTATTACCTTGACTGTGTAGCAGGCTGCTTCCAGTGTGGGCTCTCAATGGGTATCCGCATGTGAATACATCTTCTATACATATAATACATCTGCTGCAAGGTAGAATATGTTCAAAAGCACCATTAAAGTGCAATGACTTTTGTTCCCTGTATTGACCTAGACTGGATTTGAACCAGTGATTTAGAAATAATATGCTTTCTATCTCCTTACTAATCTCTTCAGCCACAAGTCCAACCCTTCCTTCTTTTTTTCAGAAAGAGGAGGATGCTAATATATGTAAAACAACTCACATTTTGCTCTCAAAAACAAAATTGAAGTGCATGCAAAATCACATTGGGTATTTGGCTAATCTACCCCTCATTACCCAGAAGGGAGAGAGCGTAAACACAGGCTTGCATTAGGCTGTTCAGCGTGTGTATTCAGTCTTTAGAAATCTGTTTCAAAGAAAAGAAAGGCATATCCCTCATTAGAAGGAAAACAACAGGGTAGAAAAAAAAAAAAGAAAGTGGGCCTTGTCAACTCAAACACAAGCTGAGATGCTTAAGTTAGTTACACTTTTCAGTTTAAGGCAATGCAAATCCATTCTCCATTGCTGGGGAAGAGGGAAAAGGCATTAGGACCTTGAAATGGCGAGAGCCAAGTTCTGTGCTCAGTCAAGCAGGAAAAGGTTTAAAATATGGTTTCTCCTTTTTAGTCCATTTTACATTGTATGAAGGCACTGAAGAACATCTATGTAATTATGTAAATAGGAGGATAGAGAAGTGCAATGGTTTGTAGGCTAAAATTGTTTCTTGTTCCTTCTTTCTCTTTACACAGAAATAAACATCTACAAAACATTATTAAAATAAATCAGACATTATGTGAAGCTTATCCACAAGAGCAGATTCTAGATATAAGTTGAATCTCTGAATATTAGTTTGGTTTTCTGCCAAGCACTGTAGAGGTCTTAAAAATCTGAATTTATATTGTGAGTGAGAGGTGGAAAATGAATAATTATTTTAACATCGTTTTTATTATATATAAATATGTGGAATTACATATGTGCCTTGCTTTTTGGAGGAACGTGATTACGGCGTATATTTTATCTAAAATATAACCAGAGCCATTCCCATACTTACACTGGCAGTTGATACTACTTTCAGTGAATACAATCAAGATTGGGATTTGAAGACAGAGCCTTTTCAGTTTTCCCACTAAAAAAAAAGATTCAGTCATTCCCACTGTCACAGGTCAGACTTCTCCTTTCAGCATGGTTGCATCAGAGATTAATTTCTCCCATTGCACTACTCTACTTGACAGAGGGGCATGTTAATTTAATTTCAGGTTCCTGTGTAAGTAACCAGCAGAAGAACAGATGATACAAGAAAAATATGAAAAGACACATTTTATGTAAATGTTGTAAATGCAGAGCAGCTTTGTGCCTAAAGTATCCCCCAAAGGAAGTCAAGTCCATAAAGTAGTCTGAGGTCTGTGACAAGTATAGAAGTAGGTAACCTAGGAGATCAGAAAGTTTATCTCTTGGCAATCCATTTGCATCACTTAACTGCGTATCTTGTGTTCTATTGTAAATGCTTTGATACTGTGGCTAAGCATAATCCTCTTAAAGTAGAATCATAAAACTTGGGGCAATCCCACAGCATCGCAGCAACCAAGAAATGGTAGTTAAAATTTAAGTTTGAAAATATGTCATGCTGTTGTTTCTTCATAGGTGTTAATTCTTCTTCCTATCTTCCTGGATACCTGTTTTGTATTCAACATGTATTTTTCTCAAGGAAAACTGAAATATAACACAGCTTTTGTAGGTTTTACTCACAGTGTTTCATCGGTTGCATGCATTTTTAGTTAATTATTGCTTTTTAAAATTGAGATACTTTTTAGTATTGCCTTTTTTAGCCACAGGAAGAACTTTTAGCATTTTTTTGCACATCTTTTTAATTCTTGAATGCAATTCTGAAAGAAAATAGGCACTTCTCACTTATATGTCAAAGTTATACTCAGCTGTTAGGCAGTATGACATAAAAAGATTCCTGTGAGTTAGGCAGTGCATGTTATCTTTTATACATGCAGACCTAGCACTGTTGTATCACCTGAAATTCCATCAGCCTCCAAGCTCTGCAGAAAGTGACAAATGCTAGACAGGTATACGATTTATAATGGATGAGGTATGCAAGCAAGCTCTGGGAGTGGGATTGGATTTGATTACAAACAATAATATGACACAAGCCCTGCTGTGGATAGGACACACATTGAGAGAGGCAGTGCAATCAGGCAGCTTAAACACCAGATTGCAGGCATGATCCAGAGCCCTAAATCCACCTTTGCAATTCACCTGATGTGTGGCTTTGGAAAAGCCTTGTCTGATGTAGCAGTCCTTCTTCCAATTCCCTATCTCTTTATTTAGGAACAGCATGTTAAACAATCTTACCTCACTAGCCACTTCAATGCAGTTTATAGCTCAGCATGGTGGTAGACTTCAGAGAGGCTTTTGAAAAGAATTATGTGAAAAGACAGTTAAATTTGAATATTTTTGTGCAGTCGCTGGCAATGAGCTTGGAAACCCTTCCATGAAGTAACTTTTCTCCATCAACAAAATTTTTCCTGAGGGACTTCCTTCCATCCCATCAAGAATCAGTGCCTTTCTAGTATAAAATCACCACTATTGAACGTCAGAGATATTGATATTCTTACATGAGCCAACATTCAAGTATTAGGCAGTACTGAATACAAAGCTTTTCTACTGCCTTATGGGGAATTTAAAAAATCTCTGGATCTCCATCTGAGAGTGCTGGGCATCCCCACAGAATTTACAAAATTGATGTTTTTCAAGTCAAATTCAGACCCTTTTCATTCATCAAAGAAGTCAGCTTTCCCGAGTGTTTGCACCTGCTCACATTGTTGATGCACAGAAATATGTTGGCAATGGCCATTCAACTTTGGTTACATTAGCAGCTCAGTAGGACCTGAACCTGCAAAATTTTAGGTTAATAAAAAAGCTCTGGAGGCATTTTTTTTCCTGTTTTTTTTCCCCCTGGATACTGCCCCTTTGTTCATGTATTGGCAGAATTAAAAAATGTACAAATAAAAATATCCATTAGACTGAATATTGGCTTTATGGAGAATGGAAGTTTAATAAATATTTAATTTTTAAGAATGTAATTCAACACCTGAATAAAGTCATGACTAGTTAATGAAACCCAGGCCTACACCACTAGGATAACTGCTATAGCAAATCTTACATGTGCAACATTAAAATCTTTCTTTCTGAAGCAGACATACACTTAGTAAAACAGCATTTCAATTAGTGTGGATTTTTGTCCAATCATACACAAACAGAGCAGTAGTCTTTCTGCATATCCACAAAAGTGCTGTAAACTCTGATTCTGTAAGACCAGTTATGGCACTGTTTAGCAGCATCTCTATGAAAACATCCTGAAAGAAAATTCTATGCTATGAGGAGAACACTAATGCTAATAATCATTAAATACCAATCTTCTGACTGCTCTGAGCTACATGCAAACACACAAAACAATAAACTTTTTTCAATATAATGTAACAACCCCTCCATGTCTTTTAGTTTGTCAAGAAACTTTACTTATTCTTACATTTTGGGATTCTTTACTTTTCTCCTCATGTCTTGTATGTTGGAGGAAGTCCAGACGGTGATGCTTTAATCTTTAACTTTCTGTCAACAGATACTTTTTGTATACCAAAATTTCAGTCATAATATCCTTGAGAAAAAATTAGCGCTGACCTGTTTTTATACTTTTATGCTATTGGAATCACAGTGATCCCTCTGCCCTGTTACCTCATGTTACCTCATGCTGTTAATTTCAGTATTCTTCTGATTACTGAAATATTTTCAAAATTCTAGCTGAAAGGCATACCTCGAGGAGCCAAACATGCTCTATGCTCAAAACATGTTTCAGTAGATGGCTTCCCCTCTACCTCGAATAACTTTACCCGTTCCCTACTATGTGACCTACATACAATGTATGGCATTCTGAGAAATCCATCCTTCCAAGCCTTGGCCTTTAAGAGTGCTGTGTGGGAGCAAAAAGGTTTGGGCACCAGTTCAGTACAAAAAGCTCCCATTATATCATGTTTACTATAGAGAAAGTTTTGTCTCATCCTGTTCAGTTGTGCAGACAAGGTATAAAATGACCCCTTGATCCTCTCTATAAACTGGGTGAATTACAAATTATACTTCTATGAGGCATCATTCCATTCATTTCCTTATTGAAGTCTTTGGAAGCATCAAGAGCCTGTTCAGTTTGAAGTCTTTGTTCTGGTCATCAATGGTTTGTCCAGAATTATAAGCTATCATAGGTGAGGAAATGGGCTGCACAAGGTAAAGAGCTGGTCTAGATTAGTTTTTTCCTCATGGTAATGGGAAAGGTCTTTCCACCTCTGTGTACACATAGCTAAAGATAGAATTGGTAAATAGTATTCCTTGCAATCCAAGGTGCTTCATACTGTGGTTAGTATTTGTCTATGCAGTTGCTTTCCTGTACACACACTTTTTCTGTTCTTTGTTCTAATATGCCTTAGATTATATTTCCACTTACCTGCACACTTAGCTTTGAGGCATTTAGGTGTGAATTCTTATTGGTGAATTGAGGGAAGTGTACACTTACCTCTCCAGGCTGATTTCTTTTGCATGAGATACCATGTGTGTTTTTAATTTGATGGTCACTGTCTTATGTTGAAACACAAAACTTCCATCAATAACTCTCCTGATGGAAATATATTGGTGTTACCAGTCCTACTTCTCTGCATTATTCAGGTTCTCTGTTGAAGTCAGGTATACATGGCTATAACTTCTTTAAGGCAGATTTATAGTTCGATTCCCACCTCTGGTGAAAGAAAATTTAGAGCAGCTATGAGTACAGGAATGGATGACCAACAGCTCTTCCTACTGAGTCTTTTATTTTTTCTTCATACAGCCTTTTTTGGTTTACCCATTTTGCCTCATCTTTCTCCATTTTCTTTTTCCTTATTCCAGTTTATGGTTCATTGATTTCGTAAGTCAAGACCTCAGGATCATCCCTGGGGCACAGACATCTGGAAAGCTAAAGCAGGGATGTCGGCATCAAAAGAAAGTGGAGATGACTTGGCTTTATCTGCCAATCCACAAATAACTTGCTGAATAGAATTTCTGGCCATGAAATCTAAATACCATTTTAGAAACAACAAATTTGATTAATTCTCAGTTTGTTTTGGCTTCTGCTGATGGAAATTGGAATACACAGTGGTGTTGGCAAAGTAGTATACAGAGTGCAAAATAGTGCACTTGTGATCTTGTAAGCTGTTCCTCTTGGGATCTTTAGGCCATCTAAAGAACTCCTAAGATGTTGAATAAAGTGAGTAAGGCTGGAGACCCAGTTGGCCTGTTCAGGATATAACCCAGAAAATGTCAGACTCCAGTGATGTTCTGGTTGCTGCTTAAAGATGTTCTTCCTTAGTGACATCCCTGTGGCACACTTCTTGCCTTCCTGAAGTAAATTAATGCGTTGGTCAATTTGAAAGAATCTCTGCTCCAGCTCCTCTGGAAAAGTTGCTCCTCTGTGCCAGAAAGTTGAAGTGGGCCACGGGTTTCCTCTAGAAAAACACAACAGACCTTTACTACCAGGAGTAAGTGAGCAATACAAGTGCAAAGAATACCTACCTCATTTTAGATGTGGATGATATGGAGCAGTTCTAATTTCAGACACATATATTTTGTTGGGTATTTTTTCTACCTGTGCACTTCACAAGAAATTCCACAGCTGAATGTTTTATTTCCTGACACCTGTTGTATAAAGATATGACAAAGCTCTTTTCAGAGTATCCTTTATTTTACAACTACTGTTTTCTCCTCCTTTTTATAACAGCATCAGTTAACATGATGAGTTCTTCTTATGCTGTGTACAGTGACCTCTTCACCTCTTCTCTAGGCAAGCAAAATTCCCATTGTCTTCCCTGGTAAGCTTCTCTGAGTAAAGACTACTGGTCAGCCCTTATGTCTCTCCTATGGGAGAGCTGTAGCCCTTCCAAATCTTTGCTTTCATTGCCTCCAGCCAACTCCAACTTACTACAGAACTTCACTGGCAGAATCACAGGCTATTTATTATTGATGGGAATGTTGATGCTACAACTTGAGGCCAGCTGACCTCAGGGGACAGTGTGCACCACAATGTAACAGAACCTCAGTTTGGTCCAGGACAGCTTTAACATAGCAGATATTACTGAAAGCTACATAACCCCCTTCTCTCTTCATTCAATCCACAGCTACCTCATCCCTGAACTCCCAGATTCAACAGCTTCAGCATCTTCAGCAGCTCCAGCATCAACAGCAACAGCAGCAAGGTCAGCAGCAGCAACAGCAGCAGCAGCAGAGCCAGCAGCAACAGCAAGGTCAGCAGGCACAGACTCCACAGCCACCCCAACAGACCCAGCAGCCACAGACACAACCGTCAGCAGCACCGCAGCAGAACCAAACACAGTCTCAGAACCAGAGCCAACCTCCTTCAGCCCCACAGTCCTCCAGCTCTCCTCAGAAACCCAGCCAGTCACCAGGACATGGCCTTCCATCTCCTCTTACTTCACCAAATCCATTGCAGGTAGGACAATGTGTACACATCTCTCACAGTATAAGAAAGGAAAGGGTGTATTCTCCCACCAGAAGGGGAATCAGGTGATGTTTATGCCCTCTGCCCATACCATCTGAGAAGTTCCTCCTTGTATTAGTTAATCCTTATAAGCTCTTCAAACAGTTAAAAGGCCTGATAAACTAGAAAAGCACAACTAATTATGGTCCTAGTCTGCTCCTTTCTGAAGAAAAGGAGCTCCTCTTTTTCTCCTGAAGTCCATATCAAAAAACCCATAGAAAATAATGTAATATTTTACATAGATTCAGTGTTGTATCTTTGCAAATGGTGTTTGCCCAGCAGTCATCCTGTATGTTAACTTATGAGGACAGCAAAGTTAGATGTGCATTAGCAGATGATCCTGACTGTCCCTAAAAGAAGTAAGAGCTTCTGCTGGTGGACATGTGTGAGGGATGGATGGATTATCCTTCCTCTTGAAATAACAGTCCTACCATTTACCCTGCTAAGAATCAAATACTTCTCTTAAGAGTCTCAGCATAGACTCCAAAGCTAAGAATACCAGTAATGCCTTTCCTAGATGGTGCTTTCAATTGTATGGATTTTTTTAAAAATGTACCAACATCTGTGGCACTCACACTGATGCTGGGCTCTGCATGTCTTAGATTTCTCAGTCAGAAACAGGAGAGTTCTGATCCAATGGTCCTAATTTCTTATGCTTTGGTGTCCTTGCACTTCATGTGTGATGCTATATTCACATGCTGCAAGAACAGCTTCTGGTGTCTTCACAAGTATGATTCTGAATAAACACCAGTCTGTGAAGTGAGCAGTGTTTTACAATGAGCAGTGAAATTGCACTTAGAAACTAGGAAAGTGTCTATTTCTTTTATTCTCTAAATTCTGAGAACCCACTTAAAGGTTTTATCCACACTGAAGTATTTGGCTCCTCTTTCCGCAGAAATAAAATGCATTAGCTTAATAATTAAAAACAAACAAACAAACAAAAGATGTTTTCAAACAATGAAGGGAGCTGATATACAAGAAGCTGTGTCTGCTGTTTGGTCAGTTAAACCTGCATTAATATGATTTTCAACTATTTTGCATCAGATCTGATTTTTTAATGGTTTATATAACAAACTTAAAAGTCCACAAGAGATTTGTCCTTGCTTTCTGAGCTTTTTCTTAGAATAGAGCATAATGTTTCTAGAGTTTCTTCAGTGTATTGTCTTAAAGGCTACTTAGGCACCACTTAATGCCCAATCTATCATGCTAGTGGATGCTTTGGGACTCTTTAGTATGCAGATTATTGACACACAGAGACAATAATATTTCCAGAGGAGCTTCTGTTACAGTTTATTGTCTTAGTTCAGCTGTAATTTATGCACACTGACCGTATACCTTATATGCTTCTAAAACTGCCTGCTAAATATTTTGCTACAAAATGCATTCAGTTTTCCAAACAAAGCAAATGCACACGTAAATTAGATTTGGAGTAGAGAGGAAGTGGGATTATGTCAGTGAATATACCTCAAGAGTGTTGTACTGACAGTGAATATTAACTCTCATATAAGCTCTGGTCCCAATGTAAACCTCAGCTGAACCTGAGTACTTCCAGTCTCATCTGTGACCTACAGGTACAGGTCAGTAGAAACACTTTCTACTGTTAGGTCTCCAGGGTTACATCTCACATCAAGAAATACAATAAAAGTAAGTAAAGCCAGTAATTCCTTTCATGGAGATACCTTGGCACATCTGTCTCCTTAGCATGCTTATTCTCACAACGACCCTTCTGAGGGCAGTCTGGATGTGTCAGGCCCAACAGAAGGGGCAGGAGAGAATGAAACACACTGAGGTGGTTTTAGTTCAGATGCTAATCCCTAAATGTTTTAGGAACTGGGATTAGAGATAATGAAAGACACTATCATGAGAGGTCTGGCACTCCCACTGGCCTGAGCTCAGCCATTATTGATAAGCCAGCTGCATGACTGGGACACCTTCAGAACAGCCAACAGATCAGAAATCATTAGCTGTCAGTTCTGGGTCAGCATTAAAGAGCTACTAGTAAACTGGAAGATAAGTATTGTAGCTTAGTATTAGTATTTAACTCTCTGATCCTCACTATTTAAATAGCCATGAAAACCCAAGGTTTGTTCACAGGTGTAACCATGCTGTAGGCCAGCATCCAGACGAGAAGCCAGACTTCAGCATGGCACTTCAGGACACATCTTAGTGACGTGTGTAAAGCCAGCACTTTAGCCTTCTAGCCATTTTTGCAGCACATGTAATTTTTCTCACTCTTCCCTAAGAAATACTTAAAAACTTGAAACATGTTCTGACATATTGCTGACAATGGTGAGACTCTTTAATACGCAAAAAAATGACACTCACAAATATTTCCAGTGGAACTGCCATTGATCTTTATATATGGTTGAAAGATGAGTTTGGGTACAGAGCAGTGGTAAGATTTCCTCCATTAAATTTGTCTTTCCATTCTAAATCTTGCAGAGAAAAACAATTTTACTCCTGTACATCTAGAGTGAGGACTGGATCTGAAAATTTTTTTGGCGGGGAGAAAACATGTAAAAAAAACAACAAAAAAAGCCAAAACAAAAAAACAACAACAAACTCAGACAAAACAAACAACAACAAAGAAAGAGGGAGCAAACATTTGGCAGGAGTTTCTATTTCTAGTTCATAATAGCTGTTTAAAATGTGGATTTTTTAAATGTCTAATGCTTTAACTTAAAAATCGACCTAGAGGAAAATTTGTAGATATTATGGCCTCTAAGGTAATGTTCTTTATGAACTAGAATGAAATGGGTTTTGTTTGAAGAATATTAAGGGAATAAAGATCAACTAAGTTGAAGTTTGACAGCTTAAATTTCATTTCTGAATCCTTGATTTTTTCATGTGGGCTTTATCCTCTTACATTATTCAGTATCTGTCTGAAAGATATTAGTTTAGAACAATGCAACCTCAAAAAATTGTCATGAAAAGTCAGTAATTCAGGAGGATGATTGTGTTTGTTTCAAAAAACTCTGAAGGATAACAACAATTACATCTCAAAATGTACAGATGCTGTCATGTCCTTCAGAAGGGAAATTAAATGAAAGTTACTTTCTTAGGTATACCTGGGTGAGGTATTTTGCTAGCTGATCAGAAATGAATAATATCAGTGCGGTGTACACCAGCTAGAAGTCTCAGAACAATTCTTGTCCAACCATTCTGTAATATTCTGCTCCAATTGTATCTAATATTCTCTGCTCCGTTCAGTGGGCTGGACTGTAGTTACAAAAGTATTCTTTTTAGGATGCCTTTTAATGATTTTGTAGAAAGATGAAAAACCTCACTTGAGGTTCCAGGGCCTGACATTAGTGATGATGCTCTGGATTTACACTGCTAAAAGCAAACCACTGCAACACCAGCATCATCACTGATTTGCAAAAGACAGCAAACCAGAGAAGAATTTTCCAAAGCAGAGCCATATTTCAGAAGGTAGATGACTGAAGACTTTCATCTCTTCATTTTAAAATGGTGAAATTCCTCATATAGATAATTGTAGTCCGATTTTTACTTTCTTTGTGTTAGTTGACAAAGGAATTCAGAGGTGAAAGGCAACCTATCGCATGTAAATTTAGACTTCAGAGCCTTAACTTCTGGAAAAATGCACTTGCCCAAATATGCTTTGGTGTCATTACATGACAAACTGTACAGGTTCTTGAATGTTCAGCATGTTCAACTTCAAAGCATAGTTAGCACCTATTACAGAGTTTCTATTCAATTAAATTTCTGGAGCCATAAGATCTTGATCATATACTATATGAAATCAGATGAGCCAAGTACTAAATAGCCAATTATTCTGCCTGACTACCAGAATAAGGCGCAGCATGTATTTATCTGGCTCCAAATGGAGGTTAGATTCTGGTGCTGACACTCACTGTGTTTTAGCAATATGGATAAGAGAACCTACCCACAGCCAGATCTACAAAGGGAGAGCTGCACTATTGGAACAGAAGAATTCCCAATGATTTCTAGTGTTCTGTTCATGTGTGAATAGGAACAGACAAACAGGAAATCCCCCAGGGATTGCCCTACTGTAAAATTATTCTGACCGTTTTCAGAACTCTTTCCTAAAGCAGCTTTTTGTCATAGAAGCCTACCTACAATAACTGCAGCTGACGGAAGATGATGAGTGAGGAAAAAAATAATAATAAAAGCAGGGAAGTAGGGAGGTGAGGATATGACAACAGCAGAAAAATCTTCCAAGTAATAGGAAACTCTAGGATAGCAAAACCAAAACCTCCTTCAGATTAAATTTTCATGCTAATCTTAAATAATGTATTTGGAACCTCAACACTTTTATAACAAAGGAGAAAACAAAAGCAGAAAGGCTGAAACATTCAGCTGTAAATGAGGCAGAATGTGTACACAGATGCCTGACACTCCACTAGTGGCAAAAAACAAACTTCCCCTTCCCTTCCCCAAGTCTCATTCACTGGTTAGCTTCTCATTAAGGGAAAAAATCTAATTTAAAGACACATTAGTGTTTACTGACACTTCAATGAATTTGCCTGTATTTAATACACAGAAGAAACAACCAAGTCTCTGTTGGTTTGAGGAAGTTAGCTGGAATAAGTTTGCAAGGACTATAGTTGTGGGCTTTAAGTCTGTGTTTGCATCCAAGACCTGCTGTATTTTCTGATGCTTAGTGAATTATGAGATCAGAAAACCTGATCAAGATTATGACACCAGTAAACCCACTGAGCTGTTTTTTTAATTTGTTTTGCTAAAATTATCTCTCCTTCTTCCTGCTTATGATACCGTGCCATGTATGACTCTGAGTCTGCTCCCAAATTACACGCGAAGCAGTTGACAAAGAAATAGCTTATAATCGGTGAGCAAATGCAGTACAGAAATTTCCAAATTTTCCTAATTTCTTTTATCAGTAGGGAGTGAGTACTTCACAAGGCAATGGGTGATACAAACATACAATAAATATTTAGTTTGGAAGGTTCCTGCCCAACACCTGCTTAGAGTGAGCCTGTTGAAATGCTGATCTCGGGTGGATTTCCAGAAGGTACTGGCAAGACCTAGGTTTCAGCTCTAAACTAATACCAAGGAATCTCCCTTGCATTCAGCTGAATTGAGTTGGTCTCGGTGAACTGCTGAGAATATTTTGCATATTTCATCCCTTGCTTATTTCAAACACGTTCAGAAATATTTAAACATCTTGTTCTACTGATAATTTTGGATTTCTCAGTATTTTTAGAGCATTTCAGTTATTTGTGTAGGTTGATAAGGATGATTTCATGAATGAGAGGCAAGTACATGTGTAAGAACTTCCACTAGCTAGAAATTCATGGTCATACTGAGGTACCCACACACACAGTAGTTCTGTGAACTGCACAGACATTACTCTTCACAAACTTAAACCTTGCTTGAGAAATTGTTGGCTTTGAATTTCAGTGCCTACAGGGCCTCCTTTGTTCTTCTCCTCATGATCCTCCTTATCCCTTCTGGGTTTGCCACTGACCAGGCCTCACGGGGATGGCAGCATTGCAGTTTGTTCTACCTGGACACAGGGGTCTGCCCTGTGCTGTGCCATGATCCTGACACAATGACTTTTTTTGAAGGCTGCTGCTCTTTGTGTCTACCTGGAAATTCCCGGGCATGATTTACACTGAAAGGCTCAATTCAATCATGTGTTAAGACTTCATCTATCCACAGGACTCAGCAGGATTTCAGATCTTCTCCTCAGCTGTCTTTCTCCTCCCAGAAGCTCCCTGCTTTTTGGGGTCTTTGAGGCACTAGGACTTGAAGCATTATGAAGCTGTTGAATACTGTGTTTAAATGGAACAATGAAATGTTTAAGGGTTCTCAAAGAGACTTCATAAGCAAGTCTCTTCATTCCCTGAGGAAACCTTCTCTCAGTTGGAGCATTGGCTGCCTGGTCCATCCAAATATACTCTGTAAACTCTGTTTCTATTTTCAGCACAAAGAGTGCTGGTGTCTGACTCACATTTAAAGCAAAGGAAATTAATCTTTGAGCAAAACAACTGGCATTATTAGCACCCAAGGGGCAGAAGCTGAGGCTGATATAGGAAACCATTTGCTAGAGAATTCTCTGAAGGAGAGGAAAGTGGAGCTGCTTGCCCAACAGGCTCTGGCTTTTGAAATGGGTGTATTTAATAGACTCCCTAAAGTAACTGAAGTATTTAATGAATGGGAAATAAATAAATAATATCCTCCCAGGACAAATTTGAGAAAGGATCCATACCCTATAAGGTTTTCTATTCCCAAAGCCTCTCTTGGCAGAGAGAAGGACTCTTGGGGAACTTAGAGACAGAAAGCAATTGCATAGCCCCTCAGGTCTTTTAAATCCAGAGAATCTGTTTCGGTAGGATTAATTTTATCTTAATTTCTCTTTTCAGCCTTATTTCCAAATATTTTCAGGAAAGCAGAGATATCTCAAACCATTACTTTCCTCTATTTTTCATACTCTTCACAACTTTGTGAAAAAGAAATAAAACCAACCAAACAAAGAAAACCACACAGACCCCCAAAAAAACCCAACAGCAACAAAAAACCCAAGAACAACAGAAAAAATATTGCCAGTCATCACAGTTTTCTAATTCTGTTAGAAAAAATATACCCTCTACTATTTGGAAACAAGTGCACCAAATGAACACAAAGAACCTGGTAGCTTGTTGAGTCTGATTGAGGAGCAATACTCTGGAAGTGGTATAGCCCTGATGTTCTATCATTCAAGGGTCCTTGTACAAATAAGCACCTAAAAGAGGTTGCTTAGCTTTTAGGTACTGCCTAAAAATTAGGCAAAAACAACCAAAAAAACCCACAACCAACCAACCAACCAACCAAAAAAAAAAAACCACAAAGAAAAGGAAAATGGAAAAAATTAAAAGCCATTCCAAATTGTTTTTAATGTTTAAAATTCATCTTCTTTTGGTAGTATTGCTGATATCTATTAGCATCCACTTGTGGATTCTGTCCGTCATTTTAGCAGATGCAGTTTAGGGCAAGTTTTTTTAAAAAATAGTAATACTTTCTCTTTTTTACTGGTAGCCAGAATGTTTTGAGAGAGTGACTTAGCACGGGCCTGGAGATTATGAAATTTGCTTAAGTGTTAATGGGTTGATTGCTGAGTTACAGCCTGCTGTCTTTACTGGAAATTGATTGACTGGTGCTCCAGGTCTTCACACTTGGCGCTCGGATTTGACTCGAAAATTCTGCCAAGTCTTTTACTCTGAAATTTATCTTAATTAGATCTGAAAGACCTGCCACAGCAGAATAGTCACACCGATTAAAATGAAAAACAGGAGAAATTACTGATCAAATTAATCATAATGTCGGGTTACAGCTGTAGGTCTGATGTAATTTGCCACTCCAGTGAGTTACATCGGCCTAGGCACAGGAAAGAGAGCTGGTTTTACGCTGATCCATAACACCAGGCAGCTTCGGGCAGCCCACCAGGATGTTTATTCCATTCATTCTCTTGGCTTACTCTGACCTTAGTGCTGCAACTAGAAGCAAATTAGGTAAAAGAAAAGAAATATCCATTTATCCGAAGGGTCGCACTGAAAACATGAGCTGTCCAAATACTCCTTGTTTCATTTTTCCTTTTCTCCACCAACCTTGTTTGAAGTAACCAACAATTATGTGGAAATTAGGAAATTAAAAGGTCAGAGGCTACCACCTCAGGCACAAGTCAGAAAGTGCGTTTGTTAAAGGATATGAGGAAATTAGGGTCATTTAAGCAAATAGGAATATAGCAACACTTGAGGTGACAGGTCCTCGAGTCAGGAAATCAATGATCAGACTTCATGTCTTGCGATGATCCTAACTTTTTTAATTATGAATTTAAAATATACTACATTCTACTGATCTTAAAAGGAAAAAAAAAAAAAAAATCCTGTAATCCCTGTAAGAGGGAAGGATGTTGTGGGTCTTAAAGAGCTCCACCATAAAATTTTCACCTGAAAGAGAAATCTTCTGCAAGTTTCCTAATATTGTTCCATCAGTAAGGTTTGAAAGATTTTTAGGACAACATTCCTGTTAGCACCACTTTTTAGC
The DNA here is from genome assembly GCA_023637945.1 of Phaethornis superciliosus. Taxonomy (NCBI): domain Eukaryota; kingdom Metazoa; phylum Chordata; class Aves; order Apodiformes; family Trochilidae; genus Phaethornis; species Phaethornis superciliosus. Next base: position 98,880,025 of record JAJQWJ010000002.1, on the reverse strand, counting down.
TGCTGATCCAGGAAAAAGTCAAGAGAGGAAGGTATTTGCCACTCGCTGAGAAAGGAAATGATGTACAGGAAAGAGAACAAGAAAGTAGATGAGGATTCTGTCTTTTGAAAAGAAAAAAAAAAATAAAATCTTACCTTTGAAATACACTCATATTTTTTTATTGTGATATGGTAGTACCTTAAAAATCATCAGGAATTTTCTAAGTGATTTTTCTTTTCCACCAGTTACGTAATTTCACAGAGCTGTTTTTTCTCCTGCCCAAAATTTCATTTTAAATTTCTATTTTAGGCCTGGGAAATGAGAAGAACTGAGGATAGTTTTTATTTAAAATAAGTTTAAGTTGCATATAAACAATTTGTTACATTTAATTGCCTCAAAAATAGTAATTTAACAAATATAATTGAAACATTGAAATTTAAGTACTTCATCATTTTTAATGCAAGCTTTTGTTTGCTAAAACATTTCAATATTCTATTTTTCATCTGCATTTTCATCAGAAATTATTTCTTAAATTGGAAGAATTTCCTTCAAGATAGGAATTTGAATTACTTCTGATAGATTCAAGATGACTAAATATCCTGTGAGGATTCCAGTTGAAGAACCACACTATGTTCTGTTTGTGAAAGATTGGAAGGCAAAGCTGAATTTTCAGAAAAGAAAAACTGATGTATGAAAATAACACAGTGTATACTACTAGGATTATCCTTTTAGTAAAGGAATGATGATGGTGCATTTTGGTTCTTAAAGGATCTGAAATTCTTTAAAACAGCAATCACTGGTGCAGTATCTTTGTGTACCTGTTAAGAAACACTTAAGCGCTTGTAAAAAGCATCAGGGAAGCAGTCAGGCATGGGAGAATATTAGGCTTCTATAGCAAAAATAGACATCCTATAAAGAAAACCTGAAAATATGGGCCCAGTCACAGTACAGAGCAGTGCTGTATAGTAGGGATGGCCAATAAACTGATATCAGAAGATCATTCTGCCTGAATGTGATAACAGGTGCTATAAAAATTGTTAGTTGCCAAGGCTTTTATGATTTTCACCATAATAAACTTATAATCTCATTTTCAACTTGCTGGATAGTGTTAGGCTGAAGTCCTGTCTTTCTTTCCTCCCTATTTGAGAAGTGCTGTTCTTGTGGACTGCTGGCTTCAGCTGGAAAAGAATAGGAGATGGGAGAGGTCTGATGTCCTCTTCACTTTTCCCTTTCCCCAGAGGGTGGAGGACAAGCAGAGCTGCCAGCATGGGTGCAGGGGACAGATGGTAGAGGACTAGGGCTGTACTGGGATCAAGGTCCAGAATGGGGCAAGTGAAGAGAAGTCTCATTCCCAGGATTCATCTGAGGGGGCAGCTTCCATCAATGTAGAATTCCTTGGGAACAGGGCCCGATTTTATGGAGGAAAAGGAAAATGTTGGGACAAGAAGAGGGGAGAAATACAATGTCTATTATTTACAATGCCTTTGTTCCTACTGTCCTGACCTTTTACACTAGGAGAGAGACACCAAAACCAGAAAGACTAGCATTGTGAAAGGCTGAAATTGTATCACTGATCACCACTCTGTAATAAAATACTGTGTGCATTTTAATCCTACCTCTATCTGCAGCTTTTCACTTTATAACGAAACCTAACAGTACTACTAGGGAACCTAGCAGAATTTTTCTCATAGCTCTCCAATGAGACAGGACCAAGCTCAGTTTGCCATTAGGAAGGTTTTCCCCTTTCCTCCCTCCCCATCTTTGTAGGACTACAGATTTTTGTTTTGGTTTTCTTCTTTTTTTTTTTTTTTTTTTTTTAACTGTCTTCTGACTATGAAGCATGTTCTACATGCAATCAAAATGTGTCTGACAGAATTTTCAGTTCATGTAAAACAAATACAAAATAAACAAAACTTGAGAAAACCAAGCCATTCTGAAAATCCTTGATGTTTTTCCCATAGACATTCAAAGAGTATGTCTAGGGGGAAATCACTGGGACTTCAAATGTACAAGCAAGTATAGAGATAACGTGTCAGTCCTGCAGACCCAGCGTGGCAATCTATGTCCTCATGAGCAAAAACTTCAGGGAAAGGAGGGGAGAGAGTTCTTTTGCCGCCACATTCAATCTGCATATTTATCTCTAATCTTGTCATCAAGTTAGGCTTGTGCTTTGGAAAAACAATTTACATCAGGAGGCAAAGTGCACTAGTAAATGTGTTGTTGGTGTCAGGAACACCAGACTGCAGTCTCAGCCCTGCCACTGTCTCTCACGTCATTTTGTCTTTCTGTTCTTTTGTTGATTCTCCCACCATTGTTTGATCTCTTCAGACTGCAAACTTTTACAGTTTTTCAGTATAATGCAATGAGACCTTGATCTTGCGTTGGGCTTCTAGGTACTGCTGTAACACTAGTACTACAAAAGTAAGGAATATTCAGAAGAGGAATTGCATGGCCTTAGTAACTCTCTTGCTGAATTCAGAATAGTATTGGTGTTAATTTCAGAGGAACTGGTATCCATTTTGTTTTCAAGTATATTGAATATTTTGAAGTTTCTGTCAGCTGCTCAGTGTGCTGTCAAATGCACTAATGAAAGGTTTTCCTAAAGTTAATTTTCCTACTCGTAATACAATAACCAAATTTGCTTTAACACTTGAAAAAATCCATCCATACTAAAGAGAATCAGTTGCTTAATCCTAAAATTAAAGGTTATTGCATGCAAGAGAAAATAATTACATGCTCAAAGTATGGAAAAAAGAAAACTTTTTTAATATGTAGGTATTTGTATAATTAAAGACTAATCAAGCATGAAGGCTGCTGACTAAACCAGAAAATGAGATTGTTGGCAAGCAATATTGTAATGTAAATGCCATTTTTGTTTAAGTACTAAAGAGCTGGAGGAGTGATATCCTGAACAGATTAAAAGCAAACAGCATTGATAATAAATATTTATCAGATTTCAAATGCAACACACTGAGATTTTTTATATTTTACATGCAAAATATATTGGCATTGAAATACTCAGTCACTTTTCAAAGGTTTGTTTACATCTGCAGTTTAAGATGTTGAAAAGAAAGTACTCACTAGTAAGAGAAGCAGGTTTAGAACTCAGTCTTAACCTGTAGCAACATCAATAATCTGTGAGCAGTGGAAAACAGCTCAAAGTTGATAGCATATTTAACTAAAATATATAAGACCAACTCTTAGGGCTGCCTAGTGAAAAATTTAATGGTCTTTATGTGTGTTTTCTGTTATTTTTCTTTTTCCAAATTGTTCACATTAATTGTTCAAAAAGAGAGGAAAGCTTCTCAAACTTCATGCCATGAAATAAGTGCTTTTGTATATACAAAGATTACACCAATGTAACAACTGTTTTGTTCTAAAACACCGATTAGTTAATGGTTTGTGTCTTGTTGGGCAGTGCTTTTAAATTTGCATAAAGTTATTGCACTAGTTAAATATGCTGATTGTGTACTTTGTCTTATGTTATTACAACCTAAATCTGGTTCAGAAGTGTATGTAAAGATATTTGGCTACATCAAGAGTTGAGGAAAATGAGAAAATGCTAGAAGCAAAGGACCAGCTGTGTTCCTGTTCCTGTCCATTTTTTTTTTCCAGTACACTGTTCCCAGAGTTGGCACTACTCATCTTGCTGAGGCCCAGCAGAAAATATCTCTTAATCAAGCCTGGTCATGCAATCGTTGAAGATAATTTAAAGTGTCCTTTGACATCTGTGAAAAAACTCTTAAATGCAATGCTCATGATAGTAAGGCATTAAAGACCTTTGCTTTACTATGTGCAGAGATGGCCATTCAATTCTTTGTGTTAAAGTGTACCTCCTGTTTCCTCATACTTTTCAGAATAATTTCCATCTCCCTTTATTATGACTGAGAGATACAATAGTATGTCACTGACTGAGTTACCAGGGGAAAAAGACAAAAGAGATTTTTGAATGTAAGGCTGCTTACAACATTATCAAATTTTACCTAGCCTAGTGTAATTATATTCTATTAGCCTTCGGACAAAGGGAGTGTAGACAAGTTAAAATTAAATAATACTGTGCAAAAGTCTAACTCAAGTCTCTTGAATAAACATTGATCTAATTTTCAGAAAGGTTGAGTCACTCCCATTGATGTGGACTGTAGAAATTATTGCACTCAAACGTGCAATATAATAGATTTCAGCCCTTAGAAAAATCTTCCTCATGTCTGTACATTATATCACAGCAAACTAACAATTTGGAAAAGTGTTCAAAATTCAGATGAAGTCACTCAGGTTCATATAATACCTGTTTTTACCTCAATTAGTGAGCTCTTAAATCTATAACTTTACAGACAGTCATATTACTGTATCATATTTAAGAAACTTTATATTAGCTACTTTGTAAGTTCTCTAAGCAATTCATATATACACTAGTTTAATGATGCTAAGGATTACATGGGTAAAAACACACTAAACCAAAACCTTGTATAGGCCATCAGTCAGTGATCCAGCAAGAAGCAAACTAGGCAGTGAAGCACATTTGGATCAAAGCTATGCAAGTGATGTCTGTAAGCCAGGTCTGACCCATAGGAAGCTTCTATCCAGACCTCAATTGAACAAATAAAAGAAAAATAAAAGGCTTCTGAAGGCAACTGCACATGTGCTTTGCTCTGGGATGTGCTGTGGCTCTTGAGTCCTGAGAGTAGCCCAGATGCTTAAGAGAGATGGGCATGTGCAAAGTCTGCCTTTTGGTATTTGTTTGTTTGGTTTTTTTTCATATATACCTGAGTGAAGCACAGCAATACGTTTTAGGTTTCCTGATAAAAAAAACCCAAGTTCTTTTCTTCCACAGATATGGCTCTGCCTCCCAAAGTTTATCGATCCTGTAAAGCAAGTGATAATTAATTCCTCTTTTTGTTTTCTAACTGTAGTGTTGGACAAAATGTTAGTTACAAGAAGGATTTACCTATTATTCCTAGAAGGGAAATGACCACAGTTTACTAAGGAAAACATGGTAACATGTAAATTATTTAAAGGCTGAAACAGACACTTTCACAAATCATTAAACCACCCTATGTCTTGGAACACAAAGAGGTTATCCCTGGGATATTTATCTGAAGGGTCTGCTGGTCAGAAGGGAAATGAAGTCAGCAGAAAAAGAAGCAGTCATACACAGAAAGAGCAATTATTCACAAAATAAAAATGGGGATAGTGGTTAGAAGTGTCAGCTTATGCATCTGAGATGCCTTTGGTGGGGCCATTACTTATAAATGAAAAAAATCCTGCCATTTTGCACGAGATACCATGTACCTGTTTTATCGTGACCATGCTTTGTATAGTGTTCATTTATGTGGAAAACCTAAAAAGAAACTTGAAACCACCCAGTGAAATGTAAACATGTCTCCTAGTTCTCTGGCATTTTAACATCAACCTAAACAGGACCTTAAAGTCTTCAACACTTGTATACATCATCTCCGTTTACTGTCATGAATCAGTAAGGACATGCAAGCTTCATCTTCAGTGTGTAGTATTGAAAGTCTTAATCTGATTCTCTAGGTTAACTATATCCTTTACTCCAAGCCATAAAAAACAAGATCACAGTCCTGGTTATAGCCTCACTTAAAAGTCTGAGGGCCAGCCAGATGTCACTCTGCTTTCCTGGACTGTCCAAAAAAAGTTTCTTTGTTTTCAGATATGATTTTCCTCTCATCTGAGCAACAGATATTGAAATCCATAGAGTCTTTGTTGGACATGCTGTATTAGGTTTTGCAATTTCTTCGTCTTAATTCTAGGACCAGGCAAAAATCAGGCACAAGGATATTCCATGAGCTCAACAAATATTTTATTCCAAACCAGAAAAAGAAAACAGAAAAAACAGACTGGCTGACAAAGTTTCACATAGATGAAATAAAACTGTGAAGTCTGACTGAATCCATTTTATTTTACCACATTCACATGCACCTCTATCTATTTGAGAAATTGGAGCCCAAAACTGAGGAATGTCAGTACTACCAAAAATTTTCTTTGGCAGCTTTTGGAGGGAGAGACTTCGCAAAACCAGTCAAAATGCCCACTGCTTTCAAAAAGTATCAAATCCAATGAAAATAGTAATAGTGCAATAACATTTTCCATAATTTTTTTTTTCAATCTTTTTGCAAAAAAACTTGCAAGAAGATATTTTAAATTAATTATTATTCTGGAAATCACCATGAGCTTCAGAAATATTACGTGATGCTTAGAAAAGCTGAATATGACATTTTTCCAGTAAACTGGAAAGTTACACTCTGTATAATCTACACATTAGGCTGCTTTTTTCAAATTTCCCAGGGGATGAATCAGTGCATCAACAGGGATAATGATCTGAGGAGGAGACTCTTCACAAAGTAGAAAGAAAAAATGAATACACTTCCCACTTCTGACAGCTGACAGACTATAGTTTGCCCAGTGAAATAGAAGCCAACCATGCCAATGAAATATTCCAGTACTGAGCAAAGGAGATTTACTTCAAGAACTGAGCTTTGTAATCATGAGGGCAATAACCACCTTCATTTTCCTGTAACTGTTCCCTTTGCAAAATGCCTAGCAACCTTCTTTTAAATAGCAGGACCCCTCAAGACTTCTTATTCTTTAGTTTTTGTTGAAAACTGTAGATTCACTAAAAAGCAGGTCTATTCACAGCATCTGGTGAAATCTTTTCATGAAACAATATGTAAACCTCAGGTTATAGCCTTTCACTGCACTTGGATTCAGCAGAAGCCTTCAACTCATTCATGAGCTGGTGAGTGCCCTGACCGCAGAACAATGAATTCTTGAGGGCTTTTACTTTTCCATCTTGGACTGTTCACTAGACCAGAAAGAGAACTTAATCCTCCTATATGTCCCAATGCACATGGTAACTTTTAGGAAGGAAACAGTTCCAAATAAAAGCAGAGAAATGTCATGGGCCTGTAACTTACTGTGTGGAAATATGCATGTCTGCTGAAAATTTTAAGGAACAAGTTCTATAAGTGCTAGGCAAGCCCAGAAAAAGTTATGGAAATATTCCATATGTAAACGAGGAACAGCTTGCCTTTGTTCTCTCTAGGGAGAAGAGGAGCTGAGCCTTAGAATAATTGAGTGGTTTGGGTTGGAAGGAACCTTAAAGACCATTTATGTTGTATTACCAATTGTTTGGATGGGAGAGTTGCCACTTGATCATAGCATGAGAACTGCTTTTTAAGGGAGGGCTGCCTGGTGTTTTGATTTTGTCTGGCTGATTTTCATTTTGCAGTCATAAAAAATTCAAGGATGTTTCCTAAGATACTTAAGGGGAAAATTTTTAAAAGGTGATTGATGCAGAAAGATGAGTTTAAGATACATAGGGAGCATATGTAGAATAAAAGTTGTTCAGATTAATTTTTTTTAATAATTAGTATCTTCTGAGGACAAAAGTTATCTTTAATGTAGATATGGATTGACTTCATATCATGCAACACTAATTTTAATATAGGGAAGCATAGAAATGCTTCCAGAAAGTACAGTTAAAATTAACACTTAAGTATGTAAATTCTAGCTCCAATTATATTGAGACTTCATGAGCAAAATCTCATTTTTAATTATATTAGTTCTATACAGACATTTAAAAAAGAGAAATGACAAGTTCTGAAAATAAAGTTTTAGCCTTAGTGCTTTGATAAAGTTCCATGGCCCCTGGCCCTTTAAATATTGAGTTTGACTGTAAAAATATCACTTCCTATTGATCACATGGTTATTAAAGTCAGTCAAATGCTCAGTTTATATGTCAAATACTTGTAGTATTTCCTGTAAATATTAGAACAAAAGAAGAGGGTGATAATATCGTTGTGTTCTTTTGCATTAGATTTATTCAGCTTTTCATAACTGAGAAATAATAAAAGTGTCACTAAGAAATGTGTTAAATATGCCAAGCATTTATCAAGGCTGTATTAATTTGCAGCTGCATCATGTATGTGGTTATGTCTGCATTAGTTCATGTATATGAAGGCAAGAACATGCCCATGAAACTGAGAGAGTGGTAGGATCTATATATACCAGGTGTTCTGGTTCTCTCTTTCAGAACACCTTCCAACATACTTGCTACCCTGGAAGAGTGTGACTTATTTGTTGAGTCTCGAGGAGAATGAGTAAACTTAATAAGTCAACAAATATTAATTAAATATTAAAGGTGGGTTTTAAAGTACCTTCAATATATATTGCTCCTAATGACATTCAAGTGCTCTTACAAGGGAGGCCAGGAGGGAGATCTTTAGATCCCCAAGGCTCCCACAAGATGCCTTTCCATAACCAAATGCTTTCATACAAGTAATCGAAAGAAACCTTTAGTCAGCCACTGGGGAGTCTTTACAGCCTGGCTTCGATTGGAGTCTGAGTGCAGGCCTGTGAGCAGGAGGTGTTTGTAAGCATTTCTAATGGCATTTTGATGTACATGTACAAAATTGATGTCGGAAGGATCATTGTAAAGTCCCAAACAGTGGAATATTGAGGACATTTTCAGGTGGCAGTAAGATTCTGGCTGGGTGAGCCCAGTATATTTTCTCATGTCACAGTTGATTAGGTTCACAGGGAAGTGGAAAGAGTAAAAAATTCTCTTATTACTGCAGCAATGCCATATCAGCCTCTTTTCCCTTTGAATGCAACATTAGTTTTTGTCCAGAACTCTAACTGCTTTCTACAGTTTGGGGAATTGTAAAGCAGAAACAATTTTCCCAGCTAGGCTGACCTTCACAGTAATGAGAAATGACTGGAATTTCTCTCTATTTCTCTAACATCTGGGGAGGGGGAGATAGGAGGAATGTGTTTGTTTTACCTGATATTATGTTGTGGGCATCTATTTGGCACTTTGAGCCTAATTTTTTTCCATTCAGGAGGTTACATGGACTGCTGCACCATCTGACCCAGTAGCCAGTCCTCAAGTGTATAGAGAAGCAACAGTAATGTCCTTTAAACCTTTTTTTTTATCACAGCAGTGATGGCATTTTATTTCAGCCATTAAATGATTATTTTTTTTTCCATGGGATGGCTATTTTCATTTACACTTCAGTACTTGTTCAAGTGATGAGCAACGATCTTGAAAAAATTTCAGATTCATTACAGGGCAGGGAGATGGTTGTGTCTCAAGATGGACATACATCCGTGGAGCTTTCCTTGTGTTGCTGGTAGTATAATATTACAATGCTTATTATCTCTTGGTGCAGAATAAGAAAACTCTGCAAAACATATTTGCAATACAAATAAGTGCTATATCTGAAGAGTCTTTCACCCCAGCATATCTGGCTAGAAGTATGAGTTGTTTTGGGGTTCTTTGTAGGTGTTTCAGAATAAAGCAGTTTCTCTGCACAATCTGAAGCCTCTAGCAATGCCTGGTGGTCTAGGCTAGGTCTGGCCTGCAAATGCAGAACTAACATTGCAGAGGTGTTAACATAGGCAAGCTGGCTTTTATGAAGCAAGATATGCCAGGAAGTGTGAAGGCACTAGGACAGGGCATTAAATGCAATGAGTCACCCAAGCAAACATCCAGGATCCCAGCACACTTACATAGCCCATGCTGAAGTCCATAATGCTGCATCTTTGGCATGAACTAGATGGATTCAGGTATGATTCCACCCGCTCCAGCTTACAATGTAGACTGATCTGCTGCTTGGAATCTGTGCTAGGAAAATACCTAAAAGTTCCTGGAAATGAGCACAAGTCAAAACAATTCAAGCAGGAGACAAATTGGATCAAATCTCTAGCTGCAAATCACTCAAATACAAAAGCTGAGTGTTAGTTTCAGGGAATTCATAAGATTCAAGTGTTTTCCTTAGCTATCTGCTTTGTTATAACTACTACCGATCTATGGAAATTACAAAATATCATGGAAGAGGTAAGTTTCCACCTCTTTTCACCATGGAGGAATAAAAGGTATCATGGTGTTTCTAGGAGAAAAAGGTTGCATAATACCTTGCAAACTTTCAGCCATTTAAATGTACTCCTCTACTTGTACTCTATTTGGAAGGCATGAAGCAGTGAATGTATTCCAATAAATAGGAGTTACTTTTTCCTAGTTAATATATCTATGTTATAGACATATTTTTGGCAATTGCTTTAATTCCATATTAATATCCCCAGTATGGGAAGTAAAGTGAAGGAATATTGAATTCTGTGATCATGCTGTAATCCCTAGAGTGTGATATCTCATTAACTGCAATTAGTGGGCTTTCCACAGCCACCACATGTTTTCTTTTTAAGTCTACAACATTAGTGGTATGCTGTAATACTGATAGGTGACTTTTTCTGACGTATTCCTTCAGTCCAAAATGTCTGTATGTCTGCAACTCATTGATTTAGAACAAGGTCATTAGGGGAAAAATGCTTGAAATTGCAGGGAACCTTTCCTTTGCTTTGTTATAGAACATTATAGGAGGCTTAATTTAGATGCCATTTTTATAATTTTGTGTTGAACTATTTGGTACTTCTCCTTGCCTTTCTTTTCTGGTTATGTAAGACAGGTTTCATGAAGGCCTCAACAGCCTGTTCCTTAACTAGTGCTGCTTTTCTATCTTCCCTTTACTCCATAGTTGATTAACATGAGTAAGAAAGATTGTATTCGTGTGGCCACCAAAATGAACAGAAATAAGCTAAAGCAAACTCTGAGAGGATCAAGACAGATTTGTTGGCCCTGTCCTTCTAGGAAAGGAGAACACAGGGGAGGAAGCAGCATAAAAGAGTAAAGACTGGCCTGACTCTTTGATCTAATGTTTTTCAGGAAACCCTCGTTCTCAGTCTTTGATTATGAATGGCTAAATCTGACAGACCCTTGGAAAGTTACAGTTTGGGAGAAAGAGAAGGTTAGATATTTTTGTGATATAGAAAAACAGCAATCTCAAACACTGCTTGATGAAACAGAGCTCAGATAATTCCTTCGCCTGAATTAATAACAAAAAAATAGTTTGATAATCTAAAAAAATTCTTTCTTTTTATTATAATTAGCAATGCCCTTCTCTGTTCAGTATTTGCGCTGTCCTGATCGATTCATACCTCCATCTGTAGCTAACTTCTCTGAAGGCTTCATAAAAAGAATGCACATTCATTCAAGTATGTTCAATACTGATCAATATTCATTCCAAAGCAATGGCAAACACATGCTCTTCCTTTTTATACTGACAGCATTAATCAGATTTTTTGCTTTATGCTGAATCAAGCCTTAACTCAGTTCTTTCTAATGTAAATCAGGACCAACCAACTCTGTAGAAGGAGAAGTGTGATACATTTGTACGAAAGCAGCATAAGCAAGATTTACCTGAATGGCTGTGAATTTTGGGAAGTTTGTCTTCATGACCCAACTAAAACTTTAGGACTGTGACTTGTCTTCATCCCTGAGTTTGTCTTAAAAGCTTTGCACATGAGAGATGCACAGCACCACATTCAGAGCTTTTCCTTCCTGGCAACATTAAGAAGTCCTTCACTCAGTAAGGCAGGATCTGATTCTGGAAACACAAAAGCATTACTCTGCTTCCAGGACCAGTAAATCAGCATCTGGTACTGGCAGCCCTTGGTAAGGCATTCTCTCAAGCATTTCTCATTTGTCTAGAGTGGGAAAGTGTGGACTGTATTAAATTTGACATGCAAGACAAGATATACTCCAACTTTAAAAATAACAGCAGTGTCTTCACATCAAGTGCTTTGGGACTTGGGTTATACACTTGGCAGTTTTGTCTTTGTTTTTCTCTCCTAGGTAGCAGTGACAAATCACTGAATTAAGAACAGACCTAAATAGGATTGAAAGGTGTTCTACATCCTGATCTCTCTCCTTGGTCTGCTCTGTAGTATGAAGGAGCATTGTTACTTCTGTATGTTAGGGGTTATATGTGTGAAAACTACCAGCCGTTATCAAAGCAGTGGGATAGGATTTATTTGTCCTTATTTAAATTTGGACTAAAGTGCCTAAGATGTGAGGAGAAGTTGCCCACATCTGCTAGTCTGATGTCACCATCAGCTTGGGATCGTCTTCTTCAAATTGAGAAAAGCTTCTGGGTGGGCTGCAGTCATGAGGGGGTACATGAGAGGTATGTATTTAGGGTCTCAAATACATAACCGGCACAAAAGGGTTGTGGCTGTCCTGTCTGGCACTGGCAAGTAACAAAAGCTGCATCTCATCCTGCCAACAAACTGAGGATGAGGAGTATCATATCCTGCATACCATCCAGTCCCGTAGGCTGAGTCCTCACACATCCCTCTTAGGAATTCAATCAAATTCCTAAAATTTTCAGAGGGTGCAGAAGCAGCCAGGAAAAATAAAAACAGCCCCTAAATATTGAGGAAATAAAAGCAATATATAAATATTGGAAATGGTGTTCATTCCTGGCTCTTACAGGAAGCGTCTGAGTGATGATGAAAACTCTGAAGAGCCAACACACTATTGCTCTCTGCTCTACATCCCTACAGGGTACCTCAACATAACCTTTATTGTGTCATCTCCTAAATGCAAATGATGTTTGTAGCAATTATTTTAAGGCTTTTCTCTCCCCTCTACTGCCAGACAGAATTAATGGCACAGCAGCAGAACAAGCAAGAACTGCACTGAAGTGTTCAAGAATGTGTGCTGTAAATGTGTGGTGCCAGATTGCACCCCACCCTGCCATATTTTCACAAGCAGAGTGCCCTTGTGGAGCTAAACCCTACTCCTATCTTTCTGTTAAAAGATACCCTTCTCAGCCCATTTCCTGCACCCCAACACATACCCTCTGAATGCTCATAGTTGGCCTTGCCAGAGTACCAGTTAATTCTTGTTTTTTCTTTCCTGGATTCCTTCCAAGGAGCCTAGGATTGTTCAGACACCAGACCTGGACAGCAACAGGAAAGGCTTTTCAGAAAACTGCAGGTTACTCATCAGCTGGAGCTGAGGACTGGGCAGAAAAGAGTAATGTGTAAAGCATAGGGTAGCACTACCTACCTCTGTTCATCAACAGACAGGTTCACTCTCAGCCACACACTCTCCTGAAATAATACTGTTAGAACTACACTTCTAGCTGGCTAGGAGCCATTACAATTTTCTGGCTTTTCCATTCTGTTAGTAAAGTAGTATTTTCAATATACAGATAGTTCCTGTTCACCAATATAGACAACTCTGAAAGCAAATTAAATAAATCCATTTCACATGAATTACTGCCCCAACTCAACTACTTTAAAGTATTACTGATAGAAAGACAAAGGATGTTTCCTTATCCATGCCTTAGTTGATCTGTATTTTAGCACAGTAATTTTGCCTGCCTTCCACTGTGCCTTACTGGGATGTCAGAACCAAATCATAGTGCTCAGCTGTCATACTGGCTGTTCTTAGAGCAGTTCACAACTCCATCTACTCCTGCAAAACCAAGGTGATACCAATAAAGAGATGGAGTAAGAGTAGAGCAGGCTAAGACCACAGATAGATGGGTTGTATGGAGGGCGAGCACGTAGTCTGTAACATTTCTGTCTCCCAAAGATGTTAATGTCTGAGCAGAAAACGAAGGAATTACAATTAGCTCAACTTTACAGATGGAGAAATGAGTTAGTAAGAGATTAACTAACTTGTCCAAGGTCACCCAGGGAGCCTGACAGGCATGGAACTAGGACCAAGATTTTCTGAGTTCCTAAGGAAGGATCAATCTCTAAGAAATAGTGTCCTAAGCTATGTTTCTTAATAAAGAATCTCATATTAAAACGTTACAAAAGTAAAAATGCAATTTCTTTACCTTTCAGTTTGATTAATGGATTCTTCACGACACAACAATAAAGCAAGTTCCTTTTATAATACAGAGTATTTGAATCATTTTTTTTTTCAGCAAGTAATGATGGGGAAAAGAAACTTTTCTTTGATTAATTCCAGGTAGATTGTTTTCTCCTTTTTTGTCTGATGACTTCTAGATATCAAATAGATGTATTTTAAAGTGCTAGGATTTGGCAAGATGGTGAGCCAACTAGCAAGAGACCACCCTTTATAGATAATATAATAGTAGAACAAATTGAGTTTCCAGACCTTAATCCTCTAAGAAAACCTGAAACCAGAGGGAAAACTTCCACAGTGTTACTCAGTTGGTTCACCCTATTTGATTGCCGGTCAGTACATGAACCCTATTTTAGAAGTGATGTGATTTCTATCTAAAATAAGCTATTTACAGTGTTCCATGGACTATTACTGTTCGAATGCTAGTTTCTAAAGTTCATAAAAGGAGTCTACATTAAAGCATCATTCAGAAGATTGTAGGATTCTTTTGTATTCTCTCTGAAATGGAATGTGATTTCATCTGCATCAGGCTGATTTATATGGAGTAATTTTGTTGTTTTGCTTTTTGAGCATTTTAGGAACTCCCAGAGAGACTATTGACCTCTGCTTAAAAAGTTTGTGATGAGAAGATATACCAACAGTAGTCCTATTGTTAGTAATAATGACCATAATGGGAATATATTCATCTGTTCTTTTTAAGAGACGAAATATTTTCTTTACTCTTATATAGACATAAGTAGAGCTTAAAAGAAAAGGTGGTGGTGGTGTCAGAATTGTCTGCGAGTTCCCTTCCAGTGTAGTACTGCAGTGTACAAGAGCTGCAGAAAATGGGGTCACAGTCAACAGGGGGAACTCGGTGAAGAACAACCACTAAGGAATATTTTAAGGATTAATTTTAATTATTATGTGGGAGCTTTATTCACTTGTTAAAACCAGGCAAAATTCCTAATACTTTCCTTATAACTTGGAGTACAATCAGTACTGCAGCTTTATTGTCCACAGGAAATGAGTAAAGTGAAATATAATCTAAGGACAACAACAGATTTTCTGTACTCTGGCTTAAGGCACTTCGGCTTGCCCGGTGCCATACAGAATGGTGCCCGAGCACTAAAGTTGGTGGAGAGGTTTGTCTTCATTAACACTGTACCTAGATAACTAAAATGAAAAGCAGGGAGAAGGCTACTGCCATGTTAGCACAGTCAATGGCTTTTGTGGCCTAGGTAAGCATTTCTGCATTGCTGCTCTTTACAGTTTGCTTTCAGAAGACATCTGGATGTATGCTCTGAGACTCATCACAGGTTCCCGAAGAGAAGAGTTGCATGGGCCTGAATCTATCATTCTGCTTTTCTGCTCTGTCTTTTAACTTAACAGCCAGGAAACTGTGGCATCTGAGACCTGAGCCCGGCAGTCCTATGCAGTTATGACTCAGATGTAGGCCAGTAATGCAGGTACTTACCAGTCTCTGCTGAAATCTATAATAGTTAATAACATGTTAGCATGCCTAAAGTCAGGCAGTGGGACTCAGTGTGCAGTGTGGCCAAAATTGTAGAAACTGAAAAACTTCATTTGCAGTAAGTCCTGGTACAAGGTACGTGCCTTTGGTATGTGCCGTCCAATTTAAATGTGTGCTCAGTTACCACTATGGTCAGTTGAGAAAGAGTCCTCTCCAGAAAAAAAAATCAGAAAAGCACTTTGTCTTGTAAGCTCTGTATTACTTCCTGGAGCATGTTTCCCTTTACCATCTATGCAGACAGTGAAAGCTGACTGGTTTTGTAACTTCAGTGTCTGGAAGTAGGTGTTGGTGACACTCCCCAAAGAGACAGAAAGAAGACAAAAGCATGGCTGCAGTGTGGGCTAGCTGTATTCCCACTCTGGCCATTTTTATAACTTTGTGATAGAATGTGGGCTTCAGAGGAGCATTATTGCAAGTTTTTTTCTCCTGTGCTAATGTAAAGTATATCAGAATAGTTGTGACACTATTTTGTAAAACTAAAAAGAACACTAGTCAAAGAGACTGCATGTTTCTAAGATCATCACATGTAGATTAAAGCCACATCTCTTATGCAATGACTTATGTATGCCTATCATCTCTCCTCCTAGATCTTCTGCACAGCAGGACTAGTGTATAGGCTTCGTGAGATGAAGAAAGATGACAGAAAAACATAAGTGTTTTGATTTACCTATAGTCTTCTCTCTTCTATTCCTAATCTAGGATTTAGTGGGTTTATGATGTGTTGTATGTCATGTATCTGATTTAAAATAATTATTTCCATGGTTATTCTTTTGATTTTATTTTTTAATGTTTCATCACGCTTGTGTTGATATGTTAGAGTTGTTTATTTCTTTTATTAGCTCAGCAGTGCTTTCCTTCTGTAAAGGTAATTCAAGACCTGTAATTTTATTTATCCTTAGTGAGATTAATCTCTATATACAATATTTTTACTTGTGTTCTGCTTGGGTAACAGGAACATTCCTAAATGTATACATGACATATTTCTGGGGTGTTGGGTTTTTTTGGTTTTTTTATTATATGGCATATCACCTATAATAGATGGTGGTTTATATTACGCTATTATCTGTTTGTTAAAGTTTAGGGAGTAATTTTGCATTTCATGTATTTTCTCTTGCATATTTCTTATACACACACATGCACACAAATTAGAATCATGGACTTTCAGGGCTCAATACAATAGGTGACCAACTCAAATGTGACTGCTTTTTTTTTTTTCCTTTTCTTACATTCTTTTTCTCAGTATACCTGTTGTCTTCTGTAATTTCTCTCCAGGGACATTTTTGATATAGTTTTGGCAAATATGTTCCACATACAACATTGCTCTGGAGTTCCTTTCTTTTTATTGCTGTGTGTTTGATCTGTAATACTGTAATTTTATTATTTGCCCATCTGTTTTTACTTTTAAGTTTCTGGTTATATAGTGTTAGGACTTGACTCTTACCTTACCTACACTGGCGTTAAGCAAAGAGCAGATCTCCAGCTGCACTACATTTCCAAACTTTACCCACTTTTGGAGGTAAAGGATATGATTACACATATTTTCCACTGCCTTTATTACTACATATCCAATCCAGCATACTTATAAAGAATAGCTTGTAAGCAGTAGAAATTTCTCAGTTGTGTAAGAAGAATCTTGAGATGCCCTTACAACATCTGTTTAGTTCCCCAGAGTCAAACACCATCTCCAACTTGGTTGTGGCTAATTAAGCCAGTTAGAAGATTCAAATGCACCCTGTACTCAGACTGCTCCAAAGGACGTCATGCAAAGGCATATGGTCTCTACTGACTGTCCAACTTCTTTCCCCAGTAAAGAAGAGGTAGTGGTAAGGAAGCAAAAGTAGACTTTAGCCAGTAAGAACACGCTCAAAGGAGATAGGGTTGCTAATATCTGAACAACTATCTTCCCAGTCACACACACACACACAAATCACTTTTTAAAAAGAGAACAAATCAAGCAAAGCAGAGCCGTCCTTCTTGGGACAGGAGCCATTCCCAAGACAACTACTGGTGAAGTGGGGAGCTGACTACCACGGGGACAGATCCAACTTGAGGCAAACCCACCAGTATCCCAGTAGTGACAGATGAGAGGCAGAACAAGAGGTCTCTAATGCTGCCCATTGTATTGCTTACCCTTCTTTTCCACAACAGCCACTCCTATGGATGAGTGGATGAGGCCTTGAATCCATGGCAACTCATCTCTGCCCACCAGCCTGGAGGCGAGTAAGTGCCAGTCACAAATGTACAAATGAGGGTCCTGTAGTAGTCTCTAGTACAGCTCCTGTGGCTTGACATACAGTTTCTCTTCCTGATTTGATTTTCTTTAACAGCTATATGATGAAGGTCATTTATACAAGTGAGTCGTTTGTTCTGCATAATAAGATAGACTGATAGGTCTGGAGCTCAAGTAAGCATTATATGAGTTACTGTAATTTGTTTTAAAATAAGACTTGATAAAAACAAGGTATCATATGTAACATTTACTACAAGAGTGAATAAACAGACAGCCAGAAAGACTGGTGCAATGCAATGCAATGCAAATCAGGGATTTCCCCACCACTGCAGTGGCAAGTTGATTGGTTGATTTATCTTACAAAAACTGTCCAAAGCATTAATGGTAAAATTAGAGTTTTCTATAGAATATAAAAGTTGTTAGATTGCAACGTCAGCAGGAAGACAAGGTTTATTATTTATGTAGGGTGTTCTGGTATTGCAAGACAAAAAAGTTAAACAACTTAATTTATACACAGCAGTAGATCCAGACATATGTACTATGCTCTCCTATATTTACCATTTCCTTACATAAAGTCAGTTTTCACTTTGAAATAATCCCTTTTACTTATTTTTACCATTTACATGCTTCCTAGTTAAAAACCTAAATTTTTTGAGCAGCTTATCTAGTAACTTAAATGTCCATTCATTTCTGTACCACAGAGGAATTTTTATGTCTCCATTAATGCTACCCATATTTATATTATGGAAGTGGCATAAGTGCCCCATATACATGAATACTAGATAAATATATAAATCACTAGGTACAGCACAGAAAACAGGAAAGAATATTCCACATGCAGATTTACCCAAAAACAAGAAAATTGGTTTTAGTTTGGATCGCGCTTTACTTCAGTGCACGTGTGTATGTAATCCAGTTGTAATGGACATTGAAGGTGTATAATCTAAAGAGAAAACAAACAAACAGGATGAAATAAAAGGTGTTTTATTATTCTCATTTTTCAGACAGGAAATTAAAGAAATGAAAATCTAGGGAAGAATGAGGCCCCGAGTGAGATTTTGAGATCTGTGCCCTGGGACCCTAATCACTAGACTGCCTTCCTTCTCAAACATAATTATTACTATTTCCATCGCCTATACCCTGGAAAGTTTTTCATGTTTCCACATGAAATACTAATTTTCTAACCCTGAACTTTCCTTTTAAGCAAAATCAATGAAAAGCTATTGTTGCTTTTACAGATGCCAGGGAGAATTATTGCCATCATAGGCAACAATAAAAAAGATATTTTCACCGTCAGTAGATTGAATTACTGAGGAATAACCTTATAATTACTGTATAAAACACCCTGTTTTAACACTGTTTTTAATATCTATAAAGTTTCTGATTTATTTCTCACCAGCCATCATCCATGAACTGAATTTTGCCTTGCTCTAGACTGGTGCAATTATGCTGACCTCCATGGGCCTCCCACCTGCTACATTGATGGCTCTTAGGAGGAAAACTACTTGTGGATTAATATGAGTTAGAAACGAACAGAGAGATCTGATTCCACTGATATTGATTTAAATAAGCAGCATAATTTTCTTGAAATGTCAGGAAATATTTTGGACTTCTAACACTGTATCAGGTAAATCTGCTTTAAATTAGGTGTTTGTCAGACTGGTGGGGAGAAGAAGCCTTCTGGTATTCCTCAGTGTGCCATTCACCAGCAGAAATGTCAGGCAGCCCTTGAGTTATAGTGAATGTGCCAAATGGACTATTGTCCCTCCCTCCCTGAAGGTAATACTCAGCTGGCTTATGGTCTTCAGGAGAGTGAAAAAAAATTCCCCCTCAGCACACTAGGATTTCTCTCTTATCTACAACCAAAAAACTGGCTCCTGGACCCAGGCAAAAGTAACAATTGCTGAGTTGGTTTAGGCTGTTGATCTTGTTTGCCTCTTTTGATGGCTGATGTTCACCAGGTCTTCTGCAAATGAGAGTCCTTGTCTGTCTCCTCGAGGTGCTCCTAAGGGAATTGTTACCTGCCTGCTGATGTTGAATGAGGAAAGAAATAATTTTGCATTAAATGACTGCACCCTCAGTTTATGTTCAGTAAACAGGGATTTAAAGATAGGCCTTCCCTTTTCTGGTTATCTGTTTATCTGGTCTCTCCTGACATGGTAAGAAAACATGCAGGTGCCCTCTGTGAAATTTCTCTTTTCAAAGGGATTTATTCAGATTTAAGTTTGGAAAGCGAAAAACACATACATCATATTTTGTAGTAATTGCTGGTTTTAAGTATGCATAAGTAATATGAATGTGATGGGTATAGTGGAAGAGTCCTGTCTTAATTGCTGGGCTCATCACAGTTTTTGATGCACAAGAGGTGCATTATGACAGCAAGATTATGTGACTGAGTTGCTTGCAAAAACATTTTTAACCCTTGTTTTACGCCTTTTACTGACAGAATTACCAGTAGCACCCAACAATACCAATGCCTGCAAATAGGCCTATAGACTGCACCTTTATTAAGGTGTATTTGGGCATGTAGTTAGGAACATTTGTATGTTCCCAAATGAGTGAGTTTGGAAAAAATGCATGTAAAAATTATTTATTTCAAATTAATTATTTTCACTCTTTATAAAACACCCATCTTTCAGGGTGATCCATTTTACATTTCTGTTCAAGAAATCACATTGGTCTGAAAGAAATGCTTCCTGTGATCTTTAATTTATTTACTTTCCTTTTTTATTCATTCCAGGTTTGCCTGAACTGTGTTTTGTTATTGTTTTGGGTTTTTTTCTTGAGAGGGTGAGTAGGGTGTTTCAAGAGAATTTTTCAGACTGCAAAAATAAAAATCCATTAGTTTCACTGCTGGTTTGACTTCTGACTTCAATGGATAGCTTCTCTAGTTTACAGTGGAATTAGTTAAAAAAAAATAAATCAGACTTTTTGTCAGAATGTATTTTGTATCAATTAAATATCAGTGTAACTAACTAATTTTAGTGCTTCAGATGAGAGTATGATTTTCCCCTCATTGTTGTTTTGCAGTCTATAAGAAACTGCAAGGACTGGTTCTGAGAGCAATTACCTCTGTTTTAGCCAATCTCAACTCTGCTGACCTCATTAAAATTACACCAGATTTATATTCTGGTGGAGAGAAATCAGAATCAGACCAAAAACTTGGAACATAAGTTATTTTTAGCACAAAAAAATCCCGTGCTTCTTAAAGCACAAGAATTGCTGCAGGGCCCATAAATATTTTGTGAATCTGGTCAACAGATAAAAGTAGAAAATACTTAGAACATGAAGAAATTCATCTGTCTGTCTATTGACAGTGCCTTATGGAAGAACAAGAGTCTAGGTACAATAAAGCAATAATGAATTTAATGAAAAAGCTACAGACATTCATGTTGTAAGCTAAGCTGCTGTTGAAAAAGATAGTACACTTTTTTGCCTGTATAGCAGAATTCCTTGTATGAATGTCTACAAGTAGATTGCCATTGATAATATATATGGAGGAAATTATTTACTGGAAATTATAATTAGACTTTCCCCCAGCTATGCATTCAGCCACTAGCAGATACTGAATAATAGCATAAGCATTATTTCTGACATTCTGCCTCCACACACAAAAAAGACAATGATATGAGCTAAATCTTGTCATGATTTTTGTTTAAAACACAGTTATATCAGCACAGAGATAAATTAATATTTGCATGTGGTTTTATGCAATGACATGTATAACATGGAGTATAACTCTCAATGCATCTTTATCTGTGAAGTGGAAAAATCAGTCACCAGAACACACTAACACAGACTCTCTGGAGTGTTCCCAAGACTACATTAGGACTTGCAATGCAGGCCAACTTTAAGCAGCCTTTGCAGGACCTCAGCTTCAGATTTTAACCAGTTTGGAATTGATCCTTGCAGAAAAAAAGAATTCTTCAGTTTATACTCACAGTCATCACTCACATTCAGCTAACAGCAGTTCTTCTGTTACCTCAAGCAATATGGAGCTGTGCTTCTGTTATAAGAGGATCTCAGTTTCATATACCTTCTTGCCATCAATTTATAGTGCCTAGCACAGTGGCAATTGCAAAGGCCTCAGAAACAATACATTCCTAGCCTATATGTTTTTAATTATATTTCCAAGTTTCATTTGCTGTTGGCAACTTGACGTTATTTTGATTTTGCTGAGGTGAAATATATGAGCTTCAAATACAGGTTTGAAATTGATTAGGAATTAATATAGCAGCATTACAGACACAGTAGATTTACTGCCACCTTTGAAGCTCTGTCTGAACTCCCATATGGAAAACCACTTGCAACCAAACCCAGAAGGATGTGAGAAAAGTAGCTGAGACCAGAGATGAGAGATAAGAGAAAAAGAATCAAATAGGTAAAAACAGGAGAATCTCATGAAAAAAAATTATACCCACCCCCCCCCCAAAAAAAATTAGGGAGGGAAGGTGAGAATAGGCTCGATTATGAAGGAAAAAAAAGCAAAAACAAACAAACAAACAAAAACAAAACAAAACAAAAAAACCACAACAAAACAAACAAACAAAAAAAACTTTTAAAGCAACTAGTAAATTTAAAATAGCTGGTAAATGTTCTGTACACCTCTCAGAAGAGCATGAACATGGAATCACCTAGTTGATGGTGAGCAAAGCCCAGCACATGTAAGCGTAATCTGGCACTGCTGCCCCCAGGATAGGATTTCCAGCTCATTTTTGGACGCAGGTTTCTTGGTGACACCAAATGAGACAGAAGCACTTGGGAGGAGAGAGGGTTCTCTGTGGAATTGTTTTGTGTGTGACTGCTTTACACCTTCTGCCTTTCCTCTTCAGTAGAGGCTACATTGAGTGTACAATTTTTGGCATGTGAAATACGCAATCATTGCCAGTTTATATGTAGATTTATGTACAGAGCAAGACATAAATCTATATATAAATCTACTGGTGAAAAAGAGAATAGTGGGTGGATGTATGTATGAACAGTAGCTTTGAAGTGCTGTAGTCAGTCCTGTTAGCTAGTGGCTTCTTATATATTTACAGTCAAATTAAGCTTTCCAAAGGTGAATGTGTCAGGAGGTTTCCACCAGCTGAGGTATAATATGTTCACATAGTGCTGCTGCAGGGAGGGGGAGCACAGCCTCATAACTGTTCATTGCTCTGCCTGTGCACTCAGGAATGCACTAATGTAATAAAATATTACCGTCCAAAATATGGCAACATTATCTTCACACAGTGTCCAAATGGAGATCTGTGACAAGTGGTGTTCCTCAAGGGTCGCAACTCAGACCAGTGCTGTTAACATCTTTGTCAGCTACATGGACAGTGGAATCAAATGCATCCTCAGCAGATTTGCTGACAACACCAAAATGTGTGGTGAAGTCAAACACTGGAGGGAAGGGATGCCATCTAGAAGGACCTTGACAGGCTCAAGAAGGACTTGGGGGTGGTGGTGGGCCAGAAGCTTAACATGTGTCCTGGGATGAATCAAAAGAAACACAGACAGCCAGTCGAGGGAGGTGATTCTTACCCTCTGCTGTTGTGAGACCCCACCTTGAGTGCTATGTCCAGTTCTGGAGTCCCCAGTATAAGAAGGACATAGAGGTCCTTGAACATGTCCTGAGGAGAGACACTAAAATTATCAGAGGGCTGGAGCACCTCTCCTATGAAGACAGGCTGAGCAAGTGGGGGAAGAGGAGACTCCGAGATAACCTTCTAGCAACCTTCCAGTATCTGAAGGGATCCTCCAGAGCTGGGGTAGGGCTTTTCACATGGGTGTGTAGCGAGAGGACAAGGGGAAATGGTTTAAAACTTGAAGAGGGGAGATCTAGGTTAGACATTAGGAGCAAATCCTTTAATTTGAGACTGGTGAGACACTGGAACAGGTTGCCCACTCCCTAGAAGAGTTCAAGGCCAGATTGGATGTGGCCTTGAGCAATCTGGTCTAGTGGAAAGTGTCCCTGCCCATTCAGGGAGGCTGGAACTAGTTGATCTTTAAGTTTCCTTCCAACCCAAACTATTCTGTGATTCTATGATTCCATGATCTTGCTTAGGGACCCCTGGCATTTTTTATTGCATGCCCTCTCCCCTCACACACGTTCACTCAGGTTCCTTGTTTAAGTGCCTGTCACTCAGCCCTTATTTTATTTTATTATAAACACGGTTTTCAAACTAAATGCTTCCTTCAGCTTTGTTCACATTTCTCATATCTCACTTTGTAAACTGAAATTTCAGAAAAACTCAAATGTCTAATTAAAATTGGTGTCTCAAGTGATTTGATATCTCATATATTCTCAAAAAAAAGAAACCTGAAAAACAGGTTTCTTAAACTTAACACAATTATGGGATTTATGTCATTTTGCTTTTGAGGGAACTGAAATAATTGCAGACAATAAATCCATCCAGCTTTGTTAGATACCTGGATTCAGAACTGTATTTGGATTTTAGACTGACATAACTTTGCCAGTGGTCCTTCCACTGCACTAAGGAGCCATCTGTATCATTCTTCAGTTTGTGTCAGTTTGGTGCATCTAATAAGTCCAAGTTTGGAGCTGAAAGCATAGAAATGAAAAAGTTCCACATAGTTCCATTTTCAGATTCTATCTTGTTCACATTCAGGTCAGTGGGACTTCAATGTAAGCATTTGGATTATATAAATGCAGACCTATTTGGTGATGCTATTACATTGCAAATAAAGAATTGAGATGTGTTTTCAGCTCCAAAAATGAGAATCTTTGTACAGCAGCTTGCTTAGAATTTTTGAAGATGCGTTATGTCTTCACAGTCAGCAATGTGTCTCTAAGTATTAATCAGGATTTATTCATCAAATCGCAAAACCAGAAGTCTGTATCTAAAAGTCTGATTTTTAATAT
Organism: Phaethornis superciliosus; assembly: GCA_023637945.1. Classification (NCBI taxonomy): domain Eukaryota; kingdom Metazoa; phylum Chordata; class Aves; order Apodiformes; family Trochilidae; genus Phaethornis; species Phaethornis superciliosus. The sequence goes on along the minus strand of JAJQWJ010000002.1, from coordinate 98,855,694 downwards.
GAATATCCTAATAGACACTTCCAGGCATGAATACTAAAATATCACATTGTACTGTAAACCGACTGTTTCAGAAATGTTTTCTTAACTACCCAACATGAAGCATCATAATATCATGGTGTGTCTTCGTGTTGCATTTTTAACATTTACATGTACTAATGGTCATATTTATATGTGCACAAGCCATTCAAACATTCAAACTAAAGGCAAATAAATGTTTTAGATTAAGGAGATTAATATGTTGTGTCAAATAGTTGACACACTTTCTACAGAGGCTAGATCTCTGAGACCCAAGTGCTGGGCTTTTATCCGAGAAGACAGATGGCAATTTCCTTTTGATAAGAGTTCATTTTTTTAGCAGCAAGAGAGCCCTGAAGTAACCATTTTTCATGTGGGGAAACCATCTTTCAGAAGCCAGATAAATCATTCTAAAATAGACAAACACAGTAACCGAGGAACTAATCAACCTGAAATTAGATGAGTTGCATCCCCTTTCAGAAACTTTAGGAGATGCTCTCTGCTTTCACTTGTGTTACACATGGGAACTCTTTCAGCAAATTAGAGAATTCAGACAAACTTGTTAGTACACTTTCCTCTCTTAGGAGCCCAAATACAATTTATGATTAGTAGTGATGCAAAATATCATCAAGTCAGATGAGGGAGTTTGTCTACAGTATGTTTACATCATGCTTAAAACAAGCAGTTTAAGGACTGCATAAGCATAAAGGTAACTAACCAGACTAAACCAACATGGCTCTGTTTAATTAAAACCTGGAACAGTGTGTGCCAATTTGCATGGATCTGGAACAGTTTGTGCCAATTTGCATGGATCTGGAACATTTTATACTCGTAAGTAAAATATGTGGACATCCAGGAACCTGCAGGGCTTGAATCTGTAGATAGTCTATAAGTACTGACCTGCTGCTAAAGGAGTCAGTCAGCTATTCTTTGTACTTATTTATATTTAAATATATTTAATATATTTAAATAAATTCATGCTTCTTTTTGGTAAACATGTAAGACCCTGGCTCAGACATGCTGACAACTTTGATTTAGTTTATCTTGTAGGATAAGATTCAAACAGGAGCCCTTTTCTCTAGTTTCCTCTCTATCTGCAACTAATAAAGCAGAAATGAGAATGGCTGGGGTGGTTTCCACTCACTCCTTGTCCATGGCCTAATGTATCCTTCATTATTCATGTCTCCAAATAGTTTGATCCTAGAAGTCTGGGAAAGATGTCTGCTCTTTATTTGCTTTTCCATGGCTCTATTAAAAATGTAACTTTTTAAATTTTGTAAATTGTTATTCCAGCTTTTTAGAATGGTTTTAATTTGACCAGCAGTGCCTTGTTTACAAAGATACTGTGAGAAATTTTATGCATCCTCCTCTATCCATGTCATATCAAGGAGTACATGAGCACTGCGTGCTTCCCATCACCTCAGGTCGCGTCGCTTTGCATTGAATCAAGTCATGTCACATCAGTGATACTGTTATCAGTACTTATTGCTGATAGAAAATTTGGCATAGATTTAGACAGCAAATAGCTCAACCACAAAAAATGTATATAATGAGCAGATTAAGTATCTGTGAGAACCAGCTATTTTAAGTGTCCCTGGCAAGTCGGTGCTTTCAAATTCTCCAATATCCTTGTCTCTGCATTGTATTCTGCACATAAATATCTGATACACAGACTAAAATGTCCATCTAAGCAGTCTATTTGGAACTCTTACCATCTACAACTATTTGCAAATAGACACCTGTGCAGTTTTGAAATAACCAGACATTATTGGATGTATCTGGATATTTTAGCTACAATGTATAGTTCATAGGTTGCTCATATCTCAGCATTGTACAAATAACAAGTGTTGACAGATATTTTTATTTTTTTCATAATTTGGGGTTTGTTTCAAATATTTGCCTGCTGGGGCATGTTTTCAAAGAGTTATGCATGATTAGGCTCTAAGACAGCCATTTTATTGCACAATTTACCCTGTTCAATTATAAAAGTTAAATGATTTAATTATCCTATTCTATTAACTAAAAATAAGGGGGGGGAGGGTCAAACTTTTTTTTAAAGGTCTGTAGCTGATATCTAAAATATGCAGGGTTTCCAAAATATTTGATCATAACATCTTTTGTGGCAAAATTAGCTTCTTTAGTTTTATGTTCACAGGTTTCTTGACAATTCGACATTTTTTTGTTTATGATCCTAAAAACTACATTAAAACTGCAGAGCTAAGGCTGACATAGTTGAAAATTTTGGCTGCAAAATTCTTTATAAGTGCTAAGTGGTCTTCTTATTGTTGATTATTACAAACCTTTATTTGGCACTCATCCCTGTGGTATTTGTGCTTTCTCAGGATTAAGTTGAAGCAGTCTTTCCAGGGTCTTTTTAAAAATTCTTTCAGGGATTTTGAGATTTAATATATGTCCAAAGGAGCTATCAACTAGTAAAAGGTATTTATGTATATGAAGATAATTAGGAATATAACCATTCTGTAAAGAATTTGTCAGGTGAGCCACTAGGAATTTACAATTTGTTTGTAAATTTGTTTATGGTTAGAAACCAAGCACATGGGTATCTCAGTTGAAATGCTGTGCTTCCGTGCATTCCAGACTGGAGACACTTTCATGTTGTTGCTGTTAGATATAGTCTATAGTTACTGGAATGGGATGTTGTGGTGGATTAGCTTTGTCTAACAGTCAGATTCCCACCCAGCTGCTCACTTGCTGCCTCAGTGGGCTGAGGGGAAAAATAGGATGAAAAGGATGATGGGTCAAGATAGAAAGGCTGCTTACCAGTCAGTGTCATGGGCAAAACAAACTCAACTCAGGGACAAATAATTTGTTACCAGTTAAAATAGGTTCAGTTAGTGATAAACAAAAAGAGAAACATTAAAACCCAACAGCTTTCCTCTCAAATTCCCAGACTCATCTTCAGTCCTGACTCCTCTCCCCACCCCAGTGATGCATTGGGTCAATAGAATGGGAGCCTCTGTTCAGTCCAGAACAGTTCCTCTCTGCTGCTCCTTCCTCTTCACAGTTTTCCCCTGCTGTTGCTTTGGCTCTCCATGGATCATAGTTCTCATCAGGAAATACTCATCTTCCTCAGTGTGGGGTCCCCCAAGGGCTACATGGGTAATAACTGCTCTGCTGTGGTGCATCTCTTCCTCTTGTCTCTGACTGTGGTGTTCTCTTTGATGTTTTCACCCTTTTTCCCCTTCCTTCTCTGCATATGCTCTGATACCAAAACCTTGCCATCTACACCTAGTAGAGTTGATAATGCTGGTCACAGTAATGACAAAGGTAGCAGAACATCTTTAGAAGTCTGTGCTCAGATTGGAACAGTATTTTTTGGCCTTAAGCCCAAGTGACTACTACCCAGAATCTAAATCACTAGCCACTATGAAAAAAAGAGAATAAAACCTACTAGATTTTAATTTGTAATTCTCTTACAATCAAAACTTAGATAAAATTCACATAGATTCTCTGTTATAAGTTCCTACAAAAGCAAATGCCATCCTAATAAAAATGCCATTTCTCTGACAATTTTTCATTTAGTCTGGATAGAAAATAAAAATGTCATGTGTTCCTGATTGAGAGTCATTGCTGGATTCTTCTCAGCTCTTAGATTTAATTAAACTAAAGGATTTTTCCTGTTTTCCGTTGAAGAGCATTGGTTTAGGCAAACACTCTCAGTAGCTGATCTAGTAGTGTGATGTTCCTTACAGAGAGGATAGTCTGAGAACAAAAGAGACTGAGAGATCTGTTGGTCTGTTGGTCTCTACTCAATTATACTGCTTTTCTGCACTAATTTAATCTCTTGGAGATGTCTAGGATTGTGATTTTTTTAAAAACAGCCTTCCAGAAAAACACGAATAGTGTTTTGTAAAATGAAATTATTTCTGCTGTAACTCCAGAATATATCCCTCCATTCCCCATTGCTGCATTCAGATAGTGTATCTCTCCCATAAGTCCTTTAGAAAGCTCCTAACTTTCTTCTTATACTGGAACTGCATAGAGTGACCTTACCTTTCAGGCTACAGGCACACTTTTTCATATGATGCTCTGGAATCTTGAAATGTCTCGGTTCCTTATTTCATCAGTCATACCTATTTTTTTTTTCTTTATATTTGTTGAATGAGTGATACTGTAATGAGTAAAACTGGATCTTTCATTTCCAGACCAGGGGAATGAAAGTTCTGTAGCACATGCCCTTTACAGAAAAAAATGATGTAGGCTATGAAATCCAATCTTATATTCAACAATACATGAATGCTTCATAGGTTTCTCACAGCAAGTTCACTGAGATACTAAGTTAGCTTGGGAAAAAAAGCAAGGTAGAGGATATGCCTCCAGAAGAAAAGCTTGTGGATCAAGAAAACTACTTACAGCATTGACTCTACCACCTTTTTCTTGAAATTGTGCTTTTTGAATGCTGATTCTTAACCACAGAAACTATAAGTTTACGTGTCACAATTTTGGGATCTTGTAAGTTTTGTCTCTTCCATCCCCCATCATTTTACAGGTTGGTTTTATTTGTGTGAGTTCTCTTTGCTGTAGTGGAACAGCTTCTGCAGTACATTGAGTTAGAGCAGAACTGCTTTTCCTTTAAAATTTCAGCATTGGGAAGTCAAAAAAGGTGTTGAAGGTACTCGGTTATTAACAGATTCTTCCCCATATAGCCATGTCATTAGCAGAGACATCTGTCACAGGGCCAGCCTGTCGTTTTAAACTAAGATTGGTATTACCTGCTGTTCTGAATGAGAACAGAAATTTGGACACTGAAATTAACACCTCTGGAGGTATCGGCTTTCCAAATTACATAATTTTAATAAATTATTATTTAAATACAGAAACAAAATTGGAAGAGCCCTTTGTGGGTTATTTCGTAACATATTTCTAATATTTCCAGTAAGCGTTCTCAGGGAGATCCAACCTGTGCTGAGAAATGGCATAAATAAAATCAGAAATTTTCTTATTAAAATAAAAGCAAGATGTATTAATGGTTACCTCAGTGACCAAATATAATGAAATGAGGTGTATTTCTCCATCTACCATTTGCATATAATAAAAATGTCGTCACTTTAATACAGTGTAACTTGCAGTCAACAGATTCTCAAAGCGCTCCAAAAAAAAAAGAATAGCTCTTCTTATTTTTAATCAGACTTCTGAAGAGATAGGGATGTTTTTATATGCACTTGGAGGTCTCTTACACTATGAGTTGGCCCATTCACTGTGATTTTTCCTGGAACATGGCACTACCCAGGGTACCTGTGCATATCATAGCCCCTTGCCACCATTTTTAATAAGTAGCTTATCTCTGTGATGCAACTGAAAGCAATCCTGAGTGTCTCCAGGGTTTGATATAATTAAATTTTGTTGTTGTATTTGAAAATATACAGGTTTTGAAAACTGAAGAAAAACAGAAAGGAGATTCTAGCAGGTGATAGTCTGATTTTTAGGAGGTTTTAACCCTTTGTAGTTTCCAGATTCACACACTGACTTACGGTCCCCAGGTAACTGTTCTTGTATGCAAGTGAAGCCATAAACTAAAGCAGCTAGTGTAGTTTATTAGCTCATGTCAGGTAACCATGCAAAGATGATGACCTGCAGTCAGAGGCTGTAGGATCAGAGATGCAGTAACTCATGGATTTCTAATAAGATTGCAAAAGGTCTTTTCTGAAAGTCTTCCACTGCCCCTTCTCCAAGTATTTACAGCTACAAAGGAATTACTCCAGGTCCCAGTGCTGCCCCATGAAGACCCATGGAGGAAGGAAGGGTTTATCAGCTTCTGTCACTGTTTTGAGTAGAAAACTGACAAGTTTATCTGTGCTGTTATCTGACATTAGACTGTTGTGTTCAGGCACTGACACCCAAGTCACTGAGGAGTGCATGTGCTCGTACCTTGTGCAGTCAGTGGAATTGCTTCCACTCTGCATTCAGGGATGGAGCTTTATCTTGGTCATTGTGCCCATTTCCAGTTTCTTCACAGCTCATCAGGACTGATACTGTCATTGCCATTTCCCCCTTTGTGTTTTATTCCTGCTTGATTTTCCTGCCCTCGGATGCTACGGACAGGTTCTGGAGATTCATATAGCATTTTTTTCCCAATCAAAATATTTCCTACAATTATGTCACATTTTCTGTCCAGCATTGCTACTAATCTTTATTTAGTTATTTACCTTACAATTTCTAGAGGGATTGGATGTGCCCAAGGTGCCCCTTTAGGCAACACTTTATATCAAGGTTCCATTTATAAATACTTCATGAAGGGCTAATGAATGATTAATAGCTGCTATAATGTATGACCAATCAATTCTTGTAGATTTTGCAACATCCACCAGACAAGTAGGTTTCTTATAAGCACAGATTATAACCATATCTGACATCTTCTACTGATGAGCTTCTAAATATCTATAACATACGCACTACTCATATCTGTAACATGCTTAAAACATCTACTAATCACTGATTAATTTTTTATAACCTATTTTGAAGCAGAGCTTGTCTGTGAAGTACAACCCTTACTGGTGTCTGTGACTTCCCATGTCTACAGGACTGATAATTTACTTGTCATTTGAGGATTTAGGACTCCTACTAATTTTTGCTCAAACATTACACTTTACTGAGTTAGCTTCAGCATTTTTACCTCAGCCTAAGAAAAAATGTCTTAGCTGTTCCCAGACACTTTTTCTCCTCAAATTTCTGGCTACTGTACCCTGTTAATGTGTGGGGGGGTTTAAGCTCTTCTAAAATGCAATGACTTTTAGGGGTCAAACCCACTCTAAAATATGTTTTCAACCTGTTGAAGTCTGTCTGTTTGATTGTTCTCAGGACAGCAGTCCCAGTGATGATGGTTCCCAGTATTTTTTATTGTTTTGGTTTTGGTTTTGTTTTCACTGATGCCGCTGTGTGCTTGGTTCAGAATTTGTCTATTCTCAGAAAAGGATGAGGAAATATACACTTCACAATAATACAGTGAACAAGCCATCTCCCAGAGGACATTTGATTCTGACAGAGAGACACACAGTTTGTATGTTTGTTAAATCCAAGTGCTGCTAGGAGTGTCCCTCTGAGGCCTTCCATAATCTCCGTAGGTGAAAGCCATGACTCTGCTCTGTGCTTTATATGGAGCTCCCAGGTAGAATCGACTGAAGTGGGTAGTACAACTCAGTTCATGAAAATTAATGAGTCCTGCAATTAGTAAGTTGCTGCTGAGAAGCAAGAACTTGCTTAGTATCATATTTTCAAATTAATTTTGAATTTTTAGTTGATTTCTAGTGAACTTAATCACAGGGCTGAGTCCTCTGCTGGGATTTCTCTAGGTATTGAGACCAACTCTTTAATGATGTACATTACAAGATTCTGAGGGTTTCTCTCATTTCTTGGGTCATTATAAAATAGTCTCTGCTTTGAATATTTCCAAGTAAATATCCCACTCCCATTCAGACCAAATGCTAATCTTTCACCGATAATTTACAGCGGGATTAGGCTGAGTGCTACACCTGTGGTTTTAAAAAAGAAACCAAAAAAACCCAAAAAACAAGATTAAAGGGTTAAAAAATAGAGTTTGATTCTTCAATATTAACATGGAATGTCCTCTGGCTTTTTAAAAAAAAATCTGTTGTCAGAGACAGCAAAGCCTCTGAAATAAGAACCTCTCAAAAGTACTCAAGCTCTTGGAGTAGACAGATTTTACTTCAGCACAATCACTTTTATGTTATCCATTCGCACTCAGTGTTTCTGTGTTTATCGGAGTTTTCACCATGATCTTTTCTGTCTTTTTTTTTTTTTTTTTTTTTCTTTTCAGCTGGTTAATAATCCACTAGCAAGTCAAGCAGCAGCGGCTGCAGCAGCAGCAGCCATGGGCTCAATAGCAAGCTCCCAGGCCTTTGGCAATGCTCTCTCCAGTCTTCAAGGGGTCACAGGCCAACTCGTCACTAATGCACAAGGACAGGTGAGTAGAAGATGGAGCAAACAGTGAATTCTGATGGCAGGCTGATCTTGGGACAAAAATGAGTTCCGCTTGTATGACAGCAATTTAAAAGTGCACGTACTGAAGATAAATAAATATTGATTGCCAGACAAGGTAAGAAATGGAAAATCTGAGAACTGGGAGGAAGTTAAGACCTGTTAGGAAGTGTTTGCAATCCAGAAAAGTCTTAGGGTTTGCTTTATTTTAATTCAACCTTTTGAAAAGATCGCAATAGCACATTAATATGGTATTTTAAAAGTCCAGCAACTCTGTGATTCTTAATAAATATAACAGCTGTCTTCTTCCTCTAACATGTGCCTAATAACAGACCACTGCATTAAAGTGCTACTGTGATAGTAAGATCACAGTTTTTTTCGTATTGTGGCATTTCTGTATTATTTCATTTCTAAAAGGATATTAAATGTTTTAAGAAAAGAAACACAACTTGCATGGTAATGAAGGATCTGGGATGTATTTAACTGGATGACTTAGTCATTTGCTAATTAACTAAGTACAGAAATTTGCAATGAGTCTGCCATTCTGTAATGCAAACCTGGGAGAAACTTTTGTTCTGAAGAAAATCTCCCAAACAGAAACTTGAACAATATTTCTAGTGTGTCCAAGAGACACATGATGTGTTATTTGCATTTTTGAGATGTTCCTTTGTTGCAGACTGTTTCAGTTTTATTCTTTATAAGATGCACAAAGAAGGACATCTGAATCCATATATTTATATATAAATAATTCCACAGTGCCACATGCTGAAGTAGCTTTCAGATTGTGGCCACTGTCATTCTTTATTGCATTTACTAGGATGAAAATTAGCACAACTACTTATTTCATGTAAAGTCACTGCACCAGTTCTGTCAATACAACTTATGACTGGACCTGGTAACTGAGTAATTTGAATGTCATTATTCTAAATGCTACAAACTGGACATATGGTGATATCCATGGTGCTTATGAGACCCTGGTAAACGATTATTGAAATGATGCAGCTTAGATGATACGGGAATCTAAAGTTTTGTTTCTACTCTTATTGTTTACTGTGGGGAAAAGCTCCAAGAGCAGTTTTATTCCTGGTGATTTCCTACCACCATGTTATTTTTTGGGGAGAGCCCATTAGAAAATAAAAGACAACACTTCATAGGACCCCATTTTTTTCACATAACACGTGAACAAAGATGCATCCTGAGCTTCACTATAACCATCCAAGTCCCAGGGAAAAAAAAATGCTGACCTTGTTATATTTACTGGGTGGGTGCAGAATTGTTCCATCACTACCCCGAGGGTTGAACGATGGAGCTTGTCAAAGTGAGGCCTTATCTAATGAATCATCTTATCGCAGGTGCACACCACACATATTAAAGGAGGATTGTATGAACAATGTGCCCTCTACAATAACCTTTCAATGTCTACTTTAACCCTTGTTTCAATCCCTTTTCATCAAAGGATCATTTTATGCAGCCAGCTTTAAATGGAGGCTCTCAAAAGCCTATTAAGATTTCTGGAGGGATGGGGTATTGGTTTGGAAGAAAAGTTGGTTATAATACCTATAGCTCATAGTCAGATCAGCTCCAGCCTAGAAACCTGCTTGTTTCTATCTGTGCTCCAGAAAAGGCTCAAAATCTCCACTCACATGAGACACTTGATACCAAAGATGTTCATGGTAAGAGCTGAAGATACAAACCCAGACTAGGTTTTCGATAATTTTTCCTTTACATGTTCGCTGCCATAAACATAAGCAAAGTGGAGCCATTCATTGTATGTTTAAAAAAAAGTACTGCTGGGAAGATATCACTGAATGAAAATATAGATTCCCTCAGGCTGAGTTATGATTATTCCACACATAATGTAGAGTCCAATAATTCTGCAAGTTGCAGAGACAGAGAAGAGAAAGGAAGAATCTTCTCTATTGTTGGATAAAATTACACAATCTATCTGTTTGCCTAGCTCTTTTAAATAAGGGCTGTCTTTTTTGAACTTGTTTTTACAAGTGTTCCTTTGCTTATACTCAGTACTGCAGACATCACCGCAATATAGATAAATATTGATAATAACCATGTGATATAACAACCTTTTCTAATAGTATTCATCATAAATCCGTATTGCTTAGAGCACACTTCTGTAGTTATTTGTCCACAGAACAGGATTATGCAGTATAATTAAACTACAGTCCACAAATTAAATTACATTTCTTTCAAATTAGCAAAATTCTAGCAACTAAATAAGAACTGAAATGTGTTTTTCTTCAAAACTGTGAGTATAAGTAATTAGTAATTTGGGATACTCCATTTCTGAGTGATCTACCTGAACTCGTTATGGAGCCAAATTTCAGTGATATGTTAAGAATTTGTCCTTTGAAAATTTTCCCTTTCAAAGAGTTGCAAGTTCAAGTTTCACACCCAAAATTAAATCATACAAGTATAAGGCTGGATGACTTACCAGACTGTTTGTATGTGCAATCTCTGTAATGATGCACTGCTTCTTTCATAGATATTCAGGGCTTGTAAATGTCCATCTGTCTACCTAGATATATGGTGATCACTAATCCCTGGAGACATTGAGCTATAGGTCAAATACACGATCCTATGGCAAATCTGGGGAAATGATCTTTTAAGAGACATATGGCATGGACTTAATTCCCAATAGCCAAGGAGTTCTTACAATCATAGTAATAAAATTATATATATTAAAAATATTTATATGGCATACTTGTTGGTAATTTAATTATTGAATTCACAGTTACAGTATGATAATTTTTTTTTTGCTTTGGGTAACAATATGAAGCATATTGCCACAGGTCCTCAAGACCACTACAGCAAAAAGATCTAATCCATTGGAATAATATTATTACATCACCTGATTAATTTGATATAGTGCAGGTAGAGAACTCTAAATCAAATTTTCATTTTCTGAGGCATGTTATGAAGAGTTATTGGCCCATAATAAGGCTGCTTACATTCTGTTTGACCTCAGCACTTTCCAGGAAGTGTTTGCAAGGCTGGGCTGTTTCATAGTTTAAATTTAAAGGCCAAGGCAACAGAATTGCTAGACTCCACCCTGTCAGTAGATACACTGGTTTCAAAAAGATGCTGTCTTCCTGCTCATCTTCAGGCTTCCATTATAGTAGGATCCCATTGCCATTGCTGTACTTGGATTCTTCAGAGATGCAGCAAGCAGACATTTTTTTGCTCCGTTACTGCAAATAAAAGAAAATATTAGAAGTTTTGAGTGTGTTTTACTATGTCTATTAAGTACATTAAATGTGTATTTTGGCTGTTTTCTTAGTCTTTGTAGGGAGATGAACCACAGAAATTTGGCAGGACGGTTGATGCTTTTGTTTTCCATAAGTGCTCTTTGCAAGCCAACTTCCTACATGGTGAAAGCATAGTGTTTAGTCCTCAACAAATGCATTTATTCAAGTCCCTTCACTTCAGCAGGGTGAAATACATTTTAGCTACAGATTCTAAGTTAAGTTTTTGGAAAGATGGGATTTGTCTAAAATGAGAAAAATCCATCCTAATTCAGCAACTGAAAAATATCATTTTAGCGTAAGGAGTCAAAAAGTAGAATGTTAAGAGTTGGCATTATGAACTGTCTTGTGGCTAAAGAGGGCAATACATTCTATTTCATGGTAGGTTAATAGGAAAACCTAAGTATTGTGTAACTGTACAGTAAATCCTGTAACGGTGAATTTGAGACGTCATCAGTATAATCTAAGAATTCCCTTGGAGGGCTTCATTGTGCCTATGCCTTGCTCTTTATACATGAAAACCTTCTATACATGAAAAACCTCCTGCACAGCTCCACCCTGGCAATTAACAAAAAATAACTATTTTTTTGAGAGTTGTTTTCCACAAGTAGCTCAGGAAACTATCTAGAGAGGGGCATTGTTGATCCAGTTAGATAATACGAGTACTTTGGTTCTCATTATTCTGATGAGAGAGTACACGTTTGCTCTCTGAGCTTCTTGATGGTAAATGGTGCTAATGAGGCCTGATGGATTCCCTGCTCCTAACAAGCCTCTCAGCAGTGCGAGTGATTACAATGGAGATAGATTTGATGGGATGCGCTCTCTTTTGTAGTGTCTCAGCTGCTGACACTCTGCGACATAATCAGGTCACAGAGCCGGTCACTGCCATCAGCAAAAGCCATAGCTCTATCCCTCATTATTAAAGTGCATTATTCAGTTCCAGGCCTTCACAATACTGCCAAAGGCCTTTTTTCTTTTTTTTTTTTTTTTTTCTTTTTTTTTTTTTTTTGTTAAGCATCAGTTCTCAAATACAAGGGTTAATAAAATCATCAGCTAGAGAACTAGTAAATTAAAGAAATGGAAATAAAGCACTCCCTTTCAAATTCATTGAAGGATCACAATTAGATAAGCAGGGAATTTCTCGTCACCGTACACTCTACAGTACAATGTAATATGTCATGTGCAATGAAAACAGGGAAGAGGATTTTAAAAAATAGCATTGTACTCATTGTGGGCTGGCTGGAAAAGCTCTGAAGTATTTTTCATTCAGAAGGGAATTTCTGTCCTCCAACTATTAGATATGTACATGGAGCTAATGTTATTTGCACCGTTTCCTGTAACTACTTATTTCTGAAGTGATAAGAATACTGAGTTTATATTTTAAGTGTAGTAGTAGCTATTTTGTCTTAGTTAAAGTGTCCAAGACCACAATCTGGAAAACATGTTATAGGCCACTGTGGTAGAACACCTCCATTACCATAGACAAGTCCATTGCCTTCTTTGCGAGGGTGAGCTAATTAGAAAATGGTGTTGGAAAAATTGATTGTAGCATTTTCTTTCTATTCTGATGATATTAATCTAGGGCAATCTCTCCTCCAAGAGCAAATACACTTTTTAAGTCTATACTAGACTTTAATGCAGTGAGAAAACAAGTGAGAAACAATGAGTGAAGAGCCCAGATTTATTGATTATTTCTTTATTAACTTTTTGCTGGAATTTTATTTTAGCTGTTTATGAGCAGATTTCAGCTGAGTAGGAATAAAGTATTCTAAGTAAAGAGATGTATATTTTATAGGGATTTACACTGTTTCTATTAACCTGCTGAAGTATATGTTCAATGACAACAGTATAATTTTGTGTATTGATACAACCAAAGGGACCAATGCATTGCTTTTTTTTTTTACCATCTTGTTCAATTCTACCATTGTTCCTCCTTTTTCTTGCTGGTAGATTGTGCTATGATGAGCAAATGAGTATGTATTTGCAAAATTTTTTATAAAACTCAGTTCTCTTGAACCGCAGATGCAAGAATCTTTCAACAGCTACAGGTCAAAGTACAAAGTTAGCACTGTCAAATTATTAGTCTTCTCCCAGAAGTTATGTAGAGACTGGCATGTGACTTAGCTTTTTGGTTTGCTTGTGGGTTTATTTAACATTAACAAAAAAATTTGGCAGCTATCAAAGGGAATGCAAGGTGAGCCTCCTCATGGGACTTTAAAGAGGGATTTTTTGTTTTTCATTTTCATTTTCATTTCTTCTCCCAGAAGTTCTAGAAGGCCCAAAGCTCTAATGCTTGCTAACCACTAATGTCTTAGCCTTCACAATATCTATGACTCTTCACAAAAGTCAAAGCAATAATTTTTTTAATAGTAACTACTAATTATATCTTTCCAGGGCTAAGATTGGCAGAAACCTGAGTTGGTGGTATTAGAATGATATATGTTAAGGAAATTTCGTTACAAGCTTGAGATAATAAAAGAGGTGCATTTTGAGATAGAGGCTAGAGGGGAGGGGATTGTAATAATCAAATAATGCTAGAATATAAAAACATTCCTTGGAAAACACTTGGCCAGGATAAAATATTTTGACAGACTTTCACATTAATGTACTGATTTTCTTCTGGGTGGAATCTGACCACAGCCTCCCTCTCAAAGTTTCACTGAGCTGAATATATGTATTTCTGCTGTTTGCAGGAAGAAATAGGCACATATTAAGAGAAAAGGTCAGTTATAAGTGAAGATTGTTTTTCATTGGTTTCCTCTCCCCACAGCTAAACATCAAGGAGACTATTTGTTTAATTACCTCCCATGTGAATTTGAATCAAAAGACAAATAATTCTTTTAACATACTTTTGCTGACTGTATCTTTATTTTACTGTACTGTTTATCTAACTTCAATTTTAGCCACAGTGGCATAAATGTAAAAATGTATAGACCAGAGTCTCGGGTCATGCAAATTGTCAGTTTCACTGAAATGGACAAGGGCAGAGAGTGGGGCTAATTATACCAAAACAAGACCTGACTAGGCTACTCTGTCCATTTGAGGCAGTGATCAGTGATAAATTTTGGGTATCCACAATTGTTAAATCCATATCCAAATTTTTCGAAACAGTGGTGAAATTTATAACAGTTACCATCTGCAACGTGGGAAAAGTGATATTTAGTTAGCCCCTTGTAGAATCAGACAATGGTTTGGGTTAGAAGGGACCTTAAAGATCAACTAGTTCCAACGCCCCTCTCTCTGCCAGGGACACCTTCCACTGGACCAGGTTGCTCAAGACCCCATCCAGCCTGGCCATAAACACTTCCAGGGAGGAGACATCCACAACTTTCCTAGGCAACCTGTTCCAGCGTTTTACCACCTTCATCTTAAAGGATTTACTCCTAATATCAAATCTAAATCTTCCCTCTTCAAGTTTTAAACCATTGCCCTTTGCCCTCTCACTACATACCCATACAAAAATTCCTAACCCAGCTTTCTTGTAAGTTCCCTTTCAGGCACTGGAAATTTGCTATAAGGTCACGTCAGAACCTCTTTTTTTTGAACTTCCTCCACCTGTCTTCATTGGGAAGGTGCTCCAATCCTCTGATCACTTTTGTGGTTCTCCTCTGGCCATGCTCGAGGAGCTCTATGTCCTTATCTTGTTCCATCATAATAACAAGAAGATGAGAATCACTGTGGTGCCACCGTATTTTACAGAAGTAATCTAACTTCCTCACAATAATAAATAAAAGGGGCAGAGTAGAAAAGATCTGGAAATTATTATCCAGAAAATGAACCATCACAAAAATGTTGCAAATATGCAGTATGACCAGGTCACAACCTGCTTTTAAAAAGAGGTTGACTTTAAAGCAGAAGTACCATTGCTTTCTTCCAAAGCTCTAGTAACATGAGAAGTCAGAAGGAGTAGTTCCAAGGCTGGCTGATGAGCATAAGTCAAACCTCTAGTAGAGGAGACTGATATTTCCAGAAAACTAGTAGAATGCAATAAATACTATTATTTTGCAAATAGGAACTGCAAGGGGAACACTGTTACTCGGGAAAAATATGGAGCTTTTCCTTACTGCAAAACATGTACTAGAACCATAGAGGATCACTACTGAACTCTCCAATCAGATACCAAAGAAAGGATAACTGCATATTGAAATCTCCTTCAGCTTGAAAATAATCATGTGGTTATCCAAAAAGGCTTCCAAAATATATTTCATCTAGCTTACAAAAAATCATACTTTAAGCTTCCCACGTCAGATTTGTAGCCCCTTACCTGGATCTCTACCAATGTACTAGGTATGACACAGATATTTTTGGAGGTGTCTAAGTCTTACTTTCAAAGTCAACTTATAAACCTGTAAGAGCCTGAGTTTCCTTCAGTCATTGTTAGGAGTCTCATTGCTAGAAGGCATGTCTATGCACTGTAATGGAGCATTGCAAGCAAACTCCAAGAGGCAGTACATTTGTATGTCTCAGTTTCATACGAGCACAGATCCCAGAAGCCAAAAACCTCAGCAATATGGTGTTACAGCTGTACTAATTATTTCTGCTTCTCAACAAGGTGACTTAGAATCTAGCTCATTAGTTACTAGCTCTGGGGTCTTGGTAGCATGCAGTATTATGGGGAGTAAATATACTTTGAAGAGAGCCTTAAAAGCCTGAAGCATATAGGTACTTTTGAAAATGTTATTCACTAATCTAAATTAATTATTTCAAGTCAGAAATACATGACATACCTGTCGTTTTGTCATTGCTTTAATTACTTTTGCATGCAGGAGAAAACCAAACTAACTACTTGTTCAGCTTGCCTACTATTTTCATGAAAGTTAACTAGTAATTAAAAGAAGCACCTAATATGCCCATAATCTGTTCATTTTATCATCATGAGGTGGTTATAAGCATGGCAAATTTTCATTGTTATCACCAGTGACACACATCACAGTGAATGAAATCTTTCTGCTCTATGGAGGGTCTTACACTGCTCTCCATATCATCATATCCTATCACCTTCCAATAACACATTAAGAAACATGACTAGTGACTGTCACAAATTGGTCTTCCTCCCAGAAGAAGCTTGTAAAATAGATTTGCATCTTTGACAGAGGTATTTAGTTTTCTCTGTCTTTATTAGGATTGGCTTGTTTAAGTTGCCTTTTAAGGTTTTGTTTTCACCTGGATTTAAATATCTTTATGTAGGGGTTTCTTAGAGATGCATATTGCTTACATTAGAGAAAGGGAGGTAACAGAAATGTACATAGCTTTTGCATCAGAATGCAGTGAAACCAGGGTTGGTAAACCCAGCAATGTTCTTTATCTACTGCTGGAATTAATTCTAAGTCCTTGAGCTTCTCCTGAAAAAAGCTCTGCTCAACACAGAGGATGTTTGACCATTATTATCCTGGAAAACTAAATTTTGCAGTTTCAGCTTTCATGCAGGACTTAATGGTGGCCATTTAGAGTCCTGGGAAACAAGCAACAGAATTTGAAAGCAAATGCTGTTCTTCTAAGCCCACTGAAAAGTCCTTTAAATGATGTAAACAAGGTGTAAAGCTCTGTAGACAGAGTTGATGTGTGTAGTTGGTGCCAAGAAATGTGCCTTCCATATTACTGATGTCTCCTAAGCAAAGTAAGTGTCCTGCTCAGGAAGGTTACATCACTGCATGGCTTCAGGAGCTGGCAAAGTTTAGGACAATTCACAGCCACTTCATCATCCACGCAGATATTATGAAAACCCTGCCATATGAAGAATTTATATTACAATATTCTTAATTTAAGATTTCTGCTTTAGCCTGTCCAAAGCTTCTTAAGAGGGAGCACCGTGCCTGTTGGAGTGCAGGAAGGCTGTAGGTAAGCAGAGGAAATAATGGACAAAATCTATGAGTTTGTTTGAATTATATTTCCAGATGTGCCTTATCATTTCTGGAAAACAAACAAAACAAAAACAACAACAAAAATAAAACAAACAGAAACCCCAAACAGATTATTGTCCTGAGTGTAGCACGGTGCTTAGTTTTATTTAGATGTTATCTGTTTTTTCCTGTATCTTTCAAATGCTTTTCCCTAATGTCAGAATTTTCTTCCTGGTGAACTGATGCTGACATCACAATAAAGAAAACCAGGAACTGTTTGGGCAAATGGTAAAAAAGCCAGATCACTCTGTAAAAAATGGATGTTAATGTAAAATGCTAAACATTTAAGATTCTTGGTTCACTGCTGCTATTTTGGGAAGGTTTTGTGTTTCTTAGAATTTGTAAGTCTTCATGCATCAATGGAGGGCCTCTGGCCTTCTTGTTGGGCTGCAGTCTTGACATCTGCATGTGAATGTTCTTTTAGAGACAGGTAAGGAGAGGAAAGAAAATCTGGGGGCTCCCATGCTGGCAGTGCAATCAGTATTTGTTTCAAAAAATGAAAGGATGAGAAGTGTAGACATTTTAGCAATAGCTTGTGAAGATTTTGAAAATGAAAAAAGGTGTCTTCCCCAAAAGTCTACACATAAAGAGGAGAAAATTGTGGGCAAACTTCATTTGATAGTAAGCCAACAACAAAGTTGTATTCGTGCAGGGTTCATAGTGATAAACAGCCAGATGCAGACCCACGAACTTCCAAGGCGCATGTGGAGCAGGAGTTGTCCTGTAAGAGGAAGGATTCCCTGTCTTCTATTTTGATTCCAGGGTATGGTGAAGAACTGTGGGATGTCTTCTCCTGTATGTTGCATCTATGAACAGTGGCAGGGAAAGTTCAAGCCAAAAAAATAACAGTTCTAACCATGAATGAACACTCAATCTATCCTGCTAAAATTGTTTCTCAGTCTGTCATTTTTCTTCAGATACTGGTAGTGCTAGACTTCAGTGTGTATTTATGCAAATGGCCCAGATATCAAAAAGAAAAAAAAGGACTTTGAAATATCTATGCCAATGTTATTAAATATATATGATTTCTAAAGTACCTTTTTCACTTAAACTTCCTTCTTTGCACATTAATTAAATATTATCTCCAGGATAAGTATCTCTCATAGAAGATTAATGTATTATTGTCACATAATAATGGAAGAGAATGACAGAATCTCTTTCCTTAAGCACAAAAAATAATTTATTAATATAAAGAAAACACTCGTAGCCCTTGAGCAATTCTGTCTCTGTTTCACAGAGAATGTTTCCAGTCTCCCCTCATGTCTAGCTTCATGCTAGAGTTTCAAGGAAGCAATAGATATATCCTGCCAGTTTAAAAATCAATCCACCTTTCAGGAGATAATTTAATATCAAGACATGATGTACCCAAAACCCAAATATACATTCATTTTAATGCTTGACGCATCAAATATTCTGACATAGCCAAGTTTCAAATAAATGGTTTGTTTTAGAGGTTGGATATGTCATATTAGCATCCACCCAGCAGATAGAGAAAAAGATCAGAGAGTGATCAGGACATCAGGAAGACAGTTTGGGAGAGATGAGAGAGGCCAGGTACATCTCATAATGTTGAAAAAAAGCTAGCTAGCAGGAAAGAAATTGTATAAATAGGTCACTGAAGCCCAACTGAAAAAAAAAGTTTAATTTTAACTTGTTAGTCATCATCTCCAGAGGCCTACTCCACTGCCTTTGTTGCAGGCTGTGCATTAAGCTGAAATCTGGGGGTTTTGATAGCATAGATAGACAGACAACCTCAAAATGAAAAGATCATGCTCTTGCAGTGTATTAGCTTTGACGGGGAACCAGCACCATTTGCCATGCTAAACTTTCCCTCTTCTTTCCTTCTCTATTGTTTTTGTTATCCTTAACTTGTTCTCACCTGTCCTGGTTTTATCTTTTGGTTCCTCCCATAAGTGGAAGTACAAAACCGTGTGAAAATCAGAGTATGGATGAACAGATAACTAGTGCTTGTGTCATTGACAAATCCTCAGACATCCCCAGCTACCTTGTTCCCTGGTTCCTATTCTACTTCCCCTGTCTCTACCATTTTCATTTCCTGATGACAGCTCTTTGTCACATGCTGGGATTCAGTTACTTCAGCACCATTTTAGGCACTGCACAATACTACATTACACCTTTTGTAACCAATCTGGAAAATTATTTTTCCCTCTAAGTCATATTGCCATATTCTGACAAAATCCTAAAGCATTTAAATTAGAGTAAATGTCTACTTTTTTTTTTTTTTTTTTTTTTCTCCCAACTTAATTGCTCTCTACTTACGGGAAAACATGCACGTGTGCATGTACACAGCTGAACACAGGTTTACCTTCATCTTCTTGTTCATCCCCTCAGGGAAGATATATGTATCCACAGGGACCCCAAATTACAAATATTCTACTCACCACCTTGAGTTACACTTGTCTCTGGGATCTGTTGAACCTTTATTCTGATGACAAATGAAAATGAACTAAACCTTCTCATTTTGGCATAGGAGATACTGTGATACTTTCTTTTACTTTAAGCCTCTCTCTAGTGTAATGTTGTATGTGTGTAGTAATGACTGTACAGAGCTGATAATTGTCTGCAAGCTATTAACAGGAGAATAAAACTAGATCTTTATTTTTCTTAGAGTTTGATTTCTCACCAAGATATAAGTATTAGTGAATGACTGCAAAGTGGGAATTAAAGGATATGTGTGATTAACAATCTATCCTTATGCTGCTAGGAGGTACCATGTACTATTGGTACTAAGAGGCCATAATGAAGTATTTAAAAGGTCAAGAAAACTGAGGTTTTTCACCAGAACTGCTTGGGAAAGATTTCTCAACACCTGCTCACAGGATGGCACAGCCTGCCTGTTTCTCGACGCATCTCTCATGTTGATGAACATCACTTCCACATCCTCCTCCAGAATTCTGGGGGGTGACTTGCATTTCTAGGTGCTTAAATCACATATTTGGGGATCTGCACTACAGATTTGTTAATTCTAATCATGCAGATACTAATGTATGTGTTTTATGTGTGCAGTCTCTCACTATTATTATTAGCAGCTACAGTGAACCATTCTGTATGTTTATGTTATTCTTTCTGATAGTCTATTTTTATACCCAGGAGTATGTCTTTCATAACTGAAACACTGCAATGCTCCAGCCATCACACCTGCTCTTCAGGTAGAGACAAGTATATGAGACAGTCACATATCTTTGCTCTCAAGCACATTTATGAATTTGAGAACAGAAGTTGTTTATGAGCATTGTTGAAAGATACTACTTCAGCCAAAGTAGTAGCGAAGAATGCCACATTCTTCTCTACCAAATCAGAGAATTTTTGCCACAACAGCCAACACAAATAAACTTATTGAAGACTGTGATTAAATATTTAATGACTGCTTAGGAAAGTTAAGATTTCAATTTGTGAGTTTTCTTCACAAAAGTCCAAAGAGAAAAAAACTACATGATTCTCAGTTCACCAGATACAAAAAAGTAAGGGAAAATTCTCAGTTAGAGTAATTCTTTAAAATCTTTATGTTAGACTACTGACTTGGAGATACAGTTAGTAATATATGGAAGCACTTACCTGCTCAATTGCCTTTATTCCTCTGTAATATACAATGATGAGTAGTTAGAGCTTTGCTCACATGGACATCTTTAACCAGCAAAGTCTTACATCCTGTATTTTGAGAATAAATTGTCACTAGTATGCCACAACCAAAGCCTTTTTTCCTGAATAAAATAAAAAATATATACGATAAAGTTTACCAAGTTAAGCTCAAATTTTTATAACCTGATCCATCAATGGAAAGGGCCCTTCCTAGAAAAGCATTTACCGAGGCAAGTTGTATCCTTGGCTCCCCCTTGACTTTTATTTCTCCTTAAAATCATACGCAGTGGTAAAAAGGAACACATATGAATGATGCATGCCCGATTCAGTAAATCACTATAGTCTTTGGCAACAGCAAAAATGTAGAAATGTTTAAATCGGCCTCATACTACCCAACAAATGATGCAAAGGAGCCCTCAAAGAACACAGAGTGGAGGGAGATAAATGAGTATCATGTCAAAAAGGCAGTTTCTCACTGAGGTTGCACAGAACATGGAAATTTGACTTCCAAGAGATGATTATGGAATCTTTCTAATAAATCTTCAGTCCACAGTCATTGCTGTGTTCTTTTTTTAAACTTACTTTTTAAGAGCTGTGTAAGTTATACCCTCCACAGCGAAATGTGTCAAGATATTACCAGCCAAGTTGAAGTCATTTAAGTGAATCATCTCTGTTTCCTTGTTTATGTTTGTGACAGACAGGTATGGTCAAACAGGTTTCATTTTGTGCATGAACGCTTTTCAACCAGTGAAGTTTTCTCAAAGCCTTGTCTTATTTTAATAGTAACTCACAAAGGAAATAAAAAATGTTGAGGCCCCTCTCTGGAAAAAGCCTCTGTTATTATTATTCTTTTTAAAAAAATATATATTTTATTCTCTTCTTTTTGTACAGCTGAGATAGTTAGGTGGTCAGTTAAAAGACAACTTTTCAAAATGACTAAGAGGCTGTAGAACAATGTTAAAATTGACTTTGGTCCTCAGCGGACTCCTATATTCTTTAACCTCCTGACTTTGAATTAGTTTTCCCTAATTTTAATCACATAAAAATTAGCTGAGGCTGAATCTAATCTAAGCTAGTTCCTTAGTATCCTCTATCATCAGTGAAATAAATAGGCACTCTTGAAGAATAAAACATCCCACTGATCTTAGGCATGCATTTTAGGCTGAAATGAATCACCTTGCAGAGATTCCTCACTTTCTCCATTGCCTAGAGAGAACTTGAATGGCAGTCTACAATTGGACTTCTCATGTTAGCTAGCTAACATTAAATGACATAAATTCCATCCTTAGAATGTCTCACACCAGATATTTTTACTAGGACTTGGGTTTTTTTAATAGAGTGTTATCCTTAAGCTCCCAATGGCACTCACAGGAGTTTTAATTCAGGTCCTGGTAGCAATTGGTGATGATCATGCAGAACTTGGCTCTGGCTAGTTTGCTGTATTCTTTGGATTGACACTCTAATTTTTCTGAATATCTTGCCCCTGTTTTGCTTACTTGTTTCTTTGTGTTTCCCAAATAAAAAGTAGCATCCCAGAAACCAAAGTAATGGTATCTGAATTATTTAAAATGTACTTAACTTTACTCATACTTTAACAAAATGATGGATAGCAATGTGAAGGGAGGGTCTGTCTGTGGAGTATCTTTTCTTTCAATTAAGATTAAATATTCCATCTGTAGCATGATGTGTTTTAAAAATTGGTTGTGCATTAATGAAGACTTCGTGTCTCTGAGGTTCTTTTTGGTTTAAAAAAAAACAACTTTGAGCCTGTAGAAGTAAGGAAGAAATCTCTCCCTTTGACAGATTACTTTTTACGTTTCTCTAGGCATTTACCCCACTGTTTTGGTTAAGAAAAGGGATGCACTAAATCCTCAGATCACAGCTCCAACCAGCAGATGCCATGAATGTTGAGGGAGAGACTTACCAATTAGAATTTCTGCCCCCCAAAATAACCTAAGTTGCCAGTCTGGAAATAATTTTAGATATATATCTAAGCCAAACTGACTGACAGCCTTTGAAGATAAGCCATCATTATTATTGACAACTTTATCAAATACTATTTAAATTTCTGTTTATTTCCAGATACTGTGTATGCTTAGGAGGGGAGACACATCCTCTAGTTTGGTCCCAAATGTTCTACTTTTGTTCAGAAATGAAATTCTAATGCTGCTTTTTGAATTCTTATTTCTTACTAACAAAGAGCATCCTTTAATCTGTAATGTGGATGGTGCCATTACTAGCTTATCAAAAAGACCCATGAGAATTAAAATGGCCTTTCTTCTAAGGGCTTGGCTTACTGTACTTCAACATCCATTGCAGGACTTGCACTTAGTATATGGGATACAAAGGTTTTGTTACAGTTTCACTTTAATAACAACTCAGTGAAAAAAGTTTCCATATCCACTTTGCACCTCTCCAGCCAGTCTTCTGCATGGGAGTTGTAGCCTCTTGTCAATTAAATCACTTTAATTGGTTTCTGTTTATCCTCTGACTACAACCCTTTGGCTTTGCCTGCTGCACAGTGCTATTTATTCTTAAGCACTGGCTTTATACAAACTTTCTATCAAAATCGTCCCCTTGGAAGGGAGGATACATGATAAAGAGTTTCAATACTTGTGTTGCTTTGGTTATCTCTTGTGTCTCACAATAGAACCTGAATCATCATAAAATTGCACCATAAGTTTGTATTTCATATGCTAAGGTTCTGTAAAAAGGGGGACAAAATGAGCCAACAATTCCTTACCTGACTGTACCTTTTATATCTTAAAAAAACAAAACAAAACAAAACCAAAAAAAACCCCAAAACACCACATTTGTCATGGATAGAAATGTTCAAAATATTATTTACCTCTAAAAAAAAAGTGATGAAACTTTCTTAGGTATAAACTCATCAACATAATTCCAATGAGTTATGGTCTTTGTTGTGAGAAATGAGAAATCCTGTGGTCTCACCCTAAAGAAGATTAAAAAAACATTACTGATAGGAAATTGAAAAAGTAATATATGTCTGAATGAATATGACAACTTTTTTCTGATAGAGCAGATAGATAAATGTCACATACAAGTTTCAAAATACATTTAATTTTACCACCACAATGGATCTTCTCTTCATAAAATATATATGAATCATGTTTGAATCATAAAACTTGACTGTGATAAACAAATGCATATTTGATAACTTTTTTTTTTCTTTTTTAGATGCTTATTTCTTTTTTGAGGTGCTTATTTCTTTTTTGAGGTTATTTGTTGTTTACACATCTTTGTGTTTTCATTTCTTAACTAAGCAGACCGGGTGGCAAATCTTGTACACATTGAGCCTGGGTGAACTTTCTTTTTAATTTGAGAACTGGGTTCCTTTTCTTTTGGGTGGGGAGATTAGGAGGGAAGTCAAGGGAATGAAGGTGAGGCTGGTAGATGCACAAATTCTCTTAATGATCATGTTGGACATCCCTGAGTTTTCTGAGCAGCATTCAGGATGGGGTGATGGATGAGAAATGGATGCAAGCATTTTCACAGGCCAGGTTGTCCATGTCCCAGGAGGTTAAAAAAATCCTCCCTGTTAAAAGCTACGGCGTAAATGGAACTTTTAGGCTGTCGACAAATGCATATAGCTTTGAGGAAAAGAGGTAAAGAGAGTATCCTCTTCTTTTGCATTTTTAAGCACAGATTCACTGAGGGAACAGAAGGACTTTATTCCATGCCATTGGAGCGTGGCAGGGTACTACCCATCCTCACAGCTTGAGGGCTACTTCTCTCTTTTCAAAATAGGTTCTACCTCAAATCTCTTCCTCCAGTACCTGTTTCATCAGGCTTCTTGTCCTTGGCAGAGCTCCTGAAGCCTGCTCTAGTGCAAGTGCTCTTGGAGACCTTACCAGCAATGCAGTGGGGTCTAGAGGAGGAAATCTCTTCTGTATCCAGAAGCATGCCCCAGGATTCTAGTCTGACAATTTAACCTATGGTAAAGAGTGAGGTATAGTTACATTTTACTACCTCGTTTGTCAATCATTTAGTGTAAATTCCTGAAGCATTGTGAGCAGAACTGAATGACTTTTTTTTGTCCATTGCTGAGTTCTGATAGAAAAATGGATTTAATCTAAAAATAAAATGTCATCCTGACAAATTCTGTTCAATAAGAATTTAAAGTACAGTGTCTGAATAAGATTTAAGTGTCTCATTTTTACATGTTCTGTTTGAAAATTTACTGAGTTTATTTTCCAGATTAGAAAGGTTAAAAGGAATATGCAAATTTTTTTTATTAGAAGGGCTTAATCTACCTTTAACAATTTTTTTCATATTTTTATTTAATTTTATATTTAAGTTCATTTTTGAAGTGCAAACACAAATGAAACAGCATTTCCCACTTTCATTCCAGAACAACTCATGAGTCATGCACTTTCTTTTCATGGGGCTGCTCCATTGAGCAGAATGTATTCTGTATGAACAGGAGGAAAAGGGAGAGAATCCCTAAATTTTCCTAGCTCCAGCTGAAACCAAAGCCTGAGATAACTAGTCAAAACCAGATTTACGCTGTGCGGGGTACAGGTTAACCTGAGACCATTCATAATTTAAAAAGAATTATGGGCTGCAGCCAGACCCAAACATCAACTTGTGCTGTGTTCAAGTCCCAGGGGCCATTGCATTCAGGTCAGTAGATTTACTTCTAATTTTTATTAGTAGAAGTCAAGTCAGAGAGAAGCCTGGTAATATTATGGAAACGTGGCTCCAAACTGAAATGTAGTCAAGAGATAATTGGCATTATTATCAATGAATGAAAAGCCAAGAGATGAAATCTTTGTAGGAAATATTACCTGGCAATTGGCAGCAGAACCATGACAGACCATATAGTTCAGCAGAACCAGTGGACCATTGAGTGAAGCTCAATGGCTCTTGTAAATGACTTGTGGGATTCCAGTTATTCACTCGGCTCCTGACTCATAAGATCTACACTGTGATATAACCCCAGACAGTTTTCTTTCCCTAATATTCAGGGCTAAAAAGATAGAGCTATTGTGTATATCAAGATCAAATATGTTTGCATATTAATGACTTCACTTGAAAGAAGGAGGGGTGGGAGGGGAAAGAACCCATTGTGGACTGACAGAATCAGTGGACTAAAATTATGAACAATAAATATTTTTATAGTCCTTAGTATATTCAATGTCACTATTTTGGAATATTATGCTATCTTGGCAATTAATAATATTTCTTTTCAGTCTAGCTTCTTCCTCAAAACTTATTGGCACTGTTCTGGTGTCTTTAAGCATTCAAAAGGATCAAAGAGCTTTCATCTTTTAGAGCATTTTACTGTGCTGTGCCCTGTGCAGGAAGAAATACTGATACTGTTTCAAGAGCAGTTAATGTATTCATTTTTGTCTCAGAAATGAGCACAATTCCTTGACTTAAAAAAATTAAAATCTGCCATTTCCTACAATTAAAATGTTTCATATATGAATTATATACTGTGGCATTTGCACTTCACTCATTCTCTTCTGCTGCAATTCACATACACTCGGGAATCTTCTCCACTATTGCTCCAAGATTTAATAAGTGGTGCTTCATAGAGGATTCTTGAAATATTGAAGATATTGAAACTTCATTGTTTTTTTAAAAAATGTATTGCAAGGACATTTGTAAGTAAAATATGCATTTCGACAATACTTAAAACTAAATTTAATTTTACAGTTGCTATTTCCCCTTTTCCTCTCATCTTTTGTTCTCCCTGTAGAATATTCCACCATTTTTAGACTTTATATATAGACTGCTAGTCTATATATTAGTATCACGAAGAGAATACTTGAAGTAAGGGAAAACCTGAATAAAAAAATTAACATCTAGCAGTCCTTACTAATACTTTTAAATTTTCATATAGAATCATAAAATTGTAGATTCTGTCTTAGATATCATGACAATATCTATGGTTAGGTTCTCTGGTCCTTTCAGTCCATGCAGTACATCACAAGGAGCCTTCTTGCTTCATTTGTAGCATTTCCACACTAAGACATTACACCCAAGGAGGCAGAGGCTGAATGTAATGGACTCAGCAGTGTAAGTTTTGCAGTTGGACTGGATGACCTCTAAGGTTTTTCCCAACCTAAATGATTCTCTAATTCTAAATGTGAACTGGCAAAGCTGAGCTGTGGAAGTGGTGTGGAAGTGTTTACCCCAGTCCTGCCTGGTGAGGAACATTTGGAGTAACAATGGAAGTCAAAGGCTGTAGCTGTGAATGATGTCCTCTGAACTTGGGAAGGAATGTTCTTACAATTTGAGGGTAAAACAGTACCCTCTTAGTTCTTCCTTCAGGAACCTGTAATCTCAGTACATTTTGCCAAAAAGTGAAGAATTGTTACCCTACTTGTAAATCTGGAAAGAGCATATCACAGCCTACAGTTACCTTAAGTGAAAGAAAATATGAGAACATGGCATAATGTAGTTTACTGTTGTTTGTGGTTTTTTAATGACAAATAGGATTTTTGCTATTTGTTGTCTACAGCATCACTATAATGGAATACTGTGCTAAGACCTGTACATAGAAAACATAGGAAAAAACTATGGCCTTCCCAAAGTAGTTTAAAATGTAAGTGTAAGACAAGTGACAAATACACAGATGGAGCAGGGATCCTGGAAAAAGCTGATCTCTGCCCTTATGCTCCCCCTCCCCCAGAGTCAAAAAGGGTAAAGGACCTTCTCACCTTTGGTCCTCTGCAGGTCGCAGTTGAAAAGGAAATTGTTTTAGGACTGAGTCAGAGAAAGCATGCAAGGACATAAAATGTACTGTCTGCAGTCCTCCACCTTACACAGAACTGGCCTCAAGAGTATGGGCTCTGCTGCCAGCAGAAGAGAAAGATGAGGTAGTTATTATTCATATCAAAATACATAGAAAAAAAATCAGTATGCAGTTCTGTGTCAGGAGCATGTGGCTTCAGTACCGTAGCAGTGTAAGTGCTGAAGATGGGATTGCCTCAGGTCCACTGTTGCTTTTATTCAGAAAATCTTATAGTTATTTAACTATTCTTTAATCCAACTTACAGACCAGCCCTGAATGGAACTGACAATTAGGATCATGTTTTATGAATGTAAAGAAATATATCTGTGCTTTATACACACACACGTACACACACATATGTATATGTATATGTATATGTATATGTATATGTATGTGTATATATATTTAATACAATTATTGATGGGTTTGGGATTTTGATTTGAGGGAAAGGAGGCAAGGAAATGCATTGAACTTTTTACATCTTGTCTGCCTCTGGCTGTCCTCTCCATTTGCTTCCTAGTCACCCCCAAGCTTTCCCAGCTGCTGCTGGAATGACATGTCCAGGTTTTCCAGCACCACTAGTAATTCTGGCCTCAGTAACTTGCTGTGTCTTGTCCAAATCTGAGAATAATTTAATTAGATTTAAGTGTCATTTTTTGAGTGTTTGATTAGTTAGGAACATCTAGAATGTACAAAAATAAATTGATAGCCTTGAGATGAATTCAAATCTGTATGTAAATGACTGCAAACAAATTTATTTTGGCCAATGGAAATGAAGCAGGGACTGAATGATGGATATCCATCTGTGGCCTTTCAGAGTTCCTCTGGGTGGTCTCCTTTCCCTTCAGCATGTTGACCACAACACACAACTTGGTGTGGTCAGCAAACTTGCTGAGGATGCACTGTATCCCACTACCCATGTCACCACTTGGACAGTGAGACTTTGACCACAAGTCTCTGAGAGTGACCAGCCAGCCAGTTCCTTATGCACCAAGTGGTCCATCTATTGAGTCTGTATCCTTCCAATTTAGAGACCAGGATGTCATGCAGGACTTTGTATTTAAAAGAATGCCTTATTGCACAGGTGCAGTCTTGAAGTGATGGGTTGACAGACAGCTACTGTGTCGTCTCAGTGATTACATCTGGGTAGCAAGCTCCTGATTTATAACAGCATTTGGAGAAATCTGATCATACAGCAACTATGTTGAGAATCATTATTACTGATTGATTGGAATAACTATTAACCTTCTTGTAGTGACTTTTAGCTAAACTTGAAATTATTTTATGATTCAGCATCCCTATCTAATTTCACCTTTAAGAGTTACAAACTAAGAAATCTGGTGATCTCTGATAAATATTTTATATAGTATATGTAGTGAGATAGTGCAAAGATGAGAGAAGATTATTCAAGAATATATTGCTGGCCTAGAAATTATTTAACCTGTAATCACATTAAATAACTGTGGTCCTAAAGATTGCATCTGAAGATTATTTAGGGGGTAATGGACTGATTTCAGTTTAGTTTACCATGGAGATATGTCCAAGGAAACACACATTGATATTCTAAACAGACAAGTCAAGGCCTTGTCATTAAACCTGCAAAGTTCATAGTCATTTGTCCAAAATACACTTTTATTTATTTTCTCCCAACAACTCTGATGATTTTCAATTTAACATATTTTTTTAATACTCTATCCTAATATTTCTGGTGGAGGAACTTTCTCGGGAATGGCATCACAAGTTAAAGCAGTGACAGAAGTGACTGCCTACTGAAGACAATTAAGAGCATAACATCTCCTTAATCAACCTCCTTGTCTATGCAAAACAAGTTGAAAGGATTAATTAAGAGAAAGAAGCAAAAATAGAGCACCAAAAATTCTCATGGTCACCCAATCACAGACATTGAAAATAGAGTGCTACATCCTTTTTTTAAAAGAGTATTACTACAAATTGAAAAATTGAAACAGCACAGTTTTTCTGAGGACTGTTGTGGCAGTAGAGGATGTTATCTTCTTCATATATAGGCAAGATTATGTCTCAATAGTAGGTCTTATTTAAAAACCACAGGAACAAAGAGCAGTTACTGAACCTCACCTCATTCTGGCTCCCGACCTCTAGATAGCATCCCTATAGTAGGCCAGCACAGTGCAATACAACACCAAGTAGCAAACTGAGTTCCAAACAAGCTGATAATGTCTCCGTGGCATGGAAGCAGTCTAATCACATTGACTTGCGTTGTGCTTGGCCTAATTAGGCTTGCTGAGAAACACAATTTGTTTCCCAAGCTTGTCTTGAATGGCTCAGCATGTCATGTATTGCTAAGTGTAGGGATGCCATCAGCATTTTCTTCTGCTGTATGTCCAGTGTATTAGATTCTGATATGGCTGAAAGCAAGTCCACTCTTTATGCTATGAGGAAGACATAGCAGTAAATATTTACATTATGTTGTTGCTTATAAGAGACAATGGTTTCTAAAGGGTTTTTAAACTAAAGACACATATTAATGGTAAGGTGTACAGATGCAGCTCATATACAAAGCTTTCAAAGGCTGAGAAGTTTTATTTCAGAGCAGGGATTTCTTGTCTTGAGATGCCTGATACTTAACTGGGATTAAAATCTTTAGAGAAGCCAAAGTAGCAGTGATACTTTGGTAGGCAACTATGAAGATCTCAGCCTGCATGAAGAGAAAGTAGAGGTGAGATGAACTAGGACTTACTGAATTTTTTCATTGTAATAGAAAATCGTGCTGGTGGCTCAGTCACTTTGCATTTACTTCCTCAGAAAATTAATACTATTACTTTGTCTTTTCAAGAGTATTTATGCTCAGTACCTGTGAATCTAATTAAAATCCACAAGTGCTTTGCTCAGCTCAGAGAATTGTGACCTAAGGTTCTTTGTTCCTGACTTAATTCTTAGTTTTTAAAGGAAGATAAATCTGATAAGTATATTGCTTATAAAGAACTATTTGGCAGACAGTCAACATAATTTTTAGTCTTTAATTTGGTGATTATATCTAGATTTTTGCAATGAGAAATGAGATGTTGTATTTGGAATATTTGATAAAAGAGACATTTTTTATGACTGTATACATGCCCCCACTAAGAGAATATAACATATAATTTCACCACATAATTCCTAGAGTCATGACAAATAAAGTCCTGTACAGTTTGATGTTACTACACAAACATTGTTTTCTGAAAAATAAAACACTGAGAAAATCAAGCAGAATGTGAGACTCAGTGTTCCATAATGATGCCTCAAATATACCATCCAGTATATTGTATGATATATGAACCTTGAAAATTATAATTCCTTACATGAGTGATCCAGAAGTACAATGTCATAGGTGCCTGTTTCTAGTATCACTACTGGATGCCTTGATCTCATAATAGCATTTTGTTGTGCCATCCTTTTGAGTTCTCATCAGGAAATAGAATAAAGCAAGGCAAGCTTACAAGATTTGCATTTGCATACAAAAAGGAATATATCTGGGAACAAAAGAAACAAATTTGAAAGACAAATTTGCAAAACTGTAAAAAATGAACCAAACCATAGACAGTGTTTTGTGTGCTGTAGATGGTTGACTGCTGGCTTAATTTACCTTTTGGCCCTGTAAAACTAGAAAAAATTGTAAAACATAACAGCATCACATAACAGAAGCCAAAGTGAGTTTTTACTTCAGGTTATATTCTTAGGACTGGAAAATTAAGATGACAAAAGCACGTTTAAATCATCAAACATTCACTTAAATAGTGATTTTTTTGGCTCACTAAGTGAGATAGACTTTCATGCATTCTGCTCACAGTTTGAGATGTTAAATTAGCTTATATGTATATGGTGGTTTGCCTTATATTACTTAACAATTTTTCTGTTGATCATCTTTCTTACTTTTTACCAGTTTTTCTGTTTTATTTTATTTTATATTGTTCTTCTCTTATTCAAGAGTGAATAAATCGCCTTGGTAAATGGTCAAATCATTTTGATGATACTACTGAAAAAAATTAGCATTCCCTTTCCATAGTTAAAGATGTTCTTCAAGTGAGATGGAACTATTTGCTCTATTTCAGCCCTGTCTGACAGATTAGTATAGTCAGTCTTTGATTTTACTTAGCCTTTTTACAGCAGAAACAAAGGCAGTTGATGAACTACCCATTTGACTACAGTTTGTAATATTTGGTTGCACTAGGAAAATAATGAACCAAGGCAGCATCCCTGTTTCCAATGGGAGGACAAAACCAACTCAATGAAAAAGTTTGACCTCACTGATTTGAAATTGTCTTGAAAGAGCAATTTTAAAGTGAATAGCCCTGGCTAGGGTGGAGGACCTGGCCTGGCCAGAGCTGAGCAGGGGGTGACACCTCGGGAAGAGATAAGGACTAAGACCTAATGGCTGGGTGGAGACTGCTCCCCTTTTCTGAGGGCCTTCGATGCTGGGACGTCCTCCAGCCACAATTACCCTGGCTAGGGTGTAGGAAGCCACCTTGATTGTACTGATGCTGGTGTACCTGGCTGAGGGGGCTGGAATGGAGAGGGGAGTGGGCCTGGAAGGAGATAAGAACTGATGAGTGGGTGGGGGACTGCACCCTTCTGCGGAAGCTCCCCCCCCACCCAGGCATCCTGTCTGCAATGGCTCTGATGCCAATGCTCCTGGCTGCCCCTTTGGAGCAAAAGGAACTCAGGGGTATCTATGGCTGTCCATGCTGTGGCTGGTTTGTCATCTCTTGACCCACCGCCATCTCGCATCGGACCCTATCCAGGATCAGCGCCATCTTGAAGAAACTCGCTGGGCAGCTGGGCCCCTGCTGATGACTCTTTCTCATTCTTTCTTTCCACTTTCTTACCCTTTTTCTCCACTTCTCTCTCTCTCTCTCTCTTATATCTTCTTTTCCTTTCTCCCTCTTTTGCCTGGCTCTATAACTTTGCTTGTGTCAATTGTCAAATAAAGTCTGCTTGCACCCAGCCCTTCTACGGTTGAACTTTGTTATGCGGATCCAAAACAAAATAAATTTTAATGTTACCTCGGAGCGTTAACAAGTATCATAGTAACTTTGCTTAATGTCAAAACAAAATTGATTTAGTAAGAGCCACAAAGACAGATGCACTGCTGGGAAATCAGTAATTAGTCCTTCATACAGTTATGCAAAATCCAGTTTTCTATCTACAGTGTAAATGGAGCTACAATTAAGCATTTATCCCCTGAAGTTCTGAGCAGTCACTCAGCTTCTGACCACGGTTTCAGCCTGTGAGGTACCTTGAAGTAATCCACAAAGGCTTTTAAATATGAAAATGTGTTGTCAGTCTGGAAAGGATAAGAATGGATTATTTTATGTTATTCTTTCTTAAACATCAGGTGTTTAAGGGATTGTTTTAAGGGATCAGATGCTTTTATTTCATTTTTAAGGAAAATCTTTACAGAGCAAGGCAAGGGTCTAAACTCTGTGTAATGTTTAATAAGTGACTAAGAACTTGAGGGTATCACTGCTAGGACATTGCCCTGCTGTTAGGGTAATGGTATTTTTTTATATGCTAAGGGTTTGGGATTTTTTCCCTCCATGGTTAGCTTCATTCCTTGGGATTTTACCTTCACTTTAGTTGTGTGCTTATTCTTTCTGTGCAGATGAATTTACAGTTTGCAGAACTGTGTAAGCGAAGACTGCTGAGCCCACAGATGGTATGTAGGAACAGATCAACAAATTAACTTCAGATGCAAGCCAAGTCTTACAGCTTTATTTTATATGAATAGCACATAATCATGCAAGTTGTCTCAGCAATGGCAGATTCAGGTTGTAAGATTTGAGAGCCCTGATCTTGGATATCTTGAAATGCTAGGATGCTAAAACAACACTAGCAGATTAATAAAGGAGATTATTCAGGTGCTCCTAAAGTTCATTATGGATTTCCATTGAAATTAGAAAAATAATTGTTTCTTAAAATTGAAATAATATTGGGAAGTATAAAAACCAATTAACTTTGTAAGAACTGCTCTATAGGCATCTCAAGATGCAACTGGAGATTAATTATTCCTTGATTTGTTTAGTTAATAATTCTATCATCAATCCATAACCAAAAGTAAAAGAATCTCTACTGAATACTTGCAGTGAAAATCTGGCTCAGTCAAGACTTATGACAACACTTCATCACTTGAACTGGGCCAGAATTACAGTATTGGTATTTTAATTAGAGGTAGACCAAATTCCCATCTCTGTAGAAAAGCTGAGATCAGAATTTACATTAAATGTCCTGGTAGGATTTCCAGTGTCACACCTGCACTATGTTTGTGACTATATGTGGAACATACAGGCATATAAGGTACAAAAGACATACAACCAGGTGTAATTTCTTTTAATTAGAAGTACTCTGCAGATTACTCTCCCTAAAGTGTCTGACTATCTTATAGGTTATGGACCATTGATAAAGGGTCCATCAAATTAACCTTTGGACTTTCAAAATTGTCCATTTGTTGTGTTGCATACAATGCCTATTTTTCAACTCCTCTGTGAATGCTTAGTGCTTACTTTCCATTGTATGAGGTACCAAAGGAATTGGGAAAGCCACATGCATATTGTAAAAAAACTCAGAACTTTTTCAATTCTGTTTTTGCAGCATGAGAGACTCTCTGGGATTTGTGTGTTTTCTCAAGAAGGTGTTTGACAGGTGGGATTGTTTATGAATTTGAGCCCAAACACCAAAAAAGCAAGAAGACTCTTCTGCTTCTCAGTGTCTCAGAGAAGCTGTGGATGCCCTGTGCCTGGAGGTTTCAAAGCCAGGCTGCATGGGGCTTTAAGCAATCTTCTCTAAGAGATGTCCCTTCCCTTGCTGGGGGATTGGACCCAATGATCTTTAAAAGACCCCTTCCAACTCAAACTATTCTGTGATTGCGTGATTCCATAAGTTTCTTGTGGTATGAGTCCCTCTCATGTGCTTTTCCTGAACTGTCCTTGAATTTAATCTGAAATAGCAACATTTCCTAGAAAGAAGCAATGACTTCCCACTAGGGAGATCACTGGCAACTAAACAGTCTGTACTATGGCATGCCAGTGACTCAAGCCCATGGAATGGTCTTATTTTATTTCCTCAGAAAATTTAAATGGATCAAAGACATAAATTGTCTCCTTAAAGAGCCAGCTTTTATGATACTTCAGTAGTACAAATGAGCAAGGCCTACAATAAAAACTTGTACCAAAATTAGAGAAAGAGGAATCTGACCCAGCATCAGGGCAGCCACACAAGGTTTGAGGAGGGGATCCTGTTTCAGTTCCTACAAAGCCAAGCAGTGTGAATCAGCAAGCTATTAGGCTCCTTGGGAAAGGAGAAATTTGAATCTGGGTTTAGCTGTACCAAAGGTGCATGTCATAAATAGTAACCCTGTTGGTTAACCAGAGACAGGTGGGCATCTTGGTTTTAATTGGTTAAGTTTTTACTTCATGTTGGCATAAAGTGGCAAAAAATCTGGAAATCCCAGTGCGTTTCGCAAAGTGTTCTGAATATTTCCCATTCGGACTTAGGCTTGGTGTTACGATCCATACTAGTATTTTATATTTTGATTGTGAGAAAAAATCAGCCACTACTCATAGGCGCCGCATGAATTTACAAAAATAACAGGCTTTATGATTTGAGTAAATTACAAAGATTTATTTTAGGGAAAGGAGACAATAACGCCACTTTTAGAAGAAAAACCAAGTTTGCAAGAGGAGAGAATTTACACAGATTAGTCGCTATGGTGAGAGAGTTGTTAAGCAAAGAAAAGAACCATTAAGCTTTTTTCACCATCCGCTGGCTTCAGCCTGGGGGCGTATGACCCGTCTTCCTGTTTGACCGGTGTTCGTCTTCGCTGTCCAGTTGACGAAACCGAAGTGGCAAAGGAGGAGGGGAAGAAAAGCCACATGCCTTCTCCTTTCCTCTTGCAGTTTTTTTATACAGTCACTGGCATAAGTCTCTGGCACCCAGACAAGCCAAAGTTGATTCAGACTTTTTTTCATCTCAAGAATCTCTTTTCCTTATTAATCTTTATCTTCCAGTCTTTGCTGTCCTGCTAATCTCATTGTCTTTGTTTGATCCAGGAGGCAACCAGATAAGCACTGTTATCTTTTAGGTGTCTGTCAGGCATATGGTGAGGTAAAGATATGTTAATTGACAGTATGTTTGGCATGTTTTAACATATCAGACAGACGGACAACACTGATCCAAGAGACATATCTTGCATTTTCAAAGTGTTTACATCACTTGGTTTCTACAGTAACACCCGTGAGGGCATTTGTTCACTTGTCCTTCTGGAACACCTCTCCAGCTGTATGCTTTCCCTGCTCCATTTCTAGCTGTGTACATGTACAATGTGCCATGTACGGAATGGCGTGACACACATTAATACATATAGATAGCCTTCTGCTTCTGACCTTACAAACTGTCCACTTCAGCACTGTCATTCTATAAAATGTCCAACTGAAGTCCAAGAAATGCAT
This sequence comes from Phaethornis superciliosus, assembly GCA_023637945.1. Lineage (NCBI taxonomy): Eukaryota > Metazoa > Chordata > Aves > Apodiformes > Trochilidae > Phaethornis > Phaethornis superciliosus. Next base: position 98,819,741 of record JAJQWJ010000002.1, on the reverse strand, counting down.
TTTAAATGTGAATGCAAACATTTCTATTACTGATAACACCAGCACAGCATTTTTTGCTTTGCTGTGATTAGGACCTTGATAGTTAGAGCTACATTGGAGTAATGACACTCCAAGGTCGCGTCCTTTACTGACATGGCAAAGAAAGGAGAGGCCTTAGCTATGTTTCTGTTGATAAAATTAAGCAGGATTATTCCTTGTGTTGGGTGACATATGGTAAAAGCAAAAGATTCTATTTGTGACCCATAAATGTTTTAGGGCACAAAAAAATGGGGAAAATTTACATGTTGCATTGCATGGAAGTTGTATTAAATTCACATACTGAAAAAATGCCTCCCTTCTCAGTGAACAGCCATCTTCTCACACAAATGGTAAAGCAGTTGTAGTTCAGCTAGGGACACCTTAAAAAAAAACAGACAAACAAAAAAAAAGTACTGTGGTCTGCAGAGGAAAACTTGCAGGCAATTCCATCTTAGAAGGCTAACACTCTAAATCACAACCTTTGTCTGATTATGCTTCATTGTGCTTCACTTTCATGCTCTGTAAAATGGGGGGTAATAATCCTTATTGATCTATCTGCCTTTTAGGAATGCATTAAGGAGAACTTAAATGATATCTTTACAGTGTTTTGAACACTTTTGATATATGCAGCTCTTACAGTACAGCTGAGTAGGTGGGCTTGCGCTTTTTTTCCAGGTCCTCCCACAGGAGAGCTGTCCTGCTTTTCTTTGTAGCTTTCTGGTCTTCCCATCCAAACTTCTAACTGGGCAAGTTTAGTCAATTTTTGATGACTTCAGCCCTTAACACTTGTTAGCTGAGCTGCTGTAGCTAACCAAGTGCACTCTTTTCACTCAAGGAATCTGTTTAAGTTGTTATGTTGTACTTCACAGTTGAGCTTACCCAGAAACTCACCATTGGGCTGTGACTGCTGAAAAGGCAGTCACTCATTAGGACACTCTCACTTAACTGAGTGATATTTTAGCCTAATAACACAAGGAACAGGGTGACACTCCGATAAGAGCCTCTTGCCCCTCCAGCTATGCCTGAGTTAGTTGGGTATCACTGCACAATGTTTTCCTGAGGGCAGATTTTCTGCGACTGTTGTGTATCACCTCTGGTGATTTAAACAGAGGGAGATCTTCATAGATCCCTCCTATTCTTCACAACACAGACCATAGTTGTCTCCTTTTTATATCTGTAGCAAGAGATTCAGATTTGTTGTTCTTATTTTACACTCTCAGAAAGTAACTTAGTGGTCCACCCACAAAGCCACTAATATTTTCACGAAGAAGTCATTGTAGAAGTAATTTTACACTGTTGATTGTACATTTCCCATTGGTATGTTAGAAATTAATAGATGAAAACAATAGGAATGGTATGTGGTTTTTCATGAGACAAATTCATCTTCAAGTTTCCTTAGAAACATTTCAGCCTGTTTTCCTGAGGAAACAAGTCTTAAGGCTTGTGTTTAAGTGCTATCTATCCTCTCCCTCTTTCCATCCATCCATCCATCCATCCATCCATCCATCCATCTCTCCATACCTACCTAATGGCTTTGAAAGAGCTGACCAGTTTCAAAAAAATTTATCAGAAAACAAGAGATCTTAAAAAGATGATTAAGCTTTTAAATGGTATGAGAATCAGCAAATAGACTGACGGAAGTTAAAAGGTGACTATCCCCACTGTGGAGAAAGAAGAACAATTCAGCCATAATCCACCCTATTTCTCAGCATCCAAGTAGGTCTACAATAGCAGTCAATTTATGTGATAAGGGACATGGGGCAACTGGGATCATATTATTGGGGCACCAAAGGGACTTGCAGTATAGGTGTTCAGGAGAAAGAGAAGAAAGCACGGCTTCTGGAGAGGGAAGTCTGGAAGCCCGTTTTTACTTTTCCTGTTGAGAAAATGCTAGGGCTCTAGCTTCATGCTCCATTTTTTGCTGCTGATTAAAACAACCCAAGTTGTTTGTATTCACAAATTTCATCAAAAGTTTGTAACAGATGCTCTAGTACTTGTAAAAAAGTCTTCCACCAGTGTAACTTTCTTCAGTATAACAATTTATTGACAGACAAGCTTTCTTACAGTATCTCTTTGACATTCTTATCCTAATATTAGTTTTACAGGCACATTCATAGTTTAGGAAATCACTGTATTCTCAAATCTGTCAAAAGTGTCTCTTTCTGCAAGTACTTGCCCCAGAAATGTTAGCTAAAATGTTTTATCTAACATCCTTCTGGTTGTGTTGTACTATTTAGCTGTCATACAAAAGCAGATGCATTTTTATGAACATATCTTAATAAGACATGTCCTGAAGAGCACCAGTATAATTTCATTCCCCCCAGTGACCGCATGGGAGTCATAAATGGTCAACTAGAGTACCAGGTATCAGTAAATCAAACAAAAATACATAAGCACCCCAGTTCACACTTAATGGCATTATACAGATGAGTTGTAGGAAACAAGACAAATGGGGCTCATATTTACACCTGTATCACTCTGTGTTCAAATCAGAGGTGGGGAAAAAAAATCATCCAGGGGCCAGAACATGGCCCATCATTTGTTTCATACACCCTCAGCCACAGTAGATTTTTGGGAATGACAGTGAAGGGGGGTAAAATGTACAGGGGATATTTGTCACAACAAATGTGTTTGAAGGTCCTCACTAACCCAGCGAAGGAACCGTTGTTTCACACCCTCAGCTGCCCATATCCATCTCTCTCTGCTTGTTTCACCTAAATTTTCTTTAACGTGAAAAAAAAAAAAAAAAACCAAAAAAACAAAAAACAACAAAAAACCACGTTAATTATGTGTGGCAAGTGTATGCAGCATGTGTGCATTTTCCCTTTCTGTGTCCTTTTCTCCAGATTATTGGAACAATCCCACTGATGCCTAATCCAGTCCCCTCCAGCCAGGCGGCAGGTGGAGCTCAGGGACTTCAGGTGCAGCCGATAACTCCACAATTATTGACCAATGCCCAGGGTCAGATCATCGCCACCGTCATCGGCAACCAGATACTCCCAGTGATCAATACCCAGGGAATCACACTATCGCCACTCAAACCAGGCCAGCAGGTAAAGTGTCTGTAGCCTGAATGATTATCCAGACTCTGCAGAAGTCTCCTACCCCACATGGCCTTTTGAAAAATTCCCCCTTCTTCATCATTTTTTATAAAAGAGTAATCCTACCATACTATCAATAGTATGTTGGTATTTATATGTAGTTATAATACAATGTCATATTATATGATCTTTTTATACTTTCCAAGGTTATCCATATATGATTTTTCTTTCTTTTAAAGGTCAGTATAGGGTGAACTGAGAAATTTTCTGCAGCAAAAAGCACAATAAGAATATGAGACAGGAGAGGTCCATCTGGCCTATTAAGCTCAGTTCCTTTGTTAGTTGTCACTCCGTAGACTGAGGTTTGAAATGTTATGGAATGTGCTGAGACAACTAAGAAAAATATAAAAAAACTGATTAGTCGTCTTCACTGGAAAATCAGATATGGTTGTGCATATTTGCATATACAGAAAGTATTTTTAGGGAAATTATTATTCACTTTATTATTCACTGTAAGGCACTGTAAGGCACAGGTGGATCACAGAATGGGTGCAGCAACCTCACTGATGTCCAAAAGATTTCTGTAGTTCTTTTTATAGTACTCTAAAGTCAAATTCATTAGTTTTGTCTATATTTGTAGAGCAAAGAATTGTAGTGCCACCTTTTCTCTCTGAAAGAGAGCAAATTGAGGATGGAAAAGACATCAAATGTGATTATCTGAAAGGTACTTATAAAAATGTCATTTAAATGTTCAGTTTATCACTTCCATTGCTGATAGTGCTTGTTTGCTAGTCCTGCCTACACCTCCAGTCACAAGTAGCCTTTTGTATTTTTCTGAGATTCCCAGGGCCCCCTGAACTACAAATTACTTTTTTTTTTTTTTTTTTTTTCAAAATTTAGAAGTAGAGAGCCAATGGATCTCTAAGGTGACTTTTTTGTTTGTTTTGAAAATATTTCACATCCAAATAGTTACATTCTTTTTTTCTTCCATCTTATCCTCTGTGGTATCTAGCAGAGGCCTTTTCCAAAGCATTTGTAATGTATTTAACTATCTTTTCTTTAATGGAAGCAGGCTTCTACTGGCAAATGCTTTTGCAATTGTTGCAGGTATATGGTTTCAAACAAAGCAGGATGGATGGGAGGGTGGCCTCTGTGTTCCCCAGCACTAGAGAGCCCGACAATGGAATAAGCAACTCAGCAGTTAACTTCTGTTTTCCTGGGGGTGTGTGAGGTGGGAGGTTTCTTTTAGAGTCAGTCTTCTGAACAGATGAGAACTTTTCCTCCTTTGTGGCAGAAGGTCACAAAAGGCATTGCCATCCTGAGATCCCATTTGAAACACATGAAATTTAGAAGTCAGGAAGAGGATAGGAGCCCTGTACTATTCCCAAAGACTTTCTTTCCCATGAGTCCTACATGTAGCACAGCAAACCTTTTCCAGGCAATGCCTGCCAGTAGTGTCTGTGGCCACAGAGGGGACAGAGGTGTGGCCTTGGCACAGCTAGTGTCACTGGGCTCTCATAAAGGGACAAACTGCTCCTGAAGGCTTCAGTTTGCTGAATGAGAGCAAGGGGTGAAGGTAGAGAGAGTCCCTGCTGAGCTGTGTTGTGCTGTATTGTAGTGGCTCTGTTGGTAATGTCCAAGAGGCAAGGATGTGCTGGGCTGCTCATGCCTGCTGTGTGAGGAACATTGTTCTGCCAGCATCAGTTTTGCAGGGTCCAGCCTATGGCTCTCACACAGAGTCCTGAGGTCCCAGGGGCTGCAGGAGGGACCACCAAAAAAACACAGAACCTCCTTATTTGCACCTCTTGGAACCCGATCAAGACACATTTTTAATTGGGAGGGGGAGGGAGAAGTAATGCAACTACTATATGAAAAAGTAGTACACCTTATCATTTTCATAGGGACCACAGAAAATTGTTTCTATGTATTTGTGCTCCCTCTACTGGCTCTTCTGCTTTTACTGAAGAAGTCAGGAAATTTTGCCGTTGATTTCAGTGGGAGTAGGAAAGAGGCATGAGAGACAAATTCCTCATACGAATAATGCTGATGGAAAGTCAAAAGCAATTGAGCTAGAACTATACAAACTGCTGTATCATTTGAAAAGTAAATGGAATTACAAGAGCAATAAGGGAATCCAGAATTTACCTTATTGCCTGGGTAAAGATTTCACCAAACCGTAGTATTTGTCTAATGATAGCATATTTAGTCATAAGCTGAAAACCTTGTTTTCAGAAGAACTGAGTGCTCAGTCTCGGAGGGCTTAGCAAGAATTCAAAATATTTTTGAAAATGGGGTCACAATGCATTTGGCATCTTGTAACTTGATGAAAGTTAATCTTCAGAAGAGGAAAAGAAAAGTACAGGGCAAGTTTAGGAAAAGTTTTGAGAATGTCATGAGGAAATAAATAATGTAGTAAAATGTTCCAGTTGCAGATGATCGTAGTTTAACTTTGAGCTTGTCAGTTTCTTGGGAACTAAGTGCTTCAGGAAAAGGTGATTGCAAGCAGTGATAGTAAGTTGCTGCTTGTTAGCTGAGTCACAATAATTGAACCTATGTAGCCTGTTTCAGTTGCCAAGTAATGCGTGCTTACTTTTTGCCTGAAGCCTTAAATGCCTCAGATATTGTCTGTAGTCAGCTTTACTTACATAGACTACATCTGTTATTTATTCATATAACTTTTCCAAACTTGATAGACTAAAACCTCAGTGTCTCCTCATAGAAATGAGTTCATAGGTTACTTAAATGTAGTGTAAAGCAGTACTTTTTCTGTGTTGTGACTAGGTTGCTTTTTAATGTACACAGACAATTCCACTGATTTTCATTCCTCTAGTTTTTAAGAACAAATAGATGTTTCTGAATTACATTCTTTGAACTACCCACAGTAGGGATTTTTGCCCTTTAAATTACATTAATCAAAGCTTTAGTGTTTTCACTTTTTTTCCAAGGTTTTGCTAATCTAAGTAGCAGCATCTGTGCACTCACTAAGAATTCTCCTAGAAATTATCTGAAGTGGGAAGCAGTTTGCACTTCTGTTAGTCTGTGTCCTTTTTAAGTAATAAACAAGTTTTTCTTTCCTTTTAAAAACTTTTACTCTCACAACTGTTTCAACCTCCACACCTAATCTCTTAGAGATTTTGTGATCAGAACTGGATGTCATGATCAGTCTGGATGCCTCACTGTTTTAGATAGTTACATTATATTATTTTCAGCATCATTTTCTCTCATTATCTCAATAAAATCTATCATTTTTGTTCTGACTTTCTCTACTCACTGAGTAGTTTTTTCAATAAGCAGATGTATCTACTGTAGTGATACACCTTTGCTACTCCGATTGTTAAGTCACTAAAATGGTTCCACTTAATGTGAATAACTTTATTCCTACCTACTCTGTATTTCATCTGTCATAGCACTCCTCCAGCATTTTGTAAGTAGGATCTGTAAGTTTTTCATGGCATTCTGTACTAATTTCAGAAATTCAGCTGTTCTTCCTGCTGATTCAACTTCACCATTGCTCACCATATTTTCATGCTGCTTGCTGAAACCATTCAAAAAATTTGGTATTTATCATTTGATCTCTACTTGTTGTCTCCTTTCTTGAAAAAGGATTACTTCCTCCCTAATTTTTTTTCTTGCCTTTTTAAGATGTTTATTTCTCATAGTGGAAGAGCACCTTGTAACCTTGATTTCTACACTTCCTTCGTGCCCCTCAGAGGGATTTTGTAAAAATTCAGATTGTATGTCTAAATGCTTTTCAGTTTTTTTCAAGAACAGATGAGCTTGCAACAACTTGTTAGCATTGTTGTTATCAGATTGAAAACCTTGTTCTTCTTATGTCAAAGTTGTTCTTTCATATCTTTGGCAACACATGTTAACTCCAACAGAACTGACAGAAGAACTTGAACCATAAATTGGAAGATTCAACTTGCTTAACTTAGTCATAGAGCAGTTATGTTTTTGGTGGAGTCTAGTTAACTAGATTTCCTGTAGAGACAAAGAGACATAGGCAAGGAGACATATATATGTCCAATAGGCAACTCAGGCTTTCAAAATAGATTAATTTTTATGTAGGTTTAATCTCTTATAGGCATGTTAAGGTATCTATTGTCTCCCCTGACATGAGAGGGGGCTAGGGTAGATATTTTATGATAGACAATTAGTTCTTAGATGAGTGAAATTAGGTAAAACAAATCCAGCTGCCAGTGATAACTGGGGTTCAAAATGCATATTTGTTTATGAGTTTGTTAAACAGCTTTGCTAATAATTGATGTTTTCATAACTATTTACTTGCCCACACAAAAGCAACTTTTACACATTTTATTGTTCTCCAGTTTACCTCAGCAAGCAGGCTCCCTTCTAGCTGTTGTTTGGGTCTTTTCTTCTACATACTAGATTCATTAAATCAGGTCTGTAGTCACCGTTGTCCTCAGTCTTGTTTTATCTACACTGCCTGCCAGAACTTTTTATATTTCATTGGGTCTTATAGCACTTCCAGCTTTGGGCTTCTGCCAACTCGAACACAATAAAGCCAGTTACTAGGCAGTATTTTCTTACAGAGTCAGTTCCCCATCTTTGTTGTCACTGGCTGGCACACTCCAGGTTAACTGTTGACAAGACACAGACACTCTCAGATGGGTCTGTGGTCATTCTTGTACATCTACTTTCCAAATCTCATGCCAGACATTTTCTTTCTGCAGTCTCAACATACCACATAATACCTACCATCTTATTATCCCAGCTCCATGCATTTTTTTGATATCCTCTCCCATGAATACCTCTCAATAATTTTCTATCTCTAATGCTTTTATTGCTTTGATGCTGTCTTATTTTATGAGAAATATAGTCTTCTTTCTCTTTGTTAGAATATGCTCACTAAACTGCATTGTCTCAATCCAAATTTTCTTTTTGTTTTTTGGTTTTTGCTTTTTTTATATATGGTTTTCAGTGATAAGGGTGGCAATGTTTCTCACTTCTTTTTGTTTTCCATTACCATCAGCATTGCATCATTCTGTATCATCTGTGGATAAAATTACTAGATTTTTAAAAGTAAAGATTACCAGACTATTGACTAGTTCAAGGGACTCCATCAGATTTTCCTTGTCACAGCACGAATGCTTGACTTGTAATTTCTATCCCTTCCATCCCTTACTGACCAGTTTTCTTCATGGTATCTGAACTTGCAGGAATAGGATACCTCAAAAAAGTCAATATAACTGTATTGCACCATTGCGAACAGGAAAGTATCACCACACTTCATGTGTCATTATTAGGAACTGACGCATAGAAAGAGTACTCTTCACTGTTTCTGTTATCTTTTATTTGTGCTCTTGCCCACACATCTAAGTCTGTTAGTCTGTTACTGTAATACCTACATAATATCATTCCTGAAGGGGGTCATAAAGATGACCAATACACCTGATTTGCATATAAAGTTATATCTTCTACAGAAGCCTAGCCATGTCCTCAACCTCATTTAGCAAGCTAAAAGACCTTCAGTTGCAGCATTTGCTTTGAATGTAGTTCTGATCCCATGGAAAGGCTTTGAAAGAACTTCAGCAGATGCTGTCAAAACCCTACCCCCAGTTATGTCCATAGCACACCAGCACTTCTTTGCAATTGTCTTTATCCTGAACTATCAGCACAGCCTGTGTGAACCCAAAATTTTTTTATTGCTAGTTTCCAAACGTAGTGATTTTGTCAATCTAAGCAGTGTGTATAGAGGCATTTTGTACTATATATGATATACATAGAATATATACTATATATAATAATTATATACTACTAGTCCATATTAAGACAGAGGATACTTATTAAGCATCGATTAATATTCAGATTCATATGTTCACTTACTTGAATTTAGTTGAGTAAGCTAATGATGGAGTGATGGAGTATGGTATTTGGGCCACAGTGGAAACAGTCTGAGAGAGCTGGCTTTGAAAGCAATTGGGCATGAAGCGTGCAGGTATGTCTAATAACTTACTGTCTTCACTTGCTAGAAGATTTAAGAAAATGTTTTTCAAGCCTATGCCTGGTCATGCTGTATGAGTAGGTTGGAAGACAGACCTCCTTTGCCATGGTGTTCTGAAATCATGCAGTGGGCCCCACACGCCACCACTGTTTCTCAAAAACAAATGTATGGCACATTTTATGAAACATAGATGGAGCAGAGAACGCCATTTACCAGAAAAATGGAAGCATGAAATACTTAAACTACTACTTCTGCAAGGCATTGTCATAGCATTTCAAAGTGTTTTGGAATGTCTTTTTATATTTTTCTGCACCTTCCATGGACTTTAGTCTATACTAGAGCTAATGTCTGTATTTCCTGAGAAGAACTAGATGACATCAGAAAAAAAAAAAAATCTTTATTTGTATCACAAAGGGGATTGTTTAAAATGTATTTCTTCTCTTTGTGCCATTCCTCTCAGCTTCATCTCTTCTGCCCTTTTTGTTGTACTTGTTTTTTCATCTCTGTCTTCTCTAATTTGTTGTGTTTTCTCATCTCTCAGATTTCCTTTTCACAGAAACATAGAAAAACAGGACTCGAAAGGACCTGAAGGGGTCATGCAGTCCATCCCTTCCCCTAGGCACGTTCAGCTGTCCCTGTATCATTCTTGACAGATGTTTGTCTAACCTGTTCTTAAAAACGTTCAGCGATGGAGGTTCCCTGACATCCCTAGGCAACTTAGGACAGTCTCCTTAGCATTAGAAAGGTCTTCCTAATGCCTAACCCTAGCCTCCCTTACTGCAATTTAAACCCATTACTTTCTTCTCGCCTTTCATTAGGGCCATATTTTTCCCTTTCTGTCTTTCCAGACTCTGTAAAACCAGTAGCAGTTCTTTCATGGCATTTGTTCATCATTTCCACTTAGTTTCTTTCTCTTCCCTTAGTTTATGCAAAGTATCTTTTTACTCTACCACTATTGTGTGACTTTCTGGATGCAAGGAAAAACATCCCTGATCTCATGAGGAGACCTTAATACAGGACTCTAGTCACCCATCCGAGCTATAGGAATATTCTACATAGATAGGAGCAAATGTTAGTCATATAGACCTAATTCAGTCTTCATCTCTGCAATTATCATAGAAGCACATAAACATACAATGGTTTGTGTTGGAAAGGACCTTTTGAAGATCATCTAGTGACAACCACACTGCATGGGCCGGGACACCTCCCTGTAGACCAGGTTACTCATAGCCCCATCCAAACTGGCCTTGAACACTTCCAGGGAGGAGACATCCAAAACTTGCCTGGAAAACCTGTTCCAGGGTTTCACCACCCCCACACTAGAATTTCTTCCTCATGTCTAGCCTAAATCTAACCCCTTTCAGCTTAAAACAATTCCCTCTCCAGCTTTCCTGTAAAAAACTTCAGGTATGGGAAGGCCTCTATAAGGTCTCCCTGGAGCCTTCTCTTCTCCAGGCTGAACAACCCCAACTCTCAGCCTCTCCTTAAAGGAGAGGGGTCCAGCCCTCTGATAATCTTTGTGGCCCTCCTCTGGACTCACTCCAAGAATCCAAGTTTTTCTTGTGTTGGGGCTCCAGACCTGGGTACAGTACTCCAGGTGGGCTCTCATGAGATCATAAGATCAAGAGGGGGAGAATTCCCTCCCTTGACCTGCTGGTCTCATTTCTTCTGATAATGCTTATCAAGTTCTTTGAAGCCTTTCCAAAGAGTCTGCTGCAGCTGCTCGATGCCCTCTGCTAAAATCTAGCATCACATGTAGAAATGGATCCAATTAAATACTGCAAATTTTATTAGAAAAAAATATTGGAGTGTTTATTTTCGTTATTGTTTCTCCATATTGGCATAGTAATCATACATTTTTATATCCAGCACAAAGATGATCTCCCTTTAAAATATTCACTGTATTTACTCAATTTATGCCACTTCCTTCTGCATTTTGTACAATTGCACACTTTGGACATTTTCTTCTTCAAAAGTCAATATAGCTTTTTATTTCTAGAATCAAATAGCACCTGATCCTCATGGGTTTCTTGACAGCCTGGAAATGTAAAGTGATGAAACCTTTGCAAGTTCACACTGCATGGAACATCTAGTAGGAATGATAATTATGTATTATGTACTGTATTTTAAAGTTCTGAAATACTGAAGTAGTGCTTCAATACATCTTATATGCAGCAAAATAAGTGTTTCTGAAGAGCGATCTGTTTAATTTCCTAAATTCAGGCTTTATTTGATGGCATGGCATCATCAGCAACCAATATCTCCTGCACTGTTGACTGCAGAACATAAAACTGATGTGAAATAAAGTAGAATCAGGCCCTTTTACTCTTACAAAATATTACACTGAACTTTATGCTTCTCAAATTCCTCCAGCTGCAGTATGCATACGTATATTCCTGCCAGATACTGATTAGTGTCTTATACAGTCATCATTCTCCATGTGCCTACTATATCCACCTACACAGAATGGCACTTACAGCAACTGCTTCTGTAATTTCTGTGCCTCCTTCTGTCTTTGGATGGAAAATGCACAACAGTCATAAATATAATTCATATCATATGTACGTGTCCAAAACTGGGTAAAGTCAGCTACTGCAAGTTCAAATTGATTCTGTCATCAGGAATCTAATTCATAATCTAATCGTCGCCTCTCCTTAAGGCTATTTCTGGAGTGGAAATTATAGTGGATGAAAAGAGAGAGTCTTTTAATGCAATTTCATGACATAGATAACTATCATTGTTCTTTAAGCAGGACGTTTACAGCCAAGCTGTCACATCTGTAAAAGAGGGGTTGTGCTAGAAATTATGTAGGGAGTTAAAGTGGAATCCTCCCTTAGTCCCTGGCCAGGCCTTGAGGTGACTCTTCAGCCTCTCCAACCTCATTTCTTCCTTTTCCCTCACAGGCAGTGAGTTAAAAACTAACAACGTGTAAATATCCCTTATATATTTCCATCAAACTTAATTTTTCTCTGTGCATCTGCACTTCACTACCCATATCCTTTTTGCCCAGATAAATTTTGAGAATTTTTTACATTTGTCCAAAGATTCCTGGACATCTGACAGGAAAACTGGCACGTTTCTGGATATCCAAGTTCTTTCAAAAATGCATTTGGAAATGCATTGTACAATACACATGCAGAGAATCAAATATTTCCCAGCCTTAACCAGCATACTGTGTGTGTGCTACATCGTGACTGCTGCTGTATGCACACAAACTGAAGAATGCATTCTCATTCTGAAGTTTTCTGGAGGCACCAGATGTGTTGTGTACATGTTCAGCAGTTGAACTGTTCAGAGACAGTATGTGTAGCATGGAAACTGTTGGGTTTGCCATCTTTGTCTTACGTGATCATGTATTTCTTCCTGAGAAATACTGATGAGAATTAGCACAGAATCATAAAAAATTAAGGCTAGAAATTCAAGGTTCAAGAGATTATCCAGTCTGTTGTTCTTAGGCCGAGTAGCTATTCCAGTATTAGTCTAACTTCCTCCTAAACACCCTCATAGAACTCCACAGGTTCCCATAGCAATTTATGTCAGTGTTTCACTGCTATGTTAGACAGCTTTTCCCAGCATCTAATTTGAATATTTCATGTTATTGTTCATTCTTTCCACTAAAAAGTGTAAGACAGTCTCATCCTCTACTCTTTTCATTAGCACTGCCTGTATTCAAGACAGGCATCATATTCCATTTAGTCTTCCCTTCCTTAGATTAAACATGACCAGTTTGTTTCAGGTGTCTTCATAAACCTCAGGTGACTCCCAGTCCTGCAGTCACTCTAATTGTTCTCCTCCAGCTGGTCCAGATTTTCTCTGAAGTGTGGCATCTCTGAGGTTGTGGACATGGTGTCTCCCCTGCAGTGTTTTTTCTAATCCTTAGTAGGAAAGAAGGTTCTTCATATGCACTGCAAACATCACTCCTGCTGCCTTTTTCTTCCCTTTTGCAACACCCTGGCATTGCTGGTGGCATGTTAAAACCAACAGGATCATTTTGAATCCTAATCCTGTACTCCAACTTCTAAAAATTCCCTCCCAGCATATAATTGGCACATAAATGTAGTAAGCACATTCTCTTCTCCATCATCCAGGTCGTTAAGAAAATACTGTGTAGTGCAGATTGAGGACAGACATCTGTGAAGCACCATACACACACACACACTTCCATTTCCACAGATAGATGCCTTTCCTCTCAGTTTTGTTTTCCAACTACTTTTGCATTCATTCTGCAGCAATTTTATCTAAACTGTGTTTCCCTAGGTTATAAAGAATGTCACACGAGGGAGTGTTGAGAGACTTGTAAAGTCAAGCCACCTACTGCTTTTTCCCTGTCCGCAAGGCCAATTACCCTGTCTTTGAGGGAGATCAGATTGGTTTGACACAGTTTGTTCCTAACAATCCATGTTGTCTGTTGCTACCTTGTTTTCTTGCGGGTGCTTACAAATTGTTTGATTATTTTCTTCAGTACTTTTCCACGGCTTGAAAGTTTAGTTGACTGGACTATAATTTTACAGATCATTCTTTTTAAAAATAGCTACTACATTTGCTTCTCCATCCTCAGATAAGCAATAACAACTTTAAGACTGCTCCAGATAGTGTGAAAACATCTAACTCGTCTAAACACAATACTTTTCTTCTCTCACCCAGGCTGAAATCTTTAGTTTTGCTATATTCCCTCAACCAACAGACATAAAAACCCCAAATCCTTCCTGTTTTCTGAAAGCTGCAGTCTGGAGTGATGCAGTAGTGATGAATGGGTACTCCATTTCTGCAGCCTTCAGAGGAGGCCAGACCTCCTAGTGGGCTGCATCCCTAGGAGAAGATAATATAAAAGTAGATGCTCTGGCTTGGGAGCTATCTATAGATAAAATGCATCCCTTAGTGATTTTTTTTTATTTTTTTTTTTTTAAGATGCCCAGTCCTTACATGAGTGTGAATCCTGGAAGCTTTTCAGTCAGCTTCTCAACTATTATCTTCGATAAAGTGTCAGTTTTATTTTTTTTAATTTGCTTGATCAAAGAAACCTTCTTGAGATAATTGATTTTTTTTTGTTTGTTTATTGGGCCTTAGGGAAGACAAAATAAGCTAAAACTGCTCAGATAGATGATTTTTATTATTATTAAAGGGTAACTCAAAGTTTTTTGCTTCATTGGTAGTTACATCATTCCAAGTGAGAGGCAGAAAAAGGAGGTGTAATTTTTTCTGTTCTTAGACAGACCCATAACAGGAATAATGTCATTAAAGTTGTTCATATGAATTCCACAAAAAGTGTAATCTTGAATGTGATCAGATACCTTTATCTACTATGCCATACAATTTGTTGTCTACTTAGCATCAGTCATTTCTATGTGTTCTGGGAGCATATTATGTATAATTTGAGTAGTACTAATGAATTCAGCTTCTTTTCTGAAGTAATTTGTTCAGTTAAATATCAAAGGAGAAAAGCTCATACTCCTTACAATTCAGGAAATAGATTTAAATTACTGAATTCAAGCAAAACCAAATAGGCCTTTATGCTTCTCCCTTTCTGAGAATGCAGACAACAGCTATCACTTAAAAGTGAAGCCTTTTAGTACATTTTTGCTATTTTTTCTATCAATATCAAGAATCAACATAAAATAAAGGTCTCATAAGTAGCAGTTAGTTGAGTGTATCAGGACTACTTTACTGTGCTGAAGTACGTTATGTACCTTTATTCTGTTGAGAGACTGTCCTTTGAAACTGTTGGGAGTTCTCTGTAAAAATCAGCACCAAAGAAATTTTCTAATTCTCAGTCCCACACAAAAGCTCATTACAGGCAGAAAGGATTAGTGGTTTTTCCTTTCCCCTAGTGAACAACCAGACTGCCCTGTCACAAAATTTTTAAAAAAATAAAAATTGTGAAGTCAGGTTCATGTATTACAGTTTATCATTTGCATCTACCATACTCACCAGACTGTTTAGGTATGTCCTACATGGCACAGTCCTGATATGAATGAGGCTCAGAACTTTCACTGTGTGCTTTAGGCAAGGATAATTCATTAACTAAGAAATAAGGTTTCAAAATTTGCTAGATCTAATGTCATAAAACAAATTATTCCTTTCTATAGGAAAGAGATTTACTCCCACTTTATCTTTATCTCGTCCCCATTCCCATTCTTCTTAGCCCAGGTCCTGCAGTATGAAAGGACCTCTCTGAAACAATGCTGATTTTTATGGGGATCCATGTAGGGAATAAAAGTCTGACTTCTTCAGTCAGAAAACAGGTAAGGACGTGTAGTTATTAATCAGAATGCTGCTGGAAATGTCATAGGTCTCATCACCCATTTAAAACAAATATTGAGTTTCTAATTAGATTAAGCATCTGATTAAACTGAGAAAAAAAAACAAAGTCAGAATTCAAAGGAGTTCAGATTGCTCCTGCTGTAACACTCTCATGAATTATGTCTGTGGTATTTAATGCTCCCATCATAATTGCTCCCCAGGAGTAGATGCGTGAGATGGTGCATTGAAAGTTTCCTATTACTGCTTCATTTTCTAAATATTTATTTTTACATTTTAACATAGCTCCATCAGCCCTCCCAGACGCAAGTGGGACAAGCAGCCTCACAACCCAATCTCCTGCATTTGGCTCACAGTCAAGCATCTATGTCTCAAAGCCCAGTGCGTCAGGCTTCCTCTTCTTCCTCCTCATCCTCCTCCTCTTCAGCTTTGAGTGTTGGCCAGTTAGTCAGCAGTAAGTATTGCTCCCTGGCACTCCTTAATTCTCCCCTCTGTTTGTTCTCCTCAATACTGAGTTTCCTAACCTCCTTTCCCTCCTATTTTCTTTTTTAGTTTTTTTCTTTTTTTGCCATATAGTTAATTGTATATTGCTAAGTAGCGTGATTCTTGTCAGTAAGAACTGCTAAGTGCTGCCATGGGTGAGGCTTAAGGTAAACATGCCTTAAGAAATTGTAATCAATGCTCAAATTGGTCATAAAAATGGTAGCAGCCGTCAACTGATGGCAATTCTTATAACTAAAATGTAGTTGTGTTCTTTGGAAATGAGAAAGTTTTGAATGAGTCAGTACTATGAACTACATTAGTCAGAATTTGATGGGCAGACAGATCCTCCTGCTTTTGGTAAGGCTGCTCATTCTTTACTGTTTTGCTGGCTTAGTTGGTGTAGCAATCTTTTGCAAACCCTAGAGCTACACAGATCTAGAGCAAAAGACTTTTCTTGCCAGGAAAAGGTTGCAGAATTCAAACAAGGAAGAACTGTAACATGTTGGAGGAGAGAGAATCATGCTGCAATGAAACAACTGAGTTTCAGTGTTAGGATTGTAACAGCTGACCTCCTGAACAGTCCTTTCTTCCAAATCACACAATTCAGGATGTTTGCTGTTATCAGTGTTTAACTGATCTTCACGTGGCAAAAACAACAGGTTAAAAGTATACACAGGAAACATTAACAGTTCTTCCAACTCTACAAAACTCTTGAGTGTATTGGATGACCTTGCTCAAAGATTCTTCATGTACGTATTTCAAGTAAATAAACACTTAGCTCATACAGTATTGGTAATGAAATATATATGACTGATACAAGCTTATGAAGGGCTTGGAGAAACTGTCAAGAAAGGGAAAATGTTAGAAAATCTCGGTTAGATTATTTCAGAGATTGTTTGCATGGGGAAGTTACTAGCAGAGCTATAGTGGTAAAATTGTGCTAGTATTCACACTCCCAGTGTGAATTTATTCTGGAATAAAAATATCTGCATTGGTAGCTGTAAGTACATAAAACATACAGATACAGATATAATTACAGTGATATAAATATACTGATATTGCTCTGTCAGTAAATTTTCTCATGTAGACAAGCTGTAGGAAGAAGAGAAATAAGAGGATTCATGTTAAAAATACATAAAGTTACTGCTTGTATATGTGGGAAAATTGACTGAAATAGCTAGTGCAGGATAAGTTACTTTTCAATGGCCAGTGCAGAATAACCTCCCTTGTGGACATTCTTATTAAAAAAATATTCTAGAAATAGCTATTTAGGGGTACTCTACCCCACAATAGTTATTCCAGTCAATTTCCCCGTGTGGATAAGTGCACTACACAATAAAAGCAACATGGAAGAAGCCATTTTAAGTTTATAGGATAAATCCATCAAAAGTTAGGAGATGCTAGAAAAATAGTTGCTTGTTCAACTGTATGCAATTCTTCTTATCATGTGTTTTATGATAAGAATATATGTGGTGATTAAAATCATGCAATTATTATTATTTTCTCATCCTTCTTTCAGGGCATGCCCAATGGAATTGTTCTAGGGATGCATCAGAATGCAACAGGTTGCCTGTTTTCCTAGGGTTTGTTTCCTACTTGATTCCCTAAACTCTTCCCCAGTTTGCATATGTGTGAGGAAGGGACCTGTAGAGGGATGAGGTGTGGTCTTGCTTCAGACAGTAGAGAGGTCAGGAACTGAAGCTTTCTGTCCACAACGTAATTCCAGCACAATGACAGACAAGTCATTTAAAACAGATTTTTCACAAGTGCTCCCTCAATATCTAGCTTGAGATTCTGGACTTCAATTTACAGAAGAACCTGGTTACAATTTTAAGTGCACTTTCACTGTGGAACTGTATAAAGAACCATCTAAAGACACAGTCTAAAAAATCATCTCCTACTTGACCTCGACTGGGTACCCAAAAGTGCTTTTTCCTTTAATATCTGTCTGCTTGTCTGTGAATGAGAAGGGGAAGACCCTCATCTCGTAGAAACACAAGAAAAGAAATTAAGATTTAAAAAAACAGAAGAGCTCAAGAGGAAATGAATCATAATTGTCTGTAGTGAAGACCTTTAATAGAGGTCTGGGGCCACACACTGAAGTATAAAGGCAATACATCAATCAGTTCCTCTGTAATGAAGAACCATTTGTCCTGTGCAGTGGATGAGGCAGGGGTCTGGGGTAAAAGAACTGGCAATTTGGGGCTCAAAGACTGTATTACATTGCTCTGTGGGCTACTGTAACTCCAGCATTTTGTAGCTCCCAAGTGTGTGTTTGTTCAACTCTAACAACTTTTAGGTTAATTTTTTTGCTTGGCTAAATTTCAAGGTTGTTACAAAAGCAAAATAGTAATGTAGGTCAGTCATACGGTGAGATAATACTTATATTCACAGTCGGAAATATGAGATCTTCTGTGGGTTGAATGGATGGAGAAGCTGATAGGTTGTATTATCATCTTGTTGGTCTCACTTTCAAAGGAATAAGACACATGCTATGCTCAGGTTTGGCTGAGAGTAGAGGAATATGAGGTGCAGGAATATCAGCTTGGGCAAGATACACTAATCCATGTAGACCTTTCACTTGTTACTCTCAGGTTTTAATCCTTCCACCACCTGCCCCATTCCAGTCCCAATACTTTCTCCCACTGTTCTCCACTCAATCTGCACTCCTTTTGACTCTTTGATTTTGTCCCTCCTGCATTCTCCCAGCAGTCCTTTCTCTGCTGTTCACCATTCTCTATTTCCCTTCCTATTTCAGCTTCCCTCCAACTCCCAGTCACTCTCTGTCTCCCGATCATAGCTGTGCCCCCTTTATGAGATGTTTTGTTTGGGAATTTCTGTCCTCCTCTACCTTGATTTATCACTAGTTCTGCATCTTTTTCACGTTTTCTTTCCTCTCCTACAATGATTACTACTCTCTGCACTGACTCTCCTTCCACGTCAGACACAAATCCCTGCTTCTTAGTAGTCTTCAGGGTTTTTTTCTCGTCCATCATTTATTTTTCTCTCCACTCAAAGTTAATTTTTGCCTCATTCTGCATCATGCAAATCATGCAGGTGCCCACCTCCCTGGAAGCCATCAGAGTATGGAAAGTGATCACCAAGAATAGAGGAGAGTCAGTCTCTCTGTCTTTACTTCCATCCTGGCCCAAAGCACCTCAGCCACAACCATAGGAGGGGAGGGGTTTCTTATTTGCTTCAACCTTAGGCTGAGGCACCCTTAGTGCAGAGAAACTCCACACAGAGGTCTAGCTAATCTCTACTGAGTAGATATGAGCTTTGGAGGCTGACCTGATTGGGCCTGTTGGAGACAGATTTTTACTTGGGATAGCAAGAAGCTGATTACTAACATAGCCACTACCTCCCTGATGCCTATCAAGGCCATGCTTCAAGTTGTAGGGAAACTGAAACTTCTGAAAGAAAAGAGTTTATTAGAATATGTTTTTTTATTCCTGGCAGAACAACACTGTTTATTATCTTCATTCTCAGAAGTACTAGACCTGATATTTATCTTATAATGGCAAATGCCAGGCAAATTTAGCCACAGACAATACCCTATTATCTATGGTAATGAATGGCACAGAACAGATAGTTGAAGAACTTGTCCCTTGTTCAAAACAGAAGAATTAAACAGAATTAAATGAAATGGGAAACTCAGAAGTAAAGAAAAAGCTTTTCATACAATGAGACTGAGGAAGTCATTGTGCTTGGGAATTCATTCATTGGGACGTAGATCTTAAAAGCATGCATCTCCTGTAAAAAGGCATGACTATAATTACACATAAAGAAAAAGTTCTGGAATTGTTCTAAATTTATGTATCAGGATTCCTCCAGTCTCTCGCTATAGAAAACCAACAGATTGAGTAGTGTGAGGGGCAAATCAACTCATTTCTGCCATTTACATAGCATTATCACACAGACAAAAGTAGAACAGTCAACTCCATGAACTTTGATGGTCATGCAGCACATTACTGACCTCCTGCAGCCAACCATAAGCAGCAGCTAACTCTTCATGTGTAAACCAGCTTCAGCCAGCAAATAAAATACAGTGTTCTAGGGCACAAGAGAGATACTTGCTTCTTTCTAGTAATGTAAAAGGAGCCTACGAAAAAGGCAAAACTATCATCAGTTCAGCAGGGAAAGATTAGGCCACCTGTGTGATGAAACATAAAAAGACAGACAGGATCCTTTACAGCTTTTAATTGTCACTGATAGCACTATCTTTTAGGCAAAGCGTCTTGACTGATCTCTACAAATTTGAAAACTGTTTCAGGTGACAAAAAAGACATTTTCATACAAACAGGGAAATAAATAGACAGAAAGTCATCCCTGTTTTGCTCCTTTGTAGAATCCATTCAGTTTCTGGGACCAGATCCTTGAAGGATCTTGCTTCTTCAAGCCTATGGGCCATAACTGAACAAAGCTTTCTCAGTGTCCCACCTGCCACACTGGAAGAAAAGCTTTGTATAACAAACCTACAGTTGAAATCTAATGTCTGCCAAAGTCCATTCAAAGTCTTGTAGTGGGATGAGGCCTGCAATGGGTCAGTGGTCCTGAAAGAAAGCCAGAGGCACAAGGGCACCAAGAAACAACTTGTGGCCTCCCGGTTCTCTCTTTGATTGCTTAGCCCCTCCTGAGGCAAGAACATTGCCATTTTCCTGTCCTCAGTCATTCAAAGCTTCAGTCGAGTCTTCCAGCAGAGCTCCTAGAATTGAGTACCTCAGTAAAGATTCATCATAGTCTAGAAAGTGTTGCCAGATATAGTAAAGTTCATATAAAACTAGGCATATTCAGCTGCCTGATTCTGTTAATCAAATTATTTAGACCACTATAACTTCTGTAAACAAATAATTATTTAATAATTTATTAATTACTATAGGAAAGAGATCAGAACTGGGCTTTAATAACTTCATTTTTCCATGCTCTTTGTTTTTATTCCATTTACTTTTCATTGTTGTAACACTTTCTTTATGATTATCCTTTTTTTCTTTAACATTTTTACTGATTTTTTAAAGGTGCATTTCCATACTTTTCTTTCCCTCTTTTTTTCTTTTCTGTCTTTTTTTCTATGACTTGTTATGGCTTTTATAGATTCTTCCTTTTATCTCATCCTCACATCTTCATCCCTCACCAGCAACAACTGTTAATTCTTAAAACAAAAAATGATGGTTGTTTCCAAAATAAAAGGGACATTTAAAAAGAAGTTCTGCCTGAGCAAGGACTGCAAGATTAATCTCTGTACAATTTCTTCATGTTGTCTAATCCTGCCTCTGTTCTCATTTCTCTTCTTTGTTTTCTCTTCATTCAATTCTATCTCATTATTCCTCCATTTTTCCATTTAATTTTTTCTCTTCTCAGATACATCCCTCTTCTTATTTCTTTAACTTTTCCATGATCATATGTTCTCTTTGTGGAAATCACTGGTTCCCCCTCATTCTCTGAGACTTGTGTCTCCACAAAGTTCCTTTCTTCCTTCCAAATTCATTTAACTGTCATCTGTTACTATAAAATTAAAATGCTTCCCACAAAAAAATTATTCTTCTTTCTTTCCCTTGAGCTTTAGTTCATTTTCCATTAACAATCTTTTGTCCTGCCTCTCTTATCCAATTTACTTTCTATTGGACTTCCTCTGCCAGCTATTACTCCTCCTGTCTGACTGGGGAAATCATCCCCTGTAGCCCCTCCAATGGTAGACCTTTGCACAACAGAAATCTGCTTTCTGCTTCAGGGTGCACTGATTTCTCTGTAGGAAGTATTTCCTTTAACTATTAAAAACACCTCAAATTTGCACTCACCAACAAACGCATGGGATTTTCAGAAGAATTCAGAAGTGGGACTACTATTAAATGCTGTTCCTGTGGGCAACAAGTACTCACTGATATTGGTATTCTTTATTTTGATATTGTCATTGTGCTGCCTTTACTAGGATATCCACTTAATTTAAAAAGCACTGGTTTATTTACAGTCCTCAAGAAGTTGTTATTCCTAATACGTGAAGTGCATGAAACATTCAGCTGTTCTGAGAGCTCAGAACCTATTAACAAGAAGTCCATTATCTACTTTTTCATGGATGTATATGTGTTAGTCCACAGATTTCAAGATTATGTATTGATGTCATTTTAGTGACAATAAATCAGTAAATCAGACAGGTGCTGTTATATGATGATGTCAATAGAGTGGTCTTCATAGTACTATTTGAGTTTTATGGAGCTGACAGAAATCAACAGACTAGTTCTATGGATTTTAAAAGGCTTTGAATCACACCCAAAGCAGAAGTGGTTCTGATTTGATACAAATGTTATCCCTGGAATTCAGAGATAAAGGCTTTAGTGTTTTGGTCCACCTCTGTTAGTACTTTCTTCCTCCCAAAGATACTATGTAAGAATAAAACCTCTTTCTTAACAGATACTCTACCATATATTACAATCTACTACCATATTCCTGACATACACCACAGGGGCTTTTTTCCCTGCACAGCTCAAGGAGAGCACAATCGTTCTCAAGCAGGAAAGGACTTCCCCTGCTATTCACTGTTGCCACAGTGCCATAGCATAAGGATGCAGCAGAACTTTTCAGATTTTCTATATAATCACCTGCAAACAAAACCCCTCTTAGCTTTCTTACCTCCTTTTTTATTCCTAACACGAGTTGGGGAGGTCTACAGGTGCCAGTTGCCATAACATTTGCTACTTTGAAAGGTCTCTGAGAACACCTATATTGTCCTTTGTCACATCCCTAATAGCCTTAGTCATAGGCCTTAAACTGAAGGAAGGAAAGAGGTGAGGAAGGTTGTCATCTTGGTTCACTTTACTCAAGGGGATCTTTGAGGCCATTATAATTTATGATGTTTTGTGCATTTATCTGTTGTGCTTCAAAGGTCCAAAGGGCAGATAAGCATCCAGCTCCATTTTGTGTCTCTAAAAGTCGGAGCTGGTATGCAGAAGAATGTCACACCTCTAAGGACAATAACTTTACAGACCTGAATGGCCATTGTCACAGTGCCAACTACTTAAAGCCAAATTACACATCCCCTGCACCTGTGTGTGCAGGTGAGCTAAAGCACTGACAACAGAAGGGACGATTCTGAGTGTGGAGCTTTGTCAAAACTGGGTCCAGCCTATGGGCACATTTACCTGCATGCAGAGTTCCTGTGGTCCCTGGTTACATACACAGGTATTTTAAAAATATTATTGCAATGTGTGCTTCTTACACTCAAGGCATAAATATGTATAGGCTTAATTTATATAGCTAAAAAAACTCTCCATCACTGGACTAAGAGTTTATTTTATAGGACATTTCCATCATAAGGGAATTTTACATCAGCCCCTGAAAATAAAAGCTTTGTTACTGACAGGATTTTTAGCTTTAGCAGTACTAGTAGGAGCCACTCCCACACAGGGTTCAGAATAGTAATACAGTCTAGCACCAGCCTTGGACAACTGCTTGTATTTACAGAAATTGGTGGGTTATTGTGCTGCAAACTTTTCACCTAAGTATGAGAAATGAGGTGAAGAACAATAAAGATCTCTTGCTGGGAGAATGGCTTTACTACACGCAGGATTGCACAACACTTTGAAATCTTCCACCATCCCAGTCCCATGCTGTCTCCAACCTGGCAAACGCTTTCATTTAGCCAGGGATCAGTAGCTTGGGGGGGAGGGGAGGGAGGAAAGTTCCATTCTCCAGCTGTTGTGTCATTTCCCTTGATAAGTCCTAAATTGACCGAGTTATCCAGCACCAAAGGAGCTTTCCTGTGGTAGACATTCTTTATTATGTGCCCTTTCAGGGACAAAGGCTTCTGTGTCAGTAAACTGTTATGGAGAGGAAGGACAGATTTATTCTCACAGCATCATAAGCATTATCTTCTGCAGGGCTAATGTAAAAGTAAAAAATTGTGCAGCATTACCATCCGAAACCTAATCGCTGATGTTGCTGCTCCTCGATTATCAACCTGATGGGAAGCAGAACAAAAAGATTGAAAGGCTGCTTCTTCGAAGGGCATATTTTAAAAGATGGTTTTTAAATTAAGGAGTTTATAAAATATAGCATTTGGGGGGGGGGGGGGCGTTGTTAATTTGCTGGATTATTTTAGAGATTTGGCTGGTGGGTTGAGTTGGGTATTGTGCAAAAAGGAAGGGAGGTTTGTGAGTCTCCTTATTTGGCATTAATTTGAGATAAAGCAGCAAGTCTTAATTTCAAATTAAAACCCCAAGAAGTTCATGTGTATATTTAGCTCTCCCCACAGGCTGAAAATAAATATATTAACACCAGACTTTCTTCTGTATGTAATAAGTGGAATTTGAGGACATGACTTGTTCACCTGGGAGACATTTTGGAAGGCACAGCTTCCAGAGAGAAGCCCAGACACTGCCTCCACACTTGGAGGGGAGTTGGCCATTTTCAGGAGTTCAGCCACAATCTTTGTCCAGCACCAGGATACATTGCAGACTGGTTAGAATTTTAGGTATCTGAGTGTCCTTGGTAACAATCCTGATAAGTCAAGCTTGTTTGTGTCTGGGGAAGAGCAGAAAGGGATAAGTATTTTAAAAACTGAACATGAACATGGTGACAAAGAAAGCTGGTGTAAGCCTCGCCCACTAACACGTCATGTGAAGCATTGATATGATTAAAAATATTTCAACAGATCCTCAAACAGCCACTGGAGAGGTGGATGGGGTGAATCTGGAAGAAATCCGAGAATTTGCCAAAGCTTTTAAAATCCGGCGCCTGTCCCTTGGCCTGACACAGACTCAAGTTGGCCAAGCCCTAAGCGCCACTGAAGGCCCAGCCTATAGCCAGTCTGCCATCTGCAGGTAACAAGTTACATCATAAACTCTATTCTTCTCTCTTTCTTCTTAATAATTTTTCAGCTTATTTGAGGAGCATGCTTGTGTTTGAGTCTCATGCCTTTGAGAATGAATTCTCTAATCTGGGACTTAAATTAGCCTATAACGATGGTATATTGCAGCTAAAATGTTCTTATCATGTACACATAAAGTAACTTTAGTCTCTTCTTCCCCCTTCTTTCTTTTTTAAACAAGTGAGAAACAATGTTCCTGGCCTTGAAACTTAATTCAGTAGACGAGCTGGAAACCCTGCTGATGCTGGATAAGCACCAGCTGACCCTCTTCATACTGTGCCATTTTCTACAGATAGGGTTACTGAACAAATATTTCATGGCTGCATCCCTGCTAAGTTAAAACCTGTATTACTGTGGTTAGCACTTCACATACAGGATGTTAATGATGATTTACCTAGGCAACACAGAAGGAAAAAAATTATCCTTCCTGCTATCTTGCAAACCAGCAGCTATTCATCTTTTATCACCCAATGTTTACTAAAAACCCAAACAGACAACCCATGTATGCAAAGCAGAAGTAGAAATCATAAGAATGCCCTAATCATGCGAAATGATAATACAGTCTTGACAGAGTTAAAGTAGTTGGAAGCAAACATCGTATATGTATGTATGTGTGTTACAGTAATCCCATGTTTATGCATGAGGTAACAAACACACTTAGGTAACAGCTTTTTCCTCTTGGGCAATGCCTTATAGTCTTTCTCCATCAGTGAAAGCCAAGAAACCAACTCTAAGCTCATTTAAGTGGATTTTGTTCTTGGTGATCCATGAAATGCTCTGTCTTTTTATCTGCTCTTTATACTTTTAATGTATTCCCCATAGAACGGAAGTGTACTTTTCCTGCAGTTTAAGACTAAGGTTATAAATAACATCAGTATGGGGTAGTGAGCTTGCAGCTCACATTTTGCTCAATGATTTTCCATAAAACCCATTGATTGTTGTTAAATACAAAAAGCTCCATAGGATCCTCTCACTTCTATGGTCTCCCCTACTGTTTTTTCTTATAAGATACCTCCCTGTAGAAAATAACCTTTATTCAGTCTATACAAGGATACTACTGCTGAGAAATTTGTTTCAAGCCTTGTATATTGTTATACCAGACAACACATACTGCAGGATCAACACTAACAAACAATGACAATGATATGAATGCTATTGCTCTCTGTTGCTAAGCATTAATTTTTTTTTTTTTCCTTTCTCTTTGGTCAATTGGTAAAGAATGCCTAAAACTGGTGGAGTTTTTAGTAACTGCCCATTTGTTGTGGCCTTAAGTTGTTAACATTCTATACTTTAAGAGTAGTAAAATGCAGTTTACTTTGCTTTTGTCTAGTTTGTTGTCTTCTCATTTCCTCCATCTACCTCACACCTGAGAAAACCACTGGGGATGGCTTGAATTTTACTAAGAGAAATGGTTCCCCACTAACTAATAATCTTGAAAACCCCAATAAAGATGAAGTTGGAACACAGACATGGCTTATAAAAGCCCAGACTGAGGAGACCTATCACAGAGGGTTCCTTAGAAAAGCAAATTGCTTCGAACATGAGGACTGGGTGCAGAAGCTGGTTCCAAATACTTGCAGGGTTATAGGTTTTTTGGTTTCTTTATTCCTTATAGATGGATATCATTTTGCCATGTAAAAAACTGCCGACTCTCTTAAGCACCAAGACGAGTTGCTTCACTGGCAGTATGCTGTTCATCAGAAACAATAGGTTTAACTTTTATTTTAATGGCAACAAAGGAGATACCCCCTTGCTGGTACGTTCATTGTGCAAATAATGGCATTTTCTTAACTTGAGACAAGATGTTCTAAAACATACACTTCAGCCTGAAATGTCACTGGACACCAAGGAAGGACCTTGCAGTCAATACCATACTAGGATCCCAGGCACCAGCTACAAATTCTTTGGGGCGTTATTATGTGAAATTACTCCTTGTCTTATTCTTTGTTTGTGAGAAATGCTGTTTCTTGCTGGAACGTTTTCTGCAGCTGCCATGTGCTGAATAGAGACACTAAAACCTGTCAACTCTGGTCACCAAGTCACTTTGCACAAAGGCATTGATTTGGTCGTTCTCATCTCCAGAGCACCTCGTGATTAGCGGCGGTGGCAGCAGTGGTGCTTCAGCACTGGGGGGGCTGGAGAGTGCAGCAGCACCACACGATAATTGTTGCCTTTCTGCAATCTTCACTGCCTGAGTGTGTGGGGTGGATGCAGGTGAAGTGGGGAAATATGAACAGGTGACATCAGAGGAGTCGGGTTAAGATTTTTTATAATGCGCAGAAAGAGAGGATGAACTTGGTAAATGAAAGAAACAAGTAATTATGAGACGTGAAACGTGAACTCAACTCTTCTGCTTGTTTTTGAAAGGATTAAAGCTTTGTGTGGCTGCTTTTCCAGATGTTTTATAATACTTGTAAAATCTGGTTTGGCAAAAGAGTTTTGATGGCAAAATGATATATAGAAGACCTCATTTGCAGGAAATGATATCATTCTGGTACAGTTTGCAGAAATCCCACAATAAACCCAGCTTGGTGCCACAGCATATTAGTAGACTATTATGCTGGGTTTCATCTGGAAAACATGAGTCTGTCTTTGCACATTGTGGGGGCAGTCAAGATAATTGCAAAGTGTCCAGCTGTTTCAGCTGAACACCACCGTAGCTATGGGAATCTTTTTCCGACCCAGAAAAGGGATATAGTGTTAACTTGCAAACAGTGAAAATTGCTGAAAAATGAAAGGAAAGGAAACCTGATATTCAGAGGCTAGTAACTGCCATTGGTTTGTATTATTAAACCTGTGGTGTTTGGAAAACCTGGGATGGGAGGGGAAACAAAAGGCTTAATCACTAAGATGAGATGATAAAGAGCAATTGCCTTTGATGTCATTTCCTGTAATTAGACTTAGCCTTAAGGGTTTTGAATATTGTCAGAAATACAAAAATGCAAATCATAACCTGTATTATTTAGTGTACCTAGAATTTTGTTGAAGTGTTCTTTTTGTGTTAGCTTATATATCTAGCTATATATATATATATTTATAGATATACCTATCTGATAGTTTTTGTAATCCATTGTAAATTACCTCTGCCAGTCAATTAGTCAGGTAGGCAGGAAGTCCCACCCTGGCAGAGCATCAGTGTAAGACTCTTCTTTCTCAATTTTCCCTCAGACACACCATCCTGAGAAGCCACTTTTTCCTACCACAGGAAGCCCAAGAGAACACTATAGCTAGCAGTCTGACAGCCAAACTGAACCCTGGCCTTTTGTATCCTGCCAGGTTTGAAAAGCTGGACATCACCCCTAAAAGTGCCCAGAAGATAAAGCCGGTGCTTGAGCGGTGGATGGCTGAGGCTGAGGCCCGCCATCGAGCAGGGATGCAGAACCTTACCGAGTTTATCGGAAGCGAACCATCCAAAAAGCGCAAGAGGCGCACCTCATTCACGCCACAAGCCCTTGAGATCTTGAATGCCCACTTTGAGAAGAACACGCACCCCTCTGGGCAAGAAATGACAGAGATTGCAGAGAAACTGAACTATGACCGGGAAGTAGTTAGAGTTTGGTTCTGCAATAAGAGGCAAGCACTGAAGAACACAATCAAACGTTTGAAACAGCACGAGCCCGCGACGGCCGTTCCTATGGAGCCTTTAACAGACCCTCTGGAAGAAAACTCCTAAAAACAAAGCAAAACAAAACCAAACCACACACAAAATATCCCCACACCAACAGAAACGTAACCATTCGAACTGTGAAAATACTTGTTCGTCACCCTTGTAAGTAAAAGACTGAGAAAACTACGAGAAGGACAGAACAGTTTATACATGTCCGTGGGTTTTCCTATTTAAAAAAAAAAAAAACAAAAAACAAAAAACAAAAAAACAAAAAAAATACACAACACTTGGTGTGTGTGTGTGTGTTGTAGAATTAGTTCCCTCCCCCCCCCCAAAAAAAAAAAAAGAAAAAGCCAGTTTTTTTTTAAATGGACTTAAAGTAAACCAAATAACTGCTTACTTTTTTTCTGTATATTATAAAAAGGTGAACACGTTTTAAAGAAAAACAAAACAAACAAACAAACAAAAACAAAACAAAACAAAAAACCACCAAAAAAATGAAAAAAGAAAGAAAAAATGAAAAAAAAACTTTTATCAGTTTAAAAGCGAATACAAGCCTGCCACCTGGAGGAGTGATTGTAGCCTTTCAGGTATCAAGTGCTGATTCACTATGAAAACTATTAACCAAAGTCAGAAACATGGCATTGCAAACTAGATTGTTAGTCTGCTCTTTTATGAGTGTAAAATTGTGTTACAATTTTTACATTTGTATTTTGCAAAGTGGAAAACAACAGGCTTAATTTCTCTCATCCTTGTTCACACCCCCTGCAGGTGTGTACAATCCAGGTGTTAAAGCCATTCCATAGTGGTCAACTCCTGTTATTTCCTTTCCCTTTACTCAACAGTTTTGCAATCTCCAAATGTTTGGGTGCCAAAAATGATTTATTTTAGTTGTGATTTGCGGGGTTTGGTATGTCCCTTTTAAGGGTGTATGCCTTGGTTTGCATTTCTGTTTTTCATTTCTTTCTGATTTTTTTTGATGCTTCCCCCCTTCCAGCTCATTCTTCATGCCTTCCCCAGACCCACGTATCCCAGTCCTGTTTGAAGATTTTTTTAAAAGAGAAGTGAAAGCTGAACACTTTTGTATTAATATTCTGAAATACAGTAGAGGACAAAGAAGGATTAGAATTATGTCTCATGAACTGTCAGGCCATGCTGAACATTGTGCTTACTGTCAACAGTGTATCTTGGGATTTCTCTGTCCTTTGGCCATAAACCTGAAGAGGTTACCAAAACTCATTTCACAGTATAAACTGCACACTTGGTTCTGTACTGCATCTATACTATGGTTCTGTTTGAAGCAATTTGTCTCCAAAGTCTGCTAGCCAAAGAAATTTCTTGAGATCCCGGTGAAAACATATGGATAGATGGAGAAGTGATGAGCATGTTTTGTTTGTTATGTCACTGGGATTGTTTCAATGGTAGTGCTTTGTTCCTTCTGCCTTTTTTTAATGTCATCCTGGTATTGATGTTTGACCTGTTGACCTCTTCAGTAGAAGGATGCATTTCTGCATGTGTTTGCTGTGTGCTGGCTAGACTAAGAAATCAGGATACAGGGAACCTATTGAGTATCCTTCAGGAATAGTCAGGTGGGTCACCTGCAATATTCAGGTGAATTAATTTTACTTTAAAGATAACTTACCTGTGTGGGTTCCTTTTTGATTGGACAAGCATCTCATAAAATACTGTGGTCATTGAACTATGAGTATACTATAGGCTGAGAGAGAGAAAAAGTTGTTCCAGGCTCTTGATGGTGTATGGGCTGACCCATAAATGTCTCCTGTTCTTTTCATCTTCTGCTGAATTCTGCTCCAGCCTTCAGGGTTCTACCACTATTAGGATAGCAGCCACATCTTGATCAGGACTTTCCGAAAGATAACACTGGGAATTTGGTTTAACTCACTGTACAGCTGGTAGAGTAAAATTCTTCTGGTATAATGCTTGATTGCATTCACTGATCTTGGGATTGTTGAACTGGAGTATTACTGGTCTACCCAGGACACTGAAGGAGATTTCCAAGGTGCTGGAGTCTTCAAATAACACCTCTCTTACAATGTTTTCAAGAACTCAAGGCTACATCCAAAACTGAGTGAAAGAAAGGGACTTCCATTGATTTCACTGGGCTTTGAATCTGACCCGCACGATTTTATTAATGGGATTTGCCTTGTAGAACGGGGTATTTGCTGCACGGCTGGCAAAGTTTTAAGGCTTCAGAGACCATCATCTGTGCCAGAAACTGCCTCTGAATGTGAGCACTCTAAAAGGTCAGGGTTAGAGAGCACTGAGGATCTGCTACTCGGGTCTGGGCTCACATCCAGCAAATGCATTTTAGGCTTTAAGCTGCAGCAGGGTATGTTTAAGGATATTTTCAGGATTGCTTTTATGAGAAGGAGAGTGAGAATTGTTATTGACTCTTTTCCAACTGTTGATATATATCTGCTGAAGGAAAAACCACCTCAATAACCACAGGCAAATTGTGAGGGGGAAAAAAAAAAGATGCTTTATCCGAACTGATCACGTGAAGTAAAGAGCGTCTCACAGCAACACCTGCCCCTTTGGGTTTTCTTTTTCCTCTCTATCCATAGATACCTATATCCACAGATAGATCTATGTTATCTAAAACTTGGCCTAAACTTGTGGCCACCACTCAGTTTATGTCATGATCAGACCACCCAGAAGCCAACAGGGAAGAACAGATTGTATTTGGAAGCCAACACTCATGAAGTCCTGCCTGTGTCTCCAGCAGGCTGCTAATTGTCCTGTTGTTAATGCCACAGAGACAAATACCTGTTCAGCCACCTGTGAGGCCATGCACCCCCTCCCCTTGCCCTCCTTCCCTCCACCCCCATCATCAACAGCCTGAAAACAAAACTATCAGCTATTCTTGGCCTAAAAACTGAATTTCCGATTCTCCCAGGTGCTGCTCTAAATTTTGTGAAGAAAAATCCCCCAAGAAGAAAAGTTAACTAGACAGTGTATGAAAGATACTAAATGTTTAAAAATACGCTGGCAGCAGTTATGCAAGCTCTTTTTTGTTCCAAAGTACATATCGGAAGGATATAACTGGGACAGTGAAAATGTAAAATAAATATAAATCGCCAGCTTGGAAGAAAAAATGATGTTCATCCCACAGTCTTAAAACCATTCATGTGCAGTGATTTTTTTTTACAGTTTTCTAATTTTGTATTATGTTTTGTAAATTATTTATAAAGTGTTCTAATGCTTCTTATATTAATTTTTTTTATAGACAAATTTTTGCTATGAGGCATAAATGGTGCCTGAACAGATTCTTAGGAAGATAAATTACTCGTGAGTCATATATCTCGGGGGGGCCATAAATATTTTGTTTTATTTTGTTACTGGCCACATTTCTGGTTTCCATTTGTAAACAATTTTCATGTATTGATTACATTTGAATACCTTTTGATTTTGCATGTGACTAAAAGATAGATTGCTACCAGCAAATGAAAACAAGTCTCTTCAGTCATATGTGAAGGTTTAATGGTTTTCCAATTTATTGATCATTGGATTTTTTAAAGTATATATATATATATAATTATTATTTGAATAATGAACGAATGGTTTGCCTACTGTTCTGATCTTGTCTTTTTATGTTTTTCACTAAAAGGCTATTTTGGACAGCTGAAGAAATCAGATGCATTCAAATGGTTCCAGTTTCTTTACATTATTACTGAAAAAAAAAAAGAAAAAAAAAAAAAAAAAGAAAAAATACCCCCGAAGAAAACAACCCAGGAAAAAAAAAAAAAAAAAAAAAAAAAAAAAAAAAAAAAAAAAAAAAGAGAGAAAAAGAAAGTAAAATGGAGCTAGGAAGGAACAAGTAGAGGCGTATCAAAGAACTCAAGCTATAACCAAAAAGAAATATGTAAAATGCCTTTGCTCGTCTTCTCAATGCTGGACCAAAGCTCAATGTATGTAGGTATATGCACATTGTATAGATATGGCTAAATGTTGCTGACAATCTCGCAATACTAAACTGTTACTATTTAAAAAAAAAAAAACAAAAATAAACTGTTCATCAGTGTTTTACCTCAGCACTCTACTTGTACCCAGTTATTGACCAACATTCAAATAAGAAGAGGGAATTAATTTCCATGTCAATGTTTGACTGTAAAATCTGTTTGGAAAACATTTTGTAATGAGCTTTTCGTCATGTGATTTGCTTGTTTCCAACTTGAGATTATGTGGGGCACATTTGTTTATTTATTGTTAACAAGTGATATTATTATTATTAATTATTATTATTATTACTATTATTCTTTTTTTTTTTTTTTTTTTTTTGTCCTATTTGCTATAATCTACAGAATGGTCACCAGGGTCACTTATGAAGCACTGCAAAGAGATCTGTTTTTCCATGCATGGAGCATGCAGCGGGAAAGATGGCAGTACAAAATAGACTGTATTGTGTTGTTAAAAACCAAGTATAATTACAAAAGGAGTTGATGTGGTGGACTTGTGACCAAGATAACCAAACTGGATATTTAAAAGCTCCTTACTACTCTGACTTTGAAACCAAAGCTGATTTATCTGCACAGGTTGCTTAACATGAAAAAAAAATTAAAAAAAAAAAAAAAAAAAAAAAAAACCTGACGAAAACTGTACTTAATCTAGAGCAATATCTGTATGGTCAGTAAAGCTGCACTTTGTGTATTTCTTAACAGCTTCAGATCTGTCACTTTTAATTTGTACCATAAAAAAATAAAGAATTGTTTGACATGAAAAATAAGCTCCTTTCATGTGTTTGTCTTAAATCTCATGCATTATTTACATGATCAGAGCTCATGTAATTTCACATCAGTTCAATACAAAAATAGTTAAATGCTTGAAAGAAAGGAAGAAAAAAAATCCATTTGCACTCTGGAGCCTCACTATATCTGCAAAACTAAATGTTGTTTCTGTACCTAGAGTGGGCTTGTACATTGGTGATATCTTATTTTCTCTACAGATATGCAGAGTAGAGGATCTGCCTCAGAAATATTCTGGAGTCAATCAGGTGAGTGTGTATTATCCCTCAGGCCAAGTGGACCAAAGGGCAGATGGACCTGAAAGCCAGAAATAGCAAATCTCCCAGTGCTTCCACAGCTCCCGTCACAAAGCCCAGGTAAGTGATGGAAGTGGGCTTGGGTCAGCCTTCCAAATCATTTATTTTGCATTTTTGCAGAGCTCATGATGTTCATTCCTTCCTGTGATTATGATTTTTGTCACAGAAATGCCTGCTGTTCAGGCCATTTGTGCTGAATCATATTGAGTTCCATCTAAACACATGATTCTGAAAAAACCAACACATTTTGAGAAATTAATTAGTTGTACTATGAAATCTCTTAGAAAAAAAGAGCCGAGAAAAAAAGCTCGGACAGGATTAAAGCATTGTGTTTGAGACTTGGGCAAAAAGTCTTTTTCCTTTGATTTTGCTAAATATTGTTTATATTTCCAGTACCACCTGTTAAATAGTCAAAAACAAGCCCAAATATTTATTTGCATAGAAAATGTAAGGAGCACCTGCATTATTTATTTATACTGAATTTTTCCAATTTGGAAATTACCTTTCTGAAGTATTTTTTACTGCATTTTAGGCGATACATAAGAAAGATAAAGGGAAAATGTAACTTCCTTGTAGACATGCTAATCCAGGAACTGTAAGCAGGGCAAAGATGATAGCAGCCTTTAGTTAACCCAACTAGTATGTGCAGAAAAAGCAGGTGAGCTTTTAAATGTCCAGATCCTCCTACGGTCTGAAACAATAGCAGCTGAATCAAAGGTAAACAGAAGCTGAAAATAAAGAGAAGATGACACTGGAGTTATTGGAACTACCTGGCCACTGTTCATCAGTGTTTTACCTCAGCACTCTACTTGTACCCAGTTATTGACCAACATTCAAATAAGAAGAGGGAATTAATTTCCATCTGTATCCCCAGTAGTACTGCCATTTCTTTGTACCATGGGCTAAATCACTGTGTGCAGGCTTCTTTGCAAAAGCCATGGCTGCAGGTTTCCACACCCTACACACAGGGAGTGCCAACACCTTTAATCCCCAGCAGGGATGCCTTGGGACGGAGTATTCTTTACCTCTGCTCCCTGGTAAATACCTGCTCAGCAGCATACACCTCTTGGCATGGGTAAGGATAGCCCAGCATACTGCAGACCTCTGAGGGAGCCAAACTACATACTGGTAAAATTTGGTTTTATATGGGCTGTGCCCCTTTGCAGCTGCTTTATGACTGGTCACAGTCTAGATCTATACCTGGGAAAAAATATTTGAAGTATTAGCAGGTCAGCACAGATTCTCTTCCACTGACTTTAACTTCAATTAAACAAGCACTCGGCAAGCAAAATAGATTTGTCAAGGGGGGTTGTTCTCTTGGGGTTTATTTTTAATCTGAGAATTCTGATTTAATATGAATCACTCCCATATGAGATTGTATTCTTGAAAATAATTGAGAAGTAAAACAGTTAGAAGGGAGAGGGGTTTTTTACCTTCCCTTTCCCTCTGCTCTACAGACCAGAGGATTTATTTTTTCCTTGTTCAACTGTCCTTTACTGTTGCATTTTGCCACATTACGGACAACACAGGTCAGGACTGAGCAGAGAGTCACCAGCTAGCTCGCCAGCAATTACCATGTGTTTTTAATCCAGACACAAATTGCCCTGATTTTTTCTGAAATACCAGCAGCAGCCTTGTCTAACACATCAAAGCATCTTCAGAGAAGGTACGTAGCAGCTCATGTAATAGTCTTTCATTATACTGTGTTCATAAGAACACTGAACTTCTTGTATCACTACATGATCAAAAACATGTCAAAACACCAGATGACTTCTCAGCCCAAGAGCTGTACATGTGGTCACAGGCACACTTCAGTAAGGCCACAAGCATACACAAAAGCTAAAAAAAAAAAAAAAAAAAAGACAAAAAATGGCTTTGGAATTACTTAAACCGTGCTAGGAACTAAAGGAGTGGGCCTGTCCTAAAAGAACACGAGAGATTCTTGTTCTGTGGAGCAGCAGCTTAAAATTGTGCCACAGCCTCCATCAGCACAGCACCAACCATCTTGACAGGTCTGGACCTGCTTCCTTCTTTTTGTACACCACCTACTCCTGGTATTCAGCTAATAAGATCAGTTTAGCCAGTGGGCTTTATAAATTAGAAAAACCCATTCCCCATCCAGTCCATCCAACAATACCATCAGCAGAACAATTTCCCACCTTGCATGTTCCCTCTCAGTGATAATCCCAGGGTACTGAAGGCCTTCGTGGACATCTGAATGGTGTGGCAATTTGCAATTGATCCTGGGGGAGCCAGAACTGCCCCAGCAGTCATTGGAACTACCTGGCCACGGTGTGTAACCTCTGCACAACTACCCCTTGATTTTAAATTCATTGAAAAACTTGTGATGACATTCACTCATTGCTGTTAGGTTTTAATGCTCTTAATTTTAAATGCCTCACATTCTCATGAACTCTTGATACCTTTTCTCTAAAACATATATAATCATCTTTTGCCTATCAATGAAATCAAAGTATAGACAAAGCTATGAAGATCTTTTAATTTCTTTTTGCAAAGAAGACACTCTTGGTTTTTTCCATCTTACCTCTGTCCTTTTGGCATTTTCAGTTCAATTACGTGTTCTTAAACAGAGAGGTATGAAACTTCCCCCAGATTACCCCTGAATTCATCCAGGCTAATCTACATGAGGAGAAGTTGTTATTTCTTTAATACCAACAGCTATTGTCATTTACTGCTTGTGGAAACTGAAAGGCTTCATCTTGCAAGTTCACAATGTAGCTACCTTTATTTGCCCAGCAAGTATTACTGATCTTTTGATGCTACTTTCATAGATACATTTAGTGACGTGTGTAGTTCTTCGCAGTATTGGGCCTACCCTAGATATTTGTGAATCAATACTCATATTTATCACTTTTCCTAGTTCATCCATCAGTAAATCTTGGTATGTCCTTTGTTATTTTTGAAACACAAATGACTCAGAGGGGATTATATCTCAACAAGAAAGGTATGTGCATATTTCTTCTCAAGCCAACACAGCTGTTGTCTCTGTCTTGGCAGATGGCTGCCACAAACACGTGCTGCTAAAGGTAATTGGGGGCAGTGCAGGAGGAAATTTGGGGAAACAAGATAAATAAAAGAGCATGATCCATGAAATATTTTTTAAATGCTCCCTATTGTTTCACTACATTTCAGATTCTTCCTTCTGAACTCTAACAAATTCACATACTGACCACTAATAAGGAGAACTTAAAGCACTACCATTTTATTTTGTGCCTTCTGAATATCTAATCCCAAGCAGGTGCCTCAGCAACCTCGTTCTAAGACTTACCAACTTATTTGGGGGTCAAAGCTCACCAGGTGGTCCACACATCTAGACTGAGGAACACAAAGACCAGGAATCAAAAATTGCCATTGGCATATGCACTTTACAGGTCATGATATCTTCAAAGAAATTACTCAACAGACAATATGTAATAAAGACCACATCTGAGGAAGGAAAAGACAAAATTCAGAGTCAAGTATCAGAAAAAAAAAAAAAAAGTAAATGTGACAGAATATGTTTCTTCCTAAAATGTGTTAGAACAGCTGTACGTGGTAATAAAAAGCTATCAATCGCTTGGTATCAGTGGAGCATGCAGGCACTGTACATCAAGCTTGTGAGGAGTCTGTATTATTTATAATGTACTTTCTTCTGCTGTGGTTAAAGGTGTGATATCAGAAGCGGGTCCTGTGGCCTCAGACATCAACTGAAGATCAGAATATGACAAGTTACATTTACGTTTGGAAATTGCCTGAATCTCATGCTAAAATTGGAACCTCACTGTTTTAAACAAGTTAACACTTTTTAAGAGATAAATTTTGAGTCTAAGACTATTTTACTGAAGTAATTAGAAATAATTTTCCTAAAGCTAATTAAAATCCTCTTTGATATGTTATCATAGAGGTAGGTAGGTAATGTCCACTTTCATAGAATCTCATGGCATAGTTATTTAATTTTTGATTGTGCACAACTTGATTTTTTTTCTATTTAATTATATCAACATACTGTAATTCT
Source organism: Phaethornis superciliosus (assembly GCA_023637945.1). Lineage (NCBI taxonomy): Eukaryota > Metazoa > Chordata > Aves > Apodiformes > Trochilidae > Phaethornis > Phaethornis superciliosus. The sequence goes on along the minus strand of JAJQWJ010000002.1, from coordinate 98,782,435 downwards.
GCAGTATCTAAAAGTGAATATGCCTATACTCAAAGCCATCATCTCCAGCCTAGTGCCAGGTAAGCAATCAGCTCTGCATGTATTTAAATGTTTACATAACCATGTTAGCTTGGTATTAGAAAGAAAAAACCCATTTCATGCCTGCTTACTTTATTTACTTCATACTTACTTTATTTACTTGCTTATTTTATTTCATACAATTTTAACCTAAATAATTTAGTACTTTGGAGAGTTTCAAACAAAGCTGACCGAGGAGATGAGACCTCACAGATAGCTACAGGTTTAATGAAAATAGCCTGGAGACAAGGCAGATTAGAGTCCTAGGTGAGAAAAAGGCTGCAGTAAACTCAGCTCTCACTAAACATAAAGAATCAGTATGGGACAAGGAGAAAGAACGTCTTCCTGAAATTGCAACTGTAGGAAAAAATATCATACAGAGCTCACAAGCCACCAAGAGATGCACATGCTAGGAAACTAGATTTCATTTGGCCTGGTGGTGACAGTTCTTCACTTTTTTCATGTGATTTACAAGCCCAGCCACCAGTGCCTCAGAACAGGCATACCAGCAAGGACCAGTAGGCTGCCTGCTCTCACATCCTTCCTTTCACAAAGGCCACTGCTAATTTCTTCAGAGAAGCAAGTCTTGCAGCAGCACTTTTAAACTAAAAAAAAAAAAATTAAAATTACAATAAAATTTTCCCAACAAAACCGGTAAGCCTTGGTTTCCTTTAAAACTGTTCCTTAGTGTGGATAGTGTCTTCAAAAGAAAGCGTGCTGTCACTTTGTCACTTTTAGTTCCAATACAACAGTTATATTGTAATTTAGGATGAAAAACTATCTCTGGCTGAAAAAAAACCAACAAACCATTACATTCCTATTGCACTGGGAAGGTGATTAAAAGGAAGGGGGGGGAGGAAAATTGGCTCTCAGTAGAATCTGTTTATGAGGTATTGTATCAGAAAGATTATTTTTCTATCAGAAAAATAGGTTACTTCTGCAGACAGGAGAAAAATAAGCACAGGTTTGAAGTGATTCTGCTCACTGGAAGCAAACTACTCCAACTGGTAGGAGATGTTCATATGTGCAAGATTTTTTAATTTTTTTTTCACATGTACAAGGTTTCCCTAAAGTAGCTTTGTTGCTTAGCTGTTGAATATTAGTTCCAGAACTGGACAGGATTTGGACATTTTTTTTCAATGCTTTCCTCTTCTTCTAATGCTCACCTGCTTTCAAAAAAGCTCTGGAGCTCACTGCCTTTGGCACCTATGCAGTAAAATGGTTTAAAGAAGTAAAGTCTATATCCAGTTCAGTTTATCAGAATAAAGGTTGATCATTCTTGGCAGTGATCCTTATTTATCTCTCCCAAACCCACCCATGCAAAGAGGAGAACATGTCCTGCTGCAGAGCTGTGTAAGTCAAACATACTGCAAGGCTAAATGAAGCCTACACCTTACAGGGAGCTCTCTGCACTGGGGGTGTATCTCCATGAGCTGTTTGATGATAAACCCTTTGCCTGGAATAGTTTGGTATCTACAGTGCAACCTGAATGGAGTCACAGGCAATGACTGGAGCTGGAGGATGCAATTTACAGTCTGCCCCAACACCCTGATATCTGGATCAAAAAGGCAACAAGTTTCAGAAGATGATGATCCACAAGTTTCTCTTGGGGCCAGTAGACTTTGTGCTCTGCAAACATCTGTAGCAATACTACTGTCTGCTGTTGCCCTTTCTCATCCTGTCCCCAGCTGCCACAGAAGACTCATTTCTCTCATTCACCAGCTCATTTCAGCTCAGACAGCCTCAACATACACTTTGAGTTTTTAAACTATCCCACTCCTCCGTGACTGAAATGGGTTGAACGACACCCAGAAAAGCCTTCCAATGGCAAAGGTGAAAAAAGAAAGGAATGAGCAAAATGCTGAGCACACTGGAATTCCGGAGGGCAAATTTCAACCTATTCATAAGACTAGTTCAGAGTGTACCCTGGGAAACAACCCTTGAAAACAAATGGGCCCAGGAGGGATGGGCATATTTCAAAGATCAAGTCTTGAATGCATGGGAGCAGACTGTCCATGTGTGCCAAAAAGCAGGCCGGAGGGGAAGACAACCAGTCTGGCTGAATAGGGAGATTTTGGAGGAAATTAGGGTAAAAAAGAGAGGTTACAAACTATGGAAAAATGGCCTGGATACTCGGGAAGAGTAAGTCTTGTAGAAAAGTTAGGTCATGTAGAAAGAAAATTAACGAGATGAAGGCACAATATGAACTGAATCTTGCCACTTCTGTTAAGGATTAAAAAAAGTCTTTCTACAGGTACATCAAGAGCAAAAGGAGGGGGCAGGGAAAACCTCCATTCTTTGTTGGTCATGGGGGGGAACAGAGTTACCAAAGATGAGGAAAACGCTGAGGTATTTAATACCTTCTTTACCTCAGTTTTCAACAGTAAGATAGGCTGTCCCAAGCACAGCTGGCTTCTGGGGCTTGTAGAGAGGAATAAGAAGCTGAGTAGCTCCCCTATAATCCTGGAGGAAACTGTTTGTGACCTGTTGAGCCACTTGGATCCTCACAAGTCTATGGGACCAGAGGGGATCCACCCCAGGGTGATGAGGGAACTGAGGAAGAGCTCACCAAGTTGCTCACCATCATTTACCAACAGTCCTGGCTCACTGGGGACGTCCCAGATGACTGGAAGTTGGCGAATGTCACGCCAATCCACAAAAAGGGCTCGAAGGACGACCCAGGAAACTCCAGCCCTGTCAGCCTGTCCTCAGTGCCTGGCAGGGTCATGGAACAGATCATCCTCAGTGTCCAGCACCTACAGGATGGGCAAGGGATCAGACCCAGCCAGCACGGGTTCAGGAAGGGCAGGTCCTGTCTGACCAACCTGATCTCCTTTTATACTCAGGTGACCCACCTGGTGGATGAGGGGAAGGCTGTGGATGTGGTCTACCTGGACTTCAGCAAAGCCTTTGACACCGTCTCCCACAGCATTCTCCTGAAAAAGCTGTCAGCCCACAGCTTGGACAGGAGCACCCTGTGCCGGGTTAGGAACTGGCTGGAGGGCCGGGCCCAGAGAGTGGTGCTGAACGGGGCTGATCCAGTTGGCGGCCGGTCACCAGTGGTGTCCCCCAGGGATCAGTGCTGGGCCCAGTTCTGTTTAATATCTTTATTGATGATTTAGATGAAGGGATTGAGTCCATCATCATCAAATTTGCAGATGACACTAAGATGGGGGGGAGTGTGGATCAGCTGGAAGGCAGGAGGGCTCTGCAGAGGGACCTGGACAGACTGGAGAGTTGGGCTGATTCCAACGGGATGAGGTTCAACACGGCCAAGTGCCGGGTCCTGCACTTTGGCCACAACAACCCCATGGGGAGCTCCAGGCTGGGCACAGAGTGGCTGAGAGCAGCCAGGCAGAGAGGGACCTGGGAGTCTGGATTGACAGGAAGCTGAACAGGAGCCAGCAGTGTGCCCAGGTGGCCAAGAAGGCCAAGGGCATCCTGGCCTGGATCAGGAACAGCGTGGCCAGCAGGTCCAGGGAAGGGATTCTGCCCCTGTACTCAGCCCTGGTGAGGCCACAGCTCGAGTCCTGTGTCCAGTTCTGGGCCCCTCAGTTCAGGAAGGAGATTGAGGTCCTGGAGCAGGTCCAAAGGAGGGCAACCAGGCTGGTGAAGGGACTCCAGCACAAGTCCTGTGAGGAGAGGCTGAGGGAGCTGGGGGTGTTCAGCCTGGAGAAGAGGAGGCTCAGGGGAGACCTCATCGCTCTCTACAACTCCCTGAAAGGAGGCTGGAGCCAGGGGGGGTTGGGCTCTTCTCCCAGGCAGCTATCAGCAAGACAAGAGGGCATGGACTTAAGTTGTGCCAGGGGAGGTTTAGGTTGGATATTAGGAAGAAATTCTTTACAGAGAGGGTGATCAGACATTGGAATGGGCTGCCCAGGGAGGTGGTAGATTCTCTGTCCCTGGAGGTTTTTAAAAAGCGACTGATGTGGCACTCAGTGCCATGGTCTGGCAACCACAGTGCCAGTGGATCAAGGTTTGGACCTGATGATCTCAGAAGTCCTTTCCAACCTGGATGATTCTATAATTATATGATTCTGTGATAAATATCATCCATGAGCACAGCTGGATCCAAAACCTCACTCCATCCAACCAGTCCAAAAAGCAACTACTTTTCACTTCTTCAATTTCAGCATGTCCTTCAGGGACAATCACACTATCTATGATAGTGATTTGAAATTTCAACTGCCATCCATCCTATTGGTAATTAACCTTTTTTTTTTCTGTTCTAAAGAAGAATTATTTGTTTGAAGACTGACTTGCCAGAAATACTTGTATTTTTGTTAATGAAGCTCAGAGACTGTTTCATCTAAACAAGTTCTGTGAGGAAAAAATAGCTGAAATGTGTTCTTGTTTCTCATATCAATATTGCAGTAGTTTGCCCTTTTTCTTTGTTACGTTTCTTACCATTTTCACATAACCATATCCCTTCGTTTGCCTCAAAATCTTATAAATTCTAACTTAAGCTGCCATTCTGGTGAAGAAGAAGGATTAAAATTCACTATTTTTATTTCATAAAGTAAGGTAGCCCTAGGCATAAGCATGTCTGAGCAGAAAATGCCCACCTAGTACACTCCCTGCTATCGTGATGGGAGGAGGTTTATTGCATACTGGGAGTACCAGACTGGTAGAAAGATCAACCCTGATCCTTCTTATTGTTGTAGTATGTCTCATGCAGCAAGAGACAAAACCAAACAAGCTCTGTGTGACCACATGGACCTTGTCCTTCCACTTGAGACTCCTGACAGAGTGCATGCTACTGCCATGTAACAACAGTTTTCCTGTTACAGATACCACTCTGCTTGGAGCCTGATTCATCATGAGCAATTCACATCACACAGGACACCAAATGGTGTCCCTCATGTGAAAACAACTTGTAAACTAATAAATAAGAGGAAGAGATATTTAATAATTGATAATGAAATGGAGTAAAACCAGTGACCTTGGCAGGAAACATTCTGCATTCTTATTAGTAATTGCCAGAGTCAGTCATCCATCCTCTTTAAATCCATTCCGTGAACATGTTGCATGTCTTGAATTTGTACTGCTCTGGCATCAAACCATGAGCATTGCATTTCTGGTACTCACTGTCCTGAAGTCTAAATCCAGCAGACTTTCTCCTCCTACCAGCAATAGCCTCTTTTTCTATTTTTTCCTACATACAGATAAATATGCTTCTCTAAATTTTCCACATAAGTCTAGCTGTAAAAATACTTGTGGGTTCAATAATTTTATTGATCTTGGTAGCCTCAGTATGCATAGTGCTGGAGCACAACTGGAGTTTATGGACTACTGGCATGAGGTATATATTTTAGAATTTTCCTTAGAAGGTGGAGGAAAAATTAAGGCCATATTATTCCTTCTACAGGTTTTATGGTGGAAAAAAGTGCATTGTAGACAATGATTACTCGGTGTGTTGTGCAAAAATCATTGCCAGGGACAAAAAAATTACTTCTTATACAGTGCTGTTGGCAGTACAACAAACATTCTACACCAGGATTTTTATAACTAATATTAATCTTCCCCACTGGAGTTGGGCACTGTTAATGCACTGTCATGGTAAGGCTATATGTTTAACCCATTAAGAAATCCTTGCAGTTTAAATAAACTATTTTTCAAGTATCCTTCAGTCATAGCAGATGCATTTACATTTCCTTCCTGCATCTTCTAGAGACCTAACAGGAGCATTCAGCCTTTTGGAATGGATACAGTATTAACCACATCTGCCAGATATGTACATGTGACTATATATTCACACTAATGCAAAATGAATATATATATGTTTATTTGTGTATTTTTATTTTTATATATATGCACACAAACATGCCACACATGTGGACATAGATACAGGAAACTTTTCAGTTGTGGCCATTGAAGCCACATTTGAGTCTATTGCTGAACAAATAGTTGACCCATTTAATATTAAAAAACCAAACCAACAAAAACCAAACCAACAAAAAACAAAAGAAACCCAAAAATAAAAAAAAGCAACTTTGCTTTGTTATTTTTTTGCTTCAGTTGCATGTTTAAAGTATTCTCTCCTAAACTAGATCTAAGAGGCTCCAGGCTTCAGAAAGTTAGCATTCTGTAGTCTCAAGAACAAGAGCACCCTGTTCTCTTAAATAAACCTTCCTAACATGTTTTCTTAATGTATTTGTGTATTTTAAGGTCTCAGCAGCAACAGGGGAACAGGTCAACTATTTTTTATTATTTCAATCCTTACATGACATAGCTAATTATTTTGCAGGATTTTTTTTTTCTTTTCATCTTTCCATTCCACACAAATATGGATTGATTTTTTTTTCTTCTGCTATTGCCTGAAGCAAAGTGGAATGCACACATAGAATAACCATATAAAAGTCTAACAACTTTTTTCAAAATTTTGTCTTTTGCATACTTCTGGATAAAAATTCAAAAAGGGTTTTATTGGGGGTGTGAGAAATATTACAAGAAAAGGGGGGGATAGGATATTTATACACCTGCCTAGACAGTTTTGAAATAATAAAATTTCTTATGTGCTGCAGGAGAAAATTTGGATTCCATGAAATTAGAATATAGAAGTGTCAATGGTAATACACAATAAATGAAACTTGAATGAAAACTGGAGGAAAAAAAATTCTGTGTGCATGTGTTAAAACTCATTAGTGACTTTGATTCTGTGTTTGCTTTCTGAAGATATTTAGGAGTTTGAACTGCAGTTCCATCTTTCTTGTCCAGGTCTAAAACTCAAAACATTTACACCAAGTTTCAAGTGGCAGATGCACTTTCTTCACAAGGGACTTTGAAGTATGGTCCGTAAAGCACAAATAAGCTAACTTGCAGAAGAATCTCTCTGGGGTGTAAAAGAAGCCAGGCGCATTCTCAGACTTCAGATTCAGAAAGGGCCTGGTTTCCTCTCAGGTGTGGTGTAAGAGTCCATCGAGTTCAGTGGTGAACAGCAAGTTGTGTTGCAAAATAGATGAAATTCAAACATAAAGTATCCTGTCAAGATAGTCTGTCACTAATGGAAATAACTTGAAGCAATCTGCACTGGTGTTGAATGATACAAGCTGTTGGTTATTTTCCACTGCCCAATACAAGCTAGAGGAATAGACCTATTTACATGAAAGTGCATAATTTACTTTATTTAGCTCCATGAACACCAACATTTTCCATCGGAACAACCACTTGGGAGGTTGCACAGATGTATCCAAATCCTCAATGCTCTTTGTGCTAGCATTTTGTCAGGGCTGCCCCAGAGAGGAGCCCTATGGACTCTGCTCTCCCTTTGCTTCCCAGAAGGGCAGACCACCCTGTTACCTTTCTCCAAAAGTGAAGTAGCCTCTTTGCCCCCTCTTCACACAGGAGAGTACAGGGAACACGGCTGCAGCAGTCACATGCAACCCCCACCCCCACGACAGCCCCCTCAGATCATTTTGAGGCAATTACAGTTTCCTCCCCCTGTCTTCCCAAGGGCAGAAGTCACTAAAATCTTGGGCCAGACTGCTCCTCTTGGCACCATGAACACGACGTTCAGATGAAGACAGAGTGAGCTGGAATAGGTCTTCAGGGGCTGAATGTCTGACAAACTAAAGCATGCATCTACTGATTGTCTTTGTCAGCTCTTAGTAGACAATGTTTTAACATGTACAGGTAACTGAACGCTGCCATTTCCAATACATTTACAGTAAGAATCTCTCTCATCATTAATTCTACAGACTTCTGTAGATGTTAAAATGGTGTTGACATTTATAGCACGCCAACTCGAATACTTGCAACCGACATAGATGTCTGCATATTTGAAAATAAAAGTTCCACACTGCTGACAATTACTCTGGTTTCTAGCATTCAGCATTTGTCTTGGTAGGTAGCATGTATGCACGTATTAGCAAATGCACAGAAAAGTGAAGAGGCAACTTTAAAGACACTCTCCTGCAATTTCTAAAGAGCAAAAGAGAGAGTTTTGAAAAACGTTACCTGCCTCAGAAGGCATGGGCCATCCTGGAGAAGATCCATAGAGCTCCCAAGAAGACAAGTGGCCTGTGGGAGTTTTTGTCCCTTTTTTTTTTTTTAAAGGGACAAAAAAATCTGGCTGCATTTTCAAGATTTGTTGATTTGATTTAGGTTTAGATTTCTCCAGAATGTGATCTTATGCAAACACTGGTACTGTCAGGGCAATAAGGGCACAAATAGATATTATTGTTCCTGCCCAGCCCCCTCTCCAGGGCTCCCCTCACTCCTGCCCACAGCCCAGGATCTCATTTCAGATTCCCACATTCTCTGAACCTGCCCTGCTCACCTCTCTCAGAGATGGTGGTACCAGTTCCTGACCCATCAAGTCCTGCTGGGTGGCTTGGCCTCCAAGAACCTGAAGAAGCTGCTTCTCTGGCTGCCCCTCTGACAGATACTATTCAATGTTGGCTTCACTTTGGGAGAAAGGCTCCCTTGGAGGGGATCACTCTGCAAATGTTTTGCCTGGATCATCTTGGAGACTGAAATAACCTGAATGCTCAGAGGTGTTTTTTCAATGTTAGACCAAGAAAATTTTTTTTCCCCTGTCTCGTCCTGACTGTCTACTGAGAAACATATCTACCTTTAGACCCAGAGATAGGACTGAGCAAGAAGGCTTAACAAGGCACTGCAGACTGGTCAGCTCAGTAACCTTGGAGTGCTTATTCCCAGTCTATTGCAAATATGAAGTCAAACTTTTTATCACAGGCCTCTGTTGCCTAGGTCATGGGCAGATCCACACAGGAACAATTATTTGATTGCCCAGGAGTTGGTTCATACCACTTTTTTGCTTGCTTTCTCTTTAGCGTCACATCCCCTCTTCTGCTGACAAAAAAAAAAAATAAAAAAAAAAAAAAAAAAGGGTTTCAGCAATCTAGTATCTGTGGGCTTAAGTGTACAGTGCTGAGTGCCTCTGACAGCTTGCAGCTTCCAAAAAGAGCTCACTTCTCCCCTCACATCCACTGCCTCCAGTACTTTTTCCTGTCTGTTCAGTCCTTTGCTCTCCTACCAGCTCTAATGCTCATCTAACTGAAAACTAAACTCACACAGCTCATTAATCCAGGAAAAAAATTCAATGGTTCAAGGGCTGCCTTAGCTAGTTTTCCACTGAATTAGTAAATTTAATTTGGCTTATCATTCTATCAGAGAAGCATCACAGCCAAAACAAAGGACAGGGGGAATTGGACTACTCTCTTTTTGTAGCAGTAAACTGCTAGATAGGCTACTGTATATTGCCTGACCATATATGAAAGTGCCAGACCTACCACTGATACGACTAAGTTGTAAAGCATCCAGTATAGAAGAAAGAAAATAAGCAGATTGGGCCAGTCAATTACTAAAATTCTCCAATTAGCTAAACCAAATTTTTCTGTACTCTGACCTTCTGATCATGCTAGGATGAAGCAAGTCTGTTTTATTCCACCTATTCTACTAATTAAACACTAGTCCCAAGTCAGCAGTGCTGACATAGAAGGATTTGGTACCTGCAGTCCTAAGCTCATAACTGTGGCTTATTGAGTCACTGGAAACAGAGTTTTTGCTCTGAAGAAAGGAGTCCTGAAAAAAAGGGGATGAAAATAGACTGGGTAAATAAAAGAATGAAATATGAAGTAGAAAGAAAATATCAGGTCAGAGAGGGAGGGAGAGGAGAGTAAACATTTACAGATGTTTGGCAGCATTTTTTTTGAAATTCTGTTTTGTCTACACTATGAGAACTTAACTTACAAGTTAGTAATGGTTCTTAGAAAACAGAGTTATTACCAAGATACCTTGAGTTACTAGCATCTGTATGAGTTAAGATAAACTTGCCCAGGGAAGCTGTGGATGCCCCCTTCCTGGAAGTGTTCAGGGGCAGGTTGGATGGGGCCTTGAGCAACCTGATCTAGTGGGAGATGTCCCAGCCCATGGCAGTAGGGTTGAAACTTGATAATCTTTAAGGTCCCTTCCAACCCTAGCCATTTTATGATTCTATGAAACTGTAAGGTAATTGTAGACATTTGCCAGATCACATCTTTACCTGACTGGCCATGATCACTTCACCTTTCAGCACAGATTTGCTCTGTGTTCATTAAGTCATCAGTTATTCCCTTGAGATTATTTCTAGGTTTGTCCCCCAGTTGCACTTATTCAGCAATGCTAGAACACCACAGTGCAATGCAGACTGCCTCTTACTGCAAGCAGCTAGTCGTGACCCAAACTGATAAAGCAGATATTCTTTTAATCAAAAAATTCACCTTTGGTGTGATACCAAGCAAGAAAAAAAATTGGAGGGATATGTACAAAAAGGCTGTACAGCATCTTTTTGATCTTTTCTGTTGCTGTATGGGATATACCACATGGTATGTCTTATTCTATGTGCATCCTTATGTAGGGGTGGTTGATAATAAATTAATAGTATATTTTATCAAAGAGACCAACTGAAGTTAAGCTCTGATGTAAAAATGCAGACCTCAAACTGTAGTTTCTGTCTGAAAGTAGACAACACTTGCTCCTTCACTATTGACTTCAAAAGGAGCTGGTGGGAACTCAACACACTTTTAAAATGAGTCAGAAGTAGGGATCCTAAATGCAGTTTAATTTTTTAACATCATCTTGCTCCCTTTATCATAAAGAGTTGTGCCAGATGAACCTTCTAGGTGCTGTGGGCAACATCTTAAATAGACATGCCTGCTTGAAGTAATGAAAAATTTGACTACTGACCCTGGGCTGTCAATATTTTTTCCAAAATGTCTATATTTTGCAGGGATACATATCTACTTTTAGACTTGAAAAATGTTTGAGAAATCTTCACACAATACTTCTTCCTTCCCACACTGCAAAATGCATCAGGAGAAGCCTAAGGAATTTACAAAGCTAGTGATTCTGTTGCAAAAGAAAAGTATTTCTCTTCTTAAGTTTGACTTTGAAGAGTGAGAGACAAATTTGTTATGACTTTCTAAGCTGCCGATGGTATGAAGGACAAGGAATTATCAGTGTACCCCTGAGAATTAGGAGACTTTGATGCTGATATCAGTTCTGCTGTTGTTGCAACATCCCTTCTCTGTCAGGAACATCAAGCCTTGTACAGTTCCTCCTGAGTATGTGTGAAGCATATTTCATCCACATGAAAGCATCATACGCCATTAAGGCCCTAGAACAGCCCTAGTGTAGAAGTTGTATCAGAGATTCCTGTACAGCACGTTACTCTGTGGGGACTTCAAGCACTATTGCCACCCTTGTCAGGCAGAGAAAGGCAATAACTTGTGGATGCTGGTACTTGTGGATGATGCTACTACGTGGCTGGATTCCTGACACAAGTCTCTGGGAAAATGGCAATACAAATAAATAATAATGGACAGCTGGCTTTTGAAAAAGAAGGTGGCTCTCAGTTTCAGGGAAGTGAAGCCTGTAGAAATCAGAAGAACAATTCCTGTACAAATTTTTTAAATCCTGTTAGTATTTTGATGGGTTGAAATGTGATTGATTTTTGCTTTTATTTGTCCATTTACCATTAGCTGTTTAATCAAAATGAAATCTAATCACAGTCAGTTACTAGAGCTCTGCTGACAGATGGTAATTTCTTAAGCTTTGGTTGTGTGATTGTGTTCATCATTTGCTCACACTTTGTGCCAGAGCGAGTAGTCCTCATCAGGTCTCAAAAGTTTCATTAATGTAGCTCAATATGGCTCAGAAATCACTCCAGACACTTCTTTACCCCACCTGTGAGGCATTATCTTATTTCAGTTTAAGTTAATAACTGACAAACTAAATATAAGACACTTCTTTAAGCCATTTAAGTTTTGCCTTGAAGGTAGGAAGATAAATGAGTCTAGAAATAGTTTTGTTGCACTGACACTAAGTAAATCAGTACACTTTTCTGTGTATATAAAGCTTAAGTACTCTTGAAAAATGTCAGGTTACAGTGGTTCAAAATCATATTGTCCTTCAGTCAAGCCACAGCAACAGGCTGACTGCATGATCCTGTAAAGTAAAACCCAAATTCTTAAATTTCTCTGTGCTACTTAAGCTACAGATTAAGCTGTTCCATTCAGATGTAAGCCACTATGTGTTACCTTGAAGTCAGACTGACCTAGTGTCTGAGGTCATCTGGCACATCTCAGCTGATGGGAATAATCAGTTAAACCATTCTCTGTTTCAAAGTGGCTTCACATGCTAAGTGCATTAACCATTTCCATATTTTAACCACTTGAAGGTTGAAAGGCATTTCAATTTGAAAAGTTCTTATAGCTCTAATAAGCTTGATTCTTTTGCAGTTTGCCTAAAAGCAGTGGAATTCACCTTTTTGGAACAGATGCACAAATGGATGTGTCTTTGACGTGTTTAGAGCTACAAAAGTTTGATGTTTTCAATTAAAACAAGTGCTATTTACTTCTATACTTATGGGTAATAGAGCACTTTTGACTTTTATGAAGTGTGTGTTATTAAAGCACTTTGCTAATGTACAAAGGCACTTCCATAAAACAAGGAAGAAAAGAAGCAATCCTCTTTCAAACTGTCTCTGGAAAATGAGATGGAAGTCGAAAAAAAAAACTGTGAGAAAAGAGTTCTTTAACAATAAGAGATCTGTCTTCAACTGTTCCCATGTATGATTTCTCTCATCATACTTATGCCTAGGAGTACTTTTATAAACATTTGTAACAATTTAAACATATTCTATCACTCAAAACTTTTCACACAAGGGCTCTTCACCCTAACCTTTTTGATAAGGCCAAAGAACACTTATCTTGTGGTTGGTTTCCAAGGTATCCCTAAAATAGTGCAATGGAAAAAATGATGTGATATCGTTAGAGTTCTGGACTAACTATTACTGATTTATTATTTAATATCATTACTGAAACTGTATGGGGACCTCTTACTTCTGTGAATCTTATTTTGTTTATTTTCAGCAAATATTTATTGTATTACATTCTTGAATTGAAGTTTCTGGAATTTAGGTCCTGATTCTGCCAGGCTCAGAAGTCTTTTCTGAAGCCATTTTGCTCATCTATACCTCTTATCCTCTTTTCAGTTTGTCCATGCCAATGAACAGTTCCATCACTCAGAAGTTTGCACAGTCAAATGTACAGCTCATAACTATCTGGTACGATATGCTTAAAAACATAACTATTATGTTACATTTGTGGTGGCCAAGCTGAAGGAAGGAAAGTTGTGTTTTGCTCCAACTCCTTTCCTATTAGTCAAGAAAGGCTTTTGCATTTCTTCCATTCCAAGTAAAGCTGAAAGGCTGGTTTATATAATGAAAAAAATTATTTCCAACACAAAATATATCTCAAATTGTGAGTATCTCTAAAATGGCAGAGGAAAAAAATCATTATTCTTCAGGCTAGACAAGCAATGTTTCCAGTAATGTGGAATTTCTAATGCAGAAATCATCAACAGAGATGTTCTTTTTCTGCAAAGACCTTTGTGCAAGCTGCTTAAAACCTCTTCAATTTCAGTTTCAGAATAACCCAGAAGGATGGGCAACTTACCCACTACCTCAAATATAGTTATTGCTTCTCAACTCTAGGAAAGGAGGTTTAACCTGGGAATGATGATTACACTGCATTATTTTGCTTCTGTGGTGGTACCTTCAAAACTGAAAATGCTTCATCTTAGTTTTCTATTAAAAACAAGCTTCTGATAGCTTCCTCTTCACATCTTGTCCCATCAATCTTCCTGTCTCTAAGTGATTTGTAGCTTTGCTTTCTGTTGTGTTTTATTGTTTCATAACAATAGATTTTTCACCTCTTCTCATTGGTGTAAGTAGAACAGCTAGAACAGATGTTTAGAACAGAGAATGTAGAGAAGCAGATGCAAAGGAGTTTGTCTTGTAGAAGAATCCAAAACCAAACAATAGTTTCTGTTAGCTGGATTTCTGAGGCCAGGGTCAAAAAACACCTTTTTGAGAAAAGATACATTTTTATGCTGTAAGCATTTATTTATTTGTTGTAAAGTCTCATCTCATAAAAGTATCAGCTGCAGCCAGAGATGCTATTACAGGTTTTGTATGATTAGCATCCAAGAGTGCTGGGGGTGAGGAAAAGGTAGAGGAGCAGCAGGGGACTGTTGCCATAAACAGGATTTCACAGAGCCATGGGCCTTTCAACAGAAATCTCCAGCTTACATTACTTCTAAAGTTAGCATTATTTCTTCATTCCAAATAATCAGAAATAAAACATCAGAGAGTAAACACTCCCTCAGTGACTAGCTGTGTTGTTTGGGGCTTTTCTTCCCCCCACTTCCCACCCCCACCACTACTTTGTAGAAAGAAAAGACACTAAAAGTTCCTTCTGTGAGTTGCCAAGGTGCTCCCAGCCCATTGTGCAGAATCATTGTCAGGTTAAATTAGGGAGTACAGACTCCATGAGTGTAAAAAAATCAATACTTGATGGAAGATTGCTCCCCGGAAAATCTGTTTTGATTCCAGGATTAATTCGCAACCAAAGGCTTCTGCAAAATGACATGCCATTAGTCAGAAAATGAACACATTCTACCCTTGAAATTGGATGGAAATATGTCAGGTGATTGACCTATTCATTCTCTTCGCTCTCTGGGCAGAGAGAGTAGGTGTGGTAGCTGTGAATTAGGCCCGCAAACCAAGTCCATTTTCCAAGCAGTAAAAAAAAAAAAAAAAGAGGAAAAAAGTCCAATGTGAATTGCAAGTATTCTCTAGGCCATTGTTGTAAAGCTATTGCAAATGCATTCCGTCAAGGTAAATGCATTTGTCTGGAAGGCCTGACTCTCTTGTGTTTTCTAAATCTCAGAATAAACCATACTAAAAATCTTAAAATAAAGCAGGGATTTTTTTTTTCCTTCTGCAAAAAAGGCTTGCAATATTAATGACAATGTAATTTGTTCACCATATATAAAGTAACATACCACCCCCCTCCCTTAGCTCACCAGTTTCTTCCACAAAAACTTTCAGAAGACAAACAGAGCTGCTGAGATGCTCTGGCTGGTGTGTTTAGGCCTCCCTGAGCAGTCCCTGTGGCAATCAGAGCTGACAGCCATGAGCTGGCTTCCTAGCCCTGTGCAGCCTGCACTTCCCTGCCTTGCAAGATGCCAAACTCTAGGACAAAAGGGCACTTTAATCTTTGCATTTATATATTCTGAGCCTGAACTATGTCTGCTTATACTGTTGAAACATGCTGAATGCGTGGAACAGAAAGGTCATGACATGAGATAGTTGTACTTATTTGTCTGGTGTGGAATTGCCAAGGTGAATCTTACCTCTTGGTAGATAGACTTTTCCAGTAGAGACAGAAGTTAGAGGCAGCAGTATTAGCCCTTGCATCTGGAGGATGGTCTGTGGCACACACAGTGATCTGACTGGAGTGCATGGAGATGGGAGAGGTTACTTCCAAATATGTTAATGAATGCAAAATTGCTTTGTAAACTTAGATCTTTCAGAACGAAGTCACCATCAGAGTTTTCTTTTTGTAACATCTCTGAAGAACGTTGCCAGAGAGTACAACATAGTAGGGTTCACATAATCTGGAGCTTTGGTTTAAAATCTCCTTGAAAACCACTTATCGAGAGAAAATGCATACACAGGTAGCACAGAAACATTGAACAAAATCACCAAAGGTAATAATGACTAAATTGAGTAATGATTGGATGACTGAATTCAGTAATGACTGAACGAATGAGCAGCCTAATCCATCAAACTACTAAGCACTGACGTATAAGAGGACTCATTCACTAAAACCTGGACCCTTCTTTAGCTGAAGTCTCCCTCCCAAAAATGTCTCTAAAGCAGTTTTGGAGACTTTTGGATATGAAATTCTGCAATTTTTATCTTCCATTTTAATTGTAGTATGCTATCTGTTGGCTTTCTCATAAATACTCCACAATAAAGATTGAATTTACAAAATGCTCTAATTTTTCTGTCCTGTTCTGGTGATACTTTCATTCAAATTTTGGAAGCTGTGTAAGGAGCAAATCATTGAAGGTAATGACCCATGTGCAGTTTCCTGGGTTGGACTGTGAGTGTGCTGGTGAATTAGTTCTTCTCCATGATGTCAAGCTAAATTTTCAACATGGCCACCAATGTCTATGAGGGAAAAACCACTGGAACAGCTTTCCGTGGTGATGCTGGAATGACTAACTTATCTTTGATTCTCTCATGATTTCACAGACTAAGCATCTTCCAAAAAACCAATTTAGAATTGCAACACTGATCTTAGAATCAGCAGAAGACATTTCTCTCCTCAGATTACAATGATCTTCACTGACAACCCACTGCAGCATTTCTATTACAGATGTGCACCAGATTAGTACTGTAACCTTTGGTCAAGCATAGAGGATCCTATCAGGCATATTACACAGAATAAATAGTTATTTCTACTTAGTGGGAACCCTAGAGATTAAACCCACCAAACCAGCAAAAGAGAGTCATGTCCTACGTGAATGCTACAGAGTAGGACCAGTTGTTCCCCCCAGAGTCCATATCCCACCCACACTAGCAGAGTTATATCTTTAATCCAAAAGTCAGTGCAGCCACCACTTCATTTGAAGAAATAATCACTTTGAATAGAATTTGTCTCTTCTGCCCTGTTCTCTAAAAGCAGAATGTCAAGTTGCCTTGTCTTTGAGAGACAGTAACCTCACAGAGAGGGATTCATCCCATACTAAGACAAGAAGGGTGAACTGTCCTCCAAAGTTCCCTTCCTTTTCTATTGACTTCAAAATGGATTTCACAAGATTAACTTGGACTGTATGCCAGAGTGCTAGCATTAGATAGAAGCAATCCTATTCTTCATGCCCATATCCTCGAATTTGCAGAAGAAATATAAAAATGTCCTTTTCTCAGAAGCATCAAGAGGGTTCCCTAAGTAAAGCTAGTGTTACTCTCAGTGGCAAAACCCTCACCAATTTCAGTGGAAACATGAGCAATCCATGAAGTGTTTTGAGCCCAGTGGATTCTGAAATGTGATGCAGGTCAAAAATGCCTTGGAGGGAATTTGGTTTTGACAGACAGAGAAGCAACAGACTTAACCTGCAGCAAAACGGATTAGATTTGAAGGAGAAAAAAATTTCTTTGGGCAAGGCCCAGAGGTCTTTGCCTAACTAAGCAATCAGGAATTATTTAAATGTATGTGATTCTGCTTCCAAATAGGAACTTAATTTTAATAATTCTGTAGCAGTTTTAATACTCCTTCTACTTCCATTTTTTGGATTTCATTTAGAAATTTATGATTGCAGAAGTAGAGGCACGGAAGGTGTGCAAGAGGATTCCAAGTTTCAGTAGCACAGCTGTCAGAAGTTATGAAGCTATAACTTCTGGGCTGCAACTACATTATGGATGCACATTTCCAGACATTAATTACTCTGCTTTCCTTGCCTCCAAAGCCATTTCTTCTTTTCCATTCAGTTCCATCTCTCAGTTTTCTTCCCTATATTGCCTGAGCTTCTTTCCAATTTTTTATTTTCGATCCTTTGGCATCTATTTTCAGCTCTAAGGACCACTGCTACAGGCTAACAGTCAACTGGTCTTCATGAGGTATTGTGTGAATTAAAGATTGCAGGAATGAAAGGCTTCACTTAAACACTTTCAAGTTCTGTTGAAATATTTCTCAGGGAAAAAAGTAAAAACCTAATTTAAGACTAGTGAGCTATTTATTTTTTTCTTTATTAGAAGGACACGATGAGTATGCTGTACACCTCAAAATAAAAAAAAAAAAAAAAAGAAAAGACCAGCACATGCATTTCTCTTTGTGCTTGTGTGCATCTCCTTTGGGGATGTCTCAGTCGAGCAGCTCCTCTATTTTTAATAATTGTTCACCAAGTTTCACTCTTAGAACTTGAGTTAAGATGACAAAATATTCTAAAAGTGTTGATGGAGTTTCTCCTTTAAAGAAAAGATGCTGCCAAGGGCATGGAAACAATGATTAATATAAAATGGCCTTGTTTGATTATTTAGGTAATAATTAATTGAATAATTATTAATATATATAATTACTATAATTAACATTAATTAAATAATTATTTAATTAATAACCATGACAACAGCAAATTCTGTAAGGCCCCTGACCATGGAGGTCTCCTAGAACTAAAAGCATTGAAATACATACACTAAAGAACTCTGCACTACCTCATTTTCCTATACATCCTAAATATTAGTAATGGTTCATGGCCCATCTTTCCATAATTCCTATACATGGCCACCAAAATTGTGATGAACAAATTCAAAGAAACACTCCAACGTTTCCACTGTGAAGAGCTTTTTCTTCCTCTTCTCATCCAAATGTCACATCTTTTCCAGAGCACGGGAGCAATCTTTCTCTAGGACAATTCCTGTCCGTGTGACAGACACAGCCAAAATCCAAGCTTACCTCCAGCATGCACTATGAGCAACCTTCCCTTTTTCTCCACTCATAACTGCAGATTATGTCTCTGCCTCAGCCCTGCTCATGAACTGTTAAGCTCTTTGGACATATATATTTGAGTATGTGACATTTACAATGATCTGCCAGACACTTGAAATTTAGGGGAAAAAAAGCAAAATTTCCTGATGAATATGCTTTTAAAAAGGAGGTAAAGTTGGAGTGAGCCTGAAGTTTAGGTATGATTCTATTAAAATGCCAATAAAGATGCAGACATTTCTTTCAAAAGACTGAAAATAGACCCTGAAGCCAATGATTAGTAGAAAAGCAAAAATCCTGTAAAGCCAGAAAATTGACTGTACAGTACAATCAAGTTTCTTTGTGAAGTTCTAAATGCTTTCTTAGAAAAATTCCTATAAATTAGTGACCCTACAAGAAAATCTAAAGGAAGGTGAACTCTTGGCATAGCTTCCAATCACAGTTTGCACATATAGTTCATAACAGTTAATGACATTTTTCTTCTCTTCAATTTCACATAAAAAGATAAAAAGGAAAACTGTGAGAATTTGTCTATAGCATGATGACTGTGGTCAATATCTTGCTATTTGCTCTGTCAATGCCATCAAAATATTGTTTAATAATTTAGAAGCAACCATGTAATTTTCTTCCCCAGTAGTAGCAAATTAGGCACTTACTAAATAATTGACAAAAATACTTAATTCTAGGGATGCCTTGAGGAGCATACTATTAGCTGACAGTTTTAAAAACTTTTCCTTGCATTAGTGATTATATTTTTAACTTATTTTCATGCCAATTCAAATAGACAGGGGTCCACAATTTCATATCATAATGTATAAATTTTATGTGCCTATTCCTATGAAGACATTGAAAAATTAGAATTTCAAGCAGAAATGTCAACACTTTAAAAGAACTATGAATACAGTTTTGCAAGCAGCTTGAAAAGGACAGTTTAAAATAATACAGCAAATTATACTCTTAAAAATCTTTTTAAGAAAAGCATGCCCATAGTTCCACACAGTTGCCTTCTTCAGACAAAGAAGCTTAAAATAACGATATTAAAATGCATTTAAAACATCTGTAAACTGGAAATGTTCCACTTCCACAATGTCACAAAAGCAAAGGAGGAATTTCACTGTAAAGCTATGAGCTGTGTCTGATGATGATGTGCATGTGGGATCCATCTTCTGGGAAGGAAAAGTATAGCATTTAGCTGAATTCAGCTGTGTCCCACCCACAGTGCAGAAGGATAACCACCTTTTTTGTTTGAGGATTATTTTGGGTGACTGTACATTCTGAGCAAGCAGAGGAAACTGAGCCAGGGAAATTGCATCCCATTGTCTGCTTCACCAAAGGTGCTTCTAGGCATTGCCATGAAAAGACTTGTGTAGATGAGCTGGGCAGATTTGCTCAGCAGTAGATGGCTTAGCAATTATGTTGGGAGAATGTTTGACACTTTTTGCTCCTTCTTATTTTTGCAAAACCTCTAGGAACAGAACTGGAGCAGATCCTACAAGCACTTTACCCAAGTGTTCTATAATTTAATTTATGCTTTCCAATAAGTCTGCAGAAAAAGACATGTTGATGAAGTATTTATTATATGGGCCCAACAACAAATCATTATGAAATATAACTGAACAATTCACTTGGAGATTATTCATTGTCATTCTCATCATTCTATATCTTCTGTTACACTTTGGTTTGTGCATGCGAAATGTTTTTCTTTTCTCTGGTCAATGAATGTTTTATAACCAGATGGTCAGTAGATGACAAATGATGTTAAGGCTAAAGACTTCAAGTTTTTAGATTTAAGATCAAACACTTCAAGGTCCTCTAGGCAATTTGCTCCCCCAAATTTGGCACCCAAGTGCCTTTGAGGATCTTGACTGTGTACACTTATTATTAGTCTTAGTGATTATTTCATTTATCTACTATACAGAGACACTAACAGGGAATTAAGAGAATTAGTACTTGCTCAGATGGTAGGAGAGAAAGGAATAGTGCAAGACCCCAGTTCCTTCCTGGTCTCAGTTTCGTCTGATGTTTTTTCCAGGGTAATGTGGTTCATTTTAATTCCACAGTAATGAAATTACTTTTTTGGGCATGGCAGAGAGCTCAGAGTCCTGCCCTATATACTGGATGAAATCCATATAACCTATCAGCCTCTGTTGGTGAAAGCTCAGATATTTCCATTTCTTCTGTTTCTTCTGTTTTCAGCTCTTCTCACCAACTGTCACAAAAATAAAGGTATGTGTTAGCTGTTCCTTTGTTTTTTAAAAAGAAATACATTCCCTATGCTTGAAAACCTTAGTATCTAAGTGGTACAAATTACAAGTCTTGCCATTCACACCTTACTGAACTAATGAAGTGGAACAGGGGTAAGTTGCCATCTGCTGCTGTTTGGCAGTAGACAGTTTTCTGCACGACTAAGTTAACTGGTCAGCAGCACATCTGTTTCTCCTGTGATCTGTGATGCCTGTAATTGCCCACAGCAAAAATATAAAAGCATTATTTTAAGATGAAAATTGAGAATTTGCAGCAGAATGTTGGAGGCAACAAAAGCCAGCAGGTCACCTCTGAGATGGCAATTTCCAAAGCTTCCTTATGTTCCACCTCTGGCTGGTATCTTGGAGGAACCAAGTGCCCATGTTTCAATAGGACATTGTGGTCTCTGCTTTGAAGGATGGAGAAAGAAAATTTCTTGTAGTGATTCTAAATGTTCACAGGGATAGGACAGTATTTCTTATGTCTGTGTTTTTCACATTGGCTAATTAAAGTGCTAGCATTTGTCACAGCAGAGTCCAGTTTTAGCAGATTGCTAATAACAACTTGTTATCATAAAACACTTTCAGAAAGTGGTCAGAAGTATTACTAAAATGTAGAAATCTAAGCAGCATCAGAAGTAATTTTTCAGCTGCTTTTAACACTTTTTTAAAAGAAAAGGCTCTACCTTAATAAAGCATGTTTTGATGTAGTGGTTCAAAAGATCTGTGAAAAATCCTGTGGTTATAATGGGGAATCCAATTTGATCTGAGATTGGGTTGGGGAGGCAAAAGTATTCACTTTGTTTGTTTGTTTGTTTTGCCAATATGGGTCCAGGGTCAAAAAAAGACATAATTATGAGAGTTTCAAAGCAGTGAATTTGCAGCGTTTTATGAGATCCTCCTGGAGGGGACGTATTACCTTTCACACTTACAAAGGTTTTGTTCCAAAGATGAGAAACAAGCTTTCTTTTTAAAAAAAAGATATATTTCCAAGAGTCTCAGGCAATGGCCTGACTTGAACAGCTAAGGCTGAATCCATGAGAAAATTCATCCAAGTTAAAAACAACTTTGCCCTTGTCATCAGCACCCATGTGAAACAAAAAGGAAAAGCTGGACAAAATATGAGAATTAACAATTTCAGTACAGCTGTGCTCTTAAAGAAATTATATGATAAATAAAATACTTGGTCTTAGTCACTGAAAAAAAGTAACTGCGGTAGTATACAGCTGTCTGCAACTAACCCACCCTCTCTCTGACAAAGATATGGGCAATATTTGTCTTATTCACTGTAACAACTGAGAACCAAGTCTAAAAAACAGAAGTAGCTATAACCATTCCCTTAGATGTGATTCTTGTAGGGAAAATACATGGGTAGCATACAGATTTGACTTTTATGTGTATGAATGAAATTGGTATGGGAAGATAAACTGATGAGATTAAACCATCATCATTTTTATGTTTGCTTTAGAGTTGTTTTCACAGGATAGGCCCAGCTGAGGTGTAAATTTATCTCATAAGTGGTGGAAATCACAAGTGACAGATCATTGTCAGTCTGGGAAGCACTGGCATTGCAAGGAGGCCTTGCTCAGGACACTAGGTTGTATGAGGAGGTAAAGCATGTGCTAAATAACAATTGCCTCAGTCAAATAAATCATTCAAGAAGCTAGTAAAACCCTTTAAAAGGCTTTCAGTGAAAATGCCAGTGAAAAGAAAGGTTTTTTTAAAAATAGCTTCCTTTTGGCTTTTTAGAACGATAGGATAACTTTAGAAAGAGGTCATCTGATTCAGCCACCCTGCACACCCCCAAAGAAGGGACAGCTTCAAACTTTAAGAAGTATACAGCTGGTTGGTAAAATTCTTAAAAGTGAACTTGTTTTGGGGAATAATTTTCAACTGTAGTTTACTGCTACACTGTTTTGCACTGCTTTTAATTTCATACTCCTGACATCAGTATTAAAAAAAAAAAAAAAACATGGAAAAGGAAAATCTAAGGCTGTTGTCATTATAGTAACTGTGAAGTTACAGTTTTATGATCCTAGCACATATTCTCTATATCATAACCATGTCTAGTTTTGTTTGGTTTTCTCTGACTTTTTCTATCCCAGGGTTTTCCAGTTTCCTGGGTAACTGAGCTAATGGTGATTTTAGCTGTTTCAATGCATTGGCTGTGGGTCCAATAATATTGACTATATTGTCACTCTTTGCTTCCCTTGCCACATTCATTCTCTCACCCCACAAAATTAAAAGAAACAACTCTGAAAAATTAAGTTTCTAACATTTTGAGAGTATAAGCCATGAATTTGTTAATTGCAGTGAAGACTCAGAACAGAATACTGGAAGCTCTCAGAAATTGTTGTGAATAGATCCAGAGAGAGATGAGACCGTGCCAAAGGTCTCAGGGACACCTGTGAGAGATAGGAGAGGGATGTGGGAGACAGTGAGAAAGACCTTAAAATATGGTGAAAATAGCAAGAGAAAAATCAAGAGAAGCCAGAAAATAAACAAATTATAAGAGAAGAAAGACCAGTAGTGCTAAAACCAGCCAGATTAAAGAAAAATAGACAAGTTCTGAGTTTTGCCCAGGAGGAAGACTTGGGTGACCTTTAGCAAGAGCAAACTCCTGTTGAGTGCTGGGTTCACAAGTAAAAAGAAATAGATCAGATGGAAAGCAGGAAAAATAGCTAGGAGTTAAGTGACTGGTTAAAAGGAAGGGTCGTCTGAACAAGTCTTGCAAACACTTTGCATATATTTAAGCAGATAAAAATATGCATTTGTGAGATAGCTGTTAGCCCAGAGTTGCTAGCTGTCTTATTTTCCAGTTCTAGCTTCTATTGCTCACTGGCAAGACAGGAACTGAATAGTAACCACTAGTCAAGGCAGAGGCTAAATGACAAGTGAAAAAAAAACTCCTGAGGATGGTTTAAAATACTTATGTAGAGCATACATTCTGTTACATATATTTTGCAAATAAGCTTGCATGAATACCACAGCTGAATTTGTATTTTCCCATGACAAGGAGAAATAGCACACCTAATTTTCAAGCAGACACTGGTAGCATTAGAAACCATGCAGAGCACATCATCTTGTTACAATATAAATCTTTGCCCCATGACCATTGATGCTCCTTGTTCCAGTAACCATTTGTACTGAAATTCCAGGGAGAACAACTAATAGAGTCACAGCAGTACACCTGCATCATAACAGGAGGGGACTGTGATTACCAGAGGAGAATTTAAAAAACTCAGGATAAAGGGATGCCCTGGCTATTCTAGTCCACATAAAGACCTCAATGGACTTAGGCAATTCTGATTTCAAAAACACCCAACACTCATGGAATTTTTGCAGTTCTCTGTGTAGAATAATGCACTACTGGCTCATGAAAAAAGAGAAAATGAGTGGTACTGTCCCAATTAGAGGATCTCACTGACGTTTTTCCCATCCACTGATATCCAGTATGACAAGAATATCAACCTGACTTCAATTGAACTATTATACCATGTATTTGGGCAGCTTAAGGAATAATAAGCCACACACTGAATGTCATCAGGTAGGGTTTTTCTCCCTATGCTTTGGAGTATTGGAAGGTGGCACCTATTCTATCAATACTTGTTCTATACAGAATTCATTGATGGGGAAAGTTGCAAGGGCCATTTTTATTGATGTAATATGTAGAGATAGAAGTGTTTGCTACTCTCAATACCCTGTTATCTATAAAGCTGGACTACTATCACTGCATATAAACGGATATTTCCACCTCTTCTCATGAATGTAAACATAGGCTATCTCGGTGGGATACTACTAAAAATTCCCCTTTTCACCTCTCACAAAAAAAGGCCTCACTGGAATAGAAAATGAATGTACTGATGTAACTGACAGGAACTTAGATATTAACAAGGAACATTCTCAGTACACTTCCCATAAGATGTGGAGATTATTTATTTTTTTGTGTGAAAGATAGAAAAATAAAACTATATTGCAGATATGCCTTAGACCTAAAAAACTCACTGCTAATGGGAAGTAAAATTGTCCTATTTATACTCTTGCCTGATATTATACTTCAACTTCATCCTTGAGTTCTTCAGTGTATATTCATGGAGAGATCATGACCTAATGATGATCAATATATATAAAAATTGATTCATGTCTAATGTAACTCTAGTGCAGTTGATGGGCTGTGACCATTTGTGGTGTAACTACAATGAGATCAGTACAGATGTCTTCAGGATAAGTCCCACCTTGTTTCACTACAAAGTCTGGGAAAATGTAGAAGAGTGGTATACGAAGAATGCATCATTTATCAGAGTTTCCTGGCCACATCAGAGAAATTAACACTTTCACATACTAATTTCTTTAGGCAATCAGCAAGTTCAGTTATATGAATAATACGTATATTCTCAAATTCTTGTCTAAGAAGGTATATAGCTCTGTCATGAAAATTTTCTACCAAGGTCTTATCATGAGTAATGCAGAATTGTATTTATAATTGCTCTTTTGGTAGATATGAAAGACCTTTACAAATTCCACTTCCTTTCAATGCAGCTTTCTGTCAGCACAAAGAAAGCTGACAAAGAAACAAAATTCGTCTGATTCTTGGCCATGAGTGATCATTCCTCCATACGTATAAGACTTTCCAACTCAATGGCTTTACAGTTTCTACCATGCCAAGAGAAAAGATGTATCAGAGTACTGTCTATACCCTAGTAATTTTTCCCTTTCCAGTAGCCTATCAATAGCTACTGAAAGATCATGAAACATTTATATATTGAGCTAGGAGTGAAGCATGCATATAGGGGTGCCATGGATTTCCAAATTCTCCAATCACTCTATCAGGTTTTCAGATGAAAAGGGATTTAAAAGTCTGCCCATTAAAACACTTTTCAAACAATATTCACTATTGTTACTGAACTTTTCAAGATTTCCTGCCATCCCCACAATTAAATGTTGTCCTTTCTTCAGCAATGCTGACCTCAGCAGAGATTTGGACACAAAGGCAACTAGAAACTAAAATAAGACCAATGTTTTTTTCTAGGTCGGTCTCCTCCCAGCTGATCAAAGGAAATCATTATATGGTAAATATAGCAGGCAAGCTACCATGCAAGCAGAGACTATTTGGCAGCTTAGGACTGACCTCTATGTTTATGTTTTCAAACGGAGGTTGACAAAAACCATCATGAAGCTGGTCCCTAGTCATTTTTCTACCCTTTCTCCTCTACTGTTTCTGTTTGTAAGGTTACATGATAGCAATACACATCTTAAATGTGCTTTAGACTGCCTCCAACATAATGACAACTGTGCCAAAAAGGTGCCAGAGCTGTATTAGAGGGCCTAAATGTTGACTGCAGATGTTCAGACAAGTAGGATCAGAGGTCTCTGATTGCCAGCCTAGGTTTGGAGTGCACTCACACAGCTGCTCAGTGCTGAAAGTCACAATCTCATTTTGCAGGATCTATTTCTGAGCTGATGCTGACTTCGTTTTTCCAAGTCCCTAAAAGGTCTCTGTATGCATCTTGCAGATTTGGGGCTTTTCTCTGTCCATAATTCAGCATTTTAATCAATCTCCATACCTTCTTATTTATCTGTGAAAGCCATATTAGTGATACCTCCAGCTTTATTGTGATCTACAGGTATATCTCTTCCAGGTATGTTACTTCCACCATACAGGATTTAAGTTTTCTTTAGTTCAATTCTGGTTCTCTCCATAGTTCTCTCTGCTCTGTGCCTGCAGCCATACTCAGCTGGTGCCTTTTGCCAGATCAAAATGTCATTCCATTAAACCTTCATGCCTTCCCTCCCATCAAAATATTGATGAATTTCCCCATAAAACACCCTGGGAACTGAATACATGCCAATTCCACTTGCTGTTTTTGCCAGACTGAAACTTTGAGCTCTGCATGACTTCCTGCCTCAGGTGGCTCATAGTGATCTGGATTTTCTTATGTCTTCAAGTTGAGAGTTCTGACCATCCTCCATAGTATTACTGTGGACTGGTTGATTTTCTTTGCCTTGTGCACCCACAATGTTTCATCAGGAGTTAATTCTGATTTTTTCTGTAGTAGCCCCTGTATTTTTTGTATTCTACTCACAGACTCATCTCCTGCTGGGAACACATCTAGACCTTAAAAATTGCTCTTCAGCCTCAGTTCTGTCAGAAATTGTTCTCTGGTATCACCTTCACTTTATATTTTTCACTGTTCACACTTGTGTGGTGCCATGCTCTTCAGCTTTCCTTATAACAGTTACAGCATTAATTCTTGTCCAAGTTACAAGGAAATTATTAGGTACATACATCACTTTAAACGTAGCTAGTCTAGATACAGGGCAACCTTCTAACTGACTTCCTCTGTTGCTGGCATCCTCATACCTATGCTTGCATATGTATTGTGCTATTTAAAACTTTCTGTGAAGTTCCTAGAACTTTCCTGTGTTTTCAAAATCTTCAGAGAGTTGTGGCTACTGTGGAGCTTTTAGTTTCTCCATTCTTTCCACTCTTTTCTTGTTCCATCTTACAAAGACAAGGTGAACAGCCATCATTCAGAACTTACCATTCCCACTGGAGTTCTGCTTTATTTGATTGTTTCTGCCAGCTCTTCTATGCACATTCAGAGGGAGTAAAGCAGCAAGGACTCTTGCCATATGCCAGAATGACATGCACAACTGCTGGCATGAAGAAAAAGGTGACAAAATCACTGGGGGCTCTGAATGGGAGCAAGCAGGGAATGGCAGCTCCCAGTGCATGATGGAGACTGCAGGTGATTGACCCTTGGCTCTGCCACATTGCCCTCAAATCAGTAAAGCAGGGAGTCTTTGGTGCCTTTTGTCTCACATACATCAGATCATTCCTTAGCTAAAGAACATGTGCTTTGCAGTTTATGTTTTTGTCAATCACAAAAGAGCTAGATGTTCAGCTGCCACCATCTGAGCCCTGTGGGCTCCAATAGCCCTGGCCAGCCTCACCTGGAGCCTCCCCACACCCCCTGGCCATTGGCTCAGGAGCTCTATTTGAGCTCAGCACACCCACTCCTTGTTTGGATTGAGTCCCAGCAGCATCTGTCTCCACTCTGGAGTTTGGCCTTGTTTCTGAGATGGAGCTGGAATATGTGTTGCAGGTAAGTAGTCTTCAGCTCTGCCTCCCGAGACCTGCAGCATAGCCTTGCTTTTAGTTTTGTCTCTGGCCAGACCCTGGATGTGGCTTTTTTTTCCTTACAGTGTCACAGGCTGTTGATGGACACCCTTCCAAGCCTTCATGTCATCTGATCCAGCTTGGGCCATGTGGGATAGTAACCCATGAGTGAGGAGCTGGTCTGCCCTCAAGTCACTTATGGCTCCTGGCTTGGCCTCTGTTATGGCCTCTTAGTGTTGATAGCTACATCATCTTCTATCCCTGCAGAGAAGAGCAAAATTACAACATGGTAGCTCCTGATAACAGATGGGTATAAGTTGTAGAGGTAAGTCAGTTCAAGGAGCTTGATCTCTTGTTACATGACCTCTACCTACCCTAGATCTATGGAGGGGCCACAAAATAAAAGTTTTCATCTCTGCTTTTTCAACAAAAAGATTTATACTCGCCACATTACGTGATCCACAGTCAAATTGGCTGGTCTGTACTTTCCCATCCCTAGACAGGAATGTAGGCTAAACATGCTCAGCTCAAGTACTTCCCAGCTGACATTTGTTGACCTGACTTATAACAAGATTAAAACTAGCAGAGGGTATAGCCAAGGGAGTTGGGAAGGCAGAGGAAGTTTTGTGACAACTTTCTCAAATGCAGAACTTTAGTCTGAAATCCCTGGAGAAGACTGTCAAATCTCACTCCACAAGCACAGAGAAGAAAGGAAGAAACAAGCTGCTGCCCTTAATATAAAAGCATCTGAAGAAGCCATACTAACAGTTGAGAATACTTGAGAGGAAAGGCACATAATATGCAACAGGTATTTCTAAATGTAGTTGGGAATGATGTATGTGGACATCATGTAAAATAGAATTTGAAATGAGGTTCCTGCTGGAATGGGTGTTTGCCCAACAGGGAGAAGTCACAAGCAATACAACAGCTATCCAGGACAGAAAGAAAATCATACTTCTCATTTCAGATATTACATCTGAACATTCAAAGTTACCAGAAATAATAGCACATAGGAGCAGTGGATTCCTGCATTTAAACACATACTTGTAGATCCCTATTAGCAGAAAAACTGTTTCTTCTGACATGCAATTAAAGGCAATCAGCCAGATAGGTTGCTATTCCAGTTAAGAAATTTTTATATGAGGTTTACTCTGAAGCTGTGTGAAACACTTTAATGAATGCCAAAAGAATTCATAAAGATTTTCTAGTTGTTTCTAAGGTAGGAATGTGTTTGATTTCTTACATTATTGTTGCAACAAAAGAGGGCACAGGAATTTTCATTTGGTGATAAAACCTGTTAATATTTCTCTAAATTATTTGTTGATTCAGTCTTCCACCATGAGCAAAAAAACTTGAGGAGAGAGTGATGTTGGTAATTTTTATTTGTGGGATTTCTCTGTGTCCTCAAACTGAAAGTATGACCCTGAAACTTTTATATTTCTTCTCTAAAATCATTCTCATTTGGGAGAGAATTTTGAGTTTCTAAAGCAGATGCAGTTCTGAGAGATTTTGTTTAAGAACAGAATTCTAAACAGTTATGTACTTGGGCAGAAACAGTGAAAATGTCACTGTACTTCTATCTATCAAAAAAGTCTAACAAACAAAACAAAACAAAAAAATCCCAGTTAATTACCTTTCCTGAAGTCTATAGATATTTTAATAACTGTCATCTTTTAACATTGGGTCTGTGTTTAATAATTCTGCTTCTATAGCAAACTAAATTGAAGATAAAGCTGTATCTGCTCTACTAACTGAATGCATGAATATCTATGAGTTATTAAACTCGGTTTTCATGTCTTTCCTTGTCACTTCCTATATCAAATTTGCTATAGGATCCATTAGGTACTCATAACCCAAAACTTTAATTTATTATGTTACTGTGAAATTACATTAGCAGATTGGGGAGTTTCTCCCCACTTCCCTTCTTTGTGAAGACTCTCATCCTAATATTTTGAATGCTGTTGCAACAATTTTTATACATAAAGCTATTTTTATGCATGTTTGAATGGCATTAAATCTTCAATTTAATTCACTTCACTTGCTGAAATCTAAACTTCTCACAGGTTTTTTTCTACACTGTAGTAAAATTGTGCAAAAGACACAAGCTTCTTAAAATGTAACACATTATTCCACCCTCTATAAAGGCTGAAGGCCAGCTGCATTTCATGAGAATTTGGTGAGGAGCATGGCATAAATTCCTCTGAGTATTTAGTTAAAATCTGATTTTTTAATGCGGTAGCACAAATTAAAAATCAAAGTCTCTTTCATTGTTTTGTGAAACTGAGTGAAGTGTAAAACTACATTTTTTATTATTATTACACTGGGGATCAGGTGCCTGGAGAGACATCAAATAAGCACTGTGTTAATAGCAGTGAAATCAAAATTTTTTTTATGGTGGACTTGTTTTCTCCTGTCTACCACGAATACAAACAGAAAGAGAAAATAAGAGTTAGGGCAGGGGAGGTGAAAATTAAAATTTCAATTTATTTTCTACTGCAGTTCAAGCCAAGAGTCCACTGTTTCTTGTCCACTTCTTTATCTGTCCATTTCCTGAGTACAGTTCAATGATTATTTTTTTTTTTCTGACAGCCAAAAATTCACCCTGCAACAGAGAATCTTATCAGCTTTCGAGTATCTCCCAGATGAAGTTTTAACAAAAGCCTAAAAGCAGGCAACAGAGGGTCCCTGTCTAAATTGAACTAACCCTGTTGCCACATTTTTCCAGGATATTAATTAGCCACGTAAATTGTTGGTACAAAAGAGCTCGGTTATTTTTGCTTGAATGCAGCCGTATCTACGGTATCTGCATCATCTCTAATTACAGACCTCGCTTACTCAGAGTAGAGGAAAATCTCAGCATCTTTTCTTCTCTTCAGTGACAACTGCAGAAAGTTGGAGTCAGGAGAGTGCTTGATCCTCAGTCTCACAGCACCACCTGCTGTTCACTGCTGGTCTCATGTTTAAATCTATACAGGAACTTGGTAAAAAATAGGTGAATCCAAAACATAAATTCTGATATTTGGGGGAAAAGCGGGGGAACTCCTTACCCAAGGCCTGTATGAATAGGAGGCTGCGTCACCGGGTGGTTGGAGTACAGGAAGCATTACACTTGTGATAATTCAGGATTTTGTTCCTTAGGCCAGCCTTCCAGCCATGGCTTTGGCAAGGTTAAAGCACTACGAAAACAAATTCTTCTCCTCCGAGGTGAAGAAACCATTACACCTGATTAGCTCCCTGCCTCCTCCTTTGTGCTATTGCAAATGGAACTCTGGAACTTTTCCACCCATGGACAACCATTCAGTGGGACAAGTGCTAGCCTAAATAAAAGTCTTAAGTTGGGTTCTACTTGCTGTGGCTGACTGTGACAAGACCTAAACAAAAAATCTTTTTCTCCTTGATTTAGCTACATTCTCTGTAAATTGTAATCTAGGCAATGCCCAATGAATGTTCCAGTGGGCTAGGACTCTTAAGATCTGCAGGTCCTATCTCTGTCACTCGTCAGCTCATTAAGGCATTAAGGTGAAGTTTGTTTCCTAAATGAGAGCAAAAAAACTTGATTCTCTCCTTCCATCTAGAGTGCACCTAAGAGGACACAAAAGAGGCCTCATTTTCCTCCTCCTCCACTGAAAATCATTCTCTACAGGGAATCACTCTTCAGTCATTTTCCCACTTTTAATACTGGGCTCATCTATAAAATTCAGCACCTGATCCCCAGCAGTACAGGATGCAGTTTCATATCCCACACAGTTCTCTCCCACTCTGCAAGTATATTTGCAGCACATACACCTGGCTCTCTGATGTTTTCACATGAGGAATCTTCTCTCCTTTCAACAGCAATGGGGCCAACCCTACCCCCAAAATGAAATAACACAGGGTACTCCTTTTCTTTTCATGACTTTCAACTAGTGAGTTGTTGCTTTGAACTTGAATAAGCCAGTAGAAAAAACAGAGCCCTATGCTGCCATACCTAAAGCAGGTGTGTCCTCCTGCACCTGAAGCAACACAACTTTATTAGGAAGCTGACAGATACAGACAGACAGATTCAGGAGACTACAGCTGCATAGGTCAGTGGGAGAAAGCAGCAGCAATAATGAAGATAGAGGATCTGCAGTACTCTTGGTTGTTGCTGCTATAACAACAGAGATGCAAGTGTTTCTCTCATATCTAGAGAGTCTGTTACCTTTGTTCTGAAGATACTGCCTGAATGTGGAGTTACCCCACCCTAGAAAATATACTGTGAGATGTAGTTGAGGACCAGTATGTCTCCCAAAGTATCTCTATCCCACAGTGCTTCCTCATCCTTCGTGGTGCAGTGGGGACCTTTCCAATGCTATAGCCCTACGTGTATAAAAAGTGTTACAGCAAACATGCAGCCACTCACTGCTAAGATCAACTTCTTTCATGCTCAGTTAGAGCGTTTTTGCTGTCCCAAGAATTTGAGACACACACTGTAATCAAAGACTACTGCAGGAAAGTTCTCCTTTAATAACTATCTTCCTTTCTTTTTTCTGCTCTCTTAACATGAGAGAAGTGACAGTTTTCCTCAATAAGAATGACTGGAAGGGCTAAACCAAACCATAGCATGATCCTGCTGCTGTTTCAGTGGAAGCTTTGTGTCATTGACAGTTACTGTCACTGGCATCAATAATTTAGAGCCACAGATGCCAATTTGTAAATAATTTTCAAAATGTAGTTCTCATCCATTCTTACTGCAGCACCTTGGTCAGGATCCAAAGTTTTTTATACTTGTATTTATACTAAGGAGCTCACATAATTGCCTGTCTGCAGCAGTTCTTTCAAAATAGCTCTTACTGTTTTTATTTAGTTAATATTTCAACATTAGATTCTTGAGAGCAGAGGCTCTGGCATACTGTAGCACATTGGAACAGCAAGTTCTGAAATTCTAAAGTTATCTAGGACTTAAAAGAGCTCTATAGGATTTTTTCTCTATTCACAGAATAACAAATAATGCTGATGGCACAGAAACCTTGTAAAGTTTTCCCAAAGGACAACATTCTGACAAAGACTGTTCCAATAGCTTCAGGTTTCTTTCCTGATATGAAGCATTCATAAATCAGATGCTAATAAGTTATCTGAGTTTAAAAGTTATGGGGAGAGGCTAAGTCTCCCAAGTGACAGGTGTATTTGAACCTCAGATATTCCCATATTGTTGAGATACATTGGGAGGTTCTTCATATTTTGTAAAAGGAAATATCAAGAATCAGAGCAGCCATTGCTCATAAGAATATTGCTGTCACAAATGTAATTTATATAGCATTAAGTTATTTTTCCTATATAGATAAGGTTGCTTTACTGAGTAAAACTGGAGAACTCAGTCACTGGTACGCTGTTTTTCCTGCTGAATATCACAAAAGTCTTCTGATGCTGGCCTAATACTGGGTTAAGGAAAGGTTTTCTTGATTAATTTGTTGTTTGTTATTTTCCTTTTCTTTCATAAAAATAAGAAAAATTTGTCAATTTTTCCAAACATTGATGATATTGCTTTAATAGGCAATCCTGGGGGGGAGGCTGGTGTACGAAGGGAGAAACTTGTTTCTATCCAGAAGTCTTTGTTTCATCTCTTTTCAGTTGCAACAGCAAGTTTCAGAGCCTGAAAAAGAGAGAGTCTTGTGTGCTGACTAGCTATAAAAAATATTTCAGGGGCATAAGAAATCCCTAGGCACTGAAAGGAAGGAAAAAAATACTCAGGGTTTCTAAAGAAGACTGTCTTTTCTATAACTTTTTCCAAACTTTGTTCTCAGCAGCCTACACAGAAAGCTTTCTCTTTTCACCAGTAACAACTCAATCCTAAAGGTTTGCCCTAGAGCCTACCTACTGGTATCAGATTAGATGATGAGGGAGGTTTTTATTAATCCTTATATAAATGACAAGGTTTGTTTGTTTGTTTTTAACAATCTGTGTTCTTGGTTGCTTTTACTGCAGTTGAACCATTGTGCAGCCTACTCTGACCAGGCTGTTGTAACTTATGCTGAATCCAGGTATTGTTTGAGGTACAGACACATCCAACAAGATTCAAATCATCCAACTTACCATCTTACATTTTTATCCATTCAGACTTCCCTGAAGTAACTGGAGATCTTCCAATCTATTTCATTGTATTGGATCAGGATTTTTTTGTTTGGTTGATGTGTGCAAATGCAGGTTTACTTCTAAGCTAGTATTCTTGAGCACCTTTGGAATCAATGGAGGAAAAATGGAGAGTTCTAAGTAAAAATTAGCTGTGTCAAAAATCATGCCTTTATATTGTCTATTTCTACAAATAGTGGTGAGGGGAGCCAAGAAGGACTTCTTCACATGTGTAAATAGCTGTACAGAAGAAACTTAAAGTTGTATGAAGTGAGTCCATATTGTGACCCCATCATGCATCATTCTGAAAGACAAGAATTTGGAGATCTTCCAAGGGACCTACAAAAAACCATGCCTTAGTCACAGCCTTCAAACACAGGTAGAACCCTATGTCATTCCTAGTGTTATTCACATTTTAGTGAGTTTAGCCAGAGCAAAACTTTGCATAGCAAGTCAAACACACCTCCACAGCAGATGGACAGGCAGGACCTCTTCATTCTGCCAGTATTAGTCTGAGAATATGAAAAATAAAGTGCTCTAGAAATCTCATAATTCTGTATATCAGACTAATTAGACAACATTGTGGTGCTCCCAGAACTGGTCCCAGATTTCCAAAACTTAAACTCATATGCTTTCCATTAAAAATTGAGTAGTGTCCTCATGTCTTGCCCTTTGAGAATTCAGGAGCTGATTCTGGGCACCTTTTTACTCCCTCTGTTTTCAACAGCAAGTCAAACATGGTACCAGCTGCACAATGCACAGGAAGTTTCAGGCCCCAGTTCCTTGACCAGACTACCCCCCAGCAGGTTGAAACAAGAGACTACAAGGAAAATCCCACTCAGATTTTTCTTGTAGTACATAACCTCTGGCTGACACACACTGGTGTGTGAAAGGAGGGCATCTTAGAAAACAGACAAAACTATCATAATCTCATAGCATATGTGTGTCACAGCTGACTAAGTATTAACAGCCTGGAGTAAATGCATGGTGAAATGTTCCATTATGTAATGTCACCAGCAATAAGATGGTTACATTGCATGAGCTTCAAAGCTTCATTTAGACTACTTTCAGGTTTTTTAAATATTTAGATCAGAATAGAAATATCCGGGTACTTTAAAAATCTATTGCAAACATCCATTAGTGTTTCCATCTTTAGCTCCTGATAGTTATAGAAATGCTAACTCCTTTCTTCCAAGTAGCAGGGATAAATAATAATGTTGAGCTTAAGAAGCCATACAGTTCCAGAAACAACTGAGTGTGATCATTAGTTGCATCCTAAAATTCTTACACAACATTGTATAAATACCTGGAAATTTATGAGGAAATTAATGTATAGACTCAGAGCAATGTCAATGTCTAGGGTCTTCAGTATATATTTGGTGGGCCTTATTCAGAATTACTAAAGCCTGGTTTCATGCCACAGTAGTCAGAAACCCTTAAATTAGATCTTTTTCTAAACAAATTTCTACAGAAATAAGCATTAAAATCTTTTACTGAGTTATCTAATAAACCAGAAGAGGGGTTCTAACCAAGGATTCTATTTTTACGACCTCCTACATCAAAAGTCAGGTCTTTTTCAAATTGTATCAAAGACTTGTTTATCATTTCTCCTCACCTTTGAGAAGAAAAGAAGGCTCAAGAGAGAAAGTTACTAATTCTAATTAATCACATGGTGAAATCGTCTTTAAGTTGTGACCCTTCTTGTACTGCACATTTATTCATAGGGTACAGAAGTTTCTTTTCTAGTCATGGTTTTCAGGTATTAAAGCAGAAGCTTTAAGCTGACACCCTCAGCCCTGTTGCCAAGCGTTTGCTATTCTACATGTTTCACACATGTCCACCTCTGTCCTTGATGAACTGCAAATTTCACTGAAACTTACACAGAGTAACTGGGCCTTTTTCTACAAATCATAGTAGCTGAGCACTGGACAAACAGAATACTGTTAGGAGTCCATTGCTAGCTTCCACTGTAGCTGGAAAGAACTTGACATCTTGAGTAAACCAGCATTCTGCAGGTTATTCTTGAACATTGTATTGATTTTACAGTGTGACAAGTTTTTTAATTTAGGTGCTCAGGAAAGTAGGCAACACTGCAATTCACTGCAGCTTTATCCTGTGGCCTTATTGAAGCTACACCCCACCACCCTACTCCCTTGAGGGGAGAAGGACATGCTGCTCTTCCAGCCTTTTCAGCCACTTCTCTGAGATAGATATTAAGAAAAAGCAAGAGTGAGAGGGAGAATGGATGAAAAGTGGGATCAAGAGAAGGACGTTCAGATTTGGAGGCCCTGGGTTATAACTTTAGAGAAAAATGCTTTTTTAGATAAGAAACCTGAGAAACTTCACCTTTGGAGTAAAAAATGTGTGGTGGAATACTTTATATTGTATGCTTTTCTGTACACAGATAATTTCTCCGCTTCCAAAACTTCAATAGTACCTGCTTAGTAAGAGCATTTCTTTCCAAAAAGTTATCTCACATAAGTAGGCTAATACTTACCTATTTCATCAGTGGTATGACTATAGTACTTCCAGGCCAGAGAAGAGCTGTGCAAAAGAGTGAATGTTCTTTTTAGCCTTTTCTTGCCCATTCCATCATAAGAAAATATAGTTATGATAGAGCAAATACTACGCTCATTAGTAAGCTAATAATAGAACTAGCTTCCCATGTTTTTCTTTTTTTTCAGTTAAAGACTAGCTTTGCTAAATTTCTCCAAGGGTATCTTTAAAGACATGACTGTAAATTAGTGAGGAACTTCAAAAAAGAACTTTGTAATTCCTGAAAAGTATGATCACTCTGAATAGCTACATTGTTCCATATAATAATGCACAGATATTAAAATATAGTGCTTTTCACCAATGGCTGTTGAAAAACTGCTTCCTGAAGATAGTTGTGACAGTTTTTATCTTCCTCAAATTGAAAGTGCTCAGGAAAAAAGGAGTGTTTGTAACAGAGAAAGGGATGCTATAACTTCAGTTTGCCACTGGGCCCCTTGAAAAAAATGAATTTGAGTTGCCTTGGGCTGGTGAGACACAATGCCTTACCCAGCTGTGATTATAGCTTTTGTAGTGGCTCTACGAAATGAGACCTTGTTCAGAAGTACTTGAACATATGGGGAGGAAGGAAAGGTGTCAATAAAGAATCAAGAAGTAGAAAAAGCATGGTAAAATTTTATCTGCTGAAGGCTAGATATATCTTTTTTTGAAATATCACCATTCTTTTTTTTTTTTTTTTTCCTGTGAGCTCCTTAAACATGGCTCACATTACTGGGGAAACTATCTTGCTAAAACAGTACATGTGAAAGCTAGAATAGAAAAGACCAACTTGAATTAACACCAGCAACCATCTGCTTTTCAGCTCTTAATCATGCACAGCATAGGTGTGCTATTAGAGCTGCTGCCCATACTTCAGATACACCAACAATTTTCCTCTTTTTGTTGTGCATGGCAAGATATCTGATGTCTGTTTTCAGGGTTCCCAAATGTCCCAACCTTTCCTTGCTTTGTCCCCCCTTTTTTCTTTCATAAAATAGTTTCAGATTCTTCCTACGTGTACCTGAGTACTTCCCAGTGGGAAGAACCATATCCTGAGTGAGAAAATAGAATGTTTATTTTAACCTACTCTGCAAAAAAATGTGAAATTGTATTCTAGCTGAAATTCTATTTATTTTAATGAAGGCTTCTAACCATTTCTGTTAATATTGCCATTACCATGTGGCACTACGAAAAATTTATAAGTTACTGAATATCGTTCACTACCATCTCTATCTACCAACTTCTTTGGTAACTCTGGATTTAATTCAGTTTACCAGTAAATTGTTTTCCTTTCACAGTCTGCATCAAGCAACTGGGACACTCACCTCCTATTCTTTACAGTTTAACAAAGTGCTGGGATGTAACTAATTCTAGTTTGCATTATGTCTTTTTGAGACAATGGTCTATGGTCCCAAACTCAATTTTTTTTTCAGCTTTCCTTCAGCATCATGTCTTAAGACTCACTGATTGACTGTTGAAGGAAAATAATTCAGTTGGCTTCATGACAGAAAGAGTACTTGCTATCAGAGTTAGTATTTTTGCATCATGGCTTTATCTAAGGCTATTCTTTGTCATGTTCTCCCTATATATATGTACTGTGGTTATAAAATATAGTTATATTTTCATTGGACTTTGCATGAAAAGCATATTGGATTATTAGCTGAATGTTGCAAGATTAACAGACCCTGGAATTTTTCATACCATTTTATACATCTATATATGGAAGGATTATCAGGTTATCTTATGGCAAGATGTCCTTTTGTTGGAAATATGTCAAAAGCTTTCCTGGTTTCTACTGTGGGAAAACTCTTCCTTGAGGATGTATGACTTAATCCCTGTCCATACAGCTTCAGTCATTAAAGACAGAAAAAACTACTCCATTATCTGAAATGATGAAAAATTTCTCATGGGTTCCAAAATCTTTGTGTGCCTTTCTTATTCCAGGAAGGGGAGGAGAGATGGGGGGGGGAGCAAAAGGACAGGGGATGGGGGGGCCAAGATCAGTATAATCTAAACAAACAATACTATAATGTCAGTGTCCCTTCCTGGAATTCAGGGGCCAACATTTGTTTCTCATGCAGGAAGCCAACTCTGTAACACTCAACAGTGAGAACTGAACCTGGGTTCAGTGGATCTAAAGGGTTCAGTGGATCTAAACCAAACCAGTTTACTGTTCTGAGGAGGAAAGATTGAAAGGGTCAGGCAGATATGGCTTGTTTTACTGCTCCTATACTACACTTATAATGCTAGGCACTCTGGCCTTCTATGTGCAAATGAGACAATGAGATTTTAGTAGCTTGTTTAGAAAAAAAAAAAAAAAAAAAAAAAAAAAAAGTCTTTTTGATAAAAAAGTTTTCTTAGAAACTGAACTACTTTAGCTTTCTTCATAATTTTAAATCCCTAAGCTCAAGACTAGGAACACAGCAAGATAGGCATTTTGGTCGAAGACCTTATCCCTAGAATCAAAATCCAGATCAATTCAGGCTTTTCTCTTAAACTATTATTTGTAATCATAATCTGCTTTCTCTAGCCTTAGCAATTACTTGTCTTCTGTGATATTTACTATAGCTCAATTTCTTCTGTCATTTATAGAGCATTTTCATCATGCAGACACTAAACCTGAGAAAAAAAAATTCCTAGGAAATACTATGACAAATAAAGACCATCTGGTAAGCATAAACATATATGAGATTCGAACAAAAATCTCAATAACCACTGAATCACCATCAATCTAGTACACATGCAAAGTTCCAAAACAATGGAATTATTTTGCAGTGAGTAATGCCTTGCCAGTGGACTACGGTGATTAATTTTCACAGTCTAATGAGTTCCACCCAACAAAAAAAAAAAAAAAAAAAAAAAAAAAAAAACGAAAAAAAAAACCAACCAAACAAGCAAACAAAGAAAAGTAGTCTGAATTTATTTTGCAGTATCAGTCTTAAATTTCATTCATTCATTTATTCTAAAGAAGACTTGTTGTGACTTTTACCTATGGCACTGTACTGGGAAATGTGTTTCATGTGCATACACAAATTCTCATCTTAGCTTCAGAATCTGTAAAGTTCCTTGCTTTCTGTTGCAGAGTGGGAAAATGTATACAGCAAGAAGACAGTGGCATGGTTAAGGTCAGGCCACTGCCTCTGATCCAGCAAAGAAGGAGTAAGACATCAATTCCTCACAAAGAAATGTTAGACAGTTCTTTTTGTCACAGACATAAAATGCTGCTGGACAACCCACACCTTATAATTAAACATTGAGGGCTGGCCTGTGCCTGGCACTTGGCTGGGGTACGTGGCTTCTAACCCTGACTGTTGCTGAGTCACTGAAATGTTGAATCAGTGTCAACAAAGCCAAAATTTCACCCGAGGCCCACACCTTGCTACCACACCCTTCTGCCCCAAAACAGGGCATGAGAGGTACTGAAGTAATGACCTGGACTTCTTGCAGATCTGCTAACAGCTAGCTGAAGGCAAAGGCACAATACAGAACCATTGAATGGTTTGGGTTGGAAGGGACCTTAAAGATCATCTAGTGCCAACCCCAGCTGCCATGGGCAGGGATATATCCCATTAGACCAAGTTGTCCCAAGCCCCATCCAACCTGCCCTTGAACACTTCTAGGGATGAGGCCTCCACAACCTTCCTAGGCATCC
Organism: Phaethornis superciliosus; assembly: GCA_023637945.1. Taxonomy (NCBI): domain Eukaryota; kingdom Metazoa; phylum Chordata; class Aves; order Apodiformes; family Trochilidae; genus Phaethornis; species Phaethornis superciliosus. The sequence goes on along the minus strand of JAJQWJ010000002.1, from coordinate 98,742,409 downwards.
CGTTCCACTGCCTCATCACCAATACACTGAAGAATTTCTTACTAATGTCTGACCTAAATCTGCCCTCTTTCAGTTTAAAACCAGTATCCCTTGTCCTATCACTACATACCCTTGTAAAAAGTTCCTCAGCTTTCCTGTAGGACCCTTCAGGTACTGAAAGGCTGCTATAAGGTCTCCCTGGAGCCTTCTCCTCAGCCTCTCACAGCTGAACAACCCCAAAGCTCTCAGCCTGCTCCAGATCTCTGGTCATCTTCATGGCCCTCCTCTGGACTGGCTCCAAGAGTTCCATGTATTTCCTGTGTTGGGGGCTTCCGAACTGAACACAATAATCCAGGTGGGGTCTCACAAGAGCAGAGTAGAGGCAGAGAATCACCTCTTCTGCCCTGCTGGGCTGGCCATCCTTCTTCTGATGAGTCCCAGGATATATCATATCCTCTTACCTCCTGTGGACTTTTGTCTCAGGAGGAAGATTTAGAAGCCGGCAGCTAATCTGCCTAATAAAGTGTTTATTCTCACTTCAAGGAATCTTTCTTTTTCCCATTCCTCATAGTCATCCCTAATAAACAATGATTTATCCACCATTGTTCCATATTCTCTCAATGCTAATGACTGCAAAGAAAAATTTCAAAATCAAGAGTTTAAAACAAAGAAAGCCCACATAATTCCTTTTACAGGTGTATACATAACAAATAGAGGAATGGATATAATTTCAGGAGAATGCCAAATTACAGATAATTTTATAAGATTTATTGATATAAAATGAATGAGTGATACACACATCATTTACTAGCAGAGTGGTTTTTTGAAGGGCTTTAGATTCTGTAAGTATTTTTACAAAATACCTCTACTATTATTTTTTTGAAACGACTAAATACCTAGAAAATGTGAAATGCAACTCATGAATGCCCCTAAATTTACCATGTTTTTGACACATTTTAGAAATAGGTTGAACTGTAAGAGCAGAATAAACAAATAGTTTCTTAATGGTTATCCTAAAGCCCATAATCACCTTATTCCACAATACCATCCCTGCTACAGCTGAGATCTAAGGCTGCATGGACCCCACTCAACTGCTGTCATAGAGATATCAGAGAGCTCTAGAAGAGGGTTTGTCCCACGAACAGAAGAGAGAGACCAGAAAGCTAGGTTTTTAGGGGTCTCTTTCCCACACGATCTGCACTATGATCCAAAAAACATTAAGATGTTGGTCTGTTCAGTATTTAAAAATAGTTTCCATAGCACAGTCCTACCTAGTATGTTAACACTTCCTTACCCCAATACGTTTCCCCAAGAAACTGCATTAATGTGGAGGCTATGCTCAGAGTGCTGTGCCCCACCATATCATTCTTCCTATTCTTCTCTACAGGGAATTACTTGAATTTTTTCCCAAAATGAGGTAAGATTTTATGAAATCTGCCTCCTTGCTCTCTTTGTTTCATACCACCAGTTCTTTTATGCTAATATAAAACACTTCTTGGGCCTCATTCTTGAGGAAGGGTTAGTATGTACCAGTGACTCTTCACCATTCTCAGCAATTTAGTTTTCTTTTCACCACTACCAACATAATTGCACACTGCATGCTACTCAGGCACATGCTCCCCAGACTCTGATTAGAGATGGTTGGGTCATTTTTACAAATCATGGTTTACAGAAATTCTCATCCTTTATTATTAAAATAAATTATTCATGTTCTTTACAAAATGAGCAGTTTTATTGCTGCCAACTAAATGATATGCCTAAAATATGTTGTTTGCAGTATTTTTTGCCCATCAATCATTCAGAAATATTTGTAGTACACTGTCTCTGTCACTGGTTATTTGGAGTCAGGGACATAGATAAATATCCTTCCTAACATTCTCCCTCAATGGATACTTGGACTGGGAGAAGGAGGAGATGCTGTGGGTTTCTTGGTTTCTTACTGTGGGTGTTGTAGGAAATATCTAGAAATTAAAAACAAAACAAAACAAAACAAAACAAAAAAAATATTAAGAGTAGATGTAGTGTGTCTTCTTTCTTTCCCAGTTCTGTAGGTCAGTAATGAATCTGCTGTACCCTGAATCCAGACTGAATCTCCAGGAGAGGGAGACAATGAAAAGGCCAGTAGAAAGAACTGAACACTGATGTCAATTAAACCAAAACCATGAAATAAATCAGGGTTTCAGTGGTTGTTCTTCATAGCCTCTTCAGTTTGGTATGCAAGGGAATGCTTCCGTTTTATTGCAACAGTAAATTTCAGAGCAGGGGAGAGAGACAATATTGGCATTTCAATCAGGGCAGCTTCACACGCGCGCGCACAGCCCACTCAACTCCGTGTTGAAAGCTTTATCAAAGAAAGCCTGTAGGATATCCAAGAGATTACTTACAAGATTCTAAGGGATGGATTTTTACGAAATCCTTATAACACAGTCTGGTGCCCTTGTTGAAGTGAATTTGAAATATGCCTCTGAGCTCCTCAGCGTCTGCTGAAAATGCTCACAGGTACCAGGGTATACACGCATACCTACATTTATTACAACAAACAGACACAGGCTCCCTTCAAATACAAAGATAAGATGTCAGTCTTTGAGATTTTAAAAAATCAATTGTGTTTGTAGGGGCTGCTATTAATTTTCATTACCCCATCAGTCATTTAGGAAACAAGGTTTGTCTGTGTTGCTTCAGCTTCTGAAAGGAGAAAGCAGCCGTTGCACAGAAATATGGGGGTAGGAGTAACAGAAAAAACAAGGTTTTGTATTTTCAGTAGTAATCACAGACTACACCATCATATGCCTTAATATATTCTGATATTTTTCTTGAGAAGCTAATACTGCAGAAGGATTAAATTTAGCCCCCAGCACATTAGTAAAACATTTATACACTGTCTTCCTTCTTGTTAGAAAAAAAAAAGACCTATTCCTCTTGTGCTAAGATGATTCTCAGAGAGCCTTCAGATTTTCCTTGTCCAAATTATTAAATCACAAGCTTTTTAATAAACTGCAAATGCCTTTGCCAAACATTGTGATAAAAGGTACTCCCCAATAGAATATGATAGTTCACAAAAAGAAAGAAAATAATTACTTAGATTTCTGAGAAAAAGACCCTAAGCTGTGAAATATTCATAAAGTCCTGGGAACACATCTGACAGTTAATTTTGGTTTATACCATGTTTATAAATAACAGGAATAGATGCTGATACTGATATAAAACAGACAGATAACGACCTAAAACCATGTACATTGCAATGTACAATTTGATCGATTTGCAACTGCTACGTAATTTAAATTATAACACTGTTCCCATTTTGACACGTATTTTTAACCTCAGTTGACCTAGACAAATAAAGTTATTGCAGAGAGATAGGTTTCTCAAACAAATTTGGTATCTGTATGGGAGCCAGAGAAATGACTGGAATCTGGGATGGGAAGAAATAAAATGAAGTAGCCCACTTCCAGAGCATCTCTTGCTGTGTCTGTGCACAAATTGCTTCCCTGTGCACAAATGAGCTTCCCTTACATTTCGTCTCCTGTAACTTAGGCTGCCTGTCACAATGCCATGGAATTTGATTCCCAGGCTTCAGGTAGTGCTGAATTCATTCTGATTTTGCTACATTGTTGCTGCATTACTTATAAATTGTTTAGTCACAATTAGCAGATGCAGTGTGTCAGAGGAAAAATCCGAAGAAAATCCATGGGTTTACTGAAGGTATTTTTTCATTAAATTCACAAATGAGAAGGATAGTTCATAGCTTTTCTTCTGTTTTTTTAAAGAACTGTAGAGCACTTTAAAACACCAGCCAAGCCTGCCTGGCATGTCCCACTGAGCCATTCTTCCCATTGCAGCTTTTGGATGAGCAAAGCAAGGCAGCTTTGGATTTGAAATGTGTCATATGATTACCCTAAAGTCAAGACCTGAGTTTGTAACATGGCCATTGCTGTTTCAGTTCTCTTAAAAAGCTAGTAAGTCTTCTGCTGATGAAAGTTTTATTAGAAAGTTCACCTTCTCTGTGATCCTGCATGCTGAGAATGGGATTACCCTGAGTGCAAAACCACAAAAATCAATAACTACCTAAATAGCAATGTGCTTCTCAGCATAGATCAGGGTGACAGATACCAACCACAATTATTCTATGAAAAAAAAATATCTAATGTTACTTGTTTAGGTGGTGGGTTATTGTTGGGTCAGATGAACTGCATTTGTTTGCTCCTGAAGTAAATAGCATGGCAAAATATAGGCAGATGACTGCATGTAAATATATATAGTTAAGTCCTGTGAAACAAATTTGGACTATGAGTTACCATGCTCAGTGTTTTTCAGATGGGTGAGTAACATTCAAGATATAACACATGCAATTGTTTGTCCTGTTTAAAATCTTCATTTGCAAAGCCAAGCCATGATGATGGTTTGCCTTGTTTCAATGTCAAATTCCCTGTTTTTAAGCTGCATGGCACTTGCAGTTACTACTGAAGATAGCAACTAACACTAATTACAATTGTGAAAGGTGGGCATATCTCTACTTGCAGGTCTGAGAAAGTAACTCAGAAAAGTGGTAAGATCACGTTCAAGGGAAAGCAGAAGAATTAAGTCCTGAGCATTCATCTACGTGGCATCATCTCCATGTGGCTGGGCATACCTCAAAGCCAGAGCAGTAAGAAAGGGGTACTTGCTCTTCCAGCATTGTTTAAGAGGATAGGAATATGAATTAGGAGAATGGAGAGTCACTGTACGACTGCCCTGCCAGGGCTGGTGCAGTAACATCTAATTTCCCACCTGGCTTCAGCATCAGTCATAAAGTAAAAATGCATAAAAGGGGCATAAATATTTTGCCATGCCCAGCAATATTCTGTCCTGGGCAACTGCTCCTGCTCCCACCTAGCAGAGTTTTCCTCAGGGAGTTTTAGTAGTTCTTTACCAGTGAGGATAGCCCTGCAGAGGCCGTAGCTCCCTGGGGGTGCGAACCAGCCCTGGTATATAGGTGGGTCCTGAGAGGCCCAGGGAAGCCAGATCCCTGTCTTCCAGAGAGAAGGATTTGAGTTGCCCAGCAGCCGTTGTGCTCACACAGATGAGCAACCAACTAAAGACTGCAGATACAACATACATGATGAACTGGAATTGTTCACCATCCATGTGCAATACTAAAGCCACCATTTAACCAACCTTGTCATAACCTCAACCTTTCAGAAACTGCCCTGTCACTGAAACAATTGTTTTCTTGTGGTTTCAGGTGCCAAAGGAATCAGGGGCTCTCCACAAGTTTTATGCCTTCTAGCAGCTCTCTCTACCTCAGACAATTGGATCAGGATTGTACAGATGCTACTCCTGTGGTTTCCCATAATTTGTCTGAGTTTATACAAAGGACAAGACAGAGACTGCAATTCATTCCTTGGTCAAAGGAAAAGCGCTGACATTTCACAGAATTACAGAATTATCAGAGTTGGAAGGGACATCTGGTCCAACTCTCCCAGTAAAGCAAGATCACCTATAGCACTTTATACAGGACTGCATCCAGGCGGTTTTTGAAGATCTTGAGATAAGGGAATTCCACAGCCTCTGGGGGCAGCCTCTTCCAGTGCCTTGTCACCCTCCTAGTAAAGAAGTTTTTCCTATGTTTAAATGGAACTTCTATGTTCCAGCTTATGCCTTTCACCCCTCATCATCTCACCAGGAACTGCTGAGAAGAGTCTGGCTCCATCTTCCTTGCAGCCACTCTTTAGATACTTGTAGACATTGATAAGTTCTTCCTCCCCTCAGCTTTCTCTTCTCCAGGTTAAAGAGTCCCAGTACATACAGCCTTTCCTTATAAGAGAGATTCTCTAATCCCTCAATCATCTTTGTTGCCCTCTGCTCTAGAAGTCCTCTGTCTCTCTTGAGCTGGGTAGCCCAGAACTGGGTGCATGTGGCCTCACCAGGGCAGAGCAGAGGGGGAGAATGATCTCCCTCAACCTACTCGCCACAATCTTTATGCATACTAGGAATTCACTGGGGTTGGACTTGGTGATCTTCAGAGGTCCCCTCTAATTGCTGGTATTTTGTGACTCTGTGATTTGCCTCCTTGGCAATAAAGGGCACACTGCTGGCAATTTTACTCCCATTGTAGCCATGCAAGTGTGATTAAAAGTCTGTGCTGTTTGAATAGAGATGCAATTCACTGAGAGAATTCATAAGTGCAATGCATCGTTTCCCTTGGACCAATTATATTTATAGTAATCATTTGTATATTATTATCAAATATTATGCAAACAAAAAGGCAGATTTGCATTAAAAAACATAAAGAATAATAATAAAGGTAGAAAAATCTTATTAAAGGATACCTGAGTCATAGAGCTATGGGGTCCTGATTTATTCATGATCAAAAATCAGTCAGACTCATGGCTAATATTATGGTTGCAGTAGACACATTATTCAGCTACACAACTAAAATGTAGAATTTATTATATTTTCTTGTCCTTATTGACATGACCTTTTTCTGTTCATGTGGAATTCCACCCTGTAAAAAGCTCACTGTCAACAGATTGAATTAGAAATATTCCTTCCTTGTTTCTCTGTTGTACATTTTAAAAAGGATAGTGTAGTCTTATATCACACTCTGTTCTGTCAGTATTAATCTTGAGCTGGAATGTGTATATAGCTCATTTTGATCTCAGACATGCCATCTTTTCTGCAAAAAGTGTGTTAACAAACTGTATCTTCTACTCTGTATAGAATGCAACAGTTCACAATACAGTTTTTCAGACTGCAATCCCTGGGTATGTACAAAGTAAGCCTGGAGAAAGCAGGGGAAAAAAAATATTCCTTTGTTTAACCAGTGATAATTCACTACAAGCTAAACTGCTGGAAGACCATGGAATATTAAGAAAAATTTGGGGGGTGGTGGGTTGCCAGGATTTGAAATGGTAATGATTCTGCAAGTATGAAAACTGCCCTGTTATAACATTCAACTATCAAAGTTCTGTGCTTTGGTAGTACAGGGGAAGAAAGAGGCAGAAAACTATCCTCTGCCTTGAAAGCACTTGTGTGAGAAGTAACAAAATGGTCATTAAGATTCTTGTGGTTCTTGGAATGAAAGCTAGACATTTATGCTCAATATACTCATAAATTTCTAGCTTCTTTCCATATATTTCCATTTCCTTCTGACATTAAATGAGACATTTAGACCCAAAGTGCCGTGTGATATTTTATGTTATTAGAGAAGAAAGAAGTGATTTCACATAAACAAGGAAGTGATTCCTATGTATTAGTTACCCTCGTCAGAAGAGTGTGATAATGCTTTCCTGGTAAACTGCCTTAATATCCTGTAGGAAAGACATCATAGAAAAATGCAGAAATTTATATTACCATGTCCTGATAATAATCATTGATCCTCAAGGTTTATTGTAAACCTCTTGCCTAATGTAGGGTCATTATAGTTGTCTGAGCAGAGAGCTGCAATATTTAAAACCTCATTAAGCCTGTGACCTTGTGGTTAACCTGTTAGCTCACTGTTTCCTTCTCTGTGGTAGGTCTGGAAGCAAAGGATTTAAGCACTGGAGGTCACTGTACTTTGATTGAAACACTCAGGCAGCAGTAGACAACTGTACCACCTCCCTCATGAATTACAAATGTACAGAGAGCCACGATCAGGACAGAGATATAGGCTGCATGGTAGCATGAGTATGTCTGTCTTGTTGCTTTTGTAGGCAGCCTTACCAGTGCCCTGCTATTCACCCTATTCAAAGAAAAGTTACCTGGCAGTACAGCCAGTTACCTGGAAAAGACTGACCTGATCATAGGCAAAATATGCATTTTGGGAGGACTTATGGTTTAAGACTCTTCAGAAACTTTGTGCACCATCTTTATTGCATAGTGATGGTTTTCATTCTCACATTTCAATAGATCTACAACTTTTCCATTATGTTGTAGTCTTATTTACTACATAAACCAAGTGAACAGTGATTTAAGTGGTCCTGAAATCCATCCAAATACTTTTTAAGGATGGATTCCTTGAAAAGATTGTTTTACTCACAAAATTAGAGCAAATGAAACACAATTCTGCCTGTCCGTAACAATAATTGTATGAGTGCAGAATAACTTATGGAGTGAATATTCCTCTGCCCCAGGCCCTTGAAAAGCCTTAGCTAAACTCAGACAGGGACAGCATCTCACAGCAATAGTAATTGTCCCAGTGAGAATGTGATCATCCTGCTCCGCAGAGTAGCCCATACACAACACAAGTCCAGGCTATGGTAATCAACCACCCTTCAAAAAAGCTTGAAACCTTGTGGGGTCTATATGCATTACAGCAAAGTTCATTGGCTGCTCCTGATAGTTTGGGTTTGAGACACTGGTGACTGAAAGACAAGGTTGTGTAATAATTATCAGACTGTCAGCAATGCTTTATCTGAAGAATTATGTACAATAATAAAGGTGTAAATGAACAGCCCATGCCACTCTGCTTACATATTTTACTTTCAGTAACAACTCATGGCTGGTTGCCTTATGGCAAACCTTACTTCTAAGATGAAACTGACAGAAATCCTATGTAATCATCTCCTGCAAGCCCTTGGTAGTCCTAAGTTCTGCATGACTGACTGGGTACTGGCCCATCTGTAACCTCTCCCCAGTACTCCAGGTATGCAGGAAGTAACTGCTGAGCCATGTTCATGACTCAGAGGTCCTGTTGGTATACCAGATACCATAACCCTACAATTAGCCAGTTTTTAATCGTAAATATGGCAGCGACAAATTTTACAATGGGTCACAAAGCAACTACTAGTTTCTTTTTCACATTTTCAGGTCATTTTTCTTTGTTCTGCAAAAATACCAGAATTGTTTTGTAGCCTATAAAATACTGTTCTCATGTTTCGATCTTCTGGAATGTGTCACCACAATGTGTCAGCGTAATATGAAGACACTTCTTTATTTAGAACACACATAGGTGTGGAAAACATCCACACCTTGAGGCCCTATGCCACACCCTGAGGCCCTACACCTCACTCTTAAAACATGTCAGCAGCCCTGTCAAGGCCATCAGCATACAATCAGCTTGTCTTCAAGTTGCAACTGCACTTCATAGCCCAACAGTGCTGCTGCTCTGTGTTTACAATACGATTAACCAAATTATCCACCCACAACTACTAAGGAAAAGGGGTGGAAATAGGAAATTTCTTCATTGTTTCTCATGGTTATAAGGATTTATCCTAAACAAACATCTGTGTGGAATCATCAGCTTTGGTAAATGTAAGACATTCAAACTGAGACAAAGTGAATTTGGGGAACTTACAATGACTCTGGGCCATAGCCTAAGTATCTTTTCCAGAAGAGGAAGAAGAGGCAGAGTACAACATAATAAGTAAAGGGTTAATCCAGGAATGACATTTAGTATTGCCATTATGAGTGATCATGAGGGGTCACAAGTTTCTGTTGCTAGAATGTTTTTCTAGCATTTGACTGTGCATTTGTGCATATGGGCTATATTCAGCATGATTATAGGATCTATTTTTCCCAGAGAGGGAAAATTATTCTGGGGCAAGAGCTGGCAGGGCTCATTGTTAGGACTTTAAAGTAGATTTGAAGTGAGAAGTGGGCAATTGCAGTCAAGTCAGTGAAGAGCAATGGAAATGCTCATTGGCAGAGAGTAGACACCTCCTATGCAGAAAGGTACATCAACTAAAATCATCATCATCATGGCTCATCATCATCATCATCTCCTCTTCAGGGCTCCTCTGTTACAGCATCCGATGACACGATGACAAGTTCACCAGAGTGCAATCTTAGGGAGGAGGTGATCCTCCATCCTGGAGATGTGCCCTGCCCAGCACAGCTGCGTCCTCAGTATCATGGCCTCAGTGACACCTGCCTGTTCAAGGACAGTGACATTGGTCACACAGTCAGTCCAGTGGGTGTTTAGGACTGTACAGAGGCAGCACTGATGGAAGCATTCAAGGTGGTGGTAGATGACCCATGGTTCAGACCCATATAAAAGAGTAGGCAGTACAATGTCTCTGTAGACACCAATCCTGGTACTTTTCTGCAGGTGTTTACTGCTCCAGATTCCTTTATGAAGTCTTCCAAATGCTCTGTATGCCTTTGCTAATCTGTTGTCTATTTCTTTGTCAATCTTGGCATCTGAGGAAATAATGCATCCCAGGGAGCTGAACTGCTGGACTGTCTTAAGCTCTGATTCTCCTGTGGTGATGTGGGGATGATGGAAGCCTTCCTGTGGTGCAGGCTGGTAGAGAATTTCTGTCTTTTTCAAGTTGACTTCCAGCCCAAAAAGATCTGCAGCCTCTGCAAAGCAGGATGTTATGTGCTGCAGAGCTGCTTCTGTGTGTGCAACGAGGGCGGCATCATCAGCAAAAAGCAACTCTGGGACCTGGTAATTTAGGGTCTTGGTGTCACTTTCAGTCACCTTAGGCTCCCATCGGCACCATATCAGATGTAAATGCCATTTTCTTCCTCGAGGTCTGCCCTGGCCCTTTGGAGCACCGTGCTGAAGAAGATTGTGAATGGAGTGGGTGTGAGAACGCAGCCTTGTTCCACACCACTGATTATTGGGAAGGATTCAGAGAGTGCATCACCATATCTGACTTGGCCTCGCTGATCCTCATGTAGCAGGATGATCATTCTGAGGAACGCGGGGGGGCATCCTAATTGTTCCACGATCTGCCACAGGCTTTTTCTGCTCACAGCGTCAGAAGCTTTAGTGAGGTCAACGAGTCTTTTGTTCTGTTCCCTACACTTCTCTTCCAGTTGTCTGAGAACAAATACCATGTCTACGGTACTCCTATTGGCTCTGAAACCACATTGGCTTTCAGGTAGAACTTCCTCTGCTATAGGTACTAATCTGTTCAAAAGTATTCTTGCAAGGATTTTTCCAGCAATGGAGAGCAGAGTTATACCTCAGTAGTTTGAGCAGTTTGATTTTTCTCCTTTACTCTTGTACAGGGTGATGGTAACTGCATCACAGAGATCTGGTGGTAATTCACATGCACGTAGCATGGGCAATAAGCAGGAAGAGCTTGAAGCTATTGTCCAGCAAGAAAACTATGATATAATTGCCCTTACAGAAACGTGGTGGGATGCATCCCATGGCTGGAGTGCTGGCTATAGGCTCTTCAGAAGGGACTGGCATGGAAGGAAAGGATGGTGTGTGGCCCTCTATGTTAGGGAAGGTCTTGACAGTCTTGAGCATGTTAATGAGCACGTTAATGATGGTGATGATAGGGCTGAATGCTTATGGGTAAGAATCAGGAGGAATGCCAGCAAGGCAGATATCATGGCTGGGGTCTGTTATAGACCACCCAGCTAGGGAGAGGAGGTTGATGAAGTGTTCTATAAGCAGCTGTGTAAGGTTTCAGATTTGCTTCCCCTTATTCCTGCGGGAGACTTCAACTTATCAGATGTCTGCTGGGAATATAATACTGCAGACAGGAAGCAGTCCTGGAGATTCTTGGAGTGTGTGTAAGATAACTTCCTATCACAGCTGGTAACTGAGCCAACTAGGGGAAGCTCACTGCTAGATCTACTGTTTGTTAACAGGGAAGGACTAGTGGGAGATGTAAAGGCTGGTGGTCACTTGGACAAAGTGACCATGAGATGGTTTTCAATTGTTGGGGAAGTAAGGAGGGAGGTCAATAGAACTTCCTCCCTGGACTTCTGGAGGGCAGACTTTGATAAGTTTAAGAGATTGCTCGGTGGTATCCCCTGGGATATATTCCTCAAGGACAAAGGAGTGCAGGAAGGCTGGACAGTCCTCAAGAGGGAAATCCTTAAGGCACAGGCACAAACTGTACCTGTGCATCTTAAAATGAGTTGGCATGGTGCAAGACCAGCCTGGATAAACAAGGAGCTTTGGGCAGAACTCAGGAAAAAAAGGAAAGTCTATCAGCTCTGGAAGGAAGGACAGGCAACTTGGGTAGTTTACAAAATTGCTGCAAAGATATGTAGGAAGAAAATTAGAGAGGCCAAAGTTCAGTTTGAATTAAATCTGGCCAGTGTCATTGAAGATTATAGAAAGAGTTTCTATAAATACGTAAATAGCAAGAGAAGAGCTAGGGAGAATCTCCCCCCCTCTTCTTGACGTGGGAGGGAAACTTGTGACCATGGACAAGGAAAAAGCTGATCTGCTGAGTGCTCATGTTGCCTCAGTCTCAGCCAATGTCCATTGCTCCCTGAGGGTACAGCTCCCTGAATTGGAAGACCAAGATGGGGAGCAGAATGAAGCCCCCGTAGTCTGTGAGGAGATGATCAGTGCCCCGTTGTGCCGCATTGATGTGCACAAGTCTATGGGACCAGGTGGGATCCACCCAAGCGCACTAAAGGAGCTGGCAGGAGGGCAGAAGCGCTCACCAAGCCACACTCCGGTATCTATCAGCAGTCCTGGAGAACTGGGGAGGTCCCAGTAGATTGGAAACTGGAAAACGTAAAGTCCATCTACAAGAATGGCCGAAAGGATGATCCAGGGAAACACTCTACTCCTACTGGCATTCTTCATATTAAAAAGGATTTATTATGGTAATGCCTACATTTTGCAAAGGACAGCCTAAGGGCACGCCTGACATGAAAGGACCTCGGGGATTCAGAAGCCAACAAAGCAGGTCTTTTTTTTTTTTTTTAATTTCACACTTTTACGACTGAAAACAGGGCAAAACCTCCAGGCCGCAGCCCCTACTCCCCCCTCGGGGTTGGTCTGAGGGCACCATGGAAGACTTGGGGGAGTCCCACGCCCCTCGCTCTGGAGAGCAGAAATGAGGCGCCCACGAACGGTTCTATCCCCCGCCACCAACTCCTCCCCTCGGAAGGCGAGAGGGCCCAGCAGCCCGGCCACCCCGTCCCGCCTCTTTGAGGAGGATGGCGAGGCTGCGCCCGCACTTAAGATGGCTGCCGGCCTCCAGTGCCTCGGATGGGCTTTGAAGCCGCGGGGTTGCCGGTTAAGATGGCGGCCGTTCCCCGTTACCTCCGCGGAGTTTGCCCTCGGCCAACATGGCCGCCCTTCCTCTCTCTCGCTTCCGAGGGCAGTGAAGCCGGTTTGCCCTCAGTTAAGATGGCGGCCCCCAGCGAAGCGCGGAGCCGGTTGGCGCGGCGGCCGTGGTGAGGGGACGGAGCGCAGGGGCTGAGCGAGCGGCGGGGAGAGTTGAGACGAGGCGGGGAGAAGACATCGCTACCGACGGCGCTGGAGGTAAGCTGGGCTGGAGGTAAGCCAGGCTTCTACCGGGCCGAGCGGCCAGCCGTGAAATGGCGGGGCCGAAGCCGGGGCCGCGGCGAACGGGAGGCCGGGGCCTCGGCCGAGGTTTGGGCAGGGTGTGGGGCAGCGGGGTCCCACCTCAGGGAAGGAGGAAGGGAAGGAGGGAAAGAGGGAGGGAGCCTGCAGGCTGCGGGGCTGCTGCCTGCTGTGTCCCAGGAAAAGCAGCGTGTCCCGGGCACAGCGCGGCTGCCGGGGCCCTCGGGTCGCTAAGAGCCGCTGGTGCCTCTGAAAGAAACGACGTTTGTTGGTTTGTTGGGAAGTAAAAGCTTCTGCCAGTGTAATGAATTACTTGTGAGTGACCTTTTAAGGTATTTTTCAGCGGCAAAGATTAAATAATCCAATTATGTCTTCTTCCCTCTGCATTAGAAGTATTAAATTTATTAAATTAACTCTTTATTAAAAATATTCAGGAGTATTTCTATTCAAGACTTATAAAGATGGTTAAGTACAAGCCTAACCAGACCACTGAAAATCACAGGTAGCAAGTCCTTGCCAGTTATTAACACTGCAGGCAATTACCTGTGTACGTAATTTAATGCACTGCATGGAGGCTACATGGAGCTATTTGTAAGAATCAAGTCATAAAGTTGTTTCTGCCTGCTGGTCACATACTAGGAACATTTAAAAATGCTGATTTCACCTGCATGTTCGTGTCACTGCCACAGAAAGGGGAGGAACTACTGCCTTAAATTTTGCTCATAAACTGCAGAAGTTGCTTTACCAGTGATGATTTGACAGTCTTCTCTTGACAGACACAGCCTGATGGTAAAGAGCATCCATTTTCCACGTGGAAACAACTGTTCAGAGTGAATAACCAGCTCCATACAGGACTTCTCATCAGAACTTGCATTGTTTGTCTACACCTCTAATCTGTTGCTTAGCCAGAGGGACTTCTGAAAGTTTTTCAGTTTTGTTTTGTTTTTTTTTAAACCACATAAACAGAGGCTATAGTCAGCACTGCTGTAATGTCCTGGGTACAAGTTGCAGTCAGCCGATCCAGTGAGGATGTATTTGATGAAGATGCAGATGAGATGTATCTACTACGGAAAGAGTGGAACAGCACCATGAAAAAAAGATTGAAGGTATTTCTATAATGATGATTTGGTAGTATTTTTAACCATTTTAGATTTACTGATACATATTGTTGATTTAAAGGGGAAACATAAGAGCAGCTGCTTAAAAACCATCGTAGTTTAGTTTTTTATGATTGTCAGGAAAATGTAGCAGGGATTTAGAGAAACTATCCTGGTGGCTCTCAGAGAAAAATACTGTTTATAAAAGGCCATTGGTGCCTTCTGTATAGTCATGTACATTTATAAAAGGCAGTGCTAAATTCTGATGCAATCTATTTGCTTCATGCTTTTAGATATAACACGTGTAAATATAGGCCAACAAAACTGAACGGTGCTAATAAAGAAATATGAGATGTTTGGGGTTTTAAGTGGAGATCTTCAGCAGTCAGCTTTAAGATGTGTGGCTCCATGTGGAACCACAATTGGACACTGCAGTCTGGATAGTTCTTTGGCTTATTTATTCTCCTAGTGAAAAATGTACTTTATGAAAACTGCCTTACCCAGCAGCCCTTTCATCTTTGGAATTCTGCAGTGAACAAAACAAGTACATAAACCCAGGTTATTTCAACAGATACATGGTCATTCAGAGCAGGATTCCATCTGCTCACGGGTGAACAGCATGTGGCTGAAGCACATGAATGGAAGTTCTTGTGTAGGCTGTTGATGAGGAAGAGAGCTGTGGTATTACTCTTCAAGGAAAAATCTCCTGCATCTGAGCTCCTTGAAAAGACTGGATTTCTTAAGAAGCTGTTTAGCATTCTTACAAAAATCCCTCTGGTGTTTTATGGATACATACTGCAACACTATAAATGTTATTTAGGCCAGATCTGTATTTTATACAAAATCAAAAAACATTCTTGTACCCAGCTATTACTCCAGCAAGGCCACAGGTTTTCTTCTCTCATGAGCAAATAGAAGTTATCACTCTTAAAACTTGCAATTTTGATGTAGAAAAAATTAAGAATTATCCTGCATTATATGGTAATGTGATTAGAATATTTAAAAAAATTAATTAAATCATCAGCATTTTTTACAAAAAGTAATTACAAGGTTATGTGCAAATTTGACTCACTCCCATCACCATCTCCTTTCCTGTGTAACTCTTGCATTGAATGAGATCCAGCAAATATAGTAACGAGACTTAAGAATTAGTTTTGTGAAAACAGGCACATGGATTATGGATTGGAGAGTACCTCTGCTAAAGGGGAGGTTTTGCAGCCTCTCTCTTTTCAAATGCCTAGAATACTCTATGAGGTTATTCTTCAATTAATTTTTCATAAGGAGTTGGTCATCACAAGAGCAAGCATGTTTTTCTGCAGCTCTCTCTTATTTGTGTTTCTAATAAATACGTTCTGAAACTTATAACTTGAACTTACAGATCAGCAAATCATAACACACTACAGAAAGCAGTTATGTAGCTGGGAGAGATGTTCAAACCTAGAAGCTGTAATTTAGGAGACTGAATACTTGTGTAAACTTTTTGTATACTTGTGTAAACATTGACATAAGTCAGATTTTTTACTTTGTGAACAGCCTGTTTCACTACTTGTATTATAGGAAGGCTATAGGGATGGAATTGAGGCTGGGAAAGAACTTGCCCTCCAGGAAGGCTTCAATCAAGGTTATAGACATGGTGCAGAGCTGATGGTTACCTGTGGCCAGTTCAGGGGAACCCTGAAGTAAGTTAAAAACTTATTAAGGTCATGTATATGGAGGAATATGCATGTAGGTTTTTTGGTTTTTTTAATTAAACAAAAGAAGCATATTGTGAATCCGTTCAAAGTGAGAATTCTTAGACCTTGAATACAGGGAGGTTGCCTACCTGGGTGTAGCTTAATCATTCTTCAAAAATACTCATTCAGCTGCTTTTCAGGATTTATCTGAATCTGCATCTTTAAGATTAATATTCAGTTCTAGTGCTTGAATTTCCCAGAAAGATAAATGAAACATTTATATGGGATAGATATGTTGTCACATTGTTGTCTCCCTTAAGCAACTAAAAGTTTGTGTGGATACATGTAATCACTTGGGTATTTTGGTTTTTTCTTCGCTTTTCAGTGCTCTCTTATCCTGGTGTCACCTTAATGGACATGATTCTGCCTTAAGTAAGATAAATAATCTTCTCGGTGTGATTGGAAAGCATGAAGAAGATGTGCTTAAGTATCTGAATTCTGTTGAACAACAGCCACATCTTGGACACATCTTAGATTCTGTTCAGGACATGGACCTTAACTGTACATCTCCAGCAGGGACAGAGTACAATGAAGTTAAAGCTGGAAGACATGAAGATACTGGCAGCCCTAATGAAAATGATTGGAGAAATAATGGTGAGGTTGGTTCCTTGCAGTCTGAGTGCAGCAAGGCAAAACTCTGTACAGAACCTGAAAGGTCAACTCTTGCTTGGGTTAAAAAGCAGACTGTTTGGCTAGTAGAGCAACTAGGCTTATCACAGGATGTACTCCATCATGTCCAGCAGCTGGAACATTAGTTTTTCTGTCTCATGGTATTTAAAATAATATCAACTGGGTCTGATTCTCAGTTTGTGGACTGTGTACAGACTGATGTATTTTTTCATTTTAAGGAAATCTGATTTTGATACTTTCCAGTAGAGGTAATTTCTGTAAATCTTCACCATGCTTTGGCTTCTTGCAAAAAACCTCCTTGCTTTCAGTCTTAAACATAACTCTTATAGAAAGAGGAAATGACTTTTAAAGCTTAACAAAGGTTTCCTAAACATGTTTCCATCCTGTATCCAAAGCTATCTTCTAACCTTCATTTTCTCTTTTGGCAGCATTTTGGAAATAGAGCAAGTCCCTTAAATAGCCCATCTAAATAGGTTCCCTCCAATATCTAAAAAATAAATGCCCAGTGCTGTGGGCAAGGTATTATTACAGAATAAGCTGCTGTTGATGATATGCTAACTCTATGCAAAACAAAATAAGATTTGCTGCTGATTTCTAGCATGATGTGAATCTCTGTAGTCACTATATATAAAATACAAGAATTTTTCCCCTTTTGCCAGATTCTTCCTCTTATCTTTTGTAAACACTATGCAGTGCACTTTCACAGTTTAAACCTGTTTTTTCCTCCTCAAATACTTCCATTTATTTCACTTTTACTGAAAATACACCATTCTCTTGAAATTACTGACAATTGTTTTACTGTTTGATCACTACTCTTACTCTGTTAGACCACACTGAAAATGTTTCCAGTCTAGTGAACTTCCTTTTGTTATTTTTGTATTTATTTTGCCAGTCTCCCTAGCCTGAACTCTCTTTCCCTCATTCCCATAGTGCTTTTTCCCAAACTCTTCAAGGTAGCCAGGCTTATTCACCTTTTCTCTGAAATATGTTTTCAGACACATATGTATATTTCTGACAGCTTTTATATTTCTGTGACAGTGTTCTGTATTTGACCCTCCTGTTGCTTGCCTTTACTGTAGCTGCAAATTGCTCTGGTCAGGAAGTCTTTTCTTTGTGAATACCAGTCTCTGTTCTACAGCATTTAAACTGATTTACAGTGAGTTAGGAGTTTAGTTGTTTTAAGTTGCTTGTAAGTTTTCTTTATGTCTGAAACAAAGCAGGTCTAGACAGAGACAAACTGAAATTTTGAACAGCTGACCTAACTATACTTTTAAAAAAATATTTTCACTCACAGGACTGATGCCAGAAAAAAAATAGGATGAAAATTACTTGAGTGTCAGACTAAGTTTACAATTTTCTTATTAAAGACTCTGGAGTTTGTAGACAGGTTCAAAGGCCACTCAATAGCACTTACGCATTAGGGGAAAACAGAACTGCAATTAAGAGTATCTAATTGAGCTTTTTTTTAGGAATAGTATCAGATAAGTCTGTCTGCATTAATTCCACATGTACAAAATTGTTCAAACCATCCTTTTTCTCAATTTATTTAGCATAATACTGACGTGGATATACTTTCCTACAAGTTCATACGTTATATTTCAGCCAGACAGAAATTTTGTCCATATTGTGGTAGAATGTGGTACAGACAAAAACAAAGGTTACTAGAGCAGTGTTAGACTTTACAGATTTGGAAGGTTAGAAATGCAAATTCTAGAGCACTACTTCAATATATTAATGGTGTAGAAAGAGTAAACTCCATTCACAAATTACTACAGTGAGCTTTCCAAGCTCTCTCCAACTCTTCTGCAAAAGCAGTCTACACCAGGGAAAGCATTTCTTTTGTGTTTGACAATCAAACAATAGATAGTGTGTTTCACTTATCTGTCATAACAACTTCAGTACTAGCTGTGGAATTACTTTCCTCCACTCTGCACAAAGTTTCTGTGCTTACTCTGGGGTTACTTTTTTCCGTATTATTACCCACAGTTTCCAGTTTGGCTGTGGAGAGATTTTCTTCTGGGCTGTGTGTAATACTTGGCTTGTCTGTCACTACCAAACCCTGCTGCCCAAGCACAGAAAGACTTTCTTCAAGACTGTTGGAATCCATAATTGGTTCAGAGGCTGGTTCAGGTTCTTGTTTCAAGTCTGCTTCCATGTCTTGTGTTTTACTATCAGCTTTCACCTTGGCCGCATTCCTGAAAATAGCTCTCATGACTACTGGGACTGACATGCAACTGAAGGAGGAAATGAGACATTTGTTAGTACTTCATCCATTCTTCAATGTATGATTTTAAAACTCTGTCTGCCACCTGAATGATAGGTGTGGTGAAAAACAGCCCATGCATTTTTTTTGCATTTTTTTGCCTTGTACCTTATAGGTGTTACATTGTAACTACAATATTACTATGTATTCTATACCGGAAACGTATGTTGACACAATGAAATCAAATGCTGGATCTTTGAGCCTGGCATTGCAAAGAAGCTTTGATAGAAAAGTGGCAGAGTTTGTTTAAAAAAAAAAAAAAAAAAAAAAGCCATAAAGGTGCTTTTAATGAAAGCTTAAACTAATTGAAATAAATTCTTGCTGAGTTTTAAAATTATAACTTTTATGTTTTGTATGAGTCAGGCACAGAGATTATATCTTCTCAAAACCAGTATCTACACTAGATGTGTTTTTCTCCACTCCAACAATGCTCACCTGGTATCTAGTATCCTGTGACTTAAGACAGGGCAGCCTAACTAAGCAGGTTCAAAATCCAGCCTGAACTGATCCTGCTATTATCAAGTAGATATTTTTTTACTAGTTCACACCAAATGAATTAGTGCTCTCAGGCCTTTCTTTTCCATATGTTCCTATATCACAGCAAGAGCTTGCCTCTCTTGGAATTTCTTTCAGAAACAAGCTAGAGACAGTGTTGTGGACGTGCCATATAAACCTCACTTTCTGAAAAGAAGCACTAATTGATTTTAAGTAGATGTGAAAAAAAGTCTTTTCCATGATATTCTGAATTATGCCACTCATAAGATTGTGCCCAGCTAGAGTCTTCAGAAAACCGTGTTTACAACAGAAAAAAAATCTTTATAAAAAGTTGAAACTCTCTTCATTCAAAAGTGTCTCCCTGCCTCATGTGCTTCCTACTAGAAAAAAAACACTTTGCATCAATACTAATGTTTAAACATTTTGAGAGATACTTAAGACACTGAAGTAACTTATTCTTAGCACAATAATTTTACTACAGTGATGTTTTGTGGTTGCAGAATTTATGTGTGTGCACTGTGAACATACGTGGTATTTCCATTAAATGTATATTTTCATTAAATGGACATCTGAGGTTCATTCCAACTCTTATGAAATAAAATAAAACTACTTACCGTTTCACAGCTCTTGTTATAAAATCATCACTAGAATTTAGAGTTGGATCTTGAGGATTTAAATGAAGGTGACACTGAACTTCTCTGGATGTTCTGACATCAATTATCACTAAGAAAGACCAGTATATAAGCGTTTCAAAATACACATTTTAATAAACATTGAAAACCATCCTTTCATTCTGGTGCTTCAAGAGAGGTAACATTGAGCTCAATGGGAAGGGATTTTCTGCAATGCTCTTGCAAAAGATTCACTTTCCCTAATATACTTAAAAAAGAAGTAGTAGAAGTTATAATTTATTAATCTACTGCAGACGGTAACAGAAAGGACTTGAATTTTGACATGTACTTTCTGTTTTATGTTGGATACTGGATACTTTTTAGAAAACAGTTCATACACAAGTGCTTCGTTGTTTTTTTCACGGGCTGCATGCTTTTGAGAGAAGCCCTTAGTACCTCTTTACTACTGAGAAGTGTAGTGCAAGAACCTTGTCAGCCTAACAAAGAGGACAGAATCAATTATTTCACACATACCACAGGCTAAATTTTCTGTCACAGGATGAAGGAAGAAGACAGAAAAGCTGGTGTTCTTGTGTGGTACCACTTCAAAGTAAAGCACTTCTGAATCATCTGGAAATAAAATTAGTATTTATGAATTGCATGCCATAATTTAAAAAATACTGATACAGTAAAAGCTAATTATTCATTATTTTGGCAACTTAATTTATAGAAGTGTCAGGCTAGGTGATTAAAAAAAAATACAATGAGACTTTAATACTAGAATTAAGAATTTTTTGTCATTTAAAATACTCCATAAGTAATGAAAGCTTTGACAAAGGTGCAGTAAATCTGTTAACACCCAGCTGAGAGGCAAGTTTCTCTCTAGTACTCTGCCATTACTTCCAGCCATGCAGTTTACCTTCATTTATATGCTTCTGGGAGACACAGCTGCTAATGAGACTGTTATATGCCACCTGATGTCGAAGAATCTCTATTACACCAGGCACACATTTTGGATGGCTAAATGGGATTTTGCTGACCGAGGCTCCTAAATCTGATTTTTCTGAGCCCGTGTTTATGCAGTAACAGTGCTTTGGGCAATCTGGAAGAGACTGAACAACAAATATGGTGTTATTTCAAGCACTGAAAACAAGAAAGTGAAGCTTTGTGTTAAAAAGGCAACTGTACAATCTGGCAGCAAAAATAGTTTTGGAAGACACACTTCTAGCATGTCCATCATGTCTCTTTGCACTTCAGTAGAAATATTATCCTTAGAGGAATATAAATGACATCTGTTCTCCCTCCCAAATCCATCCAAATGGGATAAATACACCCAGAGCCAACTGGTCGGGAGTTTAAGGGCCACAAGTTATTCCAACTGCTCCTAAGAGCCCTGTAGGCTATGGAAAAGTTAACAACCAAGATCTTCACTCAGAGGAGTATCACAGTGCTGCTTGAGAGTTCTACAAATGGGACAGTGGTTTTGCCTGAAACCTCTTCAGGGTATTGTATGTTGTTCCTCCATCTGTACTACTTTCTCTGGAGAAGCTTGTTTGGCTAGAGCATACCCTGGTAATTCATTTGAAGATGAGTTAGTAAGAAAAATTTGCCACCTGTCTGTGTTGACAGTGATTCTATGACAAAATTAGAAGTGCAAGATTGTGTTATGGACTTCAGGATGCCAAATGGCAACTGCTACCTTAAAGGACAGGGCTGGGCAGTTATTTGGCAGGGTTTATACTAAGAAAAACTGAAGACCAACATAAAAGAGCTTTTCTTTGTGTGTCCATGGAGCAAAGGGTTTTCTCCACATTCCTTTCAAGGTTAGAATTTGATTTAGTAATTTATTTCTAGAAATAAAATCTTTAAACTCAAAACCATCTCCCAACAAGTACTAACATTTTGAGAATTACAAAGTCTTTCATGTGTATCTAGTGGAAATGAAAAATTCATCCCATCTTAAAGGTATTTATAGAGGAGAGCTTCACTAAAGCTTGTTTTAGCCCGGTGTGAACTTCTTGCTACCTTTTGTACCACAGCCTCAAAGTCCAAGAAATATGTAGGCAATAGGCTTTAATAACACTGCTAGTAAAGAGAAAGAAGTGCGCTTTTGTTGCTGTGAATTGCAAAATTAATGTTTCCTAGCAAAAAAAAAAAAAAGATCTTTGAAGCTTGCCTTGTACCTGCCCTGTCTGGCAAAAAGCTAAAATTCTTCCTATTTTAGAACTTTTCTTCTACATCTAATGAAGCCTAAATTAAATAATTTCAAATGGAAGACATCTACAGTTAAACAACCATGGCTCTAGATAGTAATTAACATCACTGTTCTAACACTTTACACTTTTCTTCCTCCTAGTCCCTTTAAAAACAATCAGTTTTATCAGTGTTATCAAGAATCTTTCTTGTTAAAAAAGTGTGAAATACATCTTGACATGCAGCATGATAAACACCTTCAAAAATCCAGATAAGTACTCTCTTGGGACTTGCTCCTCACACTATCCGGTAAGTTTCCTTCTTTTTAAGGCATTAATGATGTTATTACCAGTTTTTAGAAGAGTAAATGTTAGGGTTGCACATTGAGAAATGAGTATGACTTCAGGAGCCATGCACACACTGTTTCATTAATGAGGATGAGAAGTTCACTTACTTGAAGGGTCTAATCTTGTAAAGAACTTGAACTTGAGCTTTTTCCTAAAGAGCATCTAAATACTGTTGGGATTCTGGAAAGTCTACATGTGTTGCTTATGGGGAAATATAATTCATAATGTATTTTTCACTAGGGCAGAATATCTGTCAAATGCACACTATACTCACCACAAAGAAACAGGAATTATGTGCAGACAAGTCTCCTCTCCATTTTTCTTTAAGGTTAGACTGAACAATCAGCATGTATAGAGGAGCTAGTTTCAGCCCAGTAATCTGAATTCCTGAAAGCAGGTAGTTTTATTTATTAGTGTTGAGGTTATAACTATACATGAAAGCTAAAAAACCAAACCAAACAAATTTTTTTTAAAGGTGAAAATATTAATCTCATTTCTTATTCCCTTTTTTGCTAATGGGAATTTGAGACAGAGTGTTTAACAGTTTTGCTTGTAATTGTCATATCTTTCTTAGAACATATGGTTGTGAAAATACTGCATTTGTGCTTAGAGAACTGAACATGTTCTGCCCCAGAAACCAGTTTTTCCACTTACAACATTAACACAGGAAAATAAAAAGCAAATTAACAATGCATAGCCATAGAAATACTTAGTCTTAAAAACAGTTACAACATGCCTGTGAGCCCCTGTATCTCTTCAATATTGGATAAGGACATAGGAATAGGCTGGTGAAATTTCAGTACAAAAAAAGCTGACAAATCCATGCTGAGTCCATCAGCCAGTGGCAAAAAAAGAGGGTTGCTGGAAAAAAAAAAAAAAAAAAAAAAAGAAAAAAAAAAAAGTCATAATGAAAGCTTATTAGAGAAATTGACATAAGAAAGACTCTTAGTGCAAGGTCATAGTCACCCCAAGCAGTTTCCATCCATTTTCTGTCTTGACAAAAGTTTTGCTTTATAAGTGAAACTATAACCTTTAGTGTTTAAAACAAATGTAATGTCAAGACTGGCAGAAAGGAAAAGTGAGGCATGAGAAACTGAGGAACAGTGCACAAGGATGTTTGCTGTAAACGATTCTCTAGTTATTTATTTCAGAAAATTACTTTAGACTTTCCCTCCATCCCAGGACTGTATTAGAGAGAGATGGTGTGTCAGTATCCATGGTGGAATGGAAAGTATTTTATATAGTTCAAGTGTAATATCCCTCAATATATGCTTTATTTATTCTGAAACTATACAGGAGTTGCTTGTTGAATCCTAGGAAGTAAATTAATACTGTTTCAGTGGCTCCTTCTGTCTTCAGATCTATGAATAAATCCATTAGTTTAATGCAATTGGCACTGTTAAATATGAACACAATAACTTTAAAGTCCATTTGGGAAAACTGCAGAAGTTACAGATTGTAAGAGGGTGTAGCTAAGGGGCATAATGCCATCAATAAAACAGAGGTCCCTGTTTTAGCAGAGGCTAAAGGTTAGTGACTTGTAAATCCACTTTTGCACTGAGAAGTGTTCAGGGTCTCACCTGTCCTCTCCAGCTTGAGAATCTGCAAACAGTGGAGCAAGAGGAAGTTTGTGTAGCACATCTGTGCCTTCCACAGTTACAAGTGTTTTCATCACATCTACTTGGGAACCTGAGGGAGAAAGAGAACTGCATTATTTCCTTAGTGTCAGTGTAGATTACTCCTACCCATACAAAACTTGAAATTATAGGGGCTTTCAAAAGTCAGGGACACCTGACAGCCACAACATCTTGGGCAGCAAGAAGCCTGCAAATAGTCAAAGTTGCCCAATAGTGCAACTACTCTGGGGATATGGCATGAAACAGATCAAGCAACCATCTGTCATTCTCATGCTGGCTAGGCAGTTATCTAGCTAGCACTCTCGCTGCAATTTGGGTCACCAGCCAAGAAATGGCAAAGTAGTTCCCTGATGTACGTTATAATTGTGCTAAAGTGCATCACATATATCAATCTGCTCAACTAGAATTTTAAAACTTCTTTCTGAGTTTCATGAACTTTGTTTAATGAAAGAGCTAGCGCTGAGAAAGTTAGAAGATTATTTATTTCTGCTTTTCTAGCTTTACCAGGATTTAGTTCTGCTTCCAAAACTTCATAGGGAGAAATATAAAATTCAATGTTCATAGGAGTTCCTGAAGATTAAAAAAAAACTGTCAGTGCACATATCAGTAGAGGAAATCTGTTAGGCATCTTGACACGAAGGGGGAAAAATGAGGTAACTGGAGATGGCAGAAGGGGATTCCTCATAAGGGCACATCTCTAGTAACAGTGTATGTTCAAACCACATCATTTTCTAAGTATCTAACAACTAGGCCCCATCTTTGAAGAGATTAGATTAAGTTTCTATCTCTTGCTCAATAACCTATTGTTCAGTCTTAGAAATACTAGCTGAACCACTACCTTTCAGTGGCCAGTCTGAAACAGAATGAAAAGCTGTAATACTTGCAGAACAGACACATCAAGCTGCACAACAGGATAGTGATAGCACGTATTAGAAGTACTTTTATGAATTATAACATTGACAGTTGAAGCTCATTTCTGACTGTAGATGAGTCAAAAAACTTATCAGATGAATATATTTGCCTTTTAGGCAACATGAGTATTATCTCAGATACTATGACTGTCATCTCATGGTTACTCCCAAATTGTGGTTTCCCACATAACCTCAGAATATTGCTGGCTTTGCTTTTAGGCTGCTACAAAGTCGATGTTGCAGTAGCTGATAAACAACCTGTCCTCTTTGTATTTTCTCCTCTGTATGTCTGTACACTTTTTGAGCATACAGACACAGGAAGTGCCTAGAACATGTTTTACTTATAAGAGAGGATCTTAAGTGTAAACAAAGGTCATGTCACTAGGGGTTTGAGCTTTTTTTTACAATTCTTTGAACCAATGAAACAAAAGAAGAAAAAAATTATCACCTCCAGTTCTTGGCACCAGGTGTCCTACTTTTCCATGAAGAATCTCAGTAATTCTGTTTACATCCTGTGTTCTAGTTCAAAAAACATCTTGATTAGTGTTTCCCAAGTTGCAGTGCTAGCTAGGCTAATGTAAAGGGTAAGTTGCACCTTTAATCAAAGGGAGACAATGCTTTCTTGAAAGCAGATTGTGTCCCCACTTGTTATGACAGCTTCCAAAACACCATCATTTCACTCATGCATTACTACTCCTCCAGTTTCCACTCCATCTCTAAGCTGTCTCCTGTTGCAATTTGATGTGCTATTTACCAGAAATGAAAGAGAACAAAAATATTGTAGTGGCAGGCTGAGCAAAGAATGAGGAAATAACCTGCATAAACTAACTCAAACAGGACCAATCTCTAACCTCAAATGTGCTCAGACAGCTGTATACCTAGCTGTGTATTAAAAGTTGGCAGTAGATTAAGTTATATCATTGATGAGACAAATAGTCTATTTAACTCATCAATAATATTTACTGAGATATCTGTGGTCAGCAACTATATAGCACATTTGTTCACAGAGTTAACATGCTCCATAATGGACCACTTCAAAAAAATAAGACAAAATTATATCTTAAGCTACAGAAGACTATGTTTGCAGACAACAAAATATCAGAAAAGATGCTTCAAAAATCCAGAGGGAAAGCACTGCCCTCGACTGTGATTTTCTGAGAAGAAAATCATTGTACAATTACCAGACACTATAGGCAGATCTGCTCCCCATCTATCCATAATCCTAGACTTTGAAAGGGGAAAGGAAAAAAAGAATGATCCAGAAGGAAAGCTAGCATCCACTACTCCTCATCTAAAACCTGAGCACATAATGAGATTCCCAAACAGCAGGACCCCAAAAGGTATCTTTTACTTCTGCCACAGGGAGATGTAAACATGATAGCTGACTTTCAGGTGGGCTGTTTGCTCCTAGTGGGTGCTCACATGCACAAATAAATTCTGCAACCAACCAGTTTCCCAGGAAGTCTCTCAGATAAAGCACAGGAGTGCAGCAGATCATCTTGTTTGGTGTGCCTGGGGCTGGCAAGCTGCAGAAAGGCTTCAAGCTTTTCAGTGGGAGAAAACTCATTAGCCTTCCACATCCTACTATGCAATTAGATCACTTAACTTGTTTTTCAGTGAAATGAAGAGGTGGGGGTGGAGGGAAAGGAAGAAAGAGGTAGACTTCAAGTTACCTGTCTAGAAGAGACATTGAATAAAGATCTTTCTCAAGGGCTTGTAATGCAAGGTATCCCTTAGCTTTCATTTCACTGGGAAAAAAGAAAAAAAATATTTTTGAAAGTAAATGAAAGCTAGGCTATTTATTTTTAAAGTGATTAAAGTAAAAACTATTTGCAACCTGTTTCCTGGAATTTTATATAGATTTGACAGCTCTTCTAGTATCTTCCCAAAGGCATCGTAGTTCTTCATCCTACCAAAAAGAAACAATTGTTAGAATGCTACTAAATGAGATGGATTGCTAGTCATGTCTATCTAACTTGCTAGGAAAAGCA
The DNA here is from genome assembly GCA_023637945.1 of Phaethornis superciliosus. Lineage (NCBI taxonomy): Eukaryota > Metazoa > Chordata > Aves > Apodiformes > Trochilidae > Phaethornis > Phaethornis superciliosus. The sequence goes on along the minus strand of JAJQWJ010000002.1, from coordinate 98,715,327 downwards.
CTATATCAGAATGACATAGGCCCCCTCCTTATCAGATCTGGCAAATAGAAGTACTGCTTTTAAATTTTCTTAGAAGACACCAGGAAATGTGAGTCCTTAGCTCTGCTGCAAAAAAAACAATGTAATTATAACTGACACTAGTTAAATATGCACTACTAAAAGCAATAGATGCATATGACAAATGGCAAAGCACTTTTCCTGATGTTCCAATGAAGCTGGCCATGTAGTAACACATCCCCAATATGATGCACTTGTATTTTCTTCTTTTTGTTAAAATACCAAGGATTGTATTAATATTGCTCTTCACAGCATCCTGTGGGAGGAGGCAGATCTTTAGCACCATTGATAGATACATCAACCAAAAAAAAAACCCAAAATAACTGGGGGACAGGTGGCTCACAGAACATTGTGAAGCAAAGGTTCAAACTGCTAAAACCCCAAATCCCCGCAGATTCCTACTAGCTCTGATAGCCTGGAACTCTGCTCAGATTAACCCACCAGGTATTTACTCACCTGCTTAAGTGGCTTTTAAATGGATTTTACAAGCCTTATGAAAAGCCAGTGCTGCAGTTACAAAGAGAGCTGTACTCCAAAAGACATACCTTCCCCTTCAGCAGGGACAGCAAATAAGCCTGCCTGGCCTTTCACACTGGGACAAATCCTTTCCAAACAGAAGCCTAAACAAGTGGCTCAGCTCTTTCATGACTCTTTCCAGCTGGACTAGTGGGGAAACTGGGAAAAGGGAAGGAAGCAGGCATGCAGGTACAAGCACAGGCACAGCACCGACCTAAGCTTTATCTGGCTGGTTCATTATGTTTTTATAGTTACTTTAAGACTCACAGGAAACATTACACATTTAGCCAACTTCCTCACAACCAAATAAATTACTACCAAGAGGTGCAGAAGGGATACTTGCACTTCACGCTAAATCCTAACAGAAAGAGGAAGGCAGACAAGCATTACCCACAGTGTCAGTATAACTATATGCCATCAGTCAGAGCCAAAGTGCCAGCAGTTGATACCACTGGGAGCCAAAAACCTTGGAAAATGCAAGTTCATGCTTTAAGGCATAGCTGATTACACCCATAAAACTAATAACACTTCATTTCTAAGGAATGAGAGGGCTGGGAGAACTGATAATGTATCACAGGTCCACATAAAAGAGAGATGAGCTAAGCAAGGTTAGGCATGATTACTCTTTCTCTGTTTACCTTGCCTTTCAACTGTTCTGCCAAGGTATTTAAATAAGAATCCAATTTCTTAAATACGCTAATTCTTAGTAAAACCTGGAATCTTGGTTGTATTGGCTGGCAACTTCTTAACAGACTCTGAAGGTGGTGTCCTGGCCTGAAACTGCAACTATTCAGACAGAATAAAATGAGGTAATAAAAATTTTTTTTAAAACTTAAAAAATAGTGCCCTGCTGCTGCATGAGAAAATTCAAATAACATCTCCTTCTAAGCACTCACAAAGAAAACCAGGACATGTGATATCAACTTGTTTTCATTACTGGGATAGAAGCCTGAAGGACATGCAGTTAGGACATTTGCACAAGGACAATACAAAGACTATTTAGCATTTGATGGAAGGAGAAGGGGAAAAGTAATATCTGATTTGGACTTATAAATCTGTCAGTTCTGAATTGTGATCATCTGTACATTTCTAAACTTATGGGTCCAAGTAATTCCATAGTTCTTGCAATCAATATAAATCCCAGTATTCACAGACTGTGTTCAGCTGGCAGTGAGAGCCAATGTATTAGGAATTATTCTCTACCTTCAGTGCTCTGAGGAAGATGTAATGTAGCTGTTTACAACTGAATGACAAAAGAAATAAATAGCTCCTGAAGTATCCTTTCAAAATTATATTTGCTGGAGTTTTAGCCTTAAATTTACGTATTGGAAGTGGGTAGTAACAGTTAAAACAATAATCAATATGGAGCACTGGAACCAATTTCACACATCAGATAAACAAACAAAAAGCTATTAGTTCTCCTGTTGTTGTCTGATTTTATATTATTTTTTTCCTAACTCTTCTTTTTTTGTCTTTTTTTTTCCTTCATATCTTACAGTGACATCATTCTAGCCTTGACTTCTGCACAATATTCAAAGAAACACAAAATTCAGGAATTCCTTTCCATTCAATAAGACTCCGCATGTGATTCTTTACCTTAGGTGCTGCAGCAAGTCATCACAAACCTACAGAAATAAGAGGAATAAGAGAGAGGAATTTCATGTTTCTTACCATCCTTCATGAAACAGCTTTTAGAAGCATCTCACTGGTAAAAATAAGGTTGTTCCCCACTACTTTTAATTAGCAGAATTATTAGCTAACAAAAAAAGCAAACAAAACCAAACAAAAACCCACAAAAAACCCCAACAAAGAACAGACTAACATTACAATAGTAATATAATAATTAGAGGAACAATGGCTCTGCAGAAGAGGATAAAATTAACATAAATAATTTGCTCATAGATTCTTTCCAGAAAAATAAACAAACAAAAAACCCCCCCAAAAAATTCCCATATGTGCCAGGTTTTCTTTAATTGGTAGTTACTGAGCAAAATTTATCTGGATATGTATTTCCATCCTAATAATATTGTCCAGCACTGATTGTCCACTCACTGATCAACAACCCTGTGCTGGTTAAACAGAACAACCTGAAATTCCTGAGCTGATTACAACTGAAAAAGGACTAAATTAACTCCAAATTATTGTAACAATTTGGATACTTACTGATAAAAATCAGAGTTTATGCTCCCTGCCCCCTTACAACAGCTTGTTGTTATTATCTTTGATCTGAATAAATGTCTGTAACACTGCACAACTGCAGAACATGGTATGCAAACTGCAAAGTGATATTTTGCCAATATTTAAATGAAAAATATTGAAAGAAAACACATACCCATTAGTAGGAATGCACATACTTCTAAAGAAGGTAAAAGGAAAAAGAGAATCTCTGGGTAACAGCTCCAAAACATCCATTGGGAATACAAAGTGCATTTCACCTTGCTAGGAAAATATTTTTAAACTCTGTTATTTACTGTATATTGATAACATAAAAGTATGAGAATTTATGCAGGGTTCTATAAAATTCTTGGAAGCTGGCAGCATCATCTGTGTTTTACCTTAATACAGTACTTAATGTTTGTAATGAACTTCTAAGTTTAGCTAAGAGATTCAGATGCTTAAAGAGGTAGTTAGCATCATGTACAAGCTGGCAGGTGTGACAAGACCAAAAGGAAACCAAAGACTTTCTGACATGGCAGCTGGAGGAGAGGTGGAAGACTGCAGGGAGATGAGAGACAGAGAAAATTAACTTTACCACAGGAGCTTCTCCAAGATGAGCCAACTTTACATCCATCACATTTCCATTTTTCTCCATCTGAACCTCTATATAAAACATGTCTGATGTTATGTAGCAGATAGTACCACCTGGGCTAACATACACATTAAGCCTGAGGAGAGGGGAAAGAGAAAAAAACAAACAAAAAAGGTTTGTATATCTAAAAAATTCTGTCACATGAAGAAAAGAAATGAGTCTAGATTTCTCAGTCGTGGGAAGACACACCAGGGATGCTTCAAAAATAACTCTACTTTGGCTCAGCTTCTGAAAACTCTTCAACCAGGCAATATATTTGTGCTCTGTTCTTTGCATTATCATCTTCATATGCCAGAAACTATTTACCTCAGTTGTAGCTTTGGGACTTCAGCATGCACGTCCCTCTCTTCACCCAACAACCTCCCCCACAAAGGGCTAATCAAAATAGGCAGTTATGCTTGTTCCAAGTAACACATCCCATTAGAACACAGAGCTAAAAAAAGATGTTGTTGACAATCCATCCAGATGGTATTCCTCACTGGACTTGGGGCCATGCTTGCTCATTTGCATTTATTCCTAAACAAACCTACCCTTTTTGTTTGGATAAAGATTCCAATCTGTTCATCACAGAAAACAACGATTTAGCTGCAAAAAATAATAATAATAAAAAAGGATATGTTATGTAATCAGGCTACAATGATAAAGAAATAGAACCAGTTTTATTCTGCTTTAAAGGGTATGATTTAGGTAATGAGAAAATAGGACAATAGTATCTCTTGCATGACTTCTTGTTATTAATGCCAACTATTAAACTATGAATAGTGAGTGCTGTGCTGAGCAGAGCTTATTCTCAGACACTGAGAATAGCTATGGGCTGAAGGGTTAGCTCAAAGATGAGTCACATTTCCACCTCTCTGTACATTTTCCATAGAATATTTAAAAATACACTTTGAGTTATCTGACCGCTTGTTACCATTTAATGTCCTCTGTATCTTCTCCATGCAAGAGAGCAATGGACCTTCTGGAGCATTACTGACAGGCTGTCGAAGTGGCTTATCCTGGTACATTTGTGAAAACAAGAGACAGTGAAAGACTCTTTAAATTAGTAGTCAGAGAGGAACACCTGCATGTGAGACACAGAACACTGCTGCCCAGTCCAACAAAACACTACTTATTTCTTTTTGCCAAATATAGAAGTGTCCTATGACTGTACCTATCTATAAAGTGACAGCACTGGGTGGATTTGTTTTGTAGTAACTATAGATCAGAGGCCTTTTGAGCAGGGAGTGTCAAGCAGGAAGCATCTTTACATTTCCTTTTCTCTTGAGCAGAAGACAAGCTATGTCAACTCATTTCACCATGATACTAGAGACCCAGTGAGAAAACATTTGGCTTTTAAGTTTTTGAGGCATCTGCCTAAGTGAAAAGGAGAGATCAGTAAGCACCCCAGGTGAACTTAAGATTCAAGATGCAAGTTCCACCTGAAGTTACCAACTTAAGTAGCAAGCAAACTCTTCCAGCTTCTCTTCTAGCACTCATCTGAAAACTTCTCATACTTTGCACTTCACAAAGAACATTCCCTGCTGAAAAGCTTTCACTGTGTTCAAACTCAGGATATTGTTTTCAGTGTAAGACTTTAGTTCAGCATTAATAAAAAGAAGAATGGAAACAAATGGGACTTAGTATACTAAACTTGCAGCAGTGCTAACCTGCTTTTTATGAAAATGATTCTTAAATATAATTAGGTACTGGAAGGGCTGGAAGCATGTAATGACTTAGGGATGTATCACAGCAGGAGGGACTCTAGACAGCAAGTTTCAGGCCAGTTTTTGGAAAGCAGTCTTTTCTCCTGGTGCTAAGGGCAGGAAATTTTCTTTACATACTATGAATGTGGTAATGAATGGAAAATATCCCAAAGTATTAGCACTAAATACTGAAGAGTTAAAATAATGCAAGAAACAACCTCTAAAGTGTTAAAATAATGCAGGAAACTTGTTTTATCGATTGTTGTAAGAAGAATCAGTAGCTGGGTAATATAATATGCACCAGTTTAGGGGCTTTTTTGATTTTTTTTTTTTTTTTTTAAGTCAGGCAGTTTTGGGGCCATCTTGGCAACCTGCTTTTACACTATGTAGCCTTCTCTCACATAATCTGTGATTCTTACCATGCAAAAGTGGACAAGTTTCAGAGTTTCAGACCATGGTCTTTGTTCATATTTTAAATGCAACTGTTCCATTAAAGTATTTGTAGAAATAGCTTTCACAGCACCTGAAAAACACATCACAGTATTCTAATTATGATGGCATGTATTAACACTGGCAAGTAGAAGAGTGGAGGAAGAAAAATATAAAAAATTGCTATAATGCTTCGAAAGGAGACAGAAAAAAAATTGTTTCAGTTGAATTTTGTTTGCAAATATTGAATTTTTGTGAGACTTCTTAGAGAAAAAGAGCAGGGGAGCATTTTCTATAGGCAAGTATTCTCAGTATTAAAGACAGACATGCATCCCAATCTTCATCTTGTTAAACAACTATGTTTGTTTACCTATGTACAATCTCACATGCATATTCTTCCAATCCAAAGGCCTTGCCATGGGTTTTAGGCATCCAAATTTCTACACCTACCTAGAGCTCATTAGACCTAATTTTGATAAGAGACAAAAAATTAGAGATATTTTTGATGAGTGGTAAAACATTGGAACAGGTTGCCAGGAACAGTGGTAGATGCCCTATCCCTGGAAACATTCAAGGTCAGGTTGATGGGACTCTGAGCAATCTGATCTGGTTGAAGATGAACCTGCACACTGCAGGGAGGGTTAAACTACATGACTTTTGAAGGGCCCTACACAGACTGCTCTTTGATTCTGTGATTTTGCAGAGGGATAGTCTCAATGCAGAGTCATATTTTTTCCCTCATTGGGATGGCAAGGGAGGGGAATGGGGCCAGAAGAAGGAACATTTTCAGCCCACCATCAGTCTCCTTATAAATACTCTTTCAGGTCTTACACAGAATCCAGAGGCTCAAAGGATGTTTTTTCCTGAGTTGTGGTTGTATCCATAACTATTAATTGCACCAGGAATAAAGATGGAAAGAACTTCTTAATACATCAGCCTGAGACAGGCAGGAAGACTCCAGACTGCTTAATAAGAGGAAATTGAGTCCCTGCAACATGCCACCCATTCTGCTCTGCTGCTTAACACCAGAAGAAACATTGCAAAGTGCTTTTTTGACCTAAAGGGCACAACAGCCACTGAAAAAAAACCCCTTTGAGCAAGCAGTACTGCAGGGGGGGAAGGAGACAGATTAGGAGAGAGACCTCTACACTCTTTGCATATACCAAGCAAGGATGGTGACTAGGAGCTGGCAGCATCTTCCTCCTGTTGGGAAGATGAGAGAGCAGAAACCACAGTCCCTTAATAAAGCAGGCTGACCAGCTGGAGAAAGGGGAAGCAGTGGATCCCAACCAGCTCTTGCAAGCACTCCTTCTGGGGAACATGCCCACTCATCAGTGCCTTGGTGCCTCCATCTCCCTCCACAGAATAAGAAACTGGGGCTCCTGCTTGTGGTACCTGCACCACAGCACCCACAGTTGCTGTGCAAGGCAGGAGGCTTGCTCCTTCACAAAACTGGTCCTCAGGGTTAGTGTTTAAACTTGAGAAGCTTGCCAAGAGCAGCAACATCACCTCAGGTCTGCTAATTTTTAGAAGGGATAAGGCACCCTATCAGACATGCTATTCCACACCTAAGTCCTGAGAAGAAAGCATAATGTCTGAGTCCATCTTTTCAGAGGATACAGCACTTTCAGAAAAAGAATTAATTGAACTGGGGAGAAATATAAGGGGAGGTAGGATAGCAACAATCACTCAGCAAAACATGGAAGCTCTCCATAAGGGAGATTTCAGACTAGCTCAGGTGTGGAAGGGTGCTTTGTATTGTATTTGTGTATCCTTTTGAGGTCACCTCCTGTTGCTAGTTTCCTTGTACACAGTCAATGTACACACAATGGCAGTGTGAGGTTTAAGGTTTAACCCTCAACTTCTGTATAGGGAATAGCTTGAAATTTTGTCACTGGGGCAAAAAGTCACTTGGTCTTGCCAGGTCTACTGCGAGAAGAGCGTGTCTTCTACATAACCCTATGTGATACTTTTTCAAGATCTCTTCCAGCATGTTTTCTGTGTTCAGATGCCATCAGTGCTGGAATGGTTTCACAACACATAAAGGCAATTATCTTGGACTTTTATGCAGGTTCCTGCATAGAAAGTAAATAGTTCAGAGGCCTTGCTAAGATCAGAGAGAAAACTAGGGATCTGGGAATCCCAGTAGAATTATAAGGTATGAACCAAAAAACAGTATTTGTCCCCAAACAGACCGCTGTTGAGAATATTATTTAGTGAAAGTCAATGCAGCTGAATAAGTTGAATATGCTTGCATTTCAGCTTTTACAAAGGAGGAAGAGGGTGATCAAGTAAATGTTGATGTAATTCTATACTTACAGTAGATCACCCTTCCATAAAGTTATTAACTTGGCTTATGCTATTAAATATTAATTTATTTTTAAAACTTACAATAGAAGTGACTATAGGTATAATCTTCGCCTGTGACTTGGTGCATTCATTTAAATACATGTTTTCAGCAGTTCTTGAAAGGCATTTTAGCTTAGGCTTGCTTGGAAAATGTGCTGATAAGCTTTCTGCCAGGCAAGAACATGTACTATGGCCCATGTAAAGTGAGCAAGTTTCCTAAGTTCAGATCATATGAAGGGGTATGTGCATATTTGACATACCACAATGTGATAGTGTTTGTATTTCTGTGGTAATTTTCATGTTTGTCCTGATCCAGAGCTCATTGGTGTCTTTGTGGTCTTGATACTGACACCAGTGGTTTGATCATGTCCTGAAGAAGCAGAAAAGTAAATTATTTGACGACCCTCTTGAAGAGAAAATAATGGAAGGAAACATGCCACTGTTTACCCTGTCTGCACAGTATCTGTTTTGCCAATAAAAAGGGCTTGGAGTTTAAGTAGCTGCAGCCCAGCATGCACTTTAATTTTTAAACAAAAGATTATAACCCTACCCATTCTGCTCATTCGTCTATTCAGTAGATGCATTAGCATAATTTTTCCAGGAAAGGTATGGTGATAGATTTATGTAACAAGACAAATAATCCAAGACAAGTAGTAGCCTACGCAAAATAGTAACATTGACTAAGAACATACACAAGAAACAGCAGCTTAAACATTGTCAGAAAGCTCCTCAGATCGAGGTGTTGTTCCAGTATTCAGAACTGTCATATCAAATTACTACAGTCAAGAGAAGAGTTAAGAGTGTTGAATAATTAAAAACTTTCTAATTATAGCATCTCAGGCTTATTAGATACACAAATGTTTAACTGGGTCAGTTCATGGGGAAAAAAAAAAAAAAAGAAAAGAAAAGAAAAAAAAAAAAGCAACTGGCCAAGTATTATAATTTTATAATCGGTATAAAAGACAATCGGAATTATATGATGAATCCTGCATACCCACCTGATCTAGACTGCTGTATCTCTCTGTGTTCACTAAATACTGGTGCTGAAATAAAGTTTGATGTGCACAGTTACAAAATAAGTTGTCCCCACATAAAATCTGCTCTTCCTCTCAAATATTCGGAGGCTATCTTATCCCCTTTTAAAGGGTATAAAAGGGTGCTGCTTTATGACCTTTTAAGGAATTCATTATTACTACTACTTTATTTTTGTCAAAGTTTTCTGCATCTTCCCAAATCCCTGACTCTGTAATATGCTTCATAATGCATGCCCGGAGAACACTGTGATCCATATCAAAGCAGCATTTTGGTAATTTTATAGTTCTTCCATTTCTCATAATTTTTCCACTTCATTGAAAGGTACTTCGTTTTTCTGACAAAGGATCAACATATTTTCAATTTGTATTCTTGCATGAAATTCAAGTATACTATTTATTTCAGTGAGGATACTCTGGACCTAATATAGAACAAGGGAATGCATAGAGTTTTTTACATTTTATTGACATTTTAATGACAGCAATCTGGAAAAAGTTCAGGAATTCTATATTCACTGCAAAAGTGGAGGTTTTTTTCTGTTTCTGTTTTCCTTTTTGGGTCTTGGGGTTGCTTTTTTCTATTAATCTTACATCCAGACTTGATTTTTTTTTCAGCTAAGCAATAGAAATCTAAATAAATCACCAGAAATATTTCACTAGCCTCTTTCCATCACTTTCTTGGATTTGCATCTTTCCAGAAGCCCTCAGCTGAACTGTTGTTCAGAGAAAACAGCAGACCACAGTAAGTCTAAATACAGAACTGGGGCCTGGGGTGATCAGAGGAAACCAGTTGTTCCAGTTAGAACTGTAGGATGTTTCAGAGGTGTCACTGTGGCTATCTGAATTGACACCTGGTGAGGGGATCAGAAGGAATATTTTGTTATTTCACAGAATCATAGAATCATTTGGGTTGGAAGGGACTTCTGAAGGTCATCTAGTCCAACCTCCCTGCAGCAGGCAGGGGCATTCTCAATTTCACAAAGTGCCACAGGATTTTAAACTGATCAGCAGTGATACATCTATAAAATGGGCCTGTAACTGGAACATGAATCAGTGTTTATGAAAAACAGTGAGCATCAAAACAATTTTTTTAATCAATCATGGATGTTCTTCCATCTAGGTAGACTAAATCCAGTGCTGCTTAGCTTTTATGAACCGTAGCTTAGACTGATATGGGCTATAGTTTACGGCTTTACAACCCATAAGTACTACAATATATTTTGTTATCTTTCCTTCATTCTCTACATCATCTCCATTATTATGGAGTGTAAATATTTTGTCCCTAAGAATAACATCAGAATGTTGGTGTCCGCATTTTATTTCACTGAATCAATTTTATTTCACAACGTATTGTGAGATATTGTGAAGAATAGTACTTCTGGCACTGTAGTCTGAGGCACTTAACACTAGCAGACTTTGACTGTCTCCTGCTCCTTCACTGAAACTGGTTAAGATTCTTCAATGCCAAAGCCTCTATAGACAGAGAACAGAAAAGTAGGTTCTTAGCACATGGTCATGGATGTAGAAATCCACTGACACTGACAGGGCAAATCTTTTCCTCAGAGCGTATTTGATTTCTGCTTGACAATAGCATTATAATCTCCAAGTACTTATTGTCTGACTTTTTTCCAAAGGCATCTGGAACAAATAACTGAGATTTGTGTAACTTTATGAGTGAACATGGGAGGGCTGGCCTCACATGCACAGATTTCGCTGTTACAAGTTTTCAGGTGACACAATAACTGGTGTTCATAACAGAACATATTTTGTTTATCCCATAACTCATCTTTCTAAGACTCTTCTTAGACTCAAAGTCTCAGAGCTAACCACAAAAGAGTCCATCTTAATTATTTTGTTTTTCCAGACTGGGAAGCAGAGAGATGAGGAGAGGATGTGACTCCTGAAGCTGGCCACAGATGCAGCACTTGTGACCAAGCTATGGACATCTGAAGTAAGCAGGAGAGAGATGGGGAAGATTACTAGAGAAACACAAGAGGAAAGGCTGTAAAGACACATAAAAAACATTAAGTAAGTATCAAATCATATAAAATACGAAAACCAAGAACTATAGATGAAGAAGGATATGGAAAGTAGAAAAGATATAAAGAACGTGAAAAAATATTAATATAAATAAATATAAGGATAGATTAATATTTTTACAATATTTTTTGTGTTATTTTCATGAGTGAAAACTGACATGACCATAGGTCTACTCTGAGCTATTTTAAACCAATATTGGTCTGGAGATGATTGTTAGGCTTAAGTGTTCTGATTAATATATATATCAGGACATGGATTATATATCATGCAGACTGAAAAAAGAAACAGCACACAGTGGCAAATACTGATTTCTGTCAAATAGTGCATGGGAAAGACACATTTTTCAGGAAAGGCAAGACTGTAAAGAAGCCCAATCCCAAAAAATGAAAATTAAAGATGTTACATCAGTGACATGTAGACAGGTGCTCCATATAAGCTATGTATTTTACATTGTTCTATACTGATTAAGCAATGTGATGCTGCTTTTCATATCGTATGTTTTAAAATCAAAACTCATTGAACTGTGAAGACTTGTTATACATATATATTATAAACATTGCATTATATATATTTAGTGCCTGTATATTTTTAGACATTTGGTAATTCCTTAACTATGTTCCTAATAATGTTTTTCTCTGTCCTAATCTCTTACAAAGCAAGTGTGCTGTAACCCTCAATTCTCAGGTTTTCAGATTCCCAGTCATCTACTAGAATCATGTAACTTCTCCTATCTCTGTTGAATGGCAAGATGAATGACTGCACACTCATTATTACTCTCTGATTGTCATTCAAGTCACTTCACAGCACTTTCTCTACAGGCACAAAGCATTTGTGAATAGATTATATTTTTTAAATGGTAAGAAAGCTACAATTGCTTAGCATCATGACTAGCTCAGATGGAAAATGGAGAATAATGTCATTTGAACAACTAATAGAGATAAGCAAAAGCAGGTATCTCATTACCCAACTGCTTATTATGGTGATCCCACTATCTTGATTTTAGGGAGTAAGTATTTGTTTGCAAGTGTAGGGAGAGGTGTGACAGGTTTGGAGACAGTTACAGATGATGGGAAGCTCCACTGCCAGATGACAGATTAAGATGTCCTTGCATTGAGCAAGAGTAGTATGAGCAAATGCCCACACTACCTTTGTGTGTGTGTTGATTTGTAAGGTTCAGAATCTGAAGTGGATTGCTTCATTTTGAGAATAGCTGATGCTTATCTGTGGACAGAACTAAAATACTCCCTGGGTTGCATGTGCTGAAAAAGCATAGAAAAATAAATACGACTGCTACCTCATAGAGTTTAACCTCTAAATATAAAATGGAGATGAAAGGTGGCATAGGAAACGGAGGGACAGTGGACTGGCCAAGGCTGAAGCATATTTAGTAACACTGTGAGAGTAACTTGTGGTTTAACCCCAGCCAGCAACTAAGCACGACACAGCCGCTCACTCACTCTGTCCTGGTGGGATGGGGGAGAGATGGGAAGGGTAAAAGTGGGAAAGTTAATGGGTTGACATGAAGACAGTTTAACAGGTAAAGCAAAAGTCCCGCGCACAAGCAGAGCAAAGCAAAGAATCCATTCACTACTTCCCATCAGCAGGCAGATGTTCATCCATCTTCAGGAAAGCCAGGCTCCATCACACGCAGCAGTTACTTGAGAAGACAAACAGCACGGTTCCAAATGTCAGCCTCGTCCTTCTTCTTCCCCCAGCTTTATATGTTGAGCAGGATGTTGTATGGTGTGAAATATCTCGTTGGTCAAACAGAGTCAGCTGTCCCAGCAAGCATTCCCTCCCAGCTTCTTGTGCACCACCAACCCTCTCACTAGTGAGGTAGCGTGAGAAGCAGAGAAGGCCTTGACGCTGTGTGAGAACTGCTCAGGAATAAGGACAACATCCCTGTGTTATCAACGCTGTTTTCACCATGAGTCCAAAACATAGACCCATGCAAGCTACAATGAAGAAAATTAACTCTATCCCAGCCAAAATCATCACAGAGCAGAATTAAAATTACCTTAAACCCAGCCCAGTAAGTTGTTCCCTAAAACTTGGGGTTGTTTTCCCTAACAGCAGGTACTAAAATAAGCTCTGTCACATTAGATTCTCCTGATGGTTTTTTTGAGAGAAACAGGCACATTCTGAGGGAGATTCAACCCCCCAGTATATGCCCCTTTTCAAGACTGCCACCATTCTCTGCTGCATCAAGTGAGAGCTACGTAACACATCTGCAATTGGGCACATCAGTTATATATCTCAAACAGAGTATGTCCCATAAACCTGACCAATAAACTAAGCATAATTAGCCAAGCAATACTTTGCTATATGCTTTAGTCGTTGATACTAATGATTTCTCACAACTGCTACAAACAGGAGGCAGGTGAAAGCATCTTGCTCTTTCTTTTGTTAGCAGGGAAGGGATTATTTTCCCCAGAATATATGGTGGACTTGAGCTGGGCAGTTTCTTTCCTTTAGTCCTTTACTTAGAAACACTCAGAAACAAATTAATTTCATGCATCCTTATGCATTGGTAATAAAAAGTTTTCTAATAAATTTTCATACAGTTATGCCATCAGCATAAAAGAGAAGAAATTACCTGTAACACCAGGAAACCCTAGTTCCCTGTATTGATTTCAGTTCAGCAATCCTTCACCACACAAAAGCCCACACACCCACAGACCCAGCAGATGCCAGGCTTATCGATGGGCTGAAATAGGAGGGTGTCTTCAAAAACCAGTGTTTTTGTTCCTGTCCTATTTATCTCTTAGAAAAATGAAGCCTCTCTCACCCCAGAAGATTCATTGAGGTCTTGAAAGAAGAATAGATGTTTTATGTGTGATAAGATGGTTTTCCAAATAACATAGTTCATTCATTTATGTCAAGAGAAATATAAGGTAAAATTACAGTGTTATATTATGCATACTTTAGATACATCTTGTGTGCTGTAGAACGTATGCTAAAGTAAAAGGAACAAGTATTTATTGTTCCCTGGGAAAGGAAGGGGCATATCAATGTTTTTCCCTAGAGATGTGGACTTGTTGTGTCTGACATGCCCATCATATCTTTAGCTCTTTAAAAGAAACAAAATTTTTGTCAGTATCAGTTGATTTCTTAGTTGTATTTTGGTACACAATGCAAATTCTAGAGGCACACAATTGATTACACCTCTGCTTAATTACACTTTATAATTTTTCTCTGCAAGTATTTTACATGCAGAGCTGTACTGGCACATGTGCTAATACATAACAAAGGGCAATCACTGCAGACCTCCTTAGGGCCCCATTGCAAATGTGTGATACACTGTCTGTAAGGCTGTAGGTGCCCACTATAGCAGAGAGCACTGAGCAATTCAAACTTGCTGCTACCTTAGGCTGCCCAGCACCAAGTTCCTATGTGGACAACAGAGTGGGATATTTGCAATACCTGCTCTTCTCTGATGAGTTGTTCTCTTACACTGAGGAGTCACAGTCACGGCCTGAAACATCATGGGGCTACAGAGCTGCTCTCACTATGGTCTCGCTTGCTAGAAATTGAACACAAAATATTAATGTAGTGCACTTTCACGGAAATATTTCTGCTGGTTTTGGATTAAAGAGCACATTTTTTTCCATTTGGTTTAGGCAAGGTCCTAGGGGACATTTCATAGAGGACGAGGCTGACATTATATAAACTGTGTTCTGCTGCATTGTGCTATGTAGCTTGGGCCATGGGACAAAAATTCAAAATAAAATTATACTTGTTGTCTCAAAAAAGACAATCCAAAAAGGAGATCAAAAGAACAAAGGACACATCTATTAGCGAGTGTTACGGTGCAAAAGGGACATTTCCATCAAGGGAAACATTTGGCATCAAGGAGCTGGCACCATATTGCATGTATTACACAGGGAGAAGGTTATTTTGGACTAGCTCTGATCCGGTCCCATAAGAGAGTGCCCAATAGCAGTAGAAGTCCCTGAAGCGCACTCCTGCAGCACATCTCATTGTCCCATCCTACACAAACCCAATTTCCTTTTCCAAGACCCCTTTGCAGTGGAAAGCAATGAAGAGTAAGTCAGGACAATCAAGAGCTTAGTCTCAGAGGTGCACTTCAGATCTGAACCAGAACACTAATGACTAAAAGAATGTCTTTGATCCTCTTTATGCATGATCCGAACTCCAGCAATGGAGCTTCCTTTCTCTCCACACAGTTTGAAGGGAAGGGATGGAATTACTGGCCAAGAAATGGAGGGAAAAAGAGGGAAAAGAGGAGTGACAGCACAAGCATTTTGTTGACTGCCAGTGACACCTTTTATGTAACTAATGATCCTTAAAACTTTGTGATTTCAGAGCATGGCTGAATGCAGATGTTGAAGAAGGAATAATCAGTGGAGACAAAATTAACATCATATTCTTGGCTTCTCTGTTCATTAGGATACATTGAATGTGTGCAGACCACAGTGTTAATGACTCAGCCAATCTGTCAACCAAAGGGTTCTGGAATATGTATTAAGAAGTAATGAAGTGTATAGATAATCAAAGCGCTGCAGAAATTAGGAGAGGCTTTCTTGAAGGCCCCTGAATCAATATGTATACCAGGTCACATTAAGACTCTTGCAACATTTGCATGCTCTCAGCAAAGGGTTAATCATAGCTAGCATGCAGATATCTGGAAATGAAATCTCAAGAAAGTTTTGACTCGTTTGTGTTGTTCTGATGATGCATTATTAGCAGCTCCCTCCTCCTTTTTTTTTACCTCTTCATTTAGCAGAATCCAACATTTCTTTGCATATGTGAGTATAAAAGTATAAGAAAAAGTATAAAAGTACATATTTGGTATTTTAATCAAAATGAGCTGCATCTTGGTTGATCCTTTATTGCTACCAGTTTCTCAGACCCTGTAGAATATGCAAAAATTAGCTCAAGCTGCAATATGAGGCCAACAAAACTAAAAACCTAAATCCTAGAGAGAGGTGGGACTAAAACTTGCCCAAATGTCTGCGATGTCAGAATTTGCAGAAAATTGAGCAGAAAAGGGAAAAACAAACAAACCAACCACACACATATGAGAGGGAGGGAGGGAGGGAGGGAGGGAGGGAGGGAGGGAGGGAGGGAGGGAGGGAGGAAGGGAGGAAGGGAGGAAGGGAGGAAGGGAGGAAGGGAGGAAGGGAGGAAGGGAGGAAGGGAGGAAGGGAGGAAGGAAGGAAGGAAGGAAGGAAGGAAGGAAGGAAGGAAGGAAGGAAGGAAGGAAGGAAGGAAGGAAGGAAGGAAGGAAGGAAGGAAGGAAGGAAGGAAGGAAGGAAGGAAGGAAGGAAGGAAGGAAGGAAGGAAGGAAGGAAGGAAGGAAGGAAGGAAGGAAGGAAGGAATAGTGCCCAATGGCTGTATGATGTGAACACTGAGGTCAAGGATTTCCAGCTGAGATGATAAAAACTGGAAACTCCACACTTAGAAACTACTTTCAGCCAAGTAATTGTGGAGGGGTCAAAACAATTTGCATAATTTCTGAATGGTTACAGTCTGACAAAACACACACTGAGCAGTCAATTTCGCTATTACGCTTAGGTTAGGATCCATCATTTAAATCAGTTAAAATTACACTGTGTTTACACAAAGCTCACATTTCGGTAAATGACTTAACAGCGAAAGAGTTATTAAGGCACCATTTGTTTTATTTTAGTTATTGATGTGGAAACTCTCCTCCCCACCTCCCTGTGCTGTCTGGCATCTCTAAAATCATTCATTAATGGATTGGTCCCTCACTATACAACACCACTCCCCAGCAATCCCAAGTGTTCCCTTCTGCCAGCGATAATTCTTCCTAAACTCAGGATCTTAAACGTCTCCTCGGCTTCTGCTTGTCCCTGGCGGAAAGCACACGTTCTGCTCCCATCACTAAAAATAATTGTGTTGATAAATCCAGTGACAGATGTCCGGACCTTATCTCCTTACCACGGCAGAACCTGCCGCATCTACTCGCCAGATCGGGAATTAGCTGGGAGGAAGGAGGAGCGGACACGGAGCTACGGTGTTTGCCCCTCTTAAACCGGAGGGCAAGCAGCGGCTCTGCCGCCACCAGGCTCCCGAGCGCCCACGCCCCTCTAACACCGCCGACCGGGACCGGGGGAGCGGCTGGAGCCGGGAACAGTCCCCGGAGATCGGTACTGGGGCGTTCGCTTACCCCCACCCTCCAGTTCCCGCCCCTCCTGGGCGGGGCCCGGCGTCACCACCGGAACGCCGGAAGCGGGAACCCCACCGCCCACCCCGCCCCGCCTCCTGCCGGAAGCGGGTCCCGCCCCGCGCGTGCTCACCGGCGGCTTTGCCCCCGTTCCCCCGTTCTTTCCCTTCCCCGTTTCCCTTCCCTCCCTTACTCGCCCCCCCCCCACCCCTCTCTCCGGTGCCTCTCGCCGCCCGAAGCGCGCCCGCCCGCCCGCCCGCCTCCGCCTCGCGCGGCGCGGGGGCGGGCCCGCGCGCCCCCGGTGACGGTGACGCCGCCGCCTCTGCGGCGCCCGCAGCCCCGCCCCGCCCCTCCCGGCCCCGCCCTCCGCCGCGGGCCGCGCGCGCGGGGGCGGTGCCAGGCGGCATCAGGGACTCCGCTCTGCCGCCCGCCCGCCTCATTCGCTCCTCCGGCGGGCAGCGGTGCTCACACCGCCGACGCAGGTAAGCGCCGGGGCATCCCGGGACGAACGGGCCGGGAGGAGGTGGCTGGCGCTCCGCCACTGAGACTGGGGAGGGAGAGAGCGCTGGGGCGGCGACCCCTTCCCCGCCGGCTCCGCTGCGGGGGAAACGAGAGGGCGGCGGCGTTGGGACGCCTGACGGCCCCGACCCCGCTGCACTTCCACATCCTGGGGGAGGTGGCGGCGATGGGGGGGGGGGCGGCTACCGCCCGGTCGCCCCTAGCCGGTGGTTTGTGCCCGCCGGCCCCACCCTGGGGTGGGGGGAGAGGCTGGCGCTCCCCCGGGCGGGGCTCGGAGCCTCCCGCGGAGGCCCGTCCGCCGTCACCCGGCCGCTCCCTGAAGGTTACGGGCGTCCACCTTGGGGATCTCCCGCCCCGGGCCTGTCGCTGCCCGCCGGGGCGCTGAGAGGAGCGGGGAGGGGACGGCGGAGCTGTCGCGGTGTGGGGGCGGCGGGGTCCAACCGCCTCCTGTTGCCGCGGGAGCGGCGTGAGGCGTGAGGCTGAGGCAGGTGCGGGCGTCCCCACCGCCGCCTCCTGCGGGTGCGGGGTGAGGGCGGCCAACGCCCGCACCTGCAGCGGGATGAGCGCTGCGCGGCCGCGCCTTCACCCCCAACAAAGGGGCCGCGCCTCGGGGCCGGTGAGGAGGGAGCCGGGCTCTCGGCCGAGCCTGCCCGGGTCGGAGTGGCTGCCGGGCGGCGGCTCCTGCCGTGTCAGCCGTAGGCGCCGGAGCCTCTCTCTGTGTGTGCGCCTTGCGGTTCGAGGATGAAGGGGAGCAGCGTTTCTCTGGCGTTTAATTCCTGCTCGCTTTCCTCTGCTCTTCTTTTCTGTGGTGGTGCACGCTGAAAGGCGTTGCTGCTAACTATAGCCTGGCTTGCCTGCAACAATACGAAGAAGTTCCAACTCTGCCTGTTAAGTTGCCTAAATAAAAGAGCCTCTCGATGCTGATCTGCTTGGTTAGGTAAATAATTTGGTGTTTACTTTGGGGTTTCCTTTAAATGGGATGTAAAAGCTTCAGCTCCTTCCCCTTAATTGAATCTCTTGCAAATTATGATATTAAGTGGGCCACACGTATCCCAAGGGTCACCTGGAGAGAGATTTTTGTGTGATCAACGAGCACTCCTGGCAGAAAGACTGCCAAAACGTTTTATTTTCACACTCAAAAGGGTACTAATATTATGTTTGAAGCTTGCGTTTCAGCTTCTCATTGGAAAGAGGTTTTGCGTCTTGCAGGGCAGACCATTACACTTCCACAAGTGGAAGCAAATACATACACCTGATGGCGTTTCAGTGTCTGGAGATAGGTTAAAGAGACTTCTGCATGAGAAGCTAAGAGTCATTCTTTGCCTTTTCCCCTTTTCCAATGATAGTTAAACTGCAAAGAGTAGTAGCTCCTTGGGGAGGGGTTGAATGGACTGGAAGAGGATACTTAGTTGTCAGTAAGTAGCTATCAGTATAATTAATAGTGATTATAATTGGATTCTTAAGTAAAAAAAAAATATTTTTTTTCCTCTCCTCTGGACAGTGCATTGATCTAACACACACCTTGACATTTAAATCTTGGGAAATTGTGAGCATTCTCAATAGACTGAAGAGCAACTTATGTGATGCATAAATCTCTAATGTGAGTTTAAATCCTTTAGTCTGAGCTTATCAAATATTTTTTAGAAGCCTCTAAATGGTAGAAGTTACAGGAGTTGACAGTCCTGTAAAAAATGGGAGAATGTGACATACTGTTGCACAAAAAAAGATCAGAAAAAAACCCTAGTCCACTGGATGAATGGATGATTAGTGAACTGTGGGGGTCAAGTAAGCTGTGATACTAAACAGTGAATGTGCTCCTCTAACTATTGCAAATTTCTTTGCCTCATTCTTTACTTTGTCATGTTCTTCTGAATTTGAGAAGGGAAAAATAAAACCACATTAGGGTGAGGTTGGTATTTTGAGTTGCGTGCACTTTGGTAATGCTGAAATGTAATTTTATTTTATTTTTATTTTTTTAGACCTTAAAAAAAGGATCTTTATCCAAGCAAGAGATAGCAAGAATGTCTGCTAGCTATGCATTTGTTATCCGTGTCACCTGTGGACATGCACTCTACAGAAATAATCCTTAAAAACAGTAGGCTATTTGGGAGGGAAAAAAAAATGGAGGATGGGGGCAGGGAGACATGTGGCCATGTGGATAAGACAGTGCTGACTAAAAGCAACCAAGGAGGAACACAAGACTGATAAATAAGTGATGCTGGAGACCTTGCAGTGGTCTGTGTGTCATTGAGACTGACTTGCATAAGAGCAGTTGTGTTCACCTCAGTCACATCATGAGATGACATAACTGCATATACATTTTCTACAGGATTACCTTCAAACAGGGATTTTCTGTTTAAGGTGAGGTTTTACTCATGTTAAATTTCAAGTGCATCTGACTTGAAAGAAAATAATTGCTGAAGCAAAGGGTGGTGCTGTCTTAGAAACTGTTGTATGGCAGTCTCCAGTATCTAAGAATAATGTAGGTACAGTGTTTTGTTATGTTAAACATTTTTTAGCCAACTACGTTTCAGATAGTAGAGAACAGCATGATTTTTTCCTTCAGTTTCACAATTGAAGAAGAAATAATTGGATAAGAAAAATCTTGGTACCTTGTGATTATGTTAGTTTGTTTTGTCAACCTAGCTAGTGCTACAGGATATTGTGGTCCTGGGAGTAAGTTGTTGATCACATGCCTGGTGTGTTCTGGACCCTGGTGTATTTCCCACCCTCATAAGAGTGCTTACAGTCACCTTTCAGTCAACCTGTAATGGCTCCAAGCTACTGAAATTACTTTGCATAAAATGAAATCTATTTTAAGGGAACAGGGTAGTTTGGTAGGGTAGTAAGAGTATTTTCATTTAATGTATTATAACTTCCTACATCTCACATGCAATTATGGGACAACTGTTTTAAGTCTCCTTCTTACCTTATGAAGAATTTATGTGAGGAGCCAAGAAAATAGAACAGTTGCTATAATTACTGTACATCCATTAAACATTCTGAGAAATGTTTTACATTTTATAAATTACTAAGTAGGGAAGAAATGGTTATATATTATTAGTCTGATGCAGTACTTAAAATCAACTCTTGAGATAATTTTAAAATGTTACTGGTAAGTCTTCCTTTCTACAGAACCTGAAATGATTTTTAGTCCTTGGGGGATGTAAAGAACTTAAGAGTCACTTTGACTATAGCAAACGTGCCTTGCAGACAGACTAGTGAGTTGCACTTCTTGTCATGTTTTAAGTATTGCAAATCAGAGTGAGCATTTACCAACCAAGGATTTGTCAGTGGGCACAGCTGCTTGTTGAATCTCTTTGGTAGATGTGCAAGCCACAAACAACTGGTTAGGCTTATACTGCTGAGTTGGAGGAGCTCTACAGAGCAGCAAAAACATCTGAAATTGCTACTAGGATAAACAGTACTGGGTTTAGGAGTGGGAGCAAGTTGGAAAGAAATGTAGTGTAAGCTAAATAACAATGCCTTTAGAATGACCTGATGAGATAACCAATTGTCTTTGCCTAGAGGGTGGCTTAGTGTTACTACTGTTATTATTATATTAGTATTGCTACCAATGTTTTCTTCAGGATTAGTTTTGTGTCTATCAGAATTCCCAGCACCTTTGAGTCAATAGATTGGTAATACTGAAGTGCTGCAAGTTGGGCACACAAGGGAAGAATGGATAAAGGGGTGTATAGGAGAGGTGAAACTAGAGAAAATGCAATTAAAAAGGCAGCTACTGTAGAGAATTCAAAATAGTCTAAGCTGTAATCAGTTTATAATGGAGATGAGCCAAGAATGCAGAGAAGGTATCACAAACAAGAGACATGGGGAGCTGGTTGTGTAGTAACTCCACAATCGTTACTTTAAGTGGAATTGATGATGCTTATTTTGTGATATCAGTTCCTGAGTTCAAGCAATTGCAATATGCACTAAATTCCTACCAGTACAGTTCATTTAATGTACCACACTTTTCTCTGTAACTTTATTACATCATTTGATGCAAGAGTGTGGGAATGCCTGGTGCAGCCGCCCAGTGCCTTCATTAAAAATTGTCGTGTAAATACACCCTATGACCAAACAAGTATTCCTGCAAATTATGGAAAATGTAATTTTGGAAAGGAGCTTGGCACCTGCTCCTAGTAGGTAGGTAGCAGGGATCAGCTGTTCACACAGGATTATGTACCTGTTTCATTTTCTTCTCTGAAATGCTAACTCAATACCCTCCTGTGTCACTGTTAGACTTGATCTTTAACTCAGATCCTTGTCTTCAGCAGTCTGAGAATGCTATGTGTAACATTCCACATATAGGCAGGCAGAAATGTTTCTGTCAACATTAAATGGAGTGCAGTAAACACAGTCTTCCAGACATTAAACTTCTGTGAAGAATGTTAAAAGCCAGCTTTTAACTACCAGTGTGGCAGTCCTTCTCTTCGCTAGTGCTCCTACAGCACAGAGTAAAGCTAATCTGTTATTTCAGGGTTATACCAGTGCACTCTAGTTGATACAGCTGTGCTGTTTCCTGAAAGTGTTTTTAGTATGGAAGTACTTCCCCAGTGGAATTTATTTTGGACCTCAAAATAAAAAGAAACTATACAGATGGGAAAATAACATTAGTTTGACAGATGTCTGCAGGCATGCTGTGTCAGTCACAAAAAAACACCTTTGAGTGGTGAGGTCACGACATGGAAGAGGTTTGATTAGACAGACCCAGAGGCATTATTCAAAACAAAGCTAGTATAAGCTCATCATTAACCATCTCTCAGTGTTACCCATGGAAAGCTAAGTAAGCAAGAATCAGATACTGAATTTAAGTGGTTATTGTGTAGAAGAGAGATTTTGGTATGCTACCACTAAATTATGAAGTTTTCACACACTTAACCACCTAAACTAATCCTGCCTTTGTATCATGACATGCAACCAAAGCTTCATTCTAAACCCATAACTGTAATTTTAAGAAATAACACTTTCAATTGCACACTTCTATCTGTGAGGTCAAATTTTTATCTAACAGTATCCAAACAGAGTTCGTGACACATGCTTCGGTGACTGGTCCAGTGAGGTTATACCTGATAGCTACGTACACTTTATTGCAACTTGAATTCTCTTAACTTACTACACATCAACTTTTTCTAATTTGTCACCTATTTGATGATTATGAAATTTGTTTTTCACTGGTATAGTTCACATTGTGAAATTAGTTATGCAGCTCTAGTCTGTGTGATTTGTTAAACCTCATTTATTTCATGCTTCAGGTTGTCTTTTTTTTTTTTTTTTTTGTCTGCTGCTAGTCAAGCACTGTGGCTTTGAGATTCCAGCTCATTCATATGCACTGGGAGTAAAGTATATAACAAAACAAAAAAACTTAACCTAGAAAGGAAATGCTGTACTCTGGACTCCTCTATATAGTCCAGTATTGTCATTTAAAGATAATTTAAAAAGCAGATGTATTCCATTAAACATAAGAAATTGCCTTCTTTTAAGCAAGTTCACTCTTTAAAATATTACTAGTGGGTAGTGTTAGAGGAAAGAAAGATGGCTACATGCAACTTCTATCATGAAACTCAGTGTGGTCTGCAACCCTATTGGAGTCCCCCAGAAGAAAGTTACCCACTGAAACTTGAGATGCATAAAATGCTAGCACTTTATTGTTTTTATCTGTTCAATAAAGACAGTGATAAAGAACAATAAGGAAGCTGCTAGTCTGATTTTTATCATTTCGTTTTTCAATATTAATTTCCTTTTAGTGTACAGTGTAAAGAATTTTTAGAACAATCAGTTTTAAAAACAGATGCATTTGTTTCAGAAATATTAAAAAGGACGAACTTAACCACATGCTTCTTACAGGTGCAGTGTTCTTTCTAGGAAGAACTTGTCTCAGGTGAGGGTGTGTAACAACAGTTAAGCAGGAGCTCTTGCTGCCTTTTGGATTTCCAGGAGATGAATTCTAAATCTTGGTCCAAGCAGTCTTCTCTTACCTCTTGTTTTGGTAATAACAAGTCAACTTTTTACCCTTTTGCTGCTGCTGTGAACAGAAAATACTCACTTCTAACTGATGTATGTTGCACATTATTTACATCTCTGTACTTTGTTAAGGAATCCCATTACAGGCACTGGCAACTTGTAATTGCTGTGTTCAGAGCTAGGGAGGTTATAATTTTTAGTTTAATGGTGTTCTTCAAGAGACTGGTAGCTGATAAAGTATTTTAGGAAAGCCTGTATGCCAAGCAACTGCCTCCCTATCAATCACCAACTTTACCTATGAGCTTGAGGTTACAATTACATGTAAAAGAAAGTTTGTTGTTTGTTTTTTTATATATATATAGTTCAGCTGCTCACCAAAGTGCTAGAATTTCTCAACTCCTCCTTGCCCAAGAACTGGAGAGTGAGATATGAAATATTTGCATTTGGAAAAATTCAAAAACTTTTTTTTGTGGTTTTTTTTTTCAATAATTATCTTTACTGTCCTTTCTCTTTAAAGATTTTCATTGGATGTTATGGGAAAGCTGCTTTTTCTTAGTTAAATTGGTTTGGCACATGTTGAACTTTTCTAGTAAAAGTGTGTCTATTTTTCTGTTTGACCTATATATGTTGTATTATCTGCTTTGCAAAAGCTGAGCTTTATAGCTCTTGTAGTCAAAAGAGAGACAGCAGTGAACTAATCTAACAAAAGCATTCTTCTCTGCAAGATGTCTAAGAACTTGAAACCATGTGTGTAACATGCATAATTTATGTGAGTTTCTTCAGGCTGGAGATTTTTTAGAAGTATTGCAAAACCAAATTAGTTCTACTTATCTTAAGTGTAGTTTGCAAAACTTGAAGAAAACTATCTGTTGCTTTAGGAGCAAAGTTATATTGTAATTTTTGTAGTAGGTTTTACTACAAACTTAGGTAAGAATTTTTCTACAGATTTGGCAAAAAAAAATTCTGGGAAGAGAAACTGAAACAAACAATCTTGCAGCCAAATACTAGTTTCTTGTTTTGTTTGGGGTGAATTGTTGGTAGTTTGAAGGAGAGGTTTTCAGGAACATACTTTCTGTTTGTAAATAGACTTAAGCTCTTTCATGCCCACCATTATCTGTGAAGAATGGAAAGATATTTAACAGCACTAACCTTTCCAGACTTCACCCAGGACTCGGACTGTGTGTCCATTAAAGTAGAATAAATAAACCCCTGTCCTTATTTTGTTGAGACAGAATTATAAAATAGTGTTTCTGTTCAGAGAAACTGTAGTTTTGACAGTCTGCAGGGTCTAATTCTGTGAGAACAGAGAGATAAGATGCTCTGGTATGTGGGTTTCTGTAGTGACCAAGGTCAAGAGTAGTTTTGAGCCATGCAGATGCAGTGGGCCAGGAGTGGCAAAGCCCAGAGCAGGACTGGCCAGCTGAACTATTCCATACCTTAAACACTACTCAGGAAGTTTGCAGGGATATAGGTTTTTTTGTTTGTTTTTTTTTCTTATACTATGGCTGCCTTCCCAAGAGGGTGCCCGAAGCCGCCTCCTTGGCTGCTGTGACTGTCACCTTCTCCCTGGAGCTGTTGTGCTCAGTGTTGGCATTCAGCCTGCACTGAGAGGAGGGCACAGCTCTAGCCTGTTGTCTGGAGCTGAGGGTCACTTTGTATCTTACTTTAGTGTTGGGCTTTTGGGCTTAATGTTCATTATTATTATTACTATTAAATCTGTTTCCACTTCAACCCATGGGTCTCCTTTCCTTTTTCTGATTCCTTCTCCCGGGTAGGGTTGGGTGATAAAGCAACTGGCCAAACTGCAACAGCCTTTAAAGAAAAAAACAAAGCAAAAAACCTGTAAAGTTAGCTTCTGAGTCTCTGTAGAACTGTTACTTTTAGAAGTACCACAACTGAACTGAATGAATACAAGTGACCATCTGGAAATTAAAATGCTTTCATAAATCAACAGTAGAGAAGGTTTTGCAGGCCAGAGGAAATCCTGTATTATACCATGCAACATGGAAAAGGTATTAAGTCACATACTTCTCACTGGAATTTAAACATTCATGTGTACAGAAAGGAATACAACTCACACTTGGTAGTATTTTGTGTTGCAACATGTGCAGAATCAATTTTTGATAAAGATATCAGATTTCACCATAGACAAATCTTCTGTAGTAGTTCTTTTGGCAGTACCTTTAAAATACCCAAATACCCTGGATTTAGTCTGTGGCTACTGCTGGAATGCCTTTAGTTTTTTTGTTGCATGCCTGACCACAGGAAGAGACACAGTTGAGATCCATCTTATGGTATGGAATAGTACACCATCCTCAGCAGTGCCTTTTCCAAGACTCCTTGCTTTTGGAATGTGATTACAAAACTAATTTTTACGTTGTTTAGGAGAATTTTTTGGTAGTTGCTTTACTTGGTTATTCAGAAGGATATATAATGTTCATTATATTCAGAAACTGATCCATGTTTTTTCCATACATTACTGCATAAAGAACACTTTTTAGCTTATTCTGTTCAAATACAACTTACATTCTTATAAGCCATTTAACAGTTCTGCAGTATTCTGAATTATCATGTGCATAAGAGCTGTCAGAATTCAAGTGGGAACAAAAAGCAAAGTGTAAAAGTTAGAGCTTCTTCATGATTTGAGAATGTTTAACTTGGAACTGTCTTCTGTGGTACTACAAGGAAAATCTGACTGGTATTTTAAGCAGGGCAAGTTCAAAACCACCTTGCATTGGTGCTTAATATGTAAATTGATACATTTACCCTAATATTTGCTTTGCCAGCAATCTTAAATAGAAAAATAGAAAGCATTGCAATAATTAGGGAAAGGACATTAAAACAACCATATTTCTTAAATAGTTGATTAAAAGTCAAAGAGGTACTTATTGCATTTTCTGAAATTGCTTTACACAAATATGGGACTGAAGTCACAAAACTGCATAGTATCTGAAGATACTATGGTCTCAGAAACAGAAAATATTTTCTAATCACAAGCCAGTGCTGAAAAACAAAGGAGAAAATGGTGTTTCAAATTGGGGTTTGTAGGCAACACTGCTTCACGTACTTAAAAATATTTGAATGATACTAGTACTTAAAGCCACTGAATATTAAAAAACCTGCCAGTCAAAAAGTATTTATCACATTTGAAACAGGCAAAAGGTGTTCTTAGGTTAATGAGCTGAATGAATAATGAGCTATTTTTAGCCACTGCATATTTTATGGCCATATTATGTGAATTAGCCATGAGACTCTACCACATGTCATGTATTTGGTAAGTTATATTGAGCTAAGAGAAGGTTAATTGCCTGACTGGGTGTTTTAGGTCTACTAGATTGACTCTACTGATTTTTCAAATCACAGATCTAACATTCTTAGAAAACACAGTGTCTGAAGCTGTGGATGGACCAGGCTGTCCTTCTGATGATTTCAACTTTGTGAATGCTGTATTACCATGCAACATCAGGTCTATAACCACTTGTGTCCTCGAATCATCTACTCAAAAAGTTAATTACAAGTCCCTGTGTATTTGCAAACCAGTCTCATTCAGTGAGTCAGACATAGGAAATCCTGTTCCCTGAATAAAACAGGAAAAATATCAGGATTTTAGGAGGAGCAATTTTCACTACATATAATGTAAACAGAAGAAGTTACTGGAACAAAATATGTCTAAAAAAGTAATACTCTTACAGTAATTCTACAAAATAGTACTCGCACATTTTTAATTGGGTGGTAAAACAGATGGCAAAGTCATAAAATGAATGAAGTAATTTACTTTGCCAAGTCAGATTTCACTAATGAAATTTGCTTACTACAGCTGGATGATTCCTTACAGGAATAAAATTATTTTTTAAATACAAAAGTCAACATGCTTATACTTTATTAGGTTCCATTTGGATGGTGTAATGATGCAGTCTGCCTGTAGGGAGAGAGAATGTATGCCTGTATTTGTGAAGAGACAGAATTTGGTGGTACATGCTTTTTGATGTCTCTTGCTAATGACCTATGCTTAGTCCTGTGTGTTTGCATGATTTTTGCTGCAGCCTTTAATATAAATGTACTTGCATCTGCTGGAGCACTTGTTCTCTACATCCTTCATTGCAAGAAGCCAATTAATGAAATGTGAAGGATGATGTATTTTGGTATTCTTGCTCTGCTTTTGTTGAAACTTCATCCAACTAGACACTGGACACATAGAGGAAGATGATGCCTACATTGAAAACACTTTATTTGAAAGCTTAAACTTTTTCTATGTCAGGAATTTCATATGAGCTGTTACTCAAACAAGGCTTCTGTGTTCATTCTGTCTGTGCTAATACCTTGAAAGAATTTCAGGTTGTTCATGGGAGTTTTTGCCATAATACTATATGACTGCCCACTGAGGCAAAATAAGTTGTTTTAAGCAGGATAAATTCCCTTAGCTATCAACATCAGAACTTGTCTCACTGTGAAGCCAAGATGCCTCCAACATAACAAGACTTTTCCTACTGACTGGAATGTGTGGATGGCATCTCTCCCGCAGACTGAGTGTTGAGTGCAGCTTACCTGAGCCCAGTGGGAACTTATTTTTGCTTTGCAGATGCCACTTGTCTCTAGGTTTCTCTGTCACAAGTTAACTTTCCTGCCTATAGAGCACATGTCCATATGGCTATTTGATTTTTCTAGCAAATGCACACCTAACAGTGTGAACTTCTAATTAAAGGAAGAGTATAGGATTGTTGACAATTAATGGGATAGTTGTGTTACAGGAAAGCTGGGCTTGTTCTGGCAAACCTGTATTTTTCAAGTATGTCTTTTGTGAGTCTTCTTCAGTCTTCTTGTAAAGAATTTGTTGCAGAAAATCAAGTTAAAATGTTTGGATTTACATCTTCCTTAAAACTCTTTAGACTGTTGAAATATAAGTATACAGGGCCAAAAGGACACAGTGGTGTGGTTGAGATTTCTGTTGAAATTGATGGGGAAAGCTGGTTTTATGATGCTGAATCTTGTTAGAAGCTTTTGAATGCAGGGATCTTGAACTGCTTTTATAAGTGAACTGCTGAGATTCTTTCTGCAAGCTTTGGCATAGTGCCTCCAAGGGAACTCCATTTTTGTTGCTTCCTAGAAAATCTGTAAGCAGCAGCTCTGTGAAAGTGTGAGTGACCTCTGACTTACCAGTCAAATGTTAACTTCTAAATCTGCTGTGTTTGCACTTGAAACACAGGGTGAAAATAGCTGTAGCTAGCATGTCTTCAAGTGGAATTAGCTATAATGTGCCAACTTTAAGTTCTTCCCTCAGTCCTTAGTTGAATAACACTAACTTGAGACCCTGAGTTACTGATCTTGTGTCACTAAAATTCATCCTTGTTGGCTATGCCTTGTCCTATAGATATTAGATGGTGAATAAAATTCAGTAGTAGCAGCTACTTTGCATAGCATCTCCCATTGATGTAATTTGTCAGGAGACTTGGTTTTGTATTGGGTATTTGGTATAGGAGCCTCTTCTGCAGATGTCCTTCTCCTTCAGCCTTTCATTCCTCCTTAGTTTTGCTCGTGCTAGAAGGTCAGCAGCTGTAAGCAACATGGCACCTCTTTGTCTTGCTTCTGAATCCTTGCAAGTGTCTTGTGTGGACAGCTCTGACAGACTAGTGGCTGTGACTATGACTGCCATTACTTTAACTTCTCATGGTATAGAATGTTGAGTCAATACAAAATGAATGCCTTCTGTTAATATTCTAGATGACAGACCGCCATGTTTAGAAGTTAAAGAGGAGACATGACTTTTCCATTTTGTATTAAAGCTACACTTTCACCACTGTCAGCCTCAGAAAATTAAGTTCCTTCAATGATAAGAACAGACTGAGATAGGACATCAGTCACATTGTGAACTTGAGGAAGCAGAAACAGTACTCTCAACTCTGATGTAAATGTTTATATTACCAATGAATAGCTTCACAGTGTAACTTCAGTCTATCGAACTATGAAAACAAGCTTGCTGCTTGTGTTAACCTAGGCACTGTGCTTGAGTTTGTTTCTTTCCCCACTGATCTCTGGATCAGTCTAGATAAACCATTGCAATTATCTAGAATTCTTTTAAATGTTCCATAATAGCAATCACATAACTTACGAAAAGTGAGGAATCTTCAACAGCTGCTAAATTGTTAAGTCTTCCAGTTTCAGTGCATAGATATGGTTACAGTTCAAAGGACCTGTCTCAAGAAGCCACGAAATGTAGGACTTTCTCCTGAGGAGATTTGCTGCTCCTGAGAGATAGAACTTTGTCAGTTTTCTACCCTTAGTAGATGAGTAGGCACCTTAGTAAGTTTGTTTTGTGGGGGTGGGAGAGACAAGCACCTTTTATGGGGAAGAAGGATTCTTACCAAAACTTGAACGTGACTTAACTTTGTTAAAGTCACGGGAAGCTCTGAATCCTAATTTCCCATTAAGCAGATTTATAGTGAAGCTTTCTTTTTAGGAGAAAGACCTTGTGAAAGCATTTCTAAATTGTTATGAGGTGAGATTCAGAGGATTGTTCAGTTGTGTAACGAGACGAGTAAATTCTAAGATAGGTTTGAATATTTGGGTTTGGTTTCCTCTTTCTTTAGGATACTACTTAGAATTTATAGTGATTATTTTATATTTATACAAAATACTGTTGTTACTTTGTGCAGAGTTTGACAGATATTAAGTGTTTAAACTGCAATAAAAACACCAGTCAAACTCAAAACATGGAATGATACTTACTACAACAATGCTGATCTAACCTAAAAAACTTCCTTAGTCTCCAGTTTTTAGAACAGCTGGCATCATGTATCCCACCCCATGTCCTCATGTATTCTATTTCTGGGTCATGGGGTGTTTCTGCTGATGTGGTTTGAGTATTGTAATTGGAAGCAGCTGTTGGGAGGGTTAGGCTCTGCTTGACTCGAGTTGCCTCCCTCCATTTCCAGGAACACTTTTGTTGCAGGAATATCTGAGTCATTCATGAGGTGTCTTCCAGATATTTTGCATGTACTATGCTGTTTTGTGCTGGTCATTTTCAAACAATACATTCTCAAGCATAGTTTTGTTATTGCTAGGTCAGCTGAAACCAGTGGACTCAATAAACAATGAAGTAACTGGGTAAAATTGTGATAAATTTGTTGTTTTGCTTTTTTTACTAACATAAGATTACATTGTTTGATGGTCCCTGAGGATGTGAAATATGTAGACGCTTCAAAATTCTTGGTCTTGTACTTTTTCTCAGCTGAATTTGTAATTTGTAGGTCAGGCAACATGACAGAGTACTGATTCACTTTGTAGGAATTAAGAAGCTTTTGGTAATATTCAAACTCACATGAGAAGATGGGGTTACTGTCAAACAAATACTATAGATTTTCACTTCAGAATGAGACAAAGTTGTTTCTGGAGTTCATAGGTTATACTAAGTGTAAAGTACAGAGTAGTGCTGTTACTGTTTTATTCAGTTAAAAAAAATGATCAGTTTTTTTGTTTAGAAGAACATGAATCTCTTCCTAAATTTTCTTTATCATTCAGTAAGTGACTGAAAAATACTTTGCCTTTCTGGAAGTATTCTGGTCAAAAAATACCGTAGTTCTTAATATTTTGCAGGTAACTCACATATTTCAATTAGCTTCTTCAAGTGTATCAAATTTGAACTCTGTTAAAAAAGCAGAATAAAAGCAAGTGCTGTGATGTATGAGCTACCAGTTGTAATTGATGCTCATTATATAAAACAGTCTTCAGGGAAGAAAGTTACTCATCATAAAAGTGAGTGGGTAATGAGGTTAATATGACAGTCTGGCAAATCTTCATGTAATCTTCTCTTAAAGGGAAGAAAACAAAAGAACAGGAATTAAGTTTTGTTGTAATTTTATGAAGGCTATAAAAATAACAACACAAGAAATTGTTTTTTAATTGAAGAAAGGCCCCACTGTCTCTACTTATTAACTAGAATCTACTAACTGACCAACTATCTTTAAACACAAAGCTATATTTAACTCTTCCCCTTCAAACAAATGCCTGCAGCAAATCAAAGTCCTCCAGTTAAGGACAAAAGCATTTTCACAAAGCCTGCATTCAGCTTTATGTATAGTACTGCAGAAGATGCCAGCTGAACTTGTGCCTGTGATGATGTGACTTCAGTGCAATGCTTCTTCCCGGGCCTCCTCTTGGGGACCTTGCCTTTACGAGACCCCAGGCGATCAAAATAGGCAGAGGAGCTTCTTTATCTCTTTCAGTCACATTCTCTAAGAAAATTAGTCTGATCATATGCTGTGGTCTTTTGAAACTGTTGGCTACTTCTAGGTACATTTTGACAGAGGTTTAGGTGTCTTCGATGTGATTGTTCCTGTAATTTTCCTGAATATCTGCCCCCAGCTAAAAAGGGAGAAATCTGAATCGGTGCTCCCTGTAAAGCAATCACAGGGCAACTGGGTGTCTGTTGCCCTGTTTGGGCTGGTACACAATTACTCCACTTTTTTACTCCCTTTTAATGAACACTGGGGTTGTTGAGGAGGGATGTAGAGGACAAATGGCAATGATGCTAAAGGAAGCATGCTTTGATTAATTGTTTTGAAGCAAGTTATTCTGTAAGAAGGTATTCTGAGGAACAGTTTAAGAGGAGTCTTTGGAATTTGATCAGATAAGCAATATGACTGAAGGGATAAGGATATAAATGGGTTTGGGGTTTTTTTGTTTGTTGTTTTGTTTTGTTTGTTTCTTACCCCAAAACATGTTTTTGGATCCCAGTTTATTGGACTGGAGAAGTAGCTGGGAGGACAAAATAAAGACTTATATAGTAGAGAGTCCAAAGATTCCTACTTGATTATTTCTTCCTTACTGCTGAACAATTTCCTTGAAAACACTATCCTGGGAGATTAAAACCTCTCTTTTTGCTGCCACTTGATCATATTACCTCCCTTTGTGGATCTGGGAAACTACTCTGTGCTCCAGGACTCCATGCAGAATTTAACGTGTTTCTTACCTTGTCCAACCCGTGTTAGAGGAACACTCACCAGCTGGCTCCTCTACCGAGTGGAGCTGAATGTTGTGTTTGAATTCACTGGGGACCAGAGATAACATTGAATTTCTTGCACAGAGGACCTGCTATGTGAAGTGTGAAACTCTGGAGACTTTTGCATGGATTCAGATAGCAGCCAGTCTCTCAAGACAGGCAACTGTTTTACAACTGCAGCTACAAGTTCCTGTTGCTACATGGTGTTAATCATGTATGCTCATTTCAAATACTATTCAGCTACCTACTCTTCTTTCCCTTGACCAGATTTCCAGAGCAAATCTGTTGGACAAGATGCCATTGCTGATGCTGGCATGAATTACAATTATTAGTCCTGCAGTTAGTCTTATTTAATCTAATTGCTCCCTAACCTGGCTCTACAAAAATTACCATGGCTCCAACTGGAAGTCTGCCATTAAACGGAGCATAGGGTTGTACAGGTGGTTTTCTGCAAGCAGGCAATGACCAGCTGTAGGAGCTTTAAAAACTGCTTGCTTCTGTGGAGAAGCCACTGGCATTAATTTGTTTGTGCCCTTATCAGCTCAAGCATGTTGGAAAAGGGCAATTTCCTAGGAGTTTATCTACAGCGAGGTGAGGAGTGATCCATAGCATTTGCCCTTCTGAGTGAAGGTAATATGTTGTTGATCCAGTTAAGCTCTCACTTCCCTTTCAACTTGGGTTACATGAAGAAGAACTGTTTAAAAAAATTTTCATGTATGTCATGAGCTGTATTGCTGTGATGGGGATTTCCAGTGGGTGTGGTAAAAAGTTGATGTATAAATGGATAATGCAGCTATTGACAACACCCTACATGGTTCTGAACATTGCTCTCCTGTAGGGCACCATAGGATTCTAGTGCATGATAAGCCTGTTAATTTTCTGACCCCCAATTTTGTACTGTGAAGATTTCAAAGAAAAATAAAAAACAACAGTATTTTTGAGCTTCATACTATAGGTTTTTTGTCACAGCCTTAGGCTTATCATAATTAAAGTCAGACAATTCAGAAGCTAGATATGACCCTAATTAATAAGTTGGTCTGTATAAATTAAGGGTAGAAAGACTTACTTTGCATGAAACTTCATTTCAAGTGCTCTGCTGTTAAAGTTGGTATCTATGTTCCTATTTCAGCAGACTGAAACAGGTAGAAGTATGTAACAATAGCTTAAAACATCACTTTCAAACTTTCTCCTCTGGCTGACTACTTGCTCCAAAGCAGTCTCTAGATTGAGTGCTGTCTACACAGTCTCAGACTCTGCTTGCTTGATTTGTAATTTATTTCTCTTTTCAAATTGTCTATTATTCATCTGACCTGACTTTTACCAGCATTATATCTTTATTGGATTGTGAAAAACTGGAGAGCACACTGACCTCCCTGAGCCTTTTCTGACTACAGAATGTGGCAAAGTGGTTTTGGCAAGCTTATCTTTAAGATTTGAAGTCTGTGGTAGCTTAAAGTTTTGCTATCTTCAGTATCTTACTGGAATGTTGCTCACTGACAGTTATGTATGGCTTGATGACTCAGGATACTGCTTTGACTGGTTGGGTCAGGTTTTTCTGAGGTGTTTTTTGACTCTGTCTCAAATGCTTCTTTGAAAGGATGTTTTCAAGTCTTCTGAAAATGATTGGCTGCCGTAAAATCTTTCTAGTTAAAGTTGGTTTTGGTTTTTTTTTTTGTGAAAAGGAGCATCATCACTAACCTGACTTGTTTATAAGGATCTTACTGGTTGGTCATCATAGTTTTGCCTTTTCAGGTATGTATCAAATGTTACCTAAAGTACAGAAGGCAGCAGCTTCTCTTTCACACAAAGACACTACCTGTTGAATTGCAGCTTCTAATAAAATAGGAATTTTCACATTGCTGAGTCTACTTTAAGACTTAGTTTTGTTTACAACAAATATTACAGTGTAACATTACTATTGTGTATGTGATTTTTTTTTTTCCCCACAGATTTTTGCACAAAATCACCTGTCAGAATTCTTGCTGAATTCATTTGGACTTTTCCAACACTGAAGTGCTTACAGAAGGATTGCCTGTTTCATTGCTTAATAAGGTTAGTGTAGGCTGTATCTAGGTATACTAGCTAAGTTTCTGTGGTTCTGGGGCATTAACTGTAACCTAATTTTGGCAAACTGAGCTATTGTCAGATGCTGACTAGGATTCAGAGGAATTTTCTTTATATTGGCTGAAAAGCATGACTTTCAGGATACATTTTTTCCTTTAATAGTGAAGGACAAAGATAAAACAACGAGGAGCACTTAAAAATGCAGTGTGGTAGGATGAAAACTTACACATGGCTTGGAGCAATTTTCATGTTCTCATACTCCCTCTTGAGTAACAACAAAGCAATGGTTCTTTTTAAGTCATGATGGCCAAACTGAAATGCTTTTGTTTGTTTGTTTGTTCTCATCTATCTCCTTTTTAAAAGAATTTGTAACAACATTAATTATATTTCTCTGCTACAACTCCATAATTAGAACTGCAGCTTATTTCACTTAGATAACCATTCTGGAGAAAGCAATTTAAACTGATTCATTTTCAATTGCACTTTCATAATTCTTTGACAGCAGAATGAGTACTGTTACTGATGTGATCTGGAGAGCTTTTCACATAGGTTATGGGTTAACTTTGGTAGGCAGTTAAGCACTACACAGCTGCTTGCTTGCTTCCCCTGTTCCAGTGGGATGAAGGAGAGAAACAGAAGGATCAAAGTGAGAAAACTCATGCATTAAGATAATTAACATTTAATCATTAAAAAAAAAAAAAAGTGATGAAAATAAGATGATTGCTCAGCACCAGCCATTCCCTGAACAACAGCAGCCCCAGCAAACTTCCCTGCCAGCTTTCATTGCTAAGTTCTGGCATGGCATAGCCTTTGGTCAGCTCTCCCAGCTGTGTTCCTCCCATCTGCTTGCCCAGCCTCGGTCTGCTCACTGACAGGGCAGTGTTAGAAACAGAAAAGGCCTTGGCACTGTTTAAAAATTGTTCAGCCACAGCAAAAATGTGTGTGTGTTGTCATCACGGTTTTCATCACAAATCCAAAACATTGTGCTGTATGAGATATTCTGAAGACAATTAACTCTATCCCAGCTGAAAACACTATGGTTTTTTAATTTTTTAATTCCAGGAAGGACTGGCTAATCAGTAACAAAGATTCACTCAGCATGCTTTTTACACTTAACTGTCTCAGTGCTAACAAAACCTTAAAGTATGTCCTCAAATAGGGATCTTTATCAGTTTAAGTGAAATTGTCATGCTTCTTACTCTGATTCAGCTGCACACAATTCATTATGCAGAAGGATGTAATTTTAGTGTAAGATTGTCAAATGATTGTGATGGGTAAAGGTAGTGGTGTCTTGTTATTACACTGTAGTATTATATGATAGTTCTGTGTACAACTAAACTGTGCTGCTTGTGTAAATGTGTTCATTTTGAGCTTTCTAATTAAAATCTAAGTTACATTAGGTTCTTTGCTACTATAGATGTCTCTTGTGTTTATATCTTCTGGAATGTAGACTCTCACTGCAATTTTTTTTTTAATTTATTTTTAATATATTTTTTTTACATCAGAGCTTGTTTTGCCCTTAAATCTCTGGAGGAGGGTACATTCGGTCACTGTGCAGTGACTTTCCTATGTCTTAACACCAGTACAAGCAGATAAAATGTATTCATATAACACAAATGTCATATTCCTGTTGGGATAGGTAGGGAATGAGATGAAGCTGTGGGTAGATAGAGATCTACTAAAACTATAAAATTAGTTTTAAAATAAAGCTAATTGTTAGTTTTTGTACATGTACACATGCACATTAGACTATATGTGAATTAACTTAAAGAGCATTTTGGTATTGGTGAAAGGATTTTTGTTTGAAGAAGCAGTTGTGAGACAGACAGGTATTTTATATATACGGAATAATGGCATTTATATCCTAGGAAGGCAAGTTTAATCTTTCCTCTCTCCATGAACCAGATTATTTTTTCAGTTCCTGATTGGCTTACTGAAACTGGGTATTTTTAGGTTTTAAATGACACATTTGCTTAGTTTTCTCTGAAAAAAGTACATAAACTAACCATTACTACTCTTGCTGTGCCTTCATGCTTGCTATTTAAACTCAATTCCTTCTAATGTCAGTTTTCTTTCCCCTTCAGCTGTCACATTTCATGTTTTCATGTATGGTGTTGACTCACTGTGGCTTTCTTTTTGTTTTCTTGCTTAGTATTAAACAATAATTCTTGGCAAATACTGTGTCTCTAAGAGAAAACACCACATATCAAAGTGTAAATCTTTTCCCTTAATTGCTCTTGGACACTGTGAACCCACTTGTGCCCTGTCCAAATAGCAAAGGATTTCTTTGCTTATGCTACAAAAAATATAAGCTTGGTATAATTTGTGGAATGGCTTCCACTGATCATTTGAGTTTTGCTGTCTTCAGTGGAAGCTAAGTCCTTAGATATGTAGGGATTTAAAACAAATCCACTTTAAACGGTTCATCTAGGAAAAGGAAAAGACAACTAATCAAGAAATGTTTTTCTTCCAGATTTTTCACTTTATACCTGTGAATTTTCAGCAATTCAAAAATGGCAGCAAATAAGCCTAAAGGACAGAATTCATTGGCTTTACACAAAGTCATCATGGTGGGAAGCGGTGGTGTAGGAAAATCTGCTTTAACACTACAGTTTATGTATGATGAGGTAAGAATCTACAAATTAGAAATTATCTCGGGAGATGTCTGCTTTGTAGTGTTTTTTAAACATTCCTTAATACAGTTATTTTCTAAAAGGATCTAAATACATATGGTGTGGTATGAAAGTCAGTGATGAAACTGAACAAAAATAGTTTTTTACATTAGTGATTTGCCCTGTAGACATAGCTTTGAAGGTATAATTTGGCATTTTTCAGATTTCAAAGCAATGAGAAGCTCTATCATTTTATCACTGTTTTCATAGAATCATAGAATGGTTTGGATTGGAAGGGACCTTAAAGATCATCTAGTGCCAACCGCTCTGTGTGGACAGGGAACACCTCACACTAGACCAGGTTGCTCAAAGCCCCATCCAACCTGTCCTTGAATCCTCCCAGGGAAGAGGCCTCCATAGCCTCTCTGGGCAACCTGTTCCAGTGTTGCACCCCCCTCAGAGTGAAGAATTTCTTCCTAATGCCTAGTCTAAACCTCCCCTCTTGCAGCTTCAATCCATTGCCCCTTGTCCTCTTGCTACATGGCCTTTTAAAAAGTCCCTTCTTAGCTTTCTTGTAGGCCACTATAAGATCTCCCTGGAGCCTGCTTTCTCTAGGCTGAACAACCCCAGCTCATGGCCTTTCTTCACAGGAGAGGTGCTCCAGCCCTCTGATCATTGTTGTGGCCTCCTCTGGACTCTCTCTAAGAGCTCTGTGTCCTTCCTGTGTTGGGGGCTCCAGAACTGGACACTACTCCAAGTGGGATCTCACGAGAGCAGAAAAGAAGGGAAAAATCACCTCCCTTGACCTGCTGTCCCTGTTGCTTTTGATGCAGCCCAGGACATGGTTGGCTTCCTGGCTGATGTTGAGCTTCTCACCAGCCATCATCCCCAAGTTCACCTCAGAGCTCTTTTTGTTCCGATCTCCACACAACCTGCATTTGTGTTTGATATTGCCCTGACCCAGGTGCAGAGCCTTCCACTTGTTGAATTCCATGCAGTTTGCACAAGCCCACCTCTCAAGCCTGTCAAGGTCCCTCTGGATGGCTTCCCTTCCCTTCAAGCATGTCAACCACCCCACACAGTTTGGTGTCATCAGTAAATTTGCTGAGGGTGCATTCAGTTCCACTGTCTGTTTCTGGCTAAGATGTCAAACAGCAGTGGTCTGAGTACCAGCTCCTGAGGAATGTCACTTGTGACTGCTCTCCATTTAACATCAAGCTATTGACCACTATTCTTTAAATGCAACCAGCCAGACAGTTCCTTATCCACTGAGTGTTTTATCCATAGAATCCACATTGTTCCAGTTAAGAAACCAGAATGTTGTCAGGCCATTGTTGGAATGCTTTGTACAAGTCCAGGTAGATGATATCATTTGCTCTCCTTTTGTCCACAAACACAGTGAGCCTGTTGTAAAAGGCCACCAAATCTGTTAGGTAGGATTTGCCTTTAGTGAAGCCATGTTGGCTCTCACCAATCACCACCATTCACAATTTTGTTTACCAGATCTGTTAAAACTTATTTAGGTGTTACAGATCAAATCTTTTTCACTTAGGTGAGTTGCATGATGCCTAAAATTATGACCAATTTTTTCCATGTTTTTAACACTGCTGTTAAAGAGAGAAAAGAAGATCTGTTTTTTGTTTCCTTACTTTTTCTAGTGCAAGTCATGGGTTTTTTGATTAAAAGTCAGAAGTTAGGGCTTCAGTGTTCTTTAAAAATTTATACTTAATACGTTCAAAGTCGGGACTACCTGGTAGCATAGTGAAATGCAGCCAGATGTTCTGCTTGACCAGAAGCAGAGGTTTAAGTGCTGACACTGTTTGCAGTTACCTCTAAAATTCCTTGTAATGGCTGAAGAAAACAAAAACCTATGAAGTGTTTGGGCTGGTGGAGAGCCTGCTTTAACTATGGATCATATGAGTACTTCAAATTGCCTAAATGTATGCTTACTTACTAGTTACTGTAACCATGCAAGATGTTTGTTATATCTGTATATACAAAAATAAGTTTTTGCCCTGTACAAGGCATGATTTTATATCGTGAAGGGTTTGTTTTCTAGTTTGTTGAAGACTATGAGCCCACCAAAGCAGACAGCTACAGGAAAAAAGTGGTTCTGGATGGAGAGGAAGTCCAAATTGATATATTGGACACAGCAGGGCAGGAGGACTATGCTGCAATTAGAGACAACTACTTCCGAAGTGGAGAAGGCTTTCTTTGTGTCTTTTCTATTACAGAGCTGGAATCCTTTGCAGCAACTGCAGACTTCAGGTAAGTTACAGGGCAAGATAATTATTCTAATTACAGTGAGATAATTATATATGTTATTTTGTTTGTTTTGTAATATCTTTTTGCTAGTCCAGATTAGATGACAACTCTTACTGTAGTCACATAGTGTTTTGAAGAGATGCCTAGCCATGCCTTTGCTATCTGTACCACCTCAGATATCTTTGCTTACTGTGTTTCTGAATTCCAAAAAGGCAGTTGTCACAGAGCAGATACATAGCAATGCTGAGAAGGCTGCTGCCCTTTGTTGCTTGGCACTTCTGCTAAGAAGTAGCATTTGTGAGTAGGCATATATTGAAAGTAATGAATCTGAGAAAAATTGCTGATAGACTGTATGGTTGCATTTAATATATGTACAACACTGCATACTCCCCAGAGTTGTCTTCCTCTTTTAGTTCTTGCTTTATATAGAAAATTGTATTTCTTTTAACTTGTGAAATACCATCTGGAGCAAAAGGGCAGCTGTAGCATGTTTATGCTGTAATACTTCATAGTTATAAAGGTGATGTGACAGGATTCCAGTTGAAAACTGTGCGGAAGAACTGCATATGGTGATTCCTCTCTGCAAAGTCTTAAGCTATGTGAATCATGCACACTGTATTTTGGGAGTCTGAAATGCATGCTATCAGCAACAGAAATCTGTCTACCTCTTGAATTATTTTCTGGACAATGTAGATGGCAATTATCTTTGAATAATCTATAGTAACTGTGCATTTTGTGTATAGGCATGCTGTAATCTGTCCCTTCAGTTTTTCTTGGGTGGAATTCCTCTCTATAAAACATACTGATGCAAATTGTCTTTTAATCATGTAAAGATTTAATTTTAAGACACAAGTTCTGTCTAGAGTTTTGCATAGCATTTAACTGTGTCATCAATTTTCACTTAAGTATTTCACTTAATAGGGAACAACATGGGAAAACAGTATTTGTGACTGGATCTTGTGTAAAATGGGATAGGGTTTTTTGTGATGTTTTTCAGACATGCAGGTTTTTAAAACCCTTAGGTAAGAGCCTATTAAATGAGCAGCAATATATTACAGGTGTTTAATTTTGTCAAGAGAGAGAGCCTGTTTAAATCACTGATTGCTATATTAAAAAAAGGATGTGACAAGAAAAATATATAAGGTCCAGGTGTAGTGTAATAGGAGAGGTGAAAGCCTTTGAAATTAAAGGAAACAAATATAAAGAAATTACCTGCCTCCCACTGAAATAAGGTTTCTTAGAGATGCTGTCACTGTTCAACTTAATAAGCACCAAGTATCAGAATATGTTCTTTATCTCTAAGGGAAGGGAAAGAAGTATGGAGAGGGGAAAAGGTGAGTTTTTCCTCTTCTGGTGTTTTTTCTTAATTTATATTTCACTATATGTGACTGTTTTTATATTTTGAGCAAAAGGGAGGGAGAGGCAAGCCTTAAGACATTTGCAGGATTATGCTAGATTTTGGTAGTTCTGGAGGACAACTTAGTATAGTTGAGCTCCTCTAGGGTAGAAAATGACCTATTCAAATGTTTAAAATCCTGTTACTGCTTCAAAGTATGTGATCATCTATGTCTCTAGAAAAAGTCCTACTTTCCCAGGAAAGGTGATCTCTGAAACAGCAAAAATGGAAGAAAAAAAAAAAAAATCCCATCACTGAAGAAATTAAACTCTCCCTGGTCTGAATCTGTAAATGCCTTTCAAGTTATGCTTGAAACTGTAGAAGCCTAAATGCTAGAATGTAACTCATGAAAATTACATTCCTTGTGCTCTCTGGAAAAGTAATCTGTACCTCTTAAAGGTACAGTTAAAATACCTTTGGCATTGTTAAGCTGCCTGAGGGACTACTACTTACGTGACAGATATGAAAGAAAGTGACAAGAAGAATTTTAGTGTTTGATTGTTTCCATGGAATTTTGTACTGCTGGTATGGCAGAACTCCAGCAGTAGAGCTGTTTACTCCTATTCGATGTCTTCAGTGAGTTTCCTGGTGTGCTTTGAAATGCCATTGCTCCAAGCAGCTTTTTTTCAATAGAAAGCAGACCTGCAATGACTAAACTTTAAATAGTTGGAAGGCAGTTTGATAAAATACAGTCTTGATTTGAGTAGAATTAGTCTGGCTCTGATTTTTTTTTTTTTAAGCTCTAGATTTCTAGTTACCATAACATTATTAGATATTTCTTGTTTAGTTATATCAATCTTCAGAGGGCTCAAAGGAGAATATTGTCATCTGGATTGCTGTTAGATTAACTCTTGACACAGTTGGAAGTTTTTGGCATCATCTGAACAATTATTGTAGCCAGCTACTTGTTTTTAATAGAAGCCTTATATGCACAGATACTGCAGTGGTGCACTGAGTTTTGTCTTTATAATCCACCCTTTATAAACCACCAGCTATTCAAACTACTGGATAGCTGTAGACCCTGTGAAAA
The DNA here is from genome assembly GCA_023637945.1 of Phaethornis superciliosus. Taxonomy (NCBI): domain Eukaryota; kingdom Metazoa; phylum Chordata; class Aves; order Apodiformes; family Trochilidae; genus Phaethornis; species Phaethornis superciliosus. The sequence continues at coordinate 98,673,411 of JAJQWJ010000002.1, read as the reverse complement.
TGGTTACAATTATATTTGTAGGGGAGAGGAGGAATACTGCTTTAATTATACCTCAGAGATGAATATGGTGTTAAAAGCTGCCTCAAATACATATTTGTTGGGTTTAAAAAAAAGTGGGCTACTTGCAGTTTAAGCCTTGTGAATAAAGTTTATCAACAAGACTGTATACTATCTAGAGCTTTTTAAAACACCAGGAGGATCCTGCCATACACCAAATAAGGGCCCTTTAGAATATTAGTTAAGTATTTCTTTTCAGCTTCTCTCCATCCAGCTCTAAACACAATGATAGCTTTCACCTCAGCCAGCAAAAGGATTTATTTCTCTTGTGCTTTTTGTCTATCTTTCAGAAATTGCTGTGTGATATAGGGCTAGATTTCACTACTGACTTCATACTCCTTTCAGAGACAAAATAGAGAATACCCCTCTTCTGGGAAAACTGTTCTTCCTGGTACTTGTAATGCATTTCTAAGTAGAAGAAATTTTTTCCTTATTTTTTTCCATGTTTAAGACATATGTACAAAAGTCTTCATCCTAGTCATTCAAACAATAAAAGGCTATGTCCTTAAATATAATAAATGTACAGCTTGTATCTATACACTGGTTTATAGCTGAATGAAGATCTCTGCAGAGACTGAGTATAACTAACTTCAGAAAGATTCCTGAAAGAAAGATTTCTTGGTATTCTGTAGACCATTTTATCAGCTTTAAAATTGGTACATATATTTTTATGAGGAAAAAAAAATAAAGCATAACACTGAAGTTCAGGTAGTTTGCAAATGGCAGTCTCAAATAGTAATATAAAGACAATGGTAAATTCTCTCAAGTAACACTTTGATAAAAGGAGTTACTTTATTAATATAAATTATCACCTAAAACAATCCAGTACTATTATCTTTCTTACTCACCTTCCTTTCTGGAGGACTAGCTGTCTGTTTTGTCTTCATTCTGTATTATGTCATCATGAGGTTTAAGATTTTACTGTTATGTAAGCTTAATAAAAGGAGTAAGTGGGTTTTCACTCTTAAGATAGAAGAGTATTTAGTCAGGGTTCTTCTTTTTGTGTTCTAAGAATAGTAATCCATTCAAAGCCTAATTTTCTTTCCTTTTCCCTCCAGGGAGCAGATCTTAAGAGTAAAAGAAGATGAGAATGTTCCTTTTTTGCTAGTTGGTAACAAATCAGATTTGGAAGATAAAAGGCAAGTTTCTGTAGAAGAAGCAAAAAACAGAGCTGATCAGTGGAATGTTAATTATGTGGAAACTTCTGCAAAAACACGAGCTAATGTTGACAAGGTAATAACTGGCCTCAAGAAAGAATCTCTCCATCAGTTTTTACTTTATGCCACTTTTCAGTGGGTCATACTCTGCATTCATTATTTTAGCAATTATTTTTTGAGAAATTTGTATCAAATACTCTTCTCCCTTAGTTTGCAAGAAGCTCATGACTAGGTCACTTCATTTAGAAAAGTGAAAATGTTAGATATAACAAGTTTATCCTATTCTAAACTTCAAGTCATTATACAAGACCTTATTTCAAAAAAAATTTCCTGAGGCAGCTATTTTGGCCTAGCCTTCTTACTGTGTTTTCTATAAGTAGAAGCCAGTCTGCTTCTGAACAGTGAAGAATGCTGTCTGATCCTCAGCCAGAATGAAACAGCTTACAAAAATAGGTAAGGGAGGAACTGGAGCTCTCTCTACCTTCATCTAACCAGATGCTGTGTTGTATGTTACCTCGATGAGGAAGGATGAACCTTGGAGCAGTCTAAAAGTACCTTGTTGGGTTTTCAGGGATAAAACCTGGTTCAGAAGGTCATGAGGTAAGAAACAGAGAGAATAGAATATTTCCACAAAAATAAATTATTGATTAGTTTTAAGTATTTTGAGCTCTTTTGAGTCAAGACAGGACTTCTTGTAATTCAGGTAGACTGTGGTAAATTACTACAGAACTACAAATTTGTCTTTGGAGCTCATGGCACTGTGGATCCAGTTTAGCATGTATCATATAGAATTAAAGTTTAACAGGCCACAAATGAGGCTTTGTGGGCACTAGTAAATATCAGGTATTCTTAGTTGCTTGGAGCATCTGGAGCTTGTTATGCAAAGGTATACTGAAAGTTGTTATACTGAAATCTGGCTTCTCTGAATTCCAGAATGGTGTCTTTGTTCAGCTGGGGAAAACACAGTGGGCTTCCACTCTGTGTGGTTAAAGTGACTCGCTAAGCATCTTTTCAGAAGGTTATGTACCCCAGGCAGACAATACTGTAATACAATACCAGTGCTTAACCAAGTTGAGAGTTGCATCATGCCATTAACACATACTTAAGTACAAGCAAGTAAATCAGTACATGTTTAGAAATCTAAAGGCAATTTTATTTATTGGTGGAAATATCTAATTACATGGATTTTCTTTGGATTCCATGTCAAGAAGGTTGATGCTTCTGCTGCAGTTGATAGGAGATTAGTGTCATTGAAATTAAAAACCTACTGAGCTCTGTAGCGGAGCTTTTCAGCTGCTGTGCTCTTCATGTTTCACAGAAATGGATCAAGTCCCCTGACACAGATTTAGAGACTATCTCCTGAGAGTTAAGTCTTAGAATTGCTCATCTGATTTCCTACAAAAAAATTATAAAAATGAAATTATTATTTTCTGTAGCCTTCTGTGAGTCAAGTCAAGATCTGCTTTTCAAATGAATGAAGTAGCTTTAAGCAGTCCAATCATAAAGCCTTAACTAACACTAGGATCTCTTAAGTCATTGATGCTTCTCCAACTTTGTCATTTTTGTTTCCTACTATACCACTTGATAAAATTAAGTTCATGTGTACTTCGAGATTGTAATCTGCAGGTAACGACAGATGGGGTTACCTGGCCTAAAAAAGTATCTATGCAGTTGTATGATTGATAACTGCTTTAAAGACAATGCTGATTAATTTTTTTCCTCCAGTCACTTTGTGTAGACTTGCATCATGGGACATACTGACCATGGAATGTTCAGCATATGCTGTTGCTCCATTAATTGTTTGTTGTATTTCTTCAGCCTTTACAGCTAGCTCATAACTGAAAATACTCAAAATCTAAACTAATCTTTTTGAGTTTCCTCAGTAAGAAGCAGATAATACATTTTTTAAAAACTTGGCTGGTGACAGGACTCTTCTTTCAGGTTTTTTTTTTGTTTGTTTTGGTTTTGTTCTTTGGGGTTTTTTTGGTGGAAAAACCTCCAACAGGATTAGTAAGCGAATGCCAGAAGACAGGGTAACATTATGAAGAAGAAACATGAAAGAAGAATTGCAGTATATCAAATTTGCCTTCAGTTTGCACAAACTGGTTGCATATAGTTGACTTTATTCTAAACAACTGGGATGGATATAATCAGTGATAGCTTGAATTAACTCATATGTCTGTGACTGTTTCTATATTTTGCTTCTTTCATCTTTTTTAGGTGTTTTTCGATTTAATGAGAGAAATTAGAGCCAGAAAAATGGAAGACAGCAAAGAAAAGAATGGGAAGAAGAAAAGAAAAAGCCTAGCTAAGAGGATCAGAGAAAGATGTTGCATTTTATAATCAAAACCCTGAATTCCTTTCCTATCCTGACCACACTAATAAAAAACATAATTTATAAGCATGCCATTTAAGGCTAAAGTGACTGAAATTACTCTTAACATGTTGGAAATCGTAATGTACCACTAAAAGCATGAATTGGAGCTGCACTGAAAGTCAAATTCACTGAAAAGAAATCATGGGGCTTCAAGAGAAGCAAAGTTCAGTCCATTTCATAATTGCCTACCTTCTCACATTTCTTCTGAATGTAGTGTTTCATAGGCAGTCTTTTCTTTAGTAGTGATGGGGGAACTATTATTTTGTGGGTTCTTGTAAAGCATACTTTTTTTATCACTGGTAATTGTCATTCATCTTGTCTTTTGTTGCCTTGAGAATTACAGTTGTGAACGTGATACCTAACAAAGCGGTATGCAGTTGTTTTGCCATGGAGTTATGCAAATTAGAAAAGAAAAATGTATATGTGAACACTTCTGTTGGGTAAAATTATATGTGGTTCTGCATTTCCTGATAAACCTAGAAGAGTGATGTAAACTTTTACCTTGAAACATTTGATTATGCCTTAATTTTAAAATCTAAAGGAAGCAGATTGCTTAATCAAGGGTGTATTTTGTTGCATGGAGACTGTCCAAGAAACAGTGCAGGACTGCCCTCTCTGTGGAGTGCAGTTTTGTGAATGATTTTGTTAACTAGCTGTCTGCTGGCAGTGTCTGTTTTTGAAATGCGTGCCATACTCTGGTATTGTGAATAATGCAGAGCATATTCTGTCATCTGTAACGTGGTAAACAATACAGTATCTTAAAACTAAAAGGTCAGAATACATATAAGACTGAAGTCATAAGCCTATGGCACATCTAAGCCCGAAATGGTTGTTTAAAACATACTGACACCTTGAAACTTCCATTTTGCAGGTAGATTTTTTTTTTTTTTTTTTTGTCTGGATGTTCCTTTGGTTTTAACTCCCTGGAGCTGGGTGGAGTGAGCTGATTCAGTAGCGTTAATGTGTTTTGAGTTAAGATGTTGTCCAGGAAATTCTGGTGTCATCATTTCTTTTGTGTTCCTAATACTCAGCTGTAGGGTCATGGTGTGTTGTGCTGAAGCTCTTTGCAGATTTTGTACTGTTTAGTTTATGTTGATTTTCAAATGGGGAACATTGTAGCTAATTTTTCTAGTTAATATTGATATTAAACAATCAAACATGCTTTGCATTACAGAAACATTTACCATGTGCATCCAAATCCCCAAACAAAACATACTGCCTCGGTTGCTTTAGAACAGCAAGAATACTAGCACATGGTTAGTATGCTGCATCTTAACTAAAAATATACCAGAATGTTTTGAGGGTTTTGGGCTCCTCTGGGGTAACACAGGCTAGATTAGTCCCACAAACCGTTATACTTTTTATACATGTGTAAGCCTATAACTGACAGTTCAAAATGTGCTCAAGCAAAGTAGGTAACAAATATTTAACTTCTGTGCTAACAGACATTTTAGGGACTCAAGACTTAGAAGTTATATTTGTCATGTTGAATATTTATCAGTAGGAATTTTGTATGTGTGTTCAGTAGACTGCCAAGTGCAGAATTAAAGTTACTCATGTAACTATGGCAAATAAGCCAGTCTTCATCTTACTGTGTACTCATTTGGGTCTATTTAGCCAGGGAGTCTAACCACTAACTTTGTGACTTTGCTTTGAAACCTGTATACTGGGAACATAGGTGTTATGAAGCCGACAGACACATGAAATATGTCTTGGCTGATGCCTTATCCTGTCCTTTTATTTGCTATTTGAGCCATTGAAAGATGAATAAACTTCCATTTTTTAAAAAAGACTTGTGCAGTGTTAATTGATAACTATATTGTTGAAAAACTTTGCTATAGCTGATGCCAGTTGGCAAGCAGTTAAGCCAGAATATTCCAGTAGTCTTTTTCATGTGTGTGAATAAAATTGTAGATTAAACCTAGTAAAGCTGATAAAAAGCTACTTTGTGAAAGCTGAGACTATGCATGTGCTACCTTTAACCCAGAGGTAATTTATCTCTACCGGATATAACAAAGAATATTGGAAAACCAACAAAAAACCTGAGGTAAGCTTGTTCCAAAAGGATTTTTCCATAAGAATGGAAAGCGATATTTAAAAACCCTCAACATACATTAAGTAATATGTAATATATATAATATATAATAAGAATATAATATATATAATAAGAAGATAAAAATGTGTCTTAGTACTTTTCTTATGGCACACTCAAGGATAACATAAGTGTCCTTCCTCAGCAGTCAGGGAATATAGCTTTAGTGTATATTGGATTTGGGTGCACCTTAGGAGAGTCATCCAAATTGAGTGATAGATTTGCATCATAGAGGAGTGTTTGGGTTAGCTTCTTCTCTGTCTGAAACTCCTAGATCTATGTGCTCTGAGTGCTTCTGGGCCTGAGAGCATTTCCCATTTCTGGGAAAAGTTGAAGATACTTTCTTACATTGCCAGGTTTAAAGCCTGCTGTGATATTTCCCTCCAACTTAGCCTAACACTGGCAGTAGCCTTACTCCTTTTGTAAAATGCATTATGTTCTAAAACTGCTGACCAGAGAGATGCCTTAATTTCTAGTAAGCTACAAAGTTTAGTCTTCCATTACATATAAAACTGATACTGAATTCTTATACTAACTTCTGATTTTTTTCTGAAGCTTTTAGTAGCTTAAAAAAACTCAGTTCACTTTTGAAAATGCTGGCTAGGAAATCTGTGGTCTATTCAGTACTTTCTGTAGCCTCCTTTTAAGCATACAATAGCTTAACAATAGTAGGGTCCAGCAGTTTTCTTGGACTATTCTGGAACAGCATCCCAGTGTGCAGGAAGTGCTTTCCCATTCATAGAGACCTGGTTAACATGAAAGCAGCATGCAGAGTGACCCCTGGGGCAATTCCAGTGGCAATCACCATGCAGTAAAATGCTCTCCATATCTCTAAGCTTTATGCTTGCTGTATTCATCTGCAAGAGACAAATAATCTATTAAGATGTGAAATGGGCTTACTGAAAATCTTGGGTTCCTTTTTGAGGGACCAAGCTTTGCAATGATTCTCTGGTTCCAGAGTCTCAGGAGGGTGGGTGATCTCTGCATGATTATAATCCAGTGCAAGCAGCAGAGCAGCAGAGACCCAGCTGCTGTTACATTAATGCAGATAATATGTTTAGCTGTACCAGAGCTGAATCAGAAGGTAGGATTGAGCCTACAATGAATGAGGATAGCTAATAGCACACTTTAATTTCTCAACTTTCTCCCATCACTGTTGGACATGTTGGCTCTTCTAGCCACACAGAACTCATGTACTCATGTACACAAACTATTTCTATCCAGATTGATCCTGCCAATTTTGTCTGGGATTTTAACTTAAGTAAATGACTGGCCATGTTTTTAAGAGATGACTCATGAAAGAAGCATCTCCTTGCACATTCCTTCTGGGAGCTTCAGCTTGTTATTAAAATTTGATGGTAGAAGAGGTACCAATGTTGCTAATACTGGAATGTAAGCTAATCTTTGATCGAGATATATTGACTAAACTGGAATATTTTTGGTTGTCAAAGAAATGCTGACACGTATATCACTTGAGACCTCCCTGAGATCGGACAGACTCCAAGACTCTTCTCATTTTCAAAAAGATCCTGACTGGATCTAACCAGCCATCTGACAGTACAGTCCACTTTGGGAATATATATTCAGAAGATATAATTTGGTTTGTGTGTTCTAGGGTCTTTTTTGGTTTGGTTTGTTTGTTTGTTTTTGTTTTCCCCACACCTTTTTGATCTGTGCCAACTGGAAAAATACCAAATTTTATGTTGTTGGAAAATTTGGTTTGCCACCATCATCTTGACTGATTTTGTGTTCAGTGGTATTGCACAGAGAGGTGGCAGAAGCCCCATCCCTGGGAACATTCAAGGTTAGGTTGGATGGGGTTCTGTGCAACCTGCTCTACTTGAATATGTCCCTGTTTAGTGCAGGGGCATTGGACTAGAGGACCTATAAAGGCTCCTTCCAACCTGAACCACTCTGTTACTTAACACTCCTGTAGTACTTTATATGTGATACCCAAAGCTGTGGATTGGGTTGAATTGTATGGCACAAACCTGAGAAGAGAAGAAGGAAAGAAAGTGGTATTGATGGCATCTCAGTCCTGTAATGGTGAACTGTATTCTGCAGCACTAGTTCTTGTCTGAGTCTGTGCTCCACTTTGTGTAATGCTGGCCAACAATACTCAGGAGAATATTGGTGTTTGCCCGTTTTCTGCTTTATTAATATAACAGGATGTTGCAAAATACGAAATGGTGGAAAGGATAGTTTCCAACCAGTTTCCAACCTAGAAGTACGTGCTAAAGGTAAGCAGACCCCAGAAAGCTCTTAAAAATATCAAGGAAATAATCACTCCATTTTTTCCTTTGCATTTAGCTAAACAGATGTTTAATGACACTCTACTAATAGGCTTTCTATGGGAACCACTTTGGAAATTTTCTTGGAAGATAACAAGCATGTATCAGATAATCTGTTAAGATTATGGTTTGTCATTTTTGCATGCCTTGTGCTGGAAGTCTTAGTCTCAGAAATCTCAGTTCCTAAGTGGTTTGGCCTTAACGGTAGGCTTAATTTTCCTTAATCTCTGACATTTTAAAAATAGTTTGGACATTTTTCATGCTAACCTGACAATACAGTGCTCATTTCAGAACATGTTCAGAAGATAGCCACTTACCTTGATGTTTGTAGAGGGAGAAAACAAGTCCAGCAGAACAGCAAAGGACTCTCTAGGTCTGGGAACAAAATGTGTAATTTCTGAATGAAGTGAGATGCTGAGGCCATCTCTGCTGCGTCAGGTCTGTTTGGAAAATAGATGCAGCTGCATCTGGATAGGGAGTACAGCATGCAACTATTCAGGTTGTCATGGATGGCACACCTAGTTGCCTGTAGATATGTGACTTTAAGCAGCATTTGGAGGTTAAGTACAGATTCTTTAGGAACCAGGTTGTTACTTTGGAAATGAGGGAGGAAAAGACTTACTGGAATATTGATCTACCTGCTCACTTTTTCAGCTTAATGGCAAACTTTTTCTTCTTGTCCATTTCTGTTTGGATTTGACTTTTATTTATGGCAAGAGAGCAAGGAGAGGATGGAAAAAGCTGATTTCTGCCCTGATGGGAAGCAAACATCATCCGTGGACAGCTGAGGAAGCACATGGTGGGCAAAGGGAGAAATCAGAAGTAGCCAACCAAGCAAAAGCTCAGGGAGGCTTTGCAATGCTTTGGGAGCTTAAGGCAAGGACAATGAACCAAAACTGTGCAAACCAGGGATGGGAGCAAACCACTAGCATGCTCCTGCCATCAAAAGCAAGGTGGGACAAACAGCCACCAAGACCCCTGGGCCTAACAGTGCTGAGCTGCAAAACAGATGGATGCTCTTTCCTCTTCCTGGTGGCATCAATACCAATTTTCAGGTATTTCCTTATTGTCTATGTTGAACCTTGGTTTTCTTCACTCTTCTGACTTCCTCTTCACAGAGGTAAAAAGAAATCAAAGGCAAGTTGGGAGAAACCTCATCCATGGATCACAGCAGCCGTGACAGCAGTCATTCACTCTTCTGTTGAAGCTCTGGAGGAGTATCTGGTATATCAAAGTAGAGCATAGTTAATCTGCCCATGCCTCTTATGAGTGGAGAAGGCTGGAAGTTGTCCATTTTCCACCTTTTTATTGATTGATGCTATGACAGCTTGTTCATTGTCAGTATCCTGGCAAGAAGTAGGGGATCTCCTGATAAGATAGATCTTGTTCTTCATGGATGTTCTGGCTAAAAGTGGAGGCATGATGATAACCAGCACTTTGAGTGTTATATTTTAGACACTAACTGCTGTCTTGGAAGTAACAAATTGGTTTTTGCCTTTAAATGAGCTCAGCTTGCCTGGTATTCTGTTACAGTTATTTTTGCTTTTTGCTTGTTTCTGAAGAACAGCTTATGAGACTGGGTGGGTTTTTTTCAGTGAAACAAAACTGAGAGACCTGTTGGATGAAATGCTGCCAGACTAATGTGTCAAATATTATTCATCTCTACAGAATGAGCCTGAAACAGTAGTCCTTGTGTTTTATCTGATATCTACCCAAGTGTCTACTCAAATATCCTGGGGAAGTGTCAAAAGAGCAGTTACAAGTAATGTACCATGTCTGTGGATAGCAGTTTCCTGTGGGTGGTTGTAGCTACTGTGAGTGTCAGAACCGACCTGAGGAGGTAGGTGCTAGATGCCCCTCCCTGCTTGTGGCAGACTTCTGCTAGATCTAACATGAAGGAAGCTTGGAGAATTTGGCTGACCCAGTGCTGTTAGATAAGTAATTTATTTGTTCACGAGACAAAGCAGGTAACTACAAGAGTGTGCCATTGGTTTTGCTGTGTTATTTAAACTTGCAAAGCAACACAGGTATTTTTTGTCAGCTTGCTAAAAACTTTGAAAAAGTTTTTTTTCAAAGAAACTTTGAAGGTATGAGAGTGCTTGACATGCATCACTGAGCAAGCAGCACAGTGGCAGAGCAGTTTTTGGAAGGCAGAAAGTGTGTTTGTCATTGCTACGTGTCATACTTTGGAAAATACCACACGGTACCACACACCTTCTTCTTTCTCTGAACTGAGGAGCACGTCCTGCTTCAGAGTATGTGGCTTAATTCTTGAGCCTCATTAATGTTTTTGCCATTCCATGAAAACCCAGATCAACTGGATGAACAGAGACGACTTTCAAAAACTGCACTTCACACCTGCTTTTTGCAAAGTTGTGCGGATGGTCCAGTTATCTCAAGACAATTCACCATTCTGACCCTTATCAGAAGGTGCTTGCCTCCTTCCTACAACATGACAGAGGCAGTGCCAAGGCTGGGACATGGTTGTGGGAATTCAATGCCTTCTGCTAGCACACAGCTGGGAAGAAATGTCACCAGAGGGAAATTTCCTCAGCATGTAGTGTTAGGGAAATGAGGAGATAGGAAGAAGTAGGGAGGGGAAGTTTTGAGGTTTTCTAATGTGTTTTGCTCACGTGAAAAAGTAGGCTTTTATCTGCACTTATTATTGGAAAAGTGTGAGAAAGCATTGAGACAGCATGTTACACATCATACATGATGTCTGCTGCAAAACTAGAAATAGTCCTATGGCCTTCTTGACCTTTATTTTTAAATCTAAATGTTTGGCACATCTAAAAAGTTAAATTCCATAACTTCTGAGGCAGAATTCTCTACTTTAGGTGTAGAATCATCATATCACATTCCCAGGCAGTGTCAGTTGCTAAAAATCATTATCTTTCATCCCTAAATTTGAGTGGGAAATGGCACTAATTTTTTCAGTTTACTTTGAGAATTAGGATCTATCCCAAGAGCAGCAATTCAGTGGCAATGCCTAGGGAGGGCACTTGGAGGATTACAGAACGTTTCTTACCAGCTGAGGTAGTCCTGTGAACTCAGTCTCTGGTTTCAAGTTTTTTGTTATGCTGACCTCTAGGGTAACTTTAACTCAAAGCGATTTGCTGCGGCATTTGTGTAGGGAGCTATCGCGGCTTCAAACAAAACACTGCCCTTCTTATTTTAGGGATCAGGCAAATGATGTCCACCAAGCATTAGGTGTCAAATCCAAAGTAGGCTGCAAGGCGTTTGCTGCTCCCTCAGCTGGTTCCAGCATGCTTCAGTGAGTCAAGGCCCTGGTACCTCTGAGCCTGGCTCAGTCAGCACAGGAGATGCATCCTGAATTAAGAAATGAGGTGATTTTTCTGACTGTTTGGGAACTGGGAACTTAAAAATTAACTCCACGCTCTGAGTTTGTAGAGGGCAGCAGATTACTTTTCATCCATTGCTAAGACTGTTTCAGCATTGGATGAAGTTGGTATCAACCACTTAGGTTTTTTCCTGACAGCTTTGGGAAGAATTAGTAGATTGCTTTCCCAAAGGAGCTGGCCTGAGTAGTAACTGTGCAAGTGTCTCCCATCAGCAGGAGAGATGTTTTAGAAGAGAAGGTTCATGGCCTGAAAAGTCAGAAAGCTCTGCTCATTTTGATGCTAGTTAGCAGTAAAACCCTAAGAAAGGAAATGAAAGACTAAAGGCATGGAAGACATTTTTGTTGTTTGATTTTGTTTTGACATGAACCTTAAAAGGAGGAGAAGAGATGTTGAGAGACATGCATATTCCACAGGAAAAGCCTTGGGAGGTCTTGCTTCTTTTCCTCCTGATATTCAAACAAAGAAAAATGGCTGAAAGTTGTGAACTAGGTGCATTTTGCTACTCAATGAAAAAAGGTGAAGTATGTCATACTGACTAACAATGACCATTCTAGAACAGTGAATTTCTCCTCTCTCAAGTAGCCAGCTTCAGGCTCTTACCTCGTTTTTTTCCTCAAGCAGAAGATCTGAACAGCATCCCAGGGTAGAAAGTTGCATACAATAGACTATCATAAAAGCCAAAATCCTAACAGTAACTAGCTACAAAGGCATGTGACAGAGACAACTATTATTTTTCACTAAGTTCAGGATCCTACTATCACAGGCAACTACATCACTTTCATAAACAATAAAATCCCTTTTTGGATTTCTGTTTGGTTTCTTCTACTAGCAGATGACTCCAAACCCCATGCTTTTCATGAACAAACCCCATGCATTTCCAGACTGTATTTAATGACTGTTTTTTTCTGCCTGCACTAATTTTGTCTCAGTACAAACAGTTCTTTCTAGGTGTTTATCTCCTTTTCCACCCATGAGCTGTATTTACAGAAAAGTGTGATTTCCTCCTTTGTTATACCAGACTGACCATGCTCTGCCGATCTCCCCACAGAGTAAGACCTTAGTATCACTGATGATCTTCAAAGCCTCTTCTGCTCCTGTGGTGAATTAGTTTTTCTCCGAATATGAATGACCAGAACTTGTCTCCTGATCAACCAGTACACAGATCTTTATCCCGTTTTTTTCCAGCAGCTGAGTTCCCAGTTTATAGAAACATTCTTCTGGTTAAGAAGAACAAATGCTGGCTTATTTAATACAGTCAGCTTTCCACAGTGCCCTGAGAAACACAAATTACTGCACTTTAGTCACTAGACAATCTCAGGGCATGATTCAAATACCACTGCAGTCAAGAAACAGCAGAAGTAGCAGCAAAAACACACCTAAAACTAAGCATGTCAGTAGATGTAGACCTCAGACTATTTTTGTATAGTTGCCAGACGTGAATGCATACAGCACTTCAGAGCGTAAAAATAAGATGTCTTCTCAGACTTGCATGCTGTCATGGCTTAGCAGTTTGGGCAGACCACAAATCTAAGGACAGAATTACTCTGTATTCCACCCCCCACACACACACAAAGGGAAGATAAAAGGAGAATAAAGACAGGAGACTTTAAGTTGGAAATGGAAAATGATTGGATACAGATTTACTAACATGGGGAAAAGGTAATAACATAAGGAATAAAGTAACAAAGAATGCAAATATATATAAATATGTACAAATATATACAAATATATACACACACACACAACCCAATAGATATGGGCCCTGCCAAGCCCGTAGCAAGCTGGTGGTAAAGAAGCACAAGGGAACAGCAGCACAGTCAGCAGTGAGCAGAAAGAAAAGAGGAGGAGGTGCTGATTTTCCTGATATTTATAGAGTATGGGCAGGAAATGGGGGGGAACAGATCCCTCCCTCTGTGTTCTGCCCCTCTCAGACTCCGAAATCCCTCCTCCTTCAGTTTTTCCTGTTCAAATGATGACAAACACTCAATTAAAAAGAACCCAGCCCCCCAGGATAACTAAATTCAGGCCAGGTGTTACAGACACCATAGAAATGTTAATTTCTAGCTCTCTGCACTAAGGGGAAATCACATTGTTTTTATAATATAAAACACAGGTTGATATTGGAAGACTGGCAACAAAACTTTGAAGAATAATTGTTACTGCTCAGGAGAAAACCATATATCTTTCTCCGTCCCCACCCTCCAAAAAACAACCAACCAAATAAACAACCCTAAGGAAAAATCCCTGCCAGGTCAGCAAACAAGCCCTGAGGAATTCTGATGAAAAATGAAGAAATTCAGACTACTGAAAACTCTTCCTAAACATCTTGATAAATGGACAGTTTGTCTTGCACCAGAAGGGTGTTGCCAAGGACATTACACATCATGGTGACAAAGACAGGATGCTGCAACTTTAAAAAAGGATATACAACAAAAACATAATCAAAACAGAAGCAATAACATTGTCCATGAAGCATGCAGCATAGACTCCTCCTTTGCACATGACCAACTCAGCATCAATTGCATTACATTAAAGATGCTGGAGAGGCAGTAACAACACTCTCGAGAGCCTTACCGCACTTTTGCAGATCCAAGAAAGAATTTGGATAAAAAAAGAATATGACTTAAAAGTGAAAAAAGTAAAAATTACCTAAGTATTAGCCTAGGGTCCTTCCATGGGATGGCTGCTGAAGAAATCCTAAGGGCTCATTTTTTAGAGCTTGCATCCAAATACTTTTGAAGCTGATGGTATTTTGGCTTTATCTTTCACAAGTGTTTTTCCCTACAGCATTTACCACTGTTTTCATCAGCAGGCCATATGATAATACCTTGCACACCATTCCTATAAGGTTCCAGCCTGTGGAACAGCCTCTTCAGAGCACTGGTTCCCACCACAGGTGTCACTGCCGAAGCATACCTTATAACTTCTCTGGTACTTCTTTCCCTCCTATTTATTCTTCCCCACTAAGCCTTGGGGAAACAAGTTGTAATGTATCTTAAACTTTCTGTCTCTTTGGGAAGCCAACAATTGGTTCTATGCCATCAATATCTTCAATGCATCTGAAGAATTTCAATCTCTGGAAAGGATCTGTTTCAGGTTCAGATCTTTCTGTATCAGGAACCTATGGATTGCTACAAGTTTTCACTGTCAAATCCTATGCTGCCATCACCTGATGGCTGAGAGCTGACAACACTGACATGACTGCTGTTGGCAATCCTTCTACAACCTGGTGTAGCAAATTTGCAGCCAGAGTGAACTTGTCATGATCAGCTTATCTTCCAGCTAAGCCGCTTCTCCAAGAAGTCATGAGGCTTGCTTCATGTGTGAAAATGCCAGTGTTCTACTCCTAATCATAACTCTTTCAAATAATACATTCTTGCTCCAGAAATGCAAACGAATGCCTCAGAGTAAATTGGAAATTGCAGTCTGTGTTGAATGGTCCAGAGGTGTCCTGTAATGTGTAATTATCCATAGTGTCTACAGCTGTCCCTATGATACAGGGTTCTTGGCTTTTTGGGTTTTGTTTTGGTTTTTTCTTATATGCCACAAGCCTGATGGTGTATACTTTGTTTGTTGAGTGTGCTTCTGCATGTTCTGCAACACAGACTGAAGAACCTCTTCACAGCTTCTGAATATATACATCTGATATGAACAGAAAAGGATATCAGAAAATCTGTGAAAAGGCTTCAGTCCACTAGAGGAAAGTAAACTATTCCACAATAGCCACTGATGAAGTCTGGGAAGTACATTACTTAACACAGTGAGGAAAATATGAGGTATGCTGCTACTGACCCCTACGTTGAGTAGAATTTTCATGATGCACAGCATGTTCATAAATAAATAAAGCCTGAGAAAGTATAAGTGCATCATTGTCTAGCTCAGAGTAATCCTTCTTGGACCATGACCTTCTCTCCTGAAGAGGCAGGTGGGCCAGCATACCAGGCTCTTTCCTGTGCCTTCCTGCAGGACTTTGTTAAAGAAGAGGAAAATGAATGTGGTGGTTCTCCATGTGTCATGCCTCCTAAGAGAAGGCCTGAAGGAAAGCATGTGTGTGAGCATAACCAGAGAAATATGTAGTGAATGCTCTGATGGCACTGTTTGTAAGAAGTGTGAGTTGTAACAGAGAGATGAAGGGTGGAGTAAAATAACACACTAGTACAAGGAGGCTTGCTGGAAGTGGATGATGTACAGCACCTGGACAGGAGGAACACTTTTTCTTGGGTTTAGAAAAAGAAAGGAAACCATTGGTGGGATTCAAGGGGATGAAAGACAACAGTGGAAAAGGGGTAGGTTTTTTGGTTTTGTTTATTTTTAAGTCATGTTTTCCAGAGAAACATAATTAGTATGTACATAAGATAGCTGTCACAATTAGGTAGTCAGAAGACTATTAAATCCCTAAGGAAAAACAACAAATTCTGCATCTAAAGCACACAAATGAAGTTCAAAATGGTATGGCAGATATACCTGCCATATATACATATGAATATATATAAAAATATAGATGATATATATAATGAAACAAAATCAGCACAAGAGACTGAATTGAGCAGAGCGACAGCTCCAGTCACAAAATTCAATAAAATCATGAAAAAGCAAAATGCAAAACAACAGAGAAAGCTTGAGACTTTGCTATGTGTCTAAAATCAGAAGAAAAACTGAAATACCCTAAACTGAAGTCAGTTTCAGTAGTGTAAGAAAACAAACAAACAAAAAAGAATTTTTCAAGAAGCATGGAATTACTGTTCAGTGTTAAGCACTCTTAATAGGAGTGATTTCCTCCCACATGCTTGTTCAGCAAGAGTTCTTACACCTCCAAGTTGACAAGAAGGAACTACAAAAAATAAAATAAGGAAAAATCACCTGTCAGTAAGCTATTCTTTCAGGTTGGCCCAGCTATTATTCCTTGGCTGCATTGTGCATTTTTTTTCTCTAGGGACTATTTTGACTAAAGCAAGTCAACGTAGCTACTGAACAATCATTTACCTTGCAAAACTCTCCTGAGTAATATTAAACATGACAAAAATTTAGCATGCATTCATTATTATTGAAGACATAATAGGTCTGACTGAAACCTTAATGCCTTGCACAGCCATTCTCCAGTCCCATAGCTAGTGCAGAGCAGTAGAAGAACCAGGGCCAGGTGGGAAAACTGCCACACAGCCCTGCCCAGGGGGCTGGGTGAGGCCATGGTACTGCACTGCTTCACGTGGTTAAGAAAGAGGAAACAAAGTAAGGTTCACCTTAAGGTTGTTCCTTAGGATCAGTCCCAAGGACTGTGTTTACTATCCAGCATCTCTCCCAGTCTATGTGCTGTTCCAAGAAGGAATCACTTTATTACTGTGGGGTTCTTCCAGGGCACCTGTAAGGAAGATGGGACAGGCATCTTAGCAGGGCCTGTCACAATAGGACAAGGAGTAACAATCATTTTAAACTACAAGAGGGGAGATTCAGACTAAATATTAGGAAGAAATTTTTTTACAGTAAGGGTGGTGAAACACTGGAACAGGTTGACCATAGGGGTGGTATAAGCCCCATCCCTGAAAACATTTTAATACTGATTGGATGGAAAAAATAATTTTATCCTGTTCCTGGTTCTGCTGCTGGACTGGAGAAGAACATCACCCATCTAGAAATATGCTTTCAGTATATGGAAATCATCAGTTCAGTACTCACTTCTGAAAACAGTTAAAGGATGCTCACTGTATCCTGAATTTACTTTGGTGATCAGGACCTAATTAGTACACTGGGCAAACTGGGAAGGGTGAAGGGCATCACTTCCCCTAGAGTAACCAGGCCACTGCATACTGTAAGTGAACAAAATGTGTCACTCCTGTGACCTTTGGAAAACTCTTTATCATACTATGTGTAGGACACTGCTTGGTTTTACCTGATTAGCAAGTATGCAAATTCTTAATGTTGCAAGAGTGTTAGTGGTGTTGCTCTGTGGAAAAAAGCAGCACAGAGATGAGATGTACTCACATGAGATTCTCTCCATTGTATTGACTTCTAATGTAAAACAAAGGGTAGAGGGGTGGTAATCCTAAATCTGCCTTTTGCCTCTTGCTGTTAACAGCAACCAGACTGAGGATGTTCTCAGTCTGAATGGCACTAGTAATACCATGCACCAGGATGTAAATTTGCTTGGAGCCACAGCAGGACTGTGGGGCAGTGGTGCACAGTATTGCACAGCAGTAGTAGCAAACTTGGCACGTCAGAAGTCTTTTATTAGGTCTCCTCTTATAGCCACTCTGAACTGAATCACTAAGAAAACAACATACTCCAATACAGGTTTACTTTTTGATACCTCTGTAGCAGCTCTGCTGGTCATGAGCAATAGCAATGATCAAGCAGTTTGTTACCAGGAAGGAAGCCATTCTCTGAACTCTGTTTATGTCTTCTTGCATGCATCACTAAACCTTGTGTTTGACTCACTGCCTTTATCTAGGAGAAAAAATAATTTTGTCCTTCACCTGGGACTTTGTGGGGTTTTTCATTTCCCTTGCAGACTCCCAACACTTGAGAGCTCATTGAAAATGAGAAGTGTAATTGTTCTCTCATCAAACTTAACTGTGCTGTAAATTCTGGTGAACTAACAGCCTATACATGAATTGGCTTCACTTAAAATTACCAGTGTATTGACCAAGCTGCCTTCCTTTCTTAGCATATTATAAGTACTAAATTTTCAATTTCACTAAAGGGAAAATTAGGAAATGAAAATCCCACTATGATTACACAAGCCAGCAGGTGAATACTTTGGATCTTTCTTTGCAATGTTCAACCTGTTATCCCTTGTCCTGTAACTACATGTCCTTGTAAAAAGTCTCTCCCCAGCTTTTCTGTATCCCCCCTTCATGTACTGAAAGAATGTTATGAAGTCTACCCAAAGCTGAACAATCCCAACTCTCTCAGCCTGTCTTCACAAGATAGGTGCTCAAGCCTTTGATAGGTGATCACCTTTGTGATGCTCCTCTGGATTATTTCAGCAGCTCCATCTCAGGGGCTTCAGAAACAGACACAGTACTTCAGGTAGAGTCTGGTAAGAGTGCAGTAGAGGTGGAAAATCACCTCCCTTGACATGCTGGCCCTGGTTCTTCTGATGCAGCCCAGGATACTGTGTCCAGTTCTGGGCCCCTCAGTTCAGGAAGGAGATTGAGGTCCTGGAGCAGGTCCAAAGGAGGGCAACCAGGCTGGTGAAGGGACTCCAGCACAAGTCCTGTGAGGAGAGGCTGAGGGAGCTGGGGGTGTTCAGCCTGGAGAAGAGGAGGCTCAGGGGAGACCTCATCGCTCTCTACAACTCCCTGAAAGGAGGCTGGAGCCAGGGGGGGGGTTGGGCTCTTCTCCCAGGCAACTTTCAACAAGACAAGAGGGCATGGACTTAAGTTGTGCCAGGGGAAGTTTAGGTTGGATATTAGAAAGAATTTCTTTACAGAGAGAGGGTGATCAGACATTGGAATGGGCTGCCCAGGGAAGTAGTGGATTCTCCGTCCCTGGAGATATTTAAAAAGAGACTGGATGTGGCACTCAGTGCCATGGGCTGGTAACCGCAGCGGTAGTGGTCAAGGTTTGGACCTGATGATCTCTGAGGTCCCTTCCAACCAAGCCGATTCTGTGATTCTATGATTCTATGACTTTTTGGGGTGCAAGCACAAATTTCTGTCTCATGTTGAGCTTCTCATCAACCAACACCCACACACCCCCCAGTCCTTTTCCTCAGGGCTGTCCTCAGTCCATTACACCACCACACTGTATTTGTGCAGGACCTCGCCCTTGCTCTTGTTGAACTTCCTGAGGTTTGCACAGACCCCACTTCCCAATGACCAACACACTTGGTACAAGTAGGCCAGAATCAGCTTCCTGCAACACTGCTCAGTCCTGTTACCTGCACGGGGCAGGTGCAGGGCCACAATAAGGTACTTTTTATCGTCAGTATGTTTTTATAAATATATAAAAACCTAAACGGATATATTAAAACTTCAATTACATGCACACAGCTTGAGCATCAGGGATTTTCCGCAGAGGCCTCCATGGCAGCTGGCAGAGGCGGAGCTGCCCTCCCGCACACACCAACACCCAGCACAGGCCGGCTGCGAGAAAGACGCCGGGGTGCCGAGGCCTCGGGCCTACCCTCCGCCGCCTACCCCAGGGGCCGAGCGCCCCGACACCTCTCAGCAGCCCGGGCCGCCTCACCCACCTCCGCCCCACCTCACACGGCGGCCTCCTCCACCGCCTCCAGAGAGCGCCGGGGGAGACAAAGAGGGAGAAGGCCCGGGGAGGAGGCGGCCAGCCTCGGATCGGTACTATACGGCTCGGTTCGGTTCGGCTCCGCGTCCCTCCGGCGGAAGCGACCTCAGAGGCCCCAGTACCCGGAAGCGCCCCGAACCGGCAACGGCAGCGCAGCTACGGCGAGCAGCGTGATCTCGCGAGATCCGCCCGGGACGGGAAAGAGGTGAGGGGTGGAGATGGGGGGAAAAGAAGGAGGTGTTGAGATCTCGCGAGAGCGGGGCGGCTCTCCCGGCTCCGGGCATGCGGGCCAAGGCGTCAGCCCCAAGCGCGATTGGCGAGGTGCGAGCTCCCCCCCCGCCGCCGGAGCTGCGCATGCGCCGCTGGCCGCCGGGCCGTGTCCCCGGTGCGTGTGTATGCGTGTGTCACCCCCGCGCACCGCCCAGGCCGCGCCACCGCTCTCGGCCGCCGGCGACTCGGGACCGGGCAGCTGGGACCCGCCGGGTAGGGTAAGCGGGCTCGGGGCCAGCGCAAGGGCCGCGCCTCGCATCGGACATTGCCGCCCGACGGCGGCCCGGCACGGCCCGGCCTGACCCCGCAACCCGGCCGGGGAGCGGGTACGGGAGGAGGAGGAGGAGGAAGCGGCGGCGGCCCCGCGGCCCGCACCCGGAGTCCGAACCTCCGCGCAGCGCCGCCCGGCGCCGGATGAGGCAGCGGCGGTCCGGGATGGAGTGAGGAGGCCGCCGCCAGGAAACACTTCCGCGTTGTGGGAGGCCGCGCCGGGCCCGCGGTTGGCTACCGGAGCTCCGCCGCGCCGGCCGGCACCGAGCCCCGGCCCGAGCGCGGGCGCAGCGACCCCTCCTATGTGGCGGCGCGGCCCCACGTGAGGAAGCGCGGCCGGGACCCGGCGGCCGGCTGGGAAGCGAGGCAGCGAGCGGGGCCCCGGTGCCGGTCGGCGGCTGTCTCCCCCCCCACCCCCCCCTGTGTGCGCGGCGGCGGTGGCGGCGGCGGCGGCGGGTCTCCATGGCCTCGGCAGCGCCCTAAGGGCGGCGGCGGATTCGCTTGGCCGCGTCCTCGTCCTCGGCTGTGAGCGAGCTCGATGCCGAGCACCTCGGAGGCGGCGGCCGGCGGGAGCGGGGGAAGCCGAGGCTGGGGGAGCGGCGGCGGCAGCAGCTCGGCGGTGGAGGCGGCGGCCGACAAGAAGCGGCTGCATCACCGGAGACGGAAGCGCTTCGCGGCCCAGCCGCAGCCTCCCCCTCCGCCGCCGGCCCCTCACCCCCTGCTCTTCCCCCTCCTGCAGCCGCCCCTCCTGCAGCCCCCGCTCCTCCAGCCGCCGCTGCCGCCGCAGTCCCTGCTCTTCCTGGCGGCCACCGGCGCCTCTTCCTGCTGCGGGGACGGGGGGGAGCGCAAGCGGCCGCGGGGCAAGCGGCGTTCGGGATCCCGGCACAAGAGGCGGCGGGGCCGCGGGGGAGGCGGCGGTGGGACCCAGGAGGCGGAGAAGCGGCGGGGTAGCGGGGGTCTGAGCACCCTGGTGGAGGAGTACGACGACGTCAGCTCCCAGTCCGAAGGGCTGGTGGGAGGCAGCGCGGCCGGCGGCGGCGGCGGAGCGGGCAGCGGCGGTGGGAGCCCGGCCTCCTCCTCGGGCGGTGGCGGCGGCGGGAGCCAGCGGCAGAGGGGAGAGGCGGAACGGAGCGGGCGGTCCCGCCGGGAGCACCGCAGTAGCAGCGGGCGCTCCAAGGAGCGGCACCGGGAGCACCGTCGGCGGGCGGAGGAGAAGGCGCAGCAGGAGGGGGCGTCGGGGGGCCGCGGGGGAACCGAGGTGTCCTCGTCCTCCTCGAAGTCCCGCAGCCGCCACAATCACACCGGGAGCCAGGACCGGGAGGGACTGAAGAGCAGCGGCGGCGACGGCCGCAGGAAGGGCTCCCTCGCCTCCCCTGGCAGCGGCAGCGGCAGGAAAGAGCGGGAGAGCAAGGCGCACCGGAGCCGGACTAAAGCGGCCAAAGAGCCGCCGTCGGCTTACAAGGACCCGCCGAAGGCCTACCGAGACGACAAGCCCGAGCCCAAGGCCTACCGTCGACAGCGCTCGTCCCCCAGCCCCGGCCGGGATGACAGTCCCCCGTTACACCGCTCCTCGCAAAGCCAGCGGAGCCGCAAATCGCTCAGCCCGGGGGGCGGCCGCTCGCCCCTCAGCCCCTACAGCCGCCGCCGGTCCCCCAGCTACAGCCGGCACAGCTCCTACGAACGCGGCGGGGATGTGTCACCCAGCCCCTACAGCAGCTGGCGCCGGTCGCGGAGCCCCTACAGCCCCGTTATCCGGTGAGTCTGGGGGCGGGGGGCAGGAGGGAGAGAAACGAGGAGGGGGGGGAGTCACGTTGGGCTGGAGGGCAGGCTTGTATCTAGCAACAAAAGCCCTCCATCTCGCTGCCAGAAAGCTGGCGTGGGGGAAGGGGAGTGGGTCACATACAAAGATCATCCTGTCCTGTCTCTGGTGGAGTGTGAGACGAGGAGATGTCTGTAACGCTCCTTTGGCTCTGTGGGATATTACCTAGCTAGGAAAAGGCTTTTTAAATATTAAAGGGCACGAGAACATTTTCAGAAGAGAGTGATGGAATGAGGATGCTTCTCAGAGGACAGGAAGGACTAATTTTGGGTTTTTTTAATCTTTGCTTATGAAGTACAGAGATTCTGAGGTACATTTTTATGTATCCTACTCTCCTGTATGAAAGGATGCGTGTAAAATATATTGGTGTTCAATGTAATTCCCACTAATCCAAAGCACAAACAAGAGGCTGGGCAATTTTGCGTTACAAGTGTTTCTTGTTAGAGCTCTATAGAAAAACTTTATTTTGCTAGGAAAATTAGCTGATGTCAAGTTTTCTTAAATTGTCTTTTATGCTTTACGCAACCTGTGAAAATGTATTTAAGGACTTTTCCCAAAAAGCTTATATACCCACATTACTTGATGTGGTCTTGCACATCGTTTTCTTACTGTTAGGGGGAACTCGGAATGTAAAGATCAGTGTTGCTGTGACCTTTTGAGTTTTATGTGGGGAGGAAATTAAGTTGTATCTCTAATTGGCTCCAGTGTTGCAGCATTAACGCTCATCAAAATGGTTACTAGGCTTGAAGCAAAACCACTGGAAATGTATAGTATTTACTTAGTGCATATTTATAACTGAAGATTTTTATTTCCAATCTTGGAATCTTACTCTTGCCTTATTGTTTATAGCCATATTTAAGTTCAGATCTCAACTTCAGCTTTAAATATATCAACTGATCTGCCATTCTGCTGGCAAGAATTTTGTTTATAAGGCATTACCTGGTGGCTTGTCTGAGGACTCTTCTCTGGTGTTAATGAGCACTTTGTGTCAGTTACTCTTGGGGTTGTCCTGCTGAGTCTCCAGTGAGGATGCTGAAGCCATTCCTCTGTTTCACTTGCAGTTTTTAAGGTCTGCTTGTCCTGGGTGTGCATCAAATGCTGTTTAAAGAGCAAAGTAACAAAACTCTGTACTACCTTGTTCCGAGGGATAGAACAAAGGTGGCTTTGGAGAAATATAGCGATTGTTTTAAGGTAGGGTTGTGTGTAATACTTTTGTAAACAATGGAGTGTTTCAAGCAGAAAACACTGGGAGTGCTCTGAAACAAACAGCTCCTCCTCATCATGGTGGTTGTTCCCAGAGGGCCTGTTACAAGTGGTTAAGGATAGTCTTTCAAGATGATTTGAATAGTTGAATAGCAGGAATGTTATATGCGTAATTTGACTTAAATGCTCTAGATTCTGCAGATGCTTAAATTTTGGAATAAGAAGGCTAATTAAGATTAGCAAAACTGTATGCTAGGATCCCTCCTATCTTATGCACTGGCTCATAGAGCTGGGGTAGAAGGTATAGGAGGCTTTGTGTAAGGGACAGAGAACAAAGTGTTCCTTTTTTCTCTTAGTAGTGGGCCTGTGATTTGAGGCATGAGAGTTTAAATCTGCCTGATTTTTGTATTGTCTCCGTGCTGTGTAAGTCTTCCTTGAGCTGCAGATCTGTTTGTAGGCATTAGCCTTCACACCTTCCTTCCTCCAGTTAAACTGTAATTTGCATCCAGTCTTTAACTGCATGTAGAGAAATGCAAGGTATTGCTTGCTTGCTCTCATACAGCTAGTATGCATTATGTGTGTGGCTGTTGGGAAATAAAGATGGGGAAGGTATCTGTATTTTAGCCATTCAAAACAGTGTAATTACTGGGGTTTTTTGTGGGGTTTTTGGTGGTTTGGTTTTTTTGTTTGTTTTTATTTTGTTGTCTTGGTTTTTTGGTTTTTTTTTTTTTGCTTTACTCTGTGATATGGCACCCAAAGTGATGAAAAATTTCTTGTTGTTGTTTAGACAATGGTATAGTGGCCTTAGAGTTTATAGAATTTTATGTTTTCATGAGGGCAGCTTCCTGCAGCACCTGTCTTGCTACATCTGGGTGATTTAAAGGCTTAATTCTGGGCTTGTATCCAGATATAGTGGTGTCAAGACAGTAAGAACTTTGTGCCTGAGCATTCCAGACTGCAAGTCTTTCTGCTCTTTTAGTTCTATATCTCATATATGTGTCTTCTGTAGTGTTTTAAAAATTACCTAGTTGTTTTGGTATGTAGAAAATGAGAATGAAGTGGTTCTAGCATGCTTGGAAAGCTCGTGTGTCCAAAGCATTGACTTGTTTTGCCCAGGTCTCTGAGCTGTTTACAAACTTCTGGTAAACAGGTGAAGAGAAATAAGTGAAGTCAGCTTCAGCCATTTGAATTGCTGGTTTTCTCAAGCAGCAGCAACAGCTCAGTTGCTGAGAATTCAGGGATTTGCAGTGGCTCTTACTCATGGTCTTGGTGTTGCCTGGCTTCTGAAGGGAAGCAAAGACACTAGATATGCATTCCACGCCTGGGAAATTTTCTTTGAATTATAGACTAATTGCCTTTTCCGTTACAGTAGCAGTAAATGTTTTCAGCAAACTGATTGGGCTTTTTCCACTTGCTGGACAAACCTCTGCTTGCTGCTGGTGGATTTGTATTGCTGTATTTTCTTGTGGATAGTAACACAGCTGTTCTAAAGTAGCACATGCACATTTTCTAATGGAAATTCTTCTGTAATACCAAAATTATGAGTTATTTACTGTCCTGCTGAGAAGCTGACAGGGTTTTTAAAGAACATTGTCAAGAGAAAAAAAAAAGAGGGGGGGAGAGGGGAGGGAAAGAAGAAAACTCCATGGCTGACAAATAAGCAGACTTGGTCTCTCTGTGAAACCTAGTTTAGGATGAAATTGCAGGAACAGAAGAACTGTTTTTCATAACTTTAGTCATGTGATCACACTTTTAATTCACTTAGCTTTATAGATGAGTAATCACATTTTTCCAAATTTGGATACACCTACCCATCTGCCTAGTTTAAAGTAAGTGGGTGGGGCACTACTAGCATAGTACTGCTGGGTTTGTGCATATTGCTTATAGGAAGCATGGAAGATTTCTTACTGGTCTACAGAATCAGCTCATTCTCTAGCTGTGGCTAGTCTGTGCTAGTGAGGCTCTGCAAAATACAGAACAATCATGTGCAAAACCAAAACAAGCATAGGGAAAATCATAAAATACATATTCAGCTAGCAAATGCCCCATTCATGGAAAAGACATGGTTATGTACACTATAAAAATAAGTTTCAGTTCAGTAATTCTACTTCTGGACTTAAAGGAGTAGAGATTTTCAGACATTTTTTTCAGTTGTTTGTGGTTTTTTGCTTGTTTTTTATGCAAAACTATTTAATTTTGTTTAGTAAAACTACTTTGTAGCATATAAAATGGGAAAGTGTAGGTTGTCACTGTTTGGAATAGCTATCTTTCCAGTGACTATCAAGGCTGTCACTCTAGTATATATTCTGAATTTATTAAGATGTGTTCTGTTACTCGGCAGTGAACTTTGCCTTTTGCCCAAACATTTTGATGTGCCTTTCTTTTTCCTCATTGCACTGCTTCTTTCCTTAATGTGGGAAGGGAATCGAACCAAAAAAAGTGATTTTCAATGTGTTAAGTACACTGATAAACAGTGTTTGAATTGACTTGACTTCTTTGCTGGTTGATTTTTTTGTAGGCAGAGTTCTCATCAGAGAACACTGGGTTGGAAAGCAGATTTAAGAAACAATTTTTTTTCAGTATTTCTATGCTTTATGTATGTTGGGAGACCCTTTTAAAGACTTGCAGTTTGAATCAGTAAGGCAAGTTTTGCAGTCTTTATGCACAAAACAGTTCAGTAGGTCCTTGGTTGCAGAGCTGCTGAGAATATAACCTTGAACTAGGGGTTTGATACAATTAATGAAGCTAATTAATAAGGTATTGAGTGAGAGAGTACTATTACTGTTATGGTTTAAAGAAAATAATTACGTGTTTGCCTGCTAGTGCAACATGGAAAGCTAGACTATGAACTAGAATGTTTAGTCAGTGTGGTTTATGATACTGTATGATTATAAATGTCTTGGAAGATCTGTGGTGAATCCAGTTGATTAAATTTAGGTCTCCCTTTTCTAATAAACTGTGACCTTACCATGCAGGGCAACATGGCACTACTTAGTCAGGAGTTCACTGTTTACTGGTGATGAAAGAGCTGGGGGACAGTGGGTGTTTTAACATCCTTTGGTAGGTTCAGTTTCTTGTTTTTCTACTCTTATTCTCACTAAACCTTTTAGCATGTCAAAAAGTTACTGGCAAAATAAGTTCCCTGATTCAGTTCTCTAGACCTTGATAGATTCAGAGTGTTATGTTTGCACTTGGAGAGCACGTGTAGCTAGCTCCTGGCATGTTGGATTTAGCTTGCTCTTAAAGCAGTTAAGAAGAGCTTTTCAGGTTTACAAACGTGAGAAGATAATGCATGAGTGTTCTATTTGTAAATAAAATGTCCAGCTTTTTATTATTATTAAAATAAAGAGATTAGAAAGAAACGTAGAAAAGTAGCATGGCAAGAAGGATGTCAGCTGAGTGAGTCTGAGATTCTCTGTGCTTTTAAATATCAAGATAGTAAAATATAGCACCTTTAAATTTTAAGTTACTATTTGGAGTTCTTTCATTCTGTGCTTGAGAATGTAAGTGATGCTAGGCTTTTTGGTTAAATTAATTTTTAGTCTATTGTTTGGTAATAGGTAACAGTGAAGTACAATAAAGTGTTGCCCTTGGAGAAGGAGCAACATTGTAAGAGTTTTTACACTTGTAACTAATAACTCTTTAGTATCTTCAGTAAGTTTTTATACTGTGCATAAGTACATTGTATTCACTAAGTGGAGAATAAACAAATTGGCTCGTTTAGTAAAGTCCAGGATGCTTTAAGACCTGTTACATCTAAACCAACATTTTAAAGTGTTTTTTTCTTGAGGAGAAAAGCATGGCTTTTGTTTTGAAAAATGGAGAAGAGCAAAGCTAAGTTTTGAGCTCAGGGTGACTTCCTTACTAGTGCTTTCTTCCTCTGTTTCTCTAAATCTGCCTCTTCTCATACATGTTTTGTAGAGAATATCTTAAACTGTTTTTTTTTTTCGGTTTTGTTTTATACTTACACATGATATTCTATAACTCAGTTTCCTTTTCAAGCTTATCTAGTACTGCTTTGTTGTCCCTGGGGAAGAAAAAAACCACAGCTTAATGTAAGGAAATTCTTAGTTCTAATGCAAGTTCATCCTTCTAATGGTTTTTAGTCAACTCTACTTTACTTTATTTTCTTTCTTTTCCCCCCCTTCATATAGAAAACCATATTAAAATCTGTGTGTGGTTCAGAAGTGATTTTATGAATATCATGAAGTCTAGCAGTTATCCTCACTGTAGGGATATAGACTTACCTGACGTGACTTCCAGGTGCTTATTAGAAGACTGCTAAAGACTGAGCATAGCACAGGTACTTGTAAATGAGGCAGAGCTTTTGGGTGCAAATAAGCAGCAGCACTGGAACTCACCCCATGTGTTACCAGCAGGTGCTGGTGCTTTCAGTTTGGGAGACTGAGATGTGGCCCTTAGGTTTAGCACACTTCCTGATCTCTCCAGGAATAGTGGGAGGGGAAGTTTGGATTGCTTTGTTGGATTTGTTTGCCATTTGGAAGGCAGTTCTGTGCTGCTGTAGCCACTGTCCTTTTGTTCCTGTTTACTGTGTTAAACCCCTGACTGAAGACTAAATTGTTGGTGGCAAATGCATGGCAGTCAGAAAAAGCATTTTGTATATGTCTGTATGCATGTATGCACATACATGTTATAGAGTGTTGTATACTTCAGATATCTCTTCTGGTGTTTTTTCAGGGTCCCAGTAAAATGTCAGTGTCCTGTTAAATGTTGGACACTGGTTGTTGTAAGCCCATTTCTGTTCTGCTGTGCCTTCATCTTTTATGTCAAGTGAGTGTTAGCTCTGCACAGATCAAATTGATTGCTTTTGGTTTTGTATTTTTCCAGGCTTGAGTTCTGTATACATTTATGAGGGGAAGCTTGTAAATAGTCCATAGTTTTGATTTTGTGCCATTTTTATAGATGGAAATTTGTACACAATTTTTGTCTAGGCTGCAAGTTTCTCTTGTGACTTTTGGAAGTCACCAATGAAAGAAAGTGGTAGCTGAGTATTTGAAAGATCATTAGGCTTACAAAGCAATGGATTTTATTGTTGTAACTTGAATAACCATCACTTTGAAAAAACTACGTTTTATTTAAGGTTCAGCATTTGTTTATTTCATTGAAAGTGTTAATGTTTTCACTTTAACTCCCTTGGATCTAGCCCAGTAGACATGGTTCAGCAAGCAATTCTTGCATAGGTCTTTGAGATACCAAAGGAAGTCCTAGTTGATTATTAGCACTGATGTGGACTATGTAATGCAACTTGTTTTTTTTCTTTTAACATAAAATTAAATAATGAAAACCTTTTGGAAAAATTAAAACACTGCAGAGATTATACTCAGCATATTTCATAATTAAGCTACTATCATTTTGGTCTGCTCTTAAGAGATCTAATATGTACTGAATCTTAAACATTTGTGTGCATGTGTATTTGCTGTTTCCCATATAGATTCAATTCTGACATGAGAAAGTTACACTATAGTCATATGCAGTGTGAAACCTGGGGTGGAGAATGGTGGATTTATGCTGAACTTGCATAAATACGTGTTTATATCCCAGGCTCCCTTGACTAATGTTGGTAAAAAATAATTTCCAGTGTTTGCCTTCCTGTACATGTTTGCTTTTTTTAAAGAAAGTATAAAGATTTACGTTATTTTTTGTCTCAACTTTTCAAAACTTTCACTTCCTTATCAAGTTATGGTAGCTGATAAGTGAGAGTTTGCAGTTACTCATTTGAACAGATTTTCTCATTTCATCCTTAGTAGTGATCAAAATGAACCTGTTCTATTTGAACCAAAGTGGAAGAGTAAAGTTGTCTCAGCAACAACAGTGTTTTAAGCTGCTATTGTTCTTTTCTAGTGCATGTGGAATTATGTCCGTATTTCTGCTGCTGACATTGGTTACTTTCTTTTATAGGGCACCTTTCAAAAAACAACAGGAATTGGGTGTGTGTTTGGTTTTGTGTTTTGGTTTTGTTTTGCTTTGGGTTTTTTGTTTTTTTCCCAAGAAAACCCAAATAATTGTACTTGGGAAAGAAATAGAACTGAATTTGAGATCTTTAGACATGTTTTAAACTTTGTTTAAAAAATACAGGTAAGGCAGGGTTGCAGTGAGATCCTTGGGATGGAGATTGTGCTCTACAGGTAGCAGAAGCAAGAGTCAGCTTAAATTAGCTGGTGTAGGAAGATGTGCAAGCAGGTGTTTTTCAAGACGTGTCAGTGACATCCTAGCAAGTGATGTGCCATTTATAGAAGTCAGTTTAGGATTAATGGGGTTTATGTGCTTGTGCTTGATGGAGAAATACAATTATATTGATTCTACATCTGGTGCAGATCTGTAGCAGTATATCTCTGCTTGAGATAATAATTCTTCTCAGAAAGTGATACAGCAGTGCGAGGGGAGCTCTGACCTAGACTTTGAAGTGTATGTGTTGTCAGGATAGTCCTAGCCCTTTTTCTTCCTACTTACCCCATCATAACTGTGTGTTACAGAGCTGTACTTTTTTACTTCATTTTGGCCTAACCTCTCAAAATTTTCCATGGGATTTAGTACATGGATTTCCAAAGAAATAATGAGGAGTATGGAAAAAACCAAAATAATATTGAGAAATACAAAGAATTGTTCTCATTATTGTTGTCATTGTCATCTGTCTTTGTTAACCTGCTGTGCCAGAAAATTCTATGAAGCCTGTTTCCTAGCATAAAATTGAAATATGTTAGTTTCCAAGAATTGTCTTCATGTGGGGGTTTGTTTTATTTTAAATTTTTTATATATACAATTTTGAGACTCATGTTAAGTGTACAGTGCACACACCTATATGTTGCTTTGAATCTCTCCTACTTAATCTAACGTCAATGAATTTTGTTAGTTTAAAAAGAAAACATTTTCTAATGCAGGAAAGTTAAATTTGGAGCTTAATAGATATTGCACACAAAATAGAAACATCATTTTACTATATCAAATATTTGTTCAGATGAAGCATTGAATGTAATTTCTTTTGTTGATAATTAAAACTGAATAACTTAGTTTTTACTAAAATCAAATTTGACACAGGTGAATAGTCCTGAAGATGATGATTGCAGTTGCCTTTGTTGGGTTTTTTTGTTTGGTTTGTTTGTGGGTTTTGTTTGTTTGCTTTGTTTGTTTGTTTCATTTTTTGTTTTGTTATCCTCTGTACACTGGTGCTATCTTTTGAACTCTGAACTTCTTTTATGTCCAAGCAGTCTTACTTTTGCTATTGCTTGATATCTTTTCTTTGTCCAGCTTATGAATATATTTTTCCATCCTCATTATACTTTTTCATCCTCTTCAATTCATACACTCGAGAAATAGATCTCAATCAAACTTTAATCAAGATGATATATGTAAATTTGGTGAATACACTTGCTATTCTTAGCATGGTGAAATGGATGAAAGCCCCCACATTTGATTTAATTTATTTCATTATATTTTGTAAGTTAGCAGTGAATTAGGCTACTGTACTTGTTTCCATGACCTTCACTTGAATTATGGTTTTTTTTTTCCCTTTTGATTTTTAATGAAAACTGAATCGAAACTATTAGGTAGATTTGGATATCTCTGAAAAATTGAGTGGAAAATAGTTCATGTTATACGTTGTTTTTGCACAGTAAAAGTTTGCTTTTCTAACTGTTAGGTTGTTTTCCTTGTGAGATTTTGTAGATGGCTTGGGATGGCTTGGATTGTTTATTCCTCCCCTTTCTGTTAGTCTCTATTCTGATGCAGGCAAAGCATAGGCCGGTTTATGGGTTATGTTTGCTGGAGCTGCAGCAAGTATTGGGTACTTGTTGTTTGTTTGGTTTTTTAAAATGCATACAGCTACATTTTCAAAAAGGAAAGCTGATGTTTATTGCTGTTGTTCAGGTAGTTACATTACAGCCCTTAGTGTTTCTTTCAACTAAATTATTTTAATGAAAACTGGAACTGAAATAGAAGATACTGCTAGAGTGCATATTACTGCTTCAGTGTTGTGTTTAGGTTTCTGTTGTCATTTTGTAACATCAGTTTCATTTTATTGAATGCTGGTTACATAGCCAGCTATTTTTTTTTTCTCAAATACTGCATATACTGCACAAGTCACATAGGATCAGATTTTCTTTAAAGAAGCAAAGTATCTCTCACAAATAGCGAGGAAAAAAAAAACCTGCCCTATAGATAGGTATACTTGTATATTGCAGTTCTTTAATGGGAGAAACTGTATCTAAAAAAGGTTTACCATTTTCTAACAACCTGTTTGGATGCAGAATTTTGATTAGTTGACTCTGTAGATTATTTTTTAAAGGCGTGGTCTCTCCTATTTGATAAATTTTTGTTTATTCTGTAAGTATGGTGATAGTTTCTTTGAAACAAGTAGTTTATAAAAAAAACAGATGCACTGAGAAAGCAGCTAGGCTAATTTTAATTATGGGTAAATCTTAACTTTTTTGAAACAGGAGATCAGCAAAATCTCGAAGCAGAAGTCCATATTCATCCAGGCACTCTAGGTCTCGTAGCAGACACCGATTGTCTAGATCCAGAAGTCGCCATTCAAGTATTTCTCCTAGTACATTGACTCTGAAGAGTAGCCTGGCTGCTGAGCTGAACAAAAACAAAAAAGCAAGAGCTGCTGAGGCAGCCAAAGCCAGTGCAAAGGCTTCCAATACTTCAACACCTACTAAGGGAAACACTGACACTGCTGTAAGTGCACCTCAAGTGAACAATGTAAAGGACCTGAAGAAAGTAAAAACGGAGCATACACCTTCTCCTACAAGCAGCACAAATTTGAAAAATGACAAGGCAAAAACAAAGGTATCGCTTCCTGAAACAAAAGGGGAAAATAATTTAATTGCAGACAAAATTACTAAACAGAAACCTACAGCTGTAAAGGAGAATAAAGTAACTGTTGTAAAACAGCCACCTGTCACTGTAAAAGAGAAAAGCAAACCAAGTACACCAAGTGTAGTAACCAAGGAGAAGGATCGAATTGTTGCACTACCAACCTCCACACTGCCACCCCTGCCTTTGCCTCCCACGCTGCCTGAAGATAAAGAAACAGATAGGTGAGTTGTGACAAAGATTTGCTTTTGGGGCTTGTCTCTTCCTTCTCCTTATTATTTGCTATCTACTCTTTTATTATTGTTGTTATTGTTTCCTATGGAAAAGAAGTATAATCCTATTTGCTAGTCAGGCTTGGTGCATTAAGTACTTCCTACTCTTCAGTTGTTTAGAAATATGATCTGTAAAACTAATTCAACTCAAAAAGAGAAGTATTTGGTCTAGGAGGAATCTTTCAATACAAAGTACAGTGAAGAGATGATGTGAAATTGCTGGTACATAATAGTTTTCGAACTGTAGCAAGGATGCATTCAAGGATTCATGATTTCAGATTTGGTATTAATGTACATACTTGTGGGGAAAAGTTGAATGCAATAGCAGTATGTGGAACTACATAAATTAG
Organism: Phaethornis superciliosus; assembly: GCA_023637945.1. Lineage (NCBI taxonomy): Eukaryota > Metazoa > Chordata > Aves > Apodiformes > Trochilidae > Phaethornis > Phaethornis superciliosus. The sequence continues at coordinate 98,640,815 of JAJQWJ010000002.1, read as the reverse complement.
CTGGGCTTTGAGGTCAAGATTCTGTCCCCTTTAGAAGGCAGTTGTTTTTAGAGCTGTCTGTTACTGTAGAGTAATTTATCTCAGAGGTAAGTATGATTTTGAATATGTATAGAGGAAGTGTGGTTTGTGTCTTGTCGTTTCCATTAACTTTTGAAGCATAATGTAGAAATCCATGTCCAACTGACATCCGAGTTTGCATTACGTTCAGGCTTCTCATAGTCCTAACAAGAGAATGCATGTTGTGATTTGTATTGGAGAATTACACTTTTGATTGGTAATTTACTGCTTTTCTTTTGGTTTTGGTGATTAAATTGAAAAGAGTTATCTTTGTTTTCACACCTCCCACATGTATGTGAGAAAACAACTTCTCACAAGTAAAACTGGTTTTTTAGCATTGAATTAATAACTAATTTGTGTGATATGTCTTTGTAATAAACTGTAAAAGGAAAACTCAAAACCTTTTAAGGTGCTTTCATATATATTCTATATATACAGATGAAACTAGCCTGTCTTCTCTCGTTCTTTGAGAAATATGTAGTGTTTCTTTGCTTAGTAACAATAGTTAAATGTTTATCTTGAGCCTGCTAATATTTTAATCATGTTAAATAGTAGGATGCTAATGCTGATATTAAACATTAATGTTAGGATATTAAATTATTAAATTTATTAAATATTAGGATGCTAATGCTAATTTAATGCTAATATTTTAATCACGTTAAATATTAGGATGCACTGGAAGCCTTAGCAAATAAGTAGAACCTAACAAGGTATTAGATTTTATTTTTTTAGTAGTAAAAGAGAAATGTTGTTTCTTGCCCTTCAGAACTCTAGCAAATATCACTCCAGTTGTTCAGAATCACACCTGTTTGGTAAACTTATTGTTGCATTTAAGTTTGAGACAGCTGTCTTCTCTAGGTAAATGGGATTTCTGACACTGTTACTTGAGAGCAAGATTTCACTGTTTCAACTAAAAACTAGGCTAACTAGTTTAACTAAATATGTGCCTGGCACTGCAGTGTTAATTGCAAGAATATGAAATGAGATTTTATCTTGAAGTTAATTGCTTCTTCCTAGTAGTATTTTAATGTTATACCTGTTTTATATATAGGACAGAGGAGTTAAAGTACAATTAAATGGTTTTATCAGCACTGTGCTTGTTCTCCTTTAAAAAAAAAAAAAAAAAAAAAAAAAAAAAGCCTAATGCTTGCAAACAACTGCATTAGAAAAATTAATGACAAATAATATAATGAGTGTCATTTATGCTTTGCTTAATTTTGCCTATAGGATGTTACAAACCTGAGACCAGAATGGTTGTGATTGCAAGTCATGATAAAGATGGAATCATTTTAAGAGAAGCAACAAATATTTTTTAGGGGGGGAGGAGGGCAAAGGTATTTACTTTAGAGTTACTGTGGGGATATTGTGCCAATAAAGCAAGCTTGATGCTATATGGAACTGGCTGATTCCTAATGTCACTTGTGAGTTTCAGTAACAATCTCATAAATCCACAAATAAGCTGCCTAATGGTACTGTAGTGATGCAAAACCACTGTGTAGGTTTGCTGAAAGGGAGAAGTGTTCTGGTGGTCAATGCTGTGTAATTTAACAGACCTGAAAAAAAGGCTGCTCTTGTTTGAATCAGTTTTTATGCATTGCTTTTAGAATTAGAATCTCTCGTAACAAAAGTTTGGGGTCAAAATTGAGAAACAAAAATATATGAACTTAAAAATGAAGCATTTTTGTTTACCATGATAATTTCATGCACTATCCAAAGGTGATGTATTTTTCATGGCATGCTAACAATTATATTTGTGATGAGGGCTGTATGGGCTTGCTTGAGGTGCTTGTCTTAATCTGAAAGATTAAGACAGTGGCAGCCTGAGAAGTAGTAGAAGGCATCAAAATGTTCTGTTTTCATGGGAAAGCACATAGATATGCCAAACACTGGAATGCTTTATTTGAGTATAAAAAGATTGCTAATTGCAATTAACATGGGAGAGAAAATAAGCATTCTTTGTGGTGGAAGACATTAATATTTACGTAAGTTCCTGCTTAATGGAACTAAGTAGATAAGAAATTGCAGAAAAATGTCAAAAAAAGGTTCCCAGAGAGGATGCTGACAGTATCTGCATTTGCCAAAACACTCTGTCTTGGAATATGTTCCCACAAAACTAGATGAAGTTTTCTTGATGCAACGATAGTTTGAAATTTAAAGACAGAATACTGTATGAGAATCTTGTAGGGGAGGGACAGTTACATAATTACGTGAAGTTTAGAGATGGTTGTGTCTTGAAAATTGCTGGAAATGTAATAGCTAAATTCCAGGAAGTTCTGGTAAATGAAACCATTTGCTTAAAAAAGAAAATTAAAAAAATCTGCACAAGTGTTAGAGTTTTCAGAATTTTCCCATTAGAGTGGGAAGAACATCTCTAGAATTATTATCTCGCTAATTGTTAATGGAGTATATATTGCTGTACTTGTCTTTGGGGGGTTTTGATTGGGGATTTGGGGAATACTGAGTTTGACTGTTAGTATCTGATACCTAATTTTGGTTGATGATTTTAAAAACAGTTACATTTCAGTAACCCATGGCAGAAAAAACATTGTCAATTTTTTTCTCTTTTTTTTTTTTTTTTTTTTTCCCCGCTTGATTTCTATATTGATCACTAGAAACATGTTGAACCTGAGTGTTTCAGCAGCTGTGAGGTTAGAATCTGAAAATGGGGTGATGTGGACTGCCTTGTAATAGCCTGCAGTGTTATTGTAACTGCAAGGCTTGTTATCTCTGGAGAGTAACATTGTAGTGAACTGGAGTAGGGTAATATTTCCTTTAATATGAGTCAGTCAGTCATCTTGAACCACTACACTTGTGATGTCTGGCAGCTCCTGGGATCTATGTATTTTTAATAGTCTGGGTCATAAGCTTAAAAAGAAGCTTGTGTGTCAGAATTAGTCTTGCCTGGTAAGGCTTGCTGTGTCATCTGACCTCAGCTTTTACCAGAAAGATCTGATTTCATAGTGTCTGTAGAATTTTGGTAGTTAGCTGTGTGTCTTCCAGAGACCTGTTTCTGAGTAGTTTGTAAAGCATAAATGAAAGTCCTGCAAATTCTAAGAGAAGAGATTTCAAAAATTTGTTGATGCATCAGCAGCCTAGAATGTATTTTCAAAAATCATTCCAATAGGTTTTCCTTTATGTGTGTTAATTTTATTCTGTGGTGTTCAACTCACTAGCAAAATTGTCTTTTAAAATAGTTTGCGAGAGAATCTCTCTGTGAAGTCAGTTAAAGAAGCAGAGAAGAAACTTCGCCACCTGCTTGCAGATTTGCCCCTTCCACCTGAGCTGCCTGGAGGAGCTGATCTTTCTAAAAGTCCTGAAGAAAAGAAACCAGTAGTTCAGTTACATAGCAAGAGAAGACCAAAGTATGTTTATTATCCTTTTTTTTTTTTTTTTTTTTTTTTTTTTTTAAAGCCTGTCAAGCAAATAGAAGTGATAATAGTTTTAGAATCTACTTATCTTTAAACATTTCTGCTTTTTAATGAGTTTTTAAATATTCACGAGGTTTGAATTAAACTGCGTGGTTTGTTGCCAATTAATGGTGGTAAGCTAGTTATCTAATAATGTTTTATAGATATTCAGTGTTGGGGTTTTTTTCAAGGCTATGACAATCCTTAGATACATTAGCTGTATTCTTAAAAAAGCTTGTTGTTTCTAGAATATGTGGACCACGACACGGTGAAACAAAAGAAAAAGAAATAGACTGGGGAAAGCGCTGCGTGGATAAGTTTGATATCATTGGTATTATTGGTGAAGGCACTTATGGACAGGTTTACAAAGCCAGAGATAAAGATACAGGTAAGTTCAAAAAAGTAAATATAACCATACAATTCTAAATTGAGTAAGATATTATGATCTTGTTTTTATGTTGTGAAATTCTAAGTAAAATTCTGCCCTCTAATGTCTCTAGTAGTCAATAGCTATTGTAGGAAGAGAATTTGTCTCTGTGCAACACAGTCTTGAAGTGCTGCAGATTGTGTATTTTTCTTGTAGTATAACTAATTTTACAACAGTGATGTAAATTTTAAAGTTCATGTTAAGCTTTTGCTCAAATGAGTAATCAGTCAACACCGTGATACTTCCAAATGTTGCCATTACTTTTAAACAGACAAGGCATTGGAATTGATTCTTCATATGTGCTGTATGTTGCTTGATCATTTTATGTCAAATTAATAGCTTTCTGTGACTGCTTGCTCTTTTCTTATTTATGCCTGCTTTGAATGCTGGTTAATTTTCCACTGTAGCACTAACTTAATCACACAGGGTAGTTTACCAGCCACAGTTCATTCTCTCTGATCTGTGGAAGAAAAAGAGCAGTGTAATTATAAGTCCTTCTTCATTCTTCACCTGCAGTTGTCTCAGTTTGCAAACTTTAGTTTTTAAGTTGAAGCAGCATGGAGTATCAGGACATAATGGGAGTGACATACATGGGAAGAGGACAGGATCTTAAGAGTGCATAGCTGAAAACTTTCCTTTGTGGTTTTGCTTCTCCAGGTGATTGTTTCCGAAAAAAGGTTAAATCTGTTTCCTTTCAGCATAGTGTTTCTTGCAAGTATGAAAATATTTACCTGTTTAATCCATTCAGAAATAGTAACAAATGGGAACGGTTTTAAAAACAATCAAGTAAAATCAATACTAAATCCCATAGTTTGGTTGCTAATCAGTGATTTTTATTTAAATTTCCTCTTAGGGGAAATGGTGGCTCTAAAGAAAGTACGTCTGGATAATGAAAAAGAAGGTTTTCCAATTACAGCTATTCGGGAGATTAAGATTCTTCGACAGCTTAATCACCAAAGCATTATCAACATGAAGGAAATAGTGACAGATAAGGAAGATGCTTTGGACTTCAAGAAGGACAAAGGTATGTATGCCAGCACAGGGTCACATTCTTAAGACCGAAGTCTGCTACACTAGACTTGAAGTTAAGAGTCATTATAAAATCTTTGCAAATAATAATGCTTGACAAAGGTTTTTAATTTTTATTTCATGACTAATAGAATGTATTTATTTAACTCGGTTATGCCTTTTGCTCATAGATACATTTTTGCAAGTATTTTGTGGGTTTAAAAATTTACTTGATTCCAATATTGCTGGAGAAGAACAGATGTTTCACTTCTTGACAGTCACAGATTAGGGAGGCCAGCAACAATAGGAAGCTCTTAATTGTGAGCTTTTTTAGCCTTTTATTTTCCTTGAAGTGTTTTACCATATAATTTAGGGTGCTGTAGCTTCAGTGCTGAAGTGATGTTTTTCATTGTAGGCCTTGGTTTTGTTTGAATTGTGTTTTTGTTATTTTTTTCCAAAATGAAACATGTATCTTGAAGGCTAGAAGAAGGTTAAATGAAAAAGTGCTCCAGTATTGACAGGCTTTTTTGTATTGTTTTCAAATGGAGGAAGCATCTAGCAGAAGAGTTTCTCTAGCTATGTGCAGGTTCAGTGGTCAGCTCTCATTCTCAAGACTGACAGTCTACAACAGCCAGTTTAGGCTATTCATATGAATCTTGTATTGAGTTTTAATTAGGTCTACCCCACTTAGCTAATGAGACCACACCAAGTCTCAACTTAAAACTTAATGACACATTAATTAATTTTCTCCCTTTCTGCTTGGTGCCATGTCTGTCAATAAATTGTAACATTTTTTTGTGTGTGTACTTCAAACTGTGTGTCTCATTAGTTTCAAGTGTATTTTCGTTGTTCAAGTTTTTATATGTGCTTTTGATCTTGCTTTCAATTTATTTTTTTATTTTTATTTAACGGCTTATTAAAACCCTTATATTTTGGGAAAATTTGCAAGGGGATGGGGCTTCTCTAGAGATATTAGAATAAAATTACATTCGGATAGTCTCTTGAAAGCGTTAGCATGATAATGAGACTGTGCTATTATGATTCGTCTGTGAAAAGATGGAATTTTTTTTTTCAGGCACTGCATTGTGCATTTCCCTAATGAGTAGTTAGTTCTGAAATAGGGATTTATAGCTGAGACATTGTAGCCAAATTGTACTACACATTATGCAGCAAAGAAATGCGAGTAAGAGGAAGTTCAGTCATTTTTACAGTAAACCATTGCAAACACAGCAGCAGACTGATGGGCTTACAAAGGAACCATTATAAAAGCAGTAGTGATGTCTTACTCAGGCAGAGTTAATTTTGTGTACACCTGTCATAGCCTGATCTATTACTAGTCTACCTTCTTAAGGTTTTTGGGGTGTATTGTATCTCAGGTGTTTAAAATTGTACAGCAAATCTAGTTTTTCTGACATTTGTGTAAATATTTGGCACACTTGGTACTTGTTTTAAGGATACTTTCAAGATGGAAACATTGACATGCAAACCATGCTTGGCTTGTGCAACTTTGTCTGAACTCTGTTACATGTTCTTAAGTGACCTAATGCTAATGTCTTGCAAACTTTTGGGTATTTGATTTCCCTCAGTATTTTCAATGGCTTTTTACTTTTTAAAAAAAGGGGAAGAAAAATGTGGTTTTTTCCTGGTCAGCTTAGCATATAGGTCAGCTTAACAATAGGAATAGCTTTAATAGGTGGGATTGCTTTTATTTTTTTCTAGACAAGCCATTAGAAAGAGAAACACTTAACACAGTAGTGTTTTACACATAAGGGTATTTCCATTAGCAGATGTACAGCACATCAGATAGCAGAGTTGTTTATGTGGGATGGGCACATACCCAGCTGAGTGGGTTATACATGGGTCTGCTACACTGAAGATCTGAAGTTTTTCCTTTGGCAGTCTTCATGGTTTATGGGGCATGCTTGATGATGAAGTTGGAGAATGGCATTTACTGGCTACTAATTGGTAATGTAACATCTTGATTCTGAGGCACCATCCTACCACAGAAATGTCTATGTTGGATTTGGCCAGAATGAGTATCCATGTTGTATGTTTCTTGTGTAGGCTTTTCTCCCCTCCTTGTCACAGGGAGAGGGGTCAATGTACAAGCTTGAGGATGCAAATACGAGACTCGTTGCTGTTCTTTCTTGTGGGTGTGTATCATTGTAATAGGTGTATGAGAAGTCTGCTGAACATACTTCTAAAACCTCCTCTGCTTTTCTCAGGACATAAAGCCTTATTTGACTTGATGAGCTATAGCTTTCATTTATTTTTTCCGTAAAATTTCAGAACTCCGATTATTTATTTAAATGGTTTCTTCTGGTCAGCTAGTGCAGGAGCAATTGAGGATGTAGAAGCAGCCTGACTCTTAGTGCTTGCAGCCATGTTGCTGGCAGTTAAACATTCCTTTGTTTTCCCTCTTCATTTGTTCAGTGGTACTTCAGATTACAGTTCATGTTTATGAACTTCAGTTCATGTCCTTTTTGAGCAGAGTTTGGAGCAGGAGGACTGTACTTTGTGGAAGCTAATCTTAGTGGTTTGTTGTTGTTGTTGTTGGGGTTTTGGATTTTTGGGGGGTTTTTCTTGTGGGTTTTTTTGTTTTGGTTTGGTTTGTTTTTTCTGAGAAAGTTTGTGTGACGTTTCCTGTCCAGTAATAATTGAAAAAAAAAAGATTCAAAACGACAGTTGAAAACAGAGCTGTTTCCTCATAAACACATTACGTGAGCCACCTCATTAGTTACAAAATAAATGATTGGAAAAAAGGCCTTTTATTTAGTCTTTTGTCAGCTCTGGTTTATTTTTTTATTGAGTCTGTCATTTATCTGATTTAGCTGTCTCTTTTAGCTTCGGGCACCTGAGATGGTCCTTCTATTCTCAGTTGTCTCTTAAATCTGTGGAGATTGCCTGATCTGGCTTTTATTGTTGTTCATGTAAAACCAGTAGGTGTACTGACTAACACTTCTTCCTCCTTTTGCATGATAGAGGCATTTTTAATTGCTAACCCTGAGGGAGGATGTAAAATCTTGTGTGTGAGACTATATTAAATGATCTGGTTAACATCTCAGCTCGTTTTTTTGTTTTCTTTTGCAAACTCTGTTTGAGTTACTCTTCTGTAATTTTTTTAGATTTGGTTTTTCTTTAGGTTTAGGTTTTCTTTAGATTTAGATTTTTTTTTTTCAGTGCGAACTAACAGACTTTTTTTTAAGGAATTAAATCAGTATTTATCTCAACAGTATTGTAGTACCCATATTAAAAGGACACTGGCTCTGTGGTGTGTTGTCATATGACTAGCAGGTTAATTTCTCAAGGAGTACTTAGTCTGAAAGCTTGTGGTTTAGAAGGCATCTGTGACAGCAGTCATGTAGTCATCAAAGTGTACTTCACTTCAGGGTTCCTTTTCTACTTGTGATTTACCTAGCTTTACCAGGGTTTCCTGGGAAATTGAGTAAAACCAAGCTGATCTGAATTCCAGAAACCTCTGATGGTCTACAGCTTGCCTTGCTGCTCCTGAAATAGCTGGTAGAAACTTTTTACCCAAACAGTTCTCATGCTACAGCAAAGTTATCAGGAGTAAAGTGACTGCTTGAGTGGTGCTTCCTGTGTGGGAGCTGTGCTGAACCCTGGTCTGGGATCAGTGCAAACCTAATTCCATGACTTTTCAGCTTGATCTAAGTTAAGGCAAAATGAGAATAATCTGTGGTTATTATTCAAAGATTTCTGATATGTTAGGTTTACTTTTCCTCTGCTTTAAGTTTTTTGTTTGGTTTCCTATTTCTGTATAGTCTGTTATGGGAAAAGATAGTATTTATTTCTATGGCTTCTGTATGCCATTGGCTGGCACATCTGTTTCAGAACATGCTTCCATATGTGTGGCCTTTAGGTTGGATTTGTTTCAAGAACAAAGTTTAATTGAACTTGAAATGAGGAATAGCACTGTCATCAAATAAAACCAATGTTGGGTGCAAATGTAAAAATGAAAAAAAATAATCTTTTGGCTAAACTAAATTTGTCTTTTCAGTAAGTTTTGTGATACCTAAATGGAAGAATGAGTGTGCCAATGGTGCTTTCTTTTAGTCCTAAGTGACTGATTTGATGGCTATGCCCTTTTTTATGTTCCACAAATTAGAAAATAGGTTTGTAAAATGTGAGTAGAAAGAAAAGATTAATATCTCTTTAAGGGACTTTAAGGAATTTAAATATAAAGAACTTCTAGGAATTGCTGGACAGTTTATTGAATTTTCAGTCTCTGATAAAACTCTGTTTAGAACTGGAATGTAGTTTATCATCTTGAGCAGTGAAAGAGCAATGTTAAGGCAATGGAAGAGTAAATATACCCCAGTTATCTTTATTCAGTCAAGGGGGGAAATTCTTTGTATTGCATAGAAGAAACTGAGGAGGCTTATTAGCAAAATGAAAATCTGATGGAGTCTCATTCTGAACAGTGAGGATAGGACAAAATGTTGAAATCTGTTCAACAACTCAGCATTTTCTATACCATGAAGTGAATGAGGCAGGGATCCCTTTTTTAAAGCATTTTGGTATTTTGAGATACTGTCATAATGCATTTATACAAAGAATTAATTTAAATTTGTATGTAATAAAGCATTTCTAGTCTTTTGGTTTCTCTGATCTCTACCTAATCAGATATTTTGAGAAAATCCAAACACCCTTCCTGTGAAATTACATTTGGAAAACACTTGCTTAAAAGCTGTCACTTATGTATGATTTTGGGTCATTATTCCCTGCTTCTCCCTTCATTATTCCCTGCCCTACCCAGCTTGTAGCAGTGTATCTTACTTTGGAAACAAATGTGTAACTTGATGTTCTACTTTGCATCTTTGAGATTTTATGACAGTCAAAAAAAATCCAAAGCCTTCCTGTGTGGCAAAAAATGCGAAATATATTTTGTTAGCATTTTTGGCTTCTCAGAAAATTTTTTGTTTATTACAGATCATGAGAGCAGTGTTTTGTGAAGCTACCCATCCTGTATGGATAGCATTAGTTCATCATACCCCAGCTCATTTCATGTTTTGGTTAAGAAAACTACTGTTAGAGCTCCATGACTTGACATACATGAACAGGAAATGTGTTAATCTTTAATTATTCTAAACTGGTGTCTATCTTTCTGGCCCGTATCAATCTTAACTGATAAAATGATAAAAAAGATTAATTTTTTTAAATGCTAACAAAAGGGGGTGAAGATTGTTTCCAACCATGTGAGTCTCCTTTATTTATTGTGCATGTACCTAAGAGAGTCAGCTGTTGCTTATTGCATATTCAGAAGTAGGCAATATTAATACTGTTCAGCTGTTCCAGATGCTGCTTCATTAACATGCAGTGACATCAAGGTTTCTTTTTATTTTGGTAGATGAAGGAATGGAGATGAGCTGTGTGGTATTAGCAATGAAAATAGGGCACCCAAGACATAAACCCCTTCTTAATGCTTTGTTGCAGCACGTGGAAACGGACTGTAGATTTCATCCCACCCCACAGGTACTTACTTATTGGGAAGTGCAGGTCTTTAACATAGCAGCAGGAAGATGACTAATGTTAAAGTCAAGTTATTCTGAATTAATTTCAACTGTATGTGCTTCGCTGTAACAGAGCTTTTAGTGTTTTTATGACACTGCTGCCAGAAACATGGATATTGGTAAAAGCCAGGATTAAACAAATGGTGATTCTAAAGTGTAACCTCCAAGTTGTCAAACATCTCGGCCTCATCAAGGAAAGAACAATTATTTTTTCTGTTAGTGTTTTCCTTTCTAAGAAATGGATATTTGTGTGGCATTTTGTTTTAATTGGACTAAAGGATGAAGCAAAATCAAACTCAGACTATGCTGTCGTAAACAGACTGCTGCTTAACAGACTTCTGTGCATAGTTCATTTGTGGAGCCTTCTGTGACTGTTTTCTTCTTTCTGAATATCTATAGCTTTTTTCCCTCTTGGGAATGATCAGATTCAACAATCTGATGAAAACCAATGGAGATTTGAAATGAGCAAGTGAACTAATATAACTGTGTTTTTGACTGAAACTGTAGATCTTTATCAGAAAAGGGTGCCATGTTTGTCTAGAAATAAACTTAACAAGTTTCAATTCAGTTTGCTTGATACCTTTTTTATCAGCCACATTCACTTCTGAATATAGTTTGAGTAATACTGAAAATTGGATTTTAGTTGTTGGATTTCCACAGCTAGGTAGGCTTATTTTAATAGCTTCTCATAACAGATGAAGATTCAATTTTGACAGAACAAATTCTAACATTCTATAATATGTAGGTACTAAGTAGGTGGTAAAGCACAAATGTTTGGATCTGTGCATTTGCTCTTGGTTTGATACGGAAGGCCATTTAATGTTTGTAATTTTCCAGTCTGTTTCCTGGTGAGACTTGCAAACAATATAAATAATCAGATGTCATCTCCCAGGTACTACTTTGTTTTGTGTGTGAATTGTCTGCCTTGTTGTCAGCTTTCCTTCTTGCATGAGGGTACTAGTTGTGATTGTTCATTAGAAATAGTGGTGAGAAATCCCCAGAGCTAGTGGCAGAGCAGAAAAATGCTCCAGGCTTGGAGCCTGCTTTGCGTATGAGCATGAAGATTCTTTTCAGCTGTTCTTACTTAACAGGTCTGCAATCCCAGTGACCCTTCCCAATTGTTCTCCTTGTCATGTACCCAGTGTGGATTGCTGCCATGACAGGTTTAACTTGCATTTGTATTCCAGAGCAAGAAGGTACCAAGATCATTGTACAGTTTTTTTGAGCTGACATTCTCTGTAGGGCCTATTTAGATTATTCTGGCACAGGAGCATTATATTGGGTGTTTTGTTTCAAGACATTTTAAAGTATATGTCAGCAGTTGTCAGTGATGTAGACCTAACACCAGCTTGCTAGCTTTCTTGTTTTAAAGGATGAGGAGCCTCGATGTTTTTACCATGCTGAACTGGTAGACTGCTTTGGTGAGCTTAGTTATGCAAATGATAACACAGCAGACTTTTGGTTCTTTATGGCTCTTAATACTTCCTTCTTTCCTTTTGGAGTGGTGGATTCTGGTTGTACTGGCTTGATTTACCTCCTCATCCATCTTCTCTGTACATAGCAACAGGGCTATTTTATGATCAGTATTTTGCTTCCTCTGTGTAACAGAGCAGAACAATAGGACCTAAATTGAAAACAATGAACTCTTGAGTGTCTTATGCAATGGCCTGTGGTTTAGCTGCTCAACACTCATCTTCATTACAAGTTTAACACTTACTGTGTGAGAAATCTCTTTATTTTTGTTAAATAACAGATGGATTTAGCACTCTTTCTTCCCTTTTCAGCTACTATATGAGACAAGAAGTCAGTTCATTAGGATTTGACTGTATGTATGTTCTGGAAAGCTGATTTCTCATTTTGCTCCAAGACTTTTACTAGCTTCTGAATTGAAAATTCTTATTTGGGACCTAGAACCTGTACTGAGTTCTTATTAGTAAATTATTAGTAAAATTATTAGTATTATTAGTAAAAAGTAGATCATACCAGTTACTGGTAGTGGTTGTGCTGGAGATTGGTTACTGCAGCTTTTGAAGCACCAGGCCTTTTACTTTTTTAAAAATACTTACAAAGAGCCTTGACTTTAACAGCTTTATATATGGAATTACACAGGCCAATATGAGATAAGACCAGATTCTTTTATGCTGAATATATATGCATGTGGCAACTTGGAATATGAACTCCACCTTTGCAGAGCTTCTACTGCTAGTAGGTTAGTTCTGCTTTCCCATTTTGTCTTGTCTTATAGGTATTATTAGTCTGAGAATGAAAGGCTTATTTCTGACCCAATTCCACACTGGAAGCTTCTAGATTTCTCCCCTTCCAAACAGATGGATATTTAGAACCACAGGAATAGTACAAGCACCATGTAGTAGCCTTATATTTGCTTTCATAAACTTTTGATTAGTATAACTGTTAACATGGAAAAGCAATTTCATGAAAACTTTTAACTGCACTGTATTTTATTGCTGTTATTGGACATGAGTTACAGCTATAAATATTGTAGGAAATATAAACAGATTTGTGAAAAGTGCTTTCAAGTTTCAAAAGTTGGGAGCAGCAATACTTTTGACTGCTGTTAAATCAATTTTTCTCTCTGTTTCTACTGCTCTCTCTTTTTCTAGGTGCATTTTACCTGGTATTTGAGTATATGGACCATGACTTGATGGGACTGCTGGAATCTGGTTTGGTTCATTTTAATGAAAATCATATTAAATCTTTTATGAGACAGCTGATGGAGGGATTGGCCTATTGCCATAAGAAGAATTTTTTGCACAGAGATATCAAATGTTCAAATATTCTACTAAATAATAGGTATGGATAGTACTTAAATGTTAAAAATTGTATGTTAAAAATATCTTTTAATCTTTATTTTAATCTTCAAAGTTTACCTGCTTTAAATCATCAAGAGAACTTTTTTTTATATTGCCTAGTTTGTTTAAAATTGGTTGTAAAAAAACTGATGTGTTAATGTTGCTGCTTAACACTGGGTCCTGCAATTGTTTGTTAAATTTATTTGTTTTAAAACAGTAGGAACTTTAATCTTTTAGGTCATATTATGGGGGGAATGTTCAAATACATTAAAACAATTCTAGGACATAAGTGTTCGTGGTTTGTTTTGGTTGTTTTTTTTTTTGCCATCTCATTCCAAGATGAAGTGTGGTTAGGCTGGTTCTTTGACATAATTCTGAGGTCTTTATTTCTATCAATCAGGGTAATGCTTTAAAATACTCTTCAAAAAAGCATGTTCAGACATGCTTTTGCTTGCAGTTACAGCCATAGTCAAAGTGGGAGAAGAATTTGTTTCTTCAACTACTTGTAATTACAAATTGTATTAGTAAACATGATTTTGCTCAATATGCATCAGCAGTAAATAAAAATCCTGTGTATAGGTAGCAGATGACTTCAGTACAGAAATGTTCATCAAAACCAGTAATACTAAAACAAGTGAGCAGCTGTTAGAGCAACGTTTATAGCAGCAAGAAAAGAGATTCTTTATAGAGCACATAGTCAGGATTCTGGGATTTATTGTCACAAGAGATTTTCTGGGTAGGGTCAGGAGACCTGAAAAGATAAAACACATTGATGGACAAGGTCATTAACACCTGCAAATGGAGTAGGCAGGAATACCTGTTTAGCATCCTTACTTCAGTGATTGTGGGTGTTGGTTAAGTAAAAGGAAGATAGGCCTCAAAGTGAACAAATGTACATGTTCTTCCTAAAATTTGCAGGTCCAGTTGGAGATGCAAGGGTCTCTTTTAGTAGGACTCTAGTTTTGTCCCAACTTTCTCCAATTTAAATTTTCCTTTTTTTTTTCATCTTCTCTTACAACAAATTAGTCTGAGTTTATTTTCAGCTCTGCATCCTACTGCAGTTTTGGCCAGATTATGAAACAGACCCTTAAAGATGTACACATACCTTTACATCTCTCACTGTGCCTATTCACTTCATCTGGCTTGCCTGGTAATCTTAAGTGATGGTGCTGATTCTGTGCACTTTTGGGAATTCTGAGGTGTAACCTGACTGTGGAGAAATGTGCATCGTATTAGAGGTGGAGCTTTCTCCAATCCAGAACACATTTTTTTCTTTGATATTTTTTGAGCATCCTTAGACATTTCTAGAAAACTATGCTAGAAGAAGAAAAAGTTGATAGTTTATCTGAATAATTCTAAGCCCATGTTTTAAAAATCTCATTACCAGTTACAGCCTGAAGCCAAACACATGGATTATGTATCTTTTAGCATCCAATTTAAATGTCTGCTCCAAAATTCATTCACCTTCCATAAATACAGTCTCTGAGGAATAAGCATGTAAACTTGAGAGGACCATGTTTTTGTTATAGGTGTTCTTCCAAGTGTTACAGTAATTCCAAGCACACATCTGAGGGGAAAAATGGAATGAAATCCTTAACCTGTGCATTTTATTATCACAAAATGGTCATTCTTACATACATCAGCAAGTATTGCCTTTATTTAATGTAACAAAGTTGATTTGAAAATAGCATTTTTATGTATTTGAAAGTGATGGTAGTTTTAAAAGCTCATAATACAGAAATAAAAAAGCCCATGTAACATTCCAACATGAAATTCATCTATTAGAGAAGCCTTTGCAGATAGCTTTCTATTTAAATGATCCAGACTTTACAGATAGTAGGAACTTCTGGTCACTGAGCAGTCAGTGCCTTTTAGCTGTGGAGACTGTTAAGCTCTCTATCTTCTACTCTTCCCCTTATAAAACTGGGTTGTGTTATTCAGCAAGTTGACTGCTGGCAAAAATAGAACCCTTATCTGGTCGGTCACCCTGATTTAAAGGCTGTATTTAAACTTCATGAGAGCAGAACAGGACTTTGGCAGTTTCCTAGAAGGAAATATGACTGCTGATAGTTGTTGCTAGTACAAATGCTTATGCTAGCAGTGAGGTGTGAGAAAATAGCAGTTTCCTGCTTCATTTTTTTCTTGCAAAGTTACTGATTGGAATACTTTACAGTATACACCTAAATTTTGACTTAATAACCTGTGATGTAAATGCCATTCGATGAGCATACCTAATTTTGCTTAATTGTCTTTGCTAATCAGTGAGTTAGTGTATTTGTTTACTGAAGAGATGCACAGATTGTAAGGCATTGCCTCCTTATTAATGTAGTGTGGTGAAAGGTCAGTTGCAGCTGTCTCAAAATCTCAAACTTCACCTGATTTGTGGGGAGAAAATCTTAACAGGATTAACCACTAAATAATTATTTGCTTTTCCCACCAGAGGGCAGATAAAGCTTGCAGATTTTGGGCTTGCTCGGCTGTACAACTCAGAAGAAAGGTAAGACAATTATACTCTGAAAAAGGACACAGAAATTTAATCTTTTTGCATAACTCTTGACGTATTATAAGGGCCAGAAGACTGTTTTGTTTAAGAGCTGATGTTGTACTGTAATACCAGTATTTCCCTAAGAAAAAGAATTTCATGTTGTCTAACACTGCATAAAACTGCAAAACTCTCTTTGTGAAAGTGTATTGCTTTTCCATGTATTCTGGATAAATAACTGTAGAGAGTGACCATATATTGATTGGAAATGAAGAGTTGCAGATCAGAAGTAGGTCGCATCAAAATGCAGGTTTATACTATTAATTTCTGGTCCTGTAAATCCAAAGTATATTCCTCCTGTTGGCATACCTAGCAAAAGCTTATTTAGGGAAAGTGAAATTTTTTTGCTGACACAAATTAGTATGCAGTTTCTTTTTCAAAAAGCATTACTTTTGTGTAAAATTTAACCTGACATTTGAAGGGGTTCACTGTATTCTTTAGGCAGTCAGTGCTGTTGAATCTGCTGGAAACGGAGTTTCAAGTTTTATTAAAATAAAACAAGTTTTATTAAATAAAAGTTATTCTCAAACTTCTTGTGACTTGTGCTTCTGTTGTTCTTGGCTTCGTTATGCTTGTACTCCAGAAAACAGGTGCACAGTTTTTATGATTAAGAGCTTCAATACTTACATTGTAATGTCATGTGCTTGTCATGTGGAGCTGGATTTTCAAAATTCAGGCTGAATGTTCACTACACTTCTACATTGAGTGATCGGATAAAGAGAGTATATTAGCTACCTGATCTTAATTTGATTTCTGCATGCCTAATTTGGGAAATAATCCATAATTTTAGCTTTATGAGATTATTGTTTTCTCACAGAGCTCTGAGCTGCTTGCTGAACCTATTAGCATTGGTTTCACTGTGTTCTGAGCTGTTATGTTAGGATCATTTGCTTAAGTACAGTTATGAAAACTGTAGAATATAGTAGTAGGGTATGATAATCTTAAGCAGCTGCTGGGTAAAAGGTGTTTATGCCATCCTACCATCTTATTTTAATGTGTGACCAAATTTTTTTTCTGGTTTAGCATGTTTGTTTGGTTGGTTTTTTGTGTCAGTTTTAAATTAATTTAAATTTTGCTAGTATAACTAAGTGTTCATTAAGAACTGCGTGATTGAAAGTTCGCTGCCTTCATAGTGCAAATAACAGATTTTACTGTATATCAAACAGCAACATTATTACACCATTATACATAAATGAAACCAAGATTAAAATAATTATGCCAGCTAATAGAACTGCCAGTTGATCTTGGGAGGATTATTAGAATCTTATTAGTAGATTCTTGGAATTCTTTTGTCATTCATTTTCCTTCTGATTAGCTTCTGACCTCCAGTAACAAACATAATGTATATCAGCAAGTGTGTAACTGCTGCTTTAAATTAATTTATTTTACATTAATTTTACTGTTGTTTAGATTCGTATATACATGTTTTTCAAAAGGGCATGTAATTTAGTAGGATCATAATAGGAATGATGTTAAAAATTAGTTTTAAATAAATTCCCATCAATTGTAGTCGTGTGCCTTTACATGTTATTCTGGTGGATTTAATATGTTTGGAGCAGGAGATATGACAGATTGTATAAGAAAACATCTGTTCAAATAAAAAGCACCATATACTAATATATATGAGTGGTGTATCTGTAGTGAAAGTCTGTACCATGTAAACTTTTCATAGAGTAATGCTTCCTGTTGAGATAAATATGGTAAATGATGGGTTTGTTTCCCAGAGAATTTAAAAACAATATTTTAACTACATTTTAAACACTAACTTGGGGGAGGGCAGGTTTAATGAAAAAAAAAGACTTGGGTGTTGCTACAGATGTTTGAACTCCATGCTTAATGTTGCTTTCTGTGTGGAGTTACCTAGTGTTGATAAGACTGAATTATTAAAACTGAGACAATTTTGGGATCACCACAGTTAATATAAAACCAAACCCCAACATCTGTTTTCTGCCTTCCATTCTGAATTCTTTATGCTGTATCTCAGCCTGTCCACAAAAAAAATGTGTGTCTAAGACAGTAGAAGTCCTTGATTTAGTGTGGGAATGGAAAGTGACCAAAGCTTCTGGTTAGAGCTGTAGAGAATTAAAGATGCTGTGAAATACAGGAAGATACTGGAAGCATTACAGGCTTTGGAGTCAAAATTGTTCAATAAAAAAGCTTCATCTTTTTTGCTTCTACTTGCAGAGGGGGAAGTGACTTCTTTTCAAAGTGCTTGTAGAAGTCCTATATTCAGTATTTTAATAACTAGTAGTTGCCCCAAAATTACAGGTTTTATCCAAACAGGTTGTTCTTCTCAAATGAGTAGCAACATAATAAATGTGCAGTATTATCTGAATAATAATTGAGACACAGGATTCATTCACATAGCACCAAGATGGCTATGTGATTATTATTTCTCCTTTGAGTCGGGTGGTTGCATTTGCTTTTTAGTCCTGCAGTTTGAAGGACTAAAATTAGGGAAAGGGAGTGAAACACTATACTCATCTTAAACAGAACTAAGTCCTCAAAGTATCACTTTTTCAGAAATGAGATCATAGTAAAATGATAGTCCTCTCTTTTTCCTCCTCCCAACAGCCGACCATATACCAACAAAGTTATTACGTTATGGTATCGGCCTCCTGAACTTCTGCTTGGAGAAGAAAGATACACACCAGCTATTGATGTCTGGAGTTGTGGGTAAGAGTTCGGTACAAAAGTGTAGCAAGGATAAAAACAAGGAAAAAAAAAAAAAAAAAAAAAAAAAACTTAAATATTTCTGTCAATCTGTATTGAAAGCCATAATGATGAAATTGTGCAAAACTGTTTTACAGCTGCATCCTGGGTGAACTTTTTACAAAAAAGCCAATATTTCAAGCAAATCAGGAACTTGCTCAACTGGAACTTATAAGGTAATTTGCAATCACTGACACATAGTAGGTGCTTCATAAACTGTCAGGTTTCTTTTGTTAGTGTTGAAATCAGAGATAATGCACTGCAAACATTTACAAATACTCAGTTGTCACCCTGATTGAGATGTTAGAGTTTTTGAGGGGTATATACAATGAATAAGTTTTGCTCAGAGATGGAGAAGGGTTTTTTTTGGTTTGGTTTTTTTTTTTTTTGTGAGTATTCTGTGGTCCTAACAATGTGCAGTTGAATAATAGGAGAGATTTTTGTAGAGCATCTGGAATTCCCTATTACTGAAGCTGTAAAGAGAGCATAGTCAAAGTGCCCATTATTTTTTAAGATCATGTTACGACTTCCTTGCAGCAAATCAAAATGAAAGGATGGATAATACGGGCAAGTGAGATTTGGGTGGAGTAGGTACTTCCTATGCTACTGGCCTTGCGTTCTTGTTTCAAGCCATCCATATTCACACCTGGGCTTTATTATTTTTGTGGGCCTATTTCTGTTCCCTAACAAACTGCCAGACACTTTATAGAGCTAAAAATTCTGCTTCATTCTTTATCTCAATAAATCATGGAGTAATAGGTATATAACTCAGTGGAATCAGAGCATCTTTTTTCTCCCCCTTTATTCAGCAAGCAAAAATTTCTCGTGATTCTAATATCATAATTGACTTGTAAGTGAAGAGAGGTTCTCTTCCTAGAAACATGGGGAAAAGAGAGTGAGTCTTGCAGAACTGACAAATGGTCAATATTATTTTAAAAGTTAACAAAAATATTGTAAAGCTGTATATTGAGATGCTTTTCAAAAGAAATTAAACAATAGCATATTTCTGGCAATGTGTTAATAACGAATCAAAAAAATGAAGTTTCTAGGAGGTCCAAAGCATATCTGTGGTTGTTCAGAGTGCAAGAATTAACCTTGTGAGTCAGAAGATTTTTCCTTTTGAGCACTAGGTGGCATTGAAGCACCTTACAGTTCACTCACCTAAAATTGTTCATCTTTTGTGTTACACTGCCCGTATAGCAAACTAAAATTTTGCAATTTCCTTCTCCTGCTGGAAGCACTTGTTTGTAGCTGTTTTTCCTCTTCACTGATGCTGTGTGGTTTTGGCTGTTTAAATGTAGTATTTCAGTTTTTACCATCATCTCTGCCACCATCATGTTGGAATCAATAATTCTACATTTATCCTTTCTAACTTTGGTGTTCAAAGATAGAGATGAAGTAAATTATGATAGGAAAAGAGACTTATTCTTTTCATTTTCCTTTCTGAAAGTTACATACCCCAACCAGCATAAAGTTAGATTGGTTTGCATAGCATTTAGCTATTGCATAGCTAATAGATCAGTAGGTCTCTTAGATTAACTGCTTAGGTCTGATGGGAGGGTTGAACTAAGGACAAGTATTTGCAAAATGTCCTTTAATGACTGCTTGCATTAGAGTTTGAAATCTTGCATGTAATGTAAAATGCCCTTTTAGTAGTTCTCAGAAGTGAGGTGTTGGTCAGCCTGTGCTTAGCCACCCCTGCTTGGACAAAATCAGTGGGGACAAAATGAGGGGGAGAAATAAGACTATGGGCAGCTCCCTTTGCGGAGATAGTTGAGACTTGAGACATAAAATTCATAACTGAAGTGAAAAACATACTCGTTTTCTAGTTGGAGCTTTTGCCCTTAGGCTTTACTGAGAATTTTTTTCCCCATTGGTCTTCAGTGTCAACTAAATTCTCAGTCAAAAGTGCTGTTTTAGCCATTTGGTGTATCTTTAACTGGTATTGTGAGCGAATGACGTAAAAATTAATTAGCTCTCTAAACCTGGGCTATCCAGTTTTCCAACACAAGTACCTAGAGTACTGTTCAGACATTGTTGGTTACGTTTTTCAAAACATTCATGTGAATGGTGCCTGAGTGGGGTGAAGCAGAAACAGTGGACTTCTTAAAGTAAGTTCAGTATGTGCAGGGTGATTACCTTTCACAGACAAGTCACAATTCTTTAATAGTGTTAGGCATTGGATGGAAGGGATTTTTTAGCTAAAAACCCTGAACATTAAAATTATTATTGTATTCGCTGTACGTGCAATAATAAAATGACTGCTCTGCTCACTTTGGATCTCATACCCTGTTTGTTTTTTTTTTTCCCTCCTTTCTGATACAGTCGAATTTGCGGGAGTCCTTGTCCAGCAGTGTGGCCTGACGTTATAAAATTAGCTTATTTCAACACAATGAAACCAAAGAAGCAGTATCGTCGAAAACTGAGAGAAGAGTTTGCTTTGTAAGGATGAAGAATTAGTTTAGTCAACAGAGCAACAGCATTAAGTTTTCTTGAAGACTGTGAATGTCGCTATCTTCTGGAGAATGAACATAATTAAATATAAAGAAAAATGTCTTTAGAATCTTAATCTTCCCACAGAACATGCATTAACCCTTATTCAATTAAGAGCATCAAGAGGAGGGAAGAAGGCCCTAAAATTTCAGCCACCTGTTAGCTTTCACTTAAGAAAATACTTATTTTTTATGATTGGTACATCTGCTTGTTGTCCCTGTCCAGAAAAACAGTTCAGAGTACTTAATTGTTCATTAGGACAACTGGCTACAGCTAAATATGTAGTCTGGCTAACATTACAGTCTTTTGAGTCATAAATTCATTCAACACAGAGTTACCTAAGCCATGTATTCTAAAGAACTACCATTGGACTAATTGTTTTTCAAATACCACATGTGAAAGTTATGGAAAACAGCTGTGAGTTTATTTTAAGGGGTTTATTCCCTTCCTTCAATTATTGTGGGTTTCATAAGAAATGTATCATCCTGTTTGTACTACTGAGACATATCTTTAAAGCAGTAGAATTATTGCCCACAGACCAATCAAAACTGCAGCTCTTCAGGTGCTGTGTTCCAAAGTATAAAGTAATAATACAGTCTTGACTTTAAAAGGTGGTGGGGGAGGGGAGTAAGGACTTTAAGGACAGTGTTTCAAGCAACTAAACCACTCAAAGCAGAGAAAGCTTGGGTTACATGCTTGCACAGGTACTAAAAGATGAAGTTTATTTGTGACCTTCTACTACCAAGCTCAGGTTGTGAGTGTGTGTTAGGATGTAGGTTATCTAGGGACTTAATCATCAGTTACTTTGGAAGAGATGTGTTTATTTAAAATATTACACAGAAGTGTGTGATTCAAAATAAATGTGTGATGCTTTTCTTCATTTTGCTCTTGTAGCATCCCAGCAGCTGCATTAGATCTGTTTGATTACATGCTTGCTCTGGATCCCAGCAAGCGCTGCACAGCCGAACAAGCTCTTCAGTGTGAGTTTCTGAGAGATGTGGAACCATCTAAAATGCCTCCTCCAGAGTAAGTAATTTCCTTTGGTGATGCTCCTTACTTACCTCTGTCAACTGTAAACATTCCCTGATTTCATTAAGCACGTTGTCTTTCAGTTAAAGTAGGTGTCAGAACAAAAAATGTTGATAGTTATTTAGTGGTCATTCTGCACTAAAATGGTTGTGCAGCTGTGTGACTCTTAGACCACGACAGCAGTGGTTGTGAGATCTGAGAACTGTTTCACCAGTTATTCCTAGAAGTAGTTACTTATTTAGTACCTCTAAAAAAATATTCTGGTATGAATGTTTCTAATGTTGAAAAATCATCATTTCCCATTTATCTCTGTTTATCAGTATGTACTTTTCTCAAGGGTTTTGAGATCTTCCATGAACCTGAATTGCCTTCTTTGGTGGTAGAATGACACTGGGTATAGAATTCCACAAAGGTACCTTAAAACAAAATACCATGAATTGTTTCCCGTGCTAGATGAGAATCTTAGCTTTACAGTCAGGAGAAGTGAAATACTTTGTGCAGGGCTGTTCCTGTTAGTTTTGCTGAGGGGACATGTATTGCAGTGTCCAGAAGTGTTTTTGCAGTTACTTGTTATTTTTATCAGTACAAATCTTATAGGAACATGCCTCAAGTAAAGCAATGAAAAAGCACTATGGTATTGCAGGTTTCATTTTTCCCTCAAAATAGATGCCAGTACATAGAATGTTTAATATTGTTTGTGTAAACTGTACTGTCAAGGCAACCTATACTGACTTTGTTTTAATTAGTTACAAGTGGGAAAAAAGGTTTTATTTTTATCTAAGAATTTTATTCAAAGTCTTTTGAAACTTACGTGTTACATGCACACAGTTGTTACTAATGCTCCTGGTTGGTGAGGCTAAGAGATTTCTTTGCCTGGATATGTATCACTGCCTGAATATCAGTAATCAGCCATCTTAGGCTACTCACTAAAATCTCAGAACCACTTATACAACATGTTGCTTATAGGCATTTTCAAGTAAGTGAACGGGACGAAATTTGGGTTTTTAGACGGACTTTGTAGTTCATCCATTATAGAAGCAAACGAGTTGCTTCCTTTTAAAAGTAACAGATACCACACTTCTGGCAGAACATGCACAGGGAAGTGTTGACTATTCTTTCAAAATAGTGAAGTTCTGCTTTAAAAAGAAACAGCTGTTTATTCAAAGAAAGTGACACTGCTGATTACAAGGCTGTAGGGTACTCCTCACAGTAGGTTCTTGCTTGCTTCCAGTTGTTTTTGACTAAATACTTGGCTGGTCTTTGACCTGGTATGCTGAGAGAGAGATTAAAGGAAGCAATTGTTGTAATTGCCTTTCCAGTGACTCTAGTCATCTGTCACCTAATTTTTCCATGTTCCTGGGTAAGGAAACAGCTCAGACGGTTATTAATACGTAACAGGAACACAAAGAAGGCACTGTTTTTACTGTTTATCTCAGTATTTGCATTATCCATGGAATGGGTCTCTCTGCTCCTGAGGAAATCAGATTTGGGATGCCAGCGGGGAACAGTAACAGGAGGACAGAACTGGTAGATGACTGACTTAGTAGAATTTTTGTCTCTTTTTTTACCCCTTTTAAAGG
The DNA here is from genome assembly GCA_023637945.1 of Phaethornis superciliosus. Lineage (NCBI taxonomy): Eukaryota > Metazoa > Chordata > Aves > Apodiformes > Trochilidae > Phaethornis > Phaethornis superciliosus. Next base: position 98,617,219 of record JAJQWJ010000002.1, on the reverse strand, counting down.
ACTGAGAAATCTGTTGTTCTTCCCTAGTGTCTTGGCTACTGTTATTGATTCCTGCCACTTCCACACATATACACACTTTCTTGGTTGTCTGTGCTGTACAACTATAAGTACTAGATAGCCATGGCTGTTACTGTGGACAAATATTTGAACTCACGAGACAGTGGTTCTCATACAGCCAGACAAAAGGAATTGGTAAACTGAACCCTGAAAAAAACATTTTCCTAATAATAACTGTTATCTGTTAGTCTGAAAATTTTGTTGTATAGCAAGTATGCAGCATTGATTTTCAAGTCTCAAATTGCACAAATCATTAGGCTTTTCATAAGTATGGAGACAAGAAAGTAGCATTGGTTCTTGTTTTTAAGATTGATATTTCCCCTTTTCTGCCAGTGTCCTTCTGAGATAGGCAAGTGATGAAGAGGTTTCATCCAGAAAAAGCAGATCTGAGACTTTTCTGGCTTTGGGTGGTTTATGATGTATTTCTGTGTTCAGTAGGTTCATTTTTCAAAAGTACGTTGCGAGCATTTGTTTCACCAACATGTTTAATTAAAAAAAAAAAAGCCTTTAAAACCAAGTTGAGATAAAACTGATTATCTCTAATCATTCTTTGCAGCCTTCCTTTGTGGCAGGATTGCCATGAGCTGTGGAGTAAGAAACGAAGAAGACAGAAGCAGATGGGCATGACTGATGACTCAACAGCTGCTAAAGTCCCTAGGAAGGATCTGTCTTTAGGCATGGATGAGAGCAGAACCAACACCCCACAAGGCATGCAAACTTCTTCCCAACTCAAAACTCAGGGCAGCTCTAGTGTAGCACTTGGTCAGTAACATTTTCGGTTCTTATAATTACCTTCTTGGATTACACCTCTAGAAATTTTAGATGTTATTTTCAGAGTACTGATGTCTCCTGCATTCTTCAGGAAGTAACAATATTGTAAGTTAAATCTTTGTTACAAAAGATTTACCTCTGCTTCTTGGGAACTAGGTGTTCCTTTTAAGTCTTACATAATATACTTAACTTTTCCATCTCTTCAGGGCAACTACCTTGCTCTGTGTTTTCAGGGGATTTTATTTCTTTCTCATCTGTCATTCTTCTATGATCCCACAAGCCAGCTGCTGCACTAAATCACAGTCATTATAGATTGGAGGAACCTTATTGGTAAATCAATCAGAAGGCAGATTTTAGAACAATCATCATTTCAAATGAAACAGATTTCCTGTACGTGTTTGTCTTCAGCTTTGCAAGTTGCCGAGCTAGATTGTAAAAAAAGAAAAAAAAAAAAAAATCCAACCAAAAAAACCCTCCAAAACCTGGTATAACACGAAGTAGCTACCTTTGTAGTTTTCTCAACCAATAATTCAGAAATGTAACTAAAGTATCTTGCTTGGAGAGCGTTTTATGAAAATAGGACAGATTAATGTTTTCCTATATGAACACCATTTGAAAATACTCAGCAGTTCAGTGATAGTTTCCTCATAATATGTAGAAATACACATAATAACAATACCAACCAGTACCCGATAAGTTTAATTTAGACCCTTTTTGATTGTGCAAAGTGACCATAAATCCTATGGCACTGATACAGAAGTTCAGTTAAAGAAAAAAGTGCTTTCACAAGGCCTGAAATTATTTAATACTAACCATCTCAAATGAATTATTCATTTAACAATAGGGTAGAGCTCCTCATACTGTGTGCAAAGATAAATAGAAAATAGCTGGTTTGATGTTTTATTGCAGTTTATAGCTTCATGCTCCTGTTCATCCTGTGTCTCACAGTAAGCCAGCTGAGAGCTTCTGCCACTCCTTATGTTAAGCCCTGAAGTTTTGGCAGTGTTTTCAAGCATGACTTTCTGTAGCCCTTAAAATTTGCTGTCCCTCAAATGAAAATTGTATAGAAATTTCAAATCCAAGGGATTGTACTTTTTGTGCTTATATAACAAGTAGCCTGATGAGAGACTATTGCGTTTATTAATCATTAATATACTAATCATGCAAAATAAGCTAAACAAATAGAGAAGAAATTATACAGACCTAATTACCCTAATTAATTATGGGTACATTTACCTATATACACATAGAAGACTATATCTAGGTAGAAAGGAAGACTATTTTTCAGTGAAGCTTAAACAGTTCAACATAGAGATGTTTTCTGTAGTAAGTAAAGTACTTCTGGAAGCCAAAATGCATCTTAGATATCATCAATAAGGCACACTAAACAGTTATACATGCAAGTGCATGCTTTAACCAAAACTGTTTCTGAGCACTCTAAAAGAAGAGGTTAAAAACACCTTGTATCAATTGTTAATGTTCTGATTCCTGAATGGAACTTCTGCTTATTGCTTCTTTCAGTTTAACAGTAGTTTTGTAGAGATTGATAGTTCTGTTCTGGTAGAAACTGATGATTTCTCAGAAAACAGTTAACTCTTGGAAAAGACATAAAACTCACCAAAGATTATGGAATAGGTAGATTAATTTCCCTGTTTGGCATTTTTCTGCTGAATTTTCACTGAGAGTCTGAGGAAACTTTGAGCACTGAGCATACCATCCTCTGATCTTACGACATCAACCGCTAAACATGACATCTAAGTGAGAGCCAGTAGTACAAGGCATTATGGGTTTTTTCTGTATTGCCAAATAAAGGTGTTTTTATTTTTATACTTACGTAAACACATAAAATCTTGAAAGTGCCTGGATCCTGTGTGAGTAGGTTCCAAGTGCTTGTATCCCAGTGCATATCCACAACTAGGGTAGTGTGTTGTGGGTTTTGGAGCACTTTCCAGCTGTGCTGCTCTTAGTCTTGTGTGGCTAATACTTAGTATTCTTGTGTGTATGGCTATTCGTTCAGACATGGCATTGAATCTGCTGTGATTTAATATACTGGAGAATTAGCAGAAAGGTGGGAATAGAAAAGGACAGAATGTGTTCATATTGATCTGGATTTAAAAATTTAGGGCTCTGCCAGCACAGACACATGCTCATTTTTAAATTTTGAACTAATTTCTTCTCTGTCATGTATTCACAAGGTGTGTTGAAATCCATGCTACTTTATTTCTTCATTCAAAATAAACTACCACAATAGGTGTGTGTGAAACTAAGAAACTACTTTGAAATTCAGACCTCCCTACATCATCATATCATCTTTGTGACAAACTCCATTTCACTGAAGAAATTGTATGTCATCACAAACATGCATTTTCCCACAACCCAGTGATTGACTTCCTGTCCTTCAAACTCAATTTGCTTTTCATTTGTACCACTAGCTTCTGAGTCACCTAGAGCCTGGTCATTTGAACACTTGTTAGAATCCAGATGCTGAGTTAGAATGACTGGAAATGTGTTTTGCAGATGGCCACTTTTTAACAGAGGAATGTGGTATGCCAAAGATAGGAAATTTTGTGGGGACTGAAAATCTTACAGCTGCCTAAAGCAGGTGGCCTTAAGCCCCAGTGTAGTCGTATTCTGGAAAACTGAGCTCCAGCTTGATGTTTCTCATCCATCCAAAGTCCACATTGCTTGGTAGTCATTTTATTTATATTGGTTCTTACTATTCCATTTCCTATAGATACTCCCCCAAAGGCAGTGAATATATAAAAGCATGCCATTTCTATGTTGTCCAAACCCCTGCTTTGCCAGTTGTCAGCCATGCTAGATTAGCCTTACTTATGAGTTTCTGAAATATGTCGGTTCTAAATAATACTTAAAACCACCTTTTTTGTCTTTAGCAAAACCAAGCACTGGACAGCAGTTAAACCAGAATGAAGTGGCAATCCTGCTAAACCTGCTACAGTCTAAAACAAGTGTTAGTTTGGCACAGTTTGCCCAAGTGTTGAATATTAAGGTAAACCCAGAGACTCAGCAGCAACTAAATAAAATAAATCTTCCTGCTGGAATTTTGTCAGCAGGTGAAAAACAGTCAGAACAGCAGCAGCAGCAGCCGCCGCCGCCTCTACCACCACCGCCGGAACAGGAGCCTCTAAAACAGCCGACTGTTGCGCAGCCTCCTGTACCACCTGCTCAGCTGGGACAGCCTAAAGTCGAGACTGATGCTGCCCAGGCAGCTGTGCAGAGTGCATTTGCTGTTCTGTTGTCTCAGTTAATAAAGGCTCAGCAAACAAAACAAAAGGATTTTGTGTTGGAGGAGAAGGAAAACGGATCAGGAAATGAAACGTCGTTACAACTCAGGCAGCCTCCAGAGCCCACCACTCCTGTGTCTGTCAGCAGGGACGAGGTGGAATCTCCAGCACCTGGCTACCCACGTCTGATCAAGTCATTATATACATCTGCAGGTACTGAAAGTCTTTACTGATAACAGGCAGATAACCTTGAGCAGTGGAAATGTAAGAGTTTGGGGATAAAGAGTTAACATGTTGACCAAATGGATCTCTGTGAGTATAGGAGAGATGATTCGGTCACATTTTACATCTGTATCCTAGAATTTGTGTCTTACTGTAACAGGTGCCATGCAGCCAGAGCAAAATGTGATGTCCACCCTGAGGGGTACACAAGTGCTGGTAGTATTTTTGATGAAACAGCTACAAGTATTTTTGATGAAACAGATACATGATCATTATCCTGGGGGTTTGAGGTTTTCTTTATGGTGTTTGTGGTGAAGAGAGTCTTCTCTAGAAAATCCATAGATGGAATTTGCCAGCATTGACTGTGTGTTTAGGTAAAGCTTATTTTGGGGAGAGGGTGTTTTAGTTTTATTTTTAATTCTGCATAGATCAATTTCTCAATGTAAAATTCTCTTAAGGGGTTACCATAACTCTCACTGACACACAGAGTTGAAGGCTTTTGTTGGAATGTAGTAGTGACTTCCTTAGTCTTCGCAAAGTTTAGAGCTCTGATCTTTTCAGATTGTTTAGTTTCATCATATTGTGGTTTATGTATTGTTCTGCGGTGTCTGCAGCTGATGAAAGAAACAGCTGGTTTGAGGGTGGGTTTTGTGAGGTTTTTTTGGTTTTGTTTTTTTGTTGTTCATGTTTTTTTTCTTTTTAACCTTAAGTTTTGTTGTTCCTTGACAGGGTGGTCTTTTGTCCCTCAAGACTTTTATCCCTATTTGCGAGTCCTTTCTGATCCCTCTTTGAGTTTTCTAGTGCTTATGTGTTACTTGAGGGTTTTTTTTGTGGGTTTGGTTGTTTTATTTTTTAAGGAACTTCTACTGGTTTTGTTTAACTGCTTGGTAATGTGATGAGAAACCTGCATCACTCTTCTGAGGCAAACAAGCTGTTGCCTTCTCTGAAGTAATCTATCCAACTACCAATAAATTTAAGTCATCAGTTAATCAGAATTGAAGTAACAAACCTCTATGTTGTTCCAGGAAAGAGTCCTTTCATTCCAGCGTTGTTACTGTGTATTTTCATTCCAGAACTTTTCTTTTTCATCTGCTTAGGTCAAGAGGATTTGGTTAGGCAGTCTGAGATGAGGCTTCTAAGCCGAACACCGGAACCGGAACGCCCTCGGATCTTGCCTCCAGACCAGCGTCCCCCAGAGCCTCCGGAGCCTCCTCCTCTCACCGATGAAGACCTTGATTATCGGACAGAGAACCAGCATTTGCCTATAACCAACTCTTCAGGAACAGATCCTCACGCAGGAGTGAAAGCAGCTCTTCTGCAGCTACTTGCTCAGCATCAAGCTCAGGCAACAATGGAGGAGCCGGTACAGACGAGCGTGGATTATCAGGCTAGAGATTCCTATGTAACAGGCCCAGACTACAAAGATAACTTTGGATCATCTTCCTTCTCATCCGCCCATTATGGCGGTAGCGATGGAATAGGAAGCGGAACGTCGGGAGCATTAGAAAGGAGGAGCTTCCTCGGAAACTCAGATATCCAATCTTTGGATAACTACAGTACTGCTTCATCTCACTCTGGTGGTGCCCCTCCTCCATCAGCCTTTTCAGAGTCCTTTCCCAGCTCAGTAACTGGTTACGGAGACATTTACCTCAACACTGGCCCCATGCTATTTAGTGGAGATAAAGACCATAGGTTTGAGTACAGCCACGGCCCGATCCCGGTTCTGGGGAGCAGCAGTGACGCTTCCACAGGGCCAGAGAGTGCTCACCCTTTGCCCACAAAGATGCACAGCTATAGCTACCCAAGTAACTTACAGGAAAATCCCAGTGGCCTCGGCCACATGCATGGACAAACTTGGACTTCTCCTGCCCAAGGACCTGGCTATTCCCAAGGATACAGGGGACACATTAGCACATCTGCAGTGAGAGGGCGAGGCAGAGGATTACCATATTGAGTATCTGTTTTTCCTCAGGCACATCATTTTTATCTGGAAAAACTTTTTTTTTTTTTCCTTTTTTCCCTAGCTGCAGTTTAAAGCAGCAATTCAACAGACTTGAATAATGTTAATTCAACAGCTTTATTTTTATGTGGAAAAGGGTCTTGCATACAGTAGGAAAAAATAAAAATGCTTAAAACTCATGCTGTCCGAAAACTAGATGAATTGATTGTACATGTTCACAAACTCTAGTTCTGAATTTTATTTTGTATTTTGGCAGTTTTAAGTGGATGCTAAATTTAAGGACATCAGCTTTTTATGGCACTCTTTCAGACCTTCTGAACTATGCACATTTGTGCTTTTTTTGTAAGTTTGGACCAACTTTTATGTAAAAAAATTTTACAACAATCAAAGCAGGGCACTGATTTATTTGGTATTTTTCTTTTTACAGAACTACCTTTAGTCAAAGGTCACTGTCAGTCTTTGCACTGCTTTCAGTGTTATTGTGGAAGGTGTACTTTGTGCTCATTTCAGATAATAAAACACAACCTTTCTCTTGATGCAAAATTTTATAAATATTTGGTCAATGTTATTTTTTTTTTCTTTCAAGGAAAAAAAAAAAAAAGGAATGGATGTTCTGGTAAAATGTTCTCTCTATCTCCCAGGCTTGTTTATATAAAAACTTTTACTTGAATGGTAAGTGCCTTAACATGTAAGCTTAAGGTCTGCAAAAATTTGGAGCTACTTTATAGCTTGAGAGGAAAATAATACCTAAACCTAGGTAGTTAATATGAAAATTCAGCTAATAATAGGCAACTCAAATAGGTCATAACCTTGTGCTGTTTCCTTCACTTGGGCCAGTTACTTAGAGACCTAATCTTACCTTGATTAAATAATAATTTCCAAATTGAATTTTATGAGAAACATTGAAAGTGAGGAGAATGAAGAGCGTAGTTTTTCCTCAGCTCCCTCTTGGAGTTGTAGTAAGTGTTTTAGTTCCTCTGCCAAATAATCTGTACTTTATATGTCCTTACCAAGTGGTGAAATAGTTTTTTCCCTTAAATGTCAACAGTAATTACTTTAACTTGTGTGAAAAGCTGACACTGTTGTCTTTTTACCACAATTACCTGCATTATAGGAAGTAACAAAGGAAAAATTACCAGTATTTAAAGAACAGTAAAACGTTTGACACTAGTTCTAATTCTCTGTAAACTTGTGATTGTGCCAATTATTAATTTTCTATCTGCTATTCCACAGAACATTTTAATATTGGAATCGAGTCAGTCTAAACAACTGTTAAAATGACTGCAGTTGAAACTCTTACCAAGAGCCACTCCTCACATTCATTACAACTTCCAGCATGTTGTTGTTTTTTTTTTTTCCCTTTGACAACAAGTGGTCTCTCTCCTGCAGAGAGGAGGTATGGTTATATTCTGCATGTACGTAAAAGAATGTTTTAAAGCCCATATTGGAAACAATTTTCCAACTGATTATCCAGTTGATAAATCGGTACCTTATGTAACTGAGTGTTTAATTATTACTTTTTAAAAAGTAAAATTTCTACTTACACTATTACAAACGTAGTCTTGTCAGTGACTTTTTGGATTTTCAGAATAGAAGCCAAAGTTGTTGGTGTTTTGTTTTGTCTTAGTTAATAATCCTGGTTCATCTATGGATAATGACCACATTGTGGAGCATGGAGAAACTCACTTTGCTAACTATGTGTAATGTTTGGGGATCTGAAAAATAGAGCAAGAATCATGCTGCCTATGATGTCCCCAGAAGTCCAGCAGTTGCCTTCACTAGACACAGTAGAATGTCCCACAGTCAGAAAATAAGTGTCCCGGTCAGAAACAAATACTTATGATCTCAATAAGCCTGTGCTTAAGAAAAACAAAACCTTCATGTGTGAATGACAGTGCACTGGGTAATTTTCCTTGAGTAAGGACACCCCTGTATCATTTTTCTGCAATAGAATTTTGAAAGACAAAAATTATTAGTGTCATTTAGATATGGACAGTGTCAGCTAAAGCTTTTTGTTTACTAATATTAAAAAAACCTAATGCCACAGTGATACACACAGATTGCTTTTTGGGTTTTTTTCAAAGTCAAGCTCTTCAAAGCTCTTATGCAGTTGTTTTTAGTAAAAATGGGCAGTCTGGTTTTACTCTCCTGTACTCCAAATGTAACCGCAGGTGATAGTTCACTAAAAAAAGCAGGTAAGTTCAAATGGAAGGTAGATCTCAGAGGACTAAATGATTTGATTTCCAATACAAAAATGCAAGGAAGACATTATTTCTTCTACTGCTTCCTTCATGGAGGTAAATTTTCAAGTTGTTTAGTTCAGGGAAGTCCAGGCCACTCCACATGTGTAAATGACAGGGCAGGTCCCTTACGGGCTGGCAGTGCTCTGATGTTGCATCTGTTTGCCAAAATAGATTTTAGTCTTTGGCCAGTAAAAAAACAAAACAAAAAACAAACAAAAAAAACCCCAGCACAAGTCATCCTGACTATGAGGAGTGAGGAGGAGATGCAACAGGCAGCTGACTACCAGATCAGTCAGAAACAAAGAAACCTGTCACGTCTAGTTGATGCAGTATAATGGCTTTTCCCTAAAATCAGTGTAATGGTTGCTACCTTGTGACTGAACACTATTTGGCTGGGACAACAGTATTGGGATATTCTGGAGGGAAAGATGACATTTTCCTATGTGATAACTTTGAAGAGATGACTTCAATGACTTTCATCAAAATTTCTTCTGAATTTCTTCAGATTTTTACCCTTTTCAATAAATTTTGCTTGGCAGAGTGAGTGAATCTGTATTAATTTGGCAGTTGACATAATGTGACTTGCAGTTTCGATGCAGTAGTAGACATTCTGAAAGCAACATTATTTTATGTGGAGCTCTGGCTTTTGTTACTTCCCTCCCTCCATTCCTTTGGGTTTACATTTTCTGTGCTGCAATTCCAAAGTGTGCTACAGAGACCTTGGACACTACATGGAAAAGTAAGTGTTGCGTGTTTGTATTTCTAAATAAACAGCTAAATACTGTAATCATGGACTACCAAGTAGCAAATACTTCATTATTTATATTAAGTGGTCTTTAGCCATACCAAGAGGAAGAAAGCAAGCACGACTGGACTGATAGTACCGTGACTTAAAACACTTTGACTATTACAATACTTAAAATCAGCCAAAGGAAAAGGAAACGGCTTTTCAAATTAACTGCTAGTTGTTGTTATCTTAAACAGAAGGAGCAGTCTTAGGGAAAAGGTGTAAAAATACATGTATCTTTAAATGTTAATATGATTTCTTGGAAAAAATCATTTTAAAATGGCAAACTTCTGTATTTTCTTATGTTTCCATAAAACATAGTCTGTGTTAAATTTTCTCCATACCACAGTAGTGTAAGGTGCTTTCTAGAAGCAGAGGCGCTAAGGGGCTGAAATGTTCTTACAGTTTTGAGTGCTCTTCTCCTTTTCCTTGGTGCAGGAGGCAGTCTCTGTTTTGGTGAAGTTTACAGTTGAGTGAATTTAATAGGCAATTGTGTGGTAAAAACTGAAGTACTGAAGTAACATAGGATACCTCTTGTCTGTGGGCAAATTAGATCTCACACCATGAATTCCGTTTCCAGAAAAGAAAAATCTCAATATTTCTTGCATCCTTTTTTCATTAATAAAACACGCAAGTGTTTTATATACAACGTTTCTCAGTCTGTTCTGTTACAGTTTTTTACGTAGGGAAATTTTTGCTATTTCCCTTCTCAATAGTTTTGGGATGTTCTGCGTAAGTGGAAGTGTGTCATGAAATTAGGGACTCGCCAGAAAAATGATTTGAATTCTGTAATGAAAAATAAAATGACCTTGGGTTGACTTAAAATCGAACTAACTTTTGCTTATCAGGGTGGAAATTATTTTATTGCAGGAGTTATTTCAAGACAACCTAATTAATAAAACTGTTATGCTTCAGCTTGCTTACTCTTTGTTATTTTAAGCCATTTGTATATAAAATGTATTGTGTGGCCTGTAAATAAAAAGACATGAAAACTTGAAGTCTTTTGTTGTTTTCTTTCTCTGGTTAGACGGCATTTGATAAGAATGTTGAGTTAAAGTGAGGTTTTGTTTTACTATCCAAAGAAGTAAAATTTCAGTGTGCTAAAATTTTGTATGTTATTTTAAGAATTCTTTACTGATTTCTCAAAGGAAAACCACGGTGACTGGCAGTATGAGGGCTTGTCGCTAGAGTGGGTTTCCTGGCTCATGCAGGAGCCAAGGTACAGCAGAAGGTACCAGAGATGCTGCTACTCTTTCCAGAAGCTGTTGCCTGAGCTTTTCAGGAGGGTGTGCTACGTACAGTGGGAGGTTTTTTCTTTGCACTGTCCAAACAGAAGTGCACTTCATACTCGCCACCACTGTGTCTTAAAAGAGGTTGGTGTGTGCCTCAGAAATAATGGGAAATCAACCCCACAGAGCCTGGTATTTTCAGTGTCTGGCTACATGTACCCACTGCTTGTGAAGCGATGTGTTGGGCACTCTGAATGCCTGAGGCATGAGCCACTGTGCCATATCTTCAGTACTCCTAAACTCCAGGTTGGACAGGCTGCTGCTGTCAGCAGTTCCATAACTATTGATGTAGTTGACATGGGTGCCCTCTGGCACTGGGCTGGCAAAATGAGTTGCTGTAACCCAAAGCACCCTCTCACTTTGGACGCAACACTTGGGCTGCAGCAACAATGAAAGCCTGGGTTGTTGTTGTTCTTTCTGATGACCAATTCTGGCTGTGTTATGTAGGGTGTTGATTTGCACGTAGCAGATGGATGAAACAATTCCAAGTTGTCTGCTGTTTTTTCTTGTGAAAGCTGCTATTGCAAGTATTAACATGACTTGAAGCTGATTCAGGTTTATGTTGAGTTATGGTCCTGTAATGGTTTCAGAGCGGTGCTGCAGCCTGTTCATTCAGCTGCCAGGGCCATATGGCTACCAAGCTGTGCAAAAGGGTGCTGGTAAATAATTCCAGTGGGATCTGCATGTGAAGCAGTGGCCTAAGTGGCAAATGAAACAGCATCAAGTGGAAGAGGAGAGATGCAAATAACTGCACAGCTACAGCCTGTGTCAACACAGCAACAAATGTGTTTGTGAAATTGGAGGCAGGAGAGGAAGCAAACCATTTCATATCACAGCCTTGAATTATTGACTGTTAGCTTTAAAAGAAGCATGCAATTTTGCAGAAACTTCTGTTAAATTAACTGAACCAGGATTAGGGTGCTTCTATTTTTAAGGAATGCCCGTAAGCTCTGACAGGCCATCCGGATGAAGGGGATTACAGCCATCAAATTCCCCCACCACGTGGAAAAAAAATGCAAGTTAGAGCTCTTGGCAGCCACAACAAACAAAGGGAGGGAGACCTTAATTTGACAGATGAGGGGAACTGTTTCTTTTCCCAGTCAAATGCATTTTCTTCAACAGATCTTGAAGGTTTTGCTTTTAAAGCCATTTGCTCATTATGGCTGCTTATTTTGGGCTTTTTTTTTTTTTTTTTTTCTTCTCTTTATTGCCTATGAAGAAAACTCAGTCAGTGTGATTTAACTCAGGAGGAACTTTTGGGTCAGAGCCCACAGTAATGTTTTCTTTGCCTTTAGGTATAGCAACCCTTGCTAATTGGTAATACTCAGAAATACTCAGATTACTTTTCACAGTATGGCTTCAATTTCACTTTGAAAATTCCCCTGTGGGTACCTTGGATGTACTATTGATATGGCATGTTCTCATAACATGATGGATGTGTCTCCAATAAGACTTCTTGCAAAGTGGCTTTGTGAAGATTACTCTTAGTATTAGAAAAATACAGTGCAGAAGAACCATAACTGAATAGGAAAGGGAGTTCTTGAGTGCAAGCCTTATAGAAACTGGCCTGGGAGCTCCTGGTACTTACAAGCAGATCTGACAGCCATGCATGGCCCTTAAGGGAAACAGGGCAAGATTAATTCGTTTCTGTGGTTATTAGTTGACTTGTGCAGATGTGTGCATCTGCTATACTCCCTCCTAAATGCCATGGTGTGGTGATGATTGCTAGAGGATGCAGTTGGAAGTTAATGTTTAATGTGCAAAGTTGAGCACAGACAGATGCCTTTTTTATTTCCTCTGGCAAGTTCTTTTCAGACCTATTTTACAAACGTGTAAAATATGTTAGCAGGTTTGGAGATGGGGAAAAACCACTACTTGTTCTGAGGATCTTGGTTTTGGGCAGGTGCAGTGGTAGGGAAGTGCTGTTTCTGCTTGCCCTGCCATGGGGACCTCCCTGAGCATCACTGCTGTAAAAGCCAGGGCTGGTTTCTCTCATTGCTCCAGAGCAAGGAATGGGCTGTACAGAGAACTGTCCAGAAGCCTGACTGAAGGGAGAGGATTTTCCCTGAACAAGGAATGAGGGAAAGATCATGTGTCCAGCCAAGGGTGCTTTCACTGTCATTCTCCTTCATCCTCACAGATGGTGAAAAGGATCTACAGGAGTGGTTTCAAAGTGGAAATGGTTTGATTTAGGTTTGGGGTTTTTTCCTGGTTTTCCTTACTGCACTTTTCTTACTTACTATAATCCTTTAGGTAGCTTTTGGATGTCAGAAACCACTACAAGACTTCCCCAGGTCTGCTGTAGTACTGAGTGGTGCTTCTCCTGGACTCTGTGGCACACCCCATTTGCTTCATGTTGGGAAACTTCCAGGGGCTGGGACAGAATATTTCCTTCATCTCTTCTCACAAAGCTGTACATCAGTAGCTCGTGTTACACCTTCTAACCTGAAAGACTAGTGGCAAAAAAATGCTGCTTACACAGGTCTTTTTTTTTTTTTTAAGGAGGGGACAAGACGTCAGTGACACAGCTCTCTCATGGGCTGCTTCTTGAGATGAAGAGGATTTTTACTTTAGCCAAAAGAATGCCAGTGGTTTCAATAAATTGCCTGAATTTGAATCACCAGTCCCAGTCTCCTGCTGGACTACATCTGCTTCTCCAGGCCTAATTTCTTCCCACTTAACCAAGGTGAGTAGCTGAGTTGATACTCCAGAAAAACTCCAGCATTATTTTCCCCATCTATTGTTTAAAATTCTTTGATGTGCCAGGATATGGAGAAGAAAGGTGTAAAGCCATACACAAGTTTTTTTCATTTTGAAGATCTCAGGGAGTGAGAAGGAATGACCATCTGTCTGACTAAACTTGGCTTTGCTGGGCAATGCACTTGCAATCTGTTTTTCCTTCTACCTGGGAATGTGTGTTGTACTTAACAATGAAAAGCTCAGATTATCTTTCAGGTAGTGTGAGGGAAGCCTCTTCCTCGCTCACTTGTAAAGCTGTAGATACCCCATGCTCTTGCCAGAAGAAGGTCAGAATACTTAACCAGCATTTTTTCCTACACATTTTTCACTGCGACCCACTTAAGCCTCTACAAGGAGAAAGCACCATCTCTGGGACTTGATCCAGCAACAACCTCCCTCATATTTTTTTATATTTTTTTTCCCCTAACTCACTTTAGAAATCCCTCATTGTAGGGAAAGTAAATCTTGTCTTTCAGCATGAGAAAATCAGTAGCTGAGAATTTGAAAGAAACTGGAAATGGGGTTTTCCTGAGGTACAAAGCAGCATTTTCACATTGCTATAAGCAGCGCTGCTCCTACTTTGAGCTACAGGAAGGACAAGCCAAGAATACAGAAGCCCTTTCTGCTCCCTGGTAACTTATTCCCTCCAGGCAGTGCTCCAGTTATGGGGTACATAAATGCTGTAGTCTTCAATGGGTTTTGGGGAAAGGAAAAGCCAGGGCTCAGCGGTTTTATTCCTCTCCCCCTCTTTGACTCTGCAGCTGTACATGGCAGCCTGGGTCTCAGCAGGATGATGCTGTGGCAGCTGCCTCCTCCATGTCCCCCTGGCTCAGAGGGGTTCATGCAGGGCTGGTGCTGTTGGCACTCAAGGGAGTAAAGTGGAGGAGCAGGGTACAGTAAGGAGGTGACACTCTGCTCTGGCAGGGGCCTGGAAAAGATCAGGGACATCATGGCACCACAGTGTCCCACTACCTTGCAAGGAGGTTCGTTTTAATCCAGATTTCCTTTATGGGGTCAAAGCATCTGGAGTGTTTGGAGCTGGGGGGGAGTGTGGATCAGCTGGAAGGCAGGAGGGCTCTGCAGAGGGACCTGGACAGACTGGAGAGTTGGGCTGATTCCAAGGGGATGAGGTTCAACACGGCCAAGTGCCGGGTCCTGCACTTTGGGCACAACAACCCCATGGGGAGCTCCAGGCTGGGCACAGAGTGGCTGAGAGCAGCCAGGCAGAGAGGGACCTGGGAGTCTGGATTGACAGGAAGCTGAACAGGAGCCAGCAGTGTGCCCAGGTGGCCAAGAAGGCCAATGGCATCCTGGCCTGGATCAGGAACAGCGTGGCCAGCAGGTCCAGGGAAGGGATTCTGCCCCTGTACTCAGCCCTGGTGAGGCCACAGCTCGAGTCCTGTGTCCAGTTCTGGGCCCCTCAGTTCAGGAAGGAGATTGAGGTCCTGGAGCAGGTCCAAAGGAGGGCAACCAGGCTGGTGAAGGGACTCCAGCACAAGTCCTGTGAGGAGAGGCTGAGGGAGCTGGGGGTGTTCAGCCTGGAGAAGAGGAGGCTCAGGGGAGACCTCATCGCTCTCTACAACTCCCTGAAAGGAGGCTGGAGCCAGGGGGGGTTGGGCTCTTCTCCCAGGCAGCTGTCAGCAAGACAAGAGGGCATGGACTTAAGTTGTGCCAAGGGAGGTTTAGGTTGGATATTAGGAAGAAATTCTTTACAGAGAGGGTGATCAGACATTGGAATGGGCTGCCCAGGGAAGTAGTGGATTCTCTGTCCCCGGAGATATTTAAAAAGAGACTGGATGTGGCACTCAGTGCCATGGTCTGGTAACCACAGCGGTAGTGGGTCAAGGGTTGGACTTGATGATCTCTGAGGTCCCTTCCAACCCAGCCAATTCTATGATTCTATGATTCTATGATTCTATGATATGATCTCCAGGTGTGCATCTGTTTGTTTTCAGTCAGAAGCATCGTTTGCATCCTGCAATAGTTGAAGTAGTGCCACTGGTTCAGTGATGAGCCACTTGCTGATTATCTGGACCATGTAACCATGCAAAAATCCACCGAAGTGTGTCATTCTTAACCCCTTTCCATAAGAAGGGAATGCTTGCATCTCATCAGCACAGTTGGAAAACACACCATGACCTTTTCACATTATCTTGCAGGGGAGGAGGTTTATAAAGTCTGTCATTTTTCATATGGGAATTTGGGAGAGAGAGGCTTCCTGAAGTCACACAGGATATCTACAGTGTAGTAAGGAGCAGAATATGAGTATCTTGTATTTGTTTTGCCTGTTACAGCAGTGATTGCAAAGATTATCACATAAGTGGTCTGGTTTTGTAATGCCACACCAGTATTTGTCTCTAAATTGTAAGCTCCAAGACAAGGTAAACTGAAGGCCTCCTGCTCTTAAAAATCAGAGGAAGCTCCAGAATTCATTTCCAGCAATACTGCCATTCTCACAGAATGATGTTTAGTTTATAGTGTGGAAAAGCCCAAATATTTCTGTGTGACATTTTTAAAGCCAGCATTACTGATGCTACCTTTAGTACGTTGCTTTTATTTATTCCTTCTGGAAAAATGGGTTTTGGGTGCTCCAGCATTTGCTGTCCTCCAGTTCCCTCCACTAGGCCAATGGATGTTGATTGTTTCCACAATACCAGATAGAGCACCCAGGTCTAGGTTAGATGACATTGTTTCTTGTTCTGTTCAGGTGAGCCTCTTTGTGTCTTGCTGCTTGTCCATATGGTAAGTGTTATCCCTAAGGTCCAAAATTAGAACAAAAAGCATTGCCTGAGTTTCTCAAAAATGCTAAAGCATTACAAAACTACTGAACTTCACTTACCAACTTTCTGAGCTATGGCTTTCTGATCTACACCCCTGCATAGCAACATACAACTGAGAGATCAGGATTTCTGCTTTGCAGCCAAGCCAGTGGCAAAAAACATGTGGAAGTTACAGAAGAGGAAGAGGCCATCCCCCTGCCTTCCTGTGCCAGAGTTCAAAATGAAAATGCATCCACATCACGGGCAACAAAGGATGCTGCTGTGCACAGTGCACAAAACCAGCAGACAGAGTTATCTGTGTGCAGTCCTGCAACCACAAATGCTCTTGAAAACTTGAGTCGTCTCCAGGCTGGAGGCTTTGCCCTCAAGACAAGGTAATAGGCTTCCTGGCTTCCTACTTTCTACCCTGACACTGCAGAACAAAGATTGCTGCAACCATATTTTTTTTTTTAAATATTATTTGTTATGTGGTGAAAAAATAGACTAAGCACTACAGAAGACATGGGAAATTTAAAAAGAGCTATTAATGATGTATATGAGGAGTTGGGTAGTAAGTAAGAATAAAAACTTATCTTTAGATGGTCTGGTTCCACATCAGGAAAGTATTACTGTAAATCTGGCAGAATTTATTAGATGCTATGTACATTTTTCTCCCCAGATGGCTTCTCATTATGGATTGCAGACCCTGCTCTGAGACTTCCAAGCAAGCATATACAATTATGTAAGATAGTGAAAGAAGACATGCAGGTAGTAGTAATAATTTTTATTTGCAAACTGAACTTGGAATTACAATAGCATCTTTTGGGAACAATGAAAAAAACCCACCCAAATTTCACAGAATTTTGCAGACCTGTTCTTTCAGAAATTCCACCTTATTTCACCTTCCGGTGTCAGATAAACCAGAGATGACCTTCTCTTTCAACCCATCTCCTGGGAGGCTCCAGTTTGGTTTGGGGGTTACAGGGTGGTTTTTGTTACTTTTTTTGGTTTGGGTTTTTTGTTTTTGTTTTTTTGTTGTTGTTGGGTTTTGCGTTTTTTGGGGGGGAGGGAGGGAGGTGTTGTCTTTTTTGTTCATTTGTTGTTTTGCATTTTTTTTACTTTAAGTATGACATTTTAGTCTGAACTGTATGAATGCAAATTCTTTACTGACATCTGGGGAAATCTTCTGCATTTTTTATTGAAGTGCCTGTCATTTGTTGCTACCCTGCAGCCTCTTGACTCTTCTTCGTTTCTCAACTCCATTAAGGTTTCAGCATTATGGACCTTCTGTATTCTAAAAATTATGACGTTATGCTGATCATCATGGAAAGTGGTAAATCAAAGCAACACTTTGCATCTGAAATCCAATGCTCTCTGGATTTCTTTAAAATGTACATACATGACTTAATACAGTGGGATAAAAATAAGAAGCTCTTGACTTTGCAGAAAGGATAAATGTGAAATGAAGAAACGATGCTACAGCAAAGTGTGTGACAGAAAACTAACTTCATCTGTGATTATTTCAGCTTGGAGTATGGACACACAGGTATGAAATTTATATGAAATAATAATTCCATACAATTCGTTTAAATGTGGATTCATTAGCACAAAATTTATATGTACAATGGACCTATATCTTTACAGAGTAATTAGTTCATAGGGCGGTAAGTGTTTCTTTTCAGCTACGTTTTTGAAGCAACACTTGTTTAAACGCATCTGTTGTTCTCTTTGAAGTGATGAATGAAAAAAAGTGTTTGAGAAAATGTCAGAACTTGAAACAAAACACAATTCCCATCAAAATGTTTTCGTGAAACTGACATGACTACCAAACCTCCTTTTTTCTTGTATATGTATTCTCATCAAGTATTAAAACTACCTAATTCAGATACAGTCCCAGTATGAGGCATCCTCTTGTCTTGGTTAAAATATGTTTCTGTCTAAATATTTCATCTGTATGACATGTTTGTGGTGACAAAAGCAGGAGGGAAGTAAATAGCATTGAACAGCATTAAATATAGTCACTGCAGCCCATAACAAAATAAGACAGTTGGTAGCTTAACTGAAATCATCAATTGCCTCTATAGAATTGGAAGAAAAGCATAATCAGAACAAGAGGAATCATTTGCACTAACTAATTAAAAATAAGAACTTCTAAAATCTCCTGACAACAAAAAGGGATGCAGGTTACAGGAATCATAGAATCCTAGAAAAAGGGCAGGATTTCACGTACAGAATAGAAAGAACACCAAATGCAGGTGCTTTACTGACACTCAGGTTGAGGGAATCTATGTCTAGTTGTGTTTGAAGTGCGATCGATATTCCAAACAACTCCTGCTGTAGGAAAAGAGGATAACTGGCCAACTTTCTACACAATGCAGAGACAAGTCAACAACACAAAATCAATGTGAACAACAGATAAGCACATTCTTTGCTACACAGAGACTGTTTAATATGACACTGGTTTGACCTCTTCCAACAGAGTACAAGTTGGTTGCACAATGCTTTGACAGGTTTTGTAACACAGTTGAAGGATTTCACAGGACAGGAGAGATAACACATCATCAGCAGCATTATTAAATTCATAGGTACATAAACAGACCCAACAAATTGGATTAGATTTCTTATCACTACGATTTTTCCATAAAGTGTCGGAAACTACATGGTGTACCAGAGAAGCTGGCAGCTCCTACAGTTCTTCACAGCAGTTCTAAAACTGTTCACCAGTGGAATGAAAAAGCTGGTCAGCTTGACATTAAGTGCTCTGTAGTTAGTTAGAAAAAGCAAGAAATCAGGTTTGCAACACTTGTATTACACACCCTGTGTTTTGTGAAACGTGTACATCACACAATACATTGTGTACAGTTGAAATACTAATTTCAGCACTTCCACAGCTTGTGCCCTGCCAGCAGTGCACTAAAATTTTTAGGTTTAATTTTCCCGTAACTTTTACAAAATAAGATCCAGGAAATTACTCATAACTATTACAGTGACTTTTAAAAGAGATTATGCTACTTAAGCTCCTATCAAAAAAAACCAACCCAACCAAAAAAGACTTGAAACGTCAACTCCTGAAGTAAATTTATGGATTATTTTTCCCTTCTGAAGCACAGAAATCTTATTGCAATACACTTTAGGATAATGCCATGCTTTGATTTCTGATTCACCTGTCTGGAAAGCTGAACCAGATTTATATCCAGGAGACAAGAGAGCAGGTGCTTCATCAGATAAGGCATCTATCAGGAAGATACTGGCCATTAAAAACCAAAGCTTCATCAAATTAATGGTTAGTAGAGCTAAAGACTTATTTACTCTGTGAAAATTGCTTGAGGATCTTCCACTGGAAGGGGCTACACTTTTGATTACAGCATAAATCATTTCCATATGCAGCGAAATCCAATAGTACAGGTATTCTTCTCTATTTCTTATGACTGCAACCTCCAGTGCTATAGTGCTGTGCATGAAAACTTAAGACTGTTATCTTAGATTGAAATTGTTCCTGCTGTCATTGCAGATTTTAGGTCAGATAAAGGATGAAACCCAAACCCCTGTTAACTTCAGTAGGGATTTCCTTTTAATTCTCTGGTAGCAGAATTTGCCTTTTGAGTAGAACATTTCTTCCATTGAAAAACTTATGTACGGTTTGGCATACCTATTTTGGCCACAGGAGACTTTTTCCAGTATGTGGATTATTGAAGAAATCATGGAGATTCTCAATTGTTCCAAGTCCATGCATGCTAGCAACTGAAGAAGTGGATTTTGTTGTTGTTTTTTGTTAAAGAGCAATGTTGCTGAGTTGTTTGTATTCTTTACAGCAAATCTGCACAGTGCTCAGGAAATTAAGGTGATTCTGCAGGCATATAGCAGAATCTGGAACATTTAATGGATAGCTGTAGGATAGAAAGAGATGCTCACAGAATTACCCATCCTGTTGTTAGGATGTGCTGCAAAGCATGGTGGCCTTTCTGCTGGCATTCTTCCTCCCAGGAAGGTGATGCCTTTGAAACTTGTTCTGAAAATTTTACTGATTAATCAGCTTCAGGGAATGGAATGTGGAAGGCAAATAACACGGAGTGCTCTTCTGTCATTTAATTGCCCTAGGGCTTAACCAAATGGTTTTTCTTGCTATTCTTTAGCTCCCCCATTTGTAAAATGATGTAGTAGTGTATGCTGTATACTCTCTGAAGGCTGATGGGATGCTGCTTAATTAAATGTAATTAATGTGGTGGTTTAACTTTATACTAAAAGTCCTGTTCACAATTGTGAGGTGAATTTCTGCTTAGAAAAATACAGGGACTAAAACTCTTTCTAAAACTGTGCATTTTTTGTTCTCCTGTTTGCTCAGATCTTTCACACTAGCCTTTTTGGAGCAAAAATTAGAGATGAGTTCTGAATTCTAAATCTGATAAGGAGTTTTTGCCACATTCTTCACATTTTTCTATACATACTTAGCTGATTTGGGTATTTAAAATTTTGACAATTTTGGTTATCTTTTTAGAACTAAATAACATATGATTCTGTATTCTAAAACAATGATTTCTACCATTAGCTTCAAAGAAAGATTATACAAACTCATAGTCGAGAAGTCTGTGAAAGAATATTGACAAAGACTAGACAGGCATCAAGAAAGACTCCTGCATCCCCCTCCCAAGTGTGGATGCCAGAGAACATGGAGGGTGGGCAGAAAGTGGGCTGGGAGATGCTCTCCCTCAACAGCATCTTCCTCTACCCCTCTGGAGAGGGGATGAGTACTGACTGGACCACATGATTGGTCTGACTTCCCTGTGGGATTCTTTTTATTCTTTTGTTTTAAAAGAAGGGTGGACAACAGTTTTAACTCTTTCTGCTCATGAGACAACAAAAGGAAATGCTCCTTTGCAAGGCCTAGATGTAACAAAGGCATCAAAGATGTGGTAACTAATGATCAAAATTTAGGAGGGTTAGCATGTGGAGCGTTGTGATGTTTGTGTGTGGGGTGTTCAAGGAGTTATTATTTTATGTGCTATTTTAACCACTGCACTAAGAGATGAGGGAACAGAGCAGAACACAGAGCACATACCTTAATATTTTCATGCAGTGAAATGTCACATTTGCTCATCAGTGAAGTTGGTACCATTTGTAAGACAGGAAACACTGGACTGAGAGTGAAAGGACTGCTGCCTTCCTGTATGATGCTGAACATAAGGGTTAATATGATACACAAGCAGAACAAAAATTAGTAGGATTTTAGGATATAATTTTAATTATTCCGAAGTAAGCCATACTTTAAAACTCACTAGAAAAGCTTCAGAAAACAACAAAATAATCCAGTCCCAAGAAAAAAAAAAGTTTTAATGTGGATTTAATGGCTGCATCACCTCCCTTGACTAGAAATTTGATGCATAACTCTTTAATACAATATAAAAATATAACATTTTACCCATTGATGAAAGCTAACATCAGACAAAGACAGCCTAGATGGAAAGAAGCTTTTAAAGTGACAGTGCTTAGGCTTTGGGACCAACTTCAACTGACAAATGTTTCCAGGTCTGCCATCTGAAATCCTTCATAATTTAGTATCTTTGTTCTGGTTAAAGAAAGCTGCTGGTTTGGATAAGGGAGTTGTCAGGTGAGATGTAGATCAGGATCGTACAGGACATCAGGATAAATACTTCTTTCTAGCACTGGCTGATGGACACAGAGATTTGAGATTTGATGAAACCTGTGTATAGTTTATTAGTAAAAAATATTTCATATTCTACTTTAGTTTATGAAATCCCCATTTTGCTGCAAGGCTACATGTTCCATACCTCTAAACAAACTAGCATCAATTGAACCCAATCAATTTTGGACTCATTATGTACAAATTTTGCTCAGAACTTTAAAAACCAATTTTTTTTACCACTTAAAATTTTGAATTAGTTTTAAAACAAACTTAAATAAAAAGTCCAGCAGGACACAGATAATAAAGCAGAAGTCCAAAAAGAATTTGCAGGAAAAAAAACAAAAAGAGGAAAATGCACACAGGTTACAGATAGAGGTACCTTTGTAGATCACCTTGTGATTGATTTCACAACAATACTGTTGCTGCTGGGAAGGTTACTGACAGCTTCTCTTCTAGAGATTTGCTGCTGGAAAACTCACTTGAGTTAGTGTTCTTGTTTCAGACATCAGCAAATTTAATTTGAAACACATTTGAAACTATCCAAGCTCTAACTTTTTGATTTGAAAGCACCAGCAATATCTGCTTTGTCAGGAGAACTAGGGAAACAGTAGTCAGTTCAAGGTGAAGTATCTTTTTGTGACACAGATAGCTCTGAAGAAGCTAACTTAGGGATAGCTTGAGACACAAGAGTGGAAGTATCTGGTTAAAATGGAGTGTCAGCCAAAGAAAGAGAGTGAGTTAGTTGTTGGGGAATCCAGAGGAAACTGAAGATCGGGCCATGAAGAATGATGTGGAGCCTGTGAAGAAACAGAATCTTTCTCGAGATTTTTACTCTTTTGTGTAAAAAAAGAGATGCCTTCTGGACTCCTGCCCATGTTCTGTGCTGATGTGTTTTAATGCTGCAAACAACAGGAAAAGCCTCATGCTGAACTTAAAATAGTGGCATTACAAATTTTGACTAGACATGATGTCAAATTCTTTGCTTCCTTTGATGCTGTCACTAATGAAATGAAAATTTAAAATTCTTTTATCCTTGACTCCAGTAACACAGCAGCTCACTACAAGTTTAGAAAATGTAAACAGTCCCTTGAGGAGTGTTCATGTGTGTGTAGGAGGGAAGGGGTCTTACTTCTTTTGTCCTTATTAAAATCTCATCCCAACTGCAATCTCAATTGGGCTATCAAATTGATAGCAATTGCTATCATTGAATAGCAATGATGACCCTACTCATACAGGACATCTGGTGCTGCACAGACCACAATTTCCATCCCAGCACCTCAGCTGCAAAAGCTCTGACACAACACTCCTAGGTGAACTGCATTGGCCAGTTCTGGAAAATTAAACCTCTTTCATGTAAGAAAGTAAGGAGCCTCAGATTCTTTTGAACTATACTATACAACCACTGCTACTACTTGAATCAAGATTGACATCTGAATGAAATTAAACCAATTTTCTTTCTTTAGTAGGGAAAAAAAAAATAAAGTTAGTACATCTTCCACCATCCTGTCACTGTTATTTGGAAAAAATGAATACTCAGCATTAAGCCATTTTGGGAATTAATTTTAACCTTTGAAAATTACTTCCTTAGTAAAACTTGAAGGCAAAACTATATTACTGACAGAAAATACTGGCATTTTAAATCAAATGCAAGAATATTTTGCTCTCAACATTTAATAAATAAATACATGCTAATCTAGTGTCAAAAGCT
The DNA here is from genome assembly GCA_023637945.1 of Phaethornis superciliosus. Taxonomy (NCBI): domain Eukaryota; kingdom Metazoa; phylum Chordata; class Aves; order Apodiformes; family Trochilidae; genus Phaethornis; species Phaethornis superciliosus. Next base: position 98,593,798 of record JAJQWJ010000002.1, on the reverse strand, counting down.
TTCCAAATCCAGCAAATAGTACAGCCTACAGTTCTGTGAAATTAAGTATGTCCAATATTCTACATAAAACAGACTTTTCACTTCTGTCAGAGAATACATCAAATGGTGATCTGATGGCTTTGACTGAAGTTCAAGTCATGGGAAGCCTTGAAGTTATCAGTAATATGTCAGTGCTTCTCCAGAAGAAAACCAAGAACAAGACAGGTGTCATTGTTTGTGAGGCTGTGTAAGAATTTGAGGCTGCATAAAAATTCTTCCTTTGTGTGTAACATAATTTTTAAGAAACACATTTTTCTGTATTGTTAAGGAGTGGGATTGTATTTTTTTCAGCTCTTTGTTGAAAATCCCCTCTACCTGCAATTGGGGAACAAGGTAATATAGGTTATGATGAATTGCAATGATGTAGTCCATCTAGCACTGTGCAGATCTAGCTCAGCATCTCAACTGCTTTATTTTTTGTTTCATTTTTGTCCTGTTTAAGGGCGACAGAGAAGCTCTTATTTTAATAGAAGCAATGTCAGCAGCATTAGAAATTTCACTCTGAAACTGTACTGGTATGACCCAGTAAACAAATTACTTTGTTCACATTTACAGCTTAAAAGAGAAAGGTGCAACATACACAAAAAAAGGCTGGTGGTATTCACCTGGGATTTTGCTGCAGAAGAGAATGTGCAACAGTTTTTGGAGTTAAAGTACAATGAGAATTTACAATGCTGGTAAAATCCAAAATCTAAGGTGTGCACTAAGCAAACCACTGATGCAGTTTGAAATGCTGCAACTCGCATACATCTGGTTAAAGAAAATGGATGACTGGCTCAAAACACCTTCTGGGCCCCACTGCCCTGGAATGACAAGAAGCTATGGGTAACCACTAGGAGAGGAAGGGAAGTTTAATGACCCTTTTGCTGCACTGAGATCTGCAACAATGCTTCCAGCCCAATAGTCAAAGGTTTCCTATTGTCCTCAAGGAAGTAATGAGGATGATGCAGCTCTTTTAGGCAGATCTAAAATTGCTTCAAAGGGAAGGGCTAGATCTGAGGTCTAACACTCCAGAGCTAGTCATTTTGTAAAGATAAATTCCAAAGTCCAAGCTGAGAAAGAGTTCTTAAAGTCATCAAAGCGTATTTCAGTGAAAATGGCAGAAAATGGAACTCATTCAATTTGTGCCTAGTGAGACATTCAGATGAAAATTTAATGTATGCAAAAAATTCCACTGTGAATTTCTGACTGCATGCTGGCACTATACTACTGTTAAGCATTAACACAATTTGGTAATTTCTTTTCTTTCTTGTGGTGTAACATGTTGTTCAATCCATCTCAAATGATAAAGTTTGTCTGGTCACCTACATCAATTGGTGCACAAGCTTCTGAAAGCCTGAGGCATAAAATTCATTTTATTTGTTGTATTCACCAATCAGTGTAGGCAACCCTGCCTTTTCTCTTCTAGTACAAGGAAGATGGGAGGAAGAAGCAACAGAGAACAGTCTTTACACCTAAGAATTTAGGAAAAAGTTGCAAAACCAGGTTTAACTCACTGCCAGTCTTGGCTCATGTAGAACAGCACACAGCTCTGAACTTGAATTCAGAGCAATTGCTAACATAACAGTTTATTGCAGAGTTGATAAAAAGCACTGACAATGGGTAGTTTTCAAACTCTGGATACTTACATATCTTGGTTTGCATAAGTAAATCCTCTGACATCAGTGAGATTGCTCACAAGCACAACTCGAAACCCAAACTATAAAAACTTTCCTTTAGAAACCTTCCTTCAGAGGAAACAACTTGTAGACTAAATGGATGCATATTTTAAATGCTCTCCTTCAGCTGTGTAATTAACACAATTATACCAAGTAAAAAACACAAAGATATTCTTAACGGGAAAAGAAAAACAATGCTAATGCAATCTCTGTCCTTTTGAACAGAAGCATTTCTTCTGCAAAGCGTTCCCAGATTTGACATTAAAAAATGCTACATCACATTGGCTTATTGCTAATTCTAAAGAGAAGAAGCTTTATAAGAATTTTAAAAATCCATTTTTAATTGAAATTTTAACATTCTAATTTGGTTTACAATTTCAGTGTAAAACAGAGTGTCCAAAGTGCCAGAGAATGAATATTCTGTAAAGTCACAGCAAAAATCCAAACCTGAACTAACTTTGAAGTATTACAGTATACAATGTGGAGGAACTCCCCACCTGGTGTGTTGCCAGATTATGCAAAATTATACTTGATTGATGCAAGTTATCTTACTGTGATATTAGCACAAGGTAGTGGCAATGAAGTTTGCTGCTAAACACAGCTGACAAACAACAACAAATGAAATAATTTTTTTCTAGCAGATAATTAGTCATGAGGTATACATCTCCTTCACAACAACTGAATGAAAAGTCAGACAGATTTGCCACACAAACCCAGTACAATCAAAACATAATGGAAGAGACATACATGAATCCTAACTTCTGGAAAAAGAAGCTAAATTACTTACCCTCAAGTCTAACAAGTCTGTTGAAGGAAGAAAAATGCTCATATTCTTAATGTGTTCATCATAGAAGAACCCCTTTGTTAACAAGACACAGGCACTATTATGTTTCATCTGCTCATGAAGAAAGGATGCATTTGTGCTGTACTTTTTCTCACTAAAAGCTATTTCCAGAACCACACCGTTACTATGAATTGGCTTCATTAACAAATGGGGAAGTGATATATCCCATCTACACTAGAAACATGGGGAAAAAGAATGTTTGCCATATGAGAAAAAAAGAGAAAAATCAGTGAGGAAGGAATTGCTTAAGCTTCCTGGGTATCATATTAAAAAGGCAAAGCTTAAATTGGCTGCAAGTACATTATATTTGTAGTTCTGAACATGTGCTCATATATTTTACAGGCATTCAACAATGACATTTTGAGATTTTACTGGAATTGAAGAATTTCTCCTAGAAGCCAGAAAGGTGAATAATTTTTAAGTTTTTTGGTAATGTATAATGTTGGCACCTACATTTTAATTCCTTGCTGATTCTTGACCAAATAACTGGAGTCTTTAGCAGTATTACGTACATAAGATTGTTGGGTCACATGCTGAAGTGCACTGGAGCAGCAGCTTAACAGATGGCATTGTGAATATCCTTTATTGAGTAAACAATGCTTCAAGATTGTCTCCTCAGTTGTCTTTACCTTGGTTGATGTCTGACACCTGGTTCCAGGAGTTAACAAGTGAGCACCAGAGGAGGCTTTGCTCCCTAGGTCAGCTGCAAAGTCAAAGTGGAAAAATGCATCTTTGCAATGTGCAAGGGCAGATGATATTGGCCACTGTATTAACAGTTCCATCTCTTACAATCTCTCTTCTGCTATGAATCCTTTTCCTTTCTCCTTTCCAAGCCCAGTTTCTTCTCACATCTAACTAAGAACACATCACCATTTTAGTCTCTTAAATAAAATTGCATCTGTCTCCCAAGGCCACCAAACATTGCAAAGTGTTGACTGCATGGAATCACAAAGGAAACAGGGACAAAAGATAACTCTATTAATTACTCTGGAATTTTTTGTGAGCTTTGCAGCACCTGACAAGGTTAAAAGGAAATAAAATTTCATGTTGCACTTTTCACAATGGCATTGATGAATGTATTTAATTCTAAAGACTATCTCAGTCAAGTAATTTCAGTTTCACTGGTACATATCACAGTTAATACCAACAGCTGACACTCAAGGCAGAGTTTTGATTCTGTGATTTAACCATTTCTGGTATTAAGCAGGCATTTTGTTCCCAGTTTTCTGAGCAGCTTTTTTGGATATAATACTAAAACTGTCAGCTGGTGGAAGACACAATGTTTGGGTCATCAAAGTGCAAGAGACTAAGCCAGCACATTTCAATGTGTTAACCCTCTTCCAGTTGGAGCTGTTCCTGAAGGCAGTGCCAAGACATTTTTTGCTGAAACAAGGAAGTATCTAGGACTATTCTACCTCAGCACAAGAAAAGTTACTAAGAACAGACTAACATGATTCCCTGTGCTTTTCTGCCTAACCATGTTTCAGGACCACAAAAATCAGTCTTCTGTGAATTATGTAAGAAGCTTAAAACAAAATACAGATTTTGAAAACTCAACTAATGCTTTTAATTATTTTAACTAAGTTTTCACCCACTACCTACTGCTTAGAAGCCAAGATCAACCAACAAATAATGGTAGGGTCAGCAAAAATTTAGCTATCTACTGCAGAGTTAACATGACATTTTAAGATCATGCCTGCAGCTAGAACGATTTCTTTTTTTTTCTAGATTACAGTATTCACTATTGGATTTAAGAATAAATCCTCCACATATAGACAAGCTTGAAAAAACCCCTCACTGTTTTCCTCCTCGGTATAAAAATAGAGCATGCATGCACACATAGACTTCTCTAAGGAAAGATGTCTGCCATAGGTAAAAATAAAAACCAGTAAAAAATGGAAAAATCTTATGCAGCTAAAAGGAGAGATGCTATACATGTACTATGTCAGCTCTATAATCAACATTAATTTGTTCTATGCTATTCCAACAGGTGGATCCAGGAAGTATATTTGAGTTTATTTTATCTTGATGTTTTATGTGCTTCTTAGGCTTAAATTGCCACAAAACAGTCTTGCTGCAATAATACAGAAATATCTAATTTTGTTCCAAATAAGATTTTTTTTTAAAATACAAAAGCAAATGATTACAGAATGACGTTTATGACTAAAAAACTGGGTCAACAATTAAAACTTTCCAAAGACAATACATTTGTTTACTGAGATGGCTAAAAGTCATGTTTCAACTTCATGTTACACTACAATTAACAAAAAATATTATGCACAAAATCAGATATTAACTACATCATACAAACACATTTACAGAAGTCACCTAATTTCACTATTTTTTTTTTACTATTTGTGTTAATGTGTATACCTTAACAAAAGTCCTAAAATAATCTCAATACATTACAAAGCAAGGATTTACAAAACTTTTATTTCCAAGTTACTTCATTCTAAAAATGGTGAAACATAAAAAAATACCATTTCCTAAAGAAGTTTACAATAAAAGGCTAACAATCTGGCATGGAAGAGTTAAATATATGGAAACCTGTTTTAAGAGTCACAAATCAGTCGCTGGTGATTAAAGAACACTTTGTTCTTCAAAGCTGGTAGGCACTTCCATGTAGCCAGAAATGTAAGTTTTCCTACCACTCCTTAAAAATATCCAATGCAATTTAAAAAAAAAAAAAAAAAAAAAAAAAGTGGGATAAAAAGGTGGATGTCTGAGCAAATAAAAGCATTACCTAAGGTCCTGGTTATTGTTCATCTTGTATAAATGTAAAGGTTTTGTCCCAAAGTTTTCCTGACAAGATGGAGTTATTTGACCTTTAAAAGTGTTAGCTGAAATACCTCCCTTTTTTACCAGTATATGTTGTTTGCTCACTGCTGTATTCTTGGTTTATGTCTGTAACAGAAACTGGCTCTAGGCCAGCCCAAGGGTCCTCAAGCATTGAAGGTCTGTAATAGCTTTCCACATCATTAGACACTCTTTTCTCTCTGCCATGCGCTGTACCAAATGGAGTAGATGTCCTGGGTGATCCCTTTGGAAGAAAACCATCAGGTAAAGAAACATTTAATAGACTACTTCAAACTAAAAAAAAAAAAAATAAATTAAAATAATAAATAAATTAAGTTTCCTTCTAATGTAGCAGAGCTTTGAAAATGATTATATAAGTTACCACTTATTAGTGGTAACTACTAATCCTCACCTGCATCTTCCTCAGAAAGTATGAACTTCATTATACTTTAAATTATGAATGATAGTTTACCAGAATAAGAAAAAAAAATATTGTCTTTTCCAAAATACTTATGTAACTCTGGGATGTAACTACAGAATTGCTCCTTGTGCTATTTTTATAAGCTCCCTGAGTCAACAGCATGTTGAGCTCAAAAGATGAACAACCAAACAGAGAGTTAGAGGATAAGGAAGAGTTAACAAAGTTTACAAGAGGAGTTGGATATTGAATACTTACAGATTGAACATAGATAGCATTGTATAAAGTAAATAGCTACAAATGACATGAAGAAAATAATGGGGAAATCATTGTGTCTTAACAAAACTAATGTTCCTTGAAATTTGAGAACAGATGACTTTATTTGATATATAAGCTGGACGGTAATACATGATTAAGCAGATACTGCATGAAAGAAAAACCTTTAGCATGAAGCTTTAGAAATAGACTTTTTTAAAAGATCAAGTTCCACCACAACTGCTTCTCTAAACCTGCTGCAAGTGTGCAAATTAGAGCCATGACATATAGGAAATTGCTGTAACCATTTTCTCCTATTACCATCACTGTTCTTTTCCTCAGATTCACTTCCCTGAAAAGTAAGGTTTTGTCTGAAGCTGTATTGGTTTAAATTCATTTGTTTGATCAGCTACGTGAGAGTGTCCACACATGCCTAATGCATTCTCTATACCTAGAATAATATTCCTTGAGGCTGCTTAACAGTCTGACTTTGTAGAAGAGCACAAAGCACTGAATAATGTTGTCTTTCTCTAACCTCCCTCCTCTGACTTTTTGGATGAGCAATGATAGTACACTACCACTTGAATCTGACTAGCAAGTCCTATATAATATATGGAAATAAATACTATGAAATGGTTTCTGGATAGAGCTGAGAAATGGTCATATAGCAAAGGCCCTCATGCTTAGGGCAGAACAGATTCCAGAACAGATTCTCCTGGAAAATGCTAAATCCTGAACTTCTTTCTGAAAGTGTGCTGCAGCAGCAGCTCCTTGTGGGGTCCCTGTAAGTACTTTCCTAGAACTCCTGAAGCTTGATTGTAATGGATGCACAACCAAATGTGGATTTATCTGTATCTTATTTACAGGATATCTTTTTAAATGATTTATCGCAATACAATCAGGTTATGCAGCTAGGATGATGATCTTAAAACTGAAAAATTGCTAAAAGGTCAAGAATTATTTTATAAAGTATTGCATCAAAACCATGAAGGACAGGTCAGAAAACACAGGTAAAAACTTCCAAAGGGACAAGGAGTTTCCTAGAGGAAGTCAACATGCACTAGCAAAAGTGACATTAACATTCCTTAAGCACTCACATTTAGTAGTAAAGCAGAAATACACAGTGCATTCTATATCCAAAATAAAAAAAACAAACAACAATAAACTATTTAAAACACTGTGTTTAATGGAGACCCTGTAACTTTGAGGCTGTAAAATAGTATGAGTGTGGTGTTTAATGTTTTGCCTAATCTGTAGCACTCAAATAAAAGCTGAACTGACATAATGATCTGTTGTATCCAGTGACTGAACAAAATAATTCAATGGTAAGACCCTTTTAAATTATTTTTTTTTAAACTAATTTAGATCATTATTATTTTATAACATTAAACACTTCTTGGCACTACAGGCCATAAGCAACACTGACACTTTTGCACATTTGAAATCTAGTAAATTTATTATGTAATACAAGATTGATAGCCTTTAATAAGAAATAAAAAAAATCAAGATGTGAGTATTCATACGATAGGCCTGTGGAAAATAGCCCTACCTGTCCAAGTGAAACCATACAGTCCAAGGGCAACTGTTTGGTTCCAAAGATATCTTAATAAAACCTTTATTTTGCTGATACTGGCGCTAACAGGATTTCTCTTTGAAACTTTCCTTAAAGGAACTGTCAACCTATTCACAATACTTCTTTCCAGAAAACAACTACCTCTCCACAACAGAAAACAAGCATCTTTTGGTGCTATCAGCATGTTACTGAATGGGGTAGTGCTGCCTTAAAAATGGGGATAATCCCTCCCTTTATCAGCTTTCTTCATGTCATGTAATTTTAGCTGCTGGCAGATGCACAGAAGCCAGGGAATAATTATTATACTATTTCACAAGGTATTTTTTTACTTTCTGTAATAATTTTCAGCCCATAACAACTAACTAGCAACTGCTACTAGCTAATTCACTAATTCCTGTTGAGTGTAGAAAGGGAAACACTACTGCCAAGTGAATTCTAAAAAGAGACATTCAAGAGATTCATAAAATTTGAAGCAGATGCACTCTGGAAAAAACAGAAAGCTCTGTAAAGTATTGGCCACATGAAGGTTAAGTCAGCTGTATTGGAAATATCAAGTTTTTCTTTAAGGTTTTGTAAATTTCAAAAAACTGAAGTCTGCAAGCACAAAAACCTAATAGAATACCACTAAAGTAAATATTCTCGCTGCCCATGTTGAAGAAAACAGGGTCTTGTGGTTTATGAGAGTTCCTCCCTCTGTGATTGCCTCAACTGCCCTCCCAGGCAGAACCACCAATGTGTGTACAAATTGAAAGTACACACACATACACATCACCTGAGTTCTTGGCCAAGCTACAGACATACAGGTCTTTCTAGTTTCAGAAAAGGCAATTAGGTCTAAATAACTTGCAAGGTCTGTAGAAGGAAAAGGAAAAATCAAAGATGTTGTGACAATCTGTGACTGGATTCCAAGTGGTACCTTCTTTGTGTCAGGCTTGGTACTTAACACCAAAGATGGAGCCTACGAGATGGTTCCTGTCCACTAGTTCTGACTAAAACTAGAGGCAAAAGGATTCCTTTCTGTATATTATTTTGCTTAATTTCAGGTAGGCTTTTAAGAAGCACTTAATTGAATATTCAAAGCACGATTATCTGAAGGGAAATGTCTAGACACCCGTGACAAAAATCATTCATCCAGAATCTGCAGCAGAAACCCCATATCCTTTGCCTTTTCACCAGGTACAGAGGTTAAGCAACCCCTGGGCTTACACTGGGAGAGCCTTTACTGTTATGATGAAGAAAATGTGCAGCATTCATAACCATCCCCTTCCACTAACTCTGAGACCCCCGTGAGATAACTATCTGCATTGTAAAAAAGTAACCAAAGACAACTTTAGAATGGAAACATGACTACAACGTGCAAGCTCATTAAGATTTAACTGATCTCTATTAAGACTGTACTTCATTATTATGATTTAATCCTTAAAATGTCAGTAAGAGCACCTGAGAACTTTATCATTGTCTTTACTGCATGAATAATTTGTTACTCATTTATGGTTTCCCTAATACTGCAGAAAGCCAGCAATGAACATAAAATTGTTACAATCTCAAGAATTGCATCTCTACCTGCACTGTCAGTCACACACCCAAACTAAACCACTTCAAAAAAAGTGTACCTCACAGAACCTGTTGTTGACATCTCTTACAAAAGTTACTTTATTAAAGCTTTCAGTGCAATGTTAAATCTAAAATTATACTATATTATGCCAACAGATGCTCTTATTTCTGCTTTAAAGGAGCGTCAGCTTAATTCTCTTCAGTTGAGCACTTCTTTTTTTCTACTCACGTCCCAGAAAGCTTCTCAGTGTGGACAGGGTGGTTTCCATGATGACAGACAACACAGCCAAAGTAAAAAATTACAGCACTCCACCACTAAGTTAAAGAAAACTGGTAAAAGGAGGTACATGCAAGGGAAAGATATGTCTGCTGCAGATTGGAGTAGCACTTAAATCTTCTCTACCTTCACGGGAAAGAATATGAAAAGGAAGAGAGTGAACTCTTGTGAGTTCTTGTGTTTTCACAGCAGGCCTCGGCTAGGCCTGGGACCCTCTTCCCCTTTGTGGAAGAGTCACACAGCTGCCTGAGCCTTGTCACAAACCCTCGGCCCCGCTTAGCAGCAGCCGCTCCCTCCCTCCCTCCCTCCCCCCCGCCCCTCTGTGCGGAGGCGCAGGCCTGGCTCCCTTACCTCCCTGCCCCATACCTGGTAGTGCCTGGGGAAGCCCCCGGAGGAGCGCTTGTGCTGCTGCGGCTGCGGGAGAGCTCCGGCCGGGGATGTGCCGCCGTAGGGACCCGGGTACCGGGGGCTGACGCTCTGCGGCCTACGCGGGGTCTGTCCCCCCGGCGACGGAGTCCCGAACCGCCCGCCGCCGCCATGGAAACTCTGGCCTCGGGGAGAGTGGCCGCTGCCGTAAGGCCCAGGCCGGTGGCCGTAGGGCGACGTATGGTGGGGGCTCCCGTAACCCCGTGGGGAGGGGGGCATGGGGCCTCCGCCGGACTGAGGGCTCCGGAAACCGCCGCCGGCGTACGGAGGTGTCGGGGGGCGGAAGCTCTGCCGGTACATGGTGGAGACCGGCGAGGCGATGGCGGAGAGCAATAAAACCTGCGCAACAGCCTCCTCCGGCACACACCGCCGCACGGCGACCTCGCGTCTCGGGTTTTTTGCTTGTTTTTTTTTTCCTCTTCCCCCTTTCACCACCAGGCTGGCGGAACGTTCCGGTCTCAAAAGGTTCCGGGATGGGGAAAAGCCAAGCTAGGGACACGCGTATGGCTCCGCCCCGGCTCTTAGGGGGCGGCAGTGGCGGTGGCAGTGGCAGTGCTGTGACAGAGCTGGCCTGGCGGGGGAATTCAGCCTCCCCGAGGAGATGTTAGCGGTCAGGCACCTCCTCGGGCCTGCTCCGGAGGCGGCTGCATCCTTCGCGGGCACCCGAAGAGCAGGAGGTCCCCGGCGCGTCCGTCCATCCGGCTGGGAAGTAGGAATCATAGAATCATAGAATCGGCTGGGTTGGAAGGGACCTCAGAGATCATCAAGTCCAACCCTTGATCCACTACCGCTGCGGTTACCAGACCATGGCACTGAGTGCCACATCCAGTCTCTTTTTAAATATCTCCAGGGACGGAGAATCCACTACTTCCCTGGGCAGCCCATTCCAATGTCTGATCACCCTCTCTGTAAAGAATTTCTTCCTAATATCCAACCTAAACCTCCCTTGGCACAACTTAAGTCCATGCCCTCTTGTCTTGTTGAAAGTTGCCTGGGAAAAGAGCCCAACCCCCCCCTGGCTCCAGCCTCCTTTCAGGGAGTTGTAGAGAGCGATGAGGTCTCCCCTGAGCCTCCTCTTCTCCAGGCTGAACACCCCCAGCTCCCTCAGCCTCTCCTCACAGGACTTGTGCTGGAGTCCCTTCACCAGCCTGGTTGCCCTCCTTTGGACCTGCTCCAGGACCTCAATCTCCTTCCTGAACTGAGGGGCCCAGAACTGGACACAGGACTCGAGCTGTGGCCTCACCACGGCTGAGTACAGGGGCAGAATCACTTCCCTGGACCTGCTGGCCACGCTGTTCCTGATCCAGGCCAGGATGCCATTGGCCTTCTTGGCCACCTGGGCACACTGCTGGCTCATGTTCAGCTTCCTGTCAATCCAGACTCCCAGGTCCCTCTCTGCCTGGCTGCTCTCAGCCACTCTGTGCCCAGCCTGGAGCTCCCCATGGGGTTGTTGTGGCCAAAGTGCAGGACCCGGCACTTGGCCGTGTTGAACCTCATCCCCTTGGAATCAGCCCAACTCTCCAGCCTGTCCAGGTCCCTCTGCAATAGGCTCCTCGGCATTAAGAGTGATTTGTCAGGCTGACCTCAAGAGTTCCACGGGTTTTTGAGGTGGAGTGGAGTAACCTGAAACACAAGAGTCTTAGAAGATGCGTAGCAGCTTTTAAAGACATTGGGATAAACCCCGGTGTTTGTGAACTCTGTATAGTTGTAAGTGAATGCCCGAGGTATTACTGTTGATAAAAATCAACAAAATCGGATCTTGTAAACCAAAGCAAGTGTTTGCCTTGCATTTCGTGGCACTTCCTATGTGCTTATTTGTACTCCTTTCTTGAGTAGTCTTTTATTATATGAAAATACTACATATATTATAGTGGCCCCAAGTGAAAACAATTACAACAACCTATTTAAACAGAACTTTAATTGAAAGGGCGTCTTTTTAAAATCAGTTTTGGCTGTCAGCTGTTCAGTAGGGTGGTAGCTCTGGCAATGTGCCTTGCACATACAAACTTAAGGGAAAATGCTGTCTACGAGGAGCATTTCTTATTCAGCAACATAAACTCAATTTAGCAATGCTATTTATTAGGACTCCTGCACTGTTCTTAGATATGTTAGTGCATAACCTTGACAGCTCACTAAAAAAAGAGTAGAAACATTTTTTATTTCCACCAGTGCAACAAAGCACTATTTGGTTTTAGGACATTGCAGTGTATAAAAGTTAAACAGGGCTTTCAGAACACCAATGAACAAAAGTTAGTCAATAAAATAATCAGGAAGTTTCTGTTTTCTAAGTCTCGGTTTTCTTTGGCATCATACTGGTGGGTTCTCCTTGATTTCAGGTTATTTTTTTTTTTAATGGAGATAACTCCCTTTCTGTTTTCAGTGAACTCAGCTCACCTCTGTTTTACAGCCATTCTGGTGAAAGCACAGAAAAATTCCTGCAGTTCTGAAATGGAAAGAGACTAAACCTCCTCTCATTTTTTTGTTTTTGTTAATGCTTTACTGTTTTCTCTACAAGGTGATTTTTCTATTTTTTAATTATTTCTATTTTTATTTTTTTATTATTATGCACACAAGGAATGACCTGTCTACACAAGATAGCTTATCAGTGTATCCATTTTTCTGTCTGATCAGTCTTATTCAAAAAAAAAAAAAAAAAAAAAAAGGACAGCTTCTTTTAATTTAAACATTTTTCACACTGAATTCATTAGAAATACATATTGTTACACACATCAAGTAATACTGGTATATTATTTATGATTTCTTTCTTCTTCCTGACAAACCCTAATTGCTTCTAGGATCCTAAACATCCATGTCATACTTTTTATTTTACATCACGTCTGACGCATCTGTCACAAAGATTTTCCCTATGTTCTTCCTCAGCATTCAGCACCTCTCTCATGCAACACTGCTAAGATTGTGCTATTTGTAATGCTCATATTCAGAAGTTTTATCTACTCTTGAGATGCAGCTGCTGTCCTGTGAGGATAGGAAAGAGGTGAAGACAACATATTTCTCATAAATAAATGCTGAAACTCTCTGCAGACTTTTCTTATCCTATTTTAAAGCAAGAACACCCCACAGCTTTCATATAACAAGTCCTCTGCTCTGTCTAACACAAACTAAAAGTAGTCTGAAAGTTCTTATGGAAGAATCCTTTACAGGTCAATTAAAATTAACCCTTTCCATAGTTACTTACACCTGGAGATACACAGTGAGCAAAGTTGCACCTTCAGTGAAGCAGATTTGAGATGAAGATCTACCTGGTGGTAGTGAGTTGGTTTAATGTCATCCAGCATGAGTGCCCACCTTGCAACCACACAAAACCGCTGAGGGGATATTCTATTTTTTATTCCATCTTGGCAATGTTGTACAATCTGGACACCAAACGAGCCGTACATCTTTCTAGACATCCAAAACTGTTTAGTCCAGCAACCAGGCACCTCAGCCTACAAAACCTTAAATCTTCCTGTGCAAATAGTGAGGTTTTCACACAGCAGCTGAAACTACTACAGAAACACCAGTGTTATAAAAATGACCAAAGACTGAGACACAATATTCTCTTTAGTAGCTCCATTTAATTAATAAATTGCAGTAAGCAAAGCAGCGCTGGGTGCAGGGGACTGAATCTTTATCCCTCAAGCACACCGATCAAAGCTCTGGCATGATTTTATATTGAGTACAATTCTATACATATTCAAAAGAAGGTGGGTTTAAATACATACTCACGAGATTATATAATTCATTATAATATTCATGATAGGTGGAGTCTGGGCGGAGTCTTCTTTTGGGGAGATGTATTGGGGCCTTCAGGGGGTCTTTGGAGGAAGTAAGAAGTCTTCATCAGGCTTGAACTTTTACCTTTCTTGGTTCTGCTGACTCCTCTGCTGACTCCACTATGTTGTTGCAAGATGGTATCAGACTTTGACCATAATAATTGCCTCTTATCTGTTCGTTGTGACATCTTTGTAGGGTTTTTTTTGTTTGTTTGGGTTTTTTTTTTTTTTTTTTTTTTTTTTTTTTGTTGTTGTTGTTGTTGGGTTTTTTGGTTTTTTTTTGTTTTGTTTTTTTGTTTGTTTGTTTTTTTTTGTGTGTGTAGGTGTTTGCATTCCTTTGGTGCCTAGTTAGCCTTTGGCAATGTAATTATCTTCGAGACAGGAGTTAGCAGTATTAGGGTTTTGCTCTCTTCCATGACAGAAGTTTTATTTCATACTACCTAACCCCACATTTACTTCTTATTTAATTCTTTTCCTGAATTTTACTTGGTTAGGAACACAAACCCACCAACATACATCACACCAGCCAGGTATCTCCCTGTCTATAAAGCTCGGACACCGGCACCCCGCACGTTAACCAGGAGCACCCGTTTCCCCGGGACTCCTTCATGGGAGAGACGAGCCATCCCGACGGGAGCGTGGGACGGGAACGTGGGACGGGAACAAGGGACGGGAACAAGGGACGGGAACGTGGGACGGGAACGTGGGACGGGAACGTGGGACGGGAACGTGGGACGGGAACGTGGGACGGGAACGTGGGACGGGAGCGTGGGACGGGAACAAGGGACGGGAACAAGGGACGGGACACACGGCCCGCTGGAAAAGCCGAGGAGCGCTCAGACCGCGCCTGCGCAGCGCCCCAACCCGGGAACGATTTTAACGGTCGCCCCGCGAGCCACAGGCGCCTGCGCGGCGGGGCGGTCTGGGCACCTTTCTGCGCCTCTCGCCGGGGTGCTCGGCGTCGCTGGCGGGGTTAGGGAGGGTGGTGATGCTGCTCGCCGGGTTGGGAGGAAGGATCCGGCGTTGCGGCGGCAGCAGCGGGCTGTGGAGGAGCCCGTGCCCCGCAACTGCCGGCAGCAGCGTTCCGCCGCGCTGCCCCGGAGCTCTGAGCGCCGCCTCCGCCTCCCGCAGCACGGGCGGTGGGGCGCGGAGCGGAGGCGCTTCCCCGGCAGGTAGCCGCGCCGTGCCCTCCTCTCCCCCTTCCTCCGATCCTCGCCGGGCCGGACCCCGGCCCCTCAGTCGGCACACGGCTCGGGCAGGGGCCGTAGGTGTTCCGCTGGGGGGTGGGAGGGATGTTAAACACCTGAGGGATGCTGCTGCTGCCGCCCCCCATCCTCCTCCCAGCATCGCTGCTCTCCCCCCCCCTTCTCCGAGCGCTGCTCCCCCCCCTTTTTCCCCCAGCGCTGCTCCCCCCCCCCCTTTTTCTCCCACCGCTGCTCCCCCCCCCCCTTTTTCTCCCACCGCTGCTCCCCCCCCCTTTTTCCCCCAGCGCTGCTCCCCCCCCCCTTTCTCCCAGCGCTGCTCCCCTCTCCCCCTTTCCCCCAGCGCTGCTCCCCCCCCCTTTTTCTCCCAGCGCTGCTCCCCCCCTCCTTTTTCCCCCAGCGCTGCTCCCCCCCCCTTTTTCTCCCACCGCTGCTCCCCCCCCCCCTTTTTCTCCCAGCGCTGCTCCCCCCCCCCTTTTTCTCCCAGCGCTGCTCCCCCCCCCCTTTTTCTCCCAGCGCTGCTCCCCCCCCCCTTTTTCTCCCAGCGCTGCTCCCCCCCCCCTTTCCCCCACCGCTGCTCCCCCTCCCCCCTTTCCCCCACCGCTGCTCCCCCCCCCCCTTTCCCCCACCGCTGCTCCCCTCTCCCCCTTTCTCCGAGCGCTGCTCCCCCCCCCCCCCCTTTCTCCCAGCGCTGCTCCCCCCCCCCCCCTTTCTCCCAGCGCTGCTCCCCCCCCCCCCCTTTCTCCCAGCGCTGCTCCCCCCCCCCTTTCTCCCAGCGCTGCCGCCGTCCCGGGCCGGTGTCAGGAGGAGAACGGGTCTTCCACCCTGCCGTCAGCCCGGTGCCGAGCCCGCTACCGAACCCCTCCGCCCCCTTCCCCGGCACCGCCGTGGGCTGTGGGGTCAGGGCGAGCCGGTGTGGCGGTGGTGGGTGACTTGGCGAACGGGGGGTGACCTGGCAGCCGCTCTTCCAGCCACCACGGCCGCTTGTGGAGCCGGGGTCCACGGCTCTGCTCCGCGCTGGGCTGCGGGGTTTGCCGCCTGTGACCGCCGCGGATTTTGCGCGGCCGCTGTGCCGTGTTGCGGGGGGCTGCGGGTGGGTCAGCTCTGAGGGCAGCTTCAGCTACCGAGGGGGGGAAAAAGTGCCTGCAGTCCTGTCGTAGGCCTTCGTTTTTCCAAGGTTACAAAGCTCGGACTTGATACAGTTGTCTGTTTGTTTGTTTGCTTGCTTTTTAATGAACAAAAATAAAACCAAGCTGCAACAAAATAACTTTTCTCTGGCTTTCAGATTTGTCTGTTACTTACTAACATAGAAAAAATACTAACAGTTGAGTTGCTTGCATAAAAATGAAGGAGGTTTGGGCTTCTGTGGAATGTACCAACCAAGTGTGTCCCTGGTTGGAGTGTACCTCTTAACAATTAATTAATCCTCAGTACTGGTGGACTTGATTATAACTTCTTGTGTGTATGAAAAAAAAGTACTGAATGTGCAATCAAAGTAGAGACAATAGGCTTAAGGAGTCCTCTCTTCTGGAATTGCCTGTAATTCAAATGGAATCTCTTCACTGTTAATTTGCATTGTTGTAGAAATGTTAAATGTAATAATCAGCTTTCTTAGTGCCATCTTCTGTCTCTTACAAGGATAAATGAAAGCTTTTTTGGGTGAATGTGATAGAAATATTAATTTCTGTTCTATAGAATGCTCTTTCTGTTGATTTACTCATATTAGACCAACCTTGGGACAAGCTGCTGAGCTTAACTAAAAAGTTAAAATCATATTGAGAATGAGTGAATCTACTTTTTCTTCATCAGTAATTTGTAAAAGATACACATGGTTGTCTAATTTACAGTAAATTCAAGCATTGTGGGAATTAAGAGTTTACTAATAAATACAATTAGAGCTTGGAGAGTAGATTTTTCTTTCAGTCATCAAGTTACTGGAATAGTTCAAAGCAAAAATAGAAGAGAAAATAAGAATTTGCATTTTAGAGATTTTAGAATATTGAGCCGGAGTTCCAACAGAAAACACTCTGTAGGGAAACTTTAACTTTGGATAATACACCAAACAGGAGACTAGCAAGGAAAAGGGGGGAAAAATTGATGTTTCTGGCCAATGCTGTTCATTTCTGATCTCTTTTGTCTATTTGTAGTGTGTCCTTGTTTGTTTTGCTAGTGAAACAAGCTAGTAGCACTGTGGTAGTCAAGATCAGTGTAGCAGAACTGCTGTTTCTCTGGTGGTCAAAGGCTTTCTGTTGTTCTAGCAAATTAGTGTCTTGCAGGAATGTGAATCTAGGCTTTTTTTTTTTCTTCTTTTTTTGGGCAAGCTGTACTCTTCATCAAACCTGTTGCTTCCATATTTTCTGTAAACAATGCTATTGTGAAATAAATGCTTCACTCGGATCTGTAACAGATAAACCTATGCTTAAGTGTTTGGTCAGTTAGGGCCAATTGGTAAAATTAAGGTTACTCTGAAGGATCTGCGGTCCTTACCTAGTACTACACAAGTATTTTCCAACACCTGGAACTTTGAGATGTGCAGCATTGAAGAGAGCTGGCAGCCTGAGTTTTCCTAATGGCCTTGAACTGTGCAAAATACATTGCCACTCTCAGGCACTTTTTTTTTTTTTTTTTTAAACATGCTGCTTGGACAGCATCATGTGTTAAAAGCCCAATCCTGTTAAATTTCTCTGGAGTGATTTTTAATAATTGAGAGAAATGTCTTGAAGAGCTAGATGGAAGTGTTCTCATTGAGACCTGTACAGTGAATAAAAACACTTTAACAGAAACCTTTAATTCCCAATGCTGCTTCATATCTCTGTAGCTTTTTAATTACATCTCTCTCTATATACATCTTATTTCCATGTATACATTGGAGGAGATCCTTTAAGATAGGAGGGAGAGTTACGGAGGTGACTGAGGGGTGGCTCAAGTCTGATGAAGGAATGTGGAGTAGGTAACAGGCATTCCCTGCTGCATGACTTGGGAGACACACCACACTGTTCTGCACACTTGGGGGGGACTGTGGTCCTTTTCTCCTCCCTGTTTTAAAGGGAAATCTATGCTGGAATAAACTGCAGTTTTGTGTTTGGCTCCCCCCCCCCTCTTCTTTCTCCCCTCTCCCCCGTTGTACATCATTGTACATCATTATCTTAACTAATAAGCACCAAAAAGAGATGCTTACCACAAGTTAGCATTGTGCAATTTTTGTGGTGCTACCAGCCAGGTGTTTTGTTTGTTTTTTTTTTTAAATATGAGACCAGAGTAATGATGTTATCATCTGCCTCAGGTGATGTAGTATTTGTGTATCTAGCCTGCAAGCAAGGACACTGAGTTAGTAGAAGATAACCCAAGGTCAACCAAGAGACAGCTAGTAATCCTGCAGTCCAAACTATGAGATTGCTTCTCTGCCAGTGATGCTTATTGCTGCTGCTTTTGTTTCATAGAATACTTGGGTTGGAAAGGGTGAAGGGGAAAAGAAGAAAGCACGGTGATTTCCAGATTTCATATTAGTTATCTCGCAGGTGCAACTGCCATCAAAAGTTAAAGATAGGATAAGTATCTCCTTAGTTGTTACATAGTCCTCAGTTTTGTAACTTTTTTTTTTTTTTTTTTTTTTTTTTTAATACACAGATATTCTTTTTTGTGTGATGCAATGAGTCTACATGGGTCAAAACACTTTGGGAGGATATGGTGCTTCACATTGGTCTTTACCCATTAGTCTTAGTTTGTGTCTTAGTTTGTGTCTTAGTTTGTGTCTTAGTTTGTGTCCTTAGTTTGTGTCTTAGTTTGTGTCCTTAGTTTGTGTCTTAGTTTGTGTCTTAGTTTGTGTCTTAGTTTGTGTCTTAGTTTGTGTCTTAGTTTGTGTCTTAGTTTGTGTCTTAGTTTGTGTCTTAGTTTGTGTCTTAGTTTGTGTCTTAGTTTGCAGTCAGTTTGATGCTGCTTGCTATGCTTCCATTACATCTTTCTTCAGATAGGTCTTTAAAAGCTACATGGGTGTTTGTGGAAGGCACATATGAAAAATACCTCAGAAAAAGTTATGTTATTGTAGAATTGCTTAGTGTTTAAAATAGTTCATGCAATGTTAACAATCAGATTTTCCAGCTTTAAAATGCTTTGCTAATGTAATATACTCCTAATAACTTACCTGTGCAGAAAGCTTTATTATCTTTTATTTGGGAAGGGAGATGAGGGAGGATGATTTGTGAGTGTCATAATACCAGTATTTTTTACTACCAATGAGAAACAAATTTTACAAAAAAATAATTCAAGGGTAAGTTACTGTTTTCTGTTTCTTGTCAGGTGCTAGTAATGTAAAGCCATTGGATGGTGTGAAAATTCTTGACTTAACAAGGTTTGTGTTTTCCTGTAATTTGAAGAAGTCTGTCTAGATGAAAATATTCTGATAGGAAAACCTAAGAAAAGTCTTTTTTTAATATTGTAGGGTACTCGCAGGGCCCTTTGCCACAATGAATTTAGGAGATCTAGGGGCTGAAGTTATTAAAGTGGAAAGACCAGGTAAGTATTTTATTTTATCCATTGTAGATATAATAAGAATGTGGGGTAGCTCAACAAATTGTTGCTCATGTGTTTTAAATAATACCTGACTGAGAATGCAAGATTGAAAATCTGTGGAAATACTTAGAAAGACAAAACTGTGTTTATTTAGTGATGGTGTATTTTTGGTGACTGAATGTATACTGGGGTAAGAAAGAATTACTTTTGTAGCTACTTGTGTATTTTTCTTTTGGAAATATTTTAGATCATCTTTCTATTTCTGATGTAGTAAAGAACTATTAGGAGAACCATTAAAGAACTAAGTTACTAGGAGTTTTACTTATGATCTGTTTGCTTGTTTTAACCCTGTGTTCCATGTATGTTGATCAGAAGTAGACTATGTCTGTATTTAGAAAAGAGTATGAGAAGGTTAAAGTTATAAGGTCACTTTTTTAGATAGTAAGGTACTAACCAGTACTGAGCCATCACTTACAAAAATGCCTCATTCAATCAATTGAAGCTAAATTACTTTTACTTGAATTTTGCTTTGACTTTAAATTGAGCTTGTGAATGCTTAAGTGTATGTTGCTTTTTTGTAATGTGGTGAAGGTTTAAAACTGATTTTGAAGTGTGGTATTTGACATGAAAAATTTAACAAACATACAAATCCTCTCATTAGTTACATAGGGTTAATGGAAAGGTGTTCTTCCTATTTGGGAATTCTGCCTCTTCAGCTCAGTTCCCTCTGAGCTGAAGTGTCCTAGATAATTTTAAATAGCAATACATCTTACTTGTCAGGATTAGAATACTGATACAATGACAAGCACTTTAACTTAGAAAATAGAAACTTTACCTTGTATTTAAATTTTATTATAACAAGTGAGAAAGGACTGTGAGCTTTTGTGTAATATTATACAAACCTAGTAGGTATAGCAAATGTTTCGACTGGTAGAGTGTGAGGTGACTTGACATATCAACTTTCTCCTGAGAATAATTTTACTACTTCAGTTCAGTTTCAGGTTGGTAATTAAAAGTTGCCTTGTCAGAGAAATCTGTATTTGGAATTGTGGAATGAGAGCAAAAGTAATTTTCTGCCTGAAGTAGCTGTATCTTTAAAGTCCAGGACCTGATATTCCTGTATAGGTGGAGATGGCAATTCATTAGAAATGGGAGATTTCTGACTGCATGAAAATCTTCATGCTAGTGCTGAAGAGTGTGTCTGGAGGTGCAAAAACTTGTCTAGATCCTCCAGAGTTTGACTGGATTCTGGGTAACTAACTTAGTAAGTAGAATTTATTTTGGTGGTTTTCTTTTTCCTCTCAGCACATGTATTTCTTACACAAAATGTTGTTGAAGATTGGGTAGTACTAAAAACTGCTTGATTCTTATGAAATAGCTACAGTTTTTAGTCTGTAAGACCATAGAAGAAGAATAACAAATTGCATGGCATTAGGTTCTTTTTTAGAAATATTGTCTGTGTTTGGCTTTCAGTTTTATGCATCATTACACATTTGAGGCATGTAATTATGCCATAGCAGCTGTCATATTTTTTTTCTTTAAGTGTCCATGTTGTAAATTTCTCCTTTTGATATTACTAGTTTTTGAAAAGAGAGTGTGGAGATAATTACACACTTGAGATACTAAATCATATTACATTTCTTATATTTTATCTTAAATATGAAATAGTGAATATTTGAAACAAAAGGTTGAATATCTAACAAAAGTTTTGCCACATCAACCTGTGGGTCATCCTTAATCTCTCACCACTGTTCCAAACGTTTTCACTTTTGTGACAGGGCAGAAGCTGCATCAGTTTTGTACAACTGGATGAGACTGACAGTGGTATTATTCCAAGTATCTAGGTAGTAGAAATGGAGCAATGCAAGTGATTAAGTATGAAGTAATGGTTTTGGAGATTTGCATTCCAGCTCTTAGAGTTTTATTTTGTGATTGGAAGAGAAGGGCAGCCTGAGAATTTTGAAATTCAATCATTTTAGAATGCAAGTAATTAGTTTTTTCTGTGAGAGGATCTCTATTTCACAAGAATATTCAGAGCCATAAAGGATAGTAGCCACACTACTGTCCTACATGGGAAGTGTTACTGAAATGTTTTGTTTCAAATGACTTTAAGTGGTAACATGTAGAAGAAAGAAGTTATTCTTTTTTATCCCAAAGCTTCTCACTTGGAGCAGAATAGTTTTTTGAGATACTAAACATTACAAATTCTGAGGAGTATTTATGTTCATATAACTTTTACTGCAGTTCATCTTAAATGGCTGTAGCCTTAGTGTTACCATAGCATAATTGTGACAATGGCTATATTATATAAAACCAAAAGTCATCCAGCTTGTTTCTCTATCTATGCTAGTATCAAAGAGTCTTCTGTGTTACCTCCCAAGGGGAAGTTTTCACCTGTGTGAAGTTATCAGGTAGATGAAATCTAGATATTGAAATGGATGTAGGGATGTGAATGCTTGCTAGCACTCAGGATGATGTTCCTATCTGAATTTAAATTTAGCTTTAATTCTAATTAAAATGCCATTCTTAGTTTTAATTCTAAATAAAATAGATTGCTAGTCTTCATGACATTTAAGAAAGGTTTAAAATTGGAGACCAAGCATAAATGGTACAGTGATGTGAGAGTCTGCAGCAGCTTTAATGCCATCTTGCCTTTCTGTAAGGCAGGTGCATTTCTGGAAGAAGGGGAGGTAGAGCATTGCTATAGCAAGTGTTCCTGCAGCATACAGCTTAATAAGTTGATGCCATCCTGTGGTATCTTGACCCTGTGCCTGGAGTGTTTCAGAAAAAGGTTATGGACCATGTGCACGGTGTGACTTGGCACAGAGTTTCTACTAAATTCTGGGTTGCCTAAGAAAATGGCATTGTAGCTTTGCTTTAAGTTAAACAAAACAAAACACTCACCAACCATCAACAGAAGAACCTCCCCCCCCAGCCAACCCTCAAATACAAGCAACCAAAAGCGATGCAAATGCATTGGTTGTGTGTGACTGTATATTCATATTCTAAAATCTAAAATTAAACCTAGCACTAGCAAGCATTTTGCTCATTTTGATTAATTATGCTCACTTTTAGGTGTTTTTTTGGCATAAATATTCTACAACATATATATTAAACTAATTTTTGTCCTGCCTACTACCTGAAGCTCAGGTGATTTAAGTATAACATAGGAGGAAGTTTTTTTAATCTTGGCAGTGTGATGTTGGACAACTATGAAAATGTGATGGTATTTCTTTCAGGAGCTGGTGATGATACAAGAGCCTGGGGACCACCTTTTGCTGGAACAGAAAGTGTTTATTTTCTTAGCATCAATAGGAATAAAAAGGTAAATGGAGTGTGGTATTGAACATTAGCCTATGTTTTCTGTAATTACTGCTGAAGATATAACACTTATCTTTTGTTTGATTTTTAACATCTATTACGTTAATAGTTAATTTGCCCTTAAGTTATGATGAATAATTTTCAGGAGAAAAGCAAAGAGCTCTTTTAATAAAAATGGCTTCAAACCTCTGGTATGATCCTGTGGTCAGTTGAGACAAATTCTAGAAGAAGGAATGGTCCTGCCAGTCCTTAGATGCTGGTACAAATTGACCAAAAATGAACCTTGATGAAACTAATGGTTATTTTATTTGAAGAATCAGGATTTTCTTAGGTGCATTAGCTCAGCTGACCTGCATCAGCTGGAGCTGGAGAGGAGCAGGCATGAAACCACATTGTTGTTGGCTAAAGGTAGCTTGGAAAGATTAAGATGAAGTTTCATGACATACCTGAACTGCTTAATGGCTTGTTGCCATTGAAACAAATGTTTATGGTGTCCCCAGGTGTACTTGCAGTAGTAGGTGCTGTGTGAACAGACTGAAGTGCAGCTCCCAGGTGCACATCTGCTGGAGCTGTTTTGGTGTTTGTCTGATCCATTGGTGAGACAGTTCAGCTTGCTCTAACAACAAAACTTTTTTTGCAGGGGAAGGTGAGGTGTGTGTTAAAATATACTTATTTGATTTAGCTCTAGTGTGAAAATTGACTATTGGTTATGTTTAGGAGAGGCTGATTATCACCAAGAGGGCTTTCACATTAATTACTGTTGAATTTTTTTTTATATCCCCAGAGTATAGCTGTCAACATGAAGGATTCAAAAGGAGTACAGCTAATCAGAGAGGTAGGTTTTGATATCATGCAAACTGTGCCTATACTGTATTTTTTTGATCCTGAGTCACAAAAAATAAGATTTGCATTTCAAGTATTAATGTGATATCTAAGAATTAAAATTTATATATATGTGCAATAAATTTCTTAGTCTATAGCCTCTCTACACTGTGCTTTTGGACTTAATGTTCAGTGCAATTTCTAATTGTTTTAGATATAAAATTTATATGAAAATGTTATCAGACTCTTCAAATGAAATACTGTGGGGAGAAAGTCTAACAGCCTAGTGCTTTTCTTTCTTTTTCTGTTGCTATATTTGATCTCGCTGTGCTATTTCATTAGAAAGATCCAAGCTCAACTGATCTGATGAAGAGCATCTGATCTTACAAAGAGGAGATGCTGGCCTCCAGTATTTGCAGGTTTTTCAATGTTAGAGTTTATTCATTACTTCAGTTTCACTACACCTTTCTGAGAAATATTGTTCAGTAGGTCATACTTAATCTTTGGTTTTTTGCTGTGTTTTTAGCCCTGCAATACTAACACAGCTAAGAGGATGAGCTGGCTTCTCTTACTGTTTGCTTCAATACCAGTTCTATTCACTTTTTCCCAGTGAGACTAAGTGTCCTGCAATAAGTGGAATTTGTATGGTAGTGTTTTTTTGAGGAATATTGCATGAAATACAAATAGATTAATTTATCTGATACTTTGACCCTTTTTCTTCCCTGTCTGCTGTGTAAAGGACACTTCACATGGAAATTTTTGGAGTTTACAAGGATTCTGCAGTGTCTTTCCTCTTTGCAGATCAGAACCATCTATTGTTGATTTTTTATAAAGCTGTATGTTTATCTTCTAAAATTTTCTGGAAACAGACACTGGCATTTGGAATAATTTTGCATGGTGTAACACAGATGTGGTTTTGGATAAACTAGTCATGTCCTAAATCAGGGCTATTGTTCCTCTTACATAAGACAACTATCTTGGTTTTTTATCTTTTAAAATGCTGATTGAAAAACTATGCAAAATATCCATGCAATATAATCTTTGTGCTTGAGGCTTAGGTGCATGGTTGAGCCCAAGTCCCACAGAATTTTAAAATCAAAGCAGAGCAGCTTTCTTCTCCCTTATTTGTCATTCAAGAGCAGCATCCTCTCTGTTAGCTCAGTGCTGGGCCCCCCACCCTTTTGCTACTGGTAAGATCTCTTGTACCACTATAATATAGAGCTATCATGATGCTGAAGATAGGATAGCTGGCAGTAAGAGTACTTAAAGCTGCATACAAATTATTGCTGCCAGCAGCAATATTAAGTTTTTCCTTAGCCTGATGTCACTGAAATAATCAAGCATGTATGCAAATTATTTTCAAAGAAATGATATTATGGTATTTCCCGTGGGAGAACTAGCTCTGTTAAATACTTACCACACTAGCCATGGGAATAAAGAGATCTCCTGTGGCAAAGTTCTTGCCCCTGTGAAGGGAAACCTATGATGAGAAACCTAACTTATGGAAAAACTGAAAGGCCACTGCCAACATTTGCAGAACTGATCTAAAATGAGGACAGCCAGTCAGTAATTTCCTGTAGTTTCTACCCTTTATTAAAGTTGCTTTCATAGCCACTATAGCTTTATATTCCTTAGATCAATGGCATCCCTATCTGTGGTACAGCAACATTGTGAGTTGATGAAGCATTATTGAAATGTGACTTGTCTTGCTCATCATTCTGCTTGGTTCAGAGTGATAGTTTTGGGAAGTATGTGGTGCAGAGGTCCTGACATTCTATTATTGCATTTCAAATAGAACCAAAATATAGCTACTGTTCAGAGTTTTGTCAAAAAGAATATGTAAAAGAAAGTTATCTATAACTGGCTTTTTGTTGTCAATGATCTCCTCATAACATAAGGACAGGTATGTATAGAACTGAGCACTGTTCAGCAATGTATTTGTTACTATGGAAAGTACTGTTCATGTCTATAAAGTAATTAGTGTCAAGAAGAAATTTAAATTTGTGACACTGATTACTTATACATGAATATGAACTGTATCCTGGACATAAGCCCTACAAAGAAAAGTAGTGAGATTATTTTCTGTTAAGAAAGGTGGAATGGTTAGAATAAATATTGTTACCCAGCTCATAAATTACATGTAAGAAGAAGACAAATCTCAGAATCTAAAGTCAAATTGTAAACAAAGTAGTAGTGAGTCTTCTGTTATATAATGAAAGCACAGCCTTTATTTGATCAGTAGTATCAAGTGAGATGAAGAAATTTATTAATCAGGAGTCCTGGCTACTCTTCTACCGTTGGCACAGCAGTGCAAAATACTGTCCAGGGGTCTGCTCTTTTATATTTACACCATTACATTATTCACATGAAATTATTAGTTGGTCTTTTTTTTTTTTTTTTTTTTTTTTTCCTTTATTCTGTGTTATTTGTACTTCCTGCTTCCTTTCTAATGCTTTTGGATCCCTGTTAACTGCTTTCCAAGTAGCTGTATATCTTTCTGGATGAAAAGTATTTATTTTCTCAGGAGTGGTATGTGCACCAGTCCCATGCTCTGACATCCTTCTGTTGTAACGTGGCTCAGCATCTCTTTAGAGCATTATTCAGTAGTTACTCTTCAAAGCTACTCATAAGAGCCTTGAGGATACCTTCTTCCTGAATATTTAGCTTTAACTAATTAACTTTTATATTTATTCATGGAGAACTTGGGACAATTCAATTGACTGGCAGCTGATGGCACTCTTTCCTCTCCATTGCCTTTAGCTGATAGGTCAGGATCTCATGCACTCTCTCTTACTTGTTAAAGCAATCTATTCACACATAAATATCTATAGAGACACACATACATATTTACATGTATGCATATATGTGTTTTTGAGTACACACACTCTCCTTTTCATGGAGTATTTATAACAAAATCCCCAAACATCAAAAAAACTCCCCAAATGAAAATTCTGAAAGGTACAAATGTTTTGTTTTTTCAAGTCAATAGCATAGTTATTTGTTATTTCTAGTCAATTTAATGACTGCTTTGGCATACATGATGCCTTTTTTCTTTTCTGAGGCATATATTGAGCATATCAGTGTCCTATTTGTAATACATAGTTTTGCAACTCATGTCTGTGCTAATAGGAGTTAAAATACTAGTGTTACTTGTATTTAGCATCTCCAACTAGAAGTTAAAATACAATACATGTTCAGATGACTTGTAGGACATGAAGTGTGAAATATTGGTGGACAGTGGACGTAACACCACACTGAAACCGAAAACTGCTTTGAGTTTTAAGAACATACAGCTGGCTTGGACCAGAGTCCGAATCCAGTTCTCTAGGATGACAGAATCCTAGGCTTGGTTCAGTAAGCACTGAAAGGAGTATTATACTCAGACTGCTGGTTTTTTGCATTAAAAATAATTTCCAAGTTTCTCCATGAAGTTATGTTCTGTTCACTTCTGTGCAATCAAGAATTAACAAACCATCCAGCTGCCCCTATTGAAATCCAGCAATGCTTATTCTGAATCTGGAGACTTTCTCTCACTTTCCTGTAGTTCTATAGGTTCTTGACATAGCCACTTTAAAAATACTTAACATATTTTAAAATGCACCTTCATTTTTAATGCATATTCACTTTTAAAATGCACTGTATGTTGAAACTAGTTTGTATAAATGTTATAAATGTCTCTTCCATGCATCCAACTAAAGCATTTATAAATTGTGTGCTGCCTTTCCTGAATACAAATCAATTTCTGTCTTTCCTGTTAAATACTTGCTGGCTTGGCATCTTCTTTTGCCTTAGATTCAACTGGTCAGGATACATGCTAGAAAAAAAATGCTTTTGATTATGTTATGAAGACAGTAGTTTATAGAAGCTGGTCTAACATACTGTATGTGTTAGACAGCTACCTGGTAGTTTCAGAGAATGTGACTTTGATCAGCTGTAGATAATATTAAGAAGCTAAATGTTTTTCATTACGCTTAAATGTGTGTGCACAAACATGTACCTGTCAGGGAACAGTTTCTTAAATTCCTGGTGTTGGGAAAAAAACTAACACCAAGAAAAATAAGTCTACAACTCCCCTGAGGCACATGTCTTCCTTTTAGCATATAGCATCTTATAGCATCTCTTGCTTCAGGAGATCTTATTAGTATTAGTCTATGTATATCTATATCTATTTATAACTTTTATAAGGAAAAAACATATGATTTAAAGCCCATCTGAGTTATAATCTTCAGTAGATTTTTTGACTAGGTTATTCATTAAGATGTGATGAAAAGTGTTACATTGCAGTTTGACAGCTCCATTCTATTTGAGGTGACTTTAAGATAATTTAACCCAGTAAAATTTTTAGGCTCCCTATTCTGCCTCTACATACAGGAAATGAGATTAATTGCCTCTGCAGTAATTGCAATAAATAATTTTAAAATGAAAAACAATTTACAAAATTATTTCTGAGGCAGAAAAAGCCTGAAGGGTAAAGATGTGTTCTTTCTCCTTTTTCTTGAGTTAAGTGCACGTAGAAAGGTAATAATTCTTTCTGGAAACTATCATCAAGGCTTGGGAAACTGATGTACTACTAATATAATTATATTATAGTTTTGTCTAATTGCTTTAGGATTTTGACAGTCATATTTTTAGATGCGCAGCATCTTTAATATGTAGTTTGCAGAGATGCACAATCTAACAAGCTAAAAATTATATCTCTGGGATTGTATGTGTTCTTTTGTCATCAAGGCTAGAGCCAATTTGATTAGTGAGATTTTAAAATTAAATTATGTTAAGAATCTATCAAACTTCTGGAAGCTCATTAATGAATCTTACTCATACTTTTCTTTTCTAAAGCTTGCAGCAGTGTCTGATGTTTTTGTGGAAAACTATGTCCCTGGGAAACTGGCTGAAATGGGCCTGGGTTATGAAGACATTAAAAAGATTGCTCCTCACATAGTGTACTGTTCAATAACAGGTATTTTAATTTTAATTACTTGTGCTCTTTATATCCTTTATTCCAGTCAACTTGCTATAAAAGTAATGTGGTTATATGGAAGTATATTATTGTAATGTCAATCAAGGTAAATTGAAAGAGTGAGTTTGACTGAGTTGTAGGAAAATTAGGAGAAAGCAACCATGTCAACAGTTTATAAATTGTTCAACAGGGGTGTTACCATGCCAGCCTGGCATATTCCTGTTGACTCCCAAGGAGCATGGATTGGCTGGGCTCCTGGCAATTTCCTTTGAACTGGTCAATACCTCCTTTTAAATTTTATTTATTTATTAATTTCCCCCCCCCCCAACAGTTTTACTGTACCAATTTACTTATTACAGGTTTCCAGTCTGGTAATCTCAGGGCTCGTTACTGCTCTGGAGTATATCTTTCTTCACAATTATGTATGTAGTTATGTTCAAAGATTTTTGTTACTTTGGTTCAGCCTATTGCCTTGTAAGTGAAATGGTTGAAGAGTTGTAGGTACTTTATAAATGCTGCCAACAATGAAAAGAAAGACCTGAATATCAGGAACTGCATACATCAAAACAAAACAAAAAAAGTCTTAATAATTGCTTATAAAAAAAACCCGCAACATAAACCTCCATGAAATCTTGATTAGGCACTAAAACTAAGGGATCTGTGCATGTCAAGTCTACTGCTAATATACAATTAAATTAGAAAAAACAGAAATTGCAAGTGTTTTTAGTCTAGTTTAAAATCTTAGTTACACACCTATCATGCCTTTGAATTTCTGAAGAATAAATGACTGGCTTTTCAGTTAGTGGGTATTTATGCCATTTAATGGCAACTGAAAGTTTGTTGTGATGTATTTATCATATCTGTGTGACAAATGTCTGAAGAGGGCAAAACCAAAAAGACAATTGTATTCAGGGCTTGCTGAGAATCTGTTTAAACACATTTTTAGGTTAGTCAGTGGCTAGTTACCACAATGTTTTTCACATTTGTTTGTGCATATAATCTCACAAAAGGAATTTGTCGAGTGGTTTGTATTTCCATTATTTTTGTACTGTATCCAAGCTACAGTTTTTGTGAGGTAGCTTGGCCTTTGAATTGGTAAATCCATTTTTCTATTTAGACTGTCAGCTTTTGAGTGCTTTTGTATTTTATTGATAATAAACAAAAACCTTACTTGAAATGAGGGCTTAGGGAAAGACGATACTTTCACAGAATCAGTGACTTGTCTAGTGGGAAAGGACCCCTTGAGACCATCTAGTCCAACCTCTCCTGCTTGAGCACAGGAAATAAGTTTCCCATGACTCTACCCAGCTGGTTTTTGCCTGTGTCCATAGCTGCTCTGCATAACCTGTTTTAGTGTCTGATCACCCTCACAGTGAATAAAGCATTTTCCTTTTTCCAGGAAAATTTGCCCATTACCTTTTGCTCTGTCCCTGTTGTTCCTGCTGAGAGGGATCTGCTCCTTCCTGCTCGCTATACCACCCCACTGTTTCTTGATACATATTGCAAGGATCTCTTTGAACTTTCTCTTGTTCAGGCTCAAGAGTCTCAAGAGTCTCACCTGTCTTGTCCTCTCATCATGTGTCAGGTACTCCGGTCTCTTATCCATCTGACTCTGGGCTAGACTTTCCAGTAAGTCCATGTATGTCTTGTACTGGGAAGTTCAGAGCTGGACACAGCACTCCAGATGTGGCCTCACCAGTGCTAAATAGAAGGGAAGGATCCCCTCTATCAGCCTGCTAAGTGCAACTCTTGCTAATGCATCACAAAATATTCCTTTGCTACAAGTGTGCACGCATTTTCATGTCTTGTTTAAGTGCTAACTTAACTTCCTCCACTGAGGAAAAGTCTTCCTGCTGCTGACTTTCTAGTCTCAGGGACCTGTTACTCCTGAGGTCCATCTTTCCTAGTAAATACTGAGGCAAAGAAGGCACTGAATACCTCTGTTTCCTTCATGTCCTTTGTCACCAGTTTCCCTGCCCATTCAGTAGTAGGCCCACATCTTCCCTGGTCATCTCTCTGCTGATGATTTTTGTGGAGTCCTTCTTGTTGCTCTTCATATCTCTTGCCAAACTCAGCTCCAGGTCAGCCTTGGCTTTCCTAACCATATCCTTTCATGATTAAACGCCAGCTCTATACTCCTACATCACTTACCTCTGCTTCCATCTCCTGCAATTTTCATCCTACTGTTGAAGCAAATTTGAGAAATATAATTTTTCTGTTTAAATATCCAAGTGTAATACATAATATACAGTTATGTTACACATAGCAGAAAAAAAAACATTAAAAATACATAAATGCATAACTAGAGATTTTTTTTACTTCATTCATGCACTATCATCTTTTGAGGTTGAATTTGTTTGGGAGACAAGAGCAAGTGATGCTTTTCAGGCATCTTTAAAACAACTTGAGACCTTAAATTATGGTTGGTTAAATCTTGGACATCTACCAGATAACGAGGAACACCTATTTAAGAACAATACATCTTTTAGGGATAAAAACAGAAAGCCTCTAGTACAAAAAAAAAAAAAAGAGAGAGAGATAGAGAGAAACAAATAAATTAAGTCAAAGTAGAAAATACAAAGCCTCAATCTAAATGTGCTAAAAGAAGCAATGAGACAAGAAGAGACTGGAAGAAGTTTGATTTATTAATTAAACATTAAAAATAAATAAATAAATAAGATCCAAAATCAGTAAAAAGGAGATCAAGAAAGTTAAAATACTTGCTGATAAAAATAGATTAAATTAGCAGCTCAGATTAAAACATATATAGAAAGAGACCAAAAGAACTGTTTGTTTTTCCATCATAAAGAAGGCTAGATAATCAGTAAAGGAGGGTGGTAAAGCATCCTTATGACAGCTATATTATGTACAGTACTTTTTATTATGGAGAATGTTAGGGAATTTCCATACTTGAGCCACTTACTGCTAGGAATCAGTTTGAGAAACTTGGTTAATCTGAATATACAATATGAAAACCTTTTAGAATACATTGGTAAATGATTATCTATGAAACACCTGTACCAGAATGTCCAAACAAGGTGAACTTTTAGTCTGCTCCTGTGTTGTTAAGACTTCTGAAACGTAGTTGACAATTTTATTTTCTTTTGAAAGGCACCTCTCGTGTATTTCTTTATTCAATGCATTCAGTAATTTTTGTTCTGGGTTCTTGAACATGGAGAGCTACTAAATAAAATCAGTGATACTCTGAGCACAGAAATTTGTCTGTAATTTGTTCTGCATGTTTTAACAGTGGGAATTGCAATGCTGGACAAAAAAACCCCAGGATTATATAAATTGAGCATCTGAGTTGGGTGGCTCATTTTGTGAGATGAGTGCAGAAAGCAGGTAACTACATTCTAGAAGGTGATAAAGAAGTGCTTAGTTCTTCCAGGCTGAGAGTGGAGCTCTGCTTGTGAAAACATAAGAGGATAAGGGTTGGTATTGGAATGAAATGAACTGAAACATCTGAATCTAGTAGGTTCCTGAGAGCTCAGATGTTATTTCAGCTAGAAAGCGACTGAGAATGCAATCTAAATTTTTTTTTGTCTTTTTGGTAATGCCAGAGAAAGTTATGTGTTTATTCAATGCCTAACTAGGGATATGGAAAATGTGAGTTAAGGAAGAGCCAAAGAGTAGTATTGTTTATCAGATGTAAGAGATGTGCTGGCCTGGAATGTTGAATTAAATGGACCAGTTGTCTTCCTAAATGCTGAAAATTGCTGAGACAAATTATCTTGGTTACAGCAACCCCTTTTACATCTAAACAATGGGATTTCATCTGTCATTTGGCATCTCACAAGTGGTACAAGAGATAGTAGAAATATGTTAGTTCTCAAACCCTTTCTAGTTTCTGAGTCCTGTGAAGGATAATGGGTACACAATAGACCATGAATTATGTTCTGAGGTCTTTGAACAGAGCCATTGGAGTGGCTTATACTATTTAACTCAGCAAATTTTTGAATATGCTTTTTTAAGATTGTATCTTATGTATCATAACTACTGTTAAAAGACAAAACTACATTGGTCATTGTTAATGGCTATCATAAACTGTATTACATTTTAGATGTGAGAATATGTAGACACATATTTTAGCATAACATTTGATGATAAAAAAGTATCCACAAGATAAATATGTCTAATATGTCAGAATCAGAGGTTTTTACCAGCTTTAGTTCCTGTTTTTCTTGGTTTTTTTGAGTTAGTCAGTGTACATGCTGAAGAAATTATAGATGAATCATTTAATAAATTAAAATAATTACTGGACACTACTTCCCTTATCCATTTAGTTGACTCATTAATGAGACTGGAAATAATCTGGAATGGTTTGGTTTCTTATTTTTGGAATCATATTACTTCTTAAGTTTAAACTTCATAGGTATGGAATGCAGTCAGTAAACAAGTAATTAGAAGGAATGGGTTTCTCCCTACAGTGTAACTTGTATAGCAGCTGTGATCAAGATGTCTTTAAGTGCCTTTTTTTTTTTTTCCTCATTCAGTTATTAACTGCATGTATAAACAAATAAAATTGGATATTTTTATCCAATTCCATGTCCAAATTCCATGGAAATTAATTTTCTGACTCCAGATTGTACTGTATCTTTCTTTTGTACTACTCCAGAGAGAGTGTGCTCATATAGTTGTTATTGCTGTTATTATGGTTGAATGATTTGGAATACTGTCTCTTCCAATTTTTTAAAGACTGCTATTTGTCACAAGATATGGGTCTTACAATTTGTCTTTAGACCTTAGAGGCACTAATTGATGGTCAGCATTAACTGACAGTCTTTATTTCTTAAGGGCTCACCTTCTAGAATATTTTTCTCCTGTCCAGTGGCTGGTTCAGCACCCAGTAGCTGCATTTTACATTTGTGGTCACAGTGATTGTAGCCATTATCTGGTCAGGAATCAGGTTATTTGCCATATCCTTGAAGTCATTCAGGTACTGAATAAGTGTACTTCTTGTGTGTGCTGTTATATTGGAATTTACATTTCATACTGCTTGATGCTGGGGCTGCTTTGCCTTTGGAGTATCTTGTGCTGGTCCTGTGGTCATGAATGGTTCATATGTGCCACCTGTGATATAACAACACTTATATGTATACCATAAAATGTTTCCTTCTGGGTAGGAGGTAAAATATCATAGAGATGTCATCATTTGACTCTTCATTTATTAAGTGCTTTGATCTCTTTGCCTCAAGTTGCAGCATCACAATGAAATGTAGTCTAATCAGTCCCATTTCTAGTACTGTATAGTTCTTCTTAGCCTTTCTTTCTCATCACTTCTGGTAGTCTACAGGGTAGTATTTCTGTTCTCAGCCTTCTGCCTACACGATGATGTCTTTGTGCCCTCTTCTTGGTCTTTTGGTCAGCTCCATTTCTTTTCCTGCTCCATCTGTACCATTCCACTGCCCTTTCCAAACCGTGATTGCCCGACTCATCCTGTTCTAACTTCCTTCCAGTTCAGTTCCTCATCAAAGATCAGTTTTCCCTCCTATGGCTTCATGTTTAACTTTTCTTGTGAACTTCCTTTTCCAGCTTATTGTGTTCTTCACTCCTTCAAAACCTTCATTCAAACTTGGGGTGTTTTTTTGTTTTGTTTGTTTTCCTTTTTTCTTCCTCCCCCCCTACACCCCCCAGCTTCTCATTTTTTACATGCAGTGCTAGTAGCCAGAAGACAGGTTAGTATTTAACTTACCCAGAACTGAGCATTTTTTCTTAAATACATGAATAATATTTGTGTGGAATTAACATTTTCTAAATTTTGGACTGTTCCAAATTTTTAGGGTTAGTAACATGAAATAGAGTATAATTTTTCAGAATGCTCAGGGTCATATCTAGGTGAAGAGTTTAGACCAGTAAGAGTAAGCCAGATACTGTTTCCTTTATGACATTTTGGAGGTCCTGATTAGGAAACTGCATTTCTTATCCAACTAGCTCCAGCTGAACTTATCCGGCCCTGCAGTGGCTGTTGCAGGGTTGTGAGGATTTCCAGGACATTTCCCAATGTTCCTTGTGCTTTGAGTGCTCACAAGCTCCAAACTGGCTATTTTCACTCACTAGTTGGCTTTGCTGATGTGAGTAATCTTAGAAATAGTTTAAATAGAGTATGTTTTGACGGTTGTTGAGTTTGGTTTAGTTTTTGGAAATTGTGTGGTTAAGGTAAATCCTATACAGTCCCAAAGACGTGACTGCTGCTATCGGTACGGTCTGTGTAGTGCTTCAATTGAGAAACTCACAGTTTATTTCTGAACAGGAGGGGGCACTGTTTAAAAGGACAACATTGTTTTCAAGTCAAAGCCTTTTTTAATTTTTTTTTTTTCCCTTCCCCTTAAAGCCTTTCAAACTCATTCTGTAGTTTGTTTTTGCATAGTGAAAGCTACTCCTCTCAGATTCTTTACCCCATCCTTGTTTTGCTAATTTGAGTAAATTATGCTTACGCTTCTCTTGTGTAGAGGTTTTGTTAAAAAGAATGTTTCCCCTTTTTTTGTCTCTTCCCTTTTTTTCTTGCTCCTTTTCCAGTAAGTAATATTTTCTTTCATATGCAGGTTGCTATGCCTGTTGCTCAGGGCATTACAAAATCTTAATTGAGTATTTTATTTTCTATCATTTCTTTTTACATACAGATGTGATTTCACATACAGATGCAGTGCTTGGCTTTCTGCATTTTAAAGAAATTTTACTCTGTAAAGACTTTTTGCTATACTTATGCATGACAGAAATTGAACACATAATGATGATAATAGAAAATCTTATTCTTAGTTCAACTAAAAGAAACAACAAATATTTTGGGGGACTGGTATTTTTGTTAACTTCATGTTACTGTAACATGTTACATTTCTTGTAGATTGCAGTCTGTACCTGAAAAAATGAATTTGCAAATACTTTGTACTAAAGTGTTAATTTGTTTGTTGACCAATAGTATTGTTGTAAAAAGGCAAAAATTAGGTTGAGAGATTTAAAAGTCAGAAATTTTGTAGGAATCATAGAATTCCTATGTGGTACAATGTTAGTCTTTGAAGGGAACTTAAAGATCATCAAGATCCAACCCCTCTGCATGGGCCGGGACACCTCCCACTGGACCAGGTTGCACAAGGCTTCATCCAAACTGTCCTTAAATACTTCCAGGGATGGAGCATCAACAACCTTCCTAGGCAACCTATTCTAGTATCTTACTACCCTCATGTTGAAGAATTTTTTCCTAATATCTAAGCCTAAATTTACCCTCTTTCAGTTTAAACCTGTTACCCCTTGTCCTGTCACTACCCTCTCTGGTGGAAATCTCTACCCCATCTTCAAAAATAATAGTTGCCTTTGTGTCTTTAGAATAAGTCTGCTGAATTTATGAGAAGGAAAGTAGTTAATCACTCCACCCATCTTCATAAAAGTTAATAATAACTCAAAAGAACCAGTCAGTATTTTGTGCTTTCCAGTACATCTTGTTTTGTACTGATAATTTGTAGTGGCTTCTCACATGAACATGTAATAATACAATTTTGATGCATATCCTACTTTGCTTCTAGTATTTTCATAACAGGAAAGAAAAGCCAACCACAATGTGTTTTGCTGGGCAAAGGCTAGCCAAAAAGCTCTTCAAATCCTTTAATTTGTACACTAGCTGTGGCAAAACATCGAATTACCTTGGATTAGGTGCAGTTTGTAGACTTCCTCTTACCAAATTATACTGGCCTATGAAATTATAGCTAACTTGCAGTGTCTATGTCCTCATGCCCACTCCTTTCCTTGACAATTGATGTTCTTGTGGTTTCTAGATGGTTACAGTCTGGATAGAATTGCCTGGTACAAATTGATAGATTTCCTGCCAATAAAATGATAGCTCCTCCATTAAAAAATGGTGTATATTTCATACAAATGATCTCATTTGGAAAAATAATTTCCTGGTGCTGTAAATTATTGATATCATACAAGTAGGAAATAAGTTGAATTCAAAAGCTGGCTCAAGCAATCCTTGCAGTTGTCACTAAATAATGGCAAATAATAGAAATTATTTTGATCATTGATCTATTCAGAATTTACTAAAATTTATGATGGAAAATTTCTAAAAAGAAGATGTGGTTTTTTTATAATTTCAAAAAGGCAAGATGGATCCTAAAACTTGGCACACCAAATTGGAAAGGGAAAGAGAAAGCGAAAAACCCTGCACAGTGAAATGCATAGTCTGATTGAGCCAAATAGCCAGTGCAAGCAGAATCATGTGCAGAATGAAATGGAAAATAGGAGAGTTAATGAAGAATTTAAGGAGTTACAATAATCTTAAATATAATAAAAGCAGGAACAATTTTGGGAATGAGCTAATTGAAGAATCTGGTAATACTGCAAAAAACAGGATTGGTGTCTTGGTGCCAGTCCTGAGGAAAAGACATTCATAGAGAAATTTTCAACAGAAGTATTGTTTTCTACTAATAGAAGATCAGTACTGTCAGAGGTGAACATGTCAAAAAGGGCATTGTCAGAACAAACTGGCTCTCCTGCTTTTAGTAATTCTTGATGTGGTTTAAGAATAAGAAGGCAGATCTGAAAACTGTGAACATTATACCTTCTTTAAATAATGACATATATCACAGGTTTGCAAGCCTTGGGGTATGTACTTAAGTGCTGACAGTTGTTAAATAAAACATTTTGAGAAGAAAAATTATCAAGCTTCTACTTGACCTTGCTTTCATAAAAACAGAGCTTTCCAGCGTTGGATAAGAAAAAGCCCCTCCATTCTGTTAGTTTTTGCATTATACATTTGAAAAATTGACAGATTAAAGACTTCAAAGGTATCAAAACCCCAACAGATCGAAGTTGTCTGTGAGTGGGCAGTTAAGAGAATCATAGAATGGCCATGAGCAGGGACATCTCCCACTGACCAGGTTGCTCAAAGTGCCATCCTACCTGTCCTTGAACACTTCCAGGCAGGGGGCATCCACAGCCTCTCTGAACAAGCTCTTCCAGTGTCTCACCACCCTCACTGTAAGGAATTTCTTCCTAATATCTTACAGAGATCTCTACTTCAACTTAAAACTGTTCCCCTTTGTCCTAAGTCTATAAACAGTGTCTCTCTAGCTTTCCTGTAGGCCTGCTTTGGGTACTGGAAGGCTGCACCCTGGAGCCTTCTCTTCTACAGGCTGAACAGCCCCAAATCTCTCAGGCTGTCTTCACAGGAGAGGTGCTCCAGCCCTCTGATCATTTTTTGTGGCCCTTCTATGGACTCACTCCAAGATCTCCATGTCCTCACTGTGCTGGGGGCTCCAGAACTGGACACAGTACTCCAGGTGGGGTCTCATGAAAGTGGAATAGAGGTATCAATTACCTCCTTTGTCCTGCTTGCCTTGGTTCTTGTGATGCAGCCCAGGATACAGTTGTCTTTCTGGGCTGTAAATGTGCATTTCTGGTTCACGCTGAGCTTTTCATCAACCAGCACCCTCAAATCCTTCTCCCCATGGCTGTTTTCACTTCATGCTCTGCCCAGCCTGTATTTGTGCTTGGGATTGCCCCAGCCTGTGTGGAGGAACTTGCACTTAACCTTGTTGAACTCTGTGCAGTTTTCACAGTTCCACCTCTCAAGTCTGTCAAGGTCCCTCTGGATGGTATCCCTTCCCTCCAAGATGTCAACTGCACCACACAGCTTGTCGTCACTGTCCTGAGGGTGCATTGAATCCCACTGTCCATGTCACCAACAAATATGGTAAGCACCAACAAATATGGACCAAATATGGCCCCAGTACTGACATCTGATCATCCATAATTGTCAGTGATCTCCACTTGGACATCAAGCCACCACAACTCTCTTATTGTGACAAGAAGTTAGTAATCAGGGTCCAGAGATAAAACAGTCTATGAGAACAGTTTTTGAGGAGTCGAATAGTAGACTGTGGATTTGTGGAGACACTAATAATTGTTATTACAATACAATTGCCTATTTATGAAAGGGTAGTAAAACTTGATCTATTTTGACTGTACGGAAGTTTTTTGACATTTTTGAGTAATGCTTTCATAGTCATGCTAGGCAAATGTTTACAAGAAATAATAAAAAATTTGTTCAAGAGTGATCAGAAAAGTCCCTGATACTTTAGATTAATCTTATATATGAGATTAACTACTAGTATTTCATGACTTATGTGGAAGGCAATACCTCAGAACTGATGGTGAAATAGAATGTGGAGAAGCCCAAAATGTTCTCTGATCATGAGTTACTGGGTGTTTTGTTACAGGTTGTGTAGTTGAGGGGCAGGAGTAATCTGCAGCTAAGTATAAGACATTGCTTTCTTTAAAGCTTTTCCTTTAAAATGGCTACTGGGGGTGCAGCTAACTCTCAGAAGAGTCACAGAGGACTGGCCTCAGCAACTTGCTCAGCTTTTCTTTCTGCAGCATGGGATTTAAAGCATTTTCAACAGACCCTGTGTCACCCGAGCCCCACGGGCAGTTATGTGATGGAGCCCTGGTGTAAAATTTGCACTTCAGTTGCCTGGAGCTCCATGCATCTCTGAAGATCCATAAATAGAATCATAAAATCATCTGGGTTGGAAAGGGCCTCTGAGATCATCAAGTCCAACCCTTGGTCCACTACCACCCTGGTTACCAGCCCATGGCACTGAGTGCCACATCCAGTCTCTTTTTAAATATCTCCAGGGACGGAGAATCCACTACTTCCCTGGGCAGTCCATTCCAATGTCTGATCACCCTCTCTGTAAAGAATTTCTTCCTAATATCCAACCTAAACTTCCCCTGACAGAGCTTAAGTCCATGCCCTCTTGTCTTACTGATAGCTACTTGGGAGAACCTGATCTCCCCCTGGCTCCAGCCTCCTTTCAGGGAGTTGTAGAGAGCGATGAGGTCTCCCCTGAGCCTCCTCTTCTCCAGACTGAACAAACTGTTCTAAACTAAATAGCTCTTCCTCATAGTACTCGTGCTTGAGTCCCTTCACCAGCCTTGTTGCTCTTCTCTGGACCTGCTCTGGCACCTCAATACTCTTAAAATAAAGCTTAAAGGGAGTACAAGAGTATTATACAGCAGAATTAGAATTAAAAATTACTTTGACCAAATTCTTTACACAAATAAAAGTGAAAAGGTAGAATAAAAGTTGGAAGAAATTCCAGTGTATTGTGGTTAGTCAGAAATAACCAAGTCCTTTAAATAAAGCGTGGGGGACGGTGGATTAGAGAATAGTTCTCAGAAGTGAAGTTGGACATGAATTGATGATGTATTGTTAGATAAACTACTATCATACTGTATTATGTAAAGACAAATATGACCTAAGACTGTTTCTCTGCCGTACTCCACATTAGTAAGGTCTCAGTTGGAATGATAAGTCTGCTTCTGAATACCATATTTCAAAAATTATGTGGACAGCTGAAGAGAGTTGAGAAAATAATTTATGGGTGAGAAAATTGCATATAAAAGTAAGCTTGGAAACTTCAATTACCTTTTTTTCCCTAAAAAAATGCTGCTGCATTTGGAAGAAACCTTCCTAAAGCATTCTGTAAATTTTTACATAGTAGTTCTTAAATAATGATTCTGATAATTTGTAAAAGCATAAGCAAAAGTCCTTCCCTAATGTGTAGAAGTAGCAAAACATTACTTAGTATTTGAAGAATGAGGGTGTTAAGAAAATATAAAGAAAAATTTTGGGGACTAGTGTTGAAAATAAGAATTCATATATGACCAATGGAGAACTTGATTGTCTTTGGTTTCCAGAAAGTTACATAATTGGTAATACAAAAGCAGCACACAAAATAAATAATGCAGATATATTACTAGCTGCTATTTACCACCTCTCAGAAGAGAAATAAAAGCATACTGTGAAGCTGGAAGGCTGTATGTATAAAGGGAGTAGTGCACTGCAGAGAAAATTTTGTCTTTTAATATTCTGGAGAGTTTGCTACCTTAAGAGCATGATATTAGTAGACTTGAAAATGAAAGAAAAGACAGTTATAAGCATCAGGAGAACAGGCACAATTACCAATATATTCATTCAGGTGATTTGGAACAAGCCATCAGATAACTACTGACTTATTAAATACCAAACTAAATGATATTTGTTTGTTATACAGCTCAGAATCAACATCTGAAAGAAACTTAGTTGTCAAATTTAATGATGGTCTGATTCTGAGGAGGGTAGGTTACAGTATGACTTTGCGGTTTTTAGATAGTGAGAGAGATGAATTGAATACTTCAGTGGTTTTCTGCCTCATGCTGATGTGCTCCTTCA
Organism: Phaethornis superciliosus; assembly: GCA_023637945.1. Taxonomy (NCBI): domain Eukaryota; kingdom Metazoa; phylum Chordata; class Aves; order Apodiformes; family Trochilidae; genus Phaethornis; species Phaethornis superciliosus. The sequence goes on along the minus strand of JAJQWJ010000002.1, from coordinate 98,553,163 downwards.
TAATTCTCAGTGGAAATTGCATGTTTGCACAGATTACTTACTGGCTCCTTTTGTTGTTAAGACTTAGCTCTATAGCATGCAGCAGGAACTTCAAGAAAGCATTATGCTTCTCACATGTAATTGCTCAGGATGGGGGCATCACTGTATAATCAAATGCACTGATGCTTTTAAGACTATATTAATTCTAAATATGAATTTTTGCAAGAACCAGAAACAAAAATTTAATGCCTGGAAGTGTTCAAGTCCAGGTTGGATGGAGCTTTGAGCAACCTGGTCTAGCGGGAGGTATCCCTTCCCACACAGAGTGATTAAAAGTAGATGATTTTTCAAGTCCCTTCAGTCTAAACCATTCTATGATTCTATGTAGTATGTCATTCTGCTGAGGAATTTCTTGATAGAACAACTTTGATCTGTTTATTTAGCTTCTTTCCCTTAAGGAAAGTGAATTTTTGAGGCCAATAAGAATACAGTTAGGTCACTTGGTAATGTTGTATAGAAGAAGTGGAGCAATCTCTTAACCAGAATGGTAAATTCATCCTAGAGTGTTACAGATACACTTCTTTCGTGGCCTACTTTGCTATTTATCAAGATGTAGCAGTATGTTCTGTCAATGTACTCCCAGTACTTATTTAGGACTGGAAGATGATTTATGTAAATCTAAAATTCCATTAAGGAGATCTGCATCCAATTCTGGTCTCTCCAATTCAAGACAAGGAACTACTCGAGAGAGTCCATCAGAGGGCAATGAAGACAATTAGGGGTCTGGAGCATCTGTCTTATGAAGAAAGGCTGAGAGGCCTGGTGTTGGGTAAGTTTAGTCTGGAGAAGAGAAGCCTGAGGGCAGGTCTCATCAATCCTTATAAATACCTAACGGGTGGGTGTCAATTGGATGGGGCCAGGCTCTTCAGTGGTGCTCAGTTGACAGCATGAGAGGTAATGAGCATGAACCTGACCACAGGAAATTGCATCTAAACATGAGGAGCACCTTCTTTACTTCAAGGGTGGCAGAGCATTGGAACAGGTTATAGAACATAGAGGTTGTGGAGTCTCCATCCCTGGAGACATTCCAAACCCACCTGGACAGGATCCTGTGTAACCTGCTCTAGGTGATCCTGCTCTGTCATTGGGGTTGGACTTGGTCATCTCTAGAGGTCACTTCCAACCCCTAATATTCTGTGCTGACATTCCAACAGTCAACTTCTTTATTTGATATACACCAGTGGGGATTTTTAATTTCATTTCTCATCTGATGGTGCTACTGTCCTGCTGAAGCACTGCAACATAAGAAAGGTTTTTTTTCTGTACAAAGAACTTGACTGTCATTTCTGCTGCATATGAAGATCTCCTAAATCTTTCTGCTGTATGTTTTATATCACAGGTGTTCTATCTGAGAACAGGTATTTACCCCTTCTGCTTTTCTGGTAACAAATAGGAAACATTATATGAGTCTCTTAAGACTCAGTTGTTTGGTTTTGGATTTGTTTTTTTCTTTTTTCATACTGAGTTTAGTTTTAATACTGAGTATTTAGTCTGTTTCCTTAATATGGATTTAGGTTATCTTGTGATATTTTTTACTTGTACTGAAAAAAAAAAAAATACTAGTCATTCTGAGGAAGACTGGGAAACAATTACTTCACTGTTAATGAGACTTGCGAATAAATGACAAATAATGGGATTACTTTGAATTACTTCTACTTTATTGCTCATGTCTTTTAATACTACTTCTTAAAGATCATATGTTTTAGAAATCTGATTAATAGGATTCAAATTTTTGTGATCAATTGTTAGAATACCATCATGTTCAAAATCCTCACGGATTTTTGTTGTTGTTTTTTTTTATGTTGTAATTAAGTAAGTTGAAAGTGTCTGCTTATTCTAAGCACCTTAAAATTGCAAAGGTTCTCTGTGTCTTACCCCCGAACAGCTGGTTTTGGAAGTGTCACGTAACTTTACATCTCCTTTCTATTATGCTCTAAAGATGAACCCTGTAAAAAAACTTAAACCCATATCTACTTATTCAGGAAGCCTGTCAGCTGCAAACTTTTGGAAGCTGGGAGTGTACTCAAGAAAAATATTAGATAGGCTTATCCTGTATATATTGACATCTGTTTTTCTCCATTTCTGGAGAGAAAATATGTGGCTAGCTGGGCCTTGAGTCTGAGTTAGTGAATTTGTTTCCATGTTCATGTGCTACTCTGTACTATTCAGACACCAGCTGAACTTTTACTCCCATTTAGTTCTGCTCAGACAGCACAAGGACATATTGCTATGCTCTGGTCCCTTCCGAGTGTTGTCAATAGAACTGTTGCCCAAATACTGACTGCAGGACTAAATCCCCTTAGGGGGATTTACTTAAGTACACCTTTACAACCTATTTGGAGAAACTGAGTTGCAAAGTAAAATGTGAACAGGGCTTGACAGAGGTGTGTTACAGAGCTATTCATCTTGGTAGCTCTTAATTGGAGGACAAGTAGACCTGACTTTTGGAATTTTTAAGTTTTTCTAGTGGGGATGGCAACAATTCTTAACATGTATTTATATCTACAAAAAGTGTGTGTTTAATTCAGGAGTGATTGAAATATAAGGATCACAGAGATATGTTTTTAGGGTGTTTCAGAACAAACCCAGATTTGTAAAGGACTAACATTTATGCCCTCTCAAGGTGCAGAACCAAAGAGGATGTTGATGGTTTTCTATATTTTTCTCTGCTGCTTGCAAAATTAGCATACTGAGGTCCCAAATGTCTATTCAAGAGAGGAAGCATCTGTAAAATTGAGCTGGTTGACAAATTTTTTTGACCTGAGCATAAGGCTGTTTTTTATACAATGGGTTTCTGTCAGCACAGCTGTGCCGATCAGTAATGTGAAGAGGTGTGAACACTGACTGGTTTAGCTGTTTCAGTAGAAGCTATTAGCAAGTATTTTATTATATTGGCAAAACTTTTATTTTGCTAGAAAAATTGATCTGCTCAGAGATATCTCTGTAATGGTTTTACATTTTACTATAAAGCTAATTTCATTCAGGAAGCGATATTTGCCCTATATTTGCAGTGCTTTGCCAGTACCTCTAGAGCACTGTCGTACTTTGGCATCAACACAGACCAAACTTCCAAAATATATCAGTAATCCAAACTCGTATGAAAAGAGTGGAAGCTGAAAGGAGGCGTGTTGAAACAGAGATTGCTGAGAAACAGATGGGAGCTGACAGGATCCCTTCTCTGCTGGTAGGATTTATATTCTTGAATGATTCAGTTCTGCTGTGCACCTCCAGGGAGGTAGGCTTTTTAGTTGAGTGACACTAAATCTTTGAGTTTCTGCTGCTTCCATCATCAGCACACAAGCACATTTGCATGGGCATTAAGCATCCTACTAGAAGGACTTGGCTGTATTTCCCACTATGACTTCTTCAGTCACACATAGCCTGAATGTCTAAAGTACTCTGAGATTAGAAATAAGAAACAGTTGAAAATGAGTGCTATTCTGAAACACTGTGTTCTCTTTTCTTGTTTAATGAGCAAGTCATAATTCTTCCTTGCTTTAAAATTAAGTATTGACTTTCAGCTGTGCATGGATGTAATGTTTTTCTTATGACTTCATGCTCATTGCTTGTTCTTTCATCTAAATGGCACCATGAAATAAGCAATATTTTGTATAAAATCTGGAACTTAGGGATTTTGGACTCCGTCCTAATGAAGAATACCATAGCAGACAGAGAGCCTGTGAGCTGTAAGATTTGACACTGGGTTAGTTTACAGTGAATGAAACTTAGATTAAGCACTGAAATCCTGGATATGAACAGCATAGCAACACAGCACAATTGTGGAGACACTGATGGCTTAATGTTTATTTTTCAGTAGCTATTATACTTGGACTGTCGCCTAGCTAAGTTAAGAGAAATAAAGCTGGAAGATTTTAGGCAGCTTCAGAAGCTCTGCAGTATGATTTTGTAAAGCAGTAATTATTGTGCTTGAGTTCTAATATTCCAAAAAGAAGACCCAAGAAAAGATCACCCAACATTTTATTTGTTATTGCTAAAAATTTCTCTGCTGGTTCTGTTTTTCAGTCAGTCTCCTGTCTTGTAACTGCTTTTTCTGCTTTATGTTGTTCCAGGAATCTTTTTTTTTTTTTTGTGCCTGATGGACTTACTTCATTTGAGGATTGCTGGAATTTAGTTATGTATTTATTTTACTGCTTAAAATGGTGAAGTTTTGAGATTTCAGTGAAGAAATCAATACAACTTATTAAAGTGGTGCAAAGATCCAGTTCTTAGTTGTGCCCATTTGTGGTATCTCTGGGTGCTGTTAGACTAGCAGGAAGACTGTAAGTAGCTGGTATTGACCTGAAAATGTTTCCCAGTAAGCATATGGTCTTCATTACTTCCTTTTAAAAATACTGTTATAAAATAAAACACTTTGTCAGTAGCTAAGCAAGAAAAGGAAAACATTTGTGTCTTCTACACCCAAAACTTACTGAAAAACTGCCTGTATTTTTTCATTTTCGGAAACAAAAATGGTGGCAGTGTTTGGCACTTTGCCATGTAGTCACACATTAAAAGCAATCTGTATCCCAGTGTTTATGTCAGTGCTGGCTGTAAGCCACTGGTCTGCTAGTTGTCTTGTAGAGAAAGCTGTCATTGGAAGCTGTAGATGTTACTACAGAGTGAGGCTGGAGGTTTGTGGCCTTCCCATAAGTAAAAGCACAAGTTCTTGTAAAGAGAAGCCAATAATCTCTTTGTGATACATGGGACAAGAAGTAACTGTTAAAATTTCAGGGAAAAAGTTATTAAACATTAAGAAAAGCTTTCTAATAGGTAGTATGACTTCCTTGTCCAGGATTAGATCCCTTGTGGATACTGCAGTCAGGACTGGGGTACCTAGTGCCATTGTGGTCACGTCTTGCTGTGAATTCTAATCACCTTTTACAGAGGAGAATGGGAGGCTGGAATTTTATAACTTCATGTAAGAGAGTACATATTTCAAAATAATTTTATGGAACTGAGACTACAAAGTGCTTACTCATATAAAACTATATTCTTTGTACACTAAGAAAGGGTATCTGTATCAGATACCTGCTCAGTCTTTATAATATGTAATTTGGTGTCAGTTTCTTTTAATTCTGTTAGATTAAAGGCACCATCTAAAAGCTACATGGGATTCAATTTAGTAATAAATCCTAACTATTTTCAACATTCTAACTGAAAAACCTAAATATAGTAAAATACGTGGTCTGGAAGTAAAAATACCACGACCTCTGTTATAAATTGCTATAATTCTATTAACTTTATTGCAGTTCTGAAAACCTTCACAAATGATGTCCCCTAGATGTTTAAGTACTCTGCCTAATTAAAAATTTGTTCAGCTGTTCTGGCTGAAAAAACTGGTGTCTTGTTTTAATATGTTTGCATTAATTTATTTAGAAGGTGTTTCTCATCAATGAAATATGAGTCAGAGAATCTGCTTGGAGATAATTGTGTACAGGAATATCATTCTAAAGGGTAAAAGAACCAAGGATGTGCAATTTCAGTTATGTCCACTACAGATTTTTTTTTTTTTTGAAGGGAAAGATTCTTTTCACATATGACCCTTCCTTAGGAGCCAATTGGCAAAATCTGTTAGTAGAAAAATATTCAAGTTAGGCAATACATTGAAATAATCAGTTATTAGATTCAGCTGTTACATGTAACCAGATGCATTTACTTTTTACCATGCCACATGTCACTGTAAATGATCACTATTATATTGAACTATGCATTGTATAATCAGGGAATCTGTTAATGGGAAGAATATTCAAGATCACTTTCATATGGATTTCCAGGAAAAGGCTCTTTCAATTTTTCTTTATGATCACTTAGTCTCTAACATACTAGTAAGTGATGGCATCTTTCCACTTCCATGTGATCTGCAAGAACAGTTAATTCAAATTAAAGCCTGGATTTACACCTGCATTAGCTTCATTGGAAAATGAATGTTGTATTAGGACTGCAAATAAAATTCATGTTACAGTTCATGATTTTGGAAATAAGAATAGGTGCACTGTCGTTCTTTGAGCTGAGAAAGGTTTGAGCTATTTATATGTTTTGTGTGTATCAGCCAAAAAGAGCTATAATCTGCCTCAGCCCAATTAAATTATTGGGTTGAAAGGACAGCCTGGAATTTAAAAATGCAATTTATTCCACATAACTTGATCTTTTTGGGAATTAAACTTTACAGTTTTTTTCTTCTTTAAGTTTTTGAGGAAATGCTTGGAAAGTTTCAAAAATCAGTATGGATTTTTTTTAAGTTCGTTTGACACTTCTTTCCAGCTTCAGCTACTAAACATTAACACTACGTGAGGCACTATGCATTTGATGTTAGAGGAAGGATTCAGGGTCATGGTACACATATCGTGTGTGCACACATGGGGAGGTGCAACCTCCAGGTGAAGTTGAATACTTAGTCATGGTCAGCTTCTTCACTGGACATTGCTCTATAGATTTTTCTGTCAATAAAACTATATAGAGTCACAGCAAATGGAAATCTTTTCAAGTAATGGCTGCTTTAGAATGAGTATTTTCTGATTCAGATAGGAAGTTATTATATAATTAAGTAGTTACTTTACATTTCTGTCATAGGGTCATAGAACAATCATGTCCTTATCAGAGACTAAACATCAGCTGAGACTTCTCTGAGGCTATCCTGACACTGTACTGCTTGGCCACAGCATTATAAATATTAATAGAAAATACACTTCGTAGGTACTCTTAGTTTTACACACTCTTAGTTTTACACATTTCTCAACTACAGAAATAGAAAGATGTATAGTATCCATTGAGCTGAAGTCTGTTATTTTTCTATTAACTGCTGACCAATTCCCAGCATTAGCCAGGTGTTTCTCACAAATAATTGCTCCCTTATTTTAGTAGTAGTAGTATTGTAGAGGTGGGTGGGTGAGTTCTAGAAAAGTAGGTGAGGATGCACAGAGGTTAGTAAAGACAGCTTCCCTCAGTATTTATCTAGTTTTTAGCTATTTTTGCAACCTGGATAGATTCTGAGGGAATGTCACTGCTATGCTAATGGGAATAATTGACTTCATGCTTTAAAGTTAACTTTTACAATATAAATATTTGGAGTCATAGAACCAGCTGGGTCTCTACCAAGCAGGTACAAAGAATAAGTTGTTACTTTTAAGGAAGTGTAGGTAAGAATATTTGTATAAACCCAGAACAGTGGTGGGGAATTTGTGTGACTATCTCCTTACAAGTTTGGGGAAAACAGTTTAAGTACTTAATTTAAGTGTAATTTAAAATCTTAAGCTTTTAATTGAAATTTCGTTTTCAGAAAATGGTCATCATGCCAGATTTGATTTCAAGATCATGTAGCAAAGTGCCTCTAGTTAGATTGGGAAACTGCTTTTGCCTTGAAATTCAGAGTGACAAGTTAAACTTTAGCTGACTTGTTTAACAAAAGAGAATGATAGTAGCATCTCCTAGGTAATTACAGTTTAGGTTACACAGGGAAGAACTGCTTTGTTGTAACTTATATTTGGCATGTTGAAAAGCTAGAAAATACAACCCAGAAGTTTGCAGTCCTGATTAAAAGCCTGTTCAAAGCCCAACTTACGTTGTTTGGAATGGCTTGTGGCTGTGTCCTGGAAGTGTGGTTGGTGTTTTCAGAGAAGTTGTGTGAAGCTGCGTACCCAGAGCACACGAAAATTGAATGGAGTTGAAAAGCTAGCAGAAGCTGTTTTATGTTCCTTTCTAGTCTTTCAGTAGCTAAATTAGCTATTAGCTATTTCTAGGAGAAAGTTTTGTATTTGACTTAATATTTTTATTTTATGTTTACCTTCCAATTTGTAACACCCAATTTTGTTTAAAAAGCAGGGCTAGAATGTCTAAATTGGCACGTGTCAAAGCAATAAAGTAATTGATCTATTGTACACAATCACAAACATCAGTTGGGAAATGAAGTGTATTTATCAGATTATTGGTCACATTTTATGCCAGCTGACTTAAGTTTTTGGTTTCTCTTAAAGTCCTTTCATCTCCCTTGACAGTTTGTTTTGACTTCACCTTTTTTTTTTGTATCTGTTCTGATCTCCTGTAAGCTTGTCTACCCAGGAAGTTTTACTTCCTTTCCTTCTGACCAACACATGGCAAGCATTTTGCAAAAGTCAGTACTTGTTTTGCTAATATATTTGGCAGATCTGACACTGCAAAGTTTCATATAATGCGTCTGTTAGATTTTGGCTTTTCTCATCACAGAGAATTGCTTGTGTTCTTCTGCTTGTTTCATTAATCTTTATTAAGTAAAGATGTAAGCTGTCTTTAATTGAATGTTTACTTTTGGCAATAGGACAAGTCAAAAGGTGTTTCTCATTAATTTGTTATTCAGCAGGGATAGCCATCTATCTGGATTGAATTTGTGACAATATTTGGTCGGTATTTGTAGAAAAGCCTATGTTGAACATATTTTTCTATGTTCTGCTCAGAATATCCTATACAGTCTGACTTTATAATGTCATTTGTCATGTGGGAATAGCACTACAGGGAATTGGTTTGTGTTGACAGCATGTCTCCATGTTGGTTTTTCCTCTCCTTTTAGTCCAATATGTTTTCTATTTGTGCTTACAAAGTTTTATCATACTATCAGATTATGAAGTGCAGAAATAATGGCCTTTGGTTTTCTGTAGCATGTGATGCAAATATTTTGGGCAGAGGTCTTAATGAGAAATGCTGACCTTTCTTTATATGACACAAAATCATATTCAGACTTTTCTGTGTCCGGGGGGTCAGAATTAGCTTGAAATAGCAGTTTGAAAGCAAATTCTATTGAAGAAATGAGAGTTGCTATTCCAGGGGTTGCATGAGCTCTTTTGTCTGCCTTCCAGTTCCTATGCTTTCACTAATTTTTTTAAGATTTACATATTCCTCTGTTTTTGTGTGGAAGGTCCAAGCTGTTACCCACTATCCTGGGAGGAAGTGTTACATTTCATCAGATATGAAAAAAAAAAACAAGCGCACAACAGCTTCAGAAATGAAGAAGCATTTTTGTTAACCTTTAAAAAAAAGCTAAATGAATATAAGGTAACCTACACAAAAATTTTGGTTTTAAGGCAATTGTCCTTTAAGTGATGATATTGCAACACAATGGTTTCTGTTTATCCCAGATGCTTTCAGGCAGCTCCTAGCCCAAATGAATTGTTTGTATACACGTTAGGAATCCTGTCATGATATCATAAGTAACTACTAAGCAAGCAAATGGGGTGTCCAAATGTGTGTTCAGTCTTGGAATAACATAGGATCTACAGACACATGGAACGTTGTCTGGGACAAAATTGTTTATTTAGTTTGCCTGCTTTCTTAAAATTTATGAAGAATGTCTGCCATAAATGTAGCTAAATATCCCACTGTCATCTGGCAAAAATGAAATAAAGCTATGTAGTAGCTGACATGGTATTATAAAGCTAAACCTGGAAAGACACATTAGTCTGTTTTTCTAACAGAGTTCTTTTTGGAAACAATTTTGCTAGTATTTTTAAATTTAGTGTGACATTTTTGAGCATCTGGCATTTGGCAGCTTCACTAATAGCACTTTTGTGCAGTCTAACAGCTTTTACTGTTATTACATTTTTCCTAATCTTCAGCCTGACCTTTCTCACTTCATAATATTTATTTCTGTCTCTCAGTACAGAATCATTTAGAAGGGATTCCAAAGCAAAGTATGTCTCTCTTATGTGTTAAATATATTGACCATTTCAAGGTGGATAAACTAGCAGTTGTTTCTTATGACATGCTATTTTTTCCCAAACTTTTGTCCTATGTGATGCCTTCAAATATTGTAATTTTCCTGTGGTATGTTCCAATTCTCAAATGCCATCATGTGGCACTTCTACACTAAACAAAAATTATTAGCTTCACTGTGTGAGAGGTGACTTCTTTGTTTCAGACTAATTGGCTCCTTTTCATGAGAGCAGGAATGCCACACCAACTCGAGAGATTTATTTCATGTTGGAGAGAGTCTTTATTTTACTAGTTCTCTCTGATTCAGCTAGAAAAATCTGGGATAAAGAAGCACTTTCAGTAATTCCCTTTGTCAGGAATTGTGATGTATTAATAATGATGTGATTCAATTTGATAAAAGCAGTACTCACACTTTTAGTTTTAATTGGAATGAATAAATATTGCCAGTATTTATGGAAAATTTATTGGTTTCAATTCAGTATACCAAATGAATCATCAAAACATTACGATTAGTGTTCTGCATATAGTTGTTTCTTCTGAAATGAACCCTTGCATTTAAATGAGGATGTTAGTGGCATTATAACTTACTATTAATCTTGACAGGATTATCTTTGTTTTGCTAAATAAGTATCTTTTAGGCATCTTGAGTCTTCTCCTGTTGCTCTGTATCAGGTATTTGGCTGTCAAATAACCGGAGGCTTTTTTAGAACAGCTGTGAGCTGCATTATTCCATATTAGCTGTCTTATTTTATGAAGCTTTAGCTGTCGTATTCTGCAAAATGTGAAAAATTATAGAGTAGATAAAGCAAAGGAGATATTTCTTTTTGTGTTATATTAAGCATGTGTCATTTTAAATATATGCTGGATATTATGTTACTAACAAAGAGGCAGTGGAGAGCTTAGTTCAGAATTCTCTCAATATTTTCAGGTGCAAAATTATCTTTAGACACTTGGAAAGTTCTGAAAAACAGAGGATGCTAAATATAGCCAGCAAAACCACTTCCTTAGCTGAGATAAGGAAGAAGGAATGCTGTCTGAAGTTGTGAGGGATATGGGATTGCTGGTGGAAGGCTATGGCATTCACTTTGTCAATGTCTGCCACAAAGGCCCATGTTTGCTTTAAGCTGATAGAAAGTACCCACTGCAAATTGCTCTTTCATACTTGTCTCATACCCAGTTCGTTTTGTTTTTCTTGCTCACAAAAGGTAGACAGCAAAGGCACACATTCTCATGGAGAAGATAGACTTGGCTGCATGTTTAGGACAAGAATGGCAAGATTTAGGTGTAAATTACTATAGTGAATAAGCAAATAGTCCTATAGTGGACACCTAGAATTTGTGTTGCTGGTGGTTTCAAATGCTTACTATGCAGATTAAATAATACATTGACAACAAGGATTTTTAGGGGGCACATGAAGATCTGACTGGGGTTATTGTGTCTAGTAGCCAGTTTGATTGTGAAACTGATGGATGTTTTGAAGTAGAGCATAACAGCTCATACTGCAACAATTTTGAGGTCTAGGTATGTGAGGATGTGGCAGGTATCAGAGTAAATTGTGCCTTACCAATGCAAGGTGTAGAACTCTGGGGAGCTGAATAGGGATTTGGGAGGGGTGAAACTTCGTTTTGGTCTTTCCACATTCCATTTTACATGAATACATTTTACATGAGCTTTACATGAGACTAGGCATCTACACAGCTCTTTCCTCAGCTGAAATGATTTAGAAAAATCTCCCTTTCATTAACTTTTTACTGGTAGAGACTATTCAAATATTGCCTGTGGCTTGAGGAGGTAAACTCCACTAGAGGGCAGTTCAGAGCAAGAGTTTCATCAGTGACCTTGCTTAATCTTCAGAGACCATCACTGTAAAATCTATCCTTTAAGTGTTCAACAAGGATTATCTTTTTAGACTAAATTATTTTCCGTTGTACCTAAACTTACTAAACCACTAACTATGATACAGTAAACAGAAAGCTGTATTTAGGCTTAAATGTGTGTAATTGCAAAGCTATACTTTTGCATGCTGAATTCAAGTGTCAGAGAATGTGAAGAGTATTTGGACAAATGTAATCTTCAGGTTGCATTTTTATATCTTTGAGAATGTATTTTAGATATTTACACATATATGCACGCACATACACATATATACACACATCTACATATGTATCTATATTACAATTATAGTGAAATCTGTGCACTAGGCTGAAAATTGTCAGAACGTAATTTTGTGTCCTCCTTTGAACTTTTTGTATTTGTGTTCACAGTTATTTCTAAAATGCCTGCACTGAGTTACTCCACTAACCTGTGTAGTTTACTAGACTAAAACTGTTCAACTTCTGTTTTTTTCCTGGGTAAAGAGATCTTGCATTTTTAGAATTTGCTATTTATCACTTAACTGTTACAGTTAGATGGCTACCTCTTCTTCCATGCATTTTATATACCTATAATTCCTTGGGCAAACCATTTCTAATGACAACAGATTTTGTCCACATGCTTGCTTTGTCAATTCAGAATTCGAATCTGAAGAAAAAAAAAAATTCAATCTATTGAGACCTATAATAACCAATTAAGTACTCCTTAGGACCTCTCTTTTTAAACAGAAAACCATTAAATAATAACTTTTATTTTGAAATCAAGTAGTTATAATGTGTGAAAAGGGCTTTGAAAGTTGTAGTTCTAAAATACTACTAAAAAAACGCATGACTTGTTACCTATTAGCTTTCCTGAATATAGTGTTTGAGGGATGGGTGTTTGTCCTCACCAGAAGAGCATTACAAAGCATTTTGGAGTTGTTCTATCTACACACTAAATTATTAATTTTCAGATGTTTTCGGCTTATGAAAACATTTGTGTGAGCAAGCATGGTGAGATGACTTTGTGAATAATTGAGATTAGTACTTAATTTCTCACTTCAATATGTTTTTCACTATTCAATTGAAGTCATTTGGAGTATTTTTTTATTATTGAGCAAGATTTTGATTTTTAAGTGGCTCCACACATTTAAGTGACTCTAATACTGAAGTTTATTCCAATGAAATAATGGTCTATGCCTAGTTAGAGCCCTTCAGAGCATTTTTTGGTGGATCCACCATATTTTGTTTGATAGTTCTGTTAGTTAGAGAATGAAACCTCGGTTGCTTTCTGTAAACTCAGTAGATAAATATGAAAGGAAATGTCACCAGTTGCTCATTAGGGTCTTAGAGTCAGCTGTAATAGACAGTTTTGAATAACACTTGGTAAACTAGTAGGTTTTTTCCTTACATCTTGTGAGTACTGTAAGATACATATTTGACCATAAGTGTTGAATATTATATTCCTTAATGTTTGTTTTGAGGCTACATTGACAAAGTCAATGTGTTTACTGCAGTATCCTGATATTTCCTATGACTCTGGGTCTAGAAGTTGAGTTTTCCCTCAGATTTGCAGAATGTGGATCTGGTGTCTTCAGGAAAATATCAGGTAATTAGGTTTGTAATAAACTGGGGATATCTGTTGGCTAGTAGGTATTGCTTGGTACAATTCAGAAAATCTTATTTGGAGTAACAAAGTGCTTTAACTCCAGTTTGAAGTTCTTTTAAACTGTATGTTGGAAGTCATTAATGAATTTTGCATGTCACAGCACTGGGTCCAAGTGGAGGAATTGGAGATTACCCCAGTGAAAAAGGATTTTTAATTGTGTGCTGTAATCAACAAAGCCAATGTTTAGACTGTCACATCTAGCAAAGAGACTGTCTGTATATAGAGCAGCTTATTCTTGAAGAATAATTAAAAGGAACTGAGGAGATTTAGGAAGCTTTATCTTTCAGTGTATGTTGATATTTTTTTTTTGTTGTGTCCTTGCAGCTGGAAGTAATAAGGAAACATTGCCTTAAAAGTGCCAGCCACAGTAGGAATCTTATCTATGACAAATATCTCTTAGCTGTTAACTCCTGTAATTAGAGGATTTCTCCTAGGGGTACCTGAAAGGGAAAAGAAAGCATGAAAATAGCTTTTGAATTTGCTAACTCTTTGAGGGGGAGAGACTCTTAAATCCGATTCTTAAAGGCTGTGATGATTTTTGTTAGTTCTAAAAATAGAAATCAAACGTTGCTTCTTCACTGTTGTCTTTTTCCCCCTGTGTTGATGGTCACTGTCTCCATAAAAGAAAACCAGACTTAGCTCACTGACCACTTAAGGTCATTACACTCTACAGGCTCAGTACACTAACTGCCTCCAGTTTCAGCCTTAAATTATTAGGTTATACTGTGATTGGCAGGCAGTAATTCCTAGCAGTGGAACAGGATTGATATTTGGATTTGCAACCCCCTAGGATGATCTAGCAAGACCTACTCCACTGGAAGCCTATGTGGTTGTTGTAGGAAGAGCATGAGGAGTTAAAGCAGAGAAAAGCAAGAGAGCATCCCTCTGCTTCTGTTAATTCTAAGTTAATTCTGTAGCTGAAAAAAACGGCATTTATGTAGTTCCATAATTTTTTTTCGTGTGTTTTGCATTTCATTCCTGCTAATTCGTGGAAAACAGATTGTGTGCATTTGCTAAAGGGCCAGCCTTGCCCTCTGCTGTAAACAATATTTTATTTTGAATGATAAACATTCAGTATCTGTTTAGATGTGGAATAAGTTAAGAGAAGCCCAGGGGGGACAATTCATCTGTCTAAACCATAGTGTCATGATTTTAATATCATTTGTGGTACTTAAGATATCTTTATGGTGGAGTGGAGATACATCACAGGCAGCATGGGCCCTGTTAAATAGCAGTTGGAAGCCTGTAGAGATACCATGGAGCCTCTGAAATAAAATCTGAATCCCACTTCAGATGACTTAGCAAATTAAAAAAGGAAATCTACCCAAAGTGAATGTAACATAGCAGGGCCAGGAATCTGTGTAGAATTAAGATCAAACATATCATCAACCCGCACAGGATAAATCCAACTGCTTACACTTTGAAATGTGCAGAGATAAATTGAATACAATAGTATTCACTGCTTGAACAATTCTGAACAACTTGTGAACAAAGGCTGATGAGAAATACCATTTGGTTCCTTTTTGTACCAAAATAGTAATATGTGTTTATATTGTACTTGTCCTCGATTGAATTAATAATTGTTCTTTTTTTGTTCTAGGTTATGGTCAGACTGGTCCAATGGTTCAGAGAGGTGGATATGACTCCATTGCAGCTGCTGTTTCTGGTCTCATGCATATCACAGGGCATGAGGTATGATGCTCAACTTATACATTTAACAGAATCTTTGTGCCACATACTGAAACTTGGTGCTGCATGAAGCTCGAGCATCTGTTATGCATGCTGTCCTGAGTCCAACAAGAAGTCTTTTCTCTGGGAATCAAAGAAAATTATAGTGCTTATGTCCTTCAGAAATCTCACTCCAGGCTTTCAAAGCCAGTGCCCAAGAAACAGGAAATGCTAGAAAAGTGCTAATGTAAATCTCCAGTGAATGATTTGAGAATTTATGCCAATCTGTTAATGGCAACTTGTAGTCACTTCAAGATCTGTAGTTTACACATTTTTGACACCTACATGATGGAATCATACATATGTGTGGCAAGTTATACCCATGCTTTAGTACTCTGTCACTAAGAGGGAATTGTGAAACCATCCAGATAATTTTGGCAAACTGTCTGATCATCCTGACTGAAAATAAGTAGAGAGATGCCATTTAGTGGTTCTGGAAAAGCTTTATGTCCTGATAATCCCACTGATACCCAAGATATTTGGTAGGTGCAGTAGTGCAGGAAGCATTACAGAGATAGTTTAGTATCTGGATTCCAGGGGAACATAGAATGTGTGTCTTCATTTCACAAAACATGCTGGTCATGAATGATCCAGATGATCATTCATGATGTGAATGTATGTGCCTACTGTAGAATTGATATTATGCCAATAGACTTGTTTTCTGCTGGGAGCAATGGCAAACATCAGAACCCTGTACTTGTGGAAATTATTTTTACCAGAGTTTTTTCTATTAAAAAAAAAATAAAAATCAAGTGTTTTTTTGACCGAGGAAGCTGAAATGTATTATGTCTAGTGCCCTAAGACTGTCTGGCTGTTCATGTTACATACTCATAGGATGTCCTGCCTCAGAACATGAGAAGGCATGAAGCTGAGTGCAGTCCTTACAGGTGCTTATCTTCAAATCTGCAATGCACATGTACAGTAAGTAGTGACTGATTACAGTACCAGTACTGTAAGTAATTTTTATATTCTGACCCTGGTGTCTGTAGGGTAAAGGTTAGGACTGCCAATGCAATGTCAGAATCTTCATGTACACCTCAAAATGTATTTACCAAAATTAAATGGGAGTATAAACTATTAGAAAGGAACAAATATTGTTAGTATCACATAAAGGAAAGTATGTTGAAAAATGGAAAAAAACAGGACTCTAAAGCTTTGCATTATGTGAATGACAGAAAATACAAATACTGTGCTGAATAATTGCATGAAGTTATATTATGAGAGTAATAGTCCTTGGTGGCCATTATGAAGATGGATTTTATTTAAAAGTTGTGTTAAGATCCAGACCTGAAATTCAGATGTTCATATCACCTCACCACCACTTGAGGCAATGTAATTAGAGGAATCATTTAATCATTGTTAATGTCAATTCACTGCAGGCTTTCGAGCAATTCCTTCAAACTTAGTCATTCTCTTGCATGATTAAAATAAATATGCTGACATTTTCTTCTTATTTTTCTCTATTTCAGGTTTTTCATATGCTATTTGATCAGTTTCTCAAAACCATTTTCTGGTGTATAGGGGGACAGTTAAATTTCAAAGACTTATGTGGTCAGTAACTCCAAAGAAGCAACTTTCATTTGTTGTTGCAGTGAAAATTGACTCAAGTGGATTTAAAATAATATTGTATACTTGTTTGAAAATTCTTTTACAATAACAATGTATAGTAAAACAGTAAATTCTCCCAGGTCCTACATTTACGTTCGTGTGACAGGATGGTGTTTAAAACTACACAAAACTATCTCTTCCCTGGAAAAAGCAGAAAACTTTGTTTCACTCAACATGTAGAAAACTGCATAAGAAGAAAACAATACAAAATTGTAACAAATTATGTTGGGTTTTTATTGCATTGTGATAGCTATAGAAAATCAGCATAATAACATCAGTATAATAGTGCTCTGTGGAAACTTCCCTTCAATAAACAAGCCATTCAATGTACTGTATGAATGTACTTATGTATATATGTACTGCTGAATGGTCCTAGAGGTATCCAGTTGATGCAGTAGACAAATTATAATTAATTCAAATAGCAGCAATAACACATCTATAGATACCACTGAGATGCTTAATTTTGAGGTCTGTTAGTGCATATGCACAGCTCCTCACAAAGCATTTTCATAGTAGGAAACTAAAATTATATCCCATATCTGGTATTTTTTAAATGGCTGGAACTAATAGCAGTATATATTTAATTTTAGCTTAGAAAAATTTCATGTTGTGAATTTTAGTTTGTTCCAGCCATCTGGCTACTGATTTAATGTTTCAGAAATCAGTGTACTGTTGCAGATCACATAACTTTATTAGGTATTTAAGTTGTGCCTCCTGTCAGTAAAGTCAATATTATGCCATGAAATCAATATATTACCAGCAAAATTTGGGGCAAAACTTAAACCTTCATTAAATATGTCCCATATGTAACATATTTTTTTCAGGAATTAATATTTCATGTAACACTAATTACTTCTGAGGCAGTAAAGAGACAACAGTGGAAGAAATGGAGGTTTCTGACCAAAATGTGTATGTTATCAAAACTATCTTTTTATTAAGGAGATAAAGTTAGTGTAATGCAAATTTGGAATGCACCAAAGCTGCACAATAATACCCTGTTTGGCACATAGCATGAAATTATGGAGAGGAAGACAAGGTCATATCCTTAACACACCTGATTTTTAATATCTGAGAGAAGACTGCTGCATGAAGAAATTCTAAATGGTTGCTTTTCTTTTTTTTGCTAGGAAATAGTTGTTGCTGAAATGACTTAGTGCAGATTACTTTGGGATGCTTCTGAGCAAAGTTCTGAAATTAAGCTATAGCTTCTGCAAAATTGCAAGTTACAGTCACAAACAACTGCACTTGTGTTGTTTTTGCTGATTGTACAAAACCTAACACATTCAGTGTAGAGTAGAATGCTGTCTTGAAACACTGTTTTCATATGCAGAAACCTGCATGGAATTGAAGCCCTTACACATGTACTTGATTACATCTGTATTAGAAATGTGTGACATCTGTGAAGTTTGAAATTCTAGTTGTGTTTATGAAAATTTACAAGCAATCGTAGGGAATCTTTTTGTGTAAATCTGTACCACAAACCCATTTTGAATGAAAGTTCTTGCTTTAGACCACGTTCAGTTTTTCTTTGGATAAATTAAAATATCCTAAAAAGACGAAGTTTGCACTGACAACACTTTTATTGTCCTGGATGACATAAATTATAGATACTTCCTGGCTAAACACCACATTCAAGTTTCATATTTGGTGAACAGAAAGAAGGCTTTAACTTAATATATTCAGATACATCAGTACCAGATGAATATCCCTTTGATGACAGTTTCTATGACTCACTAAGGCAATAACTTGAAATTAATTAAATAAAACAAATTTGGCTATAAATCCCCTTCCATCTCTAAGTGGATTATTACACTCAATTTTCAGTATTCGGGGCATCTTTATGATGTGCATTTTTTCTTGCTGAAGAAATATTTTTGTTTTATTGAACATGAGAGAGTAAGATATGATTGGGATCCACAATACCAGAGGGGACTTCAGCTTAAAACCAAACCAACTGCAACAAGGGAGTACACATGGTATGTAATTAAGAGCTGCTGAAAAATATATCCATTGCTGGCTCATATTAGCTTTAGCAGCTATTTCGCATCTGTAAGGACTAATGGACTTAGAATACTTCTATTAAGCATGTAATTTCAGAACAATTTTCATTTTTAATGGATCATTACTGATGTAAACTTGGGAAGAGAAATTATGTCAAAGGGTAAAAAGAAGACTCAGGAAAGGAGGCTTCCAAAAAATGTTGTGGCTGTCTCAGGGCCAGAATATGTTGACAAATTGTACCAAATTTAGCAAACATAAAAAATTAGGAATAAAATTGTGAACTGGTGGTAAGGTTGAGCAAGAGAAATTGGAATTGAAGTTTCCAAAAAATGTGGCTGTCTCAGGGCCAGAATACATTGACAAATTGTAATGGCTTTAGCAAACATAAAAAATTAGTAATAAAAGTGTAAACTGGTGGCAAGGTTGAGCAATTGGAAAGTCTAGTGACTGAAGAAAAAGGTCTACTCCACTGGAGTGAATCATCATCTTTTCAAATGCACAAAAAGGAATGTCCTGGTG
Organism: Phaethornis superciliosus; assembly: GCA_023637945.1. Classification (NCBI taxonomy): domain Eukaryota; kingdom Metazoa; phylum Chordata; class Aves; order Apodiformes; family Trochilidae; genus Phaethornis; species Phaethornis superciliosus. The sequence continues at coordinate 98,534,071 of JAJQWJ010000002.1, read as the reverse complement.
CTTTCTCTAATTAGGGTTCAACACAGCCCTTTGGTTGCTTAAAACAGGTATATGGGCTACATGTTGACCTTTTAGCAGAATGGTAATATCCCTTTTGCCTGGAAGGGATGGTGGTGTTTGTTACTTTTAAAACAATTTGCTTGGATAAAATCCCCTGTATAGATCCTTACTTTGCTCTGGGACCTAATACAGCGTGAGCTAGACAAAAGTACTGCTGTGCTGTGAGAAGCTCTGTCTAAAGGGAGGTATTTCTGTGTCTGTGTAGCTTGATCCTTCATAGAAAGCATCTCCATATCCCTAGTTCTGCAGGACAAAGATGAAAACCTGAATAAATGCATTTCACTGTACTTATGGTTATGCATGTAGTCACAGAAAGGCTATTTTATGGCACAGGTGGACATCAGAAGATGATTAAGTGTTGAAAACTGGCAGCTATTCATGGATCTTGGTAGCAGAGCAGAAATAGAGTGGACTGCTGCAGGATTATAGGTTGTAGAATACTAGGATGAACAAAGGGGTCCAGGAGGGATGGATGTACTTCAAGAAGCAAGTTTTGAAAGCACAGGAGCAGGCTGTCCCAGTGTGCCGAAAGACAAGCCAGCAGGGAAGACAACCGGTCTGGCTGAACTGTGAGATTTTGAAAGAAATTAGTGTAAAGAAGAGAGACCACCGATTATGGAAAAAAGGGCTAACTACTCAGGAGGAATTTAGAAATATAGTTAGAAAGAAAATTAGAGAGACAAAGGCACAACTTGAACTGAATCTCGCCACCTCTGTGAAGGATAACAAAAAGTCCTTCTACAGATACATCAATGGCAAAATGAGGAGCAAGGAGAACCTCCATTCTTTACTGGACATGGATGGGAATATAGTTATCAAAGATGAAGAAAAGGCTGAGGTATTTAACACCTTCTTTGCCTCAATTTTCAACAGTAAGACAAGTTGTCCTGAGGACAGCTGGCTTCTGAAGCTTGTAGAAAGAGACAAGAATCTGAACAGCCCCCCCTGTAACCCAGATGGAAACAGTCAGTGACCTACTGAGCTGCTTGGATCCCCACAAATCTATGGGACCAGATGGGATCCACCCAAGGCTGATGAAGGAGCTGGCAGAAGAGCCAAGCCTCTCTCTATCATCTACCAACAGTCCTGGCTCACTGGGGACATCCCAGATGACTGGAAGTTGGCAAATGTCACGCCAATCCACAAAAAGGGACGGAAGGAGGACCCGGGAAACTACAGGCCCGTCAGCCTGACCTCAGTGCCTGGCAGGGTTACGGAACAGATCATCCTCAGTGTCCAGCACCTACAGGATGGACAAGGGATCAGACCCAGCCAGCACGGGTTCAGGAAGGGCAGGTCCTGCCTGACCAACCTGATCTCCTTTTATGCTCAGGTGACCCGCCTGTGGTCTACCTGGACTTCAGCAAAGCCTTTGACACCATCTCCAACAGCATTCTCCTGAAAAAGCTGTCAGCCCGCAGCTTGGACAGGAGCACCCTGTGTGGGTTAGGAACTGGCTGGAGGGCCGGGCCCAGAGAGTGGTGCTGAACGGGGCTGATCCAGTTGGCGGCCGGTCACCAGTGGTGTCCTCCAGGGATCAGTGTTGGGCCCAGTTCTGTTTAATATCTTTCTTGATGATTTAGATGAGGGGATTGAGTACATCATCAGCAAATTTGCAGATGACACTAAGCTGGGGGGGAGTGTGGATCAGCTGGAAGGCAGGAGGGCTCTGCAGAGGGACCTGGACAGACTGGAGAGTTGGGCTGATTCCAAGGGGATGAGGTTCAACACGGCCAAGTGCCGGGTCCTGCACTTTGGCCACAACAACCCCATGGGGAGCTCCAGGCTGGGCACAGAGTGGCTGAGAGCAGCCAGGCAGAGAGGGACCTGGGAGTCTGGATTGACAGGAAGCTGAACAGGAGCCAGCAGTGTGCCCAGGTGGCCAAGAAGGCCAAGGGCATCCTGGCCTGGATCAGGAACAGCGTGGCCGGCAGGTCCAGGGAAGTGATTCTGCCCCTGTACTCAGCCCTGGTGAGGCCACAGCTCGAGTCCTGTGTCCAGTTCTGGGCCCCTCAGTTCAGGAAGGAGATTGAGGTCCTGGAGCAGGTCCAAAGGAGGGCAACCAGGCTGGTGAAGGGACTCCAGCACAAGTCCTGTGAGGAGAGGCTGAGGGAGCTGGGGGTGTTCAGCCTGGAGAAGAGGAGGCTCAGGGGAGACCTCATCGCTCTCTACAACTCCCTGAAAGGAGGCTGGAGCCAGGGGGGGTTGGGCTCTTTTCCCGGGCAACTTTCAACAAGACAAGAGGGCATGGACTTAAGTTGTGCCAGGGGAGGTTTAGGTTGGATATTAGGAAGAAATTCTTTACAGAGAGGGTGATCAGACCTTGGAATGGGCTGCCCGGGGATGTAGTGGATTCTCTGTCCCTGGAGATATTTAAAAAGAGACTGGATGTGGCACTCAGTGCCATGGTCTGGTAACCACAGCGGTAGTGGATCAAGGGTTGGACTTGATGATCTCTGAGGTCCCTTCCAACCCAGCCAATTCTATGATTCTAAGTAAAGCCAATGTGTTAAAAATAAGATAGCAGTGTGGTGCTGGTAGTTTGTATGAGTATTCTATTAGGGAAAATTGTGAAAGCGTTTTTAGAAATGAAGCTCAACTTTTTAATGAATCAAAGTAAGTGTTTGCTTTAGAACATTAGGGTAGAGCAGTACTTGATGAGAAAAGGGCTGGAATAAGGGCTTGAGAAGACATATTTATATGGAAATAATTGATGTGTAAATAATTCTTCAGGTGTAATTTTTTCCATCAAGAGTGAAATTAATGACTCACTGAAAACAGGAAGTGTTTTCAAACTCAGAATGTTGCTGCTTATCTCTTTGCAAAGTCTTAAGTCTTTTTTTGATTTCTTCTCATCCTAGCGTATTGGCTGTAATGAAGAAAGAATAATTTAACAAATGGAGAATTTGCAGCATTTATTATGGAAGGAAATGCTATTTCTTTTTAGTTGGATTTCTCAGTTGTCTATAGATAGTCACAGTCTTTACTGCAGTTTGAATGACAGTAACTGGGATTTAAAAAAAATTGTCATATGTGATAAACATTATAATTTTGTTTAGTACATTTTATGATATGAATAAAATACCACTCTTTTCTATCTTACACAGAAAATATTGTACTCTACAGTCTTTTATCCAAGAATTAACCTATTAATGTAATTGATAATACAATATATTTTTTCTTAAAATATTTTAATCTTATATATGACTTACATAAATCCTGTTGTAGTGCAGAAGAATAAAACATGGTGCAGATAAGTTGTAATTTTTTTTACTATGACACTTTTGTTTTTTAATCAGTAAGCATATTTTATTGCAATTTTAATGTATGATTACACTTAGTAGTTTCACTATGACAAACTAATTCTGTAAATTTTGCTGAATTTATGCTAGATTAGTTTAAAAGCATTTTTGGGAACTTTGACAAAGAGTTATTATTTATCAATTAAACTGACTTTACGTTGTCTTATGATAGGCTTATTTAAGTGCTGACAGTCTGAAACAGTTCCACTAACTGTGCTGCTATTTTGTGGACTGTGATTCAGGGCAAGCAATTGCTGCCAGAATCTGAGCATCTGACCTCAGACTTTTCAGAATAGCAAATGGGAGAACATCTTAGAAGAAGAACTTTTAAACGCTTATGGCACAAGCTTTCCTTCGCTGAAATTGGAGATTTATTTTGCCATAGATTACATGGAATCTATATTGCATGCCACCAATAGAGGAAGTTTTAAAATACATGAAGTTAATTGAGGGAACTGTGGAATACATTATGTTAAATGAAGATCCTTCCCTTGATACCAGTAAAAGGGATGACATATTGCAAAAGTGTATTTGGACCAGCAGCTTCCCAGTGATCACAAAGATCATGAATTTGCATGTATTTACATGTGTAATCTGTACATATGTAAACAAAACAATGCTGGATTTGTTTTCCTGCTAGAAGCATGGAGTGTTTATACTGGAAAAGACTAAAACTGAGATATGGCTGGGGGAAGGCCAGAAGAGAAGGGAGAAAAAGAGTGGAAAGAGCAAAGCAATATGATTCTGCCTTTCAAACAGACATGTAGCTGGGTCAGCATACTGTGGAAATCCTGTAGACCTTTGTCTTTTAGGCAGAATTCAATTCACTTTTCTCTGGATTCTCTTGTGTCTAACAGTATTTCTTTTCTTTTTGCATTGGTGAATTGAAGGATTGTGTTATTAGGGTGAAAAGTAGCATAATAAATTATTCACAATTTGCAGTCAACAAAATTTCAAAGTTACAGTATTATGAGACTACCTGTTCCTCAGGTGTCATTTTTATCCCTCAGTTTGCTCAAAGACAGTATTTTTCATTGCAGTTTGCAATGCAGAAACCTGTAAACACTTTTTCAGATGAGTGCTGCAGAATACACTGTAACAAAAAATAATGTTTTCCCTCTGTTCTTTTGTTTTGGTTTGTTTGTCTTGTTTTGTTTTGGGGGTGTTTTCTTTTTCTTCTTTAGGATGGTGAGCCTGTTAGACCAGGAGTAGCCATGACAGATCTTGCTACTGGATTGTATACATATGGAGCAATTATGGCTGGTTTACTTCAGAGATACAAGACAGGGAAAGGACTGCACATTGACTGCAATCTCTTGTCATCTCAGGTTGGTACTTTAAATAAAACTGCTTTCAGTTGTGTAGATTTTTGAGCCAAAGGATACAATTTTGATGTATGTTAATGCAAATTAGTACAACTGATGAGAACAGTAATAATGGCAATACTGTCATTAGTGACTATTTTGATCATGAAAGGTGCCCCATGTACCATGAATTACGAGAACTTTAAATTGTCTTTGAACAGTTAAGCCTCCTTGGTGCAATGAATTATAATTCACAACAAAAAGCACTGCTGGTCTGAGCAGTGTGTGGTTGGATGATACATTGTCTTGCTGACACATAGCTGCTGGTAGCAACTGGGTATATGCTGCATAGCAATTTTTATGTACATTTTAAAATGCAAAACAGTATGCAGTATGAATTAAGGATACTACATTGCTTTTTTGTTTTAATCATTCTTTAATTGTATTTTGCTTCACATTATACCTGCCAGTACATTTGAGGGGTGATAGAGCACCTATTGTGCAAATAAGTTGGCCCTGGTGTGAGCAGGAGGTTGGGCAAGATGACTTCCAAAGGTTCCTTCTGAACTCCATCTTAGTGTACGGTAATGATGACTGAGACTAATGATCAAGGTTACTCTTGTTTTACTAACTGCTGCTCTTGTTTAAATACCTGCTGAAATCATATCTGGAAAGGAGGGAAAATCTTTACTCAAATCAAGAAAGAATTTTTTATTTGTTTTGTAAATGTTTGGAAGTCTTGAACTTTTTATCATGCTTCGGTATATTTATAAATGTGTCTACATTTGCAAAATGTAATAAGCTGTTTAGAAAAATGCTTTAAATGTATATTTAACTCTTATGAAATAATTTGTTTATGTATATATATATGTTTGGTTCTTTTATGTTTTGGTTTAGTTTTTTTGTTTGTTGTTTAGTTTTGTTTTGTTTAAGATAACACAGTGGTTTCTCTTATGGCAGCTTCTCCTTTACCTATTATTTTCTAATTCTGCTAATGGGTCTTGTGGTAATTTCTATTAATTTCCAGAGCTATTCTGTTTTTTTTTATTTGTTTTTGTTTTGTTTGTTTGTTTTATGTTGGTTTTTTTTGTTTGTTTTTTTAACATTGAATATTATTTAATAATTTATCAAATACTGAAAGAAGAGTCAAATTTAGGTGTTGCTGTAACTCTTATTTCATTTTTATTTCATCTTGGTCACCTCATATGTCTTTAGATTTTTTTTCTTGTTTAGGATAGATTTGGCTATACACAAATGTGTTCTCATATTGCAAAATTTCTATCTAAAGTTCCACAACATTTCCCTTTTGGCCTCTCACTGGCAAACACAAGAAAGGGAATGAAGGCTTAGATAGATGTTACTGAACAAAGCATGACATGTGGTGTTTGATTTCTGTGTGCTTAGTTGAAAAAGTACTAAGTGGTGAAGGGGCAGTTCAGTGATTTAAAAAATATTAACTCATTCCATGCTTGTTAAAAAATCATAGCTATATATAAACTATTAACAAGCAATTCCATACATGGACACTCTTGCTGAAAAATTTACTTTAATGTTGGGTAAATTAAGCTGAAAAAACTTGGTATTTTTTAATAGAGTATGTTTATAATATATAAATATAATTGCATGTATTTTATATATATGTATGGCTATTCAGAAAACAGCTATTTTGTTTTAGATAACTCTGTTACTTTAGTCCAAATTAACTGGTTGGCCCAAGACTGTAGTGAGAACATTTATTAAATAGGAAAAAATGTTTATGGATAATGTGTTGGGCTGCCGAAAATAAACCCAGATGATCAATCCCATTAAAAAATTTATTAAAAATTAATTAAGAAAAATGTAACTGACAGCTGAGTTCTTTTGCAGAACTTCTAGTGGTAATGTGTCCCTTTTTGAAAGGAAAGTTAGACAGTTACTGTGATACGATCAGGTACTTGAAAGATCCATGCTTTCAAAGGGATTATGGTTTTACATACAAAGCTTAAATATCTAAAGCTAGCTCTTCCTCATGTGATGAATGTTTAAAAAGAATGGCCTTTTGAAGTCTCTCACAAATGCTGCCAAACCAATAAGCAATCTGAAGTTGCAGACTTTTAGTTTGTTAGGTTCTTGTTGCAGTTGATTAATGGTAGAATCTAGAGGTCAAACAGATGCATCATGATAACTTTTCCTTCAGCATGAGTTTCACTGGAGGGTAGTAATTTTTAATGAGAAAAAGAAATTTTTTCCGTGTGTGAAACAAAAGCATTAACAAGCCATCCTCCTATTAATAGTCTGATGATAGCAGGGACCTCTATGAAACTGTAGCTTTTGTCAGTATTTCATGCACTGAGCTAATATAGCATGTTTTTACCTTTTGTCCACTCCTTTATCTGTACTGAGAATTGTGAAGGCTTATACATATGTAGTAAGTGTTGATGACTGTTGTAAAGGAAAAAAAACAAGTAACCCCAAGGGTTAGAGGGCTTAAATTTACTTTATGGAAGCACTTACATATTTAGAAATCTCTGCAAACTGCTTCACTCATTTTATAGCCAAAAACCATAGCTTGTACTTGTCCATCTATGTCTGGCTGTCACTTTTCTGCATGCCTTATACAAATCCAAGAAGACTTTAAATTTTTTTTTGTGAGGAAGGCTGGAGGATGCTTTCGATGTTAATTCCCAGGATGGATGTGCTAATGAGAAAGAGTATGGAATTGAGTTCATCTGGCAACAGAAATGAGATGAAGCTTTTTAAAGAAATGTCCCACTGTCTGGCACGTTTTTAGTATTTAACTCGTCTGTGTAGAGCCAAATGATAAATGAAATCCTCTTCTCTAAAAAATGTTATTTTTATAATATCTTAAAAAGACATCTTCCTATTGAATTCTGTATATCAAACTTCTTTTGTGCTATAGCTTTATAGCAGTTTATTACTATCAAATAGGATTTCTTTCCTCCCAAGAAAAAATAGAATTCTAGGATTTTATTGACAAGAGAGATACAGTGACCACTAGGATGTGGTTTTACAGTGAGCACTAACTTTCTGTATCTCTCATCTATAAACTTTTAACCCATGTCATACAATTCCTTTGAAATTTTTGACTTTTAGATGATTTACAGTTGTCAGCTCCAGACTCTTCAGCATCTAAATAGGGTCCTTTAGATGATGCTAGTAAATAAGAAGGAAGTGGGTTTTGGATTTGGTTCCAATTATGCAATTGTGCCTTTTCTTCTGTTGTGGCTTAAAAAAAAAACTAACCCTCTTGGAAGTTTAATATCCTTCCTTTATTTAATTACAACCAGGCTCCAACAAATACTGTAACAAGTTGGCTTCACTTAGACTGAAAATCTTCAAGAAGTAATTTACATTTAACATTTTTGCAATGTTAGAGTATGTTTTTTTCCCCAGATTCCACCAGTGGGGAAATGCAGTTAATATTTTTTTGTATTATATAATTATTCTTCAGACACTTTGTTGCTTCTACTTTTATATGTTTTAGCTTGTATTTGTTGTAACAACCTTTTGATGTTCTCAAAATTTTGAAGTGACCCTAGAAAAACCTAGCAAATTATTTTGGTATAAATTATTTTCTTTATTTCATCTTTGGCAGATAGTTAGTTTGGCAGTTAGTTTACTGAGATAATGGTGAAGTTTAGAAACTTAGTTTTTATTTCTACATTTTCTCAAGATAATTGAGTTTAAAGTTTAGCTATTTAAGGTGCTTTCAGTGTGCTCTATTCAGGGTTTTCATGACGTCTTTTACAAAGTATTGAGTATATGTGAAATTCATAACAGTTACATATTGTCTGTAAGGTACGTTTGGCATCATAGGATCCCTTAGCAGGGATATCAGTCTTGGAACTCAAATACTGTTCAGATGTGTTAAATGTATCTTGTTGCCTCTCTGTTTGTTAATGGAGAGTTGCAAGTTGGCTTAATACAAAAGGAAAAACTGCTTTTTTAGATGTCATTGCTGATGGTGATTTCAGAGGCTGACTTGGAGGACTGTTACATAGTTGTCTTGCTTTGTGTATGGTTTGAATAAGTGGTTCCTTTTTTATAACCTTATAAAGCATCATCTTTGCAAAGCATTGCATTCTTAATATCTGTCATGATAAAAATTGTGTGTGCACTGTGTGGAGGTGTTCTTTTTCACTGTATAGCTCTGATATGGAAAGATAAAATTGGAATGAATGTGAACAATTCTTTAAACATATACTCTACATTAAACTTTTTTCTTGTTTCTTGGGTAGTATTTCTGATAGTTTCCATGGAGGACAGAAGTATAACTCAGAACAGAACTTGTCCCTCAGGGTTTTAAGTAGACAGAGTTTTATTGAGTGCACCAGAAAACCATACTAACATGACAGTCACCCCATTTACTATTGGCCTCTCTGGAATGTGTGTTGTGAGTCTAATGATTAGTTACACAAAAGATCACTGGTAGATCATACTCCAAGTGGATCTTAGTGGTTTTCCTTACTCTATAAATGGTACATAACCAGATTGCAAGGGAATTTCTTTTTTAACTGCTATCTGACAGTAAATTCTGTGTATTTTGTCTTTGTTGTGCTAATGAAAGTAAGCTTGAATGTGTTATACTTCATTTTCCTGTGTAAAGCTGTTTAATGCCATTTTACTACACAGGGTAAAAATAAAGGCTACCTGCAATGGGTAGGGGAGAGAGTTTGAAGACTGAGGAAGCCATTTCTTTTCATTTGTTTATTGTTTAGATCATATTTGAATAAGGTTGTAATTCTGGAAGTGGAATCAAGATGTTTGTTTTAGTTTATTACCATCAGTTTGTATTTTGGGATCATTTTAAGTATTGGGAGGATAATCTGGGTAATTCAAAAGAAAAGGGACTAATTTAAGCAACTTTTGTAACCCAGAGCACATTTAGTGTACCCTAAAACCTCACCCCTTCACCCCTTCCTCTAAACTCTTGGAAGCCTTCAGCAGTAATTCTATAAATTTTTCAAATTTGGATAGGTGGTATTTATTTATGTAAATAGCAAAGAAAACTGTAACTTGTTAAAAGAGAAGGTATTGCATCTTAGAAAATTTTAAGCTTGCAAGACAACTGATTTCCATAAGCTACTGAACCTCTGGAGACCTAGTAAACCTTCACAAGTATGGCATTTTTGAGTGTGTTGGTGGAAGGCTGGCTAAGGTGTTAACTTGGTTTGATCACCTCAGCTCTTATTCAAAATTTCTCTGTAGGTTAAAATTTATAAAAAACTAAAAGGATGGAACAAATCGGAACTAATAACTTCATATTTGTTTGCTGGAATTTTGCTGCTGTGACTGTGTGTTTCTCCTTATTTGTATTATTCAGCACCGTGTTATTTCAGGCGCATCAATTAAATTGCAAACTGTTTAGACTAGGAACATGTGATTAAGTCAGAGGTCATAATTCATTAGTTATTATATTATAGTGAAAGCTACCAATGAAATTGTTCAGACTCCAGTTTACCACTTCAAAATCAGATATTCATTAAACTATCTAAAAGTGCAGGTATTTGTAAAATTTTCTGCCTTCTTTGGAGTGAATATTTGTAACACTAGATTTCTCTGATAAAAAACTATGGGATGTTATTTTCATTGAAGCTTACTCTGCAATATGACATTTTAGGGTTTTGCAGTACTATTTAAATATTTTGTAGACCAATTAAGGAAAAACTTCCTTTTTCAGAGAATAATTTAATTAATAGTACAGATTCTTTCAGATGTTGGCATCTTTCCATGGGAAAACAACCTTAATACTGTCTAAATAAAGCAACAGAATCCTTCACAAAGTGTGTAGTATCCAAATTAGAGCCTCTAGATACTACCCTATTACAATTAATAAGAAAAATTGCTATAGTTATCCTGATGCCTATCCTCAAAGGGAATTAATTTTTATATGAGCAAAATGTTCTTGTCTGGAATTTATTTGTGTGTTTTTCTGTTTTCATTCTCAGTTGTCAAATATAGCTACTGTTTTTAAACTCAAATTGTTCCATATTTTGCAAGTGTGCTTGCAGTTTTTTGCCTGAATAGGAGCCACTACAAGAACTTGATCTATATTATCACATTTCAGAAGTCATGGCAGTCTGGTGAAGTTCCCAGTGACTGGAAGAGGGGAAACGTAACCCTCATTTTTTAAAAGGGAAAAGCAAGGACAGTGCAGGGAAGTACAGGCCAGTCATCCTCACCTCTATGCATGGGAAGATTATGGAACAAATCCTCCTAGAAACTATACTGAGGCACATGAATAATGAGGAGGTGATTGGTGAAAGCTGGTATGGCTTCCTCAGTGGCAAAGTCTGCCTGACAAATTTGATTGGGCTTTTATAGTGGGGTTGCAGAGTTGGTGGATAGCCGAGGAGCAACTTGTATCATCTGCATGTACTTGTGCAAAGCATTTGATATTGTACTGCACAACATCCTTGCCTCTAAACTGGAGAGACATGGACTTGAAGGATGGATGACTCAGGGGATAAGGACTTGGCTGGAAGGTCATACTCAAAGAGTGGTAGTCAATGGTTCAGTTTCCAAGTGGGATTGGTGACCACAAGGATGGGTACTGGAACCAGCACCATTTAACATCTTTGTCAGCTGATGACACTAAGCTGTGTGGTGTGGTCAACATGCTAGAAGGAAGGGATGACAACCAGAGGGACCTTGACAGCCTTGAGAGGTGGGTCTGTGAAAACTACATGGAGTGTGAAGCTGCATGAAGTTCAACAAGGCCAGGTGCAAGGTCCTCCACGTGGGTCAGGGCAATCCCAAGCACAAATACAGGCTGGGCAGAGAATGGAACAGCCCTTGGGAAAAAGGCTTGGGGGTGTTGGTTAATGAAATGCACCATGTGAGCCAGCAATGTGCACTTGCAGCCCAGAAAGCCAACTGTGTCCTGGGCTGCATCACAAGAGACGTGGTCAGCAGGTCAAGGGAGGTGATCCTCCTCATCTGCTCTGCTATCATGAGAACCCACCTGGAGTACTGTGTCCAGTTCTGTAGCCCCCAACAAAATAAGGACATGGAGATCTTGGAGTGAGTCCAGAGGAGGACATTAAAGAAGATCAGAGGGCTGGAGCACCTCTCCCTTGAAGACAGGCTGAGCAAGTTGGGGTTGTTCATCATGGAGAAGAGAAGGCTCCAGAGAGACCTGATAGCAGCCTTTCAGTACTTGAAGGGAGCCTGCAGGAAAGGTGAGGACACTTTTTAGTAGAGTCTGTAGCAACAGGACAAGGGGTAATGGTTTTAAACTGAAAGAGCAGATTTAGATCTTTTGAAGAAATTCTTTAGTGTGAGGGTGGTGAGACACTGAAACAGGTTACCTGGTTGTAAATGCCCCCTCCCTGGAAGTGTTCAGGAAGAGATTGGATGGGATTCTGAGCAACCTGGTCTAGTGGGAGATGTCCCTGTTTATGGCAGGGGTGTTGGAAATAGATGATCTTTAAGATTCCTTCCAACACAAACCATTCTATGAAGCTATTTTTGAAAAATCCATGAGTTACAACCAGACATCATTACATAGAAATAAAAAACAGGCAAGTTGTAATTAATATGAAATCCATAGGTTTTGGGAAAAGCTGTAATTGAGGAATAATATCAGAAAATGTTTTATAGTATTAAAAAAACCCTGTATAAAATGTAGCTGCAGAAGGCTTTTTATGTTAAATTTTTCCTGGACTTAGTAAAACTATGTGAAAACACAGCATAATTAATTTAATTTTTTAGTGGTTATATATTCTCTCTTCAGCAAAGACTGAGACTTGAGGAATTTGTTGCATAAGTGTCATTTATAGTTAGGGTTGTCTGATCCGTCTGTTATCAGAGTCTGATTTTAGTTTTTATAACTTTGCCAAAGTTTTAACTGTTTTGGCTGAATTTTCCATGTCATGGAATTGCCAACAAGTAATCTGTTTTCAGAGTTACTATTAAAATGATTCGTCTGTTTCCAGGAACGAGTTATAGGAAAATACGTTGATGGACTTGTTTTTTTTTTTTTTTTTTTCTCCTGAGAAACTCAGTGCCTTCTTTCTTTGGAGTGGAAACTTGCAATCTGGCAGATGAATCACTCTTGTTTCAGGGCAAGAGTCTTTTCAAAGGAACTCAGGGTGGCAGAAGCTGCAATATGTATGACATGACGTGTAAGGCTGCTAGGGATTCTAAAAGATTTGATGGAGTCTTTGGGTTGTGTATTCCCGATGAAATTAAAAGGAAATATTTATTAAGTACCTACTAATTAAATTAAGCTGAACTTTGATAGAAAAACAGTATAGGATCATATGATTAAGCTTTTTTTGTTTGTTTGTTTTTAACTTGAATATTCTCTTTAATAGATTTTTTTAAGTGATGGATTTCTTAGAGCTGTTGCTATTCTTTTTTTTTAAATGTTGCTTTCTTCAACTGGAGCTTCTTTTTTAAATAAATCCTTTTTTAAAAAATTTTGTTCTTTCATGCTAGTGCTAGTAGGTTTCATGGTCAGGACTTTTATAATGATTCCTCACCCACAAACCATCTGAGTTGTGTGTAGGTTTGTTGTGTGTGGGGTTTGTGTTTTTTTGGTTGTTTGTTGTTTTTGTTTGTTTGTTTGTTTTGTTTTGTTGTTTTTTTTGTTTTTTGTTTTGTTTTTGTTTTTGCTAGGTGGAGACTAAGGACTGATAAAGTCCATTTAATATTTACTTTCTCTTGAAACTGTGTGCCAAATAATATATATTTTTGAAATTTCAAGTATTACATCTGTTAGTTGCATTTGTCTTTGCTAATGTGAATACTAATTGAATCTTAATCAGGAGATGACAATTAAGAGATGATATCCATGCTGTGGGAAGAACTGAAGCATTCATCCTGGTATTTTATAATCTTTAAATAGCTCACTAAAAAAAAAGCTTTAGATCATTCTGTTTTGTTGATGCATTTCACTGAACTCAACAGTTCTCTGCTATACAAATGCCTCGTGTTTTTGAAGATGCTTTAAATTCTTACGTTGTCTGTTTATTTATTTCTGTAAACCAAAGGTTGTTTTCAGACATCATTTTCACACTCAAAAATTATCTACACAATTGCCTGCTTTAAAATCTGTTTTGCTCTCCATAGCTTTCTTCCCCTTAGATTCCATGTTTAAGATGGGGTTTTTAAATACATAACCTTTGGGTTTTTTCAGCGCATGTATTCTGTATTTTTTTCTAGTTCATTAAGCACCTCCTAGCACATAATTTCTGTCACTGTGTATTATGCTGTGTGCTATTTGATCAAGTGGGTGACTTTACTTAGGAAGTTCCACAAGCTGCATGAGATTCCTGGCACAGAGTTGGATACCTGCTTAAGTGTCTGGTTGGAAGGCCCTAGAACAGGACCTAATATGAGGCTTGTTCTAAACTGTAGTTGTTTGTCATTGTCATTAAGGGTTTGATTTTATCTTTATAAGATTGTATTTGTGACTGGGATTACACCATTTGCTGATGCTTCAATGCTGGAAGTGTTCTTCTGTGACGAGTGAATTCATGATAACTTCCTGGAGGTTCTCATTAAAAGAAATCAGCGTCATTGGGAAGAAAACATTTTTTTCCCCAGAGCACAGTGTTCACAAAGTGACCACAGACAATTTCTGAACAGGGTGTAGTCTCTTTACTAGTAAGTCCTGGCCTACGTGATAGCAGTCTTGCTTTTTCAGTTAGTTTTTGTCAGCCTCTTCAAAGTCATTAATGCAATTTGCTGGTCTGCAAAGCATTGTTTGAGAACAGCTGCAGTACTACTGGCTGTTAAAACGGAGGGAAAAAAAACTATGTGGAGAGGGCCAACAGTTGTGAATTCAGGAGAAGGTCAGACCTGCTGCCTTGCACAGGTATAGGAATACCACTGATGAATTTATAATATCTTGCTCCTTTGTGGGCAGTGGCTTTGCTGTGTACTTGCTGGTGGGGATGGCTGCCTGGCCTATTGGGTGTACAGCACTCTTGAGATGATTTTTAGCTTCAGTAGATCTTCCAACTGCTGGCTAGATGGGAGGACCCTATGTGCCCAGACATAAGGTGATGTTCTTTGGCAGCTCCTTGAGAAGGCTGTGGCTTTCTGCTGGGCCCCCGTGGAATGGGGTGCCTTGAATTGTGGCAGCTTTCTTGTTTCTGTGCAAGTCTGTGCTTTCTGTTCCTCATTCATTCTTGCAGGGGTTTCAAATTCAGTTCCCTGCCTAAAAGCTGGTAGAGCAGCACCTACCATTGTGGTGCAATGCTGCATCCTGAAACAGTTGGGTCGACGCTTAGGATGTAACATAAAACATTGTGCACTTACTGTGGCAGCAGTGAGGTGATTGCAGAATAGAAAGAACTTATTTCTACTCTTGTAGGTTGTGGCTATGCATAATCAGACTTCAGCTGGAAGAGCAGGGGTTTCTTCTAAATGAAGTGAGATTCCTTTTTTTTTTTAACAAAAAAACACTCGAGAAGTAAGAGTCTAGGGTCACCCTATCCATGGAAGCAGATTCAATACAAATATACAAATAAGAAGAGCAATGGGATGTAACTACAAAAGCAAAATTATTGAATGTTGATTTAATAGTGTCAAACTATTCATTGCAACATGGAAAGGGAAAAAAATCAATCATGAGGTAAATACAAGTACAGAATCAGTGATTTGGTTTAGGAAAAATTTGTTAGTGTACACCAGCTCAGGACTGCGAATTTTTCTCATGTAAAGATCTTTTTTTCCCATGTCACCAGAAGAGTAGAGAAAGTGTAAACAGGAGATTATTTGCCTTTGCACAATCAAAGGCATTGGAGTTTTTATAAATTAGTATTTGGGTTACTAATGGTATAAAGTAAGTTATCTGTGCTGCAGTAAAATGCATTTGTCTCCTAGTTCCTAAAAGACCATCCACATGCCTAATTTGGGAAAAAGTAAAAAAAAGTAAACAAAGTATGAGAAAAAAAAAATTGGCTATGAGTCAAAACCTTGTTAAGATACATAGCAGGAAAGTGGATACAAAATTGGAAGGAGAAGAAAGTAAAGAATATAATTACAGTGTTTTCTCCTCTTTCCAGTTACCTGTCTTCTTTTGTTACTCATATACACTTATTGAACTTGCATCTCAATGACTGATTGGTTCAGTGAACTCATTGTAATAAATTATGTTTGATGTGCTATCTTGAAAAAAATCTTTTGAAATTCTGTCTCTTTTCTTTTCTGCTCACCTTGTGGCTTTTAATATCTTGTTTCCCGTCTGTCTGATTCCATAATAAGCTTAGCATAACTTTTCAGATCTTAATGCAGCTCTCTTTTTATTCTGGTTTAAGTAAGTGTGTAATGCAAATATGTGATTTGGCCATCAACAGTACTATCAGAAAGGAATGTTGAAGTGTGAGTTACCTTTATTGATGTGAAATAAAGAAACACTCATCTGTAGGCATTTGATAATACATATTTACAGTGCAAAGATCTGTCTCTGCAAGCAAATGAATAGAGAAATTGTGTTACAGCTGCTTTAATGTTACAAGTCCAAAGGTTACTGTTAAGGATTAGTCCTTAATTAAAGGTGAGAAGAAATGGGTCCATAAGGTTTCAGGAAAGTAGGTTTAACTATAAATTTAAATATTTATCTGAATATGTAATACAGATGTACTAAAACTTCATTTTGACAGATTGCTTGTACTGATTGCTTGTACTATACATATCCCTACTGCAAGAAGTGTCTCTAGCAGTGAGTTCCTAACTGAGTCTTGAATTACAGGGGAATTTGAAAGAACAGACCTATTTTGTTAACAGTATTTTTTCTAGGGGATATAATATCTGTAACAATGTTCAGTTGGGATTTTTTTTTAAATGAGTACAGTTCAGCAGTTTAAGAGCTGTAAGATACAGGTCGATTAATGCCTTGTGTTCTTTATTAAGGGTATAAAATGTATAGCACTGAAAGCTTTTTTTGGGTCGTGCCTCTTTAGTGAGAGTAGTTCTTTGGAGACACCAGAGAGAATGAACTGAGCCAGGAAGAGAGGAAATGGAAAAACACGGTAGTCCTGGAACTGTCTGTAACAATTTCATGGGACAGTACAAAAAGATCTGTCTTTCAGGTCTGCTGAAGTAATCAGAGGGTAGTTATCAAAAGGGCAAAAAGGTGTACAGCTCACTCAACTAAGTGTGTTTATACATAAACATAAAGCACCGGAATTATTACTTTGATGTAGTCAATGTAAGTTTATTTGTATGATGATCATGATACTACTAATTATTTTTTCACTGGCTGATTTGACTATAAATTAAGTACTCAATTCAGAAAGGGAAGTAAAAGGGAATCAAAAGCCTTTTTCCTTCATGATTGATTGCAATAACAACAATAATATGTAAACCAATTTCAGCAGGATGCAAAGGCATATGCATTCAAGGAATTGATCAATTTTGTCATTGACAAAAATGTAATTATTCTTCATGTTTAACTGAGGCCTTGATATATTCTAAACAACTTTTAGTTCCTAAATTGCTGTCTTTATTAAGCTTCTGACTTCTTGGGCATTTGCTGTCTATTGCTACTGAAAAATGTGTTTGAGCAGTACCTTTAGTGGTACAATTCCAGTACCTAGAGTATTAAATAAATAGAATGAAATTTTGTCTCAATTATATTCATTAGCAGTATTTTAGGGTTTCTGTTTCACTATGTCCTTCCAGAGTTAAGTTTGGTAGAGTGTTTCCTGCCAGAAATGTGAAAAGTTAAATGCACATCAAAAAAGGCATTCATGTATCTTTACAAGTAAAAAGCCCATTTAATTGGATGCATCTCACCTATCTGAAAAATGTGTGAAATACTGTAGTTGTGTAGTCTTACAGCCTAATACAGAAGAATATCTAACATTTACTGTTTCATCATCATTGCATAGCTATTTCCTGTAGTAGAAAGAATATCACCGTGAACTCTGACACCCAAAATGAAAAATTATAGGAACAGTGTAGATAGGGTATGTATTATTAGTAAATAGCACACTTTTTGTGTCTCATTAAGTTATCTCTATAATAGAGATCAACATCAAATTCTATGTTGGTGAGGAAAGCTGCAAGCCAAAAGAAGAAGTCCTTTCTATATATTCCCAAATCCATTTTCTTAGTTGCTGAGTTTTTTATGGGGATTGAAGGACAGACTAGACACTGTTCAACATTTTAGCTGAATGAAGTGACACCATAACTGCAGCTGAAATCCAACTACAAAGTGTTTTCCAATAGTATGCAGAAAAAAGACATCGTATATATAGTTAGTATACATGGATATAGCTTTTGGCAGAAGTTATTTACTCTATATTTTTCTAGGTTTTTTTCTGGACTAAATCAATCTATCCATGATTTATGGTTAAATATTTGCTTTACATGTGAGAGTGGCACATTGTCTTTTCAGAATATATGGAGAATGGAGAAGAGAAGAAAATAAAATGGCATTCTTTTTCTAGAAATTCTGATATATAGGCAAGCAGTTTCACCTACTGGCACAAATAGTGCACAGTGTAAAACAACTTTATTTGTGTCTGGTGAATTAGTGATAACCTTGCCTGCTAACTATAATGATTGGCTCTATTACTTGGCTTCAGGTACACTCACACACTCTATTCTGTTGAATTAAAAATAAAGAATCTGCAATGGATTATAAAGGACCACTGATTTAGAGAATCACAGAACCACAGAATTATGAGAGTTGGAAGGGACCTCTAGAAATCATCTAGTCCAACTCTCCCACTAAAGCAGGATTTCCTAGAGCACATTACACAGGACTGCATCCAGGTGGGTTTTGAATATCTCCAGAGAAGGGGACTCCACAAACTCCTTGGGCACCCTGTACCAGTGCCTTGTCACCCTCACAATAAATAAGTTTTTCTTATGTTTAAATGGAGCTTCCAATGTTCCAGTTTCTGCCTGCTGCCCTCTGTCCTAACACTGAGAACTACTGAGAAGAGTCTGGCTCCATCTTCCTTGTAGCCACCCTTTAGATACTTGTCGACAATTATAAGGTCAGCCTTATCTTCTCCAGGCTAAAGAGTCCCATCTTTCTCAGCCTTTCCTTATAAAAGAGATGCTCCAATCCCCCACTCATCTTCATTGCCCCCCTCTGGGCTCTCTCCCACCCTTCTCTGTCTCTCTTGAGCTGGGTAGCCCAGAACTGGATGCAGTATTCCAGCTGTGGCCTCTCCAGGGCAGAGCAGAAGGGAAGAATATCCTCCCTCAACCTATTGGCCATACTTCTTTATGCAGCCCAGGAATCCATTTGCCTTGGCAACAAGGGCACACTGCTGGCTCATGGATAATTAATTATCTATCAGGACTCCCAGCTGTCTCCTCAGAACTGAAATGCATTTAATTTAATGCATTGCTGCATCATAAATGTTCACTTCTTTTCTCCTAAGATATCTTCATGCTTATTAAATATATACCTAGCCATTCAAACCATATGGCATTAGCATGCCATATTTTCTACAAAATTAATCTTTTTCCAGTTTTGTCTGTCTGACTAATAACTTGGTAAATCTCTTCTTATCTTCTAATGGCAGATGATTTATCAAGGCTTACCACTTAATTAATATTACAGCGCATGTGGGGAGCTGAAGAATTTTGAAGTACTTTCTGTAGTTTGGACATGTAAAATGAGAAGCATAGGAGAAAACAGAAAGATAATCTTGTAATTGAGAGAAAGCCATTGTGATTTAAGCATGGGATTGAGGTGTACAGGAAATAGTGACTTCTAACCCACAAATCCATCATGCTTCCCACTAGACTTTGGACAAGGCACTGATTTTTTTCTTTGCTGCAGTTGACCATTTTGTAAGATATCTAAGGTAATACTGTTGTATCTTTTAGAGTAGTTAAATGTGCTGGATTTGTCTATCATTATTAGTGGTTTATGACATATTATTTTTTGAGTTGATTGATTGCACTTAGATAAGCACTTCCATGATACGTATGTACCCTCAATTTATTAATATTTTAAAAGTGTACTTAATATGTAATACAGAAAGGATACTCTTGTCACATAAATATTTTAACATGTAATGAGGAACACATAAGCATACAGAAATCTCAAAGAATTTCTCAATGAAGTTTCAGCTTCCCTGAATAGTTTACTTCTTCTTAATTTCCAGGTTGCATGTCTCACTCATGTGGCAGCAAATTACCTTAATTGCAAAATTGAACCAAAACGCTGGGGTACTGCTCATGGAAGTATTGTTCCCTATCAGGTAAGCAGAAAGCAGTAGTTTGGTTTTTTTTTCCTCTTGCAATTAATGATTTTGTTTTTTATGGGACTGAAAACTGACTGACTTTTCCAATGACTGCTGTAGTCTGTAATGTGTCTTTGTCTAGGTAGGAGAACATTCTGTTGTTCATTTTATTTTCTGTGTTTTACATATTTCTTCATCAGCAGTAGATTAGTAACAGAACACTAAAATAGATCAAAGGCGTCTGATGAAATTGGATGACTTTAAAGCTTGTGTGATGACTTGATTAGTTTTCACCTGACAAACTTTTTTTTTAAAGGGTTGATTTCCATGCCAGTTATAAACTGAAAGTGTTTGCCTCTGAATTTCAGTAGTTTTGTGATCATGAAGTGATCATGAAGATCTGGGAGCTCTAGATGTTTGTCTTTTTCTATTGATTTTGCTACAAATCACTTTGGCTCAGTGAGACAACAGGTTAGCAAAAGGAATTAACCAAAGCTCACATCTTCCCAGCAAAATTCAGTGTCTGCTACATCTAATGAAGGGTTGAAAATCCTTAAAGTAGCATGACCTTCATGAAATAACCAAGCACAGAGAAAAAAAAAAGAAACAAACCAAAAATCAAAACTGCAAGCTTTATCTTTCTTCTGGCTTGTATGGGAAATTCTTCCAGTATATCAAGAAATTTTTGTTTTTTTCCAGCTGATTGTTTTGTGTTCTTGATGGAAGTCATGCTAGCTTATGGATACTTGGTCACATATTTAATTTTTAAAAACCTATTCTTCATTTCATAATCTCCGGCCCTTCTCATCAAATAATTATGTTTACGACTATCTAAGCAGAGCCTAGATTTCTTCATTTCTGTCTGGAGTCCTTTAAAGGCTGAGAGGGACAGTTCCCAGCATTTGCATGGGAGAACTCCACCTAAGCAGCACTCGGTTTCTTTACCATCCCCTTACTGTTTAGAGAAAGTGAGGGAAACTCGATGAATTGTCTTCTTCTCAGTTGTAAAGATGGTGGTGATCATGACATTTAAAGATTTGCTGCTTGTGGCCATAGAAACTCTGAAGTATAAATCTGCTATTATTACATAGAAATCTAACCACTGGCTTGTGCCACAACCAGGTGTCCTCAAGTCTAAAACTAAAATGGGTTATTTTTGAAGGATTACATCTACTTGAGCTAGGACACTTTTCCCAGTACACACCACTGTGTAGTCAGCTGTGTTGTTACAAATTACCTAGAACAGATTGTGAAGTATCTTAGACTGATGTGGAGATGTTGCAGCTCTTTCTGCAAGGATGAGTTTGGTCCTGCAGCATTCTTGTCTCAGGTGAAGTGCAACACAGCTGTGGCTATGCCACTTTCTGGTCCCCACGAGGTAGCACTATGACCATGTTTTCAGAACCAGCTCTGCATGACCCAACATAACCAAGCATCCAATAGTAACTACAGAAGTAGATGCATTTTGCTGTGTTTCTGTGATATGACATTTTGGTGCCATCCTTATTGAACCTCAGAATGTTGGAAGTACAAAACAGATCTGAAGAGTCTAAAGTTCATATAAGCAAAACCTGACTAAACAAAACATTTTAGCTTTGCTGTACTCCCATTTGGCTGAGTAACTGAAAATTGCATTCGTTTATGTCCTTTTGCCTTTGTTTTTCCACAGTCAAAATGAAAAGAAAAGTATACACTGAGTATCCTTTGTTTCTTTTTTCGTATACCGCTCTGTAGCTATCTCATTTAGCTGTCTTCTGGTTTAATACAGATTATTCAATATGTAAATTTTTTTAGCTTTTATGTGAATATAATTCCTGATTCTCTGTATGCTGTTTCTGTAGTAGTTATTAGAAATATTACCCCAATATTACAAAAATTTTAATCTGAACTTTCTTGTTCATAACCCAGTAATTAGGGTGGATTTACTATGGGTGGAGTTGTGTGTATATGTGTTTATGGCTCATCTGTTAACATTCCATCAGCTAGCATGGCTATAATTCTGATTGTAACCATAAGTATATTATGCTTCCTAGAGTTTATTTTTTGCTTTACTAACATAAGCTATACTTAGACTGAAAAGCTCTTTGGAAACTTGAATTAACCCTCACTCTTGGTATTGTACTGATTTTATAGTTGCTTCCATCACTGATTTGTAATATAGTTTAGAATAGAATTGTGATCCTCATCCTAATTATTGAATAGGCTTTTTCTTGCTAAACTAATATGTGACTATCACAGTGCTAATTTTTTCAAATAGATGGGGGTTTGTTTGTTTCAAGATATTTAGTGCAAATGAATGAATTCTGTGCACATTTCAGGAAACCAAATTTCTGTGTAGTTCCAAGCAAGGATGTGATAGCAAACGGTTAGGATTTTTTATATCCTCAATGTTACTTTGTTTTCATTTGCTGTATGTTTTCATACAGGTCATAAATGATGACTTTAAAGTGCTACAGAGCCC
The DNA here is from genome assembly GCA_023637945.1 of Phaethornis superciliosus. Classification (NCBI taxonomy): domain Eukaryota; kingdom Metazoa; phylum Chordata; class Aves; order Apodiformes; family Trochilidae; genus Phaethornis; species Phaethornis superciliosus. The sequence continues at coordinate 98,511,780 of JAJQWJ010000002.1, read as the reverse complement.
TCAATTGTGCTGAAAAATGTCAGACTATGTTAAATCATGAAAGACTGAGTAAACATGAGAGATCCTTTCATAGATATTAAAAGGCACAATCTAAATAATTTGGCATCTTTCTGTATGACAGAAGTCTGATCAGAGTCATGTCGGAGTGCTGACCAAAATTTAATAAAAAGTATATATCAAAAGGATCTTAAATATGCACATTAATAGTACTTTCTTCTTCTTCTTCTTTTTTTTTTTTTTTTTTTTTTTTTTTTTTTTTTTTTTTTTTTTTTTTCCTTGCAGTTGTTACATTTCTAGTACTGTTTTAACTTGTAGTGATGTTTAACAAATTCAGTACTGAGATGTCCAACAGCTTTGAAAATGTACTTCTGGTCTGAGCTAAAAGCTTTTGTTTAAAAAGATGTAAAGTTTGGTGTGCAAGGACTTTCATACTCTTTTAGTGCTTTGCTCATTTCCTGATAATGTGTTAATCCCAAAGGAAAGGATTTGGATTTCTTTTGAGTGTACAGTGACTTTCAGGGTACTTGTAAAACAGTACGTAAGATTTGCCATAAGTTTTATTGTACATGAACTTTTCAGTGTGCCACAAAGGTGAAGAACTCTATTTCTAATCAAGAAAAATCAGAAATAGTTTTTTCATTGCTGAATTCTTCATTAGAAACCATCTATTTTGAGCTTATCTGTTTTTTAATCAGAGCAATGTAGTTTGAATAGGTCACTCCTTTGATACTGAATGTAATCAGATCCCAATTTGCTTTTTTGCAAGTGTTAAAACACAAACCTTGAATTCTGGGCTGTATCTTACAAGTAATTAGTATAAGTTTTTTAAAACAAGTTTCTATAATGAGATGTCTTGTTTAGCTCCAGCTGCTCTGTGATTATCCAGAGTAGATCAAGGGCTTAAAAGCATCCAGTTTACATCATTGTGCTGAAAAGTAAGGTTGTATTACTGCCTTTCATTTGGGGTGATAAGGTCTTCCCTGATTCTTGTAGTTTTGGCAATGGCACTGTCTTGCCTGTACCACACATGAGATGTAGACATTCACTTTTTTGTCTCCCGGTTAGTACACTTGGAATGGATATTCATTCTCTTATAGAATCATAGAATTGGCTGGGTTGGAAGGGACCTCAGAGATCATCAAGTCCAACCCTTGATCCACTACCGCTGCAGTTACTGAGTGCCACATCCAGTCTCTTTTTAAATATCTCCAGGGACAGAGAATCCACTACTTCCCTGGGCAGCCCATTCCAATGTCTGATCACCCTCTCTGTAAAGAATTTCTTCCTAATATCCAACCTAAACCTCCCTTGGCACAACTTAAGTCCATGCCCTCTTGTCTTGTTGAAAGTTGCCTGGGAAAAGAGCCCAACCCCCCCCTGGCTCCAGCCTCCTTTCAGGGAGTTGTAGAGAGCGATGAGGTCTCCCCTGAGCCTCCTCTTCTCCAGGCTGAACACCCCCAGCTCCCTCAGCCTCTCCTCACAGGACTTGTGCTGGAGTCCCTTCACCAGCCTGGTTGCCCTCCTTTGGACCTGCTCCAGGACCTCAATCTCCTTCCTGAACTGAGGGGCCCAGAACTGGACACAGGACTCGAGCTGTGGCCTCACCAGGGCTGAGTACAGGGGCAGAATCCCTTCCCTGGACCTGCTGGCCACGCTGTTCCTGATCCAGGCCAGGATGCCATTGGCCTTCTTGGCCACCTGGGCACACTGCTGGCTCCTGTTCAGCTTCCTGTCAATCCAGACTCCCAGGTCCCTCTCTGCCTGGCTGCTCTCAGCCACTCTGTGCCCAGCCTGGAGCTCCCCATGGGGTTGTTGTGGCCAAAGTGCAAAAGACTTTCTCTTGAGAAAGTCTATCGTAACCTGGGTGTTTACAAGATGTTTCCTAGGGCCACTTATCACCCTGACATCAGGCATTCAGAAGACTGGGTTGAACTTTCAGAGGCAAACTCTCATCAAAAGGTACAGGGCTCTTTTCTCTCCAGCCGTAATGGTAAAATTATCTTTAAAAACTGAGGAACCAAGCTCTTACAGATATCCTCCCCTCCTCCTTCCACCAAATGTATATGTTGTTATTTCTTTCCAGATTTCATCCTAAGGCTCACAGATTCTTCTCAAGTGTACTTCAGTATGTTTTCAGAATATGAAAAGGCCACAACCATTCAGCATAGAAGTTGAAACACAAGACAGGAAAGAACTTGCTATTTTGACTAATTATCTTTTCTGCTGACTGACCTTTGTATTTTCATAACTCATCAGACCCACCATTAAATACATTAGAGCATCACTCAGATTCTTTAAACATAATTTTTTTTTTGTGATAAGCATAAATTTCTTCCAGATGAGGAAGCTGTCTTTATGTCAAAGGCCTTCCCGTTGAAATGTGTTACGAAAACCAAAACATAAGCTCACCAGGATGTGAAAGGCATGAGGTAGTAAGAAGATGAATATAGTCAATGATATAAATATATTTTAATTATTTATAGCATTTGTATCTCATACATTTTGCTTGCGGATCTTCATCCTGTCCAGGGGTCTTACAAAGAAAATCCCACTCATATATCTTGTGACCCAACACAACAGAGAAATGCAACAAGTTGTTACTTACCTGATTCCTATAGCAGAGATGCTTTTCATACTAAGGCACAATGTGCACTAACTTTCCAAGCTCATCTGTGGAGAATGTCACAGAATTTTTAATTAGTCTTCATTTTGTTTGTTTTTGTTTTTTTCTTCCAGTGGAGAGGGCAAGAGAATAATGACAATCATTCAGAAACTACAAACTGCTTATGTCACACAAGAATGGGGATGTGTAGTTCTTTTCTGTCTTTATATTGTTCTATTGGGATGCTTTTGCAGTTAATGTGTCTTGGAATAAAAAAATAATGAAGAATAGAACTTTAATTGCCTGCAAATTTTTGTTTTGTGCATGAAACTCCCCTTCTTAAGTGGATGTTATTTTTTTGCTCTGTTATGGCTCAGTCTGGTAGAACATGGAGCATATGCACAGGAAAGAAATAAAATACAGATTTTTTTTTTAAGGAGTTCTAGATTAAGGAAATGCAAGATGACCCTTTGTGAACCTTGTCTACATAACACTTACCCAGACTATTTAGACTGCTTGGGGGTTCATTGTCCTATATTGTTCCAACCAATGAAATATCACTGCTGAAAGCATTGCCCATTTGTCATGAAAATTAAATATATTTACAGATCAACTGAAGAGAAACTTTGTGCTCTCAAGCAGCAGCCAAGTGTTCTCTTTCACCTGCTATGGTTTCAGTTTCTGAAGAAAAGTTTGGCTATCCTCAAGATACACATCTTCTCTCATATGATGAATGCCCATTCTCCCAGATAATTTAGTGGCCTAGTGTGTCTCCTTGACCTACTTAACAATAGGTTTGGCTTTTTTTTAAACTAGATGCTTCCTTTCTATGTTTATCTTACAAGTCTCAGGAAAGAGAGACGCCAGAAAGGCCTGTGTCATCCTGGATTCTGTAAAACAAGAAAAAAAAGGATTTAATTTGTAGGACTTTTTCTTAATGTCTTTTTGGACAAGTTTCTATTTGTGGATTTCCTTCCTATATTCTTCATAAGTCTTTTACTATGGTATTACTAGATTGACTACTGGTTGCACAGACATTTTGGTGCTATTGTGATGATACAGGATCACAGATGGGGTTCTGCTTGGTAAGCAGGGCTGGGCCAGGGATTCTGTTTCCTTGCCACGTCAGTCAATTAAAAGTTAGAGTAATCATCTGGAGCAATTGATGCAGAAAACTGCCCATTGGTGAGGAATGAATTCCAGTTATTCAAACGTGATAAGATTATGTTGCTACATGTATAATGATTGTCCTGCAGGGAGTTGTCAAGCTTCTCTGTTGAGCAGAGCAGCTCTCTGGAAACCTATTCAGTAGGTTTCCCTTAGGCAGTTTTAGGTCTGTGCTCAGTGTACAATGTGAGATGCAGCTATAACTTCATTCATATATATCCTATTCTGTCACAGAGACAGCACTTAAAAGAAGTTGACCTTAAACTTACACAGATAGCAGGACCTTTTTAGCTGGAAATAAAATACATTTTTAATTTTGATACTTTTTTTTTTCTGAAGAAAATCCTTCTGCATTTTTATACTTTAAGTAGTGCCTCCGAGACTTTTTTTTGCCTTATACATTGATTTTGCAAAGCAGATATGGATAATTATGATTATTGTTCCAGAATAGTATCTGATAAGTGAGACTGTCTCATTTTTTATCTCCTCCAGGGAAATGTTCCTGTGGCTATTTTGTGTCCATCATGAAATATTGGTATATATGTACTTTTATGTGTTTGAACTTAGCATATGTATTTATGCTTATTTAAACTTGACTGTACATTAGGATTATCACTTGTCCCTGGTCAAATAAGAACTCTAGTGAAACTAGGATTAAAAAACAGGGGTGCTGATATTGTGTCATTTAGTGGACATATTTGTCTTTTATATATGCTGTTTAATGTTTCCTTCAGTTATCCCTTGCTGGGGTGAAGGATATAGTTTGCATTATTTACAGGAGCGTGGTTACCCTCCAAACATGCTGCAGGGTTAATGAACATTACAGATTTTTAAACCCATGTCAAATTGTAATTCTTCTTCAGGCAGTGTAACAGAGCAGAAGAGTAAAGTTTGCTTTTCCTTTTCTGAAAATATGGTTCATAATTGTATAACTATACAGTTCAGCCACTCAGAAAACTGAAACATGTTTAAGCAGTCTGAAAGAGTACATCATTATGAAGTATAAAAAGAGTATGGCAAAAATCTATGTACAGCACTCTCACTCAGTGACTCCTGACATAATCATCCTGCTTATATAAATAGCTATTTGTATTGCCATCATAGAAAGAATTACTTTAAATAACTGAAATGTGTAAGTGCTTTGGTATTGTTCACAGTATTTTAAAGATGTATTTTCTTAAGAATTTGAGAATCTGATGATTCATGGTGAACACTATTCCCTCTTGGGGCACTGGATAGATTAAGACATTTCCATATGATGATATTAACTTTATGAAGACAAAGAAATTAATAAATAAAAACATGCTGACCATCGTCCAATTCATGTTCAGGTGATTGCATTCACTGTGAGGAGCTTATGACAGTTTTGGTTGGAAAAGGTTGATTGTTATGGAAGGGTATGTCCACTAGATGTCATTCATGTAATCTAGTTTTCGTTGCAGTCTTTTATTTCTGAGGAGATGGTAGGATGGTAGGTACAGATTATCAGCATTATTAGCTGCTTCTGTGTATGCAGTGCTTTTGAATATACATGTGTGGGATGTTACCAAATAATATTCTGATTGTCTCTGTGATGGTTTGATGTACCTTTTAGTCTAGAACGTCTGTCTTTACATGGTTTTGCTTACAATTATACCTAAGAGCACCAGGCTGAGTTGTATGTAGCCTCTTGTGCAAGGAGAGACACGAGTATAGGAGTAAGGATGTTGCACTCTCCTCCTCGAGGGAAGTTCTTTAGAAAAGGGAATATCTAATTAGGAAAGATTGCTCAAATTTCATAAGCTTACACAAGTGGTTTTATATACTCACAGGTCGTAGCTGTAGAGCTGTTCTTACAGTATTTGATTTGTGTCACTCCATTAATGTCTGAGGCATTTCAAATAGAATCACTTAAATCAAGCTTAAATTAAGTATTCTGTGTGTGTACAAATGAAAGGTGCACCTGACCATTCAGCTGAGGGGGTTGGTAGGATCTGCACAGTTATTAGCAGAGTGCTTGCACCCCCTGCTTCCCTCCCCCCCTCTTTGTAGTAGGACATGTGTTACTAATTGCTACACAGCTCTGGGGAGCCAGATCTATATATTCCTTGAAGAGCAACTGCTGCAGCACTGGCCTGTGCTCTTTCCCACTTTCCACTCAGAGTAGCTACAGTAAAATTGGAAGCTGGAGATCACAGCTTCCTCCAACCTCCCTTTCCCCTTCCATATGGAATAAAGAATTTTTCTGCCCTGTGTAGTCAGCCAGAGGGCAGGATGGGAAAGTGATAATCCTCTTGGAATGAGTACTTGTATGAAAAATGATAAATGCTGCATTGCATGGGGATTAACACTTGCTTATGAACTTGCTTTCAGTGGAGTGATGCTTCTCTTTCAGCAATGTGAAGGTTCACTGTACTTGTAGACCTGATTAAGAACCTTTACCACTGTTCAGCCAAAAGGCAAGCATCTGCCACCAGAACATAATAATGTTTAAAACTGTTTGTTGTTTGCATATTGTCCTAAAGAATGTAAACCATTTACCTACATATAGCATTTACATCCCTGGAAAAATATTTGTTCCCCGCAACTTGTTGCAACATTTTTCTTTCTCTCACTGTGAGAATTGCATTTCTCTTAATATTTAATGCATCTCCTTGCGATCTGTGCTTTGTCACCATGAAACTCAAACATGGCTATCCAGAGGTTAATGAATGTAGTTTCTATTCTGTTTTGTTTTGCTTTGGTTTTTGTTGTTGTTTTTTGTTTTTCGGTTTTGTTTGTTTGGGGTATTTTTTTTGTTTTGTTTATTTGCTTTTGATGGGACAGTCAATCCAAAATATCCTGGACAAATGTTCACAGCGTGGGTCAATCTGTGAGTGGAGTTTATGAAGCTTGTTTGGCATCTCAAGATGTATTTGGTATTGGGTACTAATTTGTAAAGATTTAGTGTGGAACCTGATAGCATTTTACAGGATGACCCATTCTTTTCACAGTGAGCTGACACGTTATGTAAATTTGGCCCTTCAGTTAATTTCCAAGTACTGATGTATACTAATAAATTTGGCATGGGCTATATTGTTTCCTCTAAAAATATTACATGACTGCCAAAATAAGCTTAGCTCCACTGGAATAACAGGTGTGGTCCTCCAGTACCCAGGCACCTTCTGGGAATTTAATTGGAAGGGTAGCATTTTTGAGAGAGCTTCTGTTCTATTTTTAAAAGTGGCATATGTAGTTTAGAAGTCTCAGTCCTGTTGCCTTACTAATACATTTAAATTTAAATGCTAAGTCTACAAGTGAAAATAATCTTTAATGTGCAATACTTCCTAACTTTGTTTCTTGTGCTCCTTGCTACATACAGATACAATGTTGCACAATGCTAAACCAGGTATTTTTACCATTACTCTCACTAATACAACTTAATGGTAAAAAGAGTGAGAAATTTTAACATAAAGCTTTGTCTATTATTAAGTCCCTGTTACTACCAAGATTGTTTTGATTTGCTTACAAAGCAGAACTTTTGCTACAAGACTTGAATTCAGTTGTATTGAGGAGTGATAAGGGTGAAGGTGGGACAAATTTTTTAAAAGAAATGTCTTAACAAAACCATACTTCCTGGCCATCACCTAGAACACACAATATTTGCTGACTGGAATTTACTTTTATAATGTAAGTTAAGCTAGAGAAATTGATCTTACATCTGTATCCTCAATGGGATCTCAACCAGTTTTATCTGGTCAACACCCTTTCTTTTTTTCACTTACATCTAGGATATTTTTACAGATTTTTTTCCTGACTTCCTCTTTCCCAGAAGTTTTGAAATACTTGCCACATTCTTCCTTAGTTAGTGCTCCATGCCCAGAGTGGAAGAGAGGTAATTCCATTTTCAATGAGGAAGATAGAGCCTGCATTTAGGAAAAGGAAAGGTTTTTGGCTACGTAGTTAGTGATGCATTATGCCAGTTGGTTGCCACATTGTCCATAGCAAGTTTTTACACATATAAAATAAATGTAGACCTCATCTACAGTGTTCACCTTTCTGTTTTGTGTGAAGGCAGCTCATTCCTGTGTTCCCCAAGGTTATAATTTTAAAATTCTTGTATTTTTTTGTACTCTGACATGATTTCCACTTCATACACCTTTCCAAGTGGTGTGTCCAGATCTGGTGAGTGCTTTAAGTGAGTTCTTCATGTTCTTGAGTACCATGAAGAGCTTTCAAATGATACTAAGATACCTGAGAATATTTTGCTTATGTTTTTTAATATCAAAATGCTGTATGTCCTTCTTTTCAAGTGTTCTGCTGTCAGGCTAGGAGAACAGCACAGCAAATGCCTAAACTTTGCTGATTAGTTACCAGCTACAACTTCAGTTTGAATAATTAATAAAAAGTTCTTGGGGTTGCTTTGTTTGTGTTGTATGACTATTTTTTTGTTTCAGCATTGATACAGAATAGTTAAACTGATGAATCTCAGTCCAGTGAAACCTGAAGAAGGGCAGTCACTCAATGCTGGAGTGACCTCTCTATCTAAGATAGCAGCAGCCAAAGCAATTGTCTAACTATGATCTCAGTTTATGCCAGTTACACCAAATTTAGGGTGCTCAAGTTTTGAGTAAGTACGCCAATATGTGGGTTTAATGAGCTTTTACACACTAGTTCTGCATCATTATTAGTTCTTTTCCTGGGAGTTTCTAGGTAGATGAAGTCTGAGATTCCAAAAATTTGTTTTGTAAGGATATGGAATAATCAGTCTTGTATTTTGTATTTTATATTTTACATTTTAGGAAGCTACAGGGTAAAGAGTAGATGGTAAATTATCTTTGAAAGGCTATTCTTTGCTAGATAAAAATAATAATAATAATTAAAACCAAGCACATAGTTTGCTGTCTCATTGAGTTGCAGTTAATTAATAATACTTATGATTCTGCATTGGAACAATCCATTTTTATGTGGAATGGCCCTAAAGATAAACAAGTAAGAACCTGATGTGGCTTGAAGTAGAGAAGCACTAGCTGAATCTAAGTAACATGGATAAAGCCTAACACAAAGACAAGGAATAGAAAATAATATAAACACCAGCATTAGTCTCTATGATAATGTCTCTTCTAAACAGAGAGAGTTTTTTGACCTTGTCAAATTTGTCTTTGGCATATGTGGTTGTGATAGTGGCTAGAGAGTTTTGACCATGAATAATAGTTGTAACAATGCAAGAAAGCCTTTTGTACTTTTGTACTCAAGTTATTAACTTAGCTCACTGGGGCAGAGACTGCATTTTAATTTAGCTTGAGACTTAGAACAATGGACCCTGAGTCTTATTTTAGTGCTTCCACAAAACCACAAATAATTTTTTTCTCCTTTGTGTACAAGCTTAGAGTATTTTATTTTATTTGAGGGTTCTAAATATGGAAGTGAGGTGGGGGATGAGAAGTAAAAATGACCATCTCATGACTTTCAGAATAACGAAGGAATCTGAGATTTGTTTACACATAAAATGTTTACTCAATATGAACAGCAAAGAAGGCCTCAGGCAGGAACAGAGTGCTGTTTATTAAGAATCTGATCAGGTAGCTCATTTAAGAGAATGTTACTAGAGATACCTCTTATCACTCGTGCATAATTATGCTATCTTTTCAATCTTACATTTTCAGACTCCTTGGAGATTGATAAGTAATTTTATTTCCTGCCATTTAGCAATTTTAAGTAATAATGATTAGGAGAAAACAGTTAAATAGTTTATTTTCTAAAGTACCAGGTGCTGAAAGCAACTGAGAATATTGGTGGCTTTTATCTTGGTTTCATATGAATCTTGTGTAAGCTTCTTCATTAAACTTACATTAAGCATGTAAGCCTTTGTCAGATTAAAAAAGATAATGACAAAGATTTGTGCTCAAGAAACTGGAATGATACTTAGTAATGTAACTCTACATTTTCTTGCAAAATAGCTATATTATTTCTGGTTTGGATGCTTGTTGAAACCTCATTTAATGTGATGTAGCTTTTTGACTGAGTGCTCCAAATCAATTTTTAATACAAGGGAGAACAGTTTCTTGGAACTACCAGATCCAGATTGCAGCACAAAATAGAGTGATGGTTATTCTAGAATTTCTACTTCTGTGTTCCCTATCAGAGTTCTATGTGTTAAGATTTGACTCCATCTATTGTGATTTGAGTAGGACACTTGTGTGTGTCCCCTCCTCTGTCTGTAAAAGAGCTGACCTCTTCCTTTATTGCCATTCTTCAGGGTATGACTGCATGGCACTGAACAGTGTAATGTGAAAGTATGTGAATTAGTTGTATGGGTCTATCCCTTCTCAATGTAAGATTGTGTTTAAGAATATTGCTCTCCACAGATATTTGCCTGACTTGTTCTGGAACCCCACAACCCCCTGGGCAGTTAATTTTAGTGCCTCACTATTTGTTATCTCCATGGCACACAGGGCAAAAAGCGCTTAAATCCCTGCTAGTCAGAGTAAGATCAGACATTAAGAAAATCTTTCTAACAGAGAAGCTGGATTCCTTCCTCCTTTCTGTAGTCTTTTATGACCTTATGATCTGGTATGTCTCAGTCTTCCCTAGGCTAACCATTCCTAGTTTGCTTAGTCTTTCCCCTAAATTCATGCTTTCCAGAATGTACTGCTATGCTCTCTATTTTATTTTTGGAACATGTTTTTGTGGCATCCAGAATCAAATGCAATACATTACTCTAGCTCCAGTGTTACCATCTTGACGTACAAAAAGGTTACTTCATGAAACTTGGGGGTTCTACATTCTGAAATGTCACTTCAATGTTACTCTGCTGTTGCAAAGGAACCTTTGTTTAATTCATGTTCAGTTTCTGCTTCTTGAATGAGAAATTAAGAATCAGAATCAAGAATCTTGAATCATGATTCTTGATCCTTTTGTCTTATATGGAAATTATTCACATGAGTGAATTACTGATGCCTAGTTCTAGAACCTCTCAGTTGATTCTCTTTGTTGAATTTCACCCTCCTGCTTTTAGACTTCATCTCTCAGTTAGTTGCAAACATTTTCAGTTCTATCCAGTTTGTTCAGTGCTTTCAGTTCCTTCTAGTTTTGTAGCATCTTCAAGTTTGATGTACATACTTTTTTTCCTCAGTATCTGGGTTATTAATGAGAATATTGAAAAGAAAGAAAAGATCCATGAACAATTGATAGCATTTTTCGTGTTGACAAATGATTCATAATTCCTTTGGGTGATATCCAACCTGTTGGTAGCCCCATTTCTCACATGACCTTATTTAGGTTGGTACTCCCCTTCACGGTAGTCTGGTGAGAAACATCTAAGTCAATTTACTGTACTTTGATAGTCAATATTGGCTACTATCCATTCTCTGGCTGCTTTGAGGGGATATAAGAGTGTCTTTCTGTAAATGAGTGCTGACATATACTTTGACTGATTTTATTCTTTTTTAATCCTCTCACTGGGTTTGCACATTTCCAAGATCGAGTATCTCACTTCTATCCCCAAGCTACCAGTGTGCAGCCTCCTCAGACTCTTCTGAAAGGATTCTAAAAGAAACCTTAGCTGGTCATGACACCTGAAAACTTGAGTTTTCAGAAGTACTTTCTCACCAGGGCTTTTTCATAATCTAGCCCAGTTATCACCTGTGTATTGCCCTGCTGATGTGCCACTGTGTGCTAAGGAGTTTACAGCCTATACGTTTTATAGCTCATAGTGGAGTTGGTAGGTATTATTTTAATGCAAATAATAAGCAATTATAATAGTGACAAAGAGCTTACTGTAAACATTAGGCCAAAGGTCTGTGCTTGGAGATTGTGAATATTCTTACGAATCATGAGGGTCACGAGTTAGTTTCAGATGGCACTGATTACTGTGCTGAGCATCGTCTGAAGATTTAATTACTCAAATCAAATTTAGTCCTTTAAAACTAGAAGTTCAATATGACTTTAAGGGCATGTAAAACCTGTTGATTACCTTCTGTGCTAGGAAGCTATTTCTCCTGGAAATAGAAGTTACAATAATAACCTCTTGAGGACTGTGTCAGTTACAGGTTTTAGGTAAAATAAAAATCAAGCATGTGATGAATTTAAACAAGGAGACACTGGAATGACAGCATGTTTACCATAAGATAGAACTTTGTGGGAACAGTGTTCTGATATTTTAAATATTGACAGATGTACCATTTATCTTCTTGCATTGTATTAAATTAATATATCAGGTCCTCAAAGTCATGAGTGGCATACTAGTAATACTCAAAATTCATAAAAATTTGATGTCTTCTGTGTCCATTTACCAGTCTTTTCCCCTGCCTTTTTTTTTTTTTTTTTTTTTTAAATGTATTTTGAGTTCCAAAAACTTTAATGGAAATGCTTTAATGGAAACAGGGAGAGGACATCTGACTCCTTCAAATAATCACCCAAGTTGACTTGGCATTGTGCTAGGCTTTGTGTTTTTCTGGCCTCCATGTTAATAAAAACCTACTCAGTTATTTGTTTGTTGCATCTTTGGTTTTAGCTCCTTGAGGGAATCAACACCCCGTTCTTGATTTAGTGAGACTTTGCTGTCCAGATGTAAATGGTATTTTTTTCAGTAATATATATTGGATTCATGAGACTCATTGGTAATGTATCAACTCATCAGGACCTGGAAGGGAAGGCAGCTTCTCTTTCAAGCTCCAAAAATCCTGAAAAAGAAAAATACTGATAGTTTTTGCTTTAGAGCATCTCATGGCTTTTAAGCCAACCTTGTGATTTTTGGGAGATCTGAGTGATTTTGAGTAAGTGGCTTGGCATAATGGAATAATTTAGTGTACCATCTGCTGTAATTCCAGCAAGAGATGCTTCCCTTGACATCCCTACCCTGAAAATATTTCTGATAACCCTGCTTCTAAGCTCTGCACTAAAGGCTGCTAGAGAAAAACCTCACATCCGCTATATTTAAAATGCTATTCAGATCCATTGTAGTTGTTGTTCTGATGCTGCACTCCAAGAATGTCTTAAAACATATATGTAAAAAAGTTGTAAGGAGAATTAGAAATACTGCAGACTCAATGTCTCCAGAACTATTATGAAAGTGGCTGCACTGGAACTGACAAACAGTTGGTGATTGAGTAATGGTATGATGGCAGTTTTAGCTCAGGCAAGAAAGATGCTGTGTTTGCCACATGTGAATTAATATAGTGCTGCTTTTTACTGTTAAGGGATTAGCACAATTTTATTATTATTATTATTATTTTAATATTTGAAGTAGAAAAGACTAGGAGAATAGATGAACCCACATTGTAGACAGCTGCTTTTTTGAGCTGATGAGCTAAAAATCTGCTATAGCTGGGAAGCATCAAATCTGAAATTTTAACTCTTCCAATGCATGTGGTAGGACTTCTAAAATGCCAGGCAAGTGTTATGCCCTCCAGCCAAGTAACCAGAAAAGGGACAGGAGGCAAGAATATCTGCATGCTGTTTGGACTGGGCTCTCCTGTTCATCAGTAGTTCGCATTGTAACAATTTTTTTCCAGTGCAGTTCTGAGTGCATACCTTATGAATATCAACCACCAACAGAAAATAAAATTTGAAAAATGTTGGAAGATGTTTGAAAAAGTTGGAAAATGCTGGAAGTGATAATCTGAGTGCCAGCAGATAAGAATTTCTTTTTATCATTCTAGTTTTCTTTTTTTTTTCATTATATGTGTACTAAAAATTAAGAATAAACTCAGAGGCAAACTATAATTTTTTTCTTTACTTCTGTAAAAATCCATAAGGCCAATATTTGATATTCACTTATAGAACATACCTTGCTGCAAATGGAAATTAAGCATTAAAAAACAGTGAATTGATTGTAAAAACCTCTTTACAATATGTAGGGAATATACTTTATAAGAGATCAAATTCTTTATCATTGTTCATGAAACTACATGTAATTGATTTTATCAGTTTTCATCATACTGCATTGAGCTGTATCACATTACATCACATGTAAGTAGTAAGGGAAACATTCTGAATCCCTTTTAGATTAATTAATTAATTAATTTATCAGTTCATTCTGCTAAAAGTACCTGGTTCCTAGAGCGAGGAGGAATATATGGACCACAGCATCATATTCAATTCTCTAGGAAATTAAGTGTGTGGAAAAGCAACCACAAAAGTTTGCCTAGCTAGGAAGTAGCTTGTGCACATTGAGGCTATAGTGATCAGAAAAGGAAATTGGAATATTGTGTGACTATAATCTATTGTTTGACATCCAGTGCCTGCTCCTGCATAATTTACTTTCCTCTTTTGGTCACCTGACTGAAGACATTAAGTGGGCCACAGGGTAAGCCAGGAAATTCAGCTCTCTGCTTTCCAAGTCCAAAGCTCAGTTGTTTCCCCTTCCCCCTTCCCCCTCCCTCTTTTTTCACAGCTGGTCAGCACATGCACAGTAATTGCTTAGGCCAGGTAGGGCAGATATGGAAAGATACATATGGAGCACATGCAAATCTGCACTTAATTTTGGGAATGCAGCAAAGAGGGTGAAGATGAACTAAAGCAAGATTTCTTTTATGTTTAAGGTTTCTAAAACTGTAATAATAAAAAAAGAGGCAACAAATTCACTTTATAGCCTTTCCTTTTCTCTACTACTACTAACTGAGTGGTTTTGGGATTTTGCCAAAATATTACACATTGCTCAAGAAGATTACAAAGAAATCCCAGACATGCACTAGAGAGCTATTAAATTTAACATTTCTAAAAGATATTTTCAACAGCTAAGTACTTGTTAGAACATTGTTTTCCCCAACTTTCAAAAGTTACCACAACCCAGTCACAGATAAGGACTTCCAGCTTTTTAATTGATATATAAATTGATTTTAAAACCAAATCCACTACATTTCCGGTAGTAAAGGAAACAGAGACTCTTCAGTTTGGTTTGTCCTTAATTTAAAAATCATGTTCTCAGGAAATCCTGCATAATTATTTTACGTAAACAGGAAAAGTAATTATTTGCTTGGGGCGCTGTTTGTTTGGATGTGGGTGTGCACAAAGATAGTGTAGTTTCTAGAACTCAATGTGTTAACAAAAGTACTTTAGAATAAAGGAAAACACATTCCAAATAAGGCAATTTTCTGTCTGGACATAGGCAGGCTAATATGAGGGGCTTTAAAATGACTGATTTTTTTTTTCTTTATATGTTCTTACTGCTTCTCTCATTAATTTCATTAATGAGAGCGAGGAAAGATAAAACAACGACAAATTTGTAGTAAGAATATCTGTACATTCTTTTTCAGGTGCCTTTTCCCTTGTCTTTAATGTTGCTCTTTGTCATCTGGAACTGAGCAAATTATATAAAGCTATTGTAAAAATGCTGCAGGATTTCAACCCTCACATACTTCTCTTCTCTCACCCCCTCAAGGCCCTAAATTTATTTTTGCCATTTGTAATAGTTCAGTTAAAGGTTGAACTTCCCCTTCTGCTCCTTGTGAGCTTTTCTGATTTCACTTACTGTTTGAACAAGATATATTGGACTTTGTTTTCTCTAGAGTTAGTGTGAACTCTACACTTCTTCACACTGTTGATTTTGTTTTCAGTTTGAAAATAGCGCTACACAATTTGAGTATAAATTGTACAGTAAATAGGCTGGGATTTTTGTGTGGGTGGAAACAATCTGTGGAGTTATTGCAGAAGTTGAACCCTCTTTAGTTATAAAACTTTTGAAAAAAAAAAAAAAAACGGAGATTTTTGAGGAACTATTTGTGAATTATTTTTTTTAAACCAGGATGTGATTCAGACTATTATTTAACAGGAGGACTCTACAACCTCACCAAATGCAGAGAAGAATGAAGTATGGGAGCAGGTGCATGCTTACTTTATTTGGATTTGTTTGTGACATTTTTTTGAAAGTTTAAAGTTCAGTATATCTGTCTAACAAACTGTGGTCATGAATGGTCAGAGCTGCATGGGAAAATTGGAAGAAGTGATTGTCTTAGCAGAAATTTTAACACTGAAGTTGCTCAGAGAACATAGTTTAAAGTGGAAAGTCAGGTTAGTTTTTTGTTTTCTCAAGGGGAAACTGAGAGTTAATATTTTAACAATGATAGGTATTTCTTTGTAGTCTTAATACAGGGGAACAGATTTATTCAGTAATCATTCTAAAAGGCATTTTAAGAATGTTCACTCAAAATAGTAATTCTTAAGTGACTATGTTGCAGTGAGAAATGCTTTGTGTGTTACATAGCTACACGCAGGAGGACTTGCAGTGGAAGGGTATTCTCAGGAGCATGGAATACAGTTTGAAATGGTGAAGTCATACTTGTGTTAGATTAAGAACATATTTACCTCTTCTAGGTACCTCGAAGAGGTAAGCAGGTTAAGCTACTACAGAAAATTCCCCCCAGCCCCCTTTTTTCCCCTCTTGTATTTATTTATAAGTGCTTATTCTGCAAACTCCCATTGCATGTTGCCATTTCTCCCATGTGATTCGGGAGTGGAGCTTGAATCTGATCCTGAATTCTTAGTACACTGATTTGGAGGAAGTGGTAGTCATTCTTTTTCATATGTAAGGTCAGGTTAACCTTTTTTTCCCTTTTCAAACATTTTTTTTAATTCTCCATACTTTGATTTTTGTAGGTATTTCTATTATTTTTGAAGAGAAGTTGTTTTGGTCGATAATGTCAGTGGGAGTAGGATGCATGTGTTATACAAAAACACAAATTTTATGCCGAATCTTTGGATACAATTCCAAATGGAGGTCTAGTTACCTTCTGGGTATGTTTTATGTGTTTTTAAGCATTGTAGGCAAATTTGGGCTATACTCAGTTTGTATTTTATGTAAGGAAATGTTAGGACTTGCAGGGAGAAAAGGAAAAAACATATGTCCAAAATATTTGTTATGAAGAGTTGAAAAGCCTGTACCATTCCTTTGATTCAAAAATGTTAGCTAAGAGAAGAAATCTGTAGGCTAGCATTGCTATCTGTGTTGGTAGTTTACAAGTGGGAGTCTGGAAGAGTTGTTATTTAATGATATTTTCTGCAAAATAAGGGACCATAATCACTTGAACTTTGATGCTTTTTTATTTATTCTTTGTGGGCACTTAAAAGAAACATACCTGTGCAGTTCTTTATCATTAGAAGTATTGCACTGTCACTATTCTTGGGAAATTCTTGAATACTTAAGAGATAACAAACCATGTTTGCTTCTCATCTTTTGACCACTGATAATTGTATTTTTCTTGTGCAAATTACTTGTATCCGTAGAGCAGCAGCCATTTGCTGCATTAGCCTTAGGTTAGACAGGAAGACTGTAAATTGTGATGTTATAAATTGTTTAGAGTTACTGTGTTTCTAGTAGTATGTTTATAAAGGTCTTAATAGATCTAAGGCCATACTTTGCAAAGATTTCATTTGGTTTATAGATAGAGATAGTTCTTTTTTATAGTCCACAATCCCCCTCCCCCCCACACCCCCCATTTATTATTCTATACCCTTCCCTTTTTTATCCTATTTTTTAGAAGTCATTAAGAAATAACAACTTTTAGCAGCTATTGCCAAGTATGTGCTTTCTTCCAAACAAGTGAAGCTTATAGTTTGTGAGAAGCAGCAGTTCAATCCACCCCTCAAAATTTGATGTAAATCTTCCTGTACACTTTACAGGGTGCTTCAGTAAGCCCAGGCCCCTAATTCTTGCAAGCAGTGCTGAGCTTTCTATCTTGGAAAACTCCCCTGAAGAGAAGCTGCTTCTTGAATTCATTCTATCCATCATCATGGTCTTTCAGTTTATGGCTGTTCCAAATAAATTCAGTATCAGCTACTTGAAGTAGCAAGTCTCCCATGTCTTCTCCAAGTTTGACACCTCATACTTCAGCGAATATTTTCTATAAACAAATGGAAGAGAAACCAAGTCCTCACATTTATTTTATATTTTAATTGTAATTTTCTTCATTATACGTACTTTGATGAACTATTTGCCTAGACTCACGGGTGGAAAAATAAACCAAAAAATAGTTTAAATAAAATTAATTTCTGCGGTGATAAAAGCTTTGTGGTATCACATTTTCACTGGCAAAACTTATTTTACTTGCAGCAAAATTGGCAGAAACTACTGCAGGCAATTACAGGCTTCAATTCATCAAGGTACTTAAGCATATGTCTAACTTTAATTGAGTGAGTAGTCATTTGACTTCAGGGGATTAATCACATTCTTAAAATTATATATATGCCTAAGTAACTTGGTGAATCAAGGCAATAGTGACTATTTTAATAGAATGTTGGAGACAGACAAGCAAGTGTAACCTGTGTTGAAAATGTTCCTTGATTGCTGTTTTTTAAATAATAATTTTAGCGGTTTTATTTTTTCTGTACCTTAATAAAATATCACTGCTCAGTAAATATATATAGTTTGGTGTTCTTCTATGGACAGTACTTCTCTACCCAAAGAGCAAACAATCTCTTAATAAACATGGACTGAACCTGTGGAGGGCTGTTATGATTGCTCTCATGTAAGTTAAATGCATTTAATAAATTATTGTTTTATTTTACAGGGCAGCAGCCCAGGGGCATGAGTACTGTACATTTCCTGACAACTGTTGTTTGTTAAATTTGCTAATTTGATTTACAGACATGGTACATACCATGACTAGTTTACATCAAGAATCATACAGATTTTTCATCTAATGAGTTTTCTTAGATATTTATTCTTCTAAGAGATTTTATGTTTTAAAGATGTATTTCACTAGATAATTCTGCCTCAGACTCTCCTTCAAATGTTCTGTGTGAAGGTTTAACAATCAGTGTGGTACAAATTTGTTTTAAAGGTGCAATGAGATAATAATATTCAGAAGAATAACTGTTGACCAGAAAGAAACACAGGAATGTGCAGTGGACTGTATCTAAGAATAGCCAACTTACATTACTTGCGCTTTAAAAGTGGAACATAATTTTAGGCAAGGGTTTGTAGAAGGGACATTTACGTAGCTTGAAAACCTAGGCTTTTGTTCTTATATGTATAAGAGGGATGAGGTTTTGTTCAGTCAAGTTATTTTATATCAAAATAAAAGAACTGATGAAGAATAAAGGTAAATTTAACTGCTGTCATAATCATTGATGCTTCACTGCTTAAGCAGAAACACCTCTTGTCTTACAAAGAGGAGTAGGTACTCCTATGTCTAGTGGAAATAGAGATGTTTGCTTAGCTTTGAACATCTTTTTAGTTTGTTTAGATTTTACTTAGCTTTGTTTCTTCTTTCAGTACACTCTGACTCTTTCACTATAAAATTGCAATCAAGTATCTATTATTACCACAGTATATCAGAAGTAATAATCTACATTATGTTTATTTTACTACTTTGAGAACTGTATTGCAGGCTACAGATAGGAAAATTATTTTTTGCTAGAGGATTCTGTCATCCAGACTTACAAGTCAGTACATTTTACTTTTTCCTTTAACCTATAATACCTCAAGCAGTTGAATTAAGTGTATGATTCTTTTATTATTATGGATGAGTTTTAAATGGGTAATTGTATTGCTGTGATTTTCCCGATTTAATGACATCCTGTAAAAATCTGATTATTTACAAAAAGCAGAAAAATGGTGGGCTTAAAATTCTGTCCACTGTTTTTGAGAACTTGTCAAAGTAGCATCAATAAAAGCTACACAGAGCAGTCTTAGGAAACAATAACAAAGACTGGTTATTTGAAAAGAATTTTTTTTGGTTATGCTAAAAACACCAGTAGAAAGCAAGAAATATCCATAAGTGGAAGTGAGTGTATCCAGTTTATCAGCTGACCTCTGATGAGGTTATAAAACCAAAAATTTGGCATTTACATTTCTGCTTATTGGCTAATGGGAGCAAACAGCTACTATTTTTTCTGTTAATGAAGGGAATATGACCCCGGTGTACAGGAAGGAGGAAATGAATAGAAAAGGGATGAGATTTACGTATCTACTCTAGATAAAGTACGCTTGATAACTCCTACAACACCAGTTCTTTTCAGTTACAGCTTCTTGTTGCCTTCTGCACTGCCAGAAATTAACTGGACAGAATGCTGTGGAGCTCCATAGCAGATGCATAATTGAGAAGCTGTGTTATTTGTGTGGAAAAAACCCTACATAAGACATAATCAGTTTTACTGTTTACAGAAGACTTACAATACTTACACTTTTTTAGGGATAGCCAAAATTCTTTCTCAGAAGCTTCTGCATATATATTGAAATAGCTGCTGGATTGGAAGGTATTTTATTATCTCACTGATATACTAGGACATGTTTAAGAGGAGGATAGTGAGAGTTTGATGTGTTAGAATCTTGAAGTGAGTATGCAATGATAAAATATGATTAAAGCTGCTGATTAAATGTATGGATAAGATTTTTAAAACAGGAAAATTTATTTTTCTGTTGTCCTATCGTCTGATATCCTGTTCCATTTCACATAAAATGTTGCCATCTCTCTGCTTTTGAAGTTCTCTTGAGACTAATTTAGTAGGATGATATTTATTATATGCTGTCACATCACTCATTTAAGGTACTGAGGGGTACTCCCTGTCTTGTTAAAGGAACAAAACTGCAAAGTAATGCTTGCAAGTTGCCCTTTGAAGGATACTGGTAAATCCATGTTGTCTATTTATAGAGGTGTATAAACCCCAATTTTATATAGAGAAATATCTGCTGAAAAGTGCACTGTAGGCTCCTTGAGTAGCGATGGTCAGTCAGGCTTGTTTTTTCCTTGAACTGCAGTAATGTGAAAGTGATGGAAACAGATTTCCTCGTATTCATTATTACAGAGGTGAACTGGGCCAAGCCTAATTGGAAGGCAATACTGAAATACAAGGAAAATTATAAAAAATGTAACTAATGAGCAGTTCTTACTCACTGATGGAAGATTCAAAGAGCCAAACTGGAACATGTGAGCAAATAAATCATTTTCCCTGATTTTGAGTGTGTTTTCTAACACACTGTTATTTTTTGGATGTACAAAGTATGAAAGAAAGAAAAAATAAGCAAAAGTAATCAAAAATAAAGAAAAAAATGACAAATCTGAATGAATAATGTACTGTTTTTAACAGTATAACTATTAAAAAACCCACACCTCAGTACCTAGAATAAGGATTCCTTCAATACATGCAAATATTGAATTCTTTTTGGTTTTTACTATGTGACTGTTTTTTTTTTTTTTTTTGGGGGGGGTTTTTTGTTTGTTTGTTTGGTTTTTTGTTTGTTTTGTTTTTTGTTTTGGTTTTTTTTTTTTTTTTTTTTTTTTTTTTAATTTTCAATTCTTTCAGTGATTCAAATGATTCTGAATTATAATATGTATTCCAGTGGGAGGAAACCTGTAATTCTCCTGGGGCTGTGAAAGTGCCACATATATTCAAGCTTTTATTTTAATGCCAGGAATTGAAAAATAGCATATAAGATAAACTCCTTTGCAAACAGGTGCTTCCCAAAGTTTGTTAACTATATATGTGAAAGTAAAAAGTGCAGTTGTAAGTTAAGGAGTATTGATAGATTCCCAACCATGAGGGATTTCTGAAGTATTGCTTCTGTGTGGTGTAGAGTAAATACTATTTTTTCTTTTATTTGCAAAATGAGGTGACTCATTGACTAATGCTTCAAAGCATTCTCCCATGTGCCATCTGGAGCAATCCACACTGTAAACCTTGGCTGCTTAGTCAGAGCTGTGTGCAATGACTTTTTTTAACTTCAGGTGTGGTCCTTGTATTGCATACAAGAGCTGTAGGAAATTCTCTGTCTAGGTGGAGCTGGGGCTCCAAGTCCTAAAGAGTTTATTTAATCTTCAGAGTAAGATAACATAGTGGTTTCTCACACTATGAATTTCCATGGTGGACTTGTTGATTGACCACCACAGGATGGCAGGGGGGGATGTGGAAGTGATGTCATGGCAGAAACTATTACAACCCTTTGAAACTGAAGCAGAAAATGAAGGAAACTGCTTATGTGAAGAAAAGTATACAGCTGGAAAGAAACTATAAATGTTAGAATAATGTATCTGTATACACCCATTAGTGTTGGACATCTTTGCACAGAAGTAGCAAGGATGTATCTCCACCAATATTGGTTTCTTAATCCCTGTAATTCTTTAGTCATTGGCTTATATAGCCTGGTTTCATTTCACTGAGAGTATGTGAGGGGTGAATTAACAAAAATATTCCATTAAATGTAGATATATTCATTCACTTAAAAAGCATAAAGTGCAAGGAAATTCAAATTCAAAGCTATTTCTGAGTTACAAAAACATTTTTCTAAAAAGTAAAACCATGTATCTTTTTTGTTGATGATTTTATAACTTGAAAAGATTCTAATTTAAACCAAATTAAACTTAATGAATCCTTGTGGACTAAAACTTCCAAAGGTTAGGTTTAAGCCTTTTTTTAATTAAAAAAATTACCCTATTTTTTTAATGGCTGAAGTGAAGAATTGCATACTTCTGAAAAAGAGGTTTGAAGTAAGGCTACTGAAATCCTTCAAGGCAGTGTTAGTGATGTATGCTTGTGTGAATGGTTAGTAAAAAATGAGTCTTGTGTGAAACTGGCATCGATCAAAAGTTAATTGAAAAATAATTTCTAGATTTCTGATTAATGATTTATAGCATTTTAAAATTTAAAATCAGTTTTCAAGTCCAGCTTCTTTATCTAGTAATGGTACTAAACAAAAGTGCTTTGGTACTAGATTGTTTAGATACTACTTGGTCCTTAAACCATACTGACTTGGCCCAAAGTAGTACAGACTTTTCTGAAAGCCCCTGACCTATTTTCTGGATATCTAATTATTGTTATCAGTCCTGAAGTGTGCATTCATTAGTTATGGCAATATTCATATTCTTATGAATACCATATTCTTATGATACCACTTGTTGTGGTATCCTGCCTTATTATTGGGAAGTTTTAACATATGGGTGAGATTATCTACGTGTATGTTTGCTTGTTTTACCAAAAGTTTAGTGTAACACTAACAGACACACACTTTTTCTCCTGCTGGAATCAGTTTGTACACTTGTAAGAACAACTCTCTGAGTGCTACTTGCTGTGAGTGTACATTCTCAAGAGCTAGAAATTGTTTTCTGGATGTGTCTGTTTCCTATTTGGCCACTCGGATCCTGAAAATGTGTAACTGAAAAATTTTTTAGTTTATTAAAGTTTATGGACAGGGAAAATGACTTCTCACCTCTTTTCCTGTCACTTGACATGTAAAAGACATAAGGACTGTGTGTGTGTATTCCCTGAACTCAGTGCATAGAGACATTAGAAAATCTAATGGTGTCAAGATATATAAGAAAATGTTCTTGCAACCAAGCAGTGTTTGAAAGTGGTAGCATTTCAACACTGATGTAGAAAAATGTCCATATTCAGATGAAACTGAGGATGTACCTGATTTGATTCACATAAATTCTTACTGAAGACAATAAGACTTTGAGTGGGATATTTTTAGTTGGAGGGGACATACTTTGGCTTCGTATTTCTAAGAACAGATATAGATCTAAGAATACATCTAAGTGCTTTTTAAACCACAGATAATGGAGTGGAATTCATAGTCATTATCTTGTTAATACAGATAAAATGCACCAGAATTCAGTAAATATCTAAAGAAGTACTTTTGAAAGTATTCTTAAAAACAAGGCAGGCAGTTTCTTCCAAATGCAATATGAATACTGGAGATACAAATCAGTTCCACACTCCAAATAAATTAAAAAATTTGCAAAGTTCTAGATACTATTCACATTGATTCACATTAACATATTCCAATATCAATAAAAAACCCATGAAATAAATATCTTAAATAGAGTTAATTTGTAGTTATAAATAAGAAATAACCCTTGCTTCTTAGACCAAAGAGATTTTGCTTTCAACCTATAGGATCGTGGTACTCATAACTGATTTTAAGACAAATTATTCTAATTGTTGGTACTGTTGTAGCAAAAGTGAATGTTTTTGTGGTGGCAGCTGGACTACAGTCAGTATTTGTGTTGAAAGCTATCTCAGGTTCTCTATATTTAATCTCTCTGCAATTGCAGGATCTCTCTTTTCTCCCAGTTATTGTTCTTTAGTTACAGGAAGAAGGACAAAATAAATTTAGTCCTAAATTAATGGAATATCACATTTCTTCTGTGGTAACTATTACATACATACTTGCTCCCAAGAAATACTGCAAGTTGCTCTTGTTTTACTTCTGTATCTTTCTTCATAGGTGATGTATACTCATCTGTTATGGGAGGTTAATCAGCTCTGATGATATGTGGTTGAGATCCTTATTTCAAAGAAAACATAGTTTATGTTGGAGTAGTTGAAGTAATTAAGGTTTCAAAAGTGGTGTTTGAAAAGTTCTCTGGAGGGATGACTCAACTTCATTCACAACCTGGTCAATATCTCTTTCTTTCACTGTGTCATTTGTTGAAGTGTATGAAAATTCTTATTTAGATGTGGTATCTGGGGTGTAAAAGGCTGGCATGGACCCAAAATGCCAACCTGAGTAATGAATGGAAAAGAGTATTTTCAATTTTGCTTAAATTCAACATTTTTGTTGGAAAATCATTAGGACAAATAAGGTTATTTTAGGTTAAGCTTTCACTTTTTTATACAGATGGGATTAATAGCTGAACAGTGTCACTGAAGTAGCCTACAGCGTTTCCTTTAAATCAATAAATTTAACTCATTTTTTAGTCTCTTTTGGTAACAGATATGCTTGAAGATTAGAATCCTTCCTACGAAGTTGTTTGTGGAGAGTTCTCTGGAAGAGTGATTTGGCTTCACTCACATGCTGGTCAGCATTTTGTCTCCCTGCTATGACATTTGAGTTTATGAAAAATACTACATTTTATTTGGCTGCATAATGCCAGTCCAAATTGAGTACTGATTTGAAGTTTCTATGCACAGCCTAATAAGCTATAGTCTACATAAAATATAGCCTGGGCCAGGTAGACCACTTTTATAGTCTTTTGCAGCAGCTTATTCCAGGGATAATATATCAATGCCACCTGGTAATATATTTATGCCATTATATATTAGTGTTATAATTAAATGTCACATTTCTCTAAGCAATGGAAGCATTTTCCTCTGACACCTGTGCATCTTTGTTACTCCATATCCTTAAAAAACCTGCTGCCATCCTGTGTGGGATGCCTGCTTTTAAGACCTTTCTAGTACTTCAACATCTTCCATTGACTGGTTTTAGGATCCACAAAGGACACACTATAATGAGTTAAGATCAAAGAGCATATTCCCATATGTATATTTTCCTTCTTGCAGTAATTTTGAGGAAGATACATCTACAAATGATAAATAGCCCAGAAAATTTTATATATTATTTCTTGGTGGGGACTATTAGCTTGGATTGAGAACTTTCACATGCAGATGATGGATAAGTAACAATTAAGCAGGACCTGTAATTTTACTCTTTCGTATTGTCCCTGTTGACTGTAGATATATTTATTGGGACTACTCAGTAGCCCATAGATGCTGTCAAACGTTACTTTGTGTGTTTCATGGCATGAAATTGTTTATATGCCTGGTATTGACCCATACAGTGTGTGGTATATGTAAATTTGAGGAGGACTTCGTCCTTTTACTGATTTTGTCACGTTAAAGAAGGGATTCCTATAAGTTATCAATCTGACTTGTGATTTGTATTTGTTATCCTTTAAAGACAAAAAGTTTTCACATTATGGTCTTCATTACTTATTGTAAGTAAGTAATTGTAAGTAAGTACTTATTGTAAGTTCAGTAAATTTGGTCTTGAAGTATATATTGCTTTCTTTTGAGGCTAAGAGTCTTTGGCTGCTTTTTACAGTATAAAAGAGTCAATTAAAATGTATTTCTACAGTTCTTAAATTTATGAGTTTTAAGGTCACTGGCTGGAAAAAAACCCAATCAAACAAAAGACAAAACACAATGAGAAAATTCCATTCTTTTGTTTTGTAATTTCAGAAACACCCATAAGGTGTATGAAACAACATGATTTTTTAATCCTCTTTTAAACTGATGTTCACTGTGAAAAACTACAACTCTGAACTCCAGTCAAATAGTGACACAAAAAAGAAGTGCTGTAGGGTGCTTGTGGTTCTTTTTTTCTTTCTTTATTTTCCTTCTCTCTTTTGTATAACCTGTCATCTTTATTTATACTATGAAATGAGTGATACTTTTATAATTCTAATAAAAATTGTGTTATTACTACATTGTTAAAATAAAATTCTTAATGCAGATGGTATGTTATTTTCTGCACTAGGATGACATACAGTGTACAAGGGACAGGTTGTAAAGAATGTTCGCTTTTACCATGTACACAGTGATGCTCTCAGTTGCTTGAATTTTTGGGGGTATAGTGTAGTAAATGTCAAGAGCCTTTGAAACATTTGAAGCAGATGTTCTACTGCCAAACTGAAGTATTTGAACTCAAAATGAAACAGTTCCCTTAAACCTTGACATTAAGTCTTAACAGTTTCACTTCCCAATTGGATGTGGTATGAAGAAGATAAATAATAGAACTATAGCAGGATAAAATATTTATTCTCCCATGAGGTGGGGAAGAAAAACATGTTTAGCATTTGCTTTGCAACTTTATTTGTTCTGGCTCATTTCCCTCTTATACTCACATATATACAGTTCCAGGCACATGTTATAAGCAGTAACTAGGGCTCGGCTGGGGCCCAGTGTCCTTCCTTTCCCCTTCCATTTAGTTCTGAGTTTCTCTGACAATTCCCCTTAAACTCCCCTTCTTGTCCCCATGTTCCTTTCAGGAAGCATTCATCAAAATGTTCTCACTTGTCCAAAATCTGTCTACTTACTCAAAACTAATCAGTTGCTATGGAAGTCTGTGTCAGCCTTTTCAAATAGGAGTGCCATGTCTAGACACCTCAATACAAATGACTTGAGTTTCCCAGGCTCTCTGCACCTGCTGCTCCCACTGACACTGGGAACACTGTGGGTGCTAAGAGGTCACAGAAATGAAAATATTTTAATTAGGTGTCCACCTTCCTGTTTGAAATGTCAGGCTTCAGTTTCCTATTTGTCTTGTGGACACATTCTTTTAAGGAGTGTTTCTGACTGATATTTTAGTTGTTCTGCTGCCTCAATCCAGGTATCTCATCCTATATGCATTAGTGATGAGTGCTTTTCTACCTGAGTGAAAGTATTGTCTTGTAAACACTCAGAACAAATAGCAAGCTTTTTAGGTCCTGTCACTCATTCCACTATTATGAAGCCTATGGCATTAGTTTTGGGCCCTTCTCCACTTGTACTCCTACTGTACTCTCTACTTTCAGATCAGGACTGCTTTTCTCCCTCACCTTCCTCAAAGTGAGCTGGTGCTAATCATAGACCCTCTCTTATTGAGGAATGCTGAAGGAAGATCTGGAAGTGGAGGACAATCCCTTCTGTCTTAGCTGACAGTAGTCCTCCCTCCAGTGGCCACTTGTCATCTGCTGTGAGTCCCTCTAATTGGGAAGCATGCATCTTTGGAAGAATGGAGGAAAAATTCCTTGTCATTCCAGACCAGAAAATATTTGTCTCTCTTGGGGAAAAGACAAATAAAAGGTGGATGTGCAATATCCAATAGCATGGGCAATCACTGGTTAACAAGAGTGATTGTTCTATAAGTTTTATACAGATATGTGTGCTTAAAAGCAACATGTACTCATGTAAGGAAAATTCAGCATAATCATACATCATTTGTATGGTACAGTATGTCTAGAATTTGTTGATTATGGGTGGAGTATTTTTGTTCTATAATAAAGTCTGCATAGCAAAATTGGCAAGAAAACTATGCCATGTACTTGACTAGATCTTGAAGCCAGAATATACAAGCTCACTTCCAGTGGTAACCTAATAAAGCAATGCTTTTAAGTGAGGGAGAATTATTTAACACAACCTGCATATCTTGTACTGTGATTCTGTATTGTTGGTTGAATTAGGGTTTCAACTGCGCTGTTCCATCTTTTGATAATATGGCTGCTTCATTTGGCTTCATGGAAATCATAGAAATCACCAGAAAGTTCCTACTGCAACCTTGTTGTAGGGAAGCAAATGTTTTCTGTACAGTCTGTAAAGCAGCTGATGCTTTCTTCAGACCATCCTCTGTTTAACACTTTATAGACTAAAAATGTCCTATGAGCTTTACGCGTTCTTCCTTCTCAAAGTTTGGTTTGTCTGGTATTTTTTCACAACAGCTGTTTAGAAAGGTCTTTCCTGGCATGAGCATAGAAGATCTGTTCAACACACACCTTTACAAGGGTGGAGCAGTGCTGTGGAATTCTGATCAAATTCCTTGTTTTCTGTATTTTCAGTGGCCTTGGAAACAAAAAATAACAGCTATTGTATAACTTTTTTTTTTTTTTTTCTTTGCCTTGGGAATGTAGGGAGTAAAGAGATTTGATTTGTATCTTACAGATGAGCAACTTTATTCCTAGCTCAGTTTCAAGATAAAAGTTAAGTTAGGAGATATGTATACACACACACACAAAACCCCCAAACAAACAACAAAAAACACAGAATAAGTCTCATATAGCTTTTTTATTTATGTATATGCATTAGTACAGATATTCATGCATACATAGATATAGATATATATATGAACTTCCACCTTTATAGGGTTTGCATATTACTTACCTTGATGAGACTAATTCAGAAGCAGTTATGGTTAAGGATGGTTATAATATACTATATTTCTATATAGTCTATATATCTATATTATATCTATACTAAGATCTATACACATATATGTAGATGCACACACATAGATGTATATACATATGTACATTTAGATATTTTGTTTTAGCAATAATAATTACTTATATTGATATTATCATCACCATTATCAAACTTACATTTTTATCACTTTTTAAATTCAACATTAAAAGGTTCTACAGAGTGAGTAAATCTCATTATACTTACTGTGTAAATGAGGAAGCCAGGACAGGAACGAAGTAACTTGTCTGTCTGTCACTAGCAAAAGTCCTGTTAGAAGTACCCAAAAAGTCACCAGACTGTGTGGTTTTCCCCATTAGACAACACTGCATCTCATTTGGTAAGTTCAACTACATGATATTTAAGGAATAAGTTTATATTCTTTATACTTATTACTGGTATTGTTTAGGGTAGGTTTAAGTAAGAACGTATTAAATGCAGTTATGTTTTCAACATGAGGACACTCAGTGAAACATGTTGCCTGCAGAAGTTGTGTGGCCTCCATCCTTGGAGACTTTTCAAAACTGATTCAATGAAATCCCAGGTAACCTATTCTCATCTGACAGGTGACTTTGCAGGAGGACTAGAGACCTCCTCAACTCCCTTCCAAGCTGACTTATCCAATGATCCTATGATCAGAGTTGCAGATCAGTAAAATGTCCCGCTCCCTTTAGTTCTGTTGTTGGGTGGAATAACAGGAGAAGGGAATAACCACTGCAGAGTGAGCCCTGTCATTATTCTGGTTGTATCATTTTATAGGGCTGGCAGTGCCAGTGGCAGTGGCTGATGGTAATGATGTTTTACAAATCGTGCTGAGTGATAAAGGTAGCAAAGTGATGTGCACCATCAAAGGAGTTGTTAGGAGGTCAGAACAGGCAGAAATATTGGTCAAATGGGGAAAAGGAGACAGGAAGACAAAAGAGTCTCCCCACCCTTCTGCACTATGTAAAGGGTCAACGTACTTGTGTAAAAAACATTTGGAGATTCTCTCTAATTACCAGTGACGTCTGTTATGGCTCTGCCTGAAAACATATAGCAACTGTAGCCTGAGCAAAAACTGCCTAAAACTCTTCAAGATTGTTTTTAAAGTAAAGTTTTAGCCTTTACTGTTTCCATGGCAATGCTTCAGTAATACATTTTGAATGGAGACTTTATGGGGAACAAATGGGAAATAAGAATGTGACTCCAGCCCTTTGGAAAAAAAGGTGCAATAAAGATCAGGAGTTACTTGAGGTGTGAGCCAGACCTATGCTCCATCATACTTGTGATTTAGTTGTGCATCTTGGCTCAGCATACAATGGTGTGAAAGCCATTAGTATGGCAGAGGCTGATGCTGCAGAGCTGCTGTGCTTCTACTCTGCAATGAGAAAAGGCTGCACGATGTAATGCTGTGTTTTTTATGTGACACAGCTCTATTTTTGATAACTTTAAACTGCATGTGGGGAGCCCAGAGCAGAGAATTGCAAACAGAGCTGTCCCTATAGCAGGAAGGTTGTTTGGAGGGTGAGGCTTGCCCATCATTCAGCCTGTTAGAAGGGGGTACTCTCTGAGGCTCTCCAACATGTTTTGCTACAGAGTTATGTTGGTTATGTGCCAGGGTTGATCATTTCAGTTCTTCATCTGTAGCACTTTACCACTTAATATGTGCATTTGCACAGAAAATGAATAATTTCATGTGGTGAGATTCTTGCAGTTTCAGAAGTTCTTTTGTCTTGGCAAGACCTCTCCTACTTCCATGCATCCTGTCCCTAGAAAAAGGCCTATTTTTTACAAGCTAAAATTACTGAAATAATGTTTTACTTTGAATCTGCTTTTTCCACTGTATACCATATTTTGCCATTAAAAACTGAGTTAAAATGAAAGTTGGTTTCAAAATTAGAACATTTAACTCTGAAAAAGTCAAAATAGCAAATGGTTTTAAATTACTGCAACTTTTGATTTCAGATTTTATTTAAACTTATATTGTTTTCTGACATTGTGCTTTGCAGTGTGTTTTACTGTTGATGAATAATAATTTTCTCTAGGAAAAAAATTCAGTCCTAGGAGTTCCTGGTGGTTATACTCTTGAATATATGTCTCAGTTACTGTATCCCTAAGCATATGAAGAGAGATAGAAATAAATTTCTATGAGATAGAAATAAACTAGGACTAGAAGAAAGAGCTACCTGACTGGATCAACATAATTCCTGATGATGATGCTTAAAAAAAAGCAACATTCAGCTGCCTTTCAGCCATTGCAGCAGCATGCCTTTTTCTCTCAGGTTGATATCTCATGTGTTCAGTTACATTTTATAAGTATAACTGGCTTTTCTAGCTTAGCTCACTGTATTTCAAACAGAATAAGTACAGAACTCTAGTAGTATACATGCAGTTTCTGAATGATTACGATCTTTGTGGAAATGAAAAAAGCTTGAAAACATGAGTTCATTTTTTAAAAAAATTGTCAGCCTCTAGAAATGGTCCTTATTGATTCACTGGGGCTCAACAGGATGCACCCACTTTGGGGTGGGAGGCATTCATTTCCCAAGCAGTTTAAGTCCTGAACTTCTCTAAACAAGAATGGCAAATTTTCTGAACAGTGAGTGGATTTGTGATGTTGAAGACTACTGTTTTTTAGGGGCAGAGATAACAATACCACAGGCATTCCACTGGTGACACCAGATTCGACATTCCTCATTGGAGATATCAATTTTTTCCCAGTATACTTTCTTATTTCCAGTTGACTCTATTTTCTTGTTCCTCATAGCCTACCTCTTTTCTTTAATACATTTTCCCATCTTCTTTTTTCCCTTTAGGACTATATCATATTTAAAAATAAATTTAAAGTGCACTAATTTTCTCTTTGCTGTAATTTTCTATAATTTTGTTAGATTTTGTACAGAAGTGCAAGGCCTTCAGCTGCTGACCTAGTGGAAAATGCAAAGATGTGGATGAGCTGAAGATCATTAAAGTCCTTCTGTTTAAAATTAAAGAGTCCCATGCAGGTTTTGTACTCTCATAAATAAAATGAGATCTGTCAGCTTGAAAACAAATGCATGTAGACTTCATCCAGACTATGCAGCCTGGTAAAATTTATTAAAGATACTGTATTGCAACATAAAATAAAACATGGACGGGACCTTTGAATTTATCTGATAGAGTTGCATGACTTGGGTGCTTTTAGGATGGCTAAATTTTTAATGAATCTCTCCAACAATGTTGTCTAGTGACATCTGTGCAGCTACAGCAGACAGCACTATGAATTTCAAAAGTATAGACATGTTAGAAGCTTGAGTATGAAAACATTATATTTAAATCAGAATATTTAGTGAAGAGTATAGGAACCATACTGTTTGAACAGGAAGGAAAAAAGCCAATGATAAGTATTTACCAGTATCTTCTGAGAGTAATATTTTGTGGGAGAACATTATATCACTTGTCTCTAAAATTCTAAATACTGCAGAGGTCTGCATCCAGGTCCTTTGAGCTGTTTCCACATAATAGCTTAGCATAACTCTGTACATTTAAAATGTTAGTAAATTCTTTCTTTAGAATGATAACACAAGACACTAAAGCTGACAGGTTTGGTAGTGCATATGGATTACTACTGCAGTGGATTTTTGATTGCTTATGGAAAGGAATATGCTTTCCTTAATATATGTTTTGCTATGTATTTGTATTCTCAGTATCCAGGTAAATCTACAACTCATAAACAAAGGATTTCATCAGAATTTGAAATTCCATTGTCACAGCCTGATTGAATCAATTAAGACAGGCAATCAAGCCTGATCTTTTAATCTCAGAGCCAGCTGAGAAGGAGAGAAGTATACAGTGGTGAAATAATTCATGATACTCTTTTCAACTTCATGGAAAGGGTATGCAAATAGTTTTCCAGTCCATGCTGAACTTAGCCATAAATAGTGTTTTGTGATGCAGTAAGGAATTCATAAAATAATGTAAATATTTTTGTAATTTGTTAAATGTGTGTATCAAAGCTAATTTGTTATTAAACGTGAGAGATAAAGTTTTATTAAAATGGTGAATGTGTGTTATAATTAGATCCAGTGGCCTAATTTTATTCCAAAAAAACCATTTCAGTCTTCAAAAAGGTTTTGACAGCAGTAAAAAAACCACTGCTGAGGAAGTATTTATCATCAAGGTTTGATGATAATCTACAAATCTAAAAATAACTCAGGACATGAAACGGCTTCAGTTCTGTCGCTGTTATGGGTCTTGCTTATGAGCTGTATTATGTTCTGACTGTGTGAGTTACTGGGCATCTAACCCATAGTGAATGAACTGATTCGGTTTTTTAAAAGCAAATAATAAGATAAGAATGTGTAAAGCGTGTCTCAAACTCAGATTTGTATGTCTACGCTTTTGTTTATTTAAGAACTGCAATATTTTACTCTGTCAGATTTCATTTGATTTAATTTACTACTGGATTTTCTCCAGTGATACAAGAGCTAGTCTTCGTTTCTCTGGAAAAACAGTCACAAGACTTTTCCTAACCACTGTGTTCCTGAGAACTGTGGAAGCAGCATGTGTGTGAAGCCAATGGAATTATGCACAGGAAAGATCCATGCACACAGATATGTTTTGCTAGTTAATTTTGCCAGTCTGTGACTTTCTATATTTGCTGCTAAGTGCAGTTGCATAGAACTGTTTTGTTTTATTTTTATGTCAAGCAACTTGCACTTTTGCTGTATCTTCCATATTTGGCATTTATCCAGCAAGGTTCATGCATGTGTAGATCTGAGAGGCCCTAAACCTAGTTGGTACTTCCTTCATGAATAAAGAGGATCAGAAAATCAGCTCTGTAACGCTCTCCACTGAAATCAGTCTTTCTTATTTTTGACTGCAGCTCAAAATGATAAGCCTTTTGAATTCTGAAGGGTAGTTATTACATGAGAACAAAGTGTAATGGAATACAATCAAATGCAGCAGATTGTAGCTCTTAATTTACTAAGATTAAAAATGTCCCAATATGAAACACACACAAATGTGTTGTAAATCAGGATAATTTTAATCATGAAATTAATCCAAGCCAGGAACAGTTGACTCAAATGTTTCTTGTAATTAATGTAAGAAAGACACTGTTAATTTTTTAAAAAATAGAAAAAATAACTTGCACATCCCTCAGTCCTCCTTCAGATGATGAAAATGCTGCAATATTTTCCTTTGACTATTGTTCTGTGTATCTTTTGTGGTGTTTTCTTCCAGTTGACAAACTGGGCAATTGGGTCAACAGATTTTTAATAGCCTTTTCATCTCACATAAAACTCATATCACATGGAGTCATGGAAAAATATGATTTCTGCAACTGCTTCACATGCTAAGCTTGGCTGTACATCAGAGTGTTGCCAGCATAATTATATTGGTTAGATGTGTGGGAAAAATCACAATTCAACTGACATAGCCATGTTGGCAGAAGCTATGTAAACACTTGTACTGGAAGTGGGGTTACTTTCCTGGTGTGTGATTCTTTGGGGAACAAATAGTCTACACCAGCAAAATAACTTTTCTGACAGCATAGGCTGAATAGGTCTACCATAGCTCCTCTGTCTACAAGGTCTTGGTATTGTTTCTTAAGCTGTTAGGTCAAGTATTAGTTTATACATGTATACATACACTATACAAACAAAACGAGAGGGTGATCAGGTGTGCTTTCAGTAGTATTGTTGTTGGTTTAGTGTCACCGTGCCAGAAGCTCTTCCCATACAAGGATAAGAGACAGTATCTGCCCCAGGAGGACATGGATTCACAGTCTGGACAGGAGCGAGATTGTATTTTCAAGACAAGTATTAAGTCTAATGAGACCTCTAGTTATTCTAGGATACAGTTAGTTTCTCTAACTAATGATTCTATGGAAGCCTTCTTTGAACTAAGATGCATATACTTGTGTAGAATCTGAAAGTATTATCAGAAAAGTATTTTAAAAGAAATTTGAAGGGAGTTGTCCTTCAGATTTTTTCTTGTCATCGTGACCACCAAGTGTTTGTAGCTCCATTTAGTGTTAAAAAAAAAAAAAAAAATTATGGTCTTTCCTGACACTTTGGATTACCACATAAACTGTTGGTTGTGCTTGTCAAAAAAACCAAACAAAAAACCCCCCCCAAAACCCTAGGCTGTACAAAATTTCTCATGAAGCAGGCAAGAGAAGATGCATTAGATTACAATTCATGCTTACATGCATCCTTAAATCAGGCTTTGGGAGTTTAGGTCACTTGTTACCGTTCAGCAGCTACTGCTTCAGGTGAACAACAAATAAAGTTTTAGTTTGTGGGTTTTTTTTCCAGAAAGGTTCTTATGTAGTGAGATTACATTAACCCCTTTGGCCACTGGTATACTGACAGTAGAATGGCCAAGGAGAAACTCCATCCTGGAAGTATAGGATCTCCAGAGCTATGCTGACTGTAGCAGATCTGTGTGAAAAGGTCTTACTTTTCTGAATTCTCCTCTGTAGAGAGAAAGCACCCATTTTAATGCTACATTTACCTTCCTTCATAAATAGCTGCTTTAAAAAATGTAGAAAATTGTAGAGAAATTGTTCTTCACATTGCACAATATTGCATATTACGGAAAGCAAACCAATATGAATGTATTCCTTTGCATATTGAAAAGAAAGATGAAGGGAAGATAAGTATTTTTTAGATGACAGTGTCAAATTCGTTCTACTTAGAAAGTTTTTGTTTGTTTGTTTGTTTTTCCCCACTAAGAATGCAAGTACAGTAGAACTTCGTTATGGAGATTATTAGATTATTTTACATTTATCTTATTCTTCCACCATTATTAATTTATGGGACTTAGATATTTAAAGACAATACACTAATTCTGTGCAGTAATAATGTATTCTTTTTTTACTGCTTCCACTGTGGGATGTTTAGCCTTTTATTTTAAACATTTGGAATCAAGAGCAAAACATTGAGAGCAATAAATAAAAATTACTAAAACGTAGAAAAAAATATAAAAAAAAATAATTCAGTTATAAATATATATTTATTTACAGTTTAGACATATCCTTTGCCATATTGATTTTTTTAACATTTACAAAAACTTTGATTGCTCCGGTATTAAGAACATGTAAGACTATGGCATCTGTGTGGATCCTATAGATGGCTTTTTCTTCCTCCTGAAAGAGGAGAACAGAAAACACATACTGCAACTGGCTTTCTTTTTTTGGAGTACTAACACTATGGGTGTCTCTAGTACATGACAGGTTTTGTATTCCTTGAGTGACAAGACTGTTGTATTTCTCTGTGCATGCAACAGAAATGGGTGCAAGAAACGAGTGTTTCTGTCTTCTGTCTAAAAATGTTGTTGAAGTGGAACCAATGTGTTCAGAGTTTTACCTGGCTGTAAAAAAAAGGGATGACAACCTAAGCAGAGTTTGATTATGCTGCTCATAATCATATTGTAGAAGGCATAGTCTTAAATCAAATTTTGAGACTGAAGGTGCTACTTGATTTATCCTGTGATGTCAGAACTGACCACAAGCTATTTTAACCTGGATTTCTTCGATGTCTGCCACTATAGTCAACAATAAGGTTTTAGTTGCAAAATAAAGAAGGGAGAGAGCATGGTTTGAAGAGCACTACCTTCCTAGTTCTGAACCTGTAAGATTCAGTAAGACAAGTGTAAGACAAGTGACTTGACAAAATTAGGGAAACTTGAATCCTTGTGTATTGTACTTGTTTAGTTTAGAATTAGGATCAGATGAAGTATGTTTAATAGGAAGGTAAAATGACAGATATCTGGAAATGGTGTAATTTTGAATACTAAGTTAACATTTATAACAAATTTCTGGTTTTAGAAGCTGGTTTCTTTGTTTCTCTGAGAAGAAACTAGGCATGCTTGAAGGAAGGACTTGTTTTGCTCTTCCTGCCCAACTAGTGAAAGAAATCCCCCTTTCCATCTTATTTGGGAAAAGCTAACAGTTTTGTTCAAGTTTCTCTGGAAAATGTGAAGTCCTAAAAGCATCTGTATTTTAGTATTTCTTGCCAATAACTGATGAGTTTATCTTTATTCATCTTTGTAATTTTCTTTTTCATTCACCTATATTTTACATGGCCACTACTGTAATTAAAAAATAACATGAGGAGATAATTAGCTTGTGAAAGTTTTTTTTTATTTATATGAAATAGTTTCTTTTTATTGTTTGTTGACTGTCTTAAAGTCAAACCACTCTGCAATGGCTGAAGAGAATCTGGTTCAGAATTTGAATCATGTAGTCTTTTTTAAAATGAGAAGAACAAAGAAACTTGGTAATGCTGCTGCTGAGGGTTCTTTCCAGATATCTTTTTCTCTTTCCATTTGAAAATAATTTAAAATAAAATTGGGGAATCATAATATTGCAGTCTTTAATCATAAGCATGTCATCTGATGTAGACATGGGTGAATGACATTTAAAAAAATCCTCTTCTTTGTTATGAATCCATTATCATTCCATGGGAAAAAAAAAATTATTTGTTCAACCTTGAATGATATCACAGCATATGTGGTAAACAGCTAGATTTGGATGATGTGTTACTTTGTGGCATCACTCAGGGCTGTATCATTGTATGTAAACACTTGAAAGAAAAGACTAAGAAAATTAACAAAAGGCAAGATTAAAACACAGCTATTGTTCTCTGGCTTATGATCATAAAAGGAAGGAAATTCATAGTTAAGGGTCCAAACCTCAAGTATCTGGGCACACTGCAAGGCCAGCCTTAATTTTACATAACCATACCCTGTTATGAGTAGACATTGGTGGTTTGATCCTGAATGATGAGTTACATTGCTCTCAGCAGCTGAAACCAGAAAAATAATTTTAATCTAATGTTTGCCTTTGTTTGGGGAATAGACTTTCTGAAGCAGTTCTAATTGTTTTCTTTATGTTTTCTCGCCAATTGAAATAAACCAAATCCCCAATAAATAGATTTTTTTCCCCAAACTTATCCTTAACTCTGCTACACAAAATTCTGTTAAAATGGAAATGGAAATTTGTGAAGAGAAACCAGTATCATGCCTGGATTTCAGGCATGCTTTAATCCCTATAATCCTGCAGATACTTGACAAACAAACAAAACCAACCAAGCAACCCCCCAGAAAACCCCTGAAAAACAACAAAGAAACAAAAAACAAACAAACCCCAAAAAACCAACCAAACAAAAAGATAAAACCAAAATCCCCAGTTTCTTCAAGTAGTTGAATTTCTGTCCTATTTCCTTAAAAAATTCTGTAATGAGTGTAGCAGAAATTGTGCCTTACTGTATCAGACTGTGGATGCAAAATGCAAAGGAGAAAGGACAATGACATCAAACGTTATCTTGACGTTTTAGTCTAAAGACACTACTACAAGGATTCCAAATGGGAAGATCAGCAATCCTTTAGCAATCTCCAGTAAAGTCAGGGAGAACTCTTTATAATTTCAAAAGCAAGAGACAATCTGCCAAACAGTCAAAGAGTAAAATCTATTGTTTGATAAGGTGAAGCTGACTTGAGAGAAGAATGGTTGTAGTTTTCTGAGAGGTATTTTGGTTCTTTCACTGGTGGGAAGAAATCTCAACAGTGTCCAAGTCACTTGCACCTTTCTGTCTTTACCTGAGATTTGGAGGGACGCAGCAGAAAAGATCTGGGAGGTGAAGAGACAGAAGTCTAAACCGATGTATCTTTTTTACGACAGATGGAGCTCTAGTCAGTTTTGAACGGTAGTTTAAATTTTCTCTTGAGTAGACATTACTAAAGGTACAGGAAATTCACATTGCAGATAAACTAGTCTCTTGGGTGTTGCAGTGAAATGGAAAGATCCGTGACCCACAGCCTGAAAAATTACAGCCCATGAGACAAGAGAGCTGAAGTGTTCAGTGATAAATCTTTTGCTCTTCAGTACAACTGAGCGTATCACTAAAAAAGATTTACACATGAAAAGTCTGGAGACAGAGGGAGAAAGAAAACTTCCTTGTGAATATGAATGATAGTGCTACAATGAGCAACATGGATAACAGCTATGTAGAATGATAATACCCACAGTAGACCCACAGTATGATTCAACCATCAAGATATTGCTTCAGAGAATTGCTGAATTTTGGAGTTTCATGGCTGGGGATTTGTCAGCCCCTTCTTCCCCTGTAATCTCTTTAGTGAAGTGCCAATTGGGATTGTCTCTTAGTGAAGGGAAACCACCTGCTTTCTCAGCACTCATCCTTGGGTTCTTCAAACCTGATAATATATATATATATGTGACCTTTTGATTTCCCCTCTCTGTGTATGGGACTGTGAGTTCCAGGACTAGTAATTTTTGTCTGATTTTCTGATGCAATCACTTCCATTCACATTAGAGTATTCTCTTCTTTTGTGACAAACTTTCTTGTGATGGAATCTTTTTTCAGCTGCTTCATGTAGTGGAGGTTTTTTTGGGGTTGGTCTGATTTTGTTGTTTTTTGGCATAATTGCTGTAAAGTGATTTTACCATAGAGCACCTGCTTGTAAATCTGCATGTAGGTCAGACCAGAATGCTGTTGTCTATGCTGGTATTGGGTTAAGCACAGAAAGTTCTACAGGTATTTCAGTAAGATACATGACTGTCTGATTTTTTTTGCATTGTATTGTAGGAAAACTTTTCATCCACAGGCCGCTATAGAAAAATGTTTTTAACTTAACTAACTAAAGTACTTCCATGACTTTTGTTCCAGCCAGTAGCAAGGCATGGATCCAGCTGTAGATGATGATGTTTTCCATCTGTTGACATGAATGTAACTCTCATTTTAGGAAGAGCAGACAATTCTGGGCATGAAATGCAGTACAAAAGCATTTCAAGACTAGCCTAAGAAGTCAACAGCATGTTTTGCCAGGTTTCTTGTGTAGATGTCTAGCTATGGAGACAGCTGATGCAGGTTGAATATCTACAGAATCCTAATACATCTTCTTGCACATATGGCATGACTTCTTCTCCAACATGGAGGACGCTCTCCTAGATCTTTGTAAAGAGTTTGCTGTGCCTGTGCATAAATAGGACTTACAGATGAAGGGAGTACTTATTAATACCCAAGCTTTCTGATTTATTCTGATTTGTTTCCCTGAAGCCCAGAGTGTGGAATTATGTATTTCAGTGACTGCTTGAAAGCCAGAGGGTTGAAAAATGTGGATTTTCCTGAGACAACATCTGGAGGGTTTTTTTGGGAGAAAATGTGAGTCACCTGTTGAAGCCACAAAATTGTCCAGCCTTTACCCAGAAAGGTTAATATTTGCCTGTTAGGCAAGCTGAGTTCATCCAGATAAAAGGTCTATGAATGGGGATATGGTAGAAGAATGTGTGACAGAGATGACAAAGAGATCCCATTTTTAAAAGTTATTGTTAAATTTAGATAGCAGTGTGCTTTATTTCTGCCTCAAGTCACTAGCTCCGCAGTTTTTTAATGGACCTAGACCATTCTCAACCACCTTGCCTCAAACAGAAGGAAAACATGAGAGTACCTGGCAGCAGTGAATGACTTTGTTTTTTTAGCACTGAATATATATATATACATATATATATATACACACCCCCCCTATATGTTATAGAAATATTCAACCATATATGTTAAGAAATATACATTTTTTTTTTTTTTTTCTTGAAATGCTGTTCGTATGATTTGGCCAACTGAGGCAAAATGGCAGGGCCAACAACGTGTTTGAACAATGAAGTCCCTATGCCCGATTGCTTTTGAAACACACAGTCTTTGTGTCATACTTGAGGAGAAGGACTGATGGATTTTATTAGGACTCAACTGATAGCCACAGCCTAGTTACAGGCTATGTATGACTATG
Source organism: Phaethornis superciliosus (assembly GCA_023637945.1). Classification (NCBI taxonomy): domain Eukaryota; kingdom Metazoa; phylum Chordata; class Aves; order Apodiformes; family Trochilidae; genus Phaethornis; species Phaethornis superciliosus. Next base: position 98,471,630 of record JAJQWJ010000002.1, on the reverse strand, counting down.
TCCATACTAAGAAAAAGTTTGTGTTTTCTCACAATCACACAGAATCAGAGAATGTTAGGGTTTGGAAGGAACCTCAAGAGATCATCAAGTCCATTTTTTTTCAGATGCGCCAGTAAAGCAAACTGATTTCCTGAACACTTTTAAAAATCTTTTATGGAAGTTTATCATTAGAGCCACATTTAGCTCACAATGATAATATACTTTTTCCAGTGTACCTGTTTGGTACTTGCCACCCCTGTGCTTCTCTATACAACCTGACAACAAAAGGCACTTACATTCAAATTCTTCCCCCAAAGAATTCTTCCACTCCTTGATCCACACTTTTTATCATATTTTAAGAGCTTTGGTTCCTTAGCTCTTTTACATACCCTCTATATTAATTTGTTTTAGGCTGTAGGGTACAGAACATCATGAAGAGTATGTAGAGATCATTCTTCTGCAGCAAGTGTTTCTGCTTTAGAAAACTCAAGAAATACAGTGTTAGGACTGGAGATGCCAATTAGTTACGTGCTTTTGTTTTGATGACTTAATGGGGAATGAAGCTGATGATCTATCTGTAGATAATTTTTGGAATACTGATGTGCTTTATGCAGTGACCATCTAATTTTCCTTTAAGTTAAGTACATTACAAATGTTAAAATGTTGCCTAAATGCTAATAGCTAATATAATGACCCCTCAAGTAATTGCTGCCACTAATTTTAAAACTCCTGCTATCAGGTCTCGGAGGAGAAAAACTGTTGGATACTTTACCACATAACAGTAATTTTCAGAACAAAAAATCATGTTATGGTTCTTCAGAATGTAAAACAATAGTTCATCAGATTAAGTCATCCTAATTTGAAAGTTGTAATCTAAATCACTGTGCACTTCTTTTTTTTTTTTTTCACCAGGTAATTCTTTCCTTTTTCTTCCAAAATATCCAGGTGTAGCTCTTATATCACCTGTCACACGTAGAGTGAGAACACCCTTTTTGAATCAGGTATTTGCTTATTTCTGTGGATCTAATGAGGTTTAGGAACTTCTGCATCTGTCATTATTAAAGTTGATGCTGGTCCATATCCACAAAATACTTTTCTGCCAAACCCCTGTCTGGGATGTCTGGCTGTGGACACTTGCATGGAAAATGCAGCCTGCAGAGCAGCTAGCAGAATGGCTGGCAGCCGTGGTTGCTATGGTTTGCAGAATTCCTATCTGTTCCTTCCTTTTTTTTCTTATGTGAAGAGGTGTTTTGAAGAGCTGTCCAGGAAAATGTTGAAGTCCTCTTATTTTTATTATTTGCCCCTTACTTTTACTATTCACTTCATTGTTGTCTGGATGGAAGTGAACATGATCGCAGGTATATAATAACAATGCTTTGTCTTTCCTTTCTTCTGACATGCCCATGCCTTTCCCACCTCATTTTAACACCCATTTGTGACATAAAAGCTTTCTGATCTTTAATTTTACGTTCTGCTAACTGATGTGAGAAAGGAAAAGCTCTCTGTGCCTCCTGAAGCTGTCTTTCTGCAAACTGTTTTTTTGTAGGTGGCATTTAAACCATGTACATGTAACAATGATCAGTGGAAAACTTGATTTCTTTCTGCTTTCTGACTAGGTTCATGAACCTTGATGTCAACAGCAGGCTAGCAGCATGGGGTTCCAGAAACATCAAAGTAGATGACCACTGCTGTACAAAAGGATGTATGGTGCTATCCAAATAGGGATCATTTAAATACCTGCATTTCCCAGCCTTCATACTATTAGTAGTGTGTATGTTGTGTATTTCATTGTACAAGTACTGATTGACTTGTAGCAGCTCAAGAAGGGCTGTTGGGAAGATGTGACTCAGTTCACATTCTGGAGTCATTGAAAATGAGGACAAATGTGCAGGTAGTTAGCCTGAGCTGGCCTTGGTACTTCTCAAGAGTCTCTTATAGAAAATACAAATTTTCTAGTTTAAACCTTGAAATGCCAAAACACTCAGGGTAAGCAACCGTATGCCAGCAAAGACCTCCTGTTATTTTTCCTCTTCCGTCAGGTTTTAACACCAAAATTTTCAGTGAGCTTTAAACTTCCCTGAGGGGAGGGAAATGCTGTCCTATTTTATCCATTAGAAAACCAAAGTTTTCTTTGTATGTGAAAAGAATAGAAATCTTATTTTATAGAAAATCCATTTTCATTGGGGAGCTGAAATCCAGTGGCCAACCATATGTCTCACTCATTTCAGTTGGTTTTGCATTTTTTATGGCAGCTTAAGGTTGCTTTGCTTGCTCACTTGTATTTTGTTTTAACCTGTGCAGATTTTGAAAAGAAAAAAGACAAATCAAGTAGCTGGAAAAATGTATTGTCAGAAAAATTTTATTCTTCAGTATATAGCTTGATGTGAAAACTTATGTGCCTCCCTGTGCACTTTTCACTAGAAATCTTTCTTGCTTGTAAGCACAGCTTTGTCAATGTCTAATAAAATTCCCAACCTTTGTAACTGAAAAAAAACATATGTTGGAAGGAAATCAAATGTACCAGTATCCCAGTGCTACTGGAAACTCTCTCTGTTCATCTTAATTAATATAACTGTTTAAATGCATTTTGTTTCTTCTCTCTATGTATTATTTTCTAACGTTATAAAGGGAGCTGTAAAACATCTTAATGCTTTCATCAGCCCTTACAAAAACATACCCCTCTTTTCTCTATTTGCTCCTTTTTATGCCTCCCCAAGTGAGGCAATCAGATAATCGGCTTCGTATAATCGAGGGACAAGAACCTTGTTTCTGTGAAAGGTCATTTTGTAGCCAACTCCAGGACTATATCCAGTGAACAGGCAGCACTTCAGGCTGTTATCTGGGGGGCCAGAACAGTCCAAGCTGCTGCCAGCAGCCCATTTCTGTCCTACCCAACACAATGGCAGGTCTGTGTGCCAGGCTTGCTGCTGCCTGTTTGATGCCAACCCCAGTGTCACCAGAAGGCCACTCGGATCATTAGTGGACCAGCCCTTTGACTTTGCCAGCTCAGCAAGAGCATGATGAAGGCCAGGTGCCAGGCTGCTCCTCTGGGCATTACCCATCAACCACAGCTAGACTGGACCTCTCAATAGCTGGGAGCATTTCTGTAACAAGGATCATCTGCTCTTTATGAGAAAGTCCCTCTCAGTGGAGGGGTAGACAGTAACATGGCTGTCCTGTGGTATATGAATAGTTGGGTAGCTTTAAACATGTTTGACTACATGTGATTAACATATAATTTAATTGTGGTGCTGTGTGTAGTTGCTTTTGCAGTGTTTCCTGTAAATTATTTATTATGGAAATATGTAAAACGCTATATGTTTTTTGCAAGACTCTAGCAGAAGCAGTGTATGTTCATAATCACTTGTTGGTTGACTGAAGTACAGTAATACTGATGTTCAGTGTCAACTTATGGCAGTTATCTGTGGCAAAAATGCAGTAATTTTTCACTGATATTCTGATGTCACAGTGTTTGGTAGGGGTGAATGATTCCTAACCTTTTAAAGTGCCCCTGCTGTTTGCAGTTGAGCATTTATTTAAGAATGTGAAAAGTAAAGTTTTTATTGGCAGTGGAAGGAAATTAGCTGGTCACGCCAAGAAGTTAAAACTCTGTGGCACTGGGTGATCTGTAGAGTCTGAGTCTTGCCTTTAAGAAGCCCATACTCCTATGATTCTCCCATGGTTAATGCAGAATTTTCATTTGGGTGTTCATACACTTGTATATGAGAGACTGTCCCTGACCCATCTAGAGCCCCCCCAAATTAAAGTGATTGTGACAGCATAAGGCAAGATGAATCCTTGAAGTAAACCTAGCAATTAATAAGAATCAAACATGTTAAAGAGCAGCATAATGTACTTGTGAATAGGAACTAAGTTGTTTTTCTTTTTCCCTCTTGAATCTACAGAGGAATAATGTGAGATCTTTTTCAAAAACTGGGATTTCCTACTTCTCCTCCTTTTGTCCCCTCCTATTGCCTTCTTCCCCCCTTTTACTAGCTCAGCTATGGCCATTACATTTTGCAGGGAATGAGGGGTGCAAAGGAGGTGTTTTTGTACAAGTGTGGATAAATCTAATTTTAGGCTGTGATAACAGAAGCACACTTGGACTGTATTGATTCTTCAGAGCAAGTTGTTTTGTAAAATAGTTACATTTATTATGCACAAGCACTCTACAAGCCATAGATGTAAAGACCTTCGGTAAAAAACAAAATAATAGCTATTACCATGTAGGTTTCTTCACCTTTTTCTCATTAGATAGGTTCACTTACTCGTGGCTAGAATGAAAAATTGGCTAAATATTGGCCAGCAGTTTTAGGTGTAATGTTTTACTTTCTAATTGTACTTCTTTTCAAACTTTAACAATTGAAATAATCCTAAATTTGAAGTAGCTAAAAGATTGCAGATACAGTAATGTGGTATTTCAGTATTTCTCAGACTAATGGGAAATGATTAAAAGATATTAGAGAAATACAGAAATAGGAATTTTACAGTTTTAAAGACACTTAATAGAAAGTAACAGCAAAGTGAAGAGAAAAGGTACTTCTGACTTTTTTAGACATATATGTGTTCTCCTCGTCAAGCATTATTTTCCAGCTTTTTTTAAACAGACTTTGCTACCATTATTCCTATGGCCTGGCAATAGAATTTTTTGGCATAAATGAAAGACTTTAACTTGTGTTCATCCTGGGTGTCTGATCAGTTCAATGTTTAAATCCTTGGTTAAAGATAAAGTAATGCTATAAACCAAAACAAACTGCATTCATTAAACCTTAATGGGTCTAACTTAAAACCACAAATGAAGGATACTGGAGAGCCAAGGCTGAAATATTTAAAATCCATCCTTAGTTCACCATACTTTGTCAACTGAATGGTACATAGGATCACATACTGTTTGAGAGCTATGTCAATTGAAAAAATCTCTAAAATAGGGCAAAAGCACATTGACAGAACGGAGTGGAGTGTCTCCTGCCTTTGTCTATCCTGTTTTGCATATTCCAATGTAAGTGCTGTTTATTTTAAATTGTGAAAGTGCCAAATAATGAAATGCAGCCAGTGTTGCACCCCTGTAATTGTTATGTCCTCTTTGATGTTTTTGCTGATTTTCGTCAGGATCAGTGCTAATTTGATCCCTTGTTCTTCTCGGTTGGCTGGTTGTCAGAGAAACTCACAAATGATTCAGATTGGCTTTTTGAAGAGCCTTTTTTATAGCAGGTCATTATGTTATTAAGACCTTTAATTTAATAGCACTGCCTGCTCAGTCTGAGTTCTCATTTGCCTGCACTGGGTCATCTGTCTGCAGTTTGAAATGCCAAGCAGATTGGCTCAGTATGAGTTACCTAAAAAAGGTTGTCAGGATTACAAAGCTCACCTTTAGAAACTGTACCACTGCATCACCTAAAGCCAAGGAATAGAGAGGGAAAAGGGACAGAAATAGTTAGACAAATCCTGCTCTGATGATTTCTACTGAAAACAGAAATAGGGCCTCCTTTAGAATTATTTTTTAAATAGCACTCTTAAAACCTTGTATTTTAGTACTCAGATTTTCCAGACAACTATATCTTATGATTTTTGGAAAGTGTAATAACTATTTGTCATTTCTGCTTCAGTAATGCCTGGAGGCCTGTATCAGGATCAGACTGTGTTCATGTGTGTGGTTTTTCAAAAGAAATCTTTTCATTGCATTCTTTTACGTTAAAAGTGAAACAAAAGAACAATCCCAAAATTGGAAGAAATTGTGTGAACTATTGTGTGTCAGAAAGAAAAAGTGTAAGGAAACATAGCTTGGATTCAGGCTTTTGAGAGATTATTATAAATGTTGAGAAAAATACTGTTTAAAATATAGCTCTACAGTGCCCTTTAAAATCAGTAAGCGTCTATTTTAATTCCCATATAAGTAGTAACTGGCTGCTGCCTGTATATATACTTAAATGTTGCTTGCTGTATAAGACCCTGTTTGCTTAATTTCAACCTAACTGAATTTTTATGGCTGTGCTATAAACCACTTGAAAATAGTGGCTTAAATGGAAATGCTGACACAACATTAATTACACTGGCTCCAGTGTGATACTGTGATTAAAGTTTATTTATTTTGTGTGTGAGTGTCTGTGTGTGTGTAATTTCATTGTTGAAAAACTAATGGAAAACTAATGTGGCAATGGAGAATGTGATTCTGTGCCTGATATTTTGTTTTTCAGCAGCAAGGAACAGCTTTAATGACAGTTTACAATATCAAGTAATTTATTTTTAATTGAGGTGTAGTTTAGGTATTTAAAATTTTTGAAATCTGGGAAAGTGACAAGCTTCCCACTTTAAAGCTGTTGAATGCTCTTCCAGGAGTTTTTAAATGGGTTTTTGGGTGGTGAGACTAGACATATTTTGCATTCACATGAGAAACCAAAACTCTTTCATTTCCTGGCAGCATATGCTCTTTGAGATGATCAGGAGAAAAGTGTGTTCTCTATTAATAAGGGTATGCAATTCAACTTTAACATTCATTGCTCTATTGAATATGAAATAACAGGTATAAAAGTCTTTTTGGTAACTGGTATACCCAACTGATAATTTTAGATTACAAATATGTGCAATGCATCTAGTCAGTTGGGAAATAAACAGTGCAAATATCATTTGACTAGGAGAAGAATATGTGAAAGAGGGAACCTGTCTCCAATCTGTTTCTTAGGACAGCAAAGTAGGATTGGGGAGTCCTTGGTTGCAGTCTTGCAATCTTGCAGGCAGTCTGTTCCCAGCAGTTTATACTTCTCACATCAGGCAACAACTGGATAAAAAGGTGACTTGGTCAGGAGACTAGAGCTTGGCTGTCCTTTCTGAGTGTTGAGAGTAATACATTGTAATACCAAATGTAGAAATCCCTTTTTGAGGCTGTGATTTTGTGTTAACTTTGCCACTCCTTTCATGAGGTCCATTCAGAGCATATTTAATAGTTCTCATCTGCTTTTCTCCTGGATCTTTTAGGTAATTTTTTCTTCACTCACACATATATGGAACTTGAAAGTTGGTCATAAAAAGTGCCTAATGGATCATGGGTTCTGTAGAAGTGAGTGGTCTCCCTGGCTGGTAGTCTGTGGTGTGCTTTTCTTGACATCAGTGCCGGTTTTCTGCCTCATCTCAGAGACTAAAGTAATCATTCCCAGTCTTACCATAAACAGCTTTCCCACAAGATCATGGCATCCAGTCAAAATCGCCTTCTCTGCAACAGAACTATTGCAGATATTCTTGGAACTGGTCTGTCTGGTAGACTGTGATAGCTGTGAAGTTGCAGGGTAGTAGTACATCCTGCAACATGACAGTGGAGAGAGAGACAAGTATTGCAGGTTGAGAAGACCAGAGGGAAAAAGTGCAGTCTTTGTGTGGAATGCCCTTCTTCAGTTTGCTTAGTGAGACCATTCAGCATACATTAATCTAGCCCATGAAATTTACCTTTTTTATTTTTACTGTTTGCTTTCACTGGAAGGGAGTGCAAAGCAGGCAAATAGTTTCAAAGTGTGTGGTCTTTATGATTTATATGTATTGCTCAGAACTACCACTGACCAAGCTTCTTGGTCTTGTTCCCATTTGTTAGAATAATTAAATATTGAGTTGTTATGAAAGCATTGTGCCCTTCCTTCGAAAAAAGAAAAGCATATGGCTAATTCGTGGCTCTGTGGCACAGCTGATGTTTTGTTCAAACTAATGTCTAAAGGTAGAAAAGCAATGTACCAAGCCTAAGCTGTCTTGAAGCAATTTAACTGCTCTGTATCTGAAGAAAAAGTGATTTTCTGCTTTTGGATGTATTTGGTAACCAGAGTTTGATAGGGCTGGAGAGAGAAAAAAGATCAACATATGATGTACATTTGGTTGGCAGAAGAGAACCTGTGTTCAGATCAGTCAAATCCTGACTATATCACTGTCTGAACTACATTCTTTAATCTACATTAAGACTAGAGAATGCTTGTCCTTAAATGACCTTTGCATTGAATCAAATATCAGACTGGAATCTTCAAAGTGTGATTGAAGAAAAGTTATGTAGTAAATTAAAAGTAACATTTTTCTATGACATCAAGAGACCATCTTTTTGACCACACCATTAATACAAAACAAATACTTAAAGCTCAGAAAGAGAGACCTAGGTATAGTCATGAGTTTTACTGAGTTCTATTGAGTAATTATTCACTGGTTGTAAGTGAGCAGAGTGCTGTAAATAGGAAGATGGAGGGGAGAGGAAGGAGACGCATATAAGAGTTTCTCTCTTTTAAAAAATGTCAGCAATATATTATGAAAATACTGGTTTTGCCTTTTCTTGGTTTATGTTTACAGATTTCTCAAGCAGGTATCTTTGTTCTGCAGCATCCCCAGCCGCTCCCAAATATTTGCTCAATCTTCTAACAAAGCTGCTTGATCCTATGCCTGTCTTGGGAAGGAGCTCAGAGGTGTGTTCTCCTCTAGTGCCACATGAGTGTGCACCCTGTTGTGCTGTCAAACATGTACCTTACGTGTACCTTGCTGTATGTAGCCATTACAGAAGGATGGCATCTTTTAAAAATCTTAAGCAAGCTGCTTCATCACGCCAATTGGGGCAACCAGCTGGTTGGTCTGTAAAACCAACAGCAGTTAGAAGGCATTCAAAAGTTATGAATACTGTCCTTTAAACTCTGCTCCAGAATTACCCAATACATGGTGACTATCCTCAAGCTCTCAGCTGTCCATGATCCATCACTGGATGCTTTGAGATGCTACTCTTCAGCTTTAAGAATCAGAAAGCAGCACTGTTTTTTGAGGTATTTCAAATCTGAGGCTATCTAACTTCAATTATTCCCAGTGAAAAGCATGTGTCTTTACAGATCCCATGTGTTTTTCACATAGAACATCAGATAAGAAAACTCATAAAGATGAGTAATATACCCCTTTTAGTGTGCCTGATGTCATGTAAATCTTCCTCCAGGGAGAGGCCTGAAAACTTTCAAGTATTTTGACCACTGGCAGCCATTGTCAGTAAAGGGTCCAATACTGTAACTGGTAATTAAAATAATCAGTAACTTTTTCAGATAATGAAAGCTCTTAATCTTTCCTAGATATGAAATAATACTCCAATTTCAAATACCCAATACTTTGTTATATTGGTCTCTCCAAATATTGTTTGGCCTTCAAACTTCTCTTCCTGGGAAATCTCTGAAGATCTAACATCTAATATTCTGCCTGGATGACACTTGCACCCTTTGCATTTGACCTTGACAGTCCCTTGGCTGGGAAACTGCCTACTAATGTTGGTGGCTGTAGGCTGTATTTCAGTGTGTGCTGGGGCTGATCTGCCAATATCTGCTGAGATTACACCATGAACTGCCCTTGCTATGTCCTTTCTCAGCAATACTGATTTAGATTTAGCTTTTTGAGGTGGAGTAAAAAGTGGCTGACCTGGCTTGCTCAGAGGGTTGTGATCAGTGGCATGAAGTCCAGTTGGAGGCCAGTCAGTAGTGGAATTCCCAGGGGTACACTGGGCCAGTGCAGTCATTGGTGACCTGGATGATGGATGGAATGTACCCTTAGCAAGTTTGCAGAACATACAAAACTGGGAAAAGTGGCTGAGGCACCAGGGGTTGTATTCCCATTCCGAGGGACCTTGACAGACAAGAGAAATGGGCCAAGAGGAACTTATTGAAACACGACAGTGGGAAATAGGAAGTCCTGCTCATGCTGGGGAATAAACTCATGCATCATTACAAGCTGGTGGCTGACTCACTAGAAAGTAGCTTTGGAAAAAAGAACTTGGAGTTCTTGATGGACAAAAAAATTAAACATGAGCCAGCAGTGTGCCCCTGTGACAAAGAGGACATGCTTGTGTTTTTTGGGGGTGAATGCTGCTAGCAGGCTGAAGGAGGTGATCCCTCTGCTCAGCACTGGTGAGGAAAAATAACTGGTGTATTTAGTTATGGGTCCAGAGCTGGGTCCACTTCTGGGGTTTGTAGAACACGGGTGTACTCATACAGGAGCAGGTCCAGGGAAGGGATATGAAAATAATTATTGGCTTAAAGCATCTCTCATATGAGGAGAAGATGAGAGAGCTGGGACTGCTTATCCTGGAGGAGTGGAATGGAGGCTCAAGGAGATCTTATGAATGTGAATAAATACCTGATGGAGAGGAGTAAAGTATTACCATAAGTAAGAGCAGATGTTCTGGTTATTTTGATTTCTGTGTTTTGGATTCAAATACTGAAAACTGTCCTGGACTTTTAATCATTTTATTGGAATTGGCATATTTTTTAATTAGTCCCTTATATTTTAAAGTTGGTTTTTTTTTTTTTTTTTTTTTTTTTTTGTTTTTTTTTTTTTTTGTGGAATCAACATGCAAATGGAAACATATGCAAAGATGTTTCTGTACAATTGATGATTACCATCAAGCAGGCAATAAATACAAGAGATCGACAGTCTTTCATTAACATTATAAAAGCTGGCAAATTTTGAAAGGCTATCAACATAGAAGAGTGTAAAGACTGGCTAGTTTGGCCTCACATTATCTCAGGAGGTCTTTGTTCACTCTGATAATAAACTAAGGTTATGTTTGGCCTGCATTTTTGCATCTATATAGCATTTTTGGAGAGTACTTGTAAACCACTGAGAGCATTTCTAAAGGTGGATAAAGTTTATATTCTGAGTGTTTAAAGGAGGTTAAAATGTTTCAGGACACAAAGTATCTCAGGTATGCAGTGTTCTAGGATCAATTTTGGAAAAGTGTTGTGTACTAATGAAGTCCTGTAATATCCATTAGTCAGTGTGAGGTGCTGGTGCATGCAGACTGGCCCTTGAGATCTGGCTTTGAACACACATACTTTGAGGTAATGCACAATATTTTGTTGAGTATCAATTTACAGATTACCTTGGAAACCTCCAAGCTTTTTACACCGTACTGCAAAAATATGCCTTTGGATGCTACACAATCTTCTTTGTGTTTCTCTGAATAAGATATGGACTAAATTTTTGTCAATTTTTTGTTCTTGTCTTCACCAAGTGATGTCCTAGTGCTCGAAGTACCCCATGGGAGTAGCAGGTTAAAACGTGCACGTGCTCTTAAGAATCTTATCAGGAGGCCTCATTCATCAGAAAAAGGGGAAGGGAAGAAAGACTTCTGCCTTGTGTGTGTTATGCCTTTTATTGCACTAATGTGAAATGATTAAATGTGATGGACGGCAGTTTATCAAAACAAAATCTCATTAAAATCTGTTTGCACTTTGCCCTTACTCTCCTTTGTATAATAAGATTGCGAAGCTCTGTGTGACCAGACTGTAACCTGTGGTAACCTGTAATATGCGTACATTTATGGATGATGAATAAAACCATTGTTATCACCCTTAAATGTTGGCATCAATATTATGCTAATAACATTTGGAAGTTTCTGCTTTATCAGCAGCAATGACTGGCAAATAATCAGCTGTTTTGTAATGGGAAGCTTAAAATAGCAGCCAAAGACATTTGAGTTAAGCTCTGTGGAAAAAGACATTGCTGCATTTATTATGATATCATTTTTGTTGTGTAAGGGTGACATGATTGCTGTTTTAGCTTTTTAGACATACAATCCAATTAAGAATAATCAGTTTTCCCACACATTCCACAAAGCAACTGAAGCACAAATGCTAATAGCCAGACCCTTAAATTTAGAGTGACTTCCGCTGCTGCATGGGCATGTTTCATAGTGGTATGCAGCTATTGTGTGACTGCAGTCTTCTTACAGAGATTCAAATCTCAGAAGAAGTTGATGATAAGTAGTAAACTGTTTAAGATTTGCCCATACTACCAATTTAAATGTAGTTTGGAATGCAGAGGAAAGGAATCTGTATATGAGTACTTATGATGTATACTGTGGACTTTGCAATCTGTAGCAGGCAACAAGACTAGAAGTTTAAAAGATTTTGTAGTTTGTGTTTACTGGAAGTAGTAGGTGTCTGCACCAATAAAAACTATGTTGTGTTACATATGCACAAAGATACCTGCAGTATTTACCCAGTAATTCATGTGAAAGGTGTGTGGCTGGTTTTAGAATTCAGAGCACCAGCAAAGATAGGTCAGGGTTTGGACAGGGTGTTCAGAAAATGGGCCTTGCCTTTAACTTAATGTAGTAAATTTATACTGACAGTTTGAGTTTGTAACTGTGCCTACTAAAAGCCTTTCTTTTCTAGGGGGGAGATTGACTTGCATGTTCTTAGACGAGGCTCTGTCATGATAGTTTTAGACAGAAGTCTGCATGAACCTAAAAAAAAAAAAAAAAAGTTTATGCATTCCTATGCAACTTTCTTATCTGTTCTCTTTTCTGCCTTTATTTGTCTGCTTATTGCTTTCCTCAGTGTGAGTATGCAGTTCATTTATACAATGCATGCTTCTAGACTTTTTCTGTACTGGGAACAAGTCAATGTTTGATGAATTTTGCCTTTGCTTGCTAAGAATCCTAGACTGAAGCAAAATAACACAGTGAAAGCAAACAAGTGATGTCCTAACTGTGTTGTAGAGTTAGTTGCATTTCAGTGGACATAATTTTCCACGTACAGTTTTAAAACTTTGACTATGCCAGATGGTAAAAGAGACTTAGTATGGATTAGTTAGGACTTAGTATAGTTGAAACTGAATAAAGGATTGCAAGCTGAAAAAGCATATTCCCATTTGTAAAGAAAAGAAAGATAAGCTATGGTGGTATGAGGAGACTTTTTTTTCTGTCTCTCTTTTTTTTTTTTTTTTTTTTTTTTTTTTTTTTATGTTGTTCTCACAACAGGAGTTATATTTATGTGTTATTTTACCAAAATTTGTATTAAGAATTCACACCCTTAGATCAGGACATGATAGTGCATTGAAAAATAGATTTCAAAGAATGGAAGGTGAATTTTTGTCTCCACAAGGCCACTAGTGCAATACCCTGTGCTGGCTTCTCACACTGAAGTCAAATTAATAGTGGAAGAATTTTTCCCAAATCCTTGCAAACCTTGTGGTTGTAACACATATGACTGACTGTGGGAAACTGCGTGAAACTGCAGATTTACATCCCTATATAAGAAAGGGAGAGATGTGGAAGAAAGGCAAATCTGTTTCTATTATCTAATTCTAGATGCCCTCACACAATGGTGAGGATGATGCTGAATACAGATTTTCTTTTTTCCAGTGAAAATCTAAGTGGAGATGATTTAGACTGAAATGAAAGCATTTATGTTCTACCCAGTTTAATGTCTGTTCACCATTAAATTTGTCAGTAAGGCCACTGTAAATAAGTCAAAAGAAAAAGAAAACTCAAATCTGGAAGAGAAGACACATTTCCTCCAGGAGGTCAGATTTGAGACCACTGATCAAGGAGAGAGCTTAATCTCCATCTGAAGAGCTGGAAAGATGCCGCCTATCCTTTTTGTCCCCACAAGAGTCCCTCGTTTGTCACTTCTATTTGGCAATTTTATTTTTCTTTTGCAAAATTGGTCAGGATCAGTGACACCTCTGTGCAGCTGTCTGCTCTTTGTCAGGCTAAAAGTGATGCCAAATAAGTAACGCCTGGCAAGTGTTACTGTGGTAAATCTTTCTCAGTCCCTGTGAGTGTGGGACACATTTGAAAAGTTTCAGGATGCCTTGAGACACATTTTAGCAAATAAACTATTAACCAAGGTAACTTCTTAACTCTAGAAAAATCGAGAGGTCTGCATCCATCCTTATGGGTGAATTGCAGGCACTTTTATAAAACTAGAGACTGGATCTGAACTGAAATGTTTAAGGGATTAATTTGTTCATTATGTACAAAGTTTTCACTCAAAAGATGTGCTAATATTTTATAGTTTAGTTACAACTTATCACCTATCTTTGTTCTTCCAGGCTTTTAAGACCATGGATGGCTACTTTGTGGTGGGAGCTGGAAATGATAAGCAGTTTGTCACTGTGTGCAAGGTAAAGATGTTGAACTACTGTATAGAAATGTGTAGTCATTTCCATTCTGACTACAAAAATAATCACTGATTGCTTAATTCCCCCTTTCTTTTGAAAATAATATTGAATAAAAATTTTAACCCTGGGGTTCTGGCTGGTATTTTAGGGGACTTATAGAGGTTCTGCTCTTTACCCCTGTATTCAGAACACCCCAATCTTCAGACTTCTGAGTGCTGAATCCCTTTAGAAGTCTGTGCAGCTGCACAGCTAATTAGATGAAAAATGAACAAGCTAACAATTTACCAGTTCTGGAATGGTGAATGCCACAGAAGTCATACTGGTGCCTGCAGGAAGAAATATGATACTGTTTCTCTATAAAATATATGATAGGCACAACTATTAACAAAGCAAAGCAAAGTGTGTAGTCCTTTCTGTGAACTTTCAGAAATAAATTTACAGGACTGTGGGCTGACTTTGAAGTGGTGCAGTGCCTTCTGAATTAAAAATCTAGAATCTTCATTGTTTTGAATGCAAGGATCATGACTCTGGTAATTTTGTTTTCACAGAGGGTAGTCTGGAAAGTTGTAAAACAGTTTTTGATTTTTCATGTACTCTTTTTATGTCATTTTTATACTTGGAATTGCTTTTCCCTGGACAATGAATTTATTTTAAAAGAGAAGGAGTGGTTGTAGGGAAATTATTTTTCTTAAAGTGTACCAACATTCCAAAGAGAAGACCCCAGTAACCCTTAAGCTGGGATAAGACAAGCATTGCATATAGCATTAGACAGCATTTTTAAAAATGAGAATTCTACCTTTCTCCTGCAATTATTTTTTTTTCCTCTGGGAACTTAGATATTTAGCCCAAGTTAATCACACTAAATTAGTTGTTGGGCTCAGGAAACTGAGCATTATTTTCTTCTACTTGCTCATGTCAGACAATTCACATTTCCTTTTATATTCACCACTACTACATAGAATATGTAGTAAGAAGACAGTGCAGTTCTGACTCTCTGTTGCTGCAGTTTGGTGCATGTGTCCCCACCTTGCTATCTGAAGGCTCTTGGTTTCATTTGCTTGAATTGTTTCTATCAATGAGAAGCAAGTTAAGCTCTTCAAAATTTTCTCAGTGGTTTTTCTTCATACAGGTATCCAACCACGATAATCTGGTCATTGATATAAACGTTAATGGGTGAATAAGCACAAATCACTTTTATCAAAGCCTCATTATCTTTGCAGAAAGACAAAGCTGTGAATGTTTTCTTAGTGCTTTATCACCAGAATTATGTACCAATGCTGGTATTTCTGCCATTCTTGAGTAAGGCAGAGCTGAAGATGGGGCTCAATAAGTTTTAATTCAAGGGTGTGAGAAGACACTAAAAAATCACATCATGCATTCACCTCACTTTAGGGTGCAGCTGAGACTGTGTGACAGTGACTCTGTAACAGTAAGGAGTAAAAAGTATGCCAGAAAATGAGGCAATGTTACTTCAATTTGTGTTACCTCAGAATCTATATGACTGAAATTAAGCCAGATGAATATTGGCCCTAGTCTGCATGCTGGTGTTTTTTTGTTTCATCCTTATAAAGGTGATTTTCTATTTCTAGACCTGAATGTAGGAGGTACAGAACATGGAAAAATGATGACTGCTTGCATTTCAAAGGGATTAAAAAACCAGAAAAAATAGTTCAAGCTTTGGGCAATAATTATGTTTTTCTATTAAAAAATTATCATATTTGATTTTAAAAAGAACGGTCTTTTTACCCTTATTGATTTATTGTGGATATAAATTTGGGCCATTAATTGCCCAGAAATAGAGTGATTTGGAAGTCAGTGGAATTCTGTGAAACCCTTTGGAGTTATTCTCTGTGCTATGTTGAAGGTATTTCGGAACTTAAAAAGCCATGAAGTGGGAGAGCCAATAAAGGAAGGGGACTTTATTACAGGAAGGCCTGCAACACCCTAGTGAACCTTTAGTAAATACAGAGAGCACTAATTCAAACATTGAAATTGATATTAGAGAACCTTTCAGAGATGAGCTGGTGCTAAAAATACAGGCTGCAGGCAAGCTGTTGCCCTGAAGACACATACTCTAGAGATGTAACAGCTGTCTCAAGCTGTAAACAATTGAAAACATTCCACTTCAGACATATCTTTTCAGGCAAGCAGAAAGAAAAAAAAAATGGAATAATTCACTGTGATATTTTCAAAATGAATGACAACTAACTGTAGCTTGTATGGGGATTTGGATAACTGAAGAAAAACTGTAATGCTGCTGGCTGAAGTGTGTTTTATAGTGATCAAGTGTTACAAAACCACATCCTAATGCATGGCTTCTTTGGTCTAAATAAGAATACCAAGCAAAAGCCTTCAGAAGACTGAGTTTTTTTGTACAGCAAAGAAGAATACAAGCAGGATTGCTAGTGCTGGGGGTCAAAAGGCAGAAAGTGTAAACTCTGAATGTGCATCTCATATCTCAAAAGAGGTCTATATACAGGGAACAGCAGTTTTATTCCAAGTGGTCACAGCAAAATAAAGAAAATAACACTGGCAGTGTGATATAAAAAGATGACTGGCACATTAATTAATAACTTCTCAAATGTGCATTTGTTAGTCACAAAATCTGAGAAGAACATACATAGACAAGCAGCTTTACAGCAGATGGACACTTTGTTAAAGCAGAAGTCAGTAACATTAATTAAACCAGTAGAATGAGCAACTCCATATGATCATTCTTCATATAACTCATCAAGAGGAACCATAGTTTTCTGATTAATTGTGCTTTTTTTGAGGTCTTATAAGTAAGTATTCACTATCAAGTATTTGAAAAATGTTGCATGATTTTTTTTCTCTAATGCAATGGTTTGTAACTCCAAAATAGCAGTATTAAAAAGAGGCAATAATTTTAAAGGGCTACCAATTTTATTGTTAAACTTGCAGATAATAAGAACATTTTCTAAGACTGGATTATAATAGGATTTTCATAAATTAGATTGTGTAAACACAGAAGGAAAAGAAAATACGGGGTAAATTAGGTGCTGATGGCAGATGCAAGATTTTTTATTACCTTGTAGGTAAAAATTTGCAGAAAAGTTAATTAATATGATCATTGTCCTAGCATGATTTACTGATATCTTGGTTTCCATGCTTAGCTTTCTCCCTCTAAGTGACAGCTCCATCAAAGGTGACTTTCTGTTTTGAGTATCTCTAAATTTTTTTTTCTGTGGTTTTTAATAATCAACAGCTTTTCGCTTGGAAAGGAAGCCATATCCTTATTCACTTTAGCAAACTGAGGGGTAATTAAATGATAATCACCTTGGTCTGAAGCAGTTTCAGAGGAATTAGAATTTTAGGTCTGAGGCAAACATTGGACAGATGGACAGTAATCTATGTATCACTTTGATGTGGTACTACATAGATGTATGGATTCAAGAGTGATAGAATTTGTCAATGAAATAAAAATCCATTGAGGATTGTTAAATCCACTTTCAGCTCAGAAATGCCCTAATTTAAAGAAGGCTGGAGTTTGGATGAATATTAAGAAAGTATCATATTTTACCCCCATTTTTAAACTCTTCATCAGTACTCAGCCAGAGGAAGAAATAGGATGATGGGCTATAAGGACTTCAGCTTTGAGCCAGGGCTAGTTTTTTGTAAGCTGTCTTGGAAATGCCTCTGTAAAAATAGGTAGCATTTTTAGAATTATTATAAGACTCAGCATAAGTAACATTGATCCTGAGTGTGTTAATAAGTAAAAAGAGATGATGAATACATAAAATTCAAAGGTAACCTAGACCAACCCCCCTGCAATAAGCCTGGACATGGTCAACTAGATTAAATTGCTCAGAGGCCTGATCAACTTGACTTTGAATGGTTCCAGGGGTGGGGCTTCTACTACCTCTCTGGGCAACCTGTTATAGTGTTTGACCTCATTGCAAAAAGCTTCTTTATTTGAAAAAAGTTTTTTTTTTTTTCTTGTCTAAATCTACCCTCTTTGGTTTAAAACCATTATGATTTTTTTCCTGTGACTTCAGGCCCTACTAAAATATTTGTCCCCATCTTTCTTGTAGACCCCTTTTAAGTATTAAAAAGCAGCTATGAAGTCTCTCTGGAGCCTTCTCTTCTCCAGGCTGAGTGATTCCAACTTTCTCAGCATTTCTTTATAGAAGAGATGCTCCAACCTTGTCATCATTTTTGTGGCCCTCTGGTGGCCCTCCTATGTCCATGTCCTTCTTGTGCTGAGGACTCCAAGACTGGACACAATTCTCCAGAATTGTGGGGTGTCACCAGAGTGGAGTAGAAGAGGAGAATCACCTCCCTCAGCCTGTTGGCCCCACTTCTTTTGATGCAGCCCAGGATACGGTTGGCTTTCTAGGCTGCAAGTGCACGTCCTGGATCATGCTGAGCTTCTCACCTACCAATATCCCCAAGTTCTCCTCTGCAGTGTGACTCTCGACACCTTCATTATTCAACCTGTATTAATACTGCTGATTGTCCCCACCCATGCGGAGGACCTTGCACCCACTTCTTGAGCTTGTCCAGGTCTCTCTGAATGACATTTCTCGGGAAATGACATATCAACCACACTACTACATTACCTGCAGATTTGCTAAGAGTGGACTCAGTCCCACTGTAAGTCATTAATGAAGATATTAAACATCACTGCTGCCAATACAGACCCCTGAGGGATATCACTTTTCCCTGATCTCCATTTGGACATCAAGCTGTTGACCATGACCCTCTGTAGGTGACCATCCAACCAGCTCCTTATTCAGTGAGCAGTCCACCCATCATATGAGAGTCTTTCTTTGTAAGCTTGTAATCTGCCATGCTCTATAGCTGGTATTATTGGGATATTTTCTATTAAATTTGGAAATCACAGCTCATTCTGTTTATGTTCTATATAAATACATTGTGGCAGAATAGAATCATAGAATCCTAGAATCCTAGAATCCTAGGGGTTGGAAGGGACCTCAAAAGATCATCTAGTCCAACCCCCCCTGCCAGAGCAGGGCCACCTAGAGTACATCTCCCAGGAACGTGTCCAGGCGGGTTTTGAATGTCTCCAGTGAAGGAGACTCCACAACCCCCCTGGGCAGCCTGTTCCAGGGCTCTGTCACCCTTACAGTAAAAAAATTTTTTCTGATATTCAACTTGAACCTCCTATGCTTCAATTTACACCCATTATCCCTTGTCCTATCACTGGTCACCACTGAGAAAAGCCTAACTCCATCTCCCTGGCACTCACCCCTCACATATTTGAAAACATTGATGAGGTCACCCCTCAGTCTCCTTTTCTCCAAACTAAAGAGACCCAGCTCCCTCAGCCTTTCCTCATAAGGGAGATGTTCCACTCCCTTAATCATCTTAGTAGCTCTGCGCTGGACTCTTTCAAGCACTTCCCTGTCCTTCTTGAACTGAGGGGCCCAGAACTGGACACAATACTCCAGGTGCGGCCTCACCAATGCAGAATAGATAAATGATTTGGTAAGTGTTGATTGTCCACACAGCCGCTCAGTCTCCTAAATGTCTATACAAATTTCTAAGACTCATTCTCCACATTTAATTTCCTTTATAGTATCGTTCACATTGTCTTTTCATGATGGCTAAATTTCTAATGTGCCAGGTAGGAGTTATGCATAGAAGATACATTTCTTCTTTCTTGGAGGTTATGCCACTAATTTTCTTCATTAATTCTTATGGAATTTTTTTTTCTTTTTGACATAAGTTACTGAAGTGAAAAGAAATATTCATAGATGTAGCTTTTCTCAGTATAGTTTTTGAAGTACAATCATATTTCTTTTCTGTGACATATAACTTAGTGCAGGATAATTCCACTTAACTCTCTAACTTCAGGGTAATAATTTACAAATGTCTAAAATAAGAATTTCTCCTAGATACTGAAAACTACCAACTAAGATTTGGATCTTCAGTAGAATTGCTGTCTTTTTCTGCACATGTTATATAACATTAACCAGGACACATTATCTTTTCTTAAGTTCCTAATCTATATTAAATGATTAATGAGAAATAGGGATTTTTTGAATGCTATTTTAAATTGTTGGTCAATTTCCTTAGCTATACAAGAATCTTCTGCCAAGCACATTTCTTACTCTCCTTTTTTTTAACTTAGATCCTGAATGTGCCTGAAGTTAGTAGGGATGCCAGATACAAAACTAATACACTCAGAGTCCAGAACAGAAAAGAACTTATTGACATATTGTCAACCCGGTAAGTTAATTAAAAAAAAAAGTGATATTTAATCTGTTAATGCAAATATTCATGTGTAGGAAGCTTTCATCATGTGAAAATTTCATTTTAATCTTTTTAGATACATTTTTTTCTAAAAAAAGAGATCTGAGAACACTTACTGATGTTAAATATGTGTGTGCCTTTTGCACACAGACTATTGTGTGTCCTAGCAAGAAGCCAGACCACAGATTTAAGTTTCCAGAAACCATTTTAACTTACTTTTTTACCATTAACTTGAATTTTAGTGGAACAACCAGTGCTCTCTGCTTTTCTGGATGAATGTAACTCCTGGACATAAAATGTTTGCAGCACTGTTTGCTTTTGCTGTGACTGAAAGTTTTCACTGAGAGTTGCTGTATCCAAGGGAGTTCCACTTGATGCTACTCCCTCAATGCTGGTTCTGTATTGTGGTACTCTGTGACCCAAATACTCTCTGTCCTTTTGAAATCAAATGAAATATGCTTGGTATTCTACATGGGAAACATTAAATAGTTTGTTTAAAAATTATTTAAGAGGAAACTCAGGAACCCTATATTTGAGACATTAACATAGTTTATGTTTTGTCCTCATTCTGTTTGAGAAGGCCTTATTTCTTTGGAGTGCTCTTCTGTTTAATGGAAAGGATGACAAATTTAAGTTACATAAGAAAAAAAATAATCTATGTAAAACTACCCAAAGGTGGCTTCAGTAACACTTCATACTCTGGAGGATGAGCAGGAGGCAGTAAATCTGCTGTTGTCAATGATTAAGAAAAGTTAGACTATTGTTTTGACACTTGACCTTTATGAGCCATCATCAACAAATGTGTAAACATTATAACATTATAATTCAGGCCACTTTTTTTGTTTGTTTGTTTGGGGGTTTTTTGTTTTTTTGGTTTTTTTTTTGTTTGTTTGTTTGTTTTGTTTTGTTTTTAGGAGCAGTAAGTCAGCTGCTTCCCTTTTTCATTCCATTTGAGAAAAGAATATCAGTAGCATACCCCTCCCCCTCCTCCAACCACCACACATTTTTGGGTATTCAGAACCAGAATCACCTTTCCTTAAGACTATAGAAACAGTGATTTTGCCTTTTTCTGTTGCATTTGCACCTTTAGCATTCTAATGGAGGTCAAATATGTTTCCATACACATTCCATGGTAACTTTGCTTTTATTCACTAATGCACAGTTGTTTGTAAAATTATATGTTATTCATTTTTCTGGTTACTTAGAGAATTGAATGAACAGTTTCTCAGTGCTCAAAAATGTCAGCCCTTGAGAAATGAAGGGAAATGACAAAGTAGTAATGGCAGAACTTAACTGAAAAATACCTTAATTAAATCAGTGATTCCTTGATAGTATTGCAGCTTCTAGCACATGGAAAATATAAACCTAAGGTGCATTACTTGGAAAGAAATACTTGCAGACCCTCTTATTCACTCACTATATGTGTGCTGCTATTCACCTCACAATGAATTTATGGAGACATGAGCTGCAGCAGCTTGGAGGAGCTGTGATTTTCTTAATGTGGGTTCTACTACAGCCATTTTTGTGGAGATGAGACCCTCCTTTGTGTGGTAGGAGGCAAAAAGACCATGGAAGTCCTTTAAGGATTTAGTCAGGCCATTCATTCATGTCTAATTTTGTTGCTATGCCAGGCAGGTTGCATACAACTGGAGGCAAAGCAGCATTTTCCAGTGATGTCGCAATGGAAAAAGTCAGCAAATTTGTTTGGTGTGGCAGGCAGAGCAGTAAAAAGCCAGTAAAAAATTGCATCTATGTATAAGATTCTGGTGAATCCTAAATGTGCTTTCTCTTTTTTACATGCTTGGAAACATAAATGGGAATTGTAGTTCTGTAGTAAAATCCTTTGAGGCTGTCACTACTGATAAGGACAGTGAAAAGATTCACAAATATGTCTATGACTCAACATCTCAACAATAATTACAATGACTAAAAGCACATGGGAGGAAACATATAGTAGCGTTTAACTCCATTTCCCTCAACCTCTTTTGCTGCCATTTTAAGTTTATACATCCTTCCTGTTCCACTAAATAAATGGTCTCCTAAGCACTGTTTTTTTGGCAGATAGCTGGTACTCTGCTGTTGCTTTTATGTATCATTGCTATTGCACAGTACATATATACACACCTTTTTTTCCCAAGATATTGATGCTGTTGTAATCTTATTGAGCCACCAGAGCCTGGAGTAGGTTTCTATTGACCTATGTAATCTGTCTCCTTCCTCCTATCTCTAATGAACTACTTCCAGACTTACCTTTTTACCCCTTCTTGTTCTTAATTATCAAAATGGACTAACTGCAATTCAAGTTTAACTTCTGAACACTTGGTAAGTGCAGGAAGGATTCTTAGGATTTCCCAGGTGTTATTTAGGAATAGATGGAGAAGTTCAGACCTACTCAAAGGGTCAGGAACTCCCTGAAGTCTTGAGCATTTAATTTGCTACATGTGTGGAGCTGAAATTTTTTAAAACATCTGAACCCTGAATACCAAGGAGACAGTGATGCTTTTAATTTGCTAGGATAAATGTTAAGCAATCGAGACTGGCCACAGTTTTATTCTAGATGTGTGCACAAAGGAAACATTGGTACAATCGGTCAATGTTAAGGAATGCTGTGTTTTTAAAAAGACTCTGTCTTGGGAATTCTTGACTCAAATGACCTCTAATTTAGACCAATAATCCTACTCACCACCTGCAGTAATGGTACCAGGTTTCAAGGCAGTTAGATAAGCACAGGGATTATATAGTACTTAGAAGAAATTGACCTTTAAACAGCAGACTTTTCAGGAAGGTGTGAAATTACCTATTCATCACACTTGAGTGTCCTGAGCTGAGTGAGAATACAAGATGGAGGTGAATATGGTTCGAGACAGAAATGTAGCTTGAAACAACAGCTCTGAGGTGTGAATTGCTCCATTGATTTCAGAAATGAATCATCCCCTCTCATCAGAAATCTCATTCTCTCTCTTCCCTGACAGAAATGAAGAGTGAAGCACTTCTGTCCTTAGCTCTTCACCCTAACCTGCTCTGTGCTTACAACATCTCAACTCATTAGAATACAGATGAAAAAGAGAAGGGGAGAGCAGGTAGGGGTGGATAAATATACATATCCACAGAGATTGTCTGAACTCAATAAAAAGAGGCTGGAAAGCAGACCCCTCTGGAGTGATATGCTGCTTCTGAGAGACCTAGCCCTCAAAATGGGGCAAGAGGAGGGAATTACATAAACTAAGCCCAGACATACTGAGAGGGAGAGTGATTTTCAGTTCTGTCTTCTATGGGCAAATGCGTATGATGCGGCAAGGGCCAGTGGGTCATAGGATATTCACAAGGAAGGAGAATATGGGCCCACAAGATATTTTATACTTATTTTACTATTGGTGATGATATCCCTTTCCCATCTCTGGTCCTCTTCTTGCTGTGCCCTTTTTTTCCCTGTCTCAGTCATCTTCTTCCACTTCCTACAGCTCCCTCAGCTTCTAATTTTCTTGTTCTTCTCTTATCTTCTCTTTCTTCTCCCACTGGTGACATTTTCACATCTACAATCTTTGCTTTACAAAAGACGAAGTTTTGGTGCCTTCTGTATCTTCCTCTTAGGTGAAATTTGTCCCAAATAACAAAAGCTGAACTCTCACAAAAGCAAATTGCCTCTGAATGCCATCCTTTCTGGGATGTCTCACAAGAATCAAATTTAAACTGACCCTAGCTGGGTGGAGGTCAGGTTCAATGACTACTACAGAGGCCCCCAAGATCATGTGAGAATTGACAGACTACAGAATAGTCTGTGTTTTGTGTTTTCAGTGGAAACCTCTGGTTTGTGAGTTAGATGTACATCTATCCACAAGAACCAATTTTAATTCTTGCTCTGTTCTCCTCCACCTCCCTTCTACTTTCACCTTTGCTTCCTCTGGAACAGAATAGTACCAGGCACAATGTGGATTATTTCATATGTGTGTATGTATACCTACATATGTGTTTGTGTGCATACACGTTCTGTTTTAAGAAATGCTGTTTTGAGGAAGGAGGCTTATTCTCTTGATCTTCTTTGGAGATGTTGAATGTTAATTATACCCTGTACCTCACTAATGAGGACACATTTTACAGTAGGGCAGCTAAATATGTAATCCAAGGTAATCCATGAAAATAACCTGTAACTGGGACACAATGTGTGGAGCTGTATCAGTGTAGAAGGAAGGGCAATAGCAGGCACTCTGTCAGCCTTTAAAATGCAGCCGCTCATATAATGAACAACACATAAAGTCATCATCATTAGCGCTCCTGAAGCTATAGCTAAATTACTGTAGACTTAAAGTCAGGAGTGTGAGGGCTGGAATCGATTCTTAGTGGAACTTCTATTTCTAGCACTTACATTTAAAACTGCTTATTCTAGACTGTGCTCCACGGCTGCATGTTGTGTATGTGCTGCATGTGTGAGGGGGAAAGGAATGAGCTGGAAAGAAGCACAGAGGAACCCGATCCTCAGCTAATGAGGCATTTGCTAAATTGTTTCCACATAGTAACAGAAGGGGAGGGCACCTAGAAGGGGAAGTTATATTGTAAAATATTTATTTTGTCTTTAATGAGGAGCAATGCTAAATTCACACTTTTTGAGACACACCCAGCCTCTGTTAATGTCTTACTCTATCGCCACTATTTCTTTTTCTAAACCAAGAGCCTGGCAGACCAAAGTTCCTGTTGATAATGTTACAGGAATGAGCATTTGGTTGTTTACTGCTTCACCAAGACAGGTGCCTGAAGTAGGAAAGATAACTTCAATGTGGTTCAGCTGATGAGGTTTACTTTCCCTAATTATCTACCTCACCATCAGTACTATAGGTAGCTGAGCTGTGGAGGGGCTAGCTCCCAAACTCCCACAGTTTGCTTTAAATGTTTCAAAGTGTTATTAGTTTTACATTAACTTTTCTGTGTGCAACTGAAGGAGATCCAAAACGCCTCAAGCATCTGATTTTTGGATTGGGTAAGGTAATGTGTATTTTATGTGTTCTTTTCTCACCATTTAATGGACCTCTTCTCATTTTCATTCAGAACTGTGAAGTTAGAATCTTTGCTGAAAAGGAACTTTCTATCTTTCTTTCTAATGATATACCTTACTAGCTACAAGGCTACTAAAATCAAGGGAGATCTTTTAATTTTGAATGAGCTTTTTGACCTGAACATTGTTAGCTCTTTACTCCATTTGAGTAGTTAAAAGAACAGCAACAAAATCAAAATAGTTTTCCATTTTTCTCCCTGTGCTTTTACTGATGTATTTTTACCTAGCTAATTTTCAGTTAACTCACACTTCCTTTGCCACAATTGAAGAAGTTACAGTCCATTTACATAACTGAAAAAAAAAGTTGGAAGACTTGGGAATTGAGTATATTTCTAATGTGCATAGTCTAATGCTATCTGAACCTAAAAAGAAGTAGTTTTGAAACATGCTCGATTTTACTACTCACAAGCCAAAAGAAACCGATTTTTTTAATGTGGGTATATTTATTCCTCTCTGGTATGCTATTCTTTGAAAATCGTATATGGTTTTAAAACAGTATGCAAAATTTCATAATGGAACATGAC
Organism: Phaethornis superciliosus; assembly: GCA_023637945.1. Classification (NCBI taxonomy): domain Eukaryota; kingdom Metazoa; phylum Chordata; class Aves; order Apodiformes; family Trochilidae; genus Phaethornis; species Phaethornis superciliosus. The sequence continues at coordinate 98,445,947 of JAJQWJ010000002.1, read as the reverse complement.
TGTCAGTTCAGCTCTAGCACAACTTCTGCACATAAAGGTGAAAGTTTCTTAGTAATTGTATTAAACTGGTAACTATATAAATAATGCAGAAACTTAAAGCAAGTTTCAGGGTAGATTTGTGGTACCTACAAGTATCTGCAGTGTACTTTAAGTAGCTACCACTTACAATCAATTATATGTGATATCTTTTAAAGTAGTTGGCATATCCATAAGCAAAACATGTCAGTACAATCAAATTGATCCCAAAGATTTTTAAGTGTCTACTGTGGTTTACCAAGTGATTAATCAGTAATGAAGAGGAGACTAACTGCTAATACAGAGATGCTTACAGACTAGTATATGCTATTATATTTATTTTAAAAGCTCTAATTGTGTATTTAATGTACACTAAGGTATAATGACACATTACTTGAATTTTCCAAATAATTTTTTATATGACATTTCACATATTATCTTCCATACAAACTGTTTTACTGAGTTTACTACCATTAAAGAGGTGATTAGTAGTAGTGAGGAGAAGAAATAGTCTAGGTATTTGAAAGTAAATAGAGGGTTAATGGAACAAATGCAAAAATTGCAATGCAAACTTTGGTTGTACTACAAAGCACAAAAATGTGATTGTAGACTTTATCAAGAACAGAGAATATTTTTATTTGACTCCATGTAAAAAGTATTACTAATCCTAGATGTTGCTGTTCCCTCTGCATATGGTAGCTGTACAAATGACTTCTCTAAAATAATTGCTGTAATCTTCCTATAGAAAAGAACAATATTTTTCTTCATTAGTTCTAAACTTGTATGGAATTAAATGTTTTTATCCATCAGAGAAATCCATCCACATGGGATGGGGCAATGATTGAAGGTTTCCTAAGAAACATGGAGAATGGAATAAATGCAAAGAATTCACACACAGTTAATTAATTCATGCTTTAGGAGTCATTTTATTGAAAGACAGAATATTTGCTAAAATGGAAATGAAGTTTACATTCCTAATTAACAGGTTGAGAAACATTACTGAGTTCTTTTAAAACACACTTGCTCATTAAAGCCATTTCATCCAACTTCTGCAAGTCAAGCAGATGCTCTCTTTTTGCAATTAATGATCCATTCTCCCTTCTTAAAATTACAATTTGGTAAAAAACAGAAGGGGATTTAGATCTCACTTTTTAAGAAGCACACTACATTTCTAGTTTCTGTGAGGAAGTAAGATGTAAGCCTTTAATTTATATTCAAGCGCTTATTTTATATTCGAGTTTTTGACTTTTGGAGGCTATTAGGTTTTGCTGTAAAGTTGTTTTTTTTAATTATTTCACTGAGTGTAGAGTTTAAGTTTATAATTTTTAACACAGTTGTTCCTGATGGATTTACAAGTTCAGGAAAAGGATATATGGATTTATTCCCATGAAATAACATTTTAATTAGTTCAGCTCATTCTACACTTTGTATTTTTTTAACATTTTTAAGCATGAAATACCTTCAAATGTTTCATAATATAATGCCTCATTGTAACTTCAGTGTCTTCATGAGTTCTGTGTAATTCAGTGCAAAGGCAGCGTAGAGTATTGCTTAAAAAACCAAGAAGACATGGAGACTACCCTTTTAGTGAACTAGACTTTAGTGCAGGCTTCACAGTTAAGGTCCTTGCAATGGGTTTTCTCTCTGTTAGGGTACATATCCTTTTTTTCAGAAGTGTTTTCAGGAAGAACTTGCATTCAAGCCTCATACCACAGACTAGAACAGTACAAAATGAATTGTTTTGAGCTGGTAATAACTGTAGAAAGGTAAGATGCAGATTAAAATTATTCCACAGATAGGCCAGAAATAATTTAAATGGCATTTATGTGATTATATCTACAGCAGATGGAGCATTTCAGAGGGAAAAGGAGCTCATCTGGAAATATATAAATCTGCAGTGTGAGTCACATGGTTGAGCTCTCCTGCAGTCACTGAGTATCTTGAGGTTCCATGGACAGATGGATAGTGTCATGCTTCAGGGTTCAGATGCTGTACAGTGTTGGATGATTTTTTAATAGCTCAAGGTTGGAAGATGGACCATAGTTCAGCCTTTTGCATGTTTCCATCAGTGATTTTATTTATATACAAGTATAAAATAATTATTTTTTTCCCCTCTGAAAAATAGCTGATGACAATATATTTTTCACTCTAGAAAAATAAATTTTATATTAAGTAGGATATTGGTAACAGACAATATAGAAACATAATTGGTTTTGAGATTTTTTTGTTTGGTTGGTTTTTGTTTGTTTGCTTTGTTTTGTTTTTTTTTAAACAAGAGTTGATAAGGAAAAGATTGACCAGGCTTGGTAAATTCCCACTAATAAAATTTTGCATTTTCAGGAGAAAATTTTGTCTTTTACTTCTCTTAGAAGTTATTTTTTGAAGGGCTTTACTTGATATGGAGTGCTGAGCATGACAGAACTGATATGGAAAAACCTAAACACCAACCCTTTGCCATAAGGAAAGCTTATGGTATTTATTTGTGTTAGTGCTCTTAATAATTACATTTAGATGAAAGGAATACAGGTTAGCAAAAAAAGTTTAAAAATTCAAAGTTTATGTCGCTAACATCAAAGAAGTAAACTCAGGCATTTTTTATCCTCTCTCTTTTATTGATTTTGAAGCAATATTTCTACCTTAATGTTGTACAACATATATTTCAATATATTAAATACAAATGAATGAACCAGTTCATTACCTGGTGTTCTCAAAATCTGAACAATTGACCTGCATTGGCAGTGGTGATGTTCTTTTTGGTTTTAAATGGTTTGCTTAATAAAATGCTATCAACAGCCTCTTTTAACCACAAATAAAGGGAGCTATTCTACATCAGATTTAAGTCAGGAATTTCAGTTTTAAGAGACAGTCCTCCTTGTCTCCTTTGAGGGTGATAGAATGAGGTTTTTTTATATGTTTGAGTTTAAAGATTTTAGGTATTCTTTCCAACCACCAATAAATAAAAAAGAAAATTGTTAGGTATATCAAAACAAGTATTTTTTTTTTTTTTTAAACCGAACATCACTTATATTCTACAAAATTGGGGTAATACTTTTTGTCTTTTACATAGAAAGGAAAAATGTAAGCAGAAGCTAAAATTTCAGAAATTTTTACACCTAATAGAAATTTTGCAAAACAAACACTCCTTTCAATGTATAATGAGTCACCAGTAATAATGTTACTAGAGAAGAATGCATATCTTGAAAATTATTCAGATTTCCTATGACAACAGGAAGTAGCATACTGATTATGCAGATACAGGTAATTGACAGTCCCATTGAAAAGGCTACAGGGTATTCTCTAAATGCAGAAGTAGTTTGGGATTTTTAAACTCAGTAGTGTATTTATCAAGTCTTTTCTAAAGAGGAACAAAACATAGCAGGGCTTATTCATAGACCTATACTAAGATATCAAGGGAAAGATGATACAAAGGTTAAGAATTACAATAATTTCTTAATGATGGTCTTGAGCACCAAAGTTATGCTGCTGAGTCCAAGGGTCCTCTTGTAGATGTGCTGTCTTTTGTTAGAAATGAGATAGTAGTGAAGGACAAGGCGTCACAAGAAGTAGCAGCTGAAAAAAGCTTTTAGAAAGAGTTAGTGGGCCATGAATTATGATGCATCTCAGGAGGGAAGTGGCTCGGTTTCCAGTAGAGAACCAGCACAGTTTTGTATAAATAGCACCAATAACTGATGGGAAACAGTTTTTCATGTGAATCATATCAATGCTCTGCAGCAGTTTGCGACACAGACTTCAGTAATTGAAGGCAACGAGTATCAAGAACATAGGGATTATGAGAGTTGTTGACAAACAGTATTGAGGGAAAACATGAATTATATTAAAATCATGCTTTCTCCAGTGTCCTGTAGTGTACCTAGTTCTAGGTATGGTTAACAATAGAGTACCAAATTAGATAGACCCTAGATGTGTCTAAAAGTAGCATTATCTTTATGGCTGACTACATCTTTATTGTGAAATAATTTTCTTCAGATGTGATGCTTCATTTTGCAATACATTTTGCGCTTTTGAAATATTTATTTTTTGCTGTATTATTGCTTCTTCCATTTCTACTAATATTTGTTAACTTCACACATATTCAGCAGGAGTAAAACTTCTATTTCTAAGGAAAAAAGTGCAAAACTTGTCCATTCTCTTTTTTATTTAGAGTGCAAAATGTATTTGGTATCAGGATTCATTACCTCAAAGCTTGGGGAAGAAGTTCTGCACAGGAAGAAATACATTAACTGTGAAGCCTGGATCCATTCCTATGCCATATACTTAATATATCTGTAACTTGTCACCATCACTAGTGTTTTTCTCTTTAATGTGAAAGTAGCATGAAATACTTTGCAGACAACTTTTGCATATGTATAAAAAGAAATTTTAAAAGCTTGACGCTGTACTGATTTAGGGATTTCTGGGCTTTGTCTCTATTAGCTTTGTTTTAGAAACTTGGAAGGTTTTTTGCATAATTACGTGCTAAAAGTAAAGCTGAATGTTACCAGCATTGTTCTGGATAACACTTACTGAACAGTGAATTGGTGACCTACAGAATACCAGTAACTGAGTTACCCATATGAAGATTTCTATTAATTTAATTTTCATCATGTCTAAGTTGCACCTAATTTCTTCTCAGTGTTGTATGTATCATGAAATAGATCCTTCCTCTCTGATACTCTGTCAGATGTCTGTGTTATTTACCTTCATGAAGTTTAAGATACTATCTTCATATAAGTTCACCATTGATTCAGAATCTCAGACAGCTGCAGAAAATACCATCTCCCAGTGACTGGTATTGCTGTGTTTTCTTTGGCAGATGGGGAAAAAAAAATATCTATCAAAAGAGGAGAAATATAGTGATGGTATTGGTTATGGAATTGAATGCTTTAAAAAACTGAGTTTTTTGTATGTGACATAAGGACCAGTGTAGGCACAGTGTATATATTCTGAACCGGATGTCCTTAGGATAGGTTATACAATTGTACAACAAATAAATACGTAATCAATGTTGTTATCTAACCAAAATATGTGGCTGTTAATCCTGACATATGTTTTGGATGTAGTGGAGGAAAAACACTGTGGTGCTTTACATTAGCTTTTAGTGAGCAGTGTTGCATGTTAGACTCTTGCCCACATTATATCTATCTTTTTGTTGTCAAATATGCACATAAAAGAAAACAAATGTGAAGCACATTAGTATAATTAAGGGCTGGAGGAAACCCATTGATCCTTATTTGAAACTGCTGGTAAATTTAGCTTTACATCATTACTGGATTGCTTCAGATGATCAGATAGAAATAGAAGACTATATTCTTTCCCCTATATCTATGAGTTTTGCATTTCTGAAGAACACATGTAGTACATTTTCATTATGTTATTCACTGCTTAGGAAGAAATCAGTGGGGAAGGGTATGGAAGCAGTGAGAGAGGGAGGAGACATGCTATATATTTTTCAGAATCTGAAAGCACAGAGTTTAAACCACATGCTTCTTATTTGCTCCTAGGTTTTCAGAAAAAGCAACAACTGAATGGTTGCAGCTCTTTGAAGGTAGTGGGGTTCCATATGGCCCGATCAACAATATGCAGCAAGTATTTTCGGATCCTCAGGTTGGTTCTCAGCAAATCTTTTCTATACATTATTACATGTGCTTTGCAAATGCTGAGTAATGATGCCACTCAGACCTGACTTCAGCTCCTTCAAAATGGAATTTGAGATTTATCTGGTGGGTTAAGTTTAAGGCAAATAATATGGCATAATAAGAAATAAATACAGATCATTAAATGAATTGCTTGGGAAAACAGGCTTTGCCATAATGTATTAAATTGTAAGTATTCCATATCATGTGTGGAATCTGTCCTTCAAAAAGGGCTGGTAAAACAGGGAAAGACACTAATATATTATGTAATTGCATTATGTCAGAGAAATATGCCTTTAAGATATGTACCCTTCTTGCTGCCCACAAGCAACTGATGTTCTGTATGGAATATGAACAACCAAAATCTGTACTATTTGGAAAGAAAGAAGAGAAAAGGGCAAGTTCTTGACTGGAAACACAAAAATGAAGGACAGAAGTTGTATATAGATATTTTTTTGTCCTGGTGGTTCCTTGGATGAGTTTTATTTATTTATTCTAACTTTTCCACTTAATTGTATCTATACTTAATTATAAACAATATTTTCACTTTTTAGTATCTGTAGAGTTATGGTATCTACATGTTCCCTAATCCATCCAGTTCTTCTTATGCTCTGGCTTATAATGGGCTGAAGGGCCCAAACCAAACTGAATTATACTGTCCTGAATAGCGTAACAGAATATTTTATGGCAATTCTATTGTATGATGAATGTCCTTTAAATTAATTTCTATTAATGGGAGTAATCAGAAAAATTATCCACTGGGGGTGAAAGCAACCAATTTTATTTGTGTCCAGATCTACAGTTAAGAAGTGTTTGTCAGGAGTATGAATGATTTTATCTTAGGGAAAGAACAGGCAACTCAATTTCAATTATGCTGGAGTATGTTTATTAGAAATGTTTGCTATAAATATTTCTTTTAGAAGTTTAAGAGAAGATTTGTAAGGCTACTGCAAGGAAAGAAGCTTTTTTCCAAAATAAATATGCTTTTTCTACTTCAAATGATGTAGTACCATGCTGTAAAAGTATGTGTGGGCCAAATATTTCACTTCATAACTTTCACAGGGATTAAGGTTGGTCTTTGAAGAAAATAGAGCAAGAGTCTTTATTTTACTCAGAACATGGTTGAACTGGCTGTACTTGGACAACACTGGAAAAATATTCTTTGTGCTTTCTTGATGCTGTGTCTTTTAAGAAATCAGTTCCACTTTGAAAGCAACTACTTTTTAATAGTATGTTGTGGGATGGCCACTGCCTCCCAAAGTAAAAGAGATTAGCCTGTTTACCCTGCTTTTGTTAGAATTTTACTATAATATTAAGTAATATGACGTAGTTAACCTGTCCATAAGAAATATTACTGTGTTTTGCACTCAGATACCATAATTTGTCAGGTTTTTAAAAATACTTCTTCATAAACTGGCATATGATCTTTTTTCCTCGTGAAATTACTTGAAAATTTTGCCTTTTCTACATAATTCTCTGAATTGGCACTTAGACACTATCTTCTTTTTACTGTTGGAAGTGAAATGTCAGTATTTGGTGCAGTTGCATGTTACACATTTGTTCCTGGTGCTGCCTACCTCCTTAAACATTTTCTAACAGTTGTGGAGGGGAGGAAAAAAGAAAAACAAACCACCCTCTAGATTTTTCCTCTTCTCTCTTGAAATGTGAAAAATGGTTGTGATTTTAAGGTACTGCTCTTATGTAAAGATCTTTACCTTATATCACTTATAAAATTAAGTCCCCCACTCCACCTTCACATACCCTAGAGGCCATCCAGAAGACCAGTGATTTGGAGAGTAGCATACTGAGCCTCTTAAGTATATTGTTCTAATTTCTACACAATATTTTATTTTGATAGTAAAGATTCAGACTTCACAGGTGGGTTTCATTTCTCTCAGCCATTTATTCATACCTTGGATTTGGAGACTTAAGTCAGACCTTTGCTTTCATGTTTCTTCTGAACAGTAGTCATAACTGTTGTACCCTGCAAGTCTCCCTCCACTTGCTCATCCTTCTGCTGTTTTATAGACAACATGCATCTGGGATAAACACACATGCCTTCCTTTTTCATAAGTCAATCTGCATTTTCTTTTTCTGAAATGTCAAAAAGCATGATAGTGCCCTAAGAATATGTCTTGGACTAGGGAAGAAGTCTGGCAACACCTGAGCATCTGTAACTAGGTTTTCTATGTGCTATGAAGACCCAGTTAAAAGAGGGAAAAAACAGCACCTGCCACCACCAGTGTACTATAATCACATCAAGATGTTTCTCATTTGTAAAGCTTACTCCAGTCATTAAGTATAAGAACTTTGTAATCACTCTTCACAGTGCTCCCATTATAATACAGTGGGTTTTTCAGGCTCAGTGTAGATCAGAAAATGCATTTCTAGGAAAGATGTAACTCAGCTTGCTGATAATAACCTTATAACAAGAATGGACTGTGATGTAAAAAAAAATATAACATATTAAGATGCTTTTCATAGTTGTTTGCTTTCAACCACTGCAAAGACTAGAAAAGCATCAAACCTGCTGATACTTCAGTATAGAAAAACTCTAATCTACCTGTGGTAGATTAAGAGAATGCTCAGATTTTGATAACCTCTTCCATTTTGGATGTTACCAGCAGAACTGGATCTAAACACAATTCCATTATTAACTTCATTTCCTTGCTGTTGCCTGCCTATGTGAACTATGAATTTTGCTATTCATAATGCAACCATTGTTCACTACAAGTGCAGTCTTGCACCATTAGTGACCAAGATGCACTGTGAGGATGTCAATAATTGTCAAAGCATATGTGATCCCAGCTGTCAGTAATGCTGCAAAGGGTGCATGAGGCTGGTACCAACCAAAGACAGAAATCCCAGAAATCTGGGAGGAGCCTGGAATAATGCAAGGGAGGAATGGGAGCAAATCTGACATAAAGGAGAGACCAGTGAAGGAGATTACTGAAATGGTCTAATGGAACTTAATCAGCTACAGGTGGGTTGTATTTTCAAGTTTTACTTTAACTAAAAGAACCTCAGAACTCTGAAGGCCGTGAGGGGTTTGTGTAACTCTTTCTATAAACTGAGATAAAACAACACATTTTTGATCCCAGGACACTTTTTTAATATCATTAACAGCTTCAATCATACTTGGAGGGAACTGCCAAAGAACATGAAATTTTTCACGAAATTGGAGTGCCAGGTGATACTTTTTTCCATGAGTGAAATGTCTACTTTTCCCACTGATTATAATCTTTTATTCATTTGTGAAGTTAAAATGAATACCACAGGCATTTGTACTGCTAAGTCAATCAGTCTGTGGATAGAAGCACATGTGTACTTGTGGATGTATGGATAAACAGGCTGGGAGAAAGAGGAGCAGCTTTGCTAGTTAAGGGAACAAGCTCCTTAAAAGGGAGGAAAGAATGTTTGTAAAAGTTGTTACAAACTCCTAAGAGTACAGTATAGACTATTTTAATGAAGCTTTTTATAGTCTAAATTTTTCAAGCTATTTTTTTTAAAATGTGCTCTTTTTACCAGGCCAAGATAGCACAAACATTAAAGGAATTCTTAAAACATTTTAAAAACTTACTAGTGACCTCAGTATGGTCCCATTTAACATCCCCTGGGGAACATGTGTATGAAATACAATGTGGTTTGAGGTTTTCCAAACAAAACAAACTTAAAAGAGAATACCATTTTTAATAGAAACTATTCAAATTCTCCCAAAAGATAAAACAAAACAAAAACAGGTACGCACTGTCCTGCAGCTAGAAGTATGAAAGTACAAAGATCTTTTCTAGTAAAGTGAGGGGAGTCAGAGTTTTTCTTGTTTTTAAAACATTGCTCTCCCCCTTTTCACAATGTAGTTGCTTTCACTGTTCTTATACAATGGTATGACTTTAAATGGCTGGCATAGAGAAGAAGCAAAAATCCCAAAACCAACCCACTAGTACTACTGGCAGTTTAAGAAACTGATGTATTACCAGATTAAATTAATTCATGTTGATGAGTTTTACTGTATGAATTCTGCCAGCTAAAAAAAAAAAAAAATTAAAGCCATGCAGTGGTACTTCCCCCCACCCCAAGCAGTTACAGTCATACCACACAAGTTGAGTACATCAGGTGTAAGACATCACCCTGATGCATCACTTCTGAGAAATATGGGGAGGGAAATATCGGAGCTGAAATATCACAGCTGGCCCTGATTTCAGCTCCTGCCAAACACCTGCAGACTCTAAAAGGATACCAAAACAAAACTCCACCCTGTGGCAAGAGGCCATCCCTTAACAACCCTTCCCCGACTTTGCATCACTCTAAAAATTAATTTAACATTTTTTACAGAAACCTTAATCGTCCTGTCCCAGAAGGCTATTACAGTCCCTTTAGCCATTTCTCTGAATATGCCTCAGAAAAAAACCTCCAGTAAACTGAAGTATTGAAATACCTGATGGCTGGAAATTATCTCATGCTTCAAGTTCATTATTAAGCTATGAAGGTGGTAGATTATTTTTTTTTAATTAACCTCCAGATCATCTCTTATTTTGGAAGAAATTCATTTGAACACATCCTGGCAAAAATTATGTAGCATCTGCTAAAAGAGTCTACAATCTATGTTGTGAACATGCAGAACAGCAAAAGATATAAAGTGTGTTGGTGGTTTCTTGGGTGGTTTTCTTTTTTGTCCTTTCTTTCTTTAAAACGTTTTATGCATGGTTGTTGTTGTTTTTTGGTTTTAATTATTTATTTTTAATATGGACATGTTTTAATTGTTATGCTTTGTTGAAACAGACTTTTGTGGTCCGCTGAGGGCTGTCCCAAGTCAAATGAAATTATATTCATGTCTATTATACTGCAGGATATTGTACTGTTCTTTTACATATAGAGATTTCTGCAACTGAAAAACATTTGATGAAGGCCTGAGGTAATACAGTGTGTCTGGAAATAATTCCTAGCAGGCAAGAGAAAGAGAGGAATTAAATTTTTCATGTGTCTGTTGAGTAAGTACTAAAACTGGTTGGGAATTCTTCAATGGAATGTTTTTACATTTAAAAATGTCAGTTCACTGAAAGTGAAACATCCCCATGAAGTTGTCTAAAATTAATTTCTATTTTGAAACAGAAATTCAGCTATGTTTCTGCCTGTCTTGCTAAGTTGAAAACATTCACTGCCTAGCTTTGATTTGGTGTTTCAAGCCAACTTTTAACTTCAATTTTTAAATTTTATGCAATGAAAAAACCGCCACTCTACTAACCATACCCAACCCTTTAATTTTGTCAGAAGTAGCTCTTTGATACTAAATTATAAATGTTTTCAAGCTTTTGGTCTGTGGTAAATTTAGGGAAGTAGTTCTTTTTTAAAGTGGAAAGCATTAAAGAATGGAACATAATTTGAGAAAGTTAAATGGAAAATCCAGTTCTAAGACTTCACTATATGATTCCCACATATGCACAATTATGCAGCCTTTATATGTGTTTGGATGGTTCTATAACCAGATGTTGTAGGAAGGGCTCAAAATGAGACATCACTTGTATTTTGGTATGAGGAACATTGTAAGATGAAGTGGTTTCTAAATTTTGGCTATGGTGAAATGTGGCCCATGGCTATGCCATGCTTTTGTGTGGCCTACCCCTATCTCGGTGATTAGTAGAGAGTTTATAGTGGAGAACTCTTGCAATTCAACAGGGTTCTGAATAAAAATTTATATTTATAGTAGTGATAGGCTTCTGTTTGTACACACGTTTAATATACTTATATGTTTTCTCAGAAAAATTATGACTAAGGAGGTAGTTTAATGCTTTCCATTATGAGGTTTTATTTTCGCTTCCAATTACTTTTCAGAATTTGATTTGAAATTTTCAGAACTGGTTGTCTGCTTAAGTCTGAAGTAAATTTGGAAACTTTACTGCTAAAATGATCCACTCGTGTTTCAAAACAAGTTTCCAGAAATCTACTGTTAGCCATATTGATGTTTTGTTACAGCTGTTTTTTGCCTGGGAGCTCTGCTTCTCCTTTTTAGAGAATTAGTTCTTTTACAAAGAAACTTGGGAGAAAAGGTGACTGCAGTGACATTGATGTGCTCTTTTGTTGTCCCATGTTTTTAAGGGTGCAGGAGAGAATCTGACTGTGAATAAATATGAATGGAGTCCCAGATAGTGTGTGCAAAAAGATATGGTTTCACCTGCTGGATGTATTCTGGTCCTTTATGTGTTTTGTGTACCCACGGTGTCAGCTTTGCTTGTGATCAGTGTTAGAAATTGTATAACTACACTAGGTATAATAGGCTACTCCAAGACCTGAAATTTTCAAGAGCGTCACAATAAATAAATGAGAGCAACACAAAAATGAGAAAATTCACCAATAAATTAATTTACTGTACAAGAAGATTTAATTTGGAAACACTGTGATGTTTTTACATCAAGTAGTACCTTTCTACTCTCCCCTCTTCCTGGAGTGTTCAGGATAGACTTGACTGGTCAGTAGAAGAGCACTTAGTCTGCCTTGTGAACAAAGTTGTTGTTCCTCAGGTTCTTAATTCATTTGATTCAGAATATGAAAAGTAGTGAAGGAGGTAAAAGGTTGCAGAAATGTGGCTTAATTTTTATAGAAGTGTAATGTTAGATAGGCATCTCTTTCTGCATCTGTCACACAGTTCACACATGGTTTTGAATAAGGCACTTAGATCAAAATGTTAAAAGGTGGCCTCTTGCTTTCAGTGCCTGCCTTGTGACATCATGTGCTAAATACTCAGCAGCACTAAGCTCTCATGTATGTAAATGGAAGTGTTTAAAGTAATTTTTGGTCATTTAGAAAATGCAATATTATTGGAAATGCTGAAAAAACTAGCATGGTGGTTTTACCTGTAGCCTTCCTCAGTACTTTGGTTTATTAGCCATGAAATCGGGCCTAATCTAAAAAGCAGTGTTGTAAAGATGTGGTAGCTATGCTTCTGCAAAGTAGTTTCTAATGCGAGACCACGAGTAATATCTCTTTGGGATTTTAATTTTGTTTTAATTTTGTGATTTCAGTGATATCTTTTAAAATATGTAGAGCTACACCTTACTTATGAGAAATAAACCCACTTTTTAATAACTTTTACTTCACTGAATAAGGGAGGAGCCTGATAGGAAAAAAAAAAAAAAAAAAGCGTGCACTTAAGGATCCTACAGTTCTAGAATAATTCTGGTTGGAAAAGACCTCTAAGGTCATCAAGTCCAAACATTAACCTAGCACCTCCAAGTCCACCACTAAACCATGTCCCTAAGTACCACATCTTCATGGTGCTAAAAATATGCCTGAGATCGTGATTCAACTACCTCCCTGGGCAGAATGTTCCAGTGCCTGACAGCCATTTCAGTGAAGTTTCTTCTAATGTTGAATCTAAGCCTCCCCTTGCATAACTTGAGGCCATTTCCTCTTTGTTCTATCAGCCTGGGAGAAGAGACCAACCTCCACATCACTCTGACCTTCGTTCAGGTTGTTGTGGAGAGTGATAAGGTCACCCCTCAGACTCCTTTTCTCCAGACTGAGCAACCCCAGTTCTGTCAGCCACTCCTCATAAGAGCTGTTTTCCAGCTTTATTGTGCTTCTTTGGACATTCTACAACAAGTATTTCTTCCGTGCAAGAAAGCAAATGATGTGTAACAGTAGCATTTTTAGTGTTCTGTTTTAATTTCTTTTAAATTTGTACAAATATTAATAGTATGGTTTTAGCTACTTGCTCATGTGTTCCATTGACAAAAGATTAATGTAAATATTTGTTAGTTATGGAGAATATTAGGTAGTCCGCAGCATCTCATTAGAGGGCAGTACTTTTTAAATACTAAACTGTGTTTAAAACTACATTGCAGTCATGGCCATTCAAAGGTACAAAGAGTCACCTAGCCATTTGGGTTACTTCCTTCTAGAAGGAGACTTATAAAAAAAAATCTTTAATTTTGAATAGCATAGCAAAACCTCTTTTTTTCAGACCTCAAAATCTCTGTCAGATCTTAGTGTTAGCAAAATGCATGTTCCCTGCATTTCAAGCTCTTGAAATAGCTTCTATTCTTGCAGGAGTTTTTTTGTGCTTTTTTTTTGTGTGTGTGTTGCTGTATTTTGGCTTTCTTTACATGTTTTGTGGTTTATTTTTTTTCTCCACCTGAGCATTCACTAAAAATTTTGTTAGAAAGTGATGGTCAGTTCAAAATAGCTATTCTCGCTAATTTTTTATTTCCTCCAGTACATAAATTGTGAGACTATCTATATATATCTAGAGATATTTCTCAGTGGTTGCCTGACTCATAAGACCATACCAAATCAAATGAGAGAACACCATTTTTTTGTTTCAAAGTAGATGTGTATTAATTTACTAAGATAAATTAGGATAATAAATACTGGCCTTTCGGACTAAATTTTATACATGCTTCAGTAGAAATGTTAGAGGAAGTTATAAAATATCCTACTGTATTTTTTCTGTTTTAAAAAACTGTCACCTTGTCTTTTTGGAGTTCGTGTGAAGACAGTCTGGGGTTTTTTCCTCCCTCTCTGAGAGACCATAGGTACTAGATTTTATCATAGCTCTTGTTTACTTTTAAATAGATTAGTTTGTAATCAATATTAGTGGTGTGGTACAGCTCTGTACTATGAGTTATATTTTAAAAGCATGAAAATACTAATGGTAGTCTGGAGAATTAGTATACCTTGTAGTTTAGTATCTCCCATGTTAGTAGCTACAGATGATATGTATTCCAACAAGGAAGAAAGTAAAATGGAAACTAAGCACCAACAAAAAGTGCAGAAACTTTACTGGTCAGGCTTTAGTTATCATGTGCTCTTTACCTCCTTTTTCTGAGTGCACAACTTAGTTTCTAAATCATAGCTAAAGCCATGACCCTGACCCATCATCCTGAATTACTAGATTTTCCATTCTCTTCATCCTAAATTTGTCTTGGAATCTCGCTCACTGCTAGAGAAAAAAGTATTTTAAGATGAAATGCTGTCACATTCACTTTGCATGATGCTTACGGAGTAACATTTTAAAAATAATACTATTTTAGTTTTTTGCCTCTTATTTCCAACAAGGAATATTTGAGCCATGAAAAGACAACTACATAGGCTGAGTAGGAGTGGGTATTTGAAGATTTAGATTTCCAACCATCACAAAAAAGCATTAATTAGTCAGGCAAGCTTTCTCTGTCATTGCATTTTCATTTTCCTCTGACTGGTTTCATGTAGGTTTCTGGTATGATTCAAATAGGCAGGTGTGTAAAGAAGCAAGAACTTTTCCTCACTGTGCATGGTCACTGAGGTCAGAAGCATTACCATTGTTGTAAAGAATTCATGGTGAGCTTAAAAGTGGCTACTGCATTCAGATGTCAGTGTTCTGAGCAGCCAGACACATGTTGACTTTTTCTGCACAGTTTCAATTGGCTACTTATCAACTGTGTCATCTAATTGTAGCAATTTAAATCAGAAGTTATGTAACTTTTTAGTATGTGTTTTGGGGGAAAAACTTCTTTCAAATGACATGTAAATCTTCATTAGTGATGTTGGTGATCTCAGGTATTCTTCAAAAAGTTTTCTGAAGTCCTGAAAAACAATCTAGGCCTAGAGTTAATTGAAAAAAGAAAAAAAAAAAAACCACCACAAAAACAGCCAAACAACCTCCCCACACCAACCAGAATTTTGATCAGCTTTACAAACAGGCCTTTAAGATGATGCAATTGAATTTCAGTTGACTAAAATGTCATCTTTAACACATCATAGCTCACAGGAGAGCAAAATGTATTTGTGTTTTTATGCATGCCTATAATGGACAATTAAATTAAACATTCCTATAATAAAAGAATCACCCACCTCAGCTTGAATGTAAGTCATTAAGATGATTAATGGTATTATTCAATACTGGTGAGGTCTCACAAGAGCAGAATATTGGGAAAGAATCGCCTCCCTCAGCTGTCTGTGCTTCTTTTGATGCAGCCCTGGACACAGTTGGCTTTCTGGGCTGCAAGCACACATTGATGGCTCATGTTAAAGTTCTGGTCCAGGCCCACCCCCAAGTCCTTCTCCTCAGGGCTGTACTCAATCCCTTCTCCTCCCAACCTGTACTCATGCATGGGATTGCCTTGACCCAGGTGAAGAACCTTGCACTCGGCCTTGTTGAACTTCATGCAGTTTGCATGAGCCCACGTCTCACTTCCCACTTCTTGTCAAGGTCCATCTGCGTGGCATCCTTTCCCTCTAGTGTAGGCATGAGACATCTCTTCCCTCTATATTCAAGGCTTTTGTAAGTCATATGTTTTGAAACACAGAAGATATGTGCTTGATATAGATTGATTTTTCTTTAATTGCCTTTTTTTTTTTTTTCTGAATTAAGCTCTAACTTCAGTAACTATGCAGCTACAACTAGTTTGTTATAAATATGTATTATTAAAGCAAAGTGAAAATCTGGCTCTACAGTGAAATTTCAAAATATTTTGGAATGCCTTTATGCTCTGAATATGTCCTGTCAGAATTAAAACCCCTAAAACTTCACTCAGCCAAACAGTTGTTCTAATTGAAATTAGAAGCCCAGAAAGACCAGTGCAATTGCTAATTCAAGGTTATAGGTTCCTTGTGAAATGTTTCTTCTATTGCAAAAGACTCTTCAATCCTAGCATTTTTGCAAGAAGCAAACACATTCAGTCACACTGTGTACATTTTATTTTTCCTTTTAGATGAGTGATGGAAAAATAAATGTAAAATGAAAAGATGTGGAGATAGTTTATATCTTTACAAGTCATCTAGGGAAGGGTGTAGAAAGAAGTGTTACTTTCATTTCACAATACGAAGCACTTTTGCAATTTTCTTGGCTGTCTTGAGTGAATGTTGATTTTTGAACTCAAAAAATTCTGTGGATACAGACCTTCAGCTGCTTCAAAAGCAAAGGCAGGTGCATTCATTGTACTGTAGGTCTACTCACACTGAGAATATTTCCTTTGCATCAGTTTGACCTGCATCAAAGGAACAAAATCCAGTGCTCTTAGCTGAAGTCTGACTGACAGCCTAACTAATCTCAGTAGGGTGATGGGTGGGACTGAAATTAAGCATTTACATGCTTACGAATAGAGTTTGTACTTAGCTATCCCCTTAGTTAAAAATTAATATAAAAAACCAGTACTCAAGCAATGTTGAAAAGGAAACATGTTACTGAAAAGCTGTGAAGCTGCTCTATAGGTAGCCATTGAGTTTGGTTTCTTAATTCACTGCTTGCCTATTTTTTTTATGAAAAAAAAAAAGTTGGTAGGACAGCCTTTGGGTGGGTAGAAATATACATTAATGTATTTAACATTAGATCACCAGTTCTTTTATAGAGGTCACTACTTGTTTGGAATGGTTGTGGAAAGATTAGTTGTAATTACTCACTCTCGACTGCTTGAGTAGGTGACAACAGAAGTATCTGAGGATTCATAAGTAGATTTTGTGTTTTTAAAAGAAATTATTTTTTCCACATTTTTGTCAGGAACTTTTTTTTTTAACTGTGTTTTGTACACATAATGTAATTAAATGTGAAGAAAAAAAATGTTATACCAAAGTCTAAAATTTATACAGTCTTGAAACATGTATAAAATAAGTGTAATTATGAATTATTTCATCCATTACAGAATAATAAAACTTGGTGGTCTTGCAGAGAAATCTTGCCTCCTACTGTTTGATTGCTTAGTGAAAGATCACATTTGCCTGAATTTCTGAAAAAGTCTGCAACTGAATGTACAATACATTGCAGCTTCCTGTGTGTTTGAAATTATGACAGAGGATGAAAGTTAATTTAATGTAAAGTTAATGTAAAATTTGTTCTTAGAAAACTTCCATCTTTTTATGCTAAATGAAGCTACTGTAATCTCATCAAAGGTATTATGTTCCAAGTTTCTGATTCATTTCTAATTTTAGCATTTGTACAAAATATCCAAAGAGCTCACAGAAAGTAATAAAATGCATAGGGAGATTGCTGTAGTTGATAATGGCCACCATGTTTTCTCTGCTAAGTGCCTTGTGTTTTAGTTGATTCTGTTAGATGCTGAAGTTCTCTCTTGCTTACTCCTCCGTATTGGAGCTGTACTCAGGAAAGTAAAATACTAAGTACATTTGCTGTCCTAACAAAGTTCTCTGTTACCAAAGCAAAGGATTTTTCCCCATGTGCACTGCCTTGTACTGACATATACCCTTCCTAGCAAAGAGGTATTCAACAGATAAACATTTCTTCACTGTCTCCTTGAACAAACTGCTGTATGAGCCTGATTTTCTCTCCTGATAGGAAAATACAGCTTAAAAGCAGAATACTTTTTGTTTTTTTCTCTCTGTCCTAGTTTGTATTTTTTGTTGTTTTTTTTTTTTTTCTTAAACTAAATAGAATTGGGCTAATACTTTTTGGTGAATGATTTCACTAGAGGTATAGTTCTGGACCACATAAAATAATTTTTAATTTGTATCAAGTTCACTTACTAGTTTTAAATATTGTTGAAAGTTTAAATGTGATCAAAATATAAAGGAAACAAAGTATTTTCTTTAAATATACTCTATCCTTGATCAGAAGAGATCTGGAGATGTTTTCCTCCACTCAGAAGGGTAATTGCTGACATAAATATTATGATACTCTGTTATCAGTACGATAATATTAAGATTTCTTTCTTTTTTTTCCATTCTGACTTTCCATAATCTTTGGAAGATTTATGCCAAAGCTCTTACTTTTAAACAACAATTTTGTAATGAAAACTCAACTTTCAGATGGAAAGCCTGACTTCATAGTACATCTTTCTATATTGAGGAAGTAAAATATACTTTAGAAACTGTTACAATTGCTTGGTTTTCTTGCAGCTGACTTTTACTCAGTTAAATGTTGTGTATTTTAAAGAGTTTGTTTTGGTTTGGGGGTTTTTGGTGTTTTTTTTTTTTAATTGATGTTATTTTATACAGTTCCATATACCAAGATGAATGTAGTGATGGGTAACAGCAGAAGGCAGAATAGGAAAATTTGTTTGATTCATATTTATTTTTAGGCAGAAGGTTCTTCATAGATTGTGTAAAGTTGTTTGTTGATGATTTAAAGCTTAAGCTTCATGGATTTGCGTACAGTAGCAAGAGCTCTCTGTTGACTTGTGCATTTCCTTGCTTCCAAACACTTGAGATACAGAAATTTCTTCAAGGAGTTTTTTTATGAGCAGTTTAGTGTGGCAAGGCTTAGGAAATGCCAGGACAGAGAAAGCTACAATAGAAACAATTTCTATATGTCTTTTTCATAGCAAGATGGGATCTCCACCTGCTTGCACTTATTTTGGACTTTTCTTGAACTCGCAGGGCTCCAGGGACTTGAATCTAAAAGGTGCTGAGCATTTCTGACCCCAATCCATCAACCAGCATGCTTCCCGTGCAATGTTGCATTCACAGCAATGTGATTACTTATGCTTTTTCTTCCTTTTTTTTTTTTTTTTTAATTTTTTTAATTCCCTTTGTACTAATGTGCAATTCACAATGGTTAGTAGTTTCAATTTCATTAGTGAATTTCATATATTCTTTCTCCATTTTCTTTTAGTATTTTTGTTTCTGTTGTAGTTGTCTGCCTCAAATGGTTTGATTGTGTTCTGCTCAGATGAAAATCTAGGTGGTGTTGCTGGCTTGCATTTTTTTCACAATTGTTTGCTGTGGTGTTCACATGTGCCTAATTTTGCTTTCCCTCTGCTGGAAATACTGTTTAAATTCCTCAGTAAAGACATGACAGTGGGACTGAGCAAACCTCAGCAAGTTTGGAAGGTGATACCATGTTGGGGAGGCTAGTTGATATATTGGAAGGTAGGATGCCATCCAGAGGAACCTGCTTATGTTGGACAACTGGGCTAGCAGGAACCTTCTGAAGGCCAAGAAAAAGCAAATGAGCCATCCTGTACCTGAGATCCAATAGCCCAATGCATCAGGGATTGCCTGGATAGAGAGCAGCTTCATAGATTAAGACCTGCAGGTCTTCATTGACATCATATTGAACATGGTCAGTGTGCAATTATGAGAAATACTAATTCTGTGATGCACTAAATTAGTAAAATCCTAATGCTGGAAGTTTGTGTTGTCAGGATAAGAGGCAATGGACCCAAATTGCAGCAAGAGAAATCCCGATTGGATATAAATAAAAAAAAAAATTCCAGTGGAGATCGTTAGGATTTGGAGCTGTGACATCTTCATTCTTAGATACAGTCATTTTTTGACTGAATGAGATCCTGAACATATCTTTTGACTTTGAAGTTGTCCCTGCTTTAAAAGGGATTTAGACCAGAAGATTACTAGAGGTTCCTCATTATTTAAATTACTCTATATATTTAAATCATGATTGCATTAATTGTTTCAAAGGCACGGGGGGGGGTGGTATCAGACTAGGCATGCAAACTGAACTGTATCACTATGGAAATGTTTCCTCATAGAGATTTATCCAAGTGCAAGCAACAGTTGAAACAGAAAAGGTAGGGGATTACCAGCATTTCAGTGGTGTAGAGGCAGATTCATGCTGAAACTTCAGCAGGTCTATCATTATTTATTTCTTTTTACTTCTATTATTCCTGTCTGATTTTACAGTGGATGATATGATTTTACACTTACAGATTGGGTAGGGTTGCCAGCACCTGCAGAAGTAGGAGAAAGAGATTTCCCTGACTATAAGACATTTTTTTTTTTTTTTTTTTAATAATCTTTTCTAGTCTGAAGAAAAAAAAAAAATGAGGAAGTGATTTTTAGTGTCCGGTGTGTGTGTGTGTGTGTGTATATATGTATAAAAGAAAAAAAAATCTTAAAAAAAAAAGAAGAGGTGAATAAACCAGACGGTTTTATTTAAAGCATCCAAACCTGATAAGGGAAGAAAAATGGGGATACAACACACGGGCTGCAAATGCAGTTCTCGTGATTTAAATCTGGAAGGCTGTACAGTACATCTGTTTAACATCTTGCAGTTTCAAGAACTCTGCCTTGAAAAACTTCTGTCACTGTGACACATGAAATAAAAGGTTATGTTATGACTTTCAGATGCAAACCTGTAAAAGGTTTATCTAATAGCATACCATCTTTTATTAACCCATTGCTGCTGCTCACCTATAACTCCTTTGCCAGTAGTTTGGGAAGAGATTCTACTATGTAATGAAAAGAAATGTCAACTCAGTCTGCAAAAATAATTCTGTAATGGCATTAAGCAACCTATTTGCCATATGTAAATGGAAAATTTACATATCTGTGTACCTCCCCTTCTGTTTTCTCTATTATTCTTAAAATAATTCAACAACAATTTTTTTCTTTGATTAAGGAAATGGAACATATTCTATTTCTAACATAAAATTTGAAAACAATTAGAGCAGCACAGAATAATTTGAACAGTTTTAAGACTGATGGTACTGTAAGGGATAAAACATGATCTTAAAGATGGTATTCTTGATTCAGAGTTCTGAATTAAAGGCTATGAAGTTAAAAGAAGTAAGGGCTTAATGTTTGTTTTCTCATTAATATTTACTAATTCTGCATCACAGAATTTAAGAAAAAAAACCCCAACCTTTGCTCATAGGACAAAGCTATAACATACAAATTTTGTTGTCAAAATGATCTTGACAGCTGTTAGTTACAGTAAAATTGGTTAGTGCAAGAGTAGCTGTTCAGAGTCCTACACAATTACCTAGGAGCCTGCTGCAAAATACAGGAGGTGCTGGGATCCACTTAATGGAAAATTTCCTTTAACCTCTTCAAATAGAATTTGCTGCAAATTGCCCTGACTTGCTTGCCCCTAACATATTAGTACCAATACTGCTTATTGAGTCGAAGAGAAACGAGGGGCTTTATCTACTGCCCCGGGGTGTCTGTACCTGTATCTCTCCAAGATGTAATGGAGAGATACATGGTAATTTCTTCACCTCAAGGAGCTGATGCCATGCGTACAGCAGACACGTCTCAACAGTGAGCTCTGCTCTGTGACCTGCAGTGAGTGGGTGTGTGAAAGAGGTACAGATAGCATTTCCTTCATAGACATACACACCCTCTGACCCAGACTGGGGAAGAATCTGCTCTGCAGAAGGTTTGTTTCAAGGGATTTTCCACATGTATTTTATTATGTTAAAGCTGATAGTGGTGACAAGTTGCACATTAAGTAACTCTTTCCTCAGAAATGTGCTGTTTATATTCTCTTTAGGAAAAGTGATGTAATACTGGGTTCCTCAGATAAACAAAGTCATTTGGTCATAGAATATGTTACTGTTGCATATGAACCTTTTTCTCATCTGCCCCGTGTCTCATTTTTAGGCCTATGGCTTTATATTATGATTACCTGCATGGTTAGGGACAAATGTATTCATATTAACTAAGTTAGTAGCCAGTGGTTTCCACCAGGGAAATAAGTTTAGAACACTGTTTGTTATTAGGTTTCTAAAGTATCAGCAAGGTCCTCAGCATAAGTCAGTGAAACATGTGGTCCTAATCATTCCCTTAAAGAGGAGACATGGTCTATTGTCCATTAGGAATGGTGCTTACAGCAAATGAATAAATACAGAATGAAATTTACATATGTATTATAACGTTGTGTGTGTATGCATACAAACACACATGTAGGTGTGTATGCTTAGGCATTCTCCCAGTCAGTGTAACATGATGACTCCTGTTACACAGCCAGGTTTATAGAACAAGTTGGTTGGTAGGAGAGTTGGAAAATGCAGCTGTTTTCAAATGATTTACCCACCCCCCGCCCAGCAGAGTTCAAAACTGACATTTGCATCATGTAATTGGCATTGAGGAGCTACAGTAAAATTTCTTGTAGAGGTGCTGGGATTTTAATGTAGCTCTTACACAGAACAGAGTTCATGGCTGCAGATATGCAGCCCTAAAGTCTCATGCATTGCCATGCCAGTAAACAGATTCATAGACCAGCTGGACTGGTCATGTAGAGCATGGCATTGGAGAATCTGTTTTATCTGAATCAGGAGGGCACCAAGAGAGTTTCTGTTGATGGCTGGCAGAAATTCAGTCTGGTTTCTCCCTTGCCTTTTGGCAGCCTTCCTGCTGCTGTGTGTGGAGCCTTCTGGTGGCAGAGCAGCAAAGCAGAACCCTGCCCTGTGTTCCTTATCATTAGGTTCCCTTGGGATAGTGGAGTAGGGGCTTGGGTGTTATTTCCACTTCTCTGCTTTTAGCTAATTTTGTAATACTTGATGCTCTAGCATTCAGGTAAAAACATGGGAAGAATGCAGTGCTTGGTTCTGTCTTGGGCACATTTTGTGTAGTCCAGGTGTGAAGCGGGATGTCAGCCACAACTTTTCTAGAGAGGCATCCTTGCTCAACCTTTTCAGTTGAATTTACTTCTGAGCTAGCCTGTTCAAAGCTGATGACTTGAAAATACTCCTGTTTTTCTGACACTGCCACAATTAGAATCTAATCCATAGATATAGATATGGATTGAGATAACAAAATGCCTCTGAAAGGACACAGGGCTCTTTCATTGTCTTTTGGCTTTGGTACTTGGAATTAGCTGATTCTTACTCTCTATAACTACCTGAAAGGAGGTTGTAGCAAGGTGGGGATTGGTTTCTTCTTTGAAGTAAAAAGCAATAAGACAACAGAAAATGGCCTCATTGTGCTGGGGAGATTTAGATTGGATATTAGGCACTAGAACAGGCTATCCAGGAAAGTGGCAGAGTTAACATCCCTGGTGATATTTAAAAGACATGTAGCTGTGGTACCTAGGGACATGGTTTAGTGGTGGACTTGGGCAGTGTTAGACTAACATTTGGACTAGATGATCCTAAGGGTCTTTTCCAACCAAAACATTTCTATGATTCTATGATTTCCATACTGTCTGTACTTTTACATCTTCACTCACACTTGGGCATTTCTTTGTGTTTTAATCTGTACAGACCACTATATATGATTTCAGTAATTGCTAACCAGAAACTTCCTGAGGAGTATGTGGACATACATTTATTTTAGAAATGTGTATTAACTGAAATTAAATTATGGTTTCCAGGGACCATCATGAATTTTTGTCTTCTCCTTTCTTATGAGCTTTTTACTTCAGATTTAATGGCGTGATAAATCTGGCATCTTTGGAATGGGCAGCTTTAAGGTTGCAATATCAAAATTTTTAAGGGGGCCGCTACTTATGTTGTGCCTCCCTTCCCCAGATGGAGTCTGTGGCAAATTTCAAGCCATGTGCTAGGCCTTGTTTTGATGTGGCCTTTTTTTTCCCCTTCACAAGTACTACATTTCTCCTGAAGGGCAACTCAAATGTTTTTGCAAGCTGAGCTTGGTCCTCACAAAGGTTCATTGCTGCAGTGTAGTATAATTTAGATGTGACAGGTGTGACACATTCTTAGGCACATGGTGTATATAAGAGTACCACAGCTGGGGACTCAATATATACACACCGTTTACTATTTGTGTTTGATTTTGAGCAAGTAGCTGTAGCACACACAAGTTTCTCTCTTTAACAAATCATACAGCCACCCTACATTGTGGTGGCTGTACCACATACCATCATTGCCTGACATAGTTTAAAGACAGGATGTGTTTAGTTGCTCCACAGCTGCACTGCAAGGTTCACTGGGGATGTGCATTCCCTGTGTCACATTTTGGAATCTGAAGTCATCCTTACCTTAGGGCTCTCCAGTTTCTATTGCTTTTATGTAAAGTTCTGCATCTGGCACTTTTGGCACTAGTTATAGTTATGCAGGTTTTCCTGCAGATTGTCAAGACAAATCTTTAATTTTTTTTTTCTTCTGACACTTGTTGCATTGTCATCACTGATTCCCAGATTTGTCTGTTATTCATGGTCTTGCTTTCACGTGAGGATTCAGATGAGAATTCATTAATTCTCAAAAATGAATGTGTTCTTATAAGCTTCACTCAAGTCAGCATTTCCCATTCAAGAAAAGTTCTTGGGCATGACCAAAACTTCAACAGGACTTTCAGAGTGTGTTTGAAATGCTTAAATGCTTAACCTGACAGGATGGACTAATCTTTCTTTAATCAGAGCCATGATTTTGATGTGTCAGGTAGCCTGTTGTAGCATCTGCTTTGACAGGTGGATCTTGGTAATGTGAAAGCCATAAAAAGGTACCTTTGTGGGGATGCTGGGTATTACTTTCTCCTCTCCCCCTCCCCCATTCATCCTGAAAATAGCACTTACAAATGCTTACTTTTTAATGCATAGGTTATGTACATATATGTGGGTTTGCATATATGTAAAATCTGTATATATGTGTACATATATTTTCATACAAACAAAAGCAGATTCCTCTACTTGCCCGTTGCTATTAGAACTTTAACAGTGCTATAGGAGAAAATGTATTTTCCCTTTACTGATAGTATGAAAATGTACAAGTGTGCTAATGAACCCTGAATGATTTTTTTTTTAAAACAAAATTTTCTATTGTCTCTTCTTTCCACAAAGAGTAATATTTGGCATGGAAGCCATATGAGCTCTCTCTGAGGACTGCATGTTGCCACTGGTGTCTCATTTGAGATTATCTGTTACTGGTCTCTGGGAACACTGGAAAAAGAGGGTTTACAAGAAGTTTGCGATACTGGAGAAGATGTGAACTGCTATCAGTCCTAGATGCCTGTTAGAAATACCTCCTTCTGAAAAGAAGAGGTATTTCTTCTGTTCTCCTTCTGAAAAGAAGACCTGATTACTGTAGAATGAGAGACATGTACACCCAAAGAAAAGATACTTTACAGCAAATTCTTTCTAGTCGAAGTCCTGTGGGCAACATGTTGCCCACAAGATCTTTGCTATTGGTCAGGGGCAAGAAAAAAGACAAAGAAAAAAAATGAGGGAACTCTTTATAGTAAAGTATATTACTTGTAACAAGATACATTTTACAGAGTTCCAAAATGATATTGTTCCCTACGTATTTTATTTTTCTCCTTTTGTTATGCAAAAAATAAGCAATATTTTTATTAGCATACTTTGCCTAGTTGATATTCAGATTACACTTACTAAAGAGTGTCAAAATAAGAAATCTTTGCTCTTGGTCAGTGCCATTGGATAACATTTACCATATGGGAGGTGCAGCAGTCCCAGTTGGTGGTGAGAGCAGAACAGGTGGGTTGCACTCAGGAGCAGTTTTCCCTTCTGAGGTGTTTGACAGAAATTTTCTGTCATCCATGATTTATGGATCTATGTGCCCTATGTTTTTTGTTTTTCTGAGAGTGTAGAAAAGGTACAGTAATGTACCTTACTGACACAAAACTTGGTAAGTTTGAATTGCATTTACTGTGGCTAAAAGCACGTATGGAGACTTATTGAGGAGCATCTGACATGCAATAACTCATCACTTGAAAAGTTTTCAGTACGTCAGTCTGCAGTCTTCCACCCACCCTCTACCAGGTACTGGCTATTCAATTCACATAACCTATCAGAGAATTTGGGAAGGTCATTGAAAGCCATAAGGACACTTCGTTTTGGGTCATGATTGTGAACTGAAAAAAACAAATTTCCAAAACTTCTACTATGAAGTCATATTCTAGAAGCCACACAGTACTGGTAAATAACCAACAATATATATGATCAGTGTAGAAAATTTTGAAAGCAAAGTTGAAAGTAAATAATGCTTTTTTTTCTCTGCTATCAAATATATGTTTGTGATTTTCCACTTCACTCTCTTGGCACCTGTTTGATACAAACATATGCTTTAAAAAGAAATAATAATAAAGAAATAATATTATTTATCTATTCAGTAACATATTTTAGCTGTATATCTGACAGCTCTTTTCTTTGTGTCAGTATTTCCATGTACCTTATCAGGAAATGGAAGCACTGGAGCACTGGACTAGCTTTACATCAGAGCTGTTGTCTTCAAGACAAGAAATAGAATCTCCTGTTTTATAGGAGAATATTGCTCAAATATTTTTGCACTTTTTTGGACTCAGGGAAGATACAAGGTAGCTAAAAATTTTGTTAGTTACTTTTGTTTTTCTCTGCAAATTAGTCAGCTTTTAAGGCAGTAAGGTCAAACTGCTGTGAGGTGAGCTGAAATTCTGCCAAGGATCCCTGATTTTGGTTGTTCATGTAGTAAACCATGGTGTTTTCAATTTGGGTTTTACCATTTGTTTTCAAGTTTTCTTGCATCTGAAGCTTGAAGCAAAACAAAAGAGTATGAAAAAAACTGGCAGAAAGACTGATTGGGGAATAAAAATACCCAAGCCTCACTCAACTTTATAGTATACCTTTCTGTTGGATAAAGAAAGTGTAAGCAGTATGCAAGTGAATCAAAACTATTCATCAGAGAATTCTGTTCTCAGTTTATGTCATGAAGGAAATGAAGAGAGAGTGTGTGTTATGACAACTCTGTCAGGCAGTGACTGATTTTTAACTTGGGTTTTGTTTTGTGTTTTGGGGTTTTTTTGTTGTTTTTTTTTTTTTTTACATTTTATTTTCTTCTTTTACTGTATTTGAATTAAGACTTTCAAATCTACTTTCCTATGAAAACCAGTTTCTCAGAGCATTGACTTGACTGTCTAACCTGGACTGAAATGAGAAACCTGTGCTTGGCTTTTGGCTAATATATCACATAGTGCTGAGATGACACTCTGTCCAGCTGGAAATATTCAGTTCATTGTTCATCCATCGCCATCAGGATGTGTCTTGGGGGTTGGCCTGTTTGTTCTATTTTTGTTTTTTTCCTTTTGCCCGCATGTTTAAATAGTTTTAGGTGCATAAATGGTAACTGGGGCTTTATCCTAATACATATGTCTGCCTGTGCAATGTTTTTATCACTATTGTAGGGGGAGTAGAGGAGAATTCTGAATCTTAGTCTAGCTTCCACTGGGTTAGCATCGTGGTCCCTTGTCTTCTCTAGGCTTTTATTTTTTTATTTCTTTATTTCTTTCTTCGTGGGTTCGATTACCGTATCGTTTTTCCAGCTTAGCAATACAGAAAGGTTATTGCTTTGTGCTATTTAGGGGACTGTGGTATCTGATGGATTAAGCATAAATCTGTCTGGGAACATTGTGGATTCTGATTTGGTTCTGAGGGTAATATCCTGTTTGTTGTTAGGAAAATTGCTTAACAGTGCACCCCAAAAGGTAAAAAGGTTTGTTAGTTAATGTAACAAAGAACATATGAAAATTAATTTATGATTAAATGTTAATTGGAGTTGTGTCAGTTTATGTGTTGAGATAAGATAAATGCTGTGTTTGCTCATATAATTGACATGGTACCATCGGTAAAAGCTTCTTAGTCTTCACTGTAATTTTTCTGTATTTTAACTAATGTTCATGAGCAAGTAGAACATAATCCAAATTTTTATGAAGATATGAACAGATTTCCTATTGTAAAATAGGTACAGTATTTCCTAACTCACGGTTTTAGAATTTATACTCATATAAAACTTGTGGCAGAGAATAAAAAAGAAATTTCTTTATGTGAAAGTCTGTTGAATTCACTAGAGAGAGGATTGTTTGATGGATTTCATTATTCATTAGAGAATAACTATCTGTCATTTTATTTTTCATAAAGCAGAAATATGAAAATTATTGTTTTTAATTTTATGCAAAAGTAGGACAGGTAAGAGAGCAGGTAACAAACGTACTCTGATTCCCAAACTTATTTTCTCTGTTAATTTTTTTTAAGAAAAGAGAATTCACAGCCAGAGTAAATGATTGATTTCCCCTACAGTGGAAATATTGATAAATCCTTCTAGAGGCTACTCTATGGGATATTGATATTAAAAGTTTGAGTAATGTCCTCTGTGCTCTGTGCATGTGCTCAGTAATGTGCATGTGCTCTGTAGTTAGATAATACCAAGGAAACGAAGTAGTGCACTGTTGCATACTAAGAAAACAGAAGAAAAAAGAAAAATCTGTGCAAATTATAAATGTGTGACATGAGAGAAATTTAGGAGAGATGATTTTAAGTGTATTATTAAACTTTAGTATAGATACTGACTTAGCTGATGAACACTGAATAGAATTAGTATGTTAGCACAAATGTAAGTGATTAAATGCTTCCAGCAATCTGTAGAACCTGTAGATGCATGACATGAGAAAATGGGTAATTTTTTTGACCTTTTGCTTTACTAATTCCAATATGGTTTAGGCTGAGAATTGATGCTTTTTTTTTTTTTTTTTTTTTTTTTTTTTTCTTTTGAGATAAGAGGTTAATGTACTCCTCTCATACACTTAATTAGCAGCAAAACAGCTTTTGTTATGCTTTGTAATATTGCATAGAAATCCAACTGAAAGTGGAGGAAAATTTGGGGTAAACATGAATAAATAAGGAAGCAATTAGCTTATATGAAAATTGTTTAGATTCTAATGGAAGTTTCTCTAATCTGCTAATGGTAATAAGTCCATTATAATTACTAATTCCAGAAAAGGAGACTGAGCATGGAAGGGAGGGAATTTTTCAGCTTGTTACCATTTATTTTCTAAAAGCTATCCATATGGGTCCACTTGGTTTGAACTTATAGGCAAGTTGGTCTCTAGCCAGATGCTCAATCTCCTTGAGCTCACACCTCTCTATAGAGCTCTAATGTTCCCCCAAAGAGTACTTTTTTATTTTTTTTAAACTCTCTAATTTAGATTTGGCAGTTGAAGCATGATGTCGATTGAATGTTTTGAGAACAAGCAATAAATAAAGCTTTAAAACTTCCATTGTTTTGTCTCTCAGTTGCTGTGCTATGCAGTTGCATAAGCATCCGTAGGCTAATGTAGTGGAAATCAGATTGGATTACATCTGCTAAGGTCACATTTTGGTTAAGATTTCTTTCCTTTTTTTTTTTTTTTTTTTTTTTTTTTTTTTTTTTTTTTTTTTTTTTTTTTTC
Organism: Phaethornis superciliosus; assembly: GCA_023637945.1. Taxonomy (NCBI): domain Eukaryota; kingdom Metazoa; phylum Chordata; class Aves; order Apodiformes; family Trochilidae; genus Phaethornis; species Phaethornis superciliosus. The sequence continues at coordinate 98,416,522 of JAJQWJ010000002.1, read as the reverse complement.
TTCCCTTTCCTCCAAAGCACCAGCTATTCTCATTTGTTATCATAAATAGAGAAATGTAAAGGAGGAGAGCTTTGTTTTATGAGACAATGTTCAGTAAGGAGTTGGTTGGATGAAGAAGGTAGAGTTCATTTAATCTGAACAACACACTTGTAATGGAACATTATTTCTTTCCACCCACCTCTGGCTGCACATCCCTCTGTCCCCTCCTCTATTCTTCCACCATGGCAACCTGTTGTTTTGCCTCTGCCTGCTCAATGTATGAGCTGCACATCATATGGCTCTTTCAATCTGTGCAAGCCTGAGTAAGCCACAGGGATTTGTTCCTCTTCATCAAAGCAAACTATCAAGGTAAAACACCACTATATTATGGAAAACATGGGGTATCTCTATGGTGGCTGTGTTCTCTACCCTCGTGCAAAGGAGGACGTGTGGGTTGTTTTCGGGATTTTTTTTTTTTTTCTACAGCGTGTAGTGAAGGTAGAATCGCATAATCACACAATCAATCTCTTTCGAAAAGAACTTTAAGGACAGAAAGTCAAACCTTTAACACAGCTCTAGCAAGTCCAGTGCTAAACAATTTCCCTAAGCACTATATCTACACTCTTTCAAATACCTTTAGAATGGTGATTCAACCACGTCCCTGGGCAAACTGATCCAGTGCCTGATAACCCTTCCAGAGAAGAAGTTTAGCCAATCTAAATGGCACAACTCGAGCCCGTTTCCTCTTACTCTGTCTCTTGTTACTTGGGAGAAGAGACCAGCATCCACCTCATTCCAACTTCCTTTCAGAGAGTTGCAGAGAGTTGTAGAGAGTGATGAGAGCTCTTCTCGGCCTCTTTTCCTCCAGACAAAACAACCCCAGTTCCCTCAGCCACTTCTCATAAGACTTGTTCTCACCAGCTTTGTTGCCCTTCTCCAGACTTGCTCCAGCACCTCGATGTCTTTCTTGTAGTGAGGAGCCCAAAACTGAACAAAGTACCTGAGGTGTGGTCTCACCAGTGCCGAGCACAGGAGGACAGTTCCTTCCCTAGTCCTGCTGGCCACACTAGTTCTGATACAAGCCAGGATGCTGTTGGCCTTCTTGGCCATCTGGGCACACTGCTGGCTCATATTCCAGTGGCTGCTGATCAACATCCCTAGATTCTTTTCTGCCAAGCAGCTTTCCAGTCACTCTTTCCCCATCCTGTATGGTTGCCTGGAGTTGTTGTGACCCGGGTGCATGGTGCAGCACTTGGCCTTTTTAAATCCCATGCAGTTGGTTTCAGCCCCATCAATCCAGCCTCTCCAGGTCTGTTTTTAGAGCCTTGCTACTAGTAGTTGAGTCACATACTTGCTTCCGGTGTCCTGATCCTGGGATTGTAGCAATCATGGGAGTTGCTTGCACAATATAGCATGTGAAAGAAAGTACGCTAGTAGAACGGTGTACAGAAAGTAGACATTAAGTGTGTGTGTGAAAGAATGGAAGTTTTCTGGTAGATATTGAAAAGCTGAAAAATGCTGAGGTAAGTCTGCAAAGTAATATGTACAAAACAGTGACTAAAATAAGATGACAAAACTGGGCACACACAAAATAATCCATGCTCTGCTAAGAAATTTCTAAAATATGTTTATTTGAAGATTCACATGAAGACCACCAGAAGAATCTCAAAAATACCTTATAAAGTTTTATCTGATTCATACTGAAGATCAAAACAGGGAATCATCAGGTTCCTTCTTCCTTAAAGTTCTCTAGAATACTGTAGTGTACTTACTCAGTCCTAAAGGGTAAATGTTAAGTACTATTGCTTTATTATTATTATTAAAAGTTGGGATCATTTTCCAGAATATTTGAGCTCTATGAAGTTTGCAAAACTATATACTAGAAATTTCATAACATACTTTAAGGTTCGTGACCTTTTCTTCTTTGATTGCACTGTAACAACCATTCTTATAATATTCTGGGAATTCTTTTTCTTGTTTTATTTAGAAGCAGGAAATGCATAATAATTTTTAAGGAGAGGGGAAATGATTACATCTCCTGAAATTCCAGGAAGAGTTCAAATCTGAGAAATTTTACTTTCTGTTTTCTTCCCTTCCTTTCGGGACTCAAGTTCATTTGCAACACAGCTTGGAGCTGGTACAAATTATGGCAGCAGAGGAATGCAAACTGTCCTACAACAGTGAGGGCAGGTTGCCTACTTGCTGTTGCAGTCTCCTCTGTGCTGTACAGGCAAATACAGCTTTCACACGTCTCACTCTTTTTATCTCAACAGATGCTTCCTGAGGAATCTGCTAGGTGTTCTCAATGCTTTGCTTGTTTCCTTCTTCAGCCCATGCTTTCATGTGTTCTTCTAGAAAATGTTTAATTGTGCCATCTCTTCTGCTTTTAGCAACTGTGGACCCCAGAGTGTTCTCAGTCTCTTGAGGTTAAAGATATTATACAGCTACAAATCCCATCTGAGACTAAGACTGATTTAAGTTAAAAAAGTAGATTATTTTTTTTTCCCCTGACAAGAAAACTGTTGGCAAAAGAAGTGACAGCAAAGCTTTACAAGTATTCCATTATAATGTCATGTGGATCCTTTTATTCTCAAAGGCAGCAATTTTGTGGTTTCTCTTTCAAAGGAACTAAGTGAAACAATATAAAGATGCACAGTTTGAAGTAAGCATGTCTGTAGAGGAAGATACTGTGCAATAACTGCTGGTTTTTTTCTGCCAGTTTTTCTTAAGCCCTATGTCTTTGTTACCATACCATTTGGTCATCTACACATCACAAAACTATGTTTACTCTTAAGTGCTGAAATAGTATAGGTAAAGTGGAGGGTAGCATAACAACAGGATGGATAACAGTGAACCATCCGATATGTTGTCATGTTTAATTGACATTTCTTTCAGGACTAGAGGCAGACAGGGGGACCAGAGGATATTCCCAGTAGTTTAATTGTGTTTATGCTTATTTATTTAAGGAAAGAAAACCCCACTCTTCTAATAATTTCCAACAAGTTTATATTATATAAGATTCTCCTCTGTATGTGGAAGGACTCTGTGACAAATCAACAAACCAACTAATTTTCATTTTGAGGTTTTACGATTGCTTAGGAAGGATGTATTGATGGATATAAACTGTGACTGTTGAAAAGAAGATGAGAAAAAAAAAGTTTAAAAGCAATCCCAGGCCTCAAAAAATGTCCAAATAGACTGTCTGCACTCTGTGCACATAAATAATAAGCTCTTGTTAAAGCCCCAAAGCTGCTAGGTAAAAACTGCAAATCCTGATAAATCAGTTATAATATATTGTCTTCAGGATTGATGAGTACAGACTTGGAACTGGAACATTTTATCAGTCCCTTAGCCATTTTCTTTTTCTTGAATTTAGAGGAAAAGCACATCAGTCACAAATAAACATGCCATGAATATTTCTGAAAATGTGAAATAATTTTTTTCACACTTTAGAAATGTCTTTGAAGAATGCTGTTATCAGCTCTTACTTTGGCTGCTGGACTCTATGCTGTCCTGGCAGGATTTTATACTTTCTCTATTGCATGCAGTAATGTCTACCTCCTTTTTTCTTAACAATGAACCTTTCATTAAAATACTAAGGGAAGTGGCTAACAACAGCCTCCTGGCTTTTTTTCTTGTCTTTTATTGAGGGAGAGACTTGTACCTTAAAATAATGCCCAATTTCCTATTTTTGTTGGATGTGTTTGTCAGCTTAGTTGTATCTTGGGGAGGTAAGGCCAAAGAAGTTTTTTCCACGTGTATTGGAAAGTGGTAACAAGGACTGCTCTGCAGAGTGACTATTTAGCTTCCACCACTAGACTGCAAACTTAAGGTTTGAACTCTAATTCTCTGTCTTCTGGTCCCATTACTTTCAGGCCTATCAGCACTGAAAGCTGCTTCATGAAAGAAGTCTGTACAACTAGAGGCCAATCTAAAGGAGTGGAAGCCCATGGCTTTTTTGTTACAGACAGAAGATGAGGAAAAGTAGCATAAAATAGGAGTTGAAAAGGAATTGTAAAGTTAGATTTCTGTCCTCACTCTTCTACCTGAAAGTTTATATGGCTGTATACTGTATAGCATCTGTCAGAGTTTGGTTTAATATTTTAAAGAGAATATTATTAAAAAAACACTCCTGGAATGAATTCGGAAAAATCTGAGGTGGTTTGTGTGTTTGAAACAAACAGTAGCAGTTTAAAACTGCTACTTTCCATGCATAAGCTTTCTCCAGGTAAAGCGATAGCTTAATAGGATTAAACACTGTGCTGTTAAATTTTTCAGAAAGCTGATTTTGGTAAGATTGCTGTATAGGGAGCGATTAGCTAAAAATGTTAAGATTAGTTTGTAATGCATTTAAGACAGTTTGCGACAAAGTGTTACTTTGATATATCTGTGAAGACTGCTTGTAGTTCCGTGTTGATGTTAATGGATCTCCTTCTCTAAAAATATCTGTCTTTGCAGTCCTGACTTCATGGTTGAAGGTTTTCTGTCAAAACCTTTTTAATACAGCCACTCATGAGAGCTAAAACTTAGTTATTCATATGGCTTTCAGTTTGCTCTTGTTCAGCTTCAGTTCATATTATATTGATATTTAAAGGAGACACATAAGCTACACAATAATTAACCACCATGTAAGAGGTCTCTGCAAATAGGGAGAGGATCACAAGGCCATTTCTTTCTCCTGAATTTTCCCTGCTCTTTTAGTCATGCAGCGCTACAGGCTGGGCACAGAGTGGCTGAGAGCAGCCAGGCAGAGAGGGACCTGGGAGTCTGGATTGACAGGAAGCTGAACAGGAGCCAGCAGTGTGCCCAGGTGGCCAAGAAGGCCAATGGCATCCTGGCCTGGATCAGGAACAGCGTGGCCAGCAGGTCCAGGGAAGGGATTCTGCCCCTGTACTCAGCCCTGGTGAGGCCACAGCTCGAGTCCTGTGTCCAGTTCTGGGCCCCTCAGTTCAGGAAGGAGATTGAGGTCCTGGAGCAGGTCCAAAGGAGGGCAACCAGGCTGGTGAAGGGACTCCAGCACAAGTCCTGTGAGGAGAGGCTGAGGGAGCTGGGGGTGTTCAGCCTGGAGAAGAGGAGGCTCAGGGGAGACCTCATCGCTCTCTACAACTCCCTGAAAGGAGGCTGGAGCCAGGGGGGGGTTGGGCTCTTTTCCCAGACAACTTTCAACAAGACAAGAGGGCATGGACTTAAGTTGTGCCAAGGGAGGTTTAGGTTGGATATTAGGAAGAAATTCTTTACAGAGAGGGTGATCAGACATTGGAATGGGCTGCCCAGGGAAGTAGTGGATTCTCTGTCCCCGGAGATATTTAAAAAGAGACTGGATGTGGCACTCAGTGCCATGGTCTAGCAACTGTGCTCCAGTGGGTCAAGGGTTGGACTTGATGATCTCTGAGGTCCCTTCCAACCCAGCTAATTCTATGATTCTATGATTCTATGACTGAATCTCTTCAGTTCAGTGCTAGCACAGGATTCTGAAAGGTTCGTTTTCATTGGGTCACTTGTGTAGTAGATTTGGACGATTTTATGTTCCTGTGATATGAAGACAAGAATTTCTTCAACACAAAGTGTAAGCTAAGTAGTAGTACAACTTTTCCTAAAAAGTTTAAGATTTTCCAAATATGAATCGATATGGAGCTTCATTTGGCATTGCACTCATTGACTTTGTAACTGGCTATGTGAGAGAGGAACAGATAGGAATAAACTTCAGGGTGTTATTTGGAAAGGTAAAATTGAATCTAATTCAGATCAGTGTGTCTGCACCTATGTTTTGACTGAAACTGGTTTTGTAATCAAAAACATACATTTTTTTACTACATTTTAAATTTTTCTAACGAAAAACATCAGTATGAGAAAACTCAGTCAGAAGTTTGTAAGATCTCTCAGCATTCTTTCCAAGTAGAATTTTCCAAGCATTCGGAAGTTAAAAAATTTCCCCCCCAAATCTGATAATCTAAAAAAATTATGTATCAGAGAGCATAGATTCTATAGATCCATTCCCTCAGGTGTGAGAATCAAAGCATCCCATCAAATACCCCTGGCAGTCTGTGTACTACCCCTTTACACAGGTGAACAGCAGATCAGTGAAGGCAGAAGGAATATCATTCTGTCCCACTTTGTTCAAGTCAGCATTAAAATTGCAGTCGACCTGTCTGGGGTTTTCTGTGCCTCAATCTGTTTGTATACCCGTGTCCCCCTGAACAATGAAGAATTTCTGAAGTTAAAGCTGGGGGTAAAATAAAATCTATCCACCATTTTATTTGAAGCTGTGCAGTATGGTATGTGATGCTAAAAATCAGTGGCTTCAAAGAATCTTTATTTAATGGCACAAAGGTAGGATTTAGCTCTGCTAGCAGGTGTGATGCCACAGCTCATGCAGTGTGTGATGTGAAAAACTAGAAAAAGCCTTCTAAGAGGTGAGATCGCCCTTCACTGTCTTCCTAAGCAACTGAATTTCAGCTGGACTTACTTCTGTTTTATGCTGTGTAAATGTCTACTTTATATGTATGTATTGTATGTATTGTAAAGCATGTTTACATTGTGGTCCAGAAAAATTCTTTTGGGAAATACCAAATATCACCCTCCCCCATCCACCTCTTAAAATATCAATCTTTTGCTTTATTTTACATGAACCCTGACTTTGGTGTATCTCTGACAAATTAAAATACTTAATCTAAGAGTTTGCATGAGTATGCTGAGAAAGAAGTAGTGTTCAAATAGACACTAAAGGTATTAAAGGTGAGAGTCAGGAGAAAGGGGGAGAGAAGTATTTCCTACAAATTTTATTGGCCTTTTTGTGAATATTGTGTCAGTGCAATGAAAGTGGCTTCTATGGGTTTAAAAGGAGGCTCTCAAAACACTGTATGCTTCCAGAGGACAGGTGGCTACTGCAAAACTTTATTATAAGCCACTTGCAGCTCAAGAGAAATTGAAATAGCCTATAAATCCGATTTTTTTTTACTTTCTCCATTAAGCTGCCTTACTATTGCCAGTTAGTCCGATTTATACTATTGTGAACTACAGCTGTTCTCCTCTATTACTTCCTTAACTAAGATTTGAATAGTGAAATAATAGTTTCAGTTAATTTCAGAGTGGTTCATATAATATGACTGCAAAAAGGCCAATATGTATTGTATTTTTTAAATAATAAATGATTCTTAATTCTTCTTCCTACCCCTTGTATCCTGGAGGCAGGAATAAAGGAGTTTTAAAATATTTTGTTTAGGTAGCATAAAGACTGAACTGTGTTTACCTGTTTTTTAAAGTAAATTTTCCAGGTATTATGGCTGTCTCTGCAAATTGTCCATGTTTGCCTTCTCAGAATGTGATTATTGCTCATAAAAGCAGTTTTAATTGAATGCTTATGTCATGAATGGCTTGTAGTTAGCATGCTTAAAACTACTTGCCTTTATTTATGACTATAGTTTATTTTTTAGAGCTCCCTGTATAACAATACTGGGAAATTACTGAAGGGTTTTTTGCTATTCAGCTGGGTGATTTTAAGAAATATTGCTGTTATGTCAGACTATAGGCATTGTTACTGGAATAAAATAGGAATAAAAACTTCAGAAAATTATCCTTTCTCCCTTTCAAGCAAAACCAAATCTAAAAAGGCCTCAAAAGGAAGCACAATTCAAATAATCTCCTTGCTGTATCTGAGATTAACTTGGACACAGATGTTTCAATTTATAGCTTGATCTGGTGTAAGATATACATTTAGCAAAATCCTGGTTTGTATTGCTTCTATAAACATTAATGTCTGATAAAAGCATATTGGCTTTTCTTCCATCTACTTGAATCAGAAACCTCTGAGCCAGTGCTTAGAAAGCAGGAGTCAGTCTGATGTTCAGAAACCCAAATTAACTCTTTCAGTATCTGAATACAACTTAGCCTTTTACCCTGCCTTTTCAGGGGCAAATCCATTTGTGACTTTCTCAATTTAAGATGCTGTGGATGGTTATTACACTTTGTTCTCGCTGCATTTAAAGATGAAATGATTCAGTTCTGTTCATTATGGCTCATTTCTGGGCCACACTGTAGCCATTAAATTTCTGAGATACTATCTGAAAAATCACTGGCATTATTCATACACCCATGACTACAAAGTTCCCTCCACCATCCCCTTCTCTCTCTCACTGTTTGTCAGGCATTAGTTTGCCTGTCTGTAAAGTGGAATGGCTTTGGCACAATTGGGACCTTTATGGAAGGTCACACACAAACGTCTTTTTTTTTTCAGAAGCTGTTTTTCCTTTATCCATAAGTAGTATTGTCTAGAAAATGAATTGCTTTGAATCACATATATCACTCATAGATCAGCTTATTTTTATATCCTAAGTGTAAAGTTAGCTCATTTCTGTTTCTGTGGTCACAAAAAGTGATACTAGGTTTAGTTTACAAAATAATCAACGATGCTTTACTATTTGCTGCTATTTATCATAATGGAGCAGGGCACAATAACCAGAAAGATACCTGCCAGCCACACAGGGAAATCTGAGAATGTCTCATATCCCGCCTCTTGAGTTTATCTTCACAGTTCAGTTGAAACCTGCAATAAGGAGGTACGTATTACTATATAAGGTTTTTGATATATTTTGGTAAACATACCATATAACCATGGAGTTGTTTTGGATGAAAAAAACCATTAATATCATGAAGTCCAATGATTAGGCCAGGACACTGCCGAGTCCAATTCTAAATTATGTGCTGAAGCACCATGTCTATACTTTTTAAAATACCTCCAGGGACGGTGATTGAACCATCTCCCTGGCCAGACTGTTCCATGCCTGATAACTGTTTCAGTGAAGAAATTTATCCAGTCCAAACCTCCCCTAGCACAGATTTTCTCTTACTCTGTGTCTTGTTACTTTACCCTCTCCATAAAGAATTTCTTCATAATCAGGCATTGGAATGGGCTGCCCAGGGAGCTGGTGGATTCTCCATCACTAGAGGTTTTTAAGAAGAGACTGATGTGGCACTCAGTGCCATGGTCTAGTAAACACAGTGGTAGTGGATCAGGGGTTGGACTTGATGATCTCAGAGGTCCCTTCCAACCTGGGTGATTCTGTGATTCTGCACTTGGGAGAAGAGGTCATCCACCTCACTCCAACCTCCATTCAGTTAGTTGTAGAGTGATGAGGGCTCCCCTCAGCCTTCTTTCTTCCAGACAAAACAGACACAGTTCCCTCAGCCACTTCTTGTAAGACCTGTTCTCTTGAGCCTTCACCAGCTTTGTTGCCCTTCTCCAGACTTGCTCCAGCACCTCGATGTCTTTCTTGTAGTGAGGAGCGCAAAACTGAACAAAGTACCTGAGGTGTGGCCTCACCAGTGCCGAGCACAGGAGGACAGTTCCTTCCCTAGTCCTACTGGCCACACTAGTTCTGATACAAGCCAGGATGCTGCTGGCCTTCTTGGCCATCTGGGCACAGTGCTGGCTCATATTTAGCTGGCTCTGGGCACCCTGCCCTTAGCATTGTTAAATCTCATATGATTGGCACCAGACCCTTGATCCAGCCTGTCCAGATCCCTCTATAGAGCCTTGTTACCCTCAGGCAGATGACTGTTTCTACCCAACTTGGTGTCATCTTCAAACTTAGTGAGGGGGCACTCAATCCCCTCATCCAGATCATTAATAAAGATATTATACACATCTAGTCCCAACACTGAGCCCTGGGCAACACCACTTGTGACCAGTTGCCAACTTTTTTTTTCGCCAGTTGTTTATTCAGTGATGAGTGCACCCATTCAAGCCCCAAGCAGCCAGTTTTTCCAGAAGAATGATGAGGGAAAGAGTGTGAAAGACTTTACTGAAGTCTGGGTAGATAACATCCACAGCCTCTCCCTTGTTCACTAAGTTGGTCATCTTGTCATAGAAAGAGATCAAGTTACTCAAGTGGGACCTGACTTGCATAAACCTGTGCACCTGATCACCTTGTCCATATCCTGCATTTCCATTATTTCTAAAGTTGGAGGATTTAATCTTGCCTGCTTTGTGCTCTGTGCAGGTCTGTTGATCTTGGTAGCTATTAGATTTATAACTGCAGATTTTTTCCTGTATTCCCTCAGACAGGATATGAGGCTAATAACAAATCAGTAACTAGCTGAAGAATCATCATAGACATAACTTGACTGGAACTTTGAATCTGTAAGGTACAGATTCATGGAGTGATATAAAACAGTAGATATGGTGTTGTGGGGTGCTGGTGGCTGGTGGGAAGTGAAAGAAAAGTGTCTCCCATGCTGCTTTGGTAAATGTAGAAGTAGCACTTTAGTAATACTCCGTTACATTTCTATAAAGCTTGATTGAATGTTAAAACTTAAGGTAAAAAGCCCAGCAACTTACTCCTATATTTGTAAGGCATAGGTTTACTGGGTTGTCTTTTAAAAACCCATTTAAGTGATGAGATTTTTGACAATGCCAGCCTGGTGCAGGCAGCAGATGCAGGAGTAGGGCAGGCAGCAGCCCAGACCTACTGAGTTCAGGCCTCTGGAGAAGAGTAGAGATGTTGGTAGTCTACCATGTTGCTTGGCAAGCCTGCAGGAAAGTAGTCCATCAGTCCCCATTCCCTGCCCCTTTGCTCTGCCAAAGCCCACATCCAGCTGTGGAAATGCACAAGGGGTGTAATCAGCCCAGGTCCTGTGCTTAAAGAGCCACTGAATCAACAGCTGTGCTGACAGCCAGTAGCATGCCTGGCAAGCTGATCATCAGGAGGAAGCACTTTGGAGGCTGGGGGTGGGGCAAATGGTCGAAGAAGTGCCAGAGATTTCTTTTTTCTTTCTTCTTTTTTCTCTTTTCCTTTTTTCTCTTTTCTTTTTTTCTCTTTTCTTTTTTTTCTCTTTTCTTTTTTTTCTCTTCTTTTTTTTTCTCTTTTCTTTTTTTCACTTTCTTTTCTTTTTTCTCTTTCTTTTCTTTTTTTCTCTTTCTTTTCTCTTTTCTCTTTTCTTTTTTTTATCTTTTCTTTTTTTCTCTTCTTTTTTCTCTTTTTTCTCTTTTCTTTTTTTCTCTTTTCTTTTTTTCTCTTTTCTTTTTTTCTCTTTTCTTTTTTTCTCTTTTCTTTTTTTCTCTTCTTTTTCTCTTTTCTTTTTTTCTCTTTTCTTTTTTTCTCTTTTCTTTTTTTCTCTTTTCTTTTTTTCTCTTTTCTTTTTTTCTCTTTTCTTTTTTTCTCTTTTCTTTTTTCCTCTTTTCTTTTTTTCTCTTTTCTTTTTTTCTTTTCTTTTTTCTTTTATTTTTCTCTCTTCTTTTTTTCTCTTCTTTTTTCTCTTTTCTTTTTTTTCTTTTCTTTTTTTTCTTTTCTTTTTTTCTCTTTTCTTTTTTTCTCTTTTTTTCTCTTTTCTTTTTTTTTCTCTTTTCTTTTTTTTCTCTTCTTTTTTTTTCTCTTTTCTTTTTTTCTCTTTTCTTTTTTTTCTCTTTTCCTTTTTTCTTTTCTTCTCTCCTCCTCCTCTCTTTCTTCTTTCCTCCTCCTCTCTTTCCTTCCCTTCCCACCTCTTTTAAATTTTGCTGATTTTTCAATATATCCTTTGGAAAATGAAGGTGGCCTCATAGTTGAAGTCACCTTACATTTGAGCCAGTATGGTAGTTCTGGCTAAATCCATGAGAACAGCCAGAGTCTACAAGAATAAACCACAATGAGGTGGAGAAGAAAGCATTAGGAAATTGTTTTGGCAGAAAATGGTTAATTAAGTCTCTTTAGCATTACACAAGACCTTACCTTGGCCAGCTTACTATCTTTGTTAATATGTGGCTTCCCAGGAGTAAATCTGGATGAAATGTCTTAGCATTCTTTAACTAATTTTTTCATAGGGAAAACACAAAAATTTTGCAGTTGCATATACTGGACAAAAGAAATATATAGGTTTGCATTTTCCCATGAAACTCCTTCCAGAAAGAAGAAAATCTACAGGGTTTTTTAGTTTAGCTCCTACATTGAGGTAAATTACTATGTTATGCCCCATCACTCCCAAAATTGGAACAGAGGTACAAACAGCAAAAACTGAGAGAGACATAGGTGAGTATGTTGAACACTTTAATTATAAATTACTATGATACAAATATCATGAACATTGATATATCAAGGACAAGTCAAGACATTCTTCATTGTCTCAAACAGATGACTTCAGACAAATATCTCACATATTCTTCCTAGCTTTAGCAGCTGTTGCTAGACCTAAATTGGCTTCAGGTATTAGACAGATTAAAATAAATTTATCAAGTTTTGTGGCAGTATTTTATGACTGTAGAAATACCTTTCCTGGAGGAAGAGTGATCCTGGCAAATCAAAAGGCTGAAAACGTGTATGGAAGACCTCAGAGATGCAGGAGAATGGATTTAGAGACAAGCTAATTTTCTTCTCATCGGTATATCATATAGCTCACCTTTAGCACACAGTAGTCTTAAGTAGATTCAAGGTCTATTTTTCCCAAATATAGGAATAAATTAATGAAAATTTAGAAATTTACATTTTAAGGAAATCACTGGAAGAAGGGGAACTTAACAGCAATTTTCTATCTCAAAATACAATAGCAGAAATAATTTACAAAAATAATGTAGCCAAATGAGAGTCCATTTTTTGTTTTTAAATTCTGTTTGTTAAAAATGAGGCACACTCTGTAAATAAGCAAACAAGCAAAAGTAGTTTTAAAGTAGTCTGTGGGATTTTCAAAGTAGAGAATGTAACAGAGAGGTTATCATAAATTAAGCCAGTTTAAAAGATTTAGGGCATAGATCCTCTGGCCTGTCTTGTTCCTATAGGACAACCAACGGGCTATTCTTTATGTCAGCCATGGATTTTTGTGGTATAAAGGAAACTCTTCAGTTGGAAAATTTTCACTTTCTAGGTCTGTGGCAGTCACAGGTTTTCTTTCTCTGCATTCTTCCTCTAATGGACTGCTAGGCTGAGCACAACATGTGAACAAACATATTAGATTACTCTGTGTTGCACTATGGGCCAAAAATCTCGAACCCTGAGTAGGATTCTTGTAAGCAAAAGATGTGTAAGTAGTGCTACTGATTAGTTTTGTAAAGCTTTTATCATTACCTGTTACAGTGATCAGAAGTTTGAATAGCTGTGTAGATTTAGTGGTATTTTACATAGGCATCAATTATCAGTCCATTGCTATTTTACTTTAAAGGTGACCAAAGTCTTGGCTTAAGTTATGCTTGTTTTGACTCAGCTTGGGAGACTTCAGTATTTTATGTTTCATGCTGCCTTTTAAAAAAAAAAAAATTAAATCAACTTAATGCTCAAGATATTCTAAAGAACTTAGAGTAAAAGTGCAGTGATACATAGAGTTCCACATACAAATGAGCAAACTGTTCTGGTAATTCTCACTAGTGGTTGCAAATATAAATGTAATGAATGGCTACTATACTCCATTTGCCATCTGGATTTAATGGTCTGTTTCTTTTTCATTTTCCAAAATGCGTGCTTACCTAAGAACTGATTTAGTGAGTTTTTACTTTGGTAATTTCTTTGGTATAATGTCTACTATACATCTGTGGAACTTTTCGAATTGTCATTTTGTTGCCATGCCTAGGACAACAGCTTGAGTTAAAGCCAAAGATAGCTTTGAATCATTTGGTACAAAGGTACTAATGAGCTCTGCAGATATTTCAGATACAGTTTTTCCCTCTTCAGCCAGGTGTGGCTTAATCCATTCTATTTTTCCCATAAGCAATGTGATGTCCAATATATAACTTTTTCCTCATCCTGCAAAGATTGTTTCCAAAAATGTTAAAGTCATGCTTTTTGCAACATAGAAAAGACTTAGCTGATTTTGCTTTTCCTGATGTTAAATTACTATCCATTTCCACCCTGAAATTTAATGGCCTGACAAGAAATATTTTTTCCTCAAAATCTCAGATTGTGAACTCTACTGGTGGCATATTCTGATTTGTCTCTGTGTGTCTGTGAGCTGTTTAGGAATCAAATTTTAAAAGTTTTTTGTTTGTTTTTTGTTTTTGTTTTTTTTTTTAATCTACATGGCTTATACTCAATGGTCATTTTTCTCACTTCTAGCTGTGATAATTACATTCAGATTCCAAGGAAAGTAGTCAAGGTTTTGATATTGTAGTAAAAGCATTGAAGTAATTACAAATTAATTTATCAGGAATTTATTCCTCTTGATTGATGAGCTAAGTGGAAGCATGCAGGACACTAAAAGGATCTTGTATAAATCTTGATAGTACTTGCTACTGCTTCTTAGAAAATGTGTACGTGTTCTGCTATTGGTTTGTTTGCAGTCACATAGTTTAACTGTAATATTTCTGGCTAGTAAAATTCTTACATATCATGGGAGTACTATACTTCAGCTCCAGGAGAAGGGTGTCAGCTTTTGCCTCAGTATTTCTGACTCACTCCACAAAATGTAATTTTGTCTGTGCCCAGTTGCCAGAAGGTGTCAGCTCTGCTGTTAAAAGCAGTTAGCAAGTTGGTTTTTTAGATGTCACCTAAAGTCATGTTGTGGCTTTATTTGCCATAGTGTGGCAAATTCATTATGGCAATCACTTCAAGGGTGATAAAACTGGGGATTCAAATTTTCTCTTGGGGAAGTCTATAGTGTTTGTTTCAGATCAAAGACATGAAGCTCCACGTCTCATCTTGGTGTAATTTCACAAAACACCTCTATCTTGCCCCTTTGAAGCAAACAATAAATTCTTTGATATTAAGTAAAGATGATGGGTGTCCCTTGGATATTTCTCCAATCATGTTTCATCCATTAGTATTGTCACTTGAAGGGGTAAATGCAGCAGAGAAATTTCCCTACCAGCCAAGGTGTCCATCCAAAATGACAAATGCTTTGTTAAAAGGATCGCATGTATGAGCCATTAGCTTCAGAGTACTGCAAATCAGTTTAAGTAACTCTTTGTATCAAGAAATATTGTAATTTTAAAATCATCTACCTGTCCTGAATGAAAGGAATTCCCACCCAAGGAAAATAACCTCACATCATGATGAGTTTGTGTAAACTGCTGTTGTTCACATTTTTTCTCTATAGGTACCAGGTTCATGTCTTGTAATTTAAGGTGAGCTGTTTTCCTGTAGTTCTTATTTCTATTTTCAGCTATAATTCCACTGATAACAGAACAGTGTACCCTTTCTTTGGGTGGGGAAACATATTTGTGTTTCACTACAAATGTTTGGGTAACAGAAGCACAAGAAACTAAACCACAAAATCTAAAAAGGGAAGTTTAAATGTATTTTTTATAGGAGCGGATCTGTAATAAAAACAATAAAATCCAGTGTTTAAGCTTTATAGAAATAATTTAATGACCAGCTGCAGCAATAAACACCTTTCCGTTTTGATTGGGTCTTAACTCTTCTATCCAGTGATTAATTGCTCCGTGAAAGACAAACACATTACATTATACCTTAAGTATAACATCCTGTTTTAAAGATTCCACTAGTACAGTTTAAACGTTTCTAAACCTATTCAGACTTTAAAAGGATATTTCAAGGATCCTCCATTTATCATTACTTCTTGCATATATTCAGGACCAGGCAATAAATAGCCAGTATTTCCTTTTTCATATTCAGCTTTGGCCTTGCTTCCATTTGTATTCCACTCGGATAAAGAGTAATTTAATATTGTGGTGTCACAACTTGTTTTAGTTGGAAACACCATGGAAAGTACAGCATGAAGACTGAAGATACAGCAAGAATATTTTATTTAAATTATTGGGGAAATTAGAATTTTTTAATAAAGTCCTGTAACTGTTTCCTATGCAGAATGGAGCACACATTAGTGTCTTATTATTAAAGCCATACAAATTTCAGATAACAGAGCAGCCACTATGACAGTGATTTAAAAATATCTGGACGTAACCTAGATTTTATCTGATGATCTAAGAGGAAAATAATAGTAAACATCTCTAATTAATCCACTACTTTTCTTACACAGTCAGGCTTCTTTTCTTGAGGAAGCCTAAAAAAGGTACAGAAATCTGTGCCACAGCAAAGTCTGTCTCTCTATCAGAAGTATGAACTTCACATTATTTGAATTTCATTTATTTCTCTTAGTGTTGTAACCTCCATTTGAGAATGTTACCTTGAGTTTTGCTAGAGAATAACATCAGTGTTGAGGTTGGAAGGGACCTGTGGAGGTCATCTGGTCCACCCTCCATGCTCAAACAGGGTGACTTAGAAGCAGTTTCCAAGGACAATGTCCAGCTGGCTTTTGAATATCTCTGTCCAAGGTGGGAGCTTCCACAAGCTGTTCCAATGCTCAGTCACCTTCACAATAAAAAAAGTGTTTCCTAATGATCATCAGATAGCAGCTCCTGTTTATGCCTGTTGACTCTTGTCATGTTACTGGGTACCACTCTGCCTTCAGGTGTTAATATATTTTGATAAAATTCCCCCTGAGACTTATTTTCTCCAGGCTAAACAATTGCGGCACTCTCAGCCTCTTTTCCTTTGCTGGGTTGTCTGCAATAGCTCCATGTCAAGCTTGTCCTGGGGATTTTGTTTTAATTTAGTCTGGATTAAAAAATTTACTTTGGGATGATTTCTTATATAAAAATCATCACAATCTAGCACTGCTTCCTTTAATGGTTTCTCTGATTTTTCATCCAGAGAAAAAATAGATTCTTAAATGGGAACAAGGGCAGAGCCAAGATCAGTACCATTTGCTTCCTTTACTCGTTTATGATTCTGAATGTGGCTGACATGTTGGTGATTAATGCACATTCCTTTGCTAACCTGGTAGTCTTAGCTTGCCTATGTTTTTTCCTGTATTCACCTGAGAGCTCAGAGTGAGTGGAAATTGACAGAAAATTTTAGGAACTCAGAAAAACAAGGCACTAATATCAAGATTCAGAGCAGCTGGGTGACAACATCCTGCTCATTGAACTGGAAGGGAAAGGTACAGACTATAAGTTCTCTAGAGAAATCTAGAGGTTAAGGGAGGTTTCTAGTCACCATCCAGTCCCAGGAATCTATTATTTCAAACTTTTCATATTATGGTAGAAGTTTGTTTAGATAGTCTCTAGATGTCAATTTTGCACTTGATTTTGGAGTTGAAATAAAAAAAAATACAGTAGCTTTTTATGTTAAGAACCACAGAATGTTATGGGTTGGAAGGGACCTTGAAATATCATTGAGTCTATTCCCCTTGCCAATGCAGGATCACCTAGTGTAGGTCACACAGGAATGCATCCAGGTGGGTCTCATCAGGGCAGAGTAGAAGGGGAAGAGCACCCCTCTGGACCTACAAACTTCTAGATTTTGAACCTACTTTTCTAATACACCCCAGGATGCCACTGGACTTGGCCACAAGGGCACATTGCTGGCTCAGGGTCATCCTGCTGTCCCTTGAGACCTCCCAGTCCCTTTCTTCTACACTGTTCTCTAATAGGTCAGTCTCCAACCTATACTGGTACATGGGGTTGTTCTTTCCCAGATGCAAGACTCCACACTTGCCTTTGTATTTCGTTACATTTCTCCCCACCCAACCCTCTGGCCTGATTAGGTCTCACAGAATGGCAGCACAGCCAGTGTCAGCCACTCCTCCCTGTTTTCTGTCATCAGCAAACTTGCTGTCAGTGCACTCTCTTCTTTCATCTAGGTGGTTGATGAATATGTTGAATGGTACTGGTCCCGGTACCAACCCCTGAGGGACTCCACTAGATACAGGGCTCCAACTAGACTGTCCCATTAACCACAACTCTTTGCTTTAACTAGTTCGCAATCCACCTTGCTACCTGATCATCCAGAGCACGTTTCCACAGTTTAGCTGCAAGGATACTGTGGGAGATGGTGTCAAATGCTTTACTGAAATGATGATAAACCATATCCACTGCACTACCATCATCTGACCACCTGGTTTTGTCCTCATAAAAGGATATCAGGTTGGTTAAACATGAACTGCCCTTGGTAAAACCATGTTGAGTGCTTCTAAGGACCCTCTTGTCCATGATATGCCCAGAGACAGTGCTGAGGATAAGTTGTTCCATCACCTTTCTAGGTATGGAGGTAAGGCTGACTGATCTATAGTTACCAGGGTCCTCTCTCTTACCCATTTTGAAGACTGGAGTGAGATTTCCTTTCTTCCAGTCCTCAGGCACCTCTCTAGTTCTCCATGACTTACCAAAGATGATAGAGAGTGGCCTGCCAATCACTTCCTCTATCTCTCTCAGCACCCGTGGGTACATCCCCTCAGGACCTATGGATTTATGGATGTCCAGATTGCTTAACTCTGATCCCTAACCCAGTCTTCATGAACCAAGGCACAGTCCTCCTTTATCCTGACTTCCTCGGAGATCTCAGAGGTCTGGTGCTCCTGAGGATGGTCTCCAGCAGTACAGAGAGAGACAAAGGCAGCATTCAGTAACTCTGCCTTCTTTGTATCCTCTGTCACCAGGGCACCCGCCTCATTCATCAGTGGGCCTATATTGCCTCTAGTGTTATTTTTGTTTGCAATGTATTTGAAGAAGCCCTTTCTGTTGTCCTTGGCCCCTCTTGCAAGGATTAATTCCAAGGAGGCCTTAGCTTTTCTGGTTGCCTCCCTACCTCCCCTTCAACAGTTTTATATTCCTCCCAAGTGGCCAGCCACTCCTTCCATGATCTGTAGACTTTAAGGACAGATTTTATTTGAAATTTTTGCTTTCCATTACTATATGATAGTCTGTAGGTATCTTTATTTATGGTTCTCTATTTTCCATAGTGATAAAAGCCGTAAAGCCAAGCTAAAAACAGTTTCAATGGTTTCAACAGTCTGTTCAACCTCACCATATTATGAACTTTGTCATCTGAATCCACGTTGTCAGAGATTGCTAAGACATGCACAGCACAGCATGTAAAGCAAGTGGTGCAATGTGTTGGTTCATTCTCTCACAGCCATATTTAGTGCTTGTTCTCAGTATGAAATAATGAGTCAGTGCAGACTGGATGTGACTTAGAAAACAATCACTGAATGTTGATATACATTTATATTGCTACTTGCACAAATGATCCTGCTGGATACATTATTCTTTGCCAAAGAGAGGGTTAAAATAGGGTTTTTGTGCCCTGTTTTCATCAGTGTTAAGTTTTATGTATTACATCCTAGACCTCTGGAAACATAATTTGTTTTGCAGACTCTTCCTTGAAGGTGTTCTGTGTTTCACTGTTTGATTTTTTTGTATCTCTCCTATTCAAATGTAGTCATAATGTTAAAATTGAGGCCTGTTTTAGAATTTTGGTCATTATAGAGAAGTTTTTAGATTTAAGATGTGCGTGTTTAAATACACCATTATTATCTCGATCTTTGTTATCATTCTGGAGTGATGGTTATCTTTTTGCCTGGTACTTTTCAGACAGAACATCAAGAGCAATAGACTATTGAAAAATATTTTTTAAGTTGAAGTATTAAATAGGTTTTATTTACTACAGTCATGTCAGAACTTGCATCCATTGATTATTTTCTGTACAAGATCATGGTGGAATCAACCACGTAACAGTAGGCAATGATGGCAGTGAAAAAAAATATTTGTAGCTTTTAAACTGATATGGGAAAACTGCTGAAAATAAATACTCATCGTATCAAGGATTCTTTTAAGTAGCACACAGAAGAGATAAAAATATAAATTGACAGCACTCAATTCAGAGACCTTTCACAATAACTTCTATTTGTCATTTTAATATTAGCAGCTACAGTAAATATAATGTGAGGCAGGTGCTCACTCCCAAAGCATCTGGTGAAGATCCAGTCCCTGAGGCTCTCCTGGGAATTCTCAGGAGGCTAGGAGGCAGAAAAAAAAATAAAAAATCATCCTGCATTATCCCCCAGCTTCTGTGGGAGTGGGGGCAGAAAAAGCCTTACATACCTGAAGAGGACTTCTGACTACGTCCAGGACTGTGGGTGTCCATTTCCCTCCACTACTTATTTACATTCACTAAATCTCAGATGTAGCCTAGGACGTGGGCCAGTTACTGCTGTATTGGAGAATACTAATAGTCCATCTGATGGTGTGGAGGAAGACAAACCCCTCTCCTCCTTCATTCCCTTCCTAATGCACCTGGCCAGTTGTGCAATGCTAACCAATGAACAGCTGCTAACAATGAGGAAACTGTGCTCATGAGAAGTAGCTCAGGATCTGATGGTTACTCTCTGGGGTGAAATTGAAGCACTGGGGACTTGTTTCTTGCCAGGATGGTGTGTTTGGTTTTTGTTTTTTTTTTTTTTTCCCAGTTGAAAAAGTTGTCTCTGTGTTGAATTAAACACTTTTATCTTCTCTGTTTATGACTCTGTGGAGCTGGTTTCTTTAGAGGAACTCCATTTCCCCATCATTTCCTCTTCCCCTCCCCCTTTTGCATCTCCTGCTCTCTCTCCTCCCATCCATCTGGGAGGATTAAGGATTTTACAGCTGAGAAATAGCTAGGCTTTGGAATTGCTATTTCTAGTATGATTGGTAACTTTTCCTAGCAGTAATGTTAGTCTGCATTAATGTTATCAATATATGTGTACATGAGTGTATTAGCATATGGGATACGTTTTACGTAAAGTGTGTTCATGTAGCAAGTATCTAGTGTATCCTCTGAGGACATTCCCATTTACTTAGTGTCCTTCCTACAAACATCTTGTAGTACTTAAAAAAAAAAAAAAAAGGAAAACCCAAACGAAAAAACACCACCAAAAAAACCCAACACAGGATATGAAAATTCAGTGCCAAAGAGGCAAGTCTTTAGGCATTACTGAAACTTAGCTAATAACATAAAGAACTCTATCTATGAAGAGAAATCATTTCTTTGAGAAAATAAGTAGAAACATCTAAACTCTGATGTTTTAATTTGAGAAAGTCTGACATCCTTCATAGCCCAAGTTAGGCATATGCCTCTGGGAGAGCAGTCAAAGAAATCCATAAAAATATAGAATGTAGTGAATCTTTTTCTTTTTTAACCTTGAAATGCTTGCATTGAATCATATCTTCAGTCTGAAAAAATCTTTTAAGTGCAAACAAATTCAATTCAGAGAGGCTAGACAAGAGTACATAGCAGTATTTATACTCTGTGTAAAAGTTGCTTATCATTTTTTATCAACTTCAGATGCTATCAAGGGACACAGCGATCACTATTAATTTATAAACTCATTATTTTAGTATATATTTCTCTATAGGTCTTCCTGTTTCATCATGAGAATGATCCAACTGGAATGCTCTGTCACAGTTTTTTTTCTCATGTTAAAATAATTCTTACCAACTCATTACACTTCTGTACTGGCATAAGAAAGCTAAAACTGTTTCTGGCTGGAAAGAATGTATGTTGTAATACAAACAAATGTGTATGCTGTTCTGTATGAAAATATACAAAAAAGATCATCTTCAAAAATCTGCTATAGCTGAAAATATTCATGTGTGGATAGAAAACAACTGATCAATAGCAGGCATGATTCATCAATCTATTTAGCAATGGTGTCATGATATTTCATAGAAAATCTACTAGGATTGCTTTAAATAGAGCCCCTTTTCTCTGTTCTTCAACTTGAAATAGCCTAGAGATCTCATCCAACAGTAAGCTGAACAAAAATGAAAAACATGTAAAAAAATTTTAAAGAGTAAAATTACCTCTCTTCTTACCTTATTCTACAGTGAGGGAGAGACTACTTAGCCTGATGCTCTGAAGCTAGTGACTAGGATACCATTAAATGGAAGTCAAACAAGAGGGCAGCATTTGCCTGAAGGCCTGGGTATTGTGCTTACAGGATAGCTTTCAGCAAGTTTGTTTGTTCCCATGACTTTGACTTGTCAACCTGCATGTAGGCAGTCCTGAAATAACTGTGAACACTTACTCAGAAGCTTGCACTGAATCTGATATTTTCAGTCGTAATTATGACCACCAGATTACAACAGCTGAAAGTGTTCCTTACTGAAAGCAGACTTTCTTGGAATACCTCCATCTGCCTTCAAAACTGGAATTTCTGTTCGGATCAGCAAACTCCATGAGTATCTTGCTGTGACCAATGATGCAAGAACTAAAACCTAAAATCAAGAATCTCAAGCCTATCTCTGTTGACATGGTTTGGGCCAGTCACAGAGAAGGCATTTGAAGCCTTGAGGAAGTTCTGGCCTACCACATAGCTGATGAGAAGTAATGAAGACCATCTGGCCTTCATAATAACTGAAATAATCTCTGCCAGCTTCAGAGAAGGCAGCACTCCATCATTCCTAAGCATGCAATAGTTTAGCCAATTTTGGAGAAATGTGCATTTCATGCCAATGCCTTCATAAATTATATCCATGCTTCTTCGTATCTCATCTTATGTTCTGTCTCTTTGCTTTAGCATGATTACAGAGGAGTTGATGGCAAGTCATTCTCTGTAGAACCTTGACTCTCTTAGAACATGTATACCATGAGGTGACAGAAATGATGTAATCTCCAGATGAAACACAAATGTTCAAGTTACTGTTGCGAGATTTCACTTCAGCCTTTGACAGATTTAAATCTATAGTGCATTTAACAGCCTATGCAAGGTAGAAGTACAACATAAAATCATTCCTTGGGGAAGTATAACATAGCATTTCAAAGGCTATGCCCTTCACCTTACCTGGGTATCTTTTTTACCTCTTTGTTATCCAGGCCTTCCCAGAACAGCTGACCTTCACTGAAATAATTTTGAACAATTCAAGCTTGCAATGAGATTTAGACGTAATGTATTTTCATCAAAATATTATTTATCAATGGCAGTATGTATGATTTTAATGGCTTTAAGATATATTAATAATTCCAAACTAGATTCTTCCATTGATTAAAACAGTGAGCATCTAGTCTACCTCCACTGAGATAGGTAGAAATTCTCTGGAATTCTTCAAACAGAATCCACTCCACATATATAAGTAACCACTGAGGTAAAGCAGCTGTTAGTTTTATACTGATATTACTAGGATATTAGATGACTTTATCTGCTTCCTGATATGTATATACATATATATATATACACACTTAGTTTTATTTTAAGTAGACCATCTTATTTTGTTCACCAAAAACTTGGAGAGGCTTTTTTTTATTCTCATGGTATAGCAAAAAACATTTGGTTAAAAAAGGGAGCAAGTTGCTGTGAAAGACTTCAGTAAGAGAGGTGGAGCTATTTTGCAAAACAATCCACCATTTCAATAATTTTTAGGCCCTTTTGGGGGCATGACATGGACAATATTCATGCTGAAGGATTAATCTCAAGATTGTAATTATTTGATAAGCATATGTTAATTTTCAAAGTTTTCTGCATAGAAAAAGGAAATTATTTAGTTTTATCAAATAGCAGCCAGGTCTCTCTTTGCAGAACTCATGATTTTTGTGTTGATCTGCTATTTTTCACACATATGAACCATCTTTTTATTTTCAACATTCCTGCCTGCAAATTTCTCTGCTTCATGGTTTGTTCCTATTACTGTTCAGTTGTTGTACATATTTTTCTGATCTTTATTTCCTCAAGGGCTCTTGTTAAACATTATGCCCTGTCAAGGCACTTTTACATATTCAAACTCATAAGTCGTCACTGCTCATGCAGTTAGACCCACTGAAGTCAAAGAGACCATTTAGATCAATAGAAACGTGCAAAACCAACTCTCAAACATCCAAAAGTATGAAATTTAATATTGTTAGCACAAACCTGTTTTGGGACCTTATGGGAGAACCTTCATGCATCCGTTTAATCCCTGTCCTGGAGCTTTTACATAATTTCTCTGAATTAATTTATTATGATCCATACTTTCCCTCTCTTTTGAATCATGAGAGAGTTTAGGATTTTACTTACGGTACATTTAAAAAATCAATCCGCAGCAAGTCTCTTGGAGAACATTGTACAGTATACTTGGGAGCATTTGGGAAAATAAATCTATTTGGGTATCACTATTAAACCAACCTGGTCTCTTCAAGAAACTGATGATGATTTTTCCAAAGTGACAAGAACACAGCACTTACTTTAAACAAACTCGTCTTGCAATTCAAAATGTTAGTTCCTTCAACTAAGGACCTGGGTTTACAACTCTCTGGTTATAATACAGTATTGAAATAGACTCTAATATTACCATGGTTTTGAGAAGTTTTGATCTTTGTGGAAGATGGCAGATCTCAAAGTAGGCTGTTTGTTTGGACAGAGATTTCAAAACCCAAATCATGCAGTTTACCTCCTCAGTACGGGTATAGGCACGTCAGTAATTTCTGAGTTTGTTAGAGACGTGAATACTTGCAGATCCATCAGAAAATCTGGTTATGAAGAAATAAGGGTAAAGTCTTTGTCTTTATGTTTTCATTTAAGACATTTTGAAATAAGTCTGATTAAAGATGTGATCTTTAGTTTGCTTGAAACAATACAGCTTCAGGGACAAATGTCAGGGTCTAACTTCCAGCCCTGTTGATGTTAGAAGCAGAAAGTCTATTGACTTTTTACTCAATGGACTTTATTTTTACTCACTGGACTTTACTTTTACCCACTTGAAGTTTCCACCAGTTTAATATACAGATAAGTAAAGCACCTGTTCGAAATAACTATCACCCTGCAGTACTTGGAACAAAGTACAACTTTAATTTGTAACTGAATCAGAACCAAAACAGGAGAATAACTTGTCTGTCTTGTTCCTTAGTCCAACCTATCAACATAAACTGATGTTTACACATGCACACTCTATTCTTATCAATGATCTAGTAGTATGCTTGCAAAGTAAAGATAGGATGTACCCATTACAAGCAAAATATCCACTCAACTAAAAGTAGGGCAGAAGCAATGACAAGAAAATTGCACCACCATCAAAAAAATAACCTTCTGAAATGTTTTTAGAGCCTGTGGAGCAGTGGTCAAGTCATAACAAATTCTTTTTTTCACTCAGTGAAGTCCAGCAACAACAAAAATGCACACTCTGCTAATGAAGGAAAAATGGCCAGTCTTGGTGAAAGGATAGGAAACCTCTGTTTTTTTCTAAACTTTATCATGAAGTGATATGAATATGCACTCTTTCTTTTGTCATTGCAGAGGATCAAGATTCATCTTGTTACAACTTTTTCCTGAGGTTCATTTCAGCTCAGCATTTGCTCTGCTTTTTTAGTTCATGTACAGGTTAGGGAATGAGCCATCACTGAGCATATTTGAGATACCAGTCTGGCAACAGTTTACCTCATCTCTCATTATTCTCCTGTCATTTCATTATGATGTGTTTCCAAGAACATCCAGCTTTTATTTGCAGGAAGACCATTTCCTCATGCAAAGTAGAACATGCAGTCCTGATTGATTTCTCATTTCATCTGCAAATCTGTTGATTCTTACTTAAAAGTATGAATGTTTGTTTGTTGTTTTTTTTTCTCCCCCTCCTCAACTATGTTTTTTTTTCCCTTTTTCATTTCCTCCCCAACTCTATTACAAGCCAGACTGTGCCTGGCATTCACAGGAGTACACAAGAAATGAAGGGAGGGCTGAGAAAAGAAAATTGTGTTCCTTTTTGACTCCATGTATGGGATCCAGCTGTAGGTTTAGATCTTGCTGCTCATACACACTCCTTCAGAGGGAAGTATTCACTGTACTCCCTTATTTGTTTTTATGCAAGGAATACCAGTCACTTAGTCTACTGTCTCAATTTAACCTAATATGAAAAGAATTGTATACTGTGGTTGCTTATTGTAGCAGAGGATTGGAATTAATGGTGTAGGAGTCTCTTCCCTCTGTTCTGCTGAAGAGACTTTGTTTTTTTTTAAGATTGTGACATATGTGCTGAGAAGATTCTTCTAATTTGTATAATGAACATGCTCACCTACTTCAATTTTCCCTGCTCTTACATGATGTAGTGAGCACTGTTTGATTTTCTTCCAGCCTCCACCAGCTATGCTGTTTTTAGCCTTTCAAGGTTTCACAGTGGGACAATGAGTTCTTGAAGGCTTATTCCTAGATGCAGATTTTCAGACCATAAAGTTCTCATGATCATAGTTGGATGTTGATCTTTTTCAGGGAAATGAAAAGGGTTATTAATTAATTCTCAAGAGCAAAGTTTGTGCAAAGGAGGTTGCCATCAGCTTATCTTTCTACTGAACTCTTCAGCTGTAGTAACTCGCCTTTAGAAATGTTTTTTTGCAGGGAAAAATGGAATAATTTTTAAAGGAAACCACAGGGAAATGTCGCTGCCTAGCTTTGTTGGTAGAGGATCCTGATTTTTTTTTTAGCTAGAAGATACCAATTTTTTTAAAACTTCCTATAATTGCATAATGTCTGTGCCTGTAAATTTTGTAGTTTGCTTAATACATATATACACAGTAATGGTTTCTCTTTGCGTTTTGGGATTACAAGACTTTCAAGTAAGTGAAATGCACAAAAAACTTTTACTGGAATACCAGTATTAAATCATTCCCATGAAGACCATGCTGGTAGTTTTGACTGTATGGGGCAGCACAAGCAAATAGTCTCAAAAAATTCAATTAACCAATAATGATGTTAAAGCTCTAACTGCTGTCTCTCTCCTGGTCTGAAGGTACTGGAAGCTTGTATGTGTGGGCTATTCTGGAAGGGCAAGGCAATGGAGCTGAAGCAGATATTACAAGGGGATAAATTATTTATATTTTATTCCAGCTGTGGTCCTCTCTTGTTAATCGTGTGGTAGGGAAGTTTCAGACAGTACTTCCTAAAAATGCTTTAAGCAGATGGAAATCAAATGGAGTCATTATGGCCACTGAGCAGTACCAGGTCAGTCAGTGATACAGCCAGAGTGTGTATTAACACACCATTTAACTGCTTAGAAATAGCCACAGGGAATGTGGGAGAGTGAACATTTGTAGTGTCTGTTGTAGGCTACCTCCATACTATTAGTAGTACCCAGCCTAGGGTTTGTAATGTGTTCTAGTGTCTCTTTGCTGTATGTATTTGCTCACACTGTGTACCTTCAGGTGACTGAAGAGCCAATCTCTTCAGTACACAGGATTTATTCACTGTTTGGGTACTCAAATAGGCATAACTTACATTGTTCCCCCCCAAAATGCTTCAGAAGTGGAAACTTTTCTTGATTATCTGTTCCAGAGAATGGGCTGAAATTCCTGTCCTAGCTATTGTTTACTTCTTGGAGGAATGCTTGGTTTCCAGCTGTTAGGAATGCTACACTTGCCGTAAGTATAATCTGAGTGGATGGGATTAGTTTCTACAAGTTTTTAGAAACATGCAAAAAGGAAGGAGGCGAATTTATTTCTGTGGCTAAAGAATTAAGTCTAATGTCTGCTAATGTTTTATAGCAACAGGATTTGTTATATCTTTAAGAGTGTTTATGTTTTCAGTACCCCTCAGTGTTTGAACCTGACAGTTTCTTACGTGTCTGCACTGATCAATACTTGATCTTCTCTAAGAGACCTGATAAGAGACATGGGTCAGATTTTATTAGTCATTTTCTGTAGTCTGTCAGGTCTAAATATTCTTTTCTTCTTTTTTCTGCTGTTAAAATTCCTACTTCTATCTGTCAAAGACACTAGGGGTTTGTCCCATTTTGAGTAAACAAAAGAGAGCTGAAATGCAGTGAATGACAGAACTGGACCCTAGCAAGCCATTATTGTATGTTTGGAGTGTATTTTGTTCATTTTAAGGCTAATGGGACAGCATGTTACCTCTTGAAATGTGAATTTTTGGAGAAGTTCTGAAATTCCCACTTGCTTTGGCAAAGCAGCACACATGAGTTTGAAAGCAGCAATGAGTAGTTCTGGGACTACTACTATAACTACTATGACTACTACCTATGCTAGTAGGTATGGCAGAATTTGTGTGTATTCTTCCAGAACCATATGGGAGGCAGGCATGCCAGGAACCCGGCAGGACACACCCCTCTTACAGCATTTCCTTTATAGCAGGAATGGCAGGTTGGCAGCAATGGATAATTAAAATTCTTCATTTGATTTAATCGGTACCCCTGAGATGTTCCTTCAAGAGGGAGAGCAAGGACAATTCTGTCTAGTAGGATAAAATTAGATTTTCTTTCATTTCTTGCTGCTAAGAAGTAAAAGCATGAACAGCAACATTCTGTTCAATAGCTAGTGGTGGTTTTTGCTCCTTTACTTCAAGTGAGAGTGCAGAAAAAGTAAAGCATCATGCACATCATTCTGCACTTTGTAACAAAATGTGGCATAGCATCTTGATCTCTACAGGTTTCGTTTTTATAGCTTTCTGTAGAATTCAATATTGTGATATTTCAAAGACATTAAATATACAGGCCATCATTTGTATTGGCATGATAATTCAATAAAAATGCTCATGTGTCGGCAAGTAGGTGAATATTAGATTACATAGATACAAGAATTCGACATTCAAAGACATTCAGAATTTTTATTATTAATATTTACCATTAGGTATTCTCTTATCAAGGATTCAAATCACAGCAGTCTTTCTCATCACACTGTAGTACAGGTCTGAGCTGAAAATTATATAGAAATTTTAAAATAAGGTTTGTTTTCAGTCTGCTTCAGCCTCCTTATGATCAATTAATTTGTGGTCATATACTTGCTTTCTGTGTGGTCACCCAAAAGTGCATACAGAGAACAATTTTAGAACTGTGTGCTCATCTTTTAAGGTATGGATATATTTCATTTAATGAATAATGTGCTGTGAAAACTCACTGTCATATAAGTATATATAAGTATATAAATATAAAAAAACATTGAACATTTTTTTCCTCGCTGGTTTTGTGAGCTCCAAATATATTCATAGTTATGACCCTTTATCCTGGGGTCAGGTATTGGATGATATCTTAATGTCTCCAAGAGATGGGTGATATTTTAGGACCACCTTCAGATATCACTACTTAGTGCTGCAAAAGACTTACTAATACACTCATCACTATGTTTGTCTTTGGGGAACTATTCATATGGGTGCTATTTGAGCTCTGTTAGTTTTTCATGAATAATACATGTATTCCTTTTGAATGGAAGGTGCTCTCTGGCACACTTCCAAAGCACAAAATGTCTTCATTTAGTTGCTGAGTCCCCAGAATCCATGTTTAGAAGTGGCTTCATTACTCCCTTGTACATTGTATGCTCTTGCAGTCCTTGATTGGGCAAAAATATCAGTTAAGAAAAATACACAAGCATTAGGATATCATCAAAGCATAGGGAGAACCAAATGGATGTTCAAGCAAGAAGAGTTGCACTCTGGGCAAAATTCAAGTACTGCATTGGCTGTATTCCTCTTGAGGCCAATAAATGCCACTTAAAAATGAATTGGTATTTGTCACTTTTGGGGGTTGTCCTCTCTCTGAGTATATTCCAGTGCAGTGTGACCATTTAGGGCTGTTTTCATTTATGAAAGTGTTTGGCATTTGAAAAATAGCTTTTATATTTGTTGCGGGATTTATTAGTGGTTCTTTTTTACATTGAGATTCATATCAGATATTAAATTGGGAAGTCATCTTAGATGATATTTTCAAAATGAGTTGTAAAACGGCTCCACATACTGCTCTTTCACATTCTTGCCCAGGTCTCAGATTATTTTTGTCACCATATTTTTTGACTGAAAAGGAACAGTAAGTTAGCCACTTGCTTCTGTTGTGAGAAAAGAACACTTGCAGCATTTCCCTTGTTGCTGAAAGAAATAAATCCTCCTCATTTCATAAAATTTTACTACTTTTGCAACTTTTAAATTTACAAAATGAAATGCCTCTGGAGTTTTTCTGAGCAAAACAGTGACTTTGGTGGGGTTTTGAAAGGATGCAGTAATTTGTCCAACTTTCACAGGAAAGACTTCATGTGCATTTCTCCCTTTAAATCTTCCCAAATACTACAGTAGCTCTGTCAGAAGTCATTTTCATTGGGAAATCCTGCTAAAAAGGCAACACCTGGGAATGAGACTCACAGAAGGTCAGAAGCTCTGTTCCACACATTTAAGAACTGCTTTTTCTCTTTGATCATCTTTTTGGGTTCCATTTTTGAATGCCTTTTTTTGGGAGTATTAATTGCATGTGGTTTCTCTGATGAGTTCCTTTTCCACTTCATTTCAAGCTCTTAGTCTGCAAATTGGTGATCCATGCTGAAACGTCTTCATGATTGTGAATTATCTAATGCCCAGGTTTTTCTTTAAAAAAAGAAAAGAAAAAAAAAAAAAGAAAAAAAAAATAACTAGTGTCTGCCATGTTACAAGCTACAGCTTAATTTTATGTTTTCCAAATGAACTTTGATTAGTAAGAATACCACTAGGCCATGGAGAAGGTGGAAGTTGAAAAGTTTAAGAGTAAATTCAGTTCTGTAAAGCAAAACACAAGATCAATGCCACCTACTGCCTAGTCTTCTACTCTCTGTGTATTAGTGCACGTGCCAGTGTGCTGTCTGGCCTTGTCATTTCCCTGGCTATGGTCCCAGTTCCTAAGACTGTGGGGTCCTGCTCCTTGCCTTTTTTTCTCTTCTCTTTTCTCTGTGCCATGCCCAAACAATAATTGCATTTCTTATATACAGCACCAGTGCATATGAACTATTAGCCTTTTCTTGTTTAAAGCGATGGTGACCATTCTTGCTCTGAACTGACATCTCAGCACTCTCGACGTCTGCTCTTTCCAGTCTGCTTGAAGCTTTTTTTCTGTCTTGCATGAAGTCAGAAACAATTCTTTTGATACTCAACCCCATCGATTACTGACAGCCGAGTTCTTCTTTATCTTCTGGTGTTGCGTAACACTGTACTGCTCAAAAAATTCTGTTTAAAATAACATGACTACTTAGCACAGATCTTGCAGCCCATAGCTGTGCTAAGGAGTATTCTGTTTCACAAGCGATCCCTTTGAAGTCAGTCAAGTTACACATGCTTACATCATGTCTGCACTGGGTCCACTGTGTTTACAACATGCATATTTGATATTGCACAGTGGGTGTACATAACTTTAAAAATAATAAAATCTTTATTACTTTGAGGAGTGTGCACATTAAAGAACAGATTTTCATTTACATCAAGGCTCCTTGCGTTCCTCTGGCTATGCAAAAGGCCTTAAAACTAGCATAAATTCCAGTAAAGACCAACTGAAAATCCCTTTTCACAGCCAACATTGTGTAAAATAGTGCTGCAGGTAAGCCTTTCCCAAAAGGGATTTTTCAGTTTCAAGGGAATATTTTCGCTATTTTGTTTTGTTTTCCTCTTGTAAAAATTCAGTAGAATTAATTATGGTAACTTTCTGCTTATTTTTCACATACAGTATATCACTTTGCAGTAAATCTTTTATGATGAGCAGTTGGCCTTTTTTGTCCCAGTGAGTTTTAAATCAAATGTTAGCACTTTTTTCTAGTTACTTGTATGACAATTCTCATATAAACAGTGAAAAGACTGCTTATTCCTTAAATTACTGTGAAGAAGTAGAAGCAAAAAGGATTAATACAAGCATGTAACCTAGATTGGAATCTCCTTTGTTTGAGTTTGCTGTTTTGGAAAGGAAGGTAATGCATAAAGACATTTTTAGACTCCAGAGGTGAACTTGGTTGTCTAAACCTTCTCAGTTCCATTCATTCTTTGTTTCTAGTATACACTTCTGGTCTATCTCCATAAAATAGGCACTTGAGGAGCTACAGAAGTAATCTACTGAAGTTTCAGCTTCTACAGATAAATAGTAAACAGGTAGAAGTAGTATAAATTGTTACCTGTTAAAGAAATATCACTTTTTGAAAATGACCTTGTATTTAAAACTCTGGACAAGGACTTGAGGATCTGGATCTATTTCTCAAATGCAGCAAATTCCTTGTTTGACACTTGGTAATTCACTTAGTCTCTGTACGCCAGTCTGTTGGTCTGTAAGTCTGTCTATTTATCTATCTGCCTCACAGAGGTGTTTTAGGGTAACACCACTAATACTTCCCATACAAGGGTCTTCCTAATATCTGTAAGGAACTGCCAGAGCAAGCAAAAATGTTCTCTGCTGCTGCCAGTACTCTCCCATGACTTTTCCTGGTATTCTCCCCACAAGAGAAAAAGAATATGACTTGCAAATCTTTGTGAAGAACCTATCTGTATGAAATCAGTGCATATGTGTACAGTCATGTTTGAAGACACTTTAGTGGGAACAGAATAATTTATTTTGGACAGAATGGTGTAATGTTTCTCCATATACAGCACGTTTGTAACTTTTCTGTATGTTCCCTGAATTCATCCTTCTCATCTTCTTCCCTTTTAACTGGGAAAATAAGCAGTGTATTGGAAATTTTTCTTTATTTGCTGTAGGCTACACTTAAACACTGAGGTCTCAGTAATTTGTGCTTTTAATGGATAGGGGGTTTTCCTTTTGGGTCATTTTCACAGAGCAGCTTAGGTTTTCCAAAAATATTCTGAAATACGTTGGGGATTATGGTTTCAACACATGCATGCCTAGGGCCAAAGTATGAGTAACACATGAAATTTTGTTCCATTCCATGAACAAACCACTGTTTTGTGGTGTAATACAAAACATATCTAAGCAGTTTAGATCACTATCAGGCATTACAATGTTAGGTTTTCTATTTATGTGACTACCCAAACCTCATTAGAAGCTCATTTTGTAGCTCTAGGGAAGTAAGAATAAAAAACAGTGAAAAATAGTACATTGTATTCTGTTCTAATTATACTCTATTTACTGTACTTACTAATATATATCAAGTGTATAATTTTATAGTTGCAGAGACTGATTTCCAAAACTTGTGAAGTCCAGAATTGTTCATAAAGCTGTTGTGTGTGCAGTATAACTGAATAACTTTGATTGCATGGACAAACTAGCTGTTTGTACAGACTCCTGGTCTCTGGTCCCATATGAGTATCCTTGTAGCCACGTGTTTCCCAGTCCCTTTTCTCCACCTGTTCATAGGCCTGCAAGAAAAATGGTGGTTGCTAGGTCCAGAGGGATCATTAGGCGGGGACTGATGGATCCAAAATATCAGAAATCATTTGCAAATGTAAGCTGTTGGATTCTGGATGTTGATTTCACTATATAATGCTATAATCTGACAGGCTGGGGGTGAGTCTGTTCTTTGTGGGGTTTTTTGGTTTGGTTTTTTTTGGGTTTTTTGTTTTTTTTTATTGTTTGTAGGGGGCTTATTGTTTGTTTTGGTTTATTTTGATTTTAGTTTTTTGTTTTGGTTTTTTTTTTTTTTTTTTGAAAAATCATAGCGGTGATCAATTTGTACGTGCAGGTAGAGATTTCATGTCTCCAAACTGAATTTGTGCATGTGGAAGAAATCCTGATATGTTGAAATAAAGTATAAGAATGGGATGAGTAGTAGAGCAGGGTGTGAGAACAGGAAGTGTTCATTTTTAAGAACAGTATTTTTACTTCCTTCTTGTTAAGTTTTTATCTTAAGATACAACTCTGTGGCCCTTTTGGCAAATTGTTTTTATCTTTTAATGAAAGTATGAATGCACAATACAGCCATAGACAAGCAGTGAAACTTCTTCAGCTAATAGCATAGAGTGGGGAAATAAATCCATTAGGTAACAGAAAAAACCCAAGGTTTTGGACAATGTAGATAAAAAACAGAGATAACCTTTACCTTTCCATGCTCTTACCCCTCACTGGAAATTACTTTCAGTAATAAAAGGCTATGTTGGGTAAACTCAAATGAAAATGAGTGTTTACATTTTTTGTGATGTAAAGTTAATGAGCCATTCCCCCAATAATAAAAATCTTATCCCAAGTGTGCATTAGTGGATTATAAGCACACTTCACAGGTGGTTGAATACACAAGACTGAAACACACCCAAGACGTCCATTTTAGTGAGGCACATTCAGTCATGGCTTACACTATAAGAAAATATTTAACAGCATTCCAGTGTATATAGCACTTAGTTTGGAATAAGATGTGGAAGCCTGTGATTCTAACAGAACATGTGTTTTAAAAGAGAAGCTGTGCATGAAAAAATCCCCTAAAATCTATATAGCAGAATCCCTTCTTCATGATCTCAGTGTAACATATCACAGAAATAAAAATTAAAGCACCATACACTAGACTGAAAGCAATACAGTTGCTCTAGAAGATGAACGTCTCTTTATTAGTTTGTCTTCTTGCATATTTCAGTGCCTGTACACCCACAGATAGCAAGAAGACAACACTAATTTCAACCACAGATAGCTGTCCTTAAATTAAGGTCACTTTCACTTGCATACTCTTTTCTTATTTTTTATCGATGAGTACAAACTCTGTTTTTCTTCATCGTTAGCCTTCTTTCAGGTTCACTGTTGTGCACCTTGTTATAAATTCCTTGCCTTCCAAGCAGAGTTTTATGGGCATGGAGCATTGTATTTAAAATAAAGATTCTGAATACCCATATGTTTTGAGGCACAATTCCTTTCCTCAGAGGGTATATAACACATAAAAGAAAAAAGCCTATTTTATAATGGAAATCTGAAAACAATCAGTGAGCCTCTTGTTCAAAGTAATACCAGGTTTGCTTTAATTTTCAACAAATTCAATTTTCTTTAAAGTGCCGTTTATATGCCCATGTTGGATTATAATAGTTAGTAGCAATTTATTAGGGATATTATTCCAGGAATTTTTCTGTCTTCTGCCTCTGACCCTCGGGATGTAATAGTGGGGAATAAAGAATGTATGATGCAGTATGACACAAAATACAGTGGAAGAAAAAGAGCATTACAGATTACAGCAGAAAGCTTATCTAGAAAAGAAATTGTTTACATTACTCTAACTTAAGCCCCTCTGCTTCTATTATATTTATGCACCATTAGGCTCATACCTGTTATTGATTTTTTTTCTCTATAAAGCTGTCTTCAAAGCCACTGGATTTTCTTGCGTGATTCTAGGAGAGAGTAATTGTAGAACAAAAATTGAGCAAGCAATTTTATCCCAATTCAAAGATAGTTGTAACAAATGGAAAGTCTCTGCTGTGGGTTTTGGATGGAGGCAATAATATTGTTTCTCTTCTGGGTCCTCTGTATAAGCTAAAGGCTGTGTGGCAGGGTTTAGGATTTTGTTAATGCATTTTGAATCTTGAATTTCTGAATCTTTTTGAACCTTTTCAAGTAGAGCTTTGCTTTTGTTTTCTCACAAATGTTCTGTTTAAATCAAATTTTGCAAGACACTGTTCATTATTTTCACATAAAGAGAATACACCAATAGCAGTTTCCAAGTCTAATAGTGTGAAAAGGCTGTATTGAAACAGCATATTTTTGTTGGTTCTGGTATTCACCTCCTGAAGTTGGAGGTCTGATGTGGAATGGCAGGGAGGCTGTTACAAACAGATTTGCAAGCTTATGTCTGGCATCAGGACTTTGGCCCATGTCTTTGAAGTGAAGTCTGAAGTGGCACTGATTTAAATGAAGATGTAAAGCATCTTCTTTCTCCAGCCTTCATTGTCTGACTGGAAGTGAGGCTCTTCAATTTGGCAAAGCTGAAATCTCATCCCTGTAGTTAATCTTGGCCCCTCTGTAAATGAGGCAGAGCTATTTTTGCTCTTTGGAGGAGGGCAGGAAAGAATGCTGGGAGACCTTCCTGGATGAACGAGGAATTCCTGAACACACTATCACACAAAAAGAAACTCTACAAGGAAAGGAAGAAAGGACATCTAGAAGGGGGGCCGAAGCTGCCCAAGCAGCAAGAGACCTCGTTAGAAAAACTAAAGCTCAGTTAGAACTA
Source organism: Phaethornis superciliosus (assembly GCA_023637945.1). Classification (NCBI taxonomy): domain Eukaryota; kingdom Metazoa; phylum Chordata; class Aves; order Apodiformes; family Trochilidae; genus Phaethornis; species Phaethornis superciliosus. The sequence continues at coordinate 98,381,039 of JAJQWJ010000002.1, read as the reverse complement.
AATCTAGCTAGGGAGATCCAGGGGAATAGCAAAAATTTCTATAGGTGTATTAACAGCAAAAGGAATACTAGAGAAGGTGTGGGCCCCCTCAGAAAGGAAACAGGAGAACTAGTTGCAAGTGATATAGAGAAAGCTGAGGTTCTCAAGAATTTCTTTACCTCAGTCTTCACTGCCAAGGGCTCCAGACATGCTCCTGAAGTCACAGCAGACAATGACAGGGGCTGGAAGGAAAAACTGCCCATTGTGAGTGAAGATCAGGTTTGTGACCCTCTGAAGAATCTGGAAGTGTACAAGTCCATGGGACCTGATGGGATACACCCATGCCTATGGAAGGAATTGGTGGATGTGGTTCCTAAACTGCTGTCTTTTATATTCCAAAACTCGTGGCAGTCCAATGAAGTCCCCACTGACAGAAAAAGGGGAAGCATAACCCCCATTTTCAAAAAGGGAAAGAAGGAGGATCCAGGGAACTACAGGCCAGTCAGTCTCACCTGTGTGCCCAGTAAGGTCATGGAGCAGATCCTCCTAGAGGCACTGCTGAAGCAGAAGAATAATGAAGTGGTGATTTGGTATAATCAACAACTTCACCAAGAGCAAACCATGCCTGACAAACCTTGTGGCCTTCTATGGAAAGGTCACAACATCAATAGATAATGGAAGAGCAACCAACATCATTTACCTGGGCCTGAGCAAACACTCCAACACAGTCCTGCACTACATCCTGGTCTCCAGTCTGGTAAAACAGGGGATTGATGGATGGACCACTTGGTGAATATAGAACTGGCTTGAGGGCTGGACCCAAAGCTGTCAACAGGTCCATATCCAAGTGGAGGCCAGTGACAAGTGGAGTCCCTCAAGGATCGGTATTGGGACCGGCCGTGTTTAACAACATCTTTGTCAGTGGCATTGAGTACCATCAAGTTTTCTGATGACACCAAGCTGTGTGGTGTGGCTGCAGGGAAGAGATACCATCCAGAAGGATTTTGACAGGCTGGAGAGGTGGACCAACTTCATGAAGTTCAATAAGACCAACTGCAAGGTCCTGCATCTGGGTTGAGGCAATCCCAAGCACCAATAGAGGCTGAGCAGTGACTGGCTTGAGAGGAGAACTGAGGAAAAGGACCTGGGGGTTCTGGTGGATGAGAAGTTCAACATGCGCCAACAGGGTACACTTGTAGCCCAGAAAACTGACTGGATCCTTGGCTGCATCAAGAGAAGTGTGGCCAGCAGGTCTGGGAAAGTGATTCTCCACCTCTACTCTGCTCTCTTGAGACTCCACCTGGAGTACTGCGTCCAGTTCTGGGTCCCCTTTTACAGGAGGGACATGGATGTACTGGAGCATATCCAGAGAAGGGCTGTGAGGATGATCAGAGGGCTGGAGCACCTCTCTTACGAAGGCAGACTGAGAGAGCTGGAGTTATTCAGTCTGGAGAAGAGAATACTCTGAGGAGACTTTATTGTGGCCTTCCAGTATCTGAAAGGGGCCTACAAGAAAGCTGGTGAGAGATTTTTAGGATGTCAGGTAGTGATAGGACTTGGAGGAATGGATACAAACTAGAGGAGGGTAGATTTAGATTGGAAGTTAGGAAGAAGTTCTTCACCATGAGGGTGGTGAGACAACTGGAGAGAGGTGGTGGAAGCCCCATCCCTGGAAGTTTTTAAGGCCAGGCTGGAGAGGGCTCTGAGCAACCTGATCTAGTGGGAGGTGTCCCCGCCCACGGCAGGGGCATTGGAACTAGATGATCTTAAAAGTCCCTTCCAACTTGGAAAATTCTATGATTATACGATTTCTTTACTCCTGAAGATGGGTTACATGGGTATGTGATGTAAGTGTTACCAAACACAAAAGAGTGTTATTTGAATTCTGAAAAATATTTTAAACCCCCCCTGAAACTAACAAATTGAAAGATTTATACTAAAATGCCTTTAAGCCTCATAAAATGATTCAAGGGAAAATATATAGTATTGCTGGCTGTCAGTCCCTCTTTACAAAGCACTGTTGTAGAGAAGGCCACAAGCCCTGGGAGATGAGAGTCTTACTCTCTGTGGTCTCACAAAAATTTGATAATTGAATTTCTCCATCCTCTCCCCTCAACTGGGAAAGTCTTTGCCGAACTTTTATCTTTGTGCAATGACTTGCCATTTTCAGTTGCCAGAAACAGTAGTGCCAGGGCAGCTGATCGAGTAGTTTCATTCCCACTAGGCCACCCAAAAGAGCAGTTTCTGTAATACCCTACCGGGTGAATTGGCTGTCAGCCTGTAATCAGGTGAACTATGCTTCTAGATGTGCTCCTCCTATACTGCTGCCATCCTTCTGGTAACACATCATCACTCCTGCACTGTTCTGATGATACGGTGTGTTTACAGCTCGCTGGAGCAACCGAGCCCTCTGACAGTGTGTTATTGCAATACATCACAAGAGACAGCTATTCTGAGTGTGTTTTCCTCCAAGGGTGCTTTCATCTTAAGCAGGGAAGCCGGTCTCAGGACTGCCTTAGAAAAATGTTAGATGGATAAAATGTGATCTTCTGAATGACCCTTAAACGATGGAAGTGTAGGTATGGCTGCAATGTCCGCATTGCAGAGAACTGTGCAGCGACTCTGTCTTTAATGAGAGCTCTCTCACGTCCTTCAGGATCCCTGAGCAACAATTATTATGTGTTCTTTCTCATTTTGTAGCGTAACTGCGAAATCACCGTTTATTGAGAAGAATTCTTGTTTTGTTTTAATCATTAGGTGGCTTTTACGATGTGGGCAGAAGCAGGCATGGAAACAAAGGGCGTTTGAGCTCTGAAGACGGGGAGCATGGTAGCAAAGAATAGTGCTTTGGCACAGCACATAGCAGTATGGGATAGCACTTTATGTAACAGGATACAGACAACATGGCAGGCAATTGGCACTGCAGGAGAGCCCTTTATGTAACAGAAGAGATAATCAGCATGTGGCTGGCATCATGGCTCAGTAACACATACAATGAGATGGGGAACAATTGCATTCTCTTTTCTCTTGCTCTCAAAGAGGTTACTGGGAGGAAATCCCTCCTTCCCACTCTGAATAGCCGTGCGATAGTAGATATGTTTACTGGGGGAAGACAGAGATCCAATTCCATTGTGCTAAGCTTTTTGTTTGTCTTAATTTATTTTTAAAAAACATGCCCTATGCTCACTTGCTACTGTTCGGGGGACAAAAAAACAATTCAAAGCTTTCCTAACAAAAAGAGTTACTTTTTAATCACTGCAGTGAGCAGGACTTTTTGGCAGTACAATAATGCTACCAAGAGGCAATTTTAATAAAAAAGTCCAGTGCTTCAGAAACTCTTGAAGTACCAGCAATTTGAAGGAAATAAGAGAATATATTTCTTTATTTCTTTCTTCACTTTTTTAACCTTTACAAGAAAACCACAGTACCCCTTTGGTGCCTCTTAAGTGGGCACAACTGTTGGTTTAAAAGAAAGACGAGCTGGTCTTTATGGTTAGGCATTTCAGTCCAACATCCTCTTTTAAAAAAGCGAAGCTCTTTAAGTTTTTGTTTAAAGTTGCTCATTTAAATCCAGAGAGTTGAGATTTTTCCAAACTGGAAAAGGGTGGCTGTGGAAGGCAAATTTCTCTGTATCAAACTTTCTTTGGTAGGATCCCAGGAAGGCTTTGGGGCATCCTGATTTCTGTCCACGCCTTGGCTTATTTTCTCCGTGTTCAGTGAATAGATAAACTAAGTTCACTTGCTTATGAAGAAATGGCCTGACATATGTTTTGCAATAGCTTTTTTGATGGTGTAAATTCATGTGTGCTGCTGCCATTTCCTATCACACCAATCATCTGTCTTATTTGGTTTCATGTTCAGATGGAGTCTTGTAATGCAGTGTGCTGGAATCTTTCAGATCAATTATGTATAGTACTGTAGATTGCAGGAGTAGGCTAAAAATGGGATAATTTTTAATTATCTCTGACTGTTTGATGTCTGTCATTGGATTACCATTCAGGGCATGGGATTTATAGACCTCATTTCCAAATCCTGGAACCTGTGTGTATTCAGTATTACATGGGCAGGTACCCAAACATGTGTGTTTACAAATTTACCAACTGATTATGAAATGGATAGATTCCTGCAAACACAGCATTAAGAATATTGGTTAAAATAGGAAATACCCCTGTAACTTATAGAATGATAGAATAGTTTGGGTTGAAAGGGACCTTAAGAGTTCTTCTAGTCCAAACCCCCTGCAATAAACAGGTACATCTTCAACTATCCATGTTGCTTAGACCTCTGTCCAACGTGACCTTGAATGTTTCCAGTGATGGGGCATCTTCCACCTCTCTGGGTAACCTGTTCCAGTGTTTCACCAATTACAAGTACCTTATACCAATCCTTGTGAAAGAAATGTATGACTGCATGCTTGAAGCACTGTTTGCACTTGTCATTGTAAAAATGCACTTTAAAAAGTATTGCAATCAAAAGTTAAATTTGTAAAAATTGTTCATGTAATATTGCACATATGTCATAGAATGATGCTCACGTGTGGCAGAAACGAGTCCTGGGATATAAAATGAACTCAAAAGTGGCCAACTGTAACTTGTACCGTGGACTTTCTTGAGAATTTTTCCAAATACTCTGCTTAAAAATTGAGACCTATAGCTCCTCTTAGGTAGAACACAAATTCTCTTCAAATCAAAGTGAAGATTTCAGTTCACTTAAATGAAATGTAGATTGTACTTAAGGACTGAAATCCTTCTTTCTCTTCCACCTTCCTTCAGTGCTGCTTCAGTCTTTTATACCCATAAATACTCTCCAGGGTATGACTACATGCATGTAATCTATTGCACGTGATAGACATGTTTATTTCAAAGTTCTTTATCAAAAAACTAGCCTGACATATAACCTATAAAGGATATAGTAGTGAAAAAAACAACCTATCATCAATGACAAGTATGCAGTTGACAGTTCTAAAAAAAATAACAGTAAAATTTTTTCCTATTCATAATGAAGTCTAGTTTAGTCCTCCTCAAAAACTGGTCTTAAGATGATGTCATTTTCTTGTGGATGAAGTATTGTGGATTTAAATCCAGCTATGGTTCTTGCTGGAAGTATGAACTGGAGACAGAAAGAGCAGGCAAAATGTATCTTGTAACTTTATTACATTTTGCTTACATACAGCAATAGCCTGTCTGTCCCTATACTGAAGGGAAATTCAAATTCCTGCAGTAGGCTTCTGTCAAATGACTGATGAGATTGTGGGTGTCTGGATCAGAGTTGCATAGTATAGGACCATTACAGCAACCTGGTGAAAGTGTTCAAGCTGAGGATTTGTTCTGGATTTTTGCAAGATAGAACCTTTTAAATTAATAAATTTTTGGTTGGGAATAGCAGTAGACAATAGCCTATTTATTCCCAGCTTTTAATAATCTAGCTCTGACATCCTATATATCTTGCTTCCATCTTGCTTTTCCTGTACTTGTACTTATTTGTTTTTCTTGGTTTTTGTTTGTTTGTTGTGTTTTTTTAATAGATATTCATAACACATTTTCTTGTCTGCATAGAGATTTCGGTGGGAGTCAGCAAGTACTAGATGAGATACTGTATTTCATTTTCCAGCTTTTTTCTGGCTTAAATCAATTTTCTTTTACTAACTTCAGAAAAAATATTTTCAGTTTATTTTCAAAATTTCTGTCCATTCTACTAGTGTAGTGTCTGTCGATTGAAATCACAAGGAAGACAGTCAAAAAGCAGCATATATGGAAACAACTTTCCAGTTTATGAAATAGGTGCATCTGTGCACATTTTGCTTGGACTGAAGTGTAACTTTTATTTTACTTTCAATACTTAAAGTTGTTTTGCAAATGTAGGAAAGATAGCACTCTGCAGGTCTTGGGTTATTCAAGGCAACCATCCAGGGTTATTTCTGAGTAAAATATTATTGCTTTCTCCCTGTAGCTAATAATAATCCATGGGCTGTTACTGCTCTTGAAGTGTGGAGTAAGAGGGACTCTTTATCTAAATTTTTTGCTTGGGTTTTTTTTTTTGTTTGTTTTGTTTTGTTTAGTTGTTGTTGTTTTTTTAAAAAAACAAACTGAGAGGTTTCAGGCAAAGGGTTGGGTTCCCTTTTGCCTCATGAAAAATGCCCACTACTTGTATAGCTCCATGGACCCCAATGGTGATTTAGAAATGAAAATATTCTGAAATGAAAGAGGCACGGGGAAGCTTTAAAAAACAGCAGTCCTGACAGATCTTTCTTAACACAAAAAATGCTTATTGTTGTCTTCAAATTAGATGTGTTATTGAGTGAAACTTGAAAATTTTCCCAAGTAGGGGATTTGTAACTTCATATTCATTACAAGCAAAACATTTGACATTAAAAGGTTTATTTAGCTAGTTGTTGACTTGTCTTAGATTTTATTTCCAACCATATTGATAGTGTGGATCTTACTTGAAGATTAAGGAAATTACATCAAAGTAATTACACAGTATTATATTCAATTTATTTTAATTATGAAATATATTTATAAATAAAATGAGTAAACTTTTTTTCTCTAAAAAAATATTAGAAAACGGGACCTAGTGGCAAGCTGTGTTCTTCTATTGTTTCTTATCTGCTATGGATTTCACTCTATTCATGTAGCTTCTGTCCTCAGCTGCACTTCTGCAGTCCTCTTTATGGTGTACATAACTGAGAGCAGCAATTCTGTATCTGTCATTTTATTAAAAATTCTGTTGATTGTGCAGATAAAAGGAAGCTCCAGAATACACCTTTTGCAGCCTATTGTCAGACTTATTCTACAGTAAAGGGAGGTGACAAAACATTAAGGGATGTACTTCCAAGTGAAATGGGTAAGCCCTGTTAGCAGTATCCTGGGTGGAGTCTGTGGGAAAAATTTGTGTAATGGAATTTCTTCTGAGGAACTAACAACAGTGACATACAGTAAAACTAATTTCTTACAACCTGATTCATTGTCAAAAGATACGATCAAGCTTTAACCAAGAAAGTCGGTCCTTTGAATTAGGATTGGCAGCTCTGACTAATGAAGAGCCACATTTCTCAGCTTGTGGTGGGTGGTAATTTCTAGCAATTTCTTTTTCGTTTTCAAGAGAAGGATGAAGTGTTAGTGGGAACAGGATGAAAAGGTGTCTCTGTTGAGTCAGTTTACAAGCCTGGTGGATAGCAGTTGCATCTTAGGTTTTAGAGTGCTATTTTTTGATCTAAGAAGAACCATGGAATTAAAGAGGTTTTGAAACGTTTTTGAGTCCTTCAGCATTACATAGTGATTGAACGTTTTTATGGGACTTTCTGTTTTCAATCATGTGCAATTTTTGTCTCTTTAATCTGTGTTTTACTTTGTCGGAAACTCCTAGAGTGCCATTGGCAGATAAACATTGTGTAAATAAAAGTATTATTTGTTTTTCTTCTAACTTAACATAGTGATTAAGGTTTTAAGTTTTTTAGAAACATATTCACCCAGCAGCTTTGGACAGAAAGAGCAGAATGTGTTTCTTCTGCTGAGTCTGTTTAGTTTATTCCTCTGTTGGTTGTGAGTATTGCAATGACTGAGAGGCTGTTAAAGCACTCTTCTTTCAATCTAAATTGAATTCATCATTTATGCAAACACTTAACCAACCTGCTGAATATTTATAATAAACACTTCAAATGTTGAAGTATGCCTTTTTAATTGTTTTTATTTTCCTGTCAGATATACTGACATATTAGTCAGAGTGGATGGCTTCAAAGATGTGTTTGCGGTACAAAAGACATCCTGTGATTTTTTCCCTTTCTTTTACAAACACCAAAACACAGTACAAGTCTTTATGATATCCACGTTTATGTGACTTGCTACTTTTTCCTCCCTTACTGTAACTAGCATTGAAAAAATTACTTTTTTTCTCATAGGATAGAATAAACTGTTACTTAACATCATTAGAATACTTGTCGATGACTCTAAGAAATATGAAAGAGCACAAGCAGTGGGAGAATCTTATGGCTGTGTGGTAAAGCATCTGAAACAGGACATGGAAGGCACTCATCCTTGTCAAGTGGCATTTAGACAAAATATTATATTTGATCAAGCTTTACTTGTCCTTCCACAGACAGTGTAACTTCTGTATCACGTCTTGAGAAAAAATACTTGTGCCTAGTTCTAGTCTTGTTTCTAGGTTGTTGATTTTATTTTTCAAGACCTAGTACTAATGACCAAAGAACTATGGCTTTCATTGTCTCTGTGTAAAATGGGATAATTCTAATTCCTTTTCCACTTTTATTTATTTATTTATTTATTGAGAATGAGAGCTCTCCAGAGCAGTGATTTGGTTTGTAAGTATTCTAACTGTACCAGGCTCAAATATACTCTCAGTAGAAGCCACCAGATACAGCTAAAACCATTATATGGAACAGCAGTAGAGTCCACATAGTAGTAGACAAGTTTTATTAATGTGTACAACTTCCACCCCATATGATTTTCCCAAAAGATGCTTACAATTATATCTGTAAGTGCATGAAAATTCCATCAAATGAAAAAGAGGTTTCTGACTGACACTTGCAATGTTTAGATATTTATTAGAGAGAAAACATAGTAGTCATAGAAAAAGAAAATTGTGCTTTATCCATAGAAATGCATCCTGAAGACTGCATTGTGGGTACTTATACTGCTGTGTTAATAATAATACTTTTTCCTGAATGGTACCCCTCTTTTTTCTCCTTACATATTTAAAATGAAAGATCAGCGGTCAGGTTACACAGATCACTTTTTTTTTTTTTTTTAAATTAAACTTTTATGGCAGTTTCATCAAACTTTAAAATTTGGATGCTGGTCAAGTGGAAGTAGGCAGATACAAAAACTCTGCAAATAGTTGCATTTGATTTCTGCAGCAGGATTAGCTGTCTGGTATCTAGCAACCCGCACCTGCAGAATTCCAAGAACCCTGGCTAGTCATTGCCCTTTGAACCTTTGCTTTTTCCTTTAACCCTTTTATTTCAATTTAATGTACATTCTCAGTCTGTGGAAATGGACAGATGTTGCATGTATGACAGTATGCTGCCAGAAATGAAAAAAACCACAAGAAAGGGCAGTATTCCGTGTTGTATCTAGCTGCCTACTGAGTTTTTCCACTGAAGCACTAGAGGGATTAACCAAATGCACTGCCAACTTTACATGATTAGGGCTAGGCTAGGCTTAAAAATGGAGACTTTTGCATTCTTCTGTCTACTTTCCTTTTCTTACCCTCTTCTTTCCCCCCTTTTTTTGTCATCCACTTCTACTACTGACAGTGAAATTGCTTGGTTAACTTCAGATTTGATGTTACTCTCTTTCAGGTGAAGTGAAAGCTAGGAGGGAAACAATCCCTTAAGTGAAAGCCACTGATTTAATTTAGCCTCTTAAAAGGGTCTTTTGAGTGTTGTCTCATAATTACCCTCTTCATTATCTATGCAGTTTGTTTTACAAGTTATATACGGTATGGTAATAATCATTTCAAACTTTTTTATTTTTAATCTCCATGACTTTTAGTGTAGCACACAAAATATGGTTAATATCAGACAAACCTAGGTCAAACTAGACTGATTTAAGATGTTGTTTTCATGACTAATCAGTGGGAGATCACTTAGGCAGGAAGTAAAAATGGCAGGTGTATAGAGAATGATCCTTCCCCTGTTGCACCATAGCATTTTCTTGTAATAAAACCTCCTGGAGCTATTATTACGCTTTGAGACTTTTTATGTGAGGGGATTGGAAGGGCAACAGTACAAGTTAAAAAGTGTTCCCCGTAGATTTATAATAAAATGTTTTACTACTGATTGTCACTGCAGAAGTAGCAGTGGAGTCTTGAAGTCCTGGGGGAGGCATGCTTGGTTCTAGCTTTGGGAAATAAGGCTGTGTTTTACAAAAAACACATACATTTGGGAGTACTGACCTGGTGACCACTGCTGGTAGTCTCCCATTAGCTATTTGCATAATGGACACATTTGTTTCAGAGTCTAAAGGATGAAATCAGGTGCTTGGGTAGTTCTGGAGCCTGGAGGCTCTGCTTTTGGCTGACATATTCCTCCAGATCATACCTGAAGATATGCGGAAGAGAGTAGTAAGTTAAGAACTTGTAGCTGGTATTCACGGAAAAACAGAAAGTTTCAGAATTTAGGGCTGTCAGGCTTATTAAGGTAATGAGAACCATCTTGAGACAAAGGGGACTGAGAATAAAATTGGTGTCAGTCATTTGCTTCATTTTTCCAGCCTAACAAAGTTAGTCTTTTTAATTTTTTTATTTTTGAACAACTTAATTCCTGTGGACATATGAGGCAAGGACAGATAGTTACAGCTGTGGGATGTCTGGAAAACAGTTCAAATCAGGACAGTTTTGTAAGTCTGTCAGTTGAAAATACTGCCATCGAGTGAAAAATAAGTAACTTTTAGGGTGCCTCAAAGTAAAACTCAGGAATATGTCACTGTCACAGAAAATAAGTATACATGGAAATCTGGGGTCCCTTCCAGCCCAAAACATTTTATGATTCTATGATATGATTCTATGTATACCCTTAGGAATCAAGAACTATTTGGCTTAGGCTTTTGGGGGCATTATGAGACTGACTGCATATGTTGGAGTAGAAAAAGGGTTAGGGTTAGGGAAAGGCAAAAGGGAAGGTAAGAAAGGAATCCTTTGTTGCAGACCAGATAGCTTGTTACTCGAGAAGAGCCTCGAGGAAATGGCTTTCAGTCAGATGAGAGGTGTAAGAATTTCTGGGTTTTTGAATAAAGAAAAGGCTCCTTTGATCTGAGCTGTCTGGAATTCAAGGAAACAAGACGATATGGTTTTTCAAATAACAACAATGTATCTGTACATGACTGTTTATTTCTGTCACGGTTTAACACTGGCCTGGCAATTAAACCCAGTAACAGATTTATATATTAATCTCTCTCTCCTCACTGATAAATAAAAGAGAGAGAATAAGGAAGAGAGACTTATGGGTTGGAAACTAAACTACACAACTTTAATGAAACAGTAATGATAAATAGGAAAAATTACTAAATATATACAAATAACAGGAAAATTGATACCATGTTCCTCCCCCCTTTCCCCCAGTAACTCTCACGTCACCACCGAGGCTGCAGGGCAGCCCTGGGAAAGTCCAGGCTGGAATCCTGGGGTCAGCAGCAGTCGGGAGCTGGAGGCAGGAACACACAGATTCAGGCTGGCAGGGATCAGGATCACAGGCGAAGGAAGGGAAGCAGGAAGGGCAGGAAGAAGGGTTTGATCCTTGTGATCCCTCAAATTTATATCGAGTATGACGTGTATGGGATGGAATACTGTGTTTGGTCAGTTCTGGCATCTGTCTTGTCCAGTCCTCCCCAAAGGAGGGTTTCAGGTGGGACCTCCTTACTCCTTCTGGAGGGTAAAATGTTCCTCAGAACTGAGCAGTGTCCTTGGCTCTGCATACCAGTCTCTGGCAGTAACTCTAAACATCGAGTGTTATCAGTCCTAGAAGCAGACACTGTGTGAGAAACTTGCTGTTAATTTCAGCAAGTGCAACTACTTACAAGAGACTTAGCTGAAAGCAAAAGTACAAACCAGAAAATCACCTTTATCCTGGCCCAAACCAGGACAATTTCCCTGCTTAACTGAAGTGAAATTCTGACTTTAGGGATAGCTTTTTGGGTCAATAATTAAATATATAAGAAAAATGAAATTTATCTGCCAGTAATAAAACATATATTAACAACAAGAAGATGTGTATCTCTTCTTCAGCTTAGTCTTTTGCTCTCCTTGTTATATTTCCAAAACAAAGAAGAAGGAAATTTATGCACTGTGTGCAGACGGTAAATAACTCAAATATCAGAGTGTAGCAGAAAATATTTAAGTCTTCATATTTCACTTTCTTCTGAACTACAACGACAACATTGCTAAGAACTCTAATCATAGAATCATCTGGGTTGGAAGGGACCTCAGAGATCATCAAGTCCAACCCTTGATCCACTACCGCTGCAGTTACCAGCCCATGGCACTGAGTGCCACATCCAGGCTCTTTTTAAATATCTCCAGGAATGGAGAATCCACTACTTCCCTGGGCAGCCCATTCCAATGTCTGATCACCCTCTCCATGAAGAAATTCTTTCTAATATCCAACCTAAACCTCCCCTGGTACAGCTTGAGACCATGTCCTCTTGTCTTGTTGAAAGTTGCCTGGGAAAAGAGCCCGACCCCCCCCTGGCTCCAGCCTCCTTTCAGGGAGTTGTAGAGAGCGATGAGGTCTCCCCTGAGCCTCCTCTTCTCCAGGCTAATGTGTAAGCTCCATCTAGTACATGCTGTGGATGGGGAAAAGATGCAAGTGTTCCTTACAACCTGTGTTTCTTCTGAGAGGTACATCTCTGCCACAGTAGAAGAATGAGGACTTTCTTTGATCTTAGACTCAAACTATTTAAGAGCCCTTGGAGAATCCTACAGGCTTATGTCAGGCCAGCAGTTGGTGTGCATGAAGCACCATTGATCCTTAGGCTGGTGCAGTTAGCAATATTCTGAGTTCTGCAGAGTTGTTTGGGAAAGATGGAGAAAAAGAGTGAAGTGCAGGAGGTAGAAGGAGCAAAGGTATGTCAGCTTTTTGTAGATTGTAGCTGTCCTTTAAACAAGCAAACAATAGAACAGCTGTTATCTGGAATAACCATGTAATAGCCCTCTCAGCATCTTCTACTAATTTTATGTGATCACGATTCGATTTCAAGGCCTCTGTGAGATAAATAATGATTTGTTCTGCTTCAAGCAAGTATTTTTGGCTTTTTTCTCTTTTCCCAGTTTTATGTCCATTCTGTCCTTTTATTTAGTTAAAACAGATGCAAGTAAGAGTTAAGTCAAGGTCTTGGCCATGATATATTTGCTGGTATGTCTTTGTGCTGTTCTATCACATTTCTGGGTGGGGACATATGAGGCTAGTCCTGTCAATATTGGAAGCTGTCTTAAACATATCTTTGCAAGCCAGGTGAGAGGAAAACTTTTGGATATGAACTTTATAAGTTTTGTTCTTAGTGACAGTTACAGTTTTCGTAAGTGAACACAGTAGCTTTTTGTGTCCAGAAGGAAAGGGACATTGTCAGAGTTTCATGCCATGTATCGTAACTTTTGGAATAATAATTGTGGTGCTTCGCAGATACTTAACATATAAGGAGTTAGTTCTATTTAATCAGTGGTATGAACAAAAGGAATTTTTGAGCCAGAAAGTACATCTGAACCAAGGAGGTTGTTTATTGGACTGGTTCTTGCCCGGTTCATATCTACTGTATCCTTCAATCCCCTTTTCAATTTTTCTCTCACCATAAAAATGTCCAACTATCTTTTAAGTTCATCTATATGATTTACTTTGATGATTTCACTTGGCATCTCTCTCCACATGCTCGGTACTCTTTGGGTGATATATTGTACTGGAGTTTGAACTAAACTACTTTTTTATTCCTGCAGTGCTTTCCAACCTGTCCCAGACAGGTTATTCCTTTTTATTTTATCAAGATTTTAAGGAATTCTGAATAAGATGTCACTGTGTTAACTTGAGCCTTGTCTCCTGTTACTTACTTTTGGTTTCATGTGTCAGTTCCCTGGATTTGTAGTTTTACTTTGAGTTGTATTACTTCTGAAGAACAAATTCTTACTAGCCCTACTAGTAGTGGAATGTATTCACCACTTGTCATCCTTGTCCAATGGCTGACACGTGTCAGACTCTGGCCAGAATACCATTTGGGCAGACATAGGAAGAAGCTGTAATAGAATCCTCTTCCATATTTGGATCACGTGCTTGTTGCCATTGGTTTTTTTTCCCTTTTCTCTCTTTTGAATATATATAGACTCATTTAGTCTGTATATCTTCCTTTAATAAGAGTTGCTTTATTTCATGCATATTTTCATCTACGTCCTTATTGTAGATTTTGGTATGGTTTCCAAATACAGATTTTGTTGCTTTTCCTGGAATCCTCCCCAGCTGTAGCTTTTCCTTTTGCTTCTGGTGGGTTATTTACACCTGGATAATACAGAAGCTGTCTCTCAGTTCTGACCTTTTTTTTTTCTTTTTCCCCTGTTATTTTTAATATTTTTTTCTCCCTTTTTAAATGTTGTGGTGTTGCACACCACAGGCATTGATGCCTGCTCTCATAATCCAGCTGTAAACTCAATAACATATGGCCACTAGGATGCCTGAAAGTGATGTGCTACTAGTGAAGCTAGCTTGGAAGAGTGTGTGTAAGAGATTGTAAAACAGTCCTTTTCTCTGTTTCAGATTATTTCATTGTATATTGGAGAGTGCATCCCAGAATCTAGTTTGCCTGTTTCATTCTAATCATAGCTCTTTGAATTGTTGTGGGTGAATATTTAGAAAATGGACTGAGTTAAAGGGCTGATGTATGTTTCCCATTTTCATATTGAAGTAATAATTTTCAGAAATTTCAAATGGCAAACTGTAGTGTATGAGAAGTACACACAGGTGACATATACACACACAGAGTCTTCATTTCTTTTACTTGTACATTTGCCAAGTCTAACACATAATTCAGCTTCTACTAATCACTTAGAATTGTTAATATGCAAGCAAACAACTTCCTGTTGTGGTCAGCCTCATTTTCTTCTGCAGTCCTCATTTACTGAGTGCATTTACTATTTTTTTGTGGTTTGTTTTTTTTTTTTTTTTTCCTTCTAGTACATTCTGCGTTTCTTCTGTATTTCATTTGTATTTCCAATGACCACTGAGACTGGTGGACAGGAGTAAAGTGGTTATCACTTGGTAGTCCCAGTGCTGAATTCACCACAGAAGTCTAAAGTAAGGACAAGCAACGTAGTTAGTGTATTATTATTATGGCTCATAATTGGAATGTTATGAGGCAAAAATGGAAATAACAGTAAAAATATAAGTGGAAAGCCACTGTTTTTTCAAAAAATGTCACTGTAGTCATATGTGCTTTATTTTTGAATTAGTTTTCAAACTCTAAATCCATTTATTATATTCTGCTGGAACTGCTTTTGTATGTATTGTTTTCTAGGAAGAATTTTGCAGCTGGCATCATAAGTTTTTTTGGATTAAGCTCTCTATTAAAATATGTTATTCTAATGTATATTGTGCTTGTTTTTACAGAACAATAACAAAAATCACATTAACCTATAGGAACAGGGAATTAATATGTCCAAAGATACCATGTAGAAAGTTTTTATAAGAAAATATAAAAAAATATATATAGCTTTTATATGAACTGTATTTTGCTAATGTTAACATATTATGTTGGTAATTTTTACAGAATTCAATGAAACTAATTTGACACTTGTTTCTTTCCTCTGGGCCAGTCTGAAAACATTATTTAGTTGTACTAATTCTGTAAAGAAAAAATGAATAAAGCCTTAAGTTTTCTGTGCTACATATCCAGTGAGTCCCTCACTAACTTTCTGATATTACCAAAATATATGTAGATGCCACTATGGAAAATTATTAGCAACTTTTATTATGCTTGTTATCACATATGCAAAACTTTCTTTTATATATAATTGTTAGCTGTTAGATTTAGGTTTATATTGGAGGTTTATATTGTGCTGACTACCTTTGCAAACAGAATATGTCTCTTATCTTGCAAACAGAATATATCTCTGTGATGATGCATTTACACACCTTAAAAATGATGTGTGTTTGCACAGCCAGTGGCCATGTAGTCTGCTTTGACTTCCTATCTGTGAAAGAGGAAACAAGCCATTTCAAAATCATCTTTTGCATCTGAAAGTGACAGAGCAAATAGAATCCTTTTTTTTTTCATCTTGAAATAGTTTTCCATATTGATAAATACTTATAATTATCTTGAATTGTTAGGAAGACCAGTTCCAGCATGCTTGATGCTTTACCTATAAATGTTCTTTTCTTCTTGATACCAGAGTGTTGCATACATATTGGTACAGCATTTCATAATTTTAAAGAATGTATAACCTGGGGTTAACTGAAATAGTAAAACCAGCCAGGTTGTAATGATCAACACTTTTTTCTTAAAATTAATGTAATGCTTTCAGGAAACAAGTCTTCTCAGATTTCAGTAAAACTGAAAGAATTGGAAAACAAGCAATACGTGAATATTTTATGTGAGAGTACATTATCTTTTAGATACATGAATATGTTGATTATGGCAATGTGTCACCTGCTTTCAGTAGTGTTAAGTCAAATTTTATTCTCTTTTAACCTTAATCTTGACTCTTTTGCAAGTCACGCTTTTTCTGTTATCTTCATAATGTTTAAGAAGCAGAACAACACAGCAACTGAATCAAAATTTCTGAGCAGCGGCCATCCACACCACTGTGTAGCTCCTCATTGCAAGCTACTTGTGGCAAGAGATACTAATCTCTCTCTGTGATACCAATTCATTTAGCAGTACTCAGAAATAACTAGAATTTTTGCAGATCAAGGCAATAAGCTATGCTGAACTACAATGGTGAATGAAAACATTAGTATGTGGCTTCTGTGTTCTGTGTAAATTGTGTTTCATTTTGAAAGAGAATAGAAATACCAACATTGCAACAATTTTGGACTATGTACAGCTTCCATCTGCCCAGTGAACTTCCACTTGCTCAGGAGAGGTTTGTATTTAGTTCAAGAAAAACACACCATCTAGTTCTCAGAGACTTAAGTAATTGCAATTAGCACATTTTTCATGTACAACTCATTGTATCATTTGTTTCATGGTGCCCCACCTGCCATATTTTTGTTGAATAACCTATTTGGTTCCAGAAAGACAAATAGCTCATGACTGGAGGTTCTTGCCCAGAGCACTGTCTCATAAGAAACAGCTTTCTTATTTAGTCAGCAAAGCTCTGTACTGCAGACTCCAGAATGCACTGTGCAGACTGGCATCAGTATTTTCACTCTAAAAGTCTCTCCCTAAGTTTCTATAGGGATAACATAGTTTAGAGCTTGTTTTCCAGATGAAGAGATTGGGTTTGACTGGTATCTTGACTTTCTCAAGAGAAACAGCATTTAGGTTGGAGGAACATCCAAAGGCCTTTGATGCACCATTCCAGTGAAAAATCTCAAAAACTTAATGTGTTATATATCTCTTCTCTTAATAATACCCAAAGTATACTTAGGTGGTATGCATTTTGGAAAAATCCCAAAGGAGGCCCTGCTACACGTTCATCTTTGATCAGGTCTGTGATAGAGTTATAGCTTCATGACTGACTCTGCACCCAGTCTAACAAGAAATCCAAGGCAAGGGGCAATGGATGCAGAGCTTAAAGGCTGAGATAAACCTGTTGTGATGGTGTTTAGAAGCCCAGTAGAGCTGAACTGAATTTCCTTGTGCTCTGGTTCTGAGGAAACACTGCAGAAACACTGGGACAATGTATGCATGGAGCCAGACTGGGGTTGGCAAGTTATGAGTTTTGCACTGGAACACAAATGATTGTAGTGCTCCGGGAGCCAACTGGACTGTCACACCAAACAGACTCTTTCAGAGTTTCAGGTTTCTTTCATTCAGGCTTGGATAAAGTAACCATCCACATGTGAAAGGTAGGCAACTGTGCATTCACACGCAATAACATACAGTAAATGCAGAGTAGTCAACATATATTTTTTTACTGAGATTCTATCTTCACTCAGTGCAACTGTTACAGTAATGGAACTTAACATATTCTGATTTATATGAATTTTAGGATTTTTTCCTAGCACCTTCCTTTATTTCACATATGTTATGAGGTCATAGAAAGAAAGACTCTGTTGAAATGAATATACACAATGGGATAGAGTTAAGGTTGCTGTGGGAATGTCAGCTCTGTATTTCCTGCTTTTGCTGTGATCGAACTATAGAATGAAATGTTTCATTAATGATAGGTCTTTAACATTTTTTAACATAATTAAGAATAATTTGTTAAACTTATCCTTTAAACACAGGTGCCTTTGTAACAGTCAACTTTTGTTTGCGTATGGTCTAAAGGGTTTTCTTTCTAACTCTATTCATAAGAACATCATGCTGGGGTCTTACTGAATTTGAAGCCAAAAAATATATTGTTACTTTTGCTGAATAAAATAAACAGTTAGTAGTTACAGAATTAATGAATATTTATGCACCATATACTTTCTATTTACAGTTACAGGGAAAAAATGGTTATGAGTTGTTGTGGAAAACTGTCTTTTCTGTACTTTTACAAACCTATATTTTAGGCTATGTGTAAGACTATAATTGGGATATAGTTATTAGATTTCCTTGCTTGAAATAAAAAAATAGAAAAAATGTCCATCAATGACCACACCTATTTTTTTTGGATGTTGTCATGTTTCTGTTTGCATAGCACCTAGATGTACAGAAGGGTTTTGTTATGACTAATAATGTGAGTAATAATAATTATTTACAGGCACCACAGACAACATTTCTGTTTAGTACCAACATAATCTCGGCTACATTCTGCAAATCTTTTTTCATAATCCTAATGAAATGTATTTATTGATTATTTTTAGGTCAAAGATTTGCATCAAATTCCAGCAGAAGAAAGAGGGAGCAATATTTTTCATGTAAAAATAGATCTTACTGTAAAACATTTTTACTAAAAAATCCCAAAACCAAACCAAAAGCCAATAAGTATCTAGCGAAGTCTGCATTATTTGTCCTGTGTTCTGTTGTGCTTGAATCTTCAGATATTTGGTATAGAATTTGGGCTTCTCTAGAGCATGAGATCTGGTGTGAAGAAAGTAGTTAGTAGAGACTACTTTGGTGTGACTAAACTTTCACCCAAACAGTTATTCTGAAATTAAGGTTTTGGGGGTTTATGTCATTTGATACTATAGATAAGCATGAATTTTTTGGTCCATACCAAGTGAAATAAAAATAGGTATTATTTCAAAGGTTATACTTTCAATTTTTTCAGTTGGTTTAAGACCTTCCTTTCCAATATGAGTTGAAACTGACTCAAGGAAGCAGGTTAACTTATCTGGAATAACCTTTTTTTTTTTAATAAAAAAGGGTTGCCAGTCTTTCTGACAGAAAAATACACTTGTGGTTCAAATCAGTTTTACAGAGTCTCTTCTAGAGAGCCATCAATCAGCTTTCATTCAGTTGTACTTAGGGGCTGACACAGAGACAAGTTCCAGCATAGATGGAGGTTCTATTGGAGTATGCAGTTTGTGAAACATTTCTTGAAACTATTTCCACCTTCACATCTTTCCAGTATGTACAGAATGTGTAGTGACCCCATGGAGAGCTGCTTGACATCTCATAATGGTTGAATTTTTAACTTCCTAGCCGACAAGGGAATACGAGTTTTTCAGCGCAGCTAACAGCATGCATTTCAGCCCTTAATTTTTGGACGCAGTGCATTCTTCCTACATTGAGATAAGAGCTGAGCTGGTCTCGTTTACATATAGGTACATTGGAAAGAATTACTGCTTTTAATTCTGGAATGAATACTAGCTCTGGCTTTGTAAACACCTGTTGAAATCATTGAGTGTTTCATACTTTGGCTTTTTTTTTTTTTTTTTTTTTTTTTTTTTTTTTTTTTTTTTGTATTTATTTATTTCCGTCTCAAAGTCTTTTGGATGTACAAGTGCCTTCCAGATTCTTCTCTGTGCAGGAGACTCAACACAGTGGATTACTAGGGGACAAATGCCAAATTCTCTGAAATTCACTCTATGTGCACTTGGTGCGACATGGAGGCTTGTTAGCCCATGGCAAAACTGTGTGTGCTCAGAAAAAGTTTTCCAAGGCAGTTTGCTTTTTCTGTTCAGTGGAAAGAATATAAAAAATTCTGTGTTGCATATGTCTGCCCTCATTGGAAGAAATGAGAAGCAGGACCCTGGGTTAAGCAGCATCTGTAATTTCATCTCATTTCCAAACAGCAGGACAAAAATTTAAGAGGAAAAGAGTGTTTTCTGTGTCTGGACTCCTGTTTATCACTATTGTGACATTTCTAAGAGTATTGTCATTTGTGGGTTGTTTTCTTGAGGTGAATGTACCACATATATACAAAACACTTACTAGGCAGTAGTTAAAGGAGACTGAGATCTGAGACAGAGCCTGCACCAGCCAATGAGACTGGCAGATGAGTAGCAGGAAATATTTTTTTACCACTGTTTCAGTGAAAAAAAGGGTACTACTACTTTCTGCTTCTCTGTATTCAAACTCTGGTTATGCTCTGTTGTAGTCATTATCCATGTGAGCCTAATTAAGAACAGTTTGGAAGTTCATGAACTTGTAAACGTAAGGGGCTGAATATTTCATAGGTAAACTTCCCCTGTAAGAAGGGTAACATTTATAGTAACATCCTGGGTGTTGCTAAATAGCAAGAGCAAAACCGTGCTAATGAAGTCACTTCTCAAATATTACAAAGAACATCTTTTTAATACCTGAAATAATGGTAGGATTATTGATGTGAAACCAGCAGATTTGGCAGGGTGGATGTATTGTTCACAGATACTATGAGGAAGAAGCTTCATTTGTAGTAATCGTTTTCTATGAAATATTCAAAATCATTGCCATGTATTTGGGAAGGAAACTAATGCACAATATTTGTGTGACAGTTTGCTGTGATGCAAAGTTCCAGCACTCTGGACTGCATTTTGGGAGCAGGAAACTGTATTTTTAGGACTAGGTTAAGACATCCTTCATTAGCCTTGGCTTTTCTGTACAGAGCATTATATCATGTTCAGAAGATGAGTCTGTCTATCTGTCTACCTACCTGTCTAAATGAAATGTCTGTGTACAGACATATGTAGCCGTAGCTAACAAAACATGTTGTTTTCTGAGACAAAACCTCCAGGTTTTGATTGGCTGCTGTATCAGTAGACTGGAATACTTACTTACAGCTGTCCTTGGAGGCCTTCTATAAAACTGCAGGTGTTCAGCTTTAGAAAATAGTTCTTATTATATGGATAGAATTTTGGCAGCTAGTAATGATGTTTCCTGAAATTGAAAAATTATTTTCTACCTAACACACTGGTTTTACATTACTGGAATGTTGGAGAGGAAAACAAATACCTCTCATCAAGTAGTTTTGCGACTGTTTTTGTTAGTTGTATATATTTTCTGATTTGTATATTTTATACTGGAGTGCAAGTTTTTTTCCTTAACTGTTGTAGTCCGATTTGAAATTTCTTCCAGCAAAATTCAAGTGATGAGGAATGAAGGAAGTGTCTGGCAACAGAGGGTTATATACTTCTTTGTATAGAACTAGCAGCTGTCTTGCACTCAGTGTACCACCAAACTTGGAGCTCAGGGGGCATGCTAAAGCCTCTAAAAATATTGGACAGTGTTACAGAATACTGTTAAGAACTCTTTTTTTATTGTTATTTTAATTACTGAGTAAGGTACATGTGATGATTTTAAGAGTAAATGTTTAAAACATTCTGTGCCACTGCTATAAAATGTAGGAAGAAAACGGTGGGACATTTTGTTGCAACCACCCTTTTCTACAATGAGATTGATGGCAGACTGAATATCAGTTCTGGGGAACTGATACAGCTTATCTGGATTGTATTTAATTATTCAAATGCTTGACTGGATAATTTAGTGTCTGCTTAACCTTTACAGTGCTAAATTGGTGCCTGAAGCCTCGTGGCTCAAGATTCTCCTCTCATAATTTTTATTTATTTCCAGAGTAATACCTTGTTGAAGTAGTGCTTTATGAGTGTTTTAAGTGTGCTATGATGTATGATATGATTGAGTTCCTGCTATACACTGTAGACACATCTCAGGTCTGTCAAATCAAAATGCTTCCTCAGGGAAGGCATCGATCCCACAAAAATCAGAGCTGGGAAGTTGACAGAGTCCACTCAAGGGTTTAGAATCCTCACCATCAATTTTGGAAGTAATGTGAATTGTTATAATACAGTCCTCAAGATATAGTACAGTTGGGCCCTGATTCCTGCATTTTTTGTGGTGGAACAAAATTACTGAACACAAAGTAAGTGGGAATTTCTTACTTCAGTAAACAAGGGCTGTGCAATCCAACTCAGCATGCCCAGGAGACCACTCAGGTCCTGGAAGGGAACAACAGGACTGAAGGTGCTTTTTTTTTTTTTTTTATGTTATTCTTTGTTCACTAAATCTTTGAATAAGTACTTATTTTGTTTCTCAAATACAGCCCAGGAAAGTAGCTCTATGCTTTGTTGTGAAAAAAAAGCTGTGTATTTGAAACCTTTACAGAAACAAGGAGACATGAAATGCAGGTATTAAGCTTAATCCTCAGTCTCTAATATCATTTTATCTGATGGTAATCCACAGTGCTAGAGACATGAATTATTGCTGATGGCATAAGTATGTTGCCATGTTCATTGTAAAGGGTCCTCTTTATCTTCTTATCTGTATTCCCCCTCACATTTCTCACACCCATTTGTTCACAGTTCTTCAGGTTTTTTTCATCATATGAGAGTATAATTTTCAAAGGCTTTTGCTTTTCACATCCATGTCAGTATTGCAGATTAGAATGTGACAAGGAATACCTTGTTGCATACTTCCTTTAAACCTGAGCCAGTAGCAATGCAAAATGTTAGCAAAAGCACCCTTTCATCTCACACCATGCACCACATTAAAGTGAAAGGTTTGTTGATGTAATCCTATTTCCAATCTATAGAGGTCACCTGTAATGCACTACTCTGAAGATAAATGTCTAGTACTGTTTGATGTTAGAAGTTTCTTTTATTAAAGACAAGTTTAATGATATTTTGGTTTTCCAGGATATGATGTTGAAATTTTTGAAGACTTCAGCTGTTTCTAAACCATTGTTAACCTTTCATTTGATTGTTAAGAATCCTTTCCAAAGTGATATTTTTAGTATTTCAGTATGCTTCACATGCTTCAGGATTTTTTTTTATTTTTTTTTTTTTTCCCTGGCAAGTTCTGATAAATTGGAGGTAATCCAATGTGAGAAGGAATGACTTGCTTCTAGATGACAGGTTAGATGACTAAACCACATATATACTCTTTTGGCAATCAATGATAAAGATATAACTGATTTCATCAGAAGAGTTCTGTCTTTCCAGTTTATCATATGGAAACCTTAGTTCATAATATGGGTCTTAAGCAGTTGTGAAACTCACATGCAGGATATTTTTTTATCTTTTAAATACACCATTAGTTTTATGGTTAAAAATAAAAATCTCTAGAGGCCTGTTTGAAATGAATCATAACATCAAAAAAATAAGTAGCTAGAACTGCATATTAAGCCTTGTGTATGTTCTTTGTCAGTGTGTATGCAGAATGGACACTGCAGAATACACTAATCAAATGAAATTGTGTGTTTATAGTTCTGGATACCTGTGTCTAACTAAATATATCATAGAATCTGTATTGATTCTGGATTTGTGGGTAAAGACCTACCCAAAATAAAGTTGGTCACAAAACTCCAAGTGATAAATAGGAATCGGCTACTTGTTTTCCAATTTCAATTACCATTGTTGGTTGCAATATTTTGTGGTGTTTCCAAGTTTATTAGTACTGAAAAGTATTTTCTGAGTAAACTAAGTGGGCAAATCCTGCTGAAGAAACACAGTTTATGAGTATTGTTGTTTTAAGTCATAGAATTTTTCCCCAATAAAATGCTAGAATTTTATTTCTTAGCTTGACTACATCTACTTTTTCTAGCAGTCAGAAGTGGGCTTTTTTTCCTCCATGAACCTGACTGATGTAGGAAGAGGCTGACAAAAGCTTGCCAGAGTCCAGATGGGTGAATCTAAGCCTTTTGATTATATCTGAGGATTTTGCTCATTGTAACAGGAATTTCTTGTCTATATTTCTATCTGTTTTGGTGGCACAATAAACCACTCTACCTGTTAATGGCTCAGCAGGCAACTTACAGAGTAGTAGATTTGCACATGAATGTGGAACACTTTGGTGCACTTTCCAGAACCGGGCTCCCAGTTCCAACCCTTTGTGTCCTTTCTGCTTTTCCTCAAGAGAGGAAAACTGCTTACCTGGAGTAGTGCAGTAGCTGTTTGCTCCTAATTGCTGCATTTCCTGACCCAAAGCAGTCATGTGGGGAGTTCAAGTTAGGTTAACAAGAGCAGGCTGGCATACAAAAGGCTTCATTTCTTTGGATCTTATGCTGACTCCTGTTCCTTTTATTGTTAATACCCCTTTGTTAATTTTTCTTTCTTTGTTTCTTCTGTCTGAGAGTTGTCCCTGGCAGCAGGGAAAGTTTCTTGAGCTGACTTGGCATGGTATGTGGTTTTTAAAGCCCTTTGCTGCTTCAGGCAGAGCCCACTTCCCAGAGCTCTGTCACTTTCCCTCTTTTGGCTTTTGTATTCAGTCCTTTCCTTACCATTCCCCACATATGGTATGCATAGTTGCAATGGCTTGCATCTGTCCTGAAGTGTGACTTTCTTAGAGCTGATTCTCCTGTTCTTTATGCACGAGCCAAAAAAAGGACTGTGTGTTACATGAGGCTGCCAGGACCCTTCTCCCAAGAGAACATGTGTGGTCCCTCCAAATTCATCTGAATTCCCACTAACCCCAGAGATCAAGAATGTTTAGACTTCTTCCTGTCTCTGGTGGCCACCATTATCAGAATTACTTTGTCTGCCCAGAAAGTTAAAACCCATTGCTATTACACTTCCAGTTCTGTTGATGATAAACTATGGAAAACATCAGTGTCATATACGGTATTTAATATAGGGAGCTGTTTGACACAGTGTATCCTTGATATGTTTATAGTGAATAAGCAAAACTTTGAGTTAACTTTAATAAAAACTCCCTTTAACCTCAGAAATGGAGCCTGTACAATAAAGTTTTATCTCTCTCGATGTTCACCCTTCTCATTCTAAGGGCCAAACACTACATAAAAGTGGCAAGGAGCCTCTCTCCATGTTACTATGCTCTTCCCTTTTGCTGTGTGTGTTCAGCACATCTAGCAAGAGGAAAATAAAGAGAATTGCTTGAATTCCCATAACATGGTGGCCAGTTGGCATTGCTGACCTCTTTGTTTTACTCCCCATGGTCCCCAAAGGAGAGTACTGGTGACAGGAAGAAGAAGAAAGTAGTGTGTTGTAAACTGATTATCCTTAGGTGGGTTATTCCCTGCTTAATCCTCTGTACCTTGTCTTCCCTGCAAGTTATTCAAGTTGTCTCTGAGAAAGAACAACTCTTCTTTCATAGGTATTAACAATCCTCTTTACTCCTGAACCTTTTTGGAAGTGCAAAGATGTATAGGAGACAAAGTGATGTCTCTAGGACTTGGAGACTGTGAGAAAGACAGCTGCTTAGCAGATCTGGAGGAAAGTACAGGTTTGTTATGAAGGCACCCTCAATAGTTTTAAGAGAACATGGTAAAGCAGAACTTTGTTAGTCCTAATTTTACCTTACTGATATATGTTATTATCCCTTCCAGGCCTTGCTGAGGCACTCATAATTTTGATGTAGATCAGTTTTCTATAATAGCCAAAGGCTAGTAAAGCATGCTGAAGAATATTAGGGATCAATGGATCTCTCCCTTTCACTTTAACCCAAACCACCAGGAGATTCAACAAAGGAATATTCTAGTGTTCTTTCATATGAGGGTGTTACATGAAGCACACCATAAGAGTGTGCAGGAAAATTATCTCCATATATTTATCTGTACTACAACATTCTTCTGTGTGTAATTGAAGTGCATAGACTTTTGATGTGACTTGATCCAGCCATTGCTATTTCTTATAGGTACAGTACATGTGTAAGAAGAAAATAGGGCAGTTAAAAAAAACACAGTCTTGTCTTGGGTGAAAATTCACTCTTTGATTTAAATAAATTAGGTTGGATAGTATATTGTGGGCTGCCTGTTTTTTGGTTTGGGGTTTTTTTTTGGTTTTTTTTTGGCTGTATAGGGGTTTCCACTCAATCTCTGATGTGTTTTGAATTATTTCATTTGGTCCTTACAGGCCTCATCTCAGGCCATAATTCTTGATTTCTCCTAATTAGTTGCTGTGGAAATGATTATGTCATAAACACAAACAATGGGAATATAAGGAGCAGATGAATTCTTAAGAAGTAAGGATTTGTTTTCCTGTAAATGGAAAAAAAAACCCCAAAACAACAACAACAACAAAAGCCAACAAAGAGAGGCATTATAATACTTTCGGCATTGTCTTTCATGTCAGGATTTTACAGTATTTCTCAAGTGTTAATACAGTAAAGATTTTTTAAAAGCTGCTGCAGAAATGGTGTTGAAATCTTCCATGTTAGTTGTCCTCAGTAAGTCATGATCAAATCATTGTTTGCAACTATAAATAAGCTTTCCCTTGCAAACTGAGCCTTTGCTCAGAGAGTTGACTGGATTCTTCCCAATGTCCTCATCATCACTAGTTACAGAGATTCTGCTGACCAAGTTATTTACACCTGTGCAGTCCAGTTTGCTTCAAGGCTCATTTTATCCCTCTGCCTTCAGATTTTTTACCTTAGAGATTTGTAGGCAGTTCCAACACTTTCAATAGCGTTGCCTCACTGTTGCTGCACTATGTGAAAGAACAGTAAATGATTGTGTTGAAGGAGTACAGGGTGGAATGGAATCTGCAGCTGCGTCAATCTTGGTTATGTTCTGCTTGACTATTGGGAGAAAAAAAAAAATCAATAAAAATATATTTTTTTGCCACTGAAGTCAGCACATGTGGCTAAGTATCCTCTTGGGAATGAAGTCCATCACTCTACACCAGCCCACTGCATCACAGTGTTCTCCTTAAGTACTCAAAACGGGGCTTGTGTTGTGTATAGACCATGTGAATTCACATGTGGATTTCACCAAGGGAGAGGCTCTTTGAGTCAGAAGATGCCTTTTTGCATAGTCATTTTTCAGAGTTGTTCTATATTTTGGCAGTCACAACACCTCTGTCAGAGATCCGAATAGTTATAACTGTTGCCTTTTACAGATAGAAAACCAAGGCAGAGAGAGTTTAAATGACTTGCCTAAAGGATCCCAGTCGGTTAAAGGCAGAGGGAACATGGAGATCAGGATTTCTGACTGTGTCTCCATGGATCATTTCTAGAGCAATAGAGAAGTTGTAGAATGTGCAAGACAAATTGTTTCTCAACAAAAATAACTGTCATGTTCTGGAACATCTCTTTAAACGTGCAAGAACAGATCCATTTTAAATGAATGTTGTCTTGTCTTTAGTGATTAGAGGTAAGGGAAGCTGAAGTGCTAAAAATTCTTCTCCAATTGATTAAAAACTACATAGTTTTTAGGCTTCCAGCTAAAAAGCTTTTTGTAACTGAAGCTGTAAGCTTAAGTTAGGAAGGAAGATCTTCTTGTCAGCTGCCTGCATCTCTTATTGGAACTGCACAGTAGCACATTTCCAGCATTGCCTTCTAATATGCCCATATCAACTTTATAGAACTCAAACATGCACAAGAAAGATACACTAAGATGGAAAAATTCTTTTGCGTAGTTTTTATATTATTCACACAGCTGGAATGTTTACAGCATAGTACAGAGTGTAATGAGCAAATGCTGAACCACATCAAGCGGTTCCCTTGTCGTGCATGTCATTTAAATATCAAATCTATAAGGGCGTTTGCTATGTTCTTCACACACAAAAAGACCACAACTAAGTGACTTAAAAGTATCCCATGAGTTTTTAAAAATGCGGACAAACAACTCTCTTCTTTTGATAATTGCAAATACATTGTTCCACTCCATTGGTTCTGCAACATCTGGTGTTTTATAAAGGATTTTAAAATGTCATCTCCCTTCCCCGTTTGCCCACACCCTTCCCACTGCACCTTAACCCCAGCATAACAAGAAATTTTATTTCGTAAGGAAATCTGTTAAAAATTTTGCAAATCAGAGTTCAAGATTAGTGTTTATGTAGGTATGAGTGGTTTTTAAGTTGACAAGAAAGCCAAGTCAGTGCCTTAATGCACACACTAAGTAGTGGCTAAACACTAGAGGTACATAACAGTTTTCAAGAGGAAAATTTGTGAGAATCTGTGCTGAATCAGTGGAAAGGTGTTATTAAATGACTCTCACAGAAGAGATTACTTAGAACTTTTTGCTTGGTGGTGTTAACTTGGTATACAAATCTTGGCATTAAGTTTTCTTGAAAAGGTCACAAGGCAGTTTATCAAGAATGAAAGACTGTAACTGCAGTTGTAAGTCCTGGTTTGTGTCCAACGTTTGAATTGTAAATTGAGTGTAGTTCATTTATAGTTCATAGGTTGTGTCTGAGGATGAGCTTACAAGTTAAGTAATCAGAGTGGGCAAAGGGAAAGGCCATTCCTCTGTACCATTTCTCTGTAATCAAGGTATTGTAATGTTTCTCGTAGAAGTTCTTGTCAGCTCATTGCAGTGTACACTGAACAGGATACTTTTCTTTGAGAAGTAGGAGGTGACTAAAGATACAAACACAGGAATTTAGAAATGAATAAAGATACAAATCTAATAATATAGAAATAACTTCAGAAGCTTCAGAAATCAATCAAACCTTCTCAAATCAATACATGGTGCTGGCATCGGGGTTACTTTGCCCAATTTTAGCTATCTATCAGTCAGGTTTTATAGTCTCACTGTATTCAGTGAAGAGAAAGGGAACACCTCTAGATGGCACTTCATCCCACTTGTCTATGTGGGACGAGGTACTCACTTTTCAACTGACTAAATGTAGATGGGATGAATCTCACCCTTACTGGTCAGCACAGAGGAAGATACTTAATCCAGTGAATTTAAAGATTTATTTCTTTAGCTCTTGCAGTCGAGAGGGTACAAGATTTGTTCCTTATAACAAGAACACAGTGAAGTTGCCTTTTAATGCACTGTAAATATGTAGCAAATCCTAAGATTAAGCACATCTAGATACAGTAAAAAAAAAAAAAAAAAAAAAAAAATTTGCTCTTTCTCGAAGTTCTCTCACTTGGCTGGGATCTTTACTCCTAATATGAGACCAAATCTCATCTTTGTGGAAATACTGGGCTGGAGACTTCTATGTAAAGTGAAGAGCTTTGGCCTGATATATTGCCTATTTTTTTAAGATGTTCCTGTTCTGATTTCCCTTGTTTTGATGCATCTTCTGATAGCTTCTGAAATGGTTCTTTCCTCTTACTCAGAAATTCTTTCACTTATGAACCACTTCTCTCCTCTTGTGGGCCCTTAACAGGAGAAGACCTTTCAAGATTTGTCTTCCGTGCAGTTTCAGAAGTAATTACAGGACATTTTAATGGATTAATGGATTTACTTGTGTTGCAAATAACCTGTTCAGCTGCGAGTACTGGTGACTTCTCATGGTGACTTTTCCTACAAACAAATCAACTTTGATAATCAGAATTTCTGGGGAAAGTATTTAAATGTGAAATATGCATGCCTACTTTCCTCTGAGGGGTCAGGGCAATCCCAAGCATCGATATAGGCTGAGCAGTGACTAGGTTGAGAGGAGACCTGAAGGCAAAGAGTACTAGTGGATGAGAAACTTAACATGAGCCATCAGTGTACACTTGCTGCCCAGAAATCCAACCATATCCTGGGCTGCATCAAGAGAAGTGTGGCCAGCAGCTCGAAGGAAGTGATTCTCCACCTATACTCTGCTCTCTTGTGACTCCACATGAGCTGTATCCAGTTCTGGAGCCCCTTTTACAAGAAAGATGTGTGTGCTGGAATGTGTCCAGAGAAGGGCCATGAGGATGATCAGAGGACTGGAGCACCTCTCCTATGAAGACAGACTGAGAGAGCTGGGGCTATTCAGTCTGGAGAAGAGAATACTCTGAGGAGACTTATTGCAGCCTTCCAATATCTGAAGGGGCCTACAAGAAAGCTGGTGAGGGAATTTTAGGATGTCAGGTAGTGATAGGACTTGGAGGAATGGATACAAACTAGAGGAGGGTAGATTTAGATTGGAAATTAGGAAGAAGTTCTTCACCATGAGGGTGATGAGACACTGGAACAGGTTGCCCAGAGAGGTGATGGAAGCCCCATCCCTGGAAGCTTTTAAGGCCAGGCTGGAGCAACCTGATCTAGTGGGAGGTGTCCTGGACCATGGCAGGGAGGTTGGACCTGGATGATCTTAAAGGTCCCTTCCAACCCTGAAATTTCTATGATTCTATGACTCTATGAAGCCCATTACCCATTTTTTCTTTTTTGGAGATGGCAATGCTTCATTTTGTTTTGGTGGAGCTGCAGAGGGTGATCTCTTCATGTCATTTTCTGCAAGGGAAAGAACTGTTTCACCCCTGGATACCAAATTTGACTGAAATTTTGGGGGGAGTCTGGGTTCTTCTGGTGTTCCAGTTTTTTCCTCGTTCATGTAACTGTTGTTGTGGTCTGTGTGCAAATTGGAAATATGTGAATGATAGTAATGTGCCATTCTCTTAGAAATGAATTTTGGTTCTCTTATGATTCCAAACTGATCTGACTGAATCCTGCCCATGAGGGTTTCTGCTGTTGGGAAGGGCTACACCAATCTAAGGTATTCCATTTGAAATTTCTCTTATATTCTCTCAATCCCTGGTGCCTTCTGCAGCCACTGCCCATGGTGGGCAGGGAGCACTGTGGCCCATACATGGTCACTACCATCTCCTCTCAGGGTCCCTTTTAGCTGGGGGTAGCTGCCACCTACCCTCATGGCTCTGCCCTTGGGAGCTGTGTAGGTACATGCTGGAAGCAGCCACCATATTGGCAATGGGCATAAGCTAGAACATAAGAAGTTCCATTTAAACATTAGAAAAAGACTGATTTTACTATGAGGGTGGCAAAGCACTGGCACAGGGTGCCCAGGGAGGTTGTGGAGTCTCCTTCCCTGGACATATTCAAAACCCACCTGGATGCAGTCCTGTGTAATGTGCTCTAGGTGATCCTGCTTTAGTGGGAGAGTCAGACTTAGATGATCTCTAGAGGTCCCTTCCAGTTCTCACAGATCTGTGATTCTACAATTTGTATTAGCTACTTTTCACATAACTGGTAAAAATAGGCAAAATTTTATTCCTAATGAGAAATGTCATATTAGAGTACATTTTTAAAGGTGACTGACAATATACAGATGATTTCTGATCATAAGCCTGGTGATCAAGATATTCTGTGTTCTTGTCCTTGTGTTCCCACTGGGACAGCAATTTTCTACAGGCTACTGTAAATTTATATAAATTACCAACTACTACTAGTGCCCTAGCCAAAGATTTCTTAGAGGATGAATAAAAGTGCAGTGTCCAAGAAGTCTTATTCCAAATTCTGTGTTGCCTTAGCCAAATTGTTATTTGTATCCAAGGAGATGTACTATGAATCTATATGCTTAAACTTTCTCAGGTATGTTCTGCCAGAGCTATGTGACTGTCAGATAAGGAGTTATACCTTCATGTGTTTTACTCTTGTAAGTAACAAGCAATGAAGGCACAGTAGCACTGTCTTCAGCACGGATTAGAAACCAGAGCAGCTGTTTCAAGGTCCCAAGCAATCTTGTACCTGTGTGCTGTCATCTGCTTCCTTTTCTTAATTAATTCACATGAATCTGTAACTCCTTAAGATTTGCCAGCTACAGTTACAGTCAGACTTCTGTTTTCCTAGCCATTTATATTCTTTATAAAGAGCTTGCCTTGTTTAAAATAACAAAGAATGTATATTGATTATTTTTGCTCCCTGTAAATAAATTAAAAGGCAACTTTCACAGTAGAAGATCCATTTTTGCAAGTGAATTCATAGTAAAACTGTTCATCAGTATGTTTAGACTGAAACTTAAAGGTAGAACATTCCTTTGGTGGCAGTGGATGCAAGCATTCTAGCTACCATTGAGCTTGATATGTTTACTAGTGGGTTTATGGAGAAGCTTATGGTCTTGAAGTTCAATGGCTTGGATTTGAATGCTTAGGATGGAAGACAGCTTGCTGATTGTTTCTTCTGAGAAGTCTTAGTCATCTAAGTTCTTAGTCTTGGTCTTTAGAAATCTTAGTCTTCTAAATTCTTGGATCAAATCTTTTTGGTATTTTGTGGCATGATGTTATTATGAGATGGTAGTAAGAAAGATGTAAACTTTGGGGCTGCAGTCTTTAAGAGCCTGCTATTGAATCTTTATCCCTGTTTCTGTTGTCCCCTGCTTGACTGGGACAATTCATTATGATGATAGTGATGCCAGCTGGTGTCTCCTCAGCACTGTGAACTCAAATCCCATTACTGTGCAAACACTACCCCCGCAGCCTTAGAAGTTTAAGAAATAAAGGGAAATGGTGGTTCCCTTTGGACCAACAGCCACATGACCTTTTGTTCTCACATGTTTTAGTCCTTCTTCTGTACGTGACTGCCACTTGTGACTTTTTTTTTGGCTTTTGTCCATTTTATTTTAGTTAGCATTTATTTCACAGATCGTTACGAGAAGCGCCGCTTATGAAGATACACAGCTCCTGTCATAACAGCAGTATTTTGTATGCACCTGCAGTTTGACGTTTGTGATGGGGGAATATTGCAGAATGAATAAAAAACCTGAAATACTTTGCTTTTTTTTTCTCACTCCACCTGCTGTGGACTTGTTTTGTTGTATTTTTGGAGGAAGGACGTTGAGGTGGGTTTTTTGTTTGTTTGTTTGTTTTGTTTTGTTTTTTTTAAAGAGCAAGCTGAAGGTGTGTTTACGGTGTTAGGGAAAAGGTACATTGTGGCTTACAATGCTCTAAGCAGAGAAAAAAAGGAAAATCTGTAAGACAGATGGCTACTAACATGGTGTAAATAACCTATTTTTAAATGCAAGAGGAAAAAGGTGTTCCATATATAGTCCTTACCCTGGAAGCTTCATGTTTCTAATAGTACCGTGGCAATGTGCAAGGCTTAATCACTTCCTGTGTGCTATTTGTAACAGCAGCATTAACAGAAAGTGCTTTCAAGAAGCTTTATATCCTTGATGTATTTAATCGTCTTTCTTCAGGTGCATCTATTCAGATACTCTGAATTCATTAAGACTATCCAAGCCACCTCTGCTGTATCTATACAAATGAAAGGACCTGCAAGCTGCTTGTACCTTACTAGCTGAGAATCCCCCTGACACACGAAGCTGGTAGGCACTGTGCCCAGTTGTCCCATCACCCCTTGGTCACATACTGAAGGCAAGAAGGGAGAAGGTGTCAGGGCTTGCTGCAGCTGTGCTCTGCTGTGACTCAGCCAGGTGCTCACAGAATTAGGGAGCTATAAATGGCTTCCTGATTGTGTTCTGCAGCTTGCATCCTCCAAGTGAGTGCCTGGCCTGGTAGTGTTCTCCAAAGCCACAGTTATGGCCTTAAAATACTTGGTGCTGCTCATTGCAGGAACTCAAGAGGATTAGAAAGTGAATGACCTAAAATACTGCAACAACTGCACTGAAATTAAGAGTTCAATCTTACATATCCACTTTAAGTGGAAAAGTGAACAATTTGAGTTAACAATGCCTCTGTTATGGAAAATGTTGATACTTACGCTGATGGAAATTTTCTCTAATTGATCTTCTGTCTTCAAGAAACTGTTGCTAGAAACTGGTATTTCACACTTTCATACCATGGTGGTTGTTATTCATTAACTGCTTTCATACCATGATGTCTGGTAGAAAAGGGTCCCCAAGTATGTATTAATGTTAATACCCCTTGTCAAGGAAGTTTTTTCATGATGTAGTTGTGACTGGAAAATGCTTGGTTGTGAGCTTTGCTTTAAAGCTTAATTCAGGGCAAATTAAAATAAGTAGTTTTGATACTTTTTTAAAAATTGTTTTATTATTTTATTCAGAAATATGGGGGCTCTAGGGGGGAGGAAAGAGGTTATTTCTGTGGGAAGGCGTGCTTGGCAGGCATTCATTGGATAGTTTTGTTGAAAACTGTCAAGACAAGAGTCAAGTTACTGTAAAATAACTCATGATGCAACATAAACTGTGTATCTCAGTTGAATATATCCTGTGATAAGAGCATCTTTCTTAACAAGTCACTCGCTAAATAATGCATTCTTTCTAGACAGCATTTTGTTCTTTGACAGGTAATTACAAACTTATTCCTCAAAAAGAAAAAGGTAAAGGGAGAATAATAGAAAAGGGAAAGGGAAGAGGAGGAGAAAGGGAAAGGGAGAGGCAAAAGGAAAGGGAATGGAAAAGGGAAAGGTAAAGAGAAAGGAAGAAGAAATGTAAAGGGGAAGACAGCTATTCACCTACAGGAAGGGTTTTAAATTTAGGTCCTACTTAATCTGGTTTAATCTTTTTTAATATAAATTCATGTGTATTTGGAGAGCTTTTTTTTCAACTTCGAAACACCCTTCTGTATTTATTTCTCTGAAAATTTCTGCAGCTCTAATACCATGACAAAAAACAATGCTGGCAGTGAGTTTGTGTATATAAGCTAAAGACTTTTTGAAATGCATGCATTTTTGCCAGCTGCAGTTCCTGATTTTAAGTGACAAGCTAGGACCACCCTCATAGAACAGTGCCTTAAAAAACCCAAACCAAACCAAAAAAAACCAACAAAAACCCCCAGTATTGTGGATGATGTTTGTGAATTCATTGCCTGAGTTTGAACAAAATGCTTTATCTCAAAATAGGCAGTCACAAAACAATGTAATGTTTATATAACATCCTCATTGCAAGAAATACCCATGAATCAGATAAACTAATAAGAAAAAGAAGGAAAGGTTTAGGGTGAGGATGTGACTCAGGGATTCAGGATCCTTCCAGAATGATAGAGTAATCTGAGAACAAGAATGACATCCAGCTGCTGCAAATGGGCAGATGGAGAAGAGGCTTAGCATGAAGAAAAGGAGTGAATAGAAGAACAAATGTGGTCAGAAGTGTAGGGTGGAGTTGGTCCTTTTTGAATTTCAAAAAAGAAGAGAGGCAGTTGTATTTGAAAATGA
Organism: Phaethornis superciliosus; assembly: GCA_023637945.1. Classification (NCBI taxonomy): domain Eukaryota; kingdom Metazoa; phylum Chordata; class Aves; order Apodiformes; family Trochilidae; genus Phaethornis; species Phaethornis superciliosus. The sequence goes on along the minus strand of JAJQWJ010000002.1, from coordinate 98,346,350 downwards.
AAAAGATCCTAGTGAAGACAATTGAGGCTTCCTTCCCAGAGTGAGAGGATTGGTGGCCCTGAATTTGATTTTTTTCTTTCTTTAAATTTTCAGTGGAAAAAAAGATAAAATCCTTTCCTAATGATCTGAAATGGTTTCCTGTAGTCACGGGTAAACCTGTCACCCCAAATCAAAATATCTTACTGAGTTTTAAAAGACATTATTTCTTCCTCCTTTCTCTTAAAAAGGTGAATTTCAAAATGGAAATATAATTTAGAAGCAATCACTTTGGAATTTCTTTAAGTAATGTCTCTTAGACCTGGGGGATTTTTTTCTGCTGAACCATTGCCAATTTCAACCTGAATTTGTAAATTGTTTTCAGGTTGGCTCAAAATTAGTCCATTATTCACCAAAAACACTACACAGCTGAACATGACATGTCTTGGGGACTTTTTCAGAAGGAAAAGCTGGGTGCAATGCATAATTGCTTTGAAAACCTGTGGATATCATCTGATCCAAGTGGCCTTGGATCCAACCTGAAGCATTCAGCCCAGATAGTGTGCCAAATACCTGCATCATATGGGAGTTCAGACTGTTCATAGTTAAGAAAAGAGTGCCAGCTTTCACTGTATCAAAGACCATGAATGAAAATATTTTTTTGCTCTTTCCTGCTTCTGAAACTATTTGGAATTGTTAAGTGCTGATGATATATATTTGTAAAGTGAGCCTCTTTAAAAGGGAGGCATTCAAAGTAGCTTGTTACTGATGAAAAATGGAGCCTTAATTTATCTGGCTTGATCACAGTGAGAAGTAAAAAAGTAAAAAGTAAAAAAAAAAAAAAAAAAGAAAAAGGCTCCTGACTAAAGAAATATATGCTCATTTTAGTGATAAACTGCATACCCCTGACTGAGTGCTAGAAGCCTCTTTCTCTTTTTCTAATAATTGTCCTTTGGTACATTCATCTCTGAGTGTTGCTTAGAGGCCTGTCTGGTAATCTTTAGGTAGTTTTAAATGACAGGTTTCTCCATATGCAGGCCAAATGTTACAGAAGATACTGAAAGTTCATGCATGTGTGCTCACACACTCTCAAAGGCTTTAAAACATCCGCAGAACTCTTTAAAGGGCACATGCTAACAGAGAAAGTTAACAGACTGTGTTACAGGAAAGAGTTTCAGAACAAAAACAAGTTGTCAGATATTCATAAAATGCCTTTAAGAGTACAAAATTTTGATCTGTCTGCTGGCTTCAGGTACCCTATTTACTAGCTAACTAGTACCTTCAGGTAACTAGGGGATTCTTCTGGCTTAAGTTACAGTTCTTAATCTAGTAATGATTAAAGTATCACAGGATATTTTAGGTCTCACTCAAATGCCCTTCCTAATTACAGGAGGCTATTATGTGCTTTTACTCTTATATGTTGCAGTAGTAATTTCTAATCTAATATTTTGTGTATAGTGTATACATCATTGGCTACACTGCAGATTTCATAAATAAAGCAAACAAAGACAATTTTGTTGTTTAAGAAGCTGAGACATAAAGTGGCAACAGGGACTTTGAGAGGAAGTACATGAAGTTAGAAAGCTCTGATTTCTCTCTGGTATGTTCCTTCATCGAGACCACCTTGTAGTTCACAAGCAAAATGGAACCACTGAGGAACCAGTATTTATGACTAAGAACACCTTCCTGTAGGAATTTTAGGAGGGTATTTGTGATTGATACTGACCAGGTGGAGTTCTCAGTGGCATGGGATTGTACTTGAGAAATGGTTTAAAAGTTAAAGAGGGGAGATTTAGGTTAGACATTAGAAAGAAATTGATTCCTGTGAGGATGGTGAGACACTTGAACAGGCTGCCCAGGGCAGCTGTGGCTGCCCCTTCCCTGGAAGTTTTCAAGGCCAAGTTGGATGGGACTTTGAGCAACCTGGTCCAGTGAAAGATGTCCCTACTCATGCAGGAGGGTTGGAACTAGATGATCATTAAGGTCCCTTCCAACCCAAACCGTTCTGTGATTCTATGGTTATGTTGGACCTAATTCCTCTAATCTGAGGAAGAATCTGGTATAGGCGAATATCTGTCAGTGCTACTGAACACAGCTAGTTCTTGTCTTTCCTGACTTCCCCATTGAAGACCTTTGCTGTGCCACTTTACTGCTTTGGATTGTCACATTATGAAACAGTAAAATTGGGTGGCAGTTGGGTCAAAACACATTCACAACCTGTGCCCTCACATGCATACTCATGTACGCACTCTTACCAAATTGAAGATTTGCTTCCAGTTCGAATTTGAGGATGAATAATATAGAACCTCTTCTGCCACTTTTGCCCTGATGAAATGATTTATCAAAAAAGTAGCTTTTATCTGAACATGAAGTTTGTATTTCTTTTGAAACAGCCCTCAGGTAAAAATAATTTCTAGGCAGTAATAAATTTTGGTTCACAAACTCATTCACTTGTTTGCAGCATTAAAAAAAGTAAATCAAGTTTTCCCCATCTATTAACAAATCTATACCTTTTCATTGACTAGGACAAGAACTTTTTAATAGTTATGTTTCTTCTAAACTTCTATTAAATTTCAAACTATTTCCATCTTGTGAACCTTACTATGCAAGAGGGTTGTGTTAATATTATGTAATATTATTGTCCAACAATTCAGGTAGTGCAGAAAAAAAAAATTTCCTAACCTTTTTAAGCCACGTTATTTCCCAGCTTAAGAGGGGATACTTTTGTGAGTTCATGTGATAGTTGTTCATCTGTTTGTTACATTACACTTTTCTGTGTTCTCTGTAGTACTCATTCCATGTGGAAATAGTGGGGAATATGCAGCTGCTGTCCATGTCTCAAGAATGAAAGATATCAGATAAAAGGTTTGGCAACACCCTCTTGTTCAAAGGGTATGGAAGAACAAATTTTGGATACAGAGTGATATCACATCCTTGGAATATGTCACTGTTTTATTATGACTGACCTAAAGATTTAGACCTCCTGTTATTTATGCAGTTCTTTTGAAAACTTATTGATCAGATCTAGATCTGGATTTAGGGGTTTAGATCTGGATCTGGGTTTTATTACATATGGTTACACTTAAGGAAAGAAGTCCACTGTTGCTGAAGTTGATGGTCATTATGAAATGATTACTATAAAATTTTTAATGTCTTCTTAAACTTGAGGAAGGTGACTTGTCTTTCAACTTTTACACATCTTTATCTGCATGTTGTGAGTAGGTTTGTGTTTTGTTACAGTAGACTGTAGTGACCTGAGACTTCAGTGGTGATCAGCAGCAGTAAATGTGGGCTCCTTCTGGGGAAAGAGAATGAGTTGTGAGTCAAGTTTTAGTTTTTTTGGATAAGTGTGATAAAGCAGCTATCTCTTACAGCATCCCTATGATTTTATCATAGTTCTTAAGCATGGTCAGGACTTTGATCTGCATGGCCTCAGTATAGAGATAGGAAGCATGTTTGGTTTTTTTGTAATTTAGATGTGTAAAACTGAAATTGCTAACTTATAAATTGGGGGTAAACTGACATTCTATTTCAGGAAGAGATGTGGTAAGAGAAGACTTAACATCATCTTCACACTTAAGAAAAAGTGATGTATTTTATACTCAGTCATGTATTGTACACATTGTACACTGTGGCCTTCACAAAAAAGTTATATTTTAAATTGATTTCACATATCCTTTCAGTGGAAAGAGGCAATGTTTTGGTGGATGTTCATGGGATATTCATTTATATACTTATGTATCAAGAATTATATAAAGATGATCTTATGTAGAATACATAAAACAGCATGTTTAGTAAAAGAAAATCCTGGATGACTAAAAGATAACTAGCAGAGAGAGTAATGACAGATCACCATAGGAATTTCTTACTGGTGGAAGTGGGCAAAATGAACAACATTTGCATTGACAGAGATTGCTGTAAGCCATATTGAGAACACCAGTTTCAATGCCCTTAGTTATTCCTGGCTGCTAGCAATGATTTTGATGATAGTCCACTGTTTTTTTCATAGTTAAACGTCTCACAGTAGCAATATTTTTAAGTCTTCTGTGTATTAAACTGCAAAAAACCCACATAAAAATAATCTTTCTTTCAATTCCAATAAAGTGGAAAATACCAGAAATGTAGTTCTTGCCTCCACAGAGGCTGTTGGCATTTTCCAATAGTTAGAAAAATGAACAAAACAATTCACATTTAAAATAGAGATTTATAGAGTCAGATGGTATCTCATTCTGAGCAATCTTGTCAACACATATGGAAACAACATATTCTGTCTGAAGTAATATATGAAGTCCACATTTATTGTGGATATATAGGTGTAAATTCACATAATCACAAAATCCTCACCCCTTTTCTTATAATCAACTCAGCAAATTAGATTTTTTAAGTCATTACATTAGCAAGTACTTTCTAGAATGTCAAAGCCATATGTAGCCCTAGGAATCCTAGAGAGAGAAGGGTTTTAGTAAGAGGCCGAATATTCTAAGCACCTTGTATGTGTTTGTGTGTGTATGTGTAGGTATCTGTATACATATAAATATGAGAAAGAAAAAATTCCACATTAATGAGGCTGTTGGAACTGAACACAAATGTTAGCCAACAAAGTGCAACAATAGATCACAGTGTAAGAGCTTAGCCTAACAGGAAAACCAAAAGTTTTCTTTGAATTTGTGTTGGTTTTTTTTTTTGATATACGTTTTTCAGAGAACTACATGACAGTTCTGTTCACTTCCACACTCAGTGGAAAAAACTTTTAATCTACCTAGAAATAAAAGGGAAAAAAAGTAGCCCAACATAGATATTGGGAGGCTTTGGATTTTTGACATCTGCTTTCTCCTTTCTCCTCTTGACAGGTAAAGCAAGTAAAAATGTTTACTGACTTGGCACAGAATGTATCAAAATAATTAAGAAACTTAATTTGCACCCTGTAGTCCTTAAATGATAACTTTAATATAAAAAAAAAGCCCTCATTATAATTGCATGTAAACAAAATATAATCTGTCTTTATTTGGCAACAGAAAAATCAATTTTAATATTGAGGCAAACAGCTTTTTTACAACAGATGCATCCAGTCCTCCACTGGCATTTTTTGACTTTGTGAATGGCTTATTTCACCAAATTAAATATGATTTACTTTTTTAATAGGATGGATTAATTGATTTCTTTAACTGAATTAAACTTTAAACTTTGGGAATTTGGATAGGAATAGATATTTAAGAGGTGTTTTACATAGATAAGGAAGAAAAAGACCCCCAAACCCTTGGTCAGAATATTAATGCAGTGTTATTGAACAGTCTGAGTATTTATGATATGATAAGTGTGACCATTTTTTTTAAATGCTTCCATGGAAGGATCAACATGAAGATCAGTAGTGTTGAAATGTGATTTTTATATAGGATTTGTTTTATTCACATTTGGCTATGAGAAGGGGAAAAAATAAGCTATTTTTATTCCATGGTTCTGAGACCAAAATTCAAGTATTCTTTAAAACTCATTGTAAATGGGGTATTTGGTGGAGGCCATGAACTACTTTAATACATATTCCATCATTCTGTGCTGCATTTTTTTCTTTTTTTTTTATTCACTTCAGTATACTGAATGATTGAAAATCCAGCTACAGCTAGCATAGGCTTTACTGTTAGAGCTGAAGCCTTAGATGTGCACTGAATGGTAAGTGGTGTACCCAGAAAACCTAAGGCTGTCTAAAGGGAGAGAAGGGCTGGGTTAGTTGGATGAATACTTAATTCCTTATATCTGTTTTATGTCTCTAGTCAGCCTGGAAACACTGATTTCCTAGTGAAAGTTATATGGTCTTTCCAAGAACTCTGGTCTCTTGCAGAAGATTGGCTTTTATGTAAAGTGTCAGAAATGTAGGAGAAGTAGGAAAGAAGAAAAAAGATATTATGTAGGAATCTCAGTAGAAAAGCTAGCTTTAAGAAATAATATTCCTTCTGGCAAAACCTCTTAGTTTATAATAAAGATGAAATCCTCACATGACAGAACATTCCTGCTTGGTTGCCCAAAGCAGTAATTAGCAACACTTTGGAATGAGACAAGCATTTTGGTTTTTTTTAATGCATGTTATGCATAAAAATATGTTATTCCACAACAAGGATTTAGTCGTCTTCACTAAAATCTCATATGACATATGAGTGGAACTGTAGGAAAAAGGCAAAATAAAAACCAACTCTCCCCCAAATAATCAAGACTTTACAATTTTAGGATTAAATCCACAGATTCTGACGGTTTTCTTTGAATTGTCATTTAGTGCATCCATAACTTTCCATATTTAACAATAGTCACTGTAATTTACCACTCAACATTAACAGTTGCTTATGTCAGCAATCAAAATTTTTCCAGCAGGAGAAGGAAATTAATATTTTTCTTTGTGTCTTCAAGGATTAATGCATATGGTCACCATACTAAACTGCAATAGCAGTGTTTAATTTTTTGTTTAAATTGTTTCATGAATAAGTTTATACTTCTGCTCATTTGGGATAGCTATGGAAAAAAAGAAACATTATATTTGATCCTTTTTTGTTGATTGAAGGAAAGGCAAAAGCACCATAGCTTGGCATGGAAACCTATCTGGTTAATTCAGTGGAATAACTCCCTTTTGGCCATTGTCCTGATTATTGTACTATAACATATTCAGTTTCTTTTTCCAGTCTGGCCTTTTATACATATGCAAAGATATAGCTGAGAAAGTGAAAGTTTCCATTTAGGAATAATTTTTTAGGAATAATTTTACTCATTTCTGCTTGTAACAGTACAGTTTAATATGGATTTTTCAAACTGAAATGTAAGAGTATATTTGATAATTTATCTCTCCTTACTCTTTATTGTCTGTATTCCCTGATGGTATTTTTCATTAGTATTTTCCTTATTTTACCAAATTATTTTTATTAATGCAGCACTCTCTTTATATGTATTATGAATCATTTTTATGGAACAGACTATGAGCACCTGCCCTTTTTGTTCAGAGCAGACCCCTATAGGTTTACCAAAAATGCCTTGCATATAGATTTTCTTGTGTTCAAATTTAAGCTTTTTAAAAAAAATGTTCAATAGTTGAGTTATAGTATCAGAACTGTACATACAAAAGGGATATGGCCACAGGAGATGTGGTTCCAACCAGGTAGAGTTATAAACAAGGTAACTTTCTGAAAACCATCTATCGTGTTTTTTTCTGTTACAGTTGCCCCAGCAATCCTACTATGGATGTAAATGAGTATGGAAATCATATAAATGTAAATTATTATTAGAAACATCATTTAAAATTTGTTAGAGTAGTTCCAACTATAAACAAGCAAAATCTTATTTGTCTGGTCCATGTTACAGAACTAATTTAAATCAGATCACTGAAACTGTGCCCTTTGATTATTGGTTTTGGCAATCAGTCTAACCTTTGACCCTAATTTATATTTTAGGTATTGAAAATTATGTACTGGGGAGTTTGAATCTAGATCTTTTGGCCATACAACTTCTTTATCAACATGAAAAAATATGCTATATAACAGCCCCCTCTCTGAGGCAACATAGAGAGAAGCTTTCATTTAATTCTTTTTCATTATAAAGCACAGGTGTCAATCAGAAAGGGAGCACAATGTAAGTTTGAGAAAAATGCACAGATTTTGCATTCATTCCAATTCAGAATAAGAAAATAAATAATGAAATCTCCAAATTTGTGAAACGGAGCTCTCATCTTCACTGTCCTAACTTCTGACCCTTCTAATCTTTTTTTTTCCCTTCTGCCTTCAGAATAATGTGAACATATTGACTATTCTTCACCTTCAACTTAGGTGGGGGTAGACTTGCTCTCCCTTCAAAATAATGTGTATTAAAAGAATGATGCCATTAAATTCTATGAACTCTTGATTGTATCCAGTATGAATAACCTGAGTTTTGAATGATTTCAATTTTTAGTCAGGTTCAGTTATTTTTCTGAGGCATGAGTATATATACTGCCTTTTGCAAGAGAGTTCAGATCTAAAAAATGCTGGTAGCTGTCTACATTTCCCTCAATAACAAATATAAAGCCAGAACTGAGGCCTGGGAAGACTGATGGTTCAGTGTTTGAGGCCTGTAAGAAGACATTCCCACTTGCACAGACATCTATAAAGTTTTCCTTATTGTATGAAAGGTTAATGAAGATCAGGTTTTGTCAGGAAGAAAGAAGCCTTTCCATACAACACTAACAGGACTTCAATTTGACACAAATGATCACCTGATCTGCAACAAGTACAATAATTCGAATTAGTGGTGTTCAGACAAACGTAGCATCACAAACACTGAAAGGCTTGAGTTATACACTGTTCCAGAAAGAATAAAACCGTTTTTTTGATGTTTTTTTTTTGTTTTTTTTTTTTCAAACTTGTATATCTAAAGATTTTTAGTGTCTGTGTTTGTGTGCCAAAAAGTGTACTTGGGCACCTCTTGTCTGATAACAACTGTCACCTTCTGTGTTCTTCAGGAAAAAAGAACTGCCAGACACCACAAAAAGTGACATTTGAGCAGACAATGTGCTTAACTGAGTCCATTAATCTCTTATTAATCACACTGACATTTTAAAGAATTATTTTCTTGAGCGGGGTAAAAAAAACCTCTCCCAATAGTTTACCAGATATTGTCAGGGCTGGAAACAGGATGGGTAGTCAGAGACCAGTGATGGATTGAATTTTCTGTTACCAAGAGACAAAATAAACAAACGTGCTCTATCCTGAGAACATCCACCTGGGGAAGAGTTCTGAAGGGAACAGTCACTCACTGTGCCTTTCAGCTTCCTTGTGTTGGTACCAAGCTCCAGAAGTCATTCCAAATTTTGGACAATTATCTCAACCAAATTTCCTGATTGGTATGGGGGTTTTTTCTCATTACCAAGATTTTTTATACAACTAGGTAAATTGAATAACCCCTCTTGCATTTCCCATCAGCCTTAAGCTGAGCAAACAAAACTGTGTGTTTGAAGCATCTGTGGTAACCAGCAATTATTTACACTTGGCAATATTTTCCTGTTACATTCTCATTTACTTACCTTCACACCTGCACAGAATTCACTCAGGTACACCTTCAGAAGTGATCAGGGCATGTTATTCCTGTGAGGAGATGCAGTTCTGTCTTATCTGTCACCCCACTTATGACACAGGTACATGTATTGTCCTTTTGTGTTTGGCAAAAAGGAGGACTGTGACCTCACTATTCAGGGATCACATAAAAGCTCTTTGCATCTATGCTTGACGTGTGGACACACGTTCTCTGTAATTTTTTTCATTAGCTTACTATTGAGAATTCTGTTTCTCCTTCTAGTCACACCTAGCTTCTTTTTCTTCATTTATTGTCTGTCCCTGTACAGCAGGCTAAAAAGAAAAAGAAAATATTACTTTTTACCACTTACTACTCAGTTGCTTACAAGTTTCGTGGACCCCAAGACAGAAAGCTATGGAGTTAGGCATGGGCACTGATTGATACAATCATTACAGACATCCCTGTAATGTTTGAGTGGCTATAATTGCTGTCTTTTTTAGAGACAACTACAGGATTCTCAGGATTCTTTGATTTTTTTTTTTATTTTTTCATTTTTTTTTTACTACTTTTCTTTTTTGAGAGTCTTGACCTTCACTCCTAGCAACTGTAGCAGAGATTCCTATATCACTGACTGGTACAATATCTCCATTTAAAGCCCATCTCTTCTCTTTTCTTTCTTTCTTTGCAGTTCCAGACAACTAAAAAAAACCAATGTCACATGTAAGATTACCTTTCTACCTGCCCAAATCCCTCAGAAACTCACACAGCTCTGCTGTATTTATGATGTCAGTATCATTATATATATAATCTGTAAGATATGTTCTCCAGTAATTCCCAAATTCCCATGCAAGTTTATCCAGCCTTGACAACATCGCAGCTCTTTCTGACAGGCGGTGTTTCCAGATGTTCTAAAATTCCATTATATATTCTTTATTTGTAGAAGCCACCCTTATAAAAATAAGAAATAAATATCAGTATTCCCTATAGCAAAGCAAAAAAAGCTACATTTAAATGTTTGCTAAGTTCACCTTATGTGTTTTGAAGTGCTCTCATTTCAAATGTTTATGTGTTTAAAAAATTTAATCAAAACAACTGCTGATGCTATTGTTTGAAATATTTTTCCTTTCCCTATCTAATGTCTTCTGAAAATAAAACACATTGTGAACAAAGCCATAGAGATCTTTCTGTTTTCAGGCAATATAAGGTCTGTATAGACACTGTAATGTTAGGAATTTTTACCTTCAGTTTCTTTGAATGGAGTTACTACTGCATTTCTGATCACTTTCTATCATGTTAGCTTTCATCAACAACTTTCCAAATTAATCAGTTATCCTCAGATGTTATACATCTGTTGCCCCTATTCTGTGGGTTTTGTGTTTTATATTTGAAAATAGCAAACCAGCTCTCACTCTGGTGAGAGTGTCACCTTGTGTCTTTGTGATCCTTGTGTCATGTGTGTCTGATCCTTGTGTCTTTGTGATCATCCAGTCCCAAAGAAAAAATCTAGACACAAGCTGATCAATTGAGACATTTCCTGCAAATAACTGGCCAAGAGCGTCTGTTGCAAATCTAGATGTGACTGAGAGTTTTAAAAACTGAAAGCTGTTATAAAAAGTCACCTGAAAAACATATGGGGTTGTTTTCCTTGGAAACAACTATGTGATCTTTATTTAATACCTAACTTAGAAAAAGGTTAAAGAAATGCATGTAAATAAGTGGATCAAAACTGAAATGAAATTTTACAATATGATACTAAATACTGTCCAACTAAATTATTGAGAGAAATCCTGTCAGTCACTGTACTATCCTTTTTGTAAATTCTTGTGCTGTACTCTTCCCCTACATGGTTGGATTGCAGAAGCAGATCAGTACCTATGGTATCTGAATAGAATCATATAGCAATACTTATTCAGAGCAGAGTATGTATACCTGTGTTTTCATGTGTGTGTACATGTACATATGTAGCAGAAGTACAGTCTTGTAAAGAAAATGCTGAAGCCACTCAGGCCATCAGGTGCCCTGGTTGTAAAAAATAAGATCTAGACTTGATTTGAAATTAAGTGGGAATCTAGTGTGACAGCTGATTCCAAGGAGAGACGCCGTCCCAACAATTGGGATTTCTGAGTCTCTGAAATATCCATGTCTGGATATATTGTCTTGCTGCTAGCTGAGCTGGGAAGTTAAAGGATCTGACATTGTCAGTAATTGCATAGTAGCCTTCTAGGTGATTCATGCTGACAGAATATTGCTGCTGATTCTGATCAAAACAGAGAACAATTTATACAAAGTTTATCCAAATAAAGCGTTGGGAGGGTGGAGTAGAGGTATCGGACAAAAGTGTGTGAACAATGTGATATTTGGGATAAATGTCAGTTCCACAGTTCTTGGCTTCTGCAATTGTCCACACAGTCTGAGGAGTCCAGTGGTGGAGGTACAGTTTCCTGTCACTACTTAATGTGTGTACCTCTCCAGGAAGGACTCAAATAATTTTAGAGCACTACTCTCACTGCAGAGGTCCAAGATGATGGGAACGGATGTCTGTCCTTTGCCCATTGATGGGTGGAGAATATTCATCAGTCTCCTAGGTGGTGTCAGCTGTGTGTCCTGGCTTAACTCCAGGCTATGCTGTGTCTAAAAGGTTAATTTCCATTAGATGAGAATGTCCTTGGCCTTTGACTAGGTTCTCTGTGGACGAGCTCATGGGAAGTTTGATACTGGGCGGTAGTTGGCTAGAACCAATGTATCAAGGGTGGGTTTCCTTTCTGTGGATAAACAGAGAATGTGTATCTCCAGAAACAGGGTTTGACATCTTCTGCCAGCCCTCAATTCACTTATGTCCATCAAAGGTGGTTCTTTTTATTACAAAGATTCAATATATCTTTATATTTTCCAGCCTATCAGTGACTAACTTACATTTTCAGATGAAGTATTTTACCCGACTTACCTATTTGTCTGCTTATTTGATCTTGTACTGTCCTCTTTACTACCAAGAAACATGGGTTAAAGAATTATGCAGCCTATTCCTGCACTCTGCTTTGGTCCTGCAATATCCATGTGCAATGAATATAAGCTTGTGAATGCTGGAATGTGGCTGTATCTCAGTGTCAGTAAAATTTCTTTTGTCTTCATGCATTTTCTTCTTAAGCAGAATCTTTATTTTAGTTTTAAAAGTAAATTTGATATTTGCAGCTGAAGTGCAAGTTCTGATTGTTTTTTACAGTTGTTAGGGATGAGAAAGTCTTCTTCAGTCTGTATTCCTGAAAACTGTACTTGCAGACTTGCCTTAGCATTTCTCATGTTGTTTGGTTTAGTTTTGTGCTTGATTCAAATACATACTAATACCAACAAGTATGGAAATTTGGCTTTGAGTTTCACTTAGTTTTGACAAACAGCAAGCTTTAATCCATCTTAATTGAGCAGGTTTTCAGTAGTAGCTTTCTCTAATCAGCTGAACAGTTGACATCTGAGATTCTCATTGTAATCACAGAAAAGGTGTACTGAAGGGAACAGTGTTGTGTTGGTATTGTAATCTTTCTTGCACATCTTGTATGTGTCAAAGCAAACTGAGCTGATGAAAGGTTCTTCTAGCTTCTTGTAATAGTGATGCTTTATATCTGGTAACCTTCATCATATCAGCTGATGATTGTCTAAGTAGTGAGTTAACACTTCACTACTGCTGCTGTGCTATACTAATCCTATGTGCAAGGGAGGAGAGATTTGGCAAAATTTAGAGCTGACAACTGAAGGCAAGAGAATTTGCCTCTATCATTATCTGTATTTTGTGACTACAGATGTTTCTAATTGCTAGCACCTTTTGTCATAATGACAAAATTACATTATCCTACTATTATTGTGCTTTTGAATGACCCACTTCATAACATATATAAATACAGTATTATTTTTTCCCCAGCATTCTAAAATATTACTGTCTCAGTATGAAAAAAACCTAATCACAGGTGAAAATATTACTTAAATGCTATCATCATTTGAAAACTGAAAGGACAGAGAATAAGACTGGGATCCTGTTTAGGTGATGTTTTGTCATTACACTGAGTCAGGGATCCTGAATCACTTTTCCAAAAGGTTAGGTCTGAGGTCAGTACCAGAGTTATTTTCTCACATGTGCTTTATAATTGCCTTCAGTGGAAGTTTGCTTAAATAAGAAGTCAAAGCTGGGAACAGAGCTCAGTAAACACTATCCACCTCAGCACAATAATGAATTTCTTATTCCTTTCTGAGGAAATAATTTGAATCTTCTAAAGGACTTGTTCTGGCATGTGATGGGATAACTCTTTCTGTTCTGCTTTTCTCATATACAAGCTTCAAGGAATGAATTACTGTGGGAGTGAGAATTTCTGGTTTAGCAGAATACTACTCAATATGTATGGTAGTCCTAAAGCAACTGAAAGAAACTTTAGGGGCTTGGGACAAATGGTGAGAAATTCTGGTGCACACATCATCTTTTCTTCTGTTCTTTCAGTTGCAGACAACAATATTGGAAGGAGCAACTGTGTCCAGATCATTAATATATGACTCTGTGGCTGGTGTCACCACCACTAAAGTGTATTCTTTGAGAATGGTGTGACCTACACAGCACGAGAGTTGTGGACACCTAACAGGAGACACCTTTCTCAAAGGGGGAAAGAGGGTCTTTGCTCACGAGATTGTGGGGCTAATCAACAGTGATCTAAAATAAATGGGAAGGGGGAGGGGAATAATATCATCAAGCCTTCATATGATAAACTATGGGATGACACCAGGTTTGGTGGGATGGAGGGGGGTAATAAGGGCCCTCAGCCTGTTGCCCTGAAGCATGCTGGGGATAGAGCAGCACAGTCAATGTCTCAAAGACATAAGCAAGCAGCTCCTGAGGTGATTTCAGTCAACAAGGAAATGTTAGGGAAACACCTTAGGGGAATTAAGGAGCATCTCTCTGGAATGGTGACGTGGCTGACTGCCCAGCTGAAGTGCCTTTACACAAACTCGTGCGGCATGGGCAACAAACAGGAAGAGTTGGAAACTCCTGTGCTACTGGAAGGCCACAACATAGTGGCTATTACTAAAGCCTGGTGGGGTGCAGCCTACAACTGGAGTGTGGCTTTTGATGGATATAAGCTATTCAGAAGGGACAGGAAGGGAAGAAGAGGTGGAGATGTTGCCACTATGTTAAGAAACGGATTGTATATGAGATGTCTCTAAAGAACAGCCAAGAGCAAGTTGAAAGCTGATAAGCATGAATTAGGATGAAGGCAACAAGAGGAATGTGGCCCAGCAGATCAAGAGAGGTGATTCTGCCACTTTGCTCTGGTAAGACCTCACCTGGAGTACTGTGTGCAGATCTGGAGTCCTCAATACAGGAAGGACTTGGACCTGATGGAGTGGGTCCAGAGGAGGGCTATGAAAATGCCCAGGGGTCTGGAACCTCTGCTTTTCTCTGGAGAAGAGAAATGCTCTGGGAAGACCTAATAACAACCTTCCAGTACCTGAAGGGGGCTACAAGAAGACTGAAGAGGGACTGTTTATAAGGGCCTGTAGTGATAGGTTTAGGGGCAGTGGTTTTAAATTAAAGTAGATTTAGATTGTATATTAGGAAAAAATTAATTACCATGAGGGTAGTGAAAAAATGGAACAGGTTGCACAGAAAGGCAGCTGAAGTCTCATCCCTGGAGATATTCTAGGTGAGGCTTATTGAGGCTCTGAGCAACCTGATCTAGTTGAGGATGTCCCTGCTTACTGTAGGGGGGTTGGACTAGATGACCTTTAAAGGTCCTTTTCAAACCAAATCAATCTATTATTCTATTCCTCCATTCTTCAAAAAGGATTGTGGTTTTGGGGATTAATATTTTCATTTGCTTCAGTTTTAGTGTTCATTACTGTAGTAGTCCCTGTTTGACATATACTTCACATGATTTTAATCTTCATGGATGTGGGAGTTCCATTGTAAAAAAGATGCTATTAATGTCCTCCAACCATTGTTCAAACATTGCCACCTTAATAAAAACCAAAATAAAACAACTTTTAAATGTTTTCTTGGTGCAGGCAAAGCCATTCTGCCTTTTGCTTTCATTTCAGCCTGTGGGCAAATTGGTTTTAAAATCTGTCACATAGTCTGACTGGTCATTTTCCAGGAAAATTCAAGTAATTTTTAAAGTAGATTCATAATGGATTAAATAGTATTGCCACATAAAGAAGAAACATTCCTTTCTGATGTCAGAGGTGCTGAGACACTCTGTTTAACATTAAAACCCTTTAAACACTAAATCTAAGAGGACAAGCACAAAAAATAGACATAAAATAGGAAGGAGAATTTCAGTCTAAGATGTAGTGATCTTGTATTCTTCAAATTGTTGTCCTTATAAGTGAAGTATGTTTAAAAAGCAGGTCTCAGTCGATGTATCAGAAGGACAAGCCTGTTCAAGTGCAGCATGTGATACTACTAAGTACACATGAAGGTGAAAATCTGACTTCAAGTTATTGGAAATTTTGCTGTTGACTTCCAGGTTACAGAATTTTGTGTGATTTTAAGTGTGGCTTCATGAGGTTACTTTTTTAACTAAAACAGGATTGACTCAGTGGTTGGTAGGATCTGTTGAGGATTTTTTATTAATAGCTAGAAAAAGAAGTCTGTTCTGAGAATAGTGTTGAGGATAGATAATAATTTTACATGGTCTTGGTGTACTTGGAGAGTTTTCCCTTTCTAAAATGGTTGAACTTGGTTAGTCCAGAACAACTTGCTGTGTGTACTATGAATGTATTTATTTATCTATAATTTTATCCTGCTCACTTGTGTCATAAAAGTGAAAGACTTGGCACTCTCAGTAAACGAAAAAAAATGTGTTTTGAAAAAAGAGAGAGAGATGCAAGTATGATAATAATTCTCCATATACCAGTTCTAGGCTGCTCTAGTTAAAAGGAGTAGGAAAATGCCAAGGAACTTCTTTCTGGAAATTAGACCCTTTTATTATATGCCTTTTATGTCACCCCATCTTGGATATCTAAACTCTTTACGTCAGACATGAAAATGTAAATTGTATACATGTTCTTCAATTGCTTTTGCTAAAACACTGGGCTAAATCAGTTTGCAAATAACTCAAATATTGTAGTTACCTTACAAAATTAATATATTCCGCTGTCCATCAGTATTGCCAGCTACTTGATAATTTTTAAAATTTAATTATGTCATGAAATTAAAGGGCAAGAGAAAACGGAGTTAATATTTTCCTGTAATCCACATATACTTAGCTATTCTTCAAAATAATTAATTTGGAGTGTAAGATAGAAGACTTGTACAAAATGTGATTTAGCAGCAAAATAAAGGAGGGAAATTTTTTCAATGGGACTTGCTTCCTAGTGGGAATGAAGCCCATCTGTCCTGGTTTAGGCCAGGATAAAGGTGATTTTCTGGTTTGTACTTTTGCTTTCAGCTAAGTCTCTTGTAAGTAGGTAGAGACCACCTCAAGAACAGAATACTTACCCAGGAACCTTACATCTCTGCTAGCTCTGATAGCAGAATACCAAAGACTATTTTTGTGTTATATCCTCTTTATGAAGTTCATTTCCCCTTCTACTTCACTCTCGTGAGATCCCACCTGGAGTACTGTTCTACTTCTGGGGCCCCCAACAGTAGGAGGACATAGAGTGAGTCCAGAGAAGGTCCATGAAGATGGCTGGAGCACATCTTCTGTGAAGACAGGCTGGGAGAGTTGGGGTTCAGCCTGGAGAAAGTGCCAGGGAGACATTACACTGTCCTTCCAGTACCTGAAGGGTGCCTACAGGAAAACAGGGACTTTTCACATGGGTATGTTGTGATAGAACAAGAGGGAATGCATTTTAACTGAAAGTAGTTTAGGTCGGACATGAGGAAAAAATTATTTATTGTGAAAGAGGTAAGATACTGGAACAGGTTGCCCAGGGAAGCAGTGGATGCCTCGCCCCTGGAAGCATCCAAGGCCAGGTCGGATGGGGCTTTGAGCAATCTGGTCTGCAGGAAGGTGTCTCTTCCCATGAAGAAATGGCTGATCTTTAAGGTCCTTTCCAACTGAATCATTCTATGATACTAGGGTAAGTATTGGTAATTAATCAGAGACCGTTACTTTTGCTAAGTATTGGGCAGACACTTTTTGCTCATTCACCTCATCCTTGCATATTTTAGCTTAAACTTAGCAGCTCCTGTTTGTTGATCAGTTAAGTGGGAAAATCCCTTTGTTTATTTTGTTTAAGTTCTCATTGTGAGAGTAAATTATTCTGCAATTATCTTACTCAATGGGATGTGTGGAGTTACCTGGTCACTTCAGTTGAGGTAGGAGTGATTCTACCACTATCTCATTGATAACCTATTGTCAATTAACTGTGCTGTATGTTGACTTCCAGGAAAATTCATTGGTGTAGACTGATTCTAAAAAAATGTTACATTCTTTTGACAGGTCACTGTGCTCTGTAATTTAGATGTTGCGTTAATCCTATAAAGGAAATATAGTATAAATAAATGATATAGAGTCAGGCACTGACAACAGTTAATTGAAGCTATAAATGTTTTTGTAATATTACAGTGCAGTAATGTTCATATTTTGCAATAGTGCAATTTTTAAATATGCATCTCTTGCACTAATGTAAGCTGTTGTAATTCCTTTTCTTTAGAATAGAGGATACAAAAAAGAGCAGATGGATGACATGATAGTTGTTCCAACCATTCTTGGATAGCCGCCTTTATAATTCTTGAAATCTTATTTGCTAAGTTAACTAAAAAAAGAAGGAATTTTGACGTTAGTTATAGATGATGGTCTGAACACCATCAGCTGTATGCCGGGCATGAGTTTGGATTAATTTCTTTGTGAGGAACATGATTTCAATTATGGATTTGCTCTTTCAAGTTTTTGCTTATGGAGTTCACAATATAAAAGAGAATTCTGTATGTTTTCATTTTGCCATAAGAATGAAGATGTGGTACTCTAGAAATTTGCAGTGTGCACAATTTCAAGTACATTTCTCAACATTTTCTTGAACTAAATGACACCTTAATTTTTACTTGCTTTAAGGACTCTTTCTGAAAACCTGTATTACAACGACCCATAGTATCATCTTCCTGTTCAAAAGGTAAAATCAAGATCTTATTCACAGCATTTTCCATGATCTGTTTCCCAGGCTTGGGTTTTCAAAGAGAGTTTCCTTTAAAAAACGCCTTTCTGTCTTGCAGTTCAATTTCCTGTAGTACTGGTTGTGTTGAGAATCAGAAGCAAAGTATTCTCTGAAAGTTTGTGGCTCGTGATATGCAACCTAAACTGGGAGGGGCAGAGGAAAAGGAGGGAGGGTGAAGGTTCCTTCCGTTCTTTAAAGTAATTGTCCTGATGTGATGGAAATTGCAGTCACCTGCCTAGCAGTGGAAAATCTTGAACTAAAAAGAAATCTACAGCATCATAATTTCATTATAGTTGTTAGCAACCTCATGCTGGACAGCAGCTCTGATGAGGCTGATAAAGGCAGGGCTATTGAAACAGCAGACGTGCTTGGGGGACCACAGTTATAGACTATACAGATCTTGGTGAAGCCACTGCATGAGACATTTATGCTCTTAAAATTGTACTTGGAGCAGATCTGGGGCTTGGAAACCTGGAGCTGTAGGATTTTGTGCTAGTCTAGGGTAAGTTCAGAGATAATGTCAGGTTATTCTAGTGCTGTGTGAGTATAAATGAGATCAGATTTCAATCCAGGGTTTATTAAACTTTATTTTTGATTTACCAAGAAAAATGAAATTAATCACTATGGGTCTGTGGTTACCGTGGATAAATATCTAAAGCCACTGAGGGTCTGCATTACTCAGCATATTTTGAACTGAACTGTTAACTTCATCTCAATTGCCCATCTTTAAAATTACTTGCCTTATAGTGCTGAAGTTCTACAGTTCTTTTTATATGTTTTATAAGGTGCATTTAGGCTATTTTCCCTAAAATTGTATACAATATGCTGCAAATACAGTGTCTTGTTTGTTTTTTAACTGTAAAAATAAATTCTTCTTACCATGTAAACTTTAAAAATCCAAGGAAAGCAAAGATAGGAGGTATTGCCTTTTACCTATACCTGTCTATCTTTCTCCTTTCTTCTTCTACTTTTTCCTTAGAAACATCTGGTAACTTTCTACCTGTCAAATTTCTATTTCTGTTTTATTAGCTGAACACCTGCATAACAGCTGAGGCTGTACAGACATTCCTCAATATCAGGAGTGTTATTTCCAGCCTGAATTGTAACAAACTTGCAGTGTGATAGCACGATAAGATTCTGCTTACTTTTATTTCATTAATTTACAAATTTTAAAAGTTCATCAATCCTAGTACTTAAGGTACTAGCTTATTTAAAATACTTGTGTATTAAATCCTTAGTATTCAAGTGCACTACAAATAAAATACAATATTGAATAGAATGATGTATGTTTCTGCTTAGCTTCATTCTGTTGATTTCACTTTGTGGAAAGCTATTCTGGCTGATTTTTTTGATGGCTAGTTGACCCAGGTTAAGACATTATTTTTAAATCTCCATGTGAGCTGAAAAATCCATGAACAAATATAAAACTTAGTTTAAAAATATCTTAGGCCAGTGGGTTAAGTTGTAATCCCATTGAAATCTTTGGCACTTTCTGGTGAGCTTCTGTGATGCCACAATGTAAACCAAAACCTACAAAGAGAATGAGTCAAGTAACACTTTTGCCAAGCCAGGAGCTTTATTTTAGATATAACACTGGAAAGAACATTTTGCTAAGATATTAATAAAACAATTAAAACGTCTAATATTTAAAACTGGATTCCAAAAAAAGGCCTTGTGTGTTTATGGGCTTTTCTGGAGGTTTTTTTGTGTGTGTATTTTTGTTTTGTTTTGATTTTCTGGATGTATCAATTGAGTTAAGAAAAGATGTTTTGCCCCTCTTTCCAAATCCTGCTTCATGTAATAATTAGTTTTCCATGTTCTTCCAACCCAAACCATTTTGTGATTCTTTGATACCATGAGCATATTATAATCTGATGCAGTATTTCTGCCTTTGAATCTCAATGGAATAACAGAAATCTTTTTTCCCAGTATCCCAGTCTGTCAAACGGGGTTTATAGCATTTCTGATTGAGCTTCACATGGCTGACTGTTCCCTGTGTGTGCTCAGTGGAGATTTTTTATAATGCCACAGCTCTGCTATTTGACTGGAATCGTCCAAAGTATCTCCTCTTCACTACTCTCTGCTAGTTCTACCCTGAATGCCCTCTTTTTGCAGCTCTCATTTCCAGCTGCCTCTCTTAAATACTCACACCCCATTCCCATAGTCTTCTGACTATTTCCCTTTCTTTCCAATCGTGTTTGCTGGTGCTGGTCTGAATCCTGGTTGTAGGTTTTGGGGTTTTTTTCCCCTCCCTTAATATCATCTGAAATCACAAAGCCTATGGCTATCTAGTGCCTTATTTGTCTTTTGGTTTTTGTAATTTACCTTATTTGTCTTTTCTTTGGCTTACTTTCTTCTGCATTATTTGTCATCTGGGTCATGTGAATAAGGATGTTACACAGGAGGAGAAACACTCATGGGGCAGAAGCCCCATAAGTGTGATGGGAGACTGTCATGTAATGGTTGATGACAGTAGGTTTTGAAAGGGAAAACGTAAGTTGAATACCAAGGGAAGAGCTGTTTAGTATCACCCACTACCTTGTAAATGAAACCATAGAAGGCTGAAATGAAACTGTGAAAGCTCTAGTATGAACAGCTCTGTGAGAAACAGGCAGGCAAATGGCCTAGATGGCTGAGCAGATTTCTAATGCTTCTCGTTCTTGTGATTATAGGACTGAAGGTTGAAGGGGAAGGTGATAAACCAGAAGGGCTATTTTATTCAAGGAATGATAGAAAATGCAGCACAGTCAGCTGCTCAGAATAACCAGATGCTCATATTAGAAAAATCTTATGCAGCAGAGGGTTAAATTTGAGCCAATAGTTCTTAGAAAACATGTTCGAATTCATATGAAAAAGCTTTAATGGCTTCATTTTAATTGACCTTGGATATACAGCAGGTCATGGCCTTCTGGGGAATTAGAACCAGAGCATTCATCAGGGAACAATACAAGTTTAGAAGGTCAAGAGCTGATTCTTAATCATAAGTGCAAATGTTCTCATGTGTGTTTAATATGAACTGGGAAATACTTTGCAACATGTTGTTCTGGAAGAAATTGGAGAAGAGGCCTTAATATATAATTTTATATTAAATATGATATTCTGAACACATTGTTCAGCTAATTTTAAAATCATGAGAAAAAGTACAATAAAGGGCCAGGAATATAGCCATAACCTCATGATTTTTGTAATAATGAGATCAATAAACAACTGAGGCAATGACCTTCCTGATGTGTTGTTGAAAATTTAATTGTAAAGACATGGGTTCTAACTAACTTGCTCTACCAAAACAGGAAGGGGGGGCAGTGGGGGTGTGCAAAGAGTTTCCCACGTTAAATTTAGGAACAGTCAAAATAAAACAAATGCTAAAATTATCCAATTTACTTCAGGCTTTGTGAGGAAGAATGGGCAAGTAATTGTCAATTATGGAGTGGGATTGGAATGCAGGTTGTAGAGGGATAATTAATTGAGATATTTCATTTTGATTAGTGTGGCTTGAAAAAGTGCCATCTGAAGTGGTTTCAGGACTCCAGGGCGGTCTGCTGCAGATGAGCAAGGGACTGGCATGCAGCACTAATGGGGTTATGAGGTAGATTAGAATCTATCACGTTACTGAAAATAAAATAAAGGATTAAGGAAGAAGAAATTATATTAAGATCAAGAGTTAGGTCTCTTTACTGGGAAACTTGGGGTTGTTCCAAGCTTGTACCATAGAGTTCCTGTGTGGCCTCCGGTGTGGAGTTGAGAGCTAGGTTGCAATGCACTCCAGGGGCATTCTTGCAGGGCATAAAGCAGCTCTATATTTAAACTCTATGAGTGTTTCCTTCATCACTGCTCCAGGCTGGGCATCAGAGAAAAAGGGAAGAATAGATTAGTGGGTTTGTGGTTGGTGCTTCTCTTCTTTCAAGTTCAGTAGGTGGACCTGAGCTGGGAAGAAGCCAGGGTCATCTTTACTGTGTTTCTCCATCTTGTGTGCTGACCCACCCCTCTAGCTAAAGGGTGGCTGGGTTGTAGCTGGAATTTAGCTAGTGCTATAGCTCTTTCCTAGAATTTCTCCAGAGCAGCACACTTGACAGCTCATTCTACTGTTTCATATCCCTTCATTTCACTGTCTCTTCATAACCCAATAGAAATATTTGGGAAAGATAATACATTATCTGAGGTTTGTTTATGTAATGCAGAAGGATATTGAGATCTTTGGGCAAGAAAGACAAAGTACTGTTATTAGTTTGCTTAGAATAAACAACTATTCATTTAGCTGAGAGAGTGATTTTCATCTTGTTTTCATTTTGGTTAGTTTATGAATTTGGAAACCGAGACTTTGAGGAGGTTCCCTCCTTCTTCCTCTACGTTCCCTCTACGTTCCTTCAGTAAAGCTTTTAGGATTTCTTAGAGGAGGGGTCCAAAATGGAAAATGTGGTTGCTGTGAAGAGGTATCATTAGTGCAGTATGTGGAAGCAAGCTGTCTACCTTCCTGCACGAACCGTTTTACCACAAACAGATTTCTGTTCTGACACACAGCTTTCAGCAAAATCAGCCAACAACTGTTAGCCAGACACGAGTATCTTCATCATTCAACAAATTACTTGCACATCAGACAATGCTGATTACTACCGGAATACAGTGTAAATATCTCATTTTTTATTACACTTGTAAAATTGATTCTTTCCCCCTTTGCGGACATAGTATGCCAGAAACTTTGCCAATTGTGTGATGGAGTCCAAGCTCTGGCTGCAAAAATTTCATACAAAGAAAAGAAGAATACTTGTGTCATTGTAACATTCTTTGGCTGATGCAATTTTGACTATCACCTGTCTTCATAGTTGCATCCCCATTGTCCAAATAGGGTTTTAATTTCTGCTGCATTCTGAATTCTGTACTGTTTAAACATAAATAAAATGTCTTTATACTTGAATTGCTTTATAGCCATTTGGAATGGGACAGTTTAAAATGGTTTTAGTCTTTCATCGCCAAGAAACATTTTGAGACCAAGGTCATTCTGCTTTATCTGTTTATTCCGTTTTAGAACACAAATATCCGTACTTGTTTTCCAATTGAAACAAACACTTCATGTGAAACCAAAAATAATTATTTTTATCCTTTTGACTTGAACTATTCTTTGAAAAAGGACCTGCTGGCAGAAAGACAACATAGCTAAAAGAACTCCTTTCCTTTCCTAGTAGACTTCAAAATCTCCACCATTCCTGATTAGAAAAATAAAATTTTATTTGAATGATTTAAAAATTTGTGCTCTGAAAATACTAGCTCAGTGCCAGGTGCACATGTGAACAGTGTAATTATTTCAAGTTCCCAGGAATATTGTGCAGTGATAAAGCTACTTAAATTCTTAATGTGTGTGAACAATTTATTCGTTTAAGTTTTTGTGTCTACTTAGAATGAAAGCAGAGGTTTTGTAGATGCATAGTGCCTGAAAACAGCATACTCTAGTATTCCTATAAGAGCATCAGTACCAAATATCATCATAATAATTAAGAACTGAATTTGTCTCAAAACAACAACAAAAATGCTTTGGAGGGATGGCACTATAAACCATGGCTCTGAGTGACCTTGTTTTGTTTTCCTCGTAGTATCCAGTAGTACTTAAGCAAAATGGAACCTGCTAGAAATTCTTGAAATTTGAAAGAGGAAAGAAAAAGAAAGGCAGCCACCTTGGTGGATCAAGTAGATTTCAAAAAGAACTATTATAAATCAAATTGTTCTGAGTCTAGAAAGGAAATAAAGAAAATGCATTAAAAATTAAGATAATTAAGTATAATTTAGGTCAGGTTATATATTTGTCCTTCCTACTTTTCTTATCAGTTATAGTGCTAGTGGGAAAACTCACACTTTCTGAAGGGACTGAGGGGTATGTTCAATAGCATGTGAAAATAAGATGAGGGATAATTGCAGCACACAAGATCAACAGTGTATGGTAGATTTGTTCAAGTCTGTCATCTGAAAGCATGAGGCATGGGAAAGGTACAACATCTTCCACTGTTTCAAGACTCAATCCCTCCTTTAAACCTGCTTCTCTGCCTATGAAAGGAAAAGCTTCTGAATTCCTGAAGTAAGACACATCTTAAACCATATGAACCACTTTCCGTGCTGACAGAATTTAGTTAAAGCTCATTATGTAAAAAGGTGCTATAAGGAAACTTTATAGAGTGAATGCTCTTTATAAACTGGAAGCTGAGGTTCAGCCAGTTTCCATTTAATCCTCCAATATTGCCTGCAGCACTCAAGTAAATTTCATAACAGACTCCTTCCCCCAAATGAAAACCATGTGCCTGCTTTGTTTTTTACTCCTTTCCTAGCCCCCCCATTCAGGTCTCTCCTCAGTGCTCTAAAGAACCTTGCAAGAATTCATGGAATTAAAATAGCAGAGTTTATTCTGGCTCTTATTAATTACGCCACATTAGCACAAGTACTGTCCTTCCTAAACAAGCTGAATTACAGGCAAATTGATATGTGCAAATGGTAATGGAAAGTGTTAAAAATTGTGCATGTACATGCTGCTCTATTCATACAGCTTCAAAATTGCATTAGGATTTTCTTTCTCCATAGTGAAATTAGCTTAAGTAAAGAAGCATTTAGGCAAAGCAGTGTGATTTAATAAGTACTCATTTTAGCTAAATTGGTCTAGGGCAAGAAAAGAAGTCTTGATGTTGGACCCTTTTGTAGGGAATACTTGAATACCACCATTTTAGAAACATTGTATTCATTACATATTGTCCAAGTAGTTTTAGGTTTACTAGTTTTGTCCTGATTTATGTCACTGGAGGCTTCTTTTATAAGAGGAAAACATTTCTGGATCATCCATAGACTTTCTTCATGACCTTATCATGCTGCTGGGTAAAACTAACTACCAGCAAGCATTAGCAAGAAGGAATCATGTGGACATCTGCCCTTTCTCTAGATCCTCAGAGAGTGCCACCACTGGCAGTTGACCTCATAATTTCAGTGCTGCAGAACAATACAGATATTTTATTGACTCCTCAGATTGCTGAGGGAACAGCCACTGTTTTTGTCAGGATGATGGCTCTACTAATCCTTTTCCAGAGCTTAAATGCAACTTTGAAATACATTGTACATAGAACTACATAGTTGAAATTCTGCATACAGGTATAAACAATTAAGCGTATAAAAGGAAAGTCTCAAGAATTTTTTAAGACCATTCCAGAACCAATTTATATTTAAACATGATGGAGCTGAGCTCTTCCACTCAGATTGCCAATGCATCCTGATCAGAAAACAACTCTCATGTTGGTCTTCCATTATGAAGAGTTTAAAATGAGACTTTGCCTTCACTAAAAAGTTTAGCTATGGCCTTCATGCCATGAAGACCATGCCTTTAATGCTCTCAGATCTGTAGTGACAGTTAGGAGGAAGATTCTTCCATCATCAAAAAAATCTTAAAATAATTTTTATTCTGAGATGTCAGTGCAAAGAAGAAGATAGGATTGTGAAGCATTTAGGGTTTCTCTGGTGACATTCAAAGATTAAGAGTAATGTTAAAAGCAGAATATCAAATTCTGAAACTTCCATTCAATGTCACAATAAATGGAAGCCAACACTAATAGGGACAGAGAATTTGGTTTAAATTTTTGACTGGAACTCATTTTAAAAATTATTTTTTAATTAATAATAAGAATTATGCTATTGAATTTTTAAGATGTGGCTGAAGTCCTTTATTAGTATTCTTTTTCTTCTTGATAACACTATTAGTGATAATTTTAATTGCTGTTTTCTACATTTCTGTTTTTTACATGTGTTAGAGTATTTTCTTAATCCTTGTGATGATTTTGGAAAGCATTTTTAACACTTATTTGAAAAATTAGGGGGAGAACTAACAGATCTCTATTGTCATTTGATCACAACTGTCACATTTTAACATACAGTTTTCATGTTGTTCTAAATTAATTTAAAAATCTTTGCATTAATTAGCAAAAGAAGAAAAATACATTTCTAAAAATGTCTCAGTACAGTACACTATACTGTACAGTATTATGATGTTGATGAATGATTGCATGCTGTGTTTTACTATATACATATCTAAATTCCAAGTATAGCAATAACATTTTTTTATGGATCATAATACATCAAAACCAATACTGCTTTGTAAATCTGAAAAGTAAGAACACTGGTATGAAAAGAGGAAAGAGCTTTTCTTGCCTTTAGATTGATTCATCTTAGAAAATTGGTATGAGAAAAAGAACTTGCCTAAGATGAGATACTTGAGGGGTTTCTCTTTTCTGTCTGTTTGCAGTCTCAAATGATTCTATGATTACATGTTTTTTATGAGATGAAATAGATGGTTTAAAAGCACTAAAATGTTTCCAAGCATGTTATTTTAATTGGAATTTGAAAGGCTAATTGTTTCTGACTATAATGCCAGTTTCAAACTCTGACAGCTTCTGCAAACAGAAAATGAGTACTTCAGGAGAAAGATGCAGGCAGATTCAGTGACAGAATCACATTAGTCTAACATCATCAGCATAGCAGTAGAGAGGAAAACATTCTGCATGCCTCAAGGATGTCTTTAGCCTGTCACTTAGAACTTACACCTAAATAGATAAATGGTAATGAATAAAATATATTTACTCTAGTTTTACAAGCGACAACTATGAATGTCCATCTGGGATTCATCACTAACAACTTAAAATGTAAGACCTGACTGAAGAGCAGTTGCCCAGAACATTTTGGTTTTTGCTCTGGCTCCTGTTTACATCAGTGGAAGCAGGATCTGTTGCCTTCCTCACTAATCAACATACAACAGCTCCATGTCCAGGGTTCAGGTCCCAGTTACATACTTCACTTTGTAAAATTACTCCTTAATTAAAGTGAACATTGAAGCAATTGTGGGTGCATTTAAGTCAGCATTTTAGAGCTTTTGGAGCAAATCTCTGTTTACCCTACTTTGGTTTACATTGTGGAACTACCTCAAAGAGAGCAGATTGGATTCCTACCCCATTTGCTTTTCTCTCATAATAAATTGCGATGAAAATTAGGCACCTACAGTTTAATAATCAAAGACAAGGTAAGTATAAGCTAAATATCTTGAAGCTATATTTGGGTATCACCTACACCTCTGGAACTTTAAAAATATTTTTATGGGGGTACCATGTTCCTTTAATTTGAAAACTACTCCAGTTTAGAATGGTTTACCTTCATGAAGTTCAGTAAAGACTTCCTTATCTTGGATAGCTGAGCAAAAATAATAAAAAAGTAAGCATTAGGCTTATGACAGCTCTGCTGTCTTTGATGTCATCTTCTTGAGTGATGTGTTTATGCAAGGCAAATAAGTAAGCTATCTCCATAAGCCCTACTTGAAAAAACTCCAGATTTGTTCTGGAGATGGAATATCTTTTTTCTCTTCAAGTATGTGTTGATGGATTAAGGGAGAATGCAGGCAGGCCTTAACTGTCAGCTGTCTGTAAGCAAAAAGGCTTGACTAAAGATGGAGCATTTGTCAGCATTGAAAGGGAAATCTGAGTTATACACACGTCTGAGCTGTCCCCTTATATCTTATACAGTCACCACTTATTCAGGTCATATTTTCTGAATGTATTACTGCTTTGTCCCGTAGTCCGCAGAGTGTTGACTATAAGCCTTTGAATATTTTCTTAGATGTAAAAGCAAAAGAACTGATAAGGAACATCTGTGTCAGTGGATATACAGGAGCAGTGACAGTGAATTTCAGCAATACTGAGCATTTTATTATGCAGTGCAAATTTGTTTTGGCAGCTTGTCTCACCTCTGCTGTTGTAAATCAGAAGGCACATGATTTGTGTCTACTGTTCTGAAATTTGCACAGCACCACATCCTTTTCTGTAGCTTTTGTTGTTCTACATGCCTTTTATTCTTTGGGAAAAATGTGGAAATAGTGTTTCCCACATTTTACAGATGAGGAACTGATATACACAATCCTACATACTGTAGCGATAATCAGACAAATACCAGAGACATAATCCCCCTCTGCAAGTGCCTTTCTCTCTGTTGCCCACAAGGAAGGCAATTTGGTTGCGATCTTGAGATCCTCAGTCAAGTGTCTAATGGTAGTTGAGGTGCATGTGGATCATAATTTTAATCTCCAAAATCATTCCATACATGCATGGCAGAGCAAGAAATCCCACAATGTGAGTTCATTTCCCAATGAGAAATCCTTCCTTTGACTGTCTGCACTACCTCATCAGGTCACATACTCCATTACAGTAGTAGTTGGTAGTAGCTGTAAATTAATTTTATGTGGCAACTGTGCTTAGATAATTTCTGGATTCCTGTTATTGAAGAATAGGCTCAATGTGGTTACCAGTAGTCATCTTTCAAAAAGCAGCTTTCAGTCGAATACTACTAGCTGTAGTATCTTCAGTATACTAACTAGTACATGAACATAAAGACAGAAGCTGCTTTTATCTCCTCCAAAAGAATTTTTTGGGTATAAGGTTGAAGGATGGGGAAATGTGGGAATCATATATATATATTTTTTTTAATTTATCTTAACTAAATAGGGGTATTAGATGAGTCAGAAAATGGTTGCAGATACACAGATGCAGTTCTGAAGAAAAAGGAAAAGGCTGTTTAACTGGTCAGTTTATATCTATTTATATGTAAATTAAAGTAGAAGTTTTGGATAGAATGAAATTCCAGTAGGCATCAGATTTGACCTGATCCTCAAAGGAAATAGTATAATATTGGGCTTTTACTAATCACAGAACATAGGTACTAGAGGTGGATCACATCACTGAAAAATCCTTCTATCTTCTGAAAAGCAAGAGTTGTTCTGTAGAGTGTATTTTCTAATGGTTTTATTTACTTTGTTTTTCAAATTTCTGTCCATCTATCTCTATAGGTAGATCTTTGCAGCAGGAAGTTAAGATGATGCCATGTTCATAAAAGCTGAGTCCATCAGCAGAGGTTTGGATTTGACATGAGGAAATGTCTTTTCTGAGAGGGTGGTTCAGTCCTGGGACAGGCTTCCTGGGTGAGGTGATTAACGCCCCATGCCTGGCAGTGTTAGAGACATTTGGACAATGCCCTTAATACTATACTTGAACTTTTGGTAATGGAATCACAGAATTGTCTTGGTTGGAAAAGACCTTCAAGATTATCGAGTCCAACCATAAATTAACACTGACAAAATCTAAACTGAGCCATATCCCTCAACACTATATCTAAATGACTTTTAAATAGCTCCAGGGATGGTGAGTCCACCACTGCCCTGGGCAGTCTGTTCCAATGTCTGATAGCCTTTTCAGTGAAGAAATTTTTTCTTACATCCAATCTAAACCTGATGAACTGGGCTCCCCTTGAGCCCATTACCTCTTGTTCTATCACTTGTAACTTCACTGAACAGACCTATCCCCACCTCTTTACAACATCCTTTAAGGTTGTAGAGAGGTAGAGAGCTATAAGCTCTCCCATCAGCTCCTTTTCTCCAGACTAAAAAACCCCAGCTCCCTCAGCCTCTCCTCCTAAGCCCTGTGTTCCAAACCCTTCATCAGCTTCTTTGCCCTTCTTTGGGCACACTCTGGTGCTCAATGTCCTTTCTGTAGTGAGGGGCCCAAAACTGAACACAGTATTTGAGTTGTGGCCTCACCAGTGTTGAATACAGGGGTAAGATCATCTGCCTGGTTCTGCCAGCCACACTGTTCCTGTTAAAGGCCAGGATGCCATTGGCCTTCTTGGCCACTTGGGCACACTGCTGGCTCATGTTGAGTTTCCTGTCAATCAACACCCTCAGGATGCTCTCTGCTGGGCAGCTCTCCAGCCACTCCTCCCCAAGCCTGGGGAGTTGTTGTAGCCAAAGAGTAGTATCTGACATTTGGACTCATTGAAACTCATGCAATTTGCCTTTGCCCATCGATCAAGCCTGTCCAGGTCCTGCTGTAGAGCCTTCCTACCCTCATTCAGATCAATACTCCCACTTAGTGTCATCTGCAGATTTACTAAGTGAGCACTCCAGCCCCTCATCCAGATCATTGATAAAGACATTAAAGAGGAGTAGTCTCAGTATTGAGCTCTGGAGGACACAAGGAGTGGCAGGCTGCCAATTGGATTTAACTCCACTGACCACAATTCTGTGGGCTCACCCATCCAACCAGTTTTTAACCCACCAAAGTGTATGCCCATCCAAGACGTAAGCAGCCAATTTCTCTGGACGAATGGTGTGGGAAACTGGATCAAATGCCTTACTAAAGTCAAGATAAACAATATCCACAGTCTTTTCTTCATCCCATAAGCATGTCACCTTGTCATAAAAGATCAGGTTTGTCAAACAGGATCTGTCTTCATCCTTGGACTGATCAGGAGGCTGGATTAAATGGTGCACAAGTTGTAGGCACCATTAGCAAGCTTGCTGATGATACTAAACTGGGGGTTCAGTTGAGTCTCTCAAGGAGCAAGAGGTGCAAGTTTGGACTTGACATGAGGAGGCATGGAAAGGGTGGTAAAACCCTGGTATTGGCTTCCTAGAGAGGTGGTCAATGCCCCACACCTGTCAGAGTTTAATGGGTATTTGCACAATGCCCTTAATACCATGCTTGAATTTTGATCAGCCCTGAAGTGCTCAAGCAGTTGGATTTGATGACAGTTACAGGTTCCTTCCATCTGAACTGTTGCGTTGCCTTCTGTTGCGTTCAGGCACGTTAAAAACCCAAACTAAAAAGTATAGGGAACAGTCATACACAAAGAAACTCTAGTTTTATGCACTCTACTGCATGTATGGTACAGTTAATATTTTAATGAGATACAAGGAAATAATACTTTCTCCTTAAAAAGTATCCTGGGATGTGCTCTTAATATATTATGACTTACAGTTTTCTAACACCTGTGTTACGTAGAAAATTGTTTTCACAGTAGTTTAGTGCGCCAAATATTGTAGTACTCTCCATTTTGTCGTAAAATACCAAGCATTTTTCAGTGTTAGAATTTTTCAACTAATGTCTGGAACAGCAGGTGATCAAGCCGATAAATGAAGATAATTTCAGAATATAGTCACACTGTGATTGTAATGGGGCGATTCAGTTCACCAGCCTATCACACCTATTGTCTTCAATTTTACTGCTACAGCATTCTTTAATTACCTTACTTTATCTAGACAGTATAGCAGATACTTACATTGATATTCAAGATGGATTATGTACACAAGATTCTTCTAGCTTTCATGGCATACTAAGGAGTTAAAGAGGTTTATTGTCTAAACTATTTCTGGAAGAATAATTTTTTGCAGGACTGCAGCTTATTAGATAAATTTGCCATTTCTAAGAAACACATACTGCATAGATAGCTAGTGGCATTTTACTCAGAAGGCCCCAAACATTAAATTTTGATGCATTTCTGTTACACTTAAATTTAATCCAGGTTGGATCTAGACTCATGAAATGGCCTGAAGCCTAAAATCATTCCTTTAAAAAAACCTGACTTTTGATTTTGTTTTGTACAGTTTGATTCCCCTTCATTCTAATTGTCTGCTTAAGCAGAACTAGTTAGAATGAAAGGTCTTATACAAAAATCATTTGCAGAGTATTGCTTATAGCTTAACATGAGATATTTCTTCTGGCATATATGTTGTGCAACCTACTTCAAATAAATTCAGATACAGGGAAGTGTTGCAAACTGATGGTATTATGAACACCCTGAAATGCTTCAGTATGTACAGATGCATATACTGTATTTCCAGTTACAATGAACATCTGCTTAGATTGAAAAGTTTAGAAAAATACTCTTCTGTCGTGAGAGATTACTGTCAATTCTGCTTTTAATGCTATCAACTCCTAGTATTAGCTTATTTAATATTACATAATAGGTGCCACTGTTGAAGTTAAAGAAACCCTCAACACAAAGTTGAAGAGTTTAAATTGGATATGACTTCCAAAATACTTCAGAACATTTGAAATTGTGAATTTACCCAGGTGAAATCTATAATGCCTTTGTTCATGCAAACTGGTATAATATTTTAAGCAGAAAGATTAGTCCTTAGTTTTTCCTTTTTTTTTTCCATTTGTCCCTCACAACTTCTGTATCAACTTGTTTCAGCCACTATGTACTCTAATCAACTGATCTGTAAAAAATGTGAAACTTTTTCTGGAGAGCATGGGAGACATTTCTCTGCATGTATGCACTGTAAACTCCAGGTTTCTGCTAATGGCTGTGCTGGGAACAGACATGGAAAAAAGGATGGTGTAAGGGACTAGTAGGGTTTATATTCAACATATAGCTCCATAAATACAAACTTTCAAGGATAATGCATAGGGTAATTCCACATGGAATTGCTGTTCCTCTAACTTGTTGAGGCTTAGCCCTCGTACCTACTTTCTGAGGTGTTCTCTTTGAGCAAAACAAATTTCAGGCTTGTTATATGCCAGGTCTACATACAAATGGGTATGCAATATGGAAGATCTGAACAAAAATGCAAATTTAAAGCTTTATCAGGGTCTCTTTGTTTTTAGGAGTACATCTAGAACTTTCTAATTTTCTAATATTTCTGTGGCATTCTTTTTGCATTAAATTCTCACAGAACATCTAAAGAACATGCAGTATTTTCAAAACTATGGGTGTTTTTGTTGGTTGGTGGGGTTTTTTGTGTTTTGTTTGGTTTGGTTTGGTCTGTTTGCTTGTTTGTTTTTTAATAAGTATAGTTTTTGAAAGAAATCACTTCTCTTATGTGTAGACTCATGGCTCTGAAATACCTTCCTGGCTTTAGTTTCTTTATGTTTTACTGCAACTTGGAGAGAAAGTTTATGGTTAGGTAATAAAACTCACAAAATTCAGTGCTAATAATGGAAAAGGGGATAAAACCAGTTAAGTATACCGAACTGCTAGAAGGAAGATACTGATACAGTGGGAAATAGGTTTCCACCCAAGTATGCTCCATACACACCTTGCAAGTAACATTTCTGAATCCAAACTCCTTGATACACATGTGGGTAGGAGTTCTTCATCTTAAATGCTTTTCTTGCGAAGGCCAATTTAATGGGGCAGAGTACAAATCAGAACTGATTTCCACATGCCAGAGGTTTTTTGGGGGGAACGTTCCTGTGACTGCATGGGACATGAACCCTTGAGGAAGGAAAACCCAGTGCTAAAATGGAACATCTACACTGCTTACCCGTGTAGTCTGCCTGAGTTTCTCCACAGAGCTCTTTTGATTTAGGTCAAAATGCTGTAGTTCAAACCACAATCACAGTTCCTTTTCTACAGGGCTACAAAGATCAGAGCAAGAGTATGCAGGGAGTAAACTGTGAGGAGAGCTGTAGTTAACCTCTGCCTGCAGCAGACTGAGGGTCTGCAGGGAGATGCTCCCATCTCCTTTATGATACTAAGGAGGTGCCAATGTTAAGTGGCATTCCTCTGTGCATAAGCAAGTTCTGCAGTCCTGGGAAAGGGTAAGTACTCTGAGCTGACAGACTAGTTTTAAAAAAACAATGAACGATGTATAAATAAACCGCAACACTTACATAGCAGGTGAAAGATGGATGGAGTACTTAAAAGAAGGCTCTTGGGAACTCAGCGTGGTGTGCAAGATTGGAAAACCTATACTGATTATGTACTTTGTACTGGGAGAAACAGATGAGGTCTGCAAGGACATTCAGGAACCAAGTGATATATTACCATGACGTTACAATGCTGCTGTTAGTGATTCTTTTCCTTACCATTAGCCCAGAAGTAAGTTTATTAATATTTAAGGTTTTCTGATTACAGAGATATGTTTTGCTTCTATAAATGTATTCTTGCCATAACATACATACTTGAGAAAACACATGGTTTCCATAACAGAACTATTAGAAGAGTTCTTAGTATTCAGTAATAAAGATTGTGCATTTTGAAACAACAGTTCTCCTATGTTGGACAGACACCTCAGTATACTTTTCAATCCCAAGTTGCAACTGCATCTGACTTACTCCTACGTCACATGGCAGAAAGATGCTTCTGAAAAATCCCAGTTGCATAAAGCCCCACAGAAACCATGAGAATATTTCCTTCACCATTTCCAGCTCTTTAGGCAAGTCTGCATATGATCCCTGAATATAATGAACATAACAAATATCTACAGAAATTTTTTGAGAACAATGGCAGTGAAAGGTTCTCAGTATTTCTTCCCCAGCAGTCTCCTGCTTATGGTACACAGTGCTTGAAGGTGTGGCAGTACAAGTTTATTACCACTCTAGAAACACATGTACATTCATTTGCATTTCCAAGTCAGTTTCCACAGAGGAAGACATCCGGAAATTTATTTTAGTTTTGTTTAACGTGAAAGGTAAGTTACAATGAAATAAAATGAAAACCTGTCACGTGACACCTTTGAAACCAAAATAATATAAACCATGTGCAATCCAGGACACTCCTGTTAATTTTAAAATTCACTTGAATTTTTAAAGATTATTTGTAGTTATTTTTTTCTGTGCATTTTTGAGAAACTGCAAATATTTGAATGTTGAATTTAGCATTTGCAATTGTCCAAAGGAGGAAAGTTTTTATCAAAATCAAGTGATTTGTAACACCACTGCTAGCAGCAAATTCTGGCTCTTCTAATTGAAAGAAGCAAAATGAGTCAGTATTTCAGTCTGTTGCAGTGATAAAATCAATCTGAATCTGTTTCTATAGTGCCTTTCAGGTGATCAGTGTGGCATTACTGATGTTATACATGAAAGGTATGCTGCAGCTGGAGACAAGCTCTTTGATGCCAGAGCCAGTGCTTTTAATACAGCCACATCTCATCTTGCTGTCAGGATGAGCCAGGTATCATAGCCAAATAACAGTTGAGCCAACCATCTCTGCTTAAATATTTCTGTGAATTTAGGATTTACACACTCAAACCCACCAAAAAGTGTGGTTTTGCAATCACGCTTCAGTTCTTAAGAAATAAAAAAAACCAACACATCTGAAAAGTGCATGTATTTTTTAACCAATAAGGACAGATTCTCTCCTCTGCTGTGTTTCCAGACTGATGGGGCAAGCAGTCATCAGGGAGCTATACTTGGGCACCTGAGGGAAGGAGTCTGATTTTTGAGCACCTGGAAAGCTCTCTGAAGTCAGGGTCAGGTCTGCAAATCAGAGAATTTAAGCACTTGCTTACAGACTTGCATCCTTCCATTTCTGTGTATTTTAGCCTGAATTATATAAGTCTTTGTCCACTCAATCTGCATGCTATTCATTATAAATATAAAACATATTCTTTTAAATCTCTCTGAAATACTTGCTTCTCCAGAAGAGTTAAAAAAATTATTCTTTAATGGAATATGGTCTGCTATTAGAATAAAAGTACCTTCTTTTACTCTCATTATTTTCCAATACATCTGATGAAAACATCTGAGATTTATATAGACGTATTTAGCAGCTGTCTCATATTTACCTAGACTGTGAGGTATAAATTGAATTTAGTACTTTTTCTCAAGAATAAGTATGTGTTTGATGATTAGATGAGGGCAAGGGTGTTTCTGCTCTGTCGCAAATGGTTTCCATTGTTTAGTACTTTTTATTTAATGTATCCTTCTTTTGTGCAGTATACTGTGGCTGAATTAGCAGTATGGGCTTTTTCATTTTTATTTTCTAGCAGTAGGTGCTAAAAGAAGTAAAGACCTATTGTCAGAGTCATGTCTCACTTCACTTATTTAATTTGAAAGATGATTTAGGAAAACCAAATTACTAAAAATGTTAATTGCCTGGTTTGTGTTGCTCACAAAAACAATTTGCTAGATTCTCATGGACAAAGTGGATCAGGTCAGAATTTAAGAACAAACTTCTATAAGGTTCCTTAGAGGAACTCACAGTTGTGGATATGTTTTGTTCAAATATTATGAACTAGGAAAGAATCCTGAAAACTTTTCTAGGAAACCTGGTGAACTTTTATCATCTTTATGCTCACTTCTGAACCACTTTTAGACTAAATGCAGATTTTGTAATTTAAGATTTTCTATATTTCCTTTAACAGATGACAAGAAGTAGGATTTCTGCTAGGATACTTACACAGAGCTATGGAAGAGGAAGAACCTCTGTGGAAGGGATTATCTAGAACCATAGTAAAAATAGACTTCTGCTATAGGAAATTAATGAGTGTGGTTACTCACAGGAGTTGAGGAAAAGCTGACAAATGAGGGCTCACACCATTTAAAGACATCTGCTAATGATGTCAGTCATACAAAAGGTGTAAGGGACAAGAATGAAATGTACAGCAAAACTGAAGGAGAGACAACTGAGAAATTCTGGAAAGCTAATACAGTGTCAAACTTCAGAGTTAAATAAAAAATGACGTGGCCAACTCCCTGCTTCCCCAAATGCATACAAAACCTATACATGTCTGTATACCAACATGCAATGTGTAAGAGAAAAAATAGGTGACTTGAAATCCTTGGCAAAGAAAGAAGGTCTTGACATAGCCATTACAGAAGAATGTTGGAATGACAAAAATCAATAGGAGAGTGTAATACCTGGCTACAAACTGAACAGGAAGGACACATTATGTCATAGAGCTGGGGGAGCCGTATTAGGGCTATACTGTTGAGCCTTCTGATCAGGAAGCGGATATTGAGGTCACAACACTGAAGGAGATCAAAGAGTCAACTAATTCTAATGAGGTAGCAATAATGGGTGACTTCAACCACCTTCAGCTGGTCAGATGTCACAGTGGGACAGAGTATAAGGGAAGCAATTTCTCATCATTCTGAGAGACTGCCTTTCTGAAACATTTAGTTCTAGAGCATGCAAATGGAATGGCAATTCTTGACATAAGTGATCCTGACATAAGGTGATCCTGCTCTAGCAGGGGGGGTGGACTAGATAATATTCAGAGGTCCCTTCCAACCCTTTACCATGCTGTGATTCAGTGATGCACAGGAATGCAGGTAAGAAACTTAGAAGTTTTGTATAAAACTTAAATTCAACATTGAAGAGTCAATAGCTGATTTATAGATCCACTGTTCAACTGGAGGATGTAAAAACTCTTTAGGCAAAAGATACTCAATAAAAAGAAAGGAAACTAAATCCTAAGAATCAACATGGAATCCAATCAAGGTGTTCCCTAGCAGACCAAGAGACACAGCAGCCAAGTAGATAAGGTATTTAAATATGGCTACATGGATTTGAATTTTTCTAAATGAAAGATAAAGGCTTGAGGCCTCAAAACCCCATCCCTAGGGATGCCAATAAAAGGTAATTTTGTCTACAGCATATGCATAAAAAGCTGTGAAGCTGTGGCATAAGAAGGACTTTGTCAAAGCCATCCCCTCACTCTCACACAGAAAAGGTTTACCAGAGCAAACAACCTATAGGACACAGGCCTATCAGAAAGTAGGAATTGAAACTAAGTACATTCCAGTGAATTCTGGTTTTCTTTTCTGGTATTCATTTAGTATCACAGATGTGGTGCTAGTGACATAAAGACTATAACATAGTCAGAGCATTAAGTCTGTCAGAATAAGTGATTGAGAGTAAAGAGGTGCAGCCAGAAATGAAAAAAATCAGATTTATTTCAAAAACTTGTAAAGAATGTTACTTTTGTTCAAATTATGTACAATTCTAGCATGAAATGGTGAGATACTTCAGATATGAATATGATAGATGTCAACATAGGTGTGATGCACTAATACAACACTTACATATCTAGCACAATTGAGAGATATAACCTTCAGGTGACCCCTATACATTCAAAGATGTTTTTGGAAAGAAAAATAATAAAATTAGTAGTGATAAAAGACAACTGTAGTTGAAAAAAAAAAAAGAGGGGAAAGAGGGAATGTACTGACATACAAAAGATTCTGTGTAACATTATTCTAGAAATAGAGTAAGTTGGAAGTGGAACCAAGTGGAACCAGGCATCAGATATATTTAAAATGTTTCCAAGTTTTGAATGAGTTAACATCTTTTTATTTGGAAAGAGGTACTTTGAGGATGTGGGATGCGATTCCAATATGGCATTGTGTTCACAACATGCACTGTTACTTCTTTAGGGGGTGATTATGGCCATAGCTCTATGTTCAGCATGTACAGGAAAAGTAGTAGTATTATTTTCTTGTGGTTTGGAGGAAATAGTAGTAATTACATTTACCAACAGCCAGCTATCTTGTGGCTACAAAATATGGACAGAATGGTTACATCATTTCCTTTGTGGCCCTGCAATTCCTTTTCACTAAACTGTAGATGAAACTGTGAGAGGGTGGTATCTGTACTAATATGTATTTCGAATGCTTGGCTCTACATTAAATAGAACTGTTTAAACTTGGAGGTGTGCGTAGGGGGGAACTGACAAAATTTGATAGGTTTCTCATTACAGCATCTCCTTTGATTGGGATTTACAAGGTGATTGTACTTAGGTAGTGCCTAGAATGGATTTAAAACCTTCTGACAGTTGAAAGAGAAACTGCATTGCCATGGGTGATTTCTTACATGAATAATCATGTAGTAAGGTTGAAATGAACAAACATAATATGAAATGAGCCCTATAATTGCAAAATATTCCAGATGTTTGCTAGGTGACCAAACATCCCACTGTTGGCATAAAATAAGGTAGAAATAATGTTTCAGATTCACCTACCTGCCATTTGTGCTGCTGCATCAATAATACAATAAAATATTTTCCTTTTTTTAGCATGTAGGAGAGCCATTGATTTTTAGCAGTACAAAGAAAATTAACGCTTGGTAGTAATGATATTATTAATTTCAATAACCACTATTGTTACCTTGATATTTTTTTTTAATCAAAAGAACGCTTTTTCTCACTGCATTGTTACTACATTTGTCAGTTAAGGGACACCATGACCAAGCACCAGATATTCTTACAAGTCGTGTAACAGATTTCTCTAAATCATCCTGAAGTCATATAGTGCATCTAGGTACCTAAACAGACGCTTACACATAAGTCCCAAAGAAAATAACCATACTTCACTGGTACATCTTACAATGCTAAGGAGCAGTATATTCATAGAAAAATGAGATTTTCATATTTTTCTTTGAAGGATTTTTGAAAGTTGAAAGTGTCTTGCACCACTGTATGTAGCATCCGATCTCATAAACAGTGAGTCAGACTGACAAATCAGACCAAACCTATTTTCTGTTGGTTTCAGGAGAATGCAGAGATTTTTTTGCTACTTCATGTTGTGTAATTTTTATTTTCTTGCAAATAGGAGATACTTTTCCTATTTTTTAAAGTGTAAAGCAGGAAGACATAAACCTGTATGAACTGAAAGAAGAATTCCTACATGTCACATGTCACAATTAACAGTCAGACACTGCTGGTACTATCTATGAGATAAAACTACAAAAAGATAACACCAGGTTTTCTTTTCATTAACCAGTAGTTTTTCATTCTTTAATCTACAGGATGACTGTATTTGAAATAAAATGAAATGAGATGAAAAAGTTATTACTGAAAGACAGACTGTTTCTTATTCCTTTACAACTATTTCATTACAATCAGTGTAAAATGTCACTCAAACATCAATTTGATTCACAAAATCTCAAATGGTAACAGGTAATATTGTAATAGAGTACTTGTATCCTGGAAACTAAGTTAGATGGGAAGAAAAAAATAAAAAGAGATCTACTGTTGGCCATTGTCTTTTACATGATACTGTGGATTCATCAGTTCCTTATGCTGAGCTAAGGTGAATACTAAAGGGATAGAGGACTCTATCACATCAGAAGGATCATGAGCATTTGAGCAGTACAAAACAATGGACGAGAAGTCCTTTAAATTGTGTTCTTACTTTTTTCTCAGACTTTCCTTGTCTTTGATGATAATTCTCCCAAAAGCCAGGAGGCAGTAATTGTATGTGTTTCTGTCACAGTTTTTAGAATGAACATAAGGAGTCAGGGAAGTTTTTTTTTTCAGTTTCTTTTTGGGAAACCTAACAGTGGAACACATGAAACAGGAAATTATTTTTTTCAACAGTGTTGCTGATGTGGGAAAAAACTCTAGTCTTTGGACAGATTCATTGCTTGAGGGTTATATTCAAAAGAAAAATGGAACTGAGTATACCAATATAGGATTAATTACTGTAGAAAATAAGAGAAATAAGAGTAATGACAGCTGGATTGTTTTTGAGAAAATAATGTATCTGAGAGGGAAATCAGCACCATACTTAAAAAGATGGAAAAGAAGCTTGACTGTATCTTACACAATTCTTATAAAAGGGAATAGAAGCTACACTGGTGATCCACAAAGATACTGTAGTTTTTTCTTAGTTCATTCTGTCAAGAAACAGCAGATGGAATTTGAGTTCAACAGGAGAGGTGCCTGAGGACTGGAGAAGGACTAATAGCATTCCAGTCTTTAAAAAGGGCAAGAAGCAGGACCTAGGGAACTACAGTCCCATTAGTTTCACCTCTATCCCTGGTCAGATATTGGAAAAAATCATTCTGCATGTCATCACAAAACATGTGAAAGTAAAGAATGGAAGGAAAATATTGGGAGGAGTCAGCATGGATTCACCCAAGGGAAATCATGCTTGACGAGCCAGATTGCCTTATATGACACCATTACATCATTACTGGCTGGCTAGATGAGGGGAGAGCAGTGGATGTTATTTACCTTGCCATCAGCAAGGGTTTTGATACTGTCTCATAATATCCTAATTTGGAAACTCAAGAATTAATTCTGTGGAGCACCGAGTAGCTGCTATTGAATGTGTATGTTTTTCTTTACTCAAATGGTCCATTCTTAGATACAACCTTTAATTTGCCATCTCAAGAAGTGCTGATGCACATGAACTGTGCTGTTGATTTCAATTTCAAATAAGTGTGTTTTCCTTTCATTTAGGTCAAAATAAAGAAAGCCTATATAAATAAATTATGAAGAAAGGAGGCCAAACTTTCATTGTTTGCTTAAGGGCTTAACTGGAGAGATTCTAAACATAAGTTAAAACAAGCAACTACATTTTTCAATTCTGTTATTTGGAAAAACATTCTGAATGTCTCACTTGAATGTCTACCAAAAATAGAGTTAACCTCCTGAAAGAGAAATAGAACTAATGATTTGGTACAGTGCCAAATAATGAGACCAGTGAACAGATATTCTTCCACCGGCATCCAAAATTGGAAATATCCGGATGTCTAAATGTTAGCTAAGTAGGCTTACCCCACCTAAGAGAAAGCTGCCTTGACCTTTTGACACCACCTGTTCAGGAATGAGAATTTCTTAAGCATACTGTTCTACAAAGATAAAAGGTTCACAAAATTTGACCGGGAAAGAATGGCTAAAGGAATTAGTTTTGTTTAGTCTACAAGAGAGCAGACTGAGGGAGGACGTGATTACAACCTCCCAGTAAGTAAAAAAATGTTATAAAGATGATACTGATTTGTTTCCTGTGTCCAGTTAGGAAAAAGACAAGAATAAAGATATTAATACAAAGCAAAGATATTTAGATCATGTGTTAGGAGAAAAAAAATCTAAGAATAAAAAGAGTGAATATGGTGCAGACTACGTAAGAAAATCGTCATTTTGTTAACTGGAAATTTTCAAGAATAATTACACCAACACCTGTCATTAATAGCCAAGGTTGGGTTCCTGGTGCACGGTGAATAGGTAGATGTATTATGTGATGACTTAGTCTTTTCCCATTGTTCATTCCCTATAGCTAATGTTTTTGGCAAAGCACTCTATTTCATATTTGTTGGTATGTTGGATATGAATATTATTGGTTAATTTGGAGGTTTTTGTTTGTAGAGGATTCTTCAATAATAAAATAAATAATTCTTAAGATTTCTGAATGTGTGGTTAAGGTAACAGAAGTAGAAGCATAGCAGAATGGC
The DNA here is from genome assembly GCA_023637945.1 of Phaethornis superciliosus. Lineage (NCBI taxonomy): Eukaryota > Metazoa > Chordata > Aves > Apodiformes > Trochilidae > Phaethornis > Phaethornis superciliosus. The sequence goes on along the minus strand of JAJQWJ010000002.1, from coordinate 98,304,479 downwards.
AGGTAAGAAAATTATAAAGATTACTTTCGATGGAAAATTCTATGAACAACAGCAATGAGTTTGCTATTATGAATTAATTTTTCTCCATTACTTGAGAATTTTGGTGTCAAATATTGTTTTCTGGTTGAGGTTAATAACGAGGCACTGGAAACTGAGATGAATAAACATCTGATACAGATATACATGAAGCTGAAGCATGGCATACCCACTCAACAGAAATAACATCAACATTAGAGCATATTTTCTGAATATTGGTGAGAACAACTAAGATGGCATTTCATAGTGTGATCCATCACATGCTCAAAAGCAACTGAATGACAGTGAAGGAATGCACTAGAGCATAAGTTGTGTATAGGCCTTAGAGACATATTTCAGATTAAAAATGGAAGTGCGTGAAGGTTTTAATTCTCATGCTGTGTTGGTGTTAGTTTTCTGTTGGTGGTTGAAAGCATGACATACTTGCAGCCTAGTATAAAAAGCTTAAAGATAAGTTAGACTTGTAAAGTCTTACTGAGTTATTTATTTAGATGCATAAAACAGAAGTGCCAAAAATCAGGGCTTTATAATATTTGTCTCTTTTTCCTCTTGATTTAAGAACTGATATTTTTGGGTTTTTGTTTTGTTGCATACATCTTTTGGTTTGTTGGGGTTTTTTTAGGTGCTGCACAATGGACTTGTGATGGAAATGAATCATCCAACAGCTGGGAGGATAGCTGTTCCAGGTTAGATGTTTAATTCTTTTTTCTAAATGGAGCTTGAAATTAAATGCTACATAACATCCTGAGTAGTTCTGGAACTCAACTTAGGACATGACACATCATCACATTTCACTCAAATGAACAAAAGTTTAACCAGAAAGAAATTTGTGCTCATATTCATTCTGGTAGCAGAAAAATGGGTTAAAATGTGTGTCAGAATAGCTTCTGGTTTTCATCGGTCAGTTGTCATAAAACATGAACATGGATTTGATAATATTTGCAAACTTCCACTGCTAGAAATATTACTGCCAAGTCTTCTGCATGAATATGTGAATCTGTTTTTGATTTAGGTCTATTTTGCAAGATACACAGCTTCTTTTGGGACTTAACTTTTGAAGGAAAAAAGAAAAAAAAATAAAAAAGAAAAAGAAGAAATGGGAGGGAAGTTTGTAATGAAGGTTTCATCACACTATTTTGTATAACTAAATTAGACATGAAGCTCTGCAATGATGAAGTCTGAAATCACTACTTTGGATTTCCAAAGAATACAGAAGTAATAAACTAGTCCCTCCTCTTTTAAGCTGTATGTTGATGAGGACTTGGAGTTGGTTCAGCTTTACTTCCACTAGAGTTAGGGGTGGAGTGGTTCAGCTTTACTTCCACTATGGAGTGGGGTTAAGAACTAGAGCCATTATGAAAATTGTCATTCAGATCCTTGCATTTGGCTCTGTTTTGGTAACTGAGTCTTATCTGGTAATCTACTAGCTATTGGGTCAACTTTTTCTGCTTCTCTATGCTTTTCTCTCTTCCAAGCCACATTGAGAACTGTTTCCTCCCTCATTCAAAGCACCCTGTCATTTTTATTTATGTAACATCTTCTCCTTACGTTGTGTTTATCTGTGCCAACTTCCACTCTCTGACACAGCATCCAGTTGTCATCAATTTCAGTTGACTTGAGTACATGTAGTGGTAAGAAGAATTTGACTCATAAAATTTATCTTAATTTGCACATCCTGGAATCACACTGGGATTCAGAAAGAATTATTTGAAAGAAATCAATCCCATATTAGATCATGTTTTCTGCATTAATAGAGAGGGTGTTTTCTGTATGTGTATGCTTTGTATTTGCTCTTTATCACAGAATACATTCAACATTTGATCCCACTAGGCTTGGATGTTTGGTTGATTGTATTCAAAAATGCTTTTCTAATTTAGATGCACATATCTGGAAATAGTAATCCCTTTGTTTTGGTTTCTAACAGAAAAGTAACCCTGGTTTATTTATCCAAAATGAAAAAGCAATAAGGGTTTTGGTTTAATTCTTTTTAAAGAAGCAAGGCAGAAAAGCCTTGCAGATGGTAGAGAAAGTGCATACGGTTTTCATGTTGCATACAATGTATAATCTATCTTAGAGAGAGCAAATACTCCTTAAGGGGATAGGTTAAACTGCAAGAAGAGGAAGGAGATGAAAGGAATGTTCTAATGTCTGTCAGCAGTGATAGAATGTATTGGCAAGAAAGTGAGTTTTTACATAGGTAACCCATAGTACTTCCCAAATCCTTAGTTATTTTTTATTTTATTAAACCAGTGACACTGCACTAAACTAAAATAAATCATATTATCTCTAGTGGTTTGCCATTTAGATAGGTTTCTATGAAGAGTTTCTTGTATTTAAGCAGATGGCTGAAATGATTATTGGATATTTGAGCAGAAAACAAAGAATTACTTCCTTTCCTGGCATGGGAGGATAAGGAGGAGAGACACAGTGGAGGGAAGGACATTAATTTGGTGTGAGCAGAATGGACCTATTGATATCACTAGAAAGACAGTGTATTACTCTGTCCCAGATCAAACTGCACAAGTTAGCTCAGCCACTGTTGATGGTAGTTAATGGAAAGACCCTGAATTGTCCCAGTGAATGATATCTCTGAAGAGTACAGGGAACAGTGTGTGGAGGAGACTTCTGGTAGATAAAACTGTTTTTCAATGGCTGTTTAAAATAGTAACAACTTTCTTTTTCAATGTGGCTATAGAGAACACTTCACTAACTTCTCAGTCTCTGACTTAAGGTTACTTAGTCAAGACATCGGTGTGCATGTTGAAACTGAATAGACTAAAAATATCTCACCTTAAGGAGACTGGGGAGACTTTGATCCCAAAATAAAAATGGGGAACTGTTACTTCTTAACCATACAAGCCAGACCCCCATTGAGAGTGAGTCCAAATCTGTATATTTATCCTTACTTGTAGATCTTGTATCTTGAAATCTGGGGGGGATTTGTACACTGGCTTTAATGTAAGCTACATTTTTAACATTGGAATTGGTGATCTCTTTTGCTTAAATATCTTTTGATATGGTTATTGAATTTGGTTCTTTCCACACCTCATCAATGCTTTCCTCCTTGTCTTTTTTTGTTTAAATTCTCATTCTGAAATATAATGCATGCTGATGAGCACTTTGTAAATTACTGGTGGAACAGGTGTGGGAGAAGTCACATTTTAAAAAGCATGTATACTAATTTTTCTTTTCAAAATGTGTGTTGATGGTAGGAGAGATACAGACCTTGTGTTTTGATATCTCTTGCTTAAACTACTCATTGAAAAATGTCTTTTTCACATATACAATGCTGTTACGATTTGCAAGAGATCTCAGATTCAAGAATGGATGTGAAAAAGGAAGTTCATAATTTCTGACAAAGAGTGACTGTATAAAATATTTTAAGAGCATTTTAAAGAAAAATTTCTGTGGTAGTTGAGTGATTTCATTAAGATAGTGTTTCACATATACTGTTCAATATAATCATGTTCTGAAGTTGTTCTAGAGCTGACTTGTCATATACATTCTATGATTCATGATAAAAATGCATATGCAGGGCATATCATATATATAGAATGTACAATACTGTGAGAGTTCCTTGCCTGAGTACAAAAAGCACTGTACTGCACTTAGTCTTCACAGGACTGGTTCATCTGATTTCAGAGCTATACTAGTGAATTCTTCTGGCTCTGTATCAGAAATCGGCTTAACTGTCTTTACTTTGAGCGGGGGGTCTGAAGATGATCAGGAGCTGGAGCACATCAGCAGGCGAAGCAGAGGAACTTGGGGAAAAGGCAGCCTCGGGGTGGGGGGAGGCTGGCAGCATCCTCCTGGAACTGAGCAGGACGTTAACAATGTGAAGAGCAAGGCTCTTCACAGCAGTGCATGGGGGGAGGATGAAAGACAAGAGACATTCAGAATGGATATCAGAAAAGTCTTTTCCATCATGTCAGCAGTGGTGCAATTTGCCCAGAGAGATGTAGACCTTTGTTCTAGGACACTTTAAAGGAAAACATAGATAAAGTCATGAGCAACCTGGCCTGACCTGAGACCTGGCTCTGATTTGAGCAAGAGCTTGGAGTGGTGAACTGCAGAGGTCTTTTCCAGCTTGGATTATTTTCTTGTTCTGTGATTGACCTCAGTATATTCTCATTCAGCTCTGTTGTGCTTCGTGCTTTCCATAGAGATCTGGAGGAGACATGACATAAGAAAATGGGAAATGAAGAGCACAGTGGAAGGCAAAATGATAGGGCAAAGATGTTCTACGGAGTGCCAGATTACAGATGATGCTGTGTGGCACAGAGACTATACAGTAAAGTGCAGGGACAAAATTTTGAGAAGCTACAGCATTTGGGTTACTCTTGAACTACTTTGCCAAAAGTAATGGATTTTTTTCTGAATGTCAGTAGCATGTGGGTTTCTGGAAGCCACTGAGTAATTTATTCTGAATTTCAGTATAGAACATAATAGATACCAACCCATGCTGATTATGTAGAAAACCCTAATGGATACAATGCAGTCTTGCCAAAGCCTTTTCCATTATCATCTGTTTTATATGGTTTAGAAAATTCAAATAATAATAATAATATTCCCAAATTCTGCATTATCTAGTGTCTGGTGTTGGATTTTTAAAATTGCCAGTTGTTTTTTATGCTCAAAAGAGTGTTTGTTTGGGTTTTTATTAAAAGAAAAACAGTATGCATCAAGCTATTCCCAGTAAACTAACCTTTGTAGAATTTATTAACTAACAGGAACCTTTGTTCAATAAACCTAGTTTCTGGCCCTTCTAAGCTCCAGTGAACTGAGGATTTGGATATAAGCCTACACTTCAGAATCATCTCTCATCAAACAGGAAACAATATAACTGTTGAAATCACGTAAAACACCCCTTCCAGACAAAACAACTATTCTTAGTTTTGATAATGTTTATAATGTACATTCTCTCCATCCCCATTTCCTGAGCTGATAAAAACTATTTCTATCCTTTGGCCCATGATCTGCATCAAAGATGTCTTTATAGCTCAGAAACACTAATTTCATACCTGGCTTTGTGATTTCCTTCTGTGCTCTTGAAAGAATGTGTTTGGGGGTCTGCTCCAAGCTCAGTTAGGAAAGGCCATACAGGATTCCTCCTTGGCATAGATTTCTTGGACTGAATTCAGGCAATCTATGTTAATTAATCAACCCCACTCAAGAGAAATGTCCCTTTTTCCGGTCTTCTCCTGTCACTGTGCATTATAAATATACTACTGAAACAGGAAAGACAGTTTTTTCAGAAATAGGCTTTTCCTGTTGTATGATTCACTAAATGGTGTCGTGGCTCCATGGAGACTAATTGCCATCAATCTCTTAGAAGAATGGTTTTAAAGAGGTGAGAAATCTAATAGGACTTCCTTAGCATACAGCAGATTTCTTCTTTAACCTAGGACAAATCACTCTCTGTGTCTCACCTAACTAATCATTCACAGTTTTTCAGACCTTAAGTAATTGTTGAAAAATACTTTGATTTCTAAAGGAAAGAAGGTCTTGGAAAACCTCTTTGTATTATGTTAAACATGTACTCCTATTTATCATGTATGAATATATTTATACTTGTTTTCTCCATGTATGGAGGAGACCAGTTATAGTTGTAGAAACAGCAGTGAGGTATCTATGTGTTTGATCAGTACATTTCAATACAAGAAGCAGATATGGCTGTTAGTGATACTTGTTATCCTTTTTTTTGATCATTTAATATAAGTGTAGCTGGAGAAGCTTCAGTTAAGACAAGCTATATAGCAGAGAAAAGTGACTTCTACATGAAGGAAATTTGCAGGAAATTAAGGAAGACTGTACTCCAATCCATTGTTTCCTGCAGCTAGGAGATCTCACAATATAGGAACAACAACAACAACATCATAAAAAGTCCCAACAGTTTTTTTTCACAAGAACCTCTGCTTGAACTCCTGTCTGCTTCTCATCAGGCAGTTTCTTCATATGCTTGTGTGCGTGCGTGCATGTGCATAACTGATGTTGATTGAAAAATTTTAATTTCACTTCACTATTTATGGTACATTGGAGACAAACAGCTTCACCGGCATTACCGTTACCTCATTCGCCTTTTTTAGTCATCAGGGCTGACTGTTTATGTCTTTTACATTCACGGAGCTGATTTCAATTTTGAGGAATTCAGGGCCATTACAGGAAATCAGCAGAAATGATGTATGACAGCTCACTTAGCTATCCTCAAAATACTTTAAAAATATTAATAAATATATAAACAATACATTTGCACTGATTGCAAAAGCAGAAAAGAGATGGTGGGAATGGCAAGGAATATATTACAAGATTCAGGTTTATGTAGAAGAGGCTAGTATATGTTTTTAATGAAAGATACCTTAAGTTGGAATCTTTTAGGTTTCCTTTTAAAGTAAAACATAAACAAAGAACTTTTTTGTCTTTTTGCTCCTCCACTCATATGTTTCCAGAGTATATCTCTTCTGTAGATTTAAAATTTTGCTGTACTCCTGGAACACCCTTAGTGATGCAGTTGATAATTTTAAAGTTAGCAGTTTAAGAAAGAAAAGCCATCTGTCTCTTACCTGGTTCTGGGACTTGAGTAATTGGGGAAAATTAAGAAATAGTGGAAGTTTTTTCTATCAGGCTCAGAGTACCTGAGTAATATTATCAACCAGCCCTGCGTGTAACTCTGGCAGTGGCTCTTCAGAACTGTTTTTCAGAGTGTCAGAGCTGGACTCTGTTTTTAACAGACCATAGGGTTTTTAGTTAAGTTGTGTCCATCAAAGTTGTTTTTCTTGCATCAAGTGTTTCTTACTAGAACCTGACACTGCCACGATGGGAGGGGAAATAAAAGTATTTCAGTGGACAAGCAGAGATGTTTTCCTACTCTGTACATAATTTAATTAAGTGAAGTTAAGTGGTGGTTGAAGTTTTGCTGAATATTGATCCATAATTCTACTTTCTGGAGAATAAATTCTTTACATTATCCTCCACGAGTCCTAAGATATACTGGGATTTCCTTTACACAGGACTTAATAGTTTCTTATGGAGAAAAAATTTGGAAGTATTAACTGAGTAGCCAAATAAGCTCATTGATTTCGCACCAATGGTGACAGTCCCAGAACTCGTCTGTGTTTAAAACTATGGTTTTCTTTGGTTTAAATGTGTTTCCTACTTTTTTCTACATAAGTGACAGTAACGTAGGAAGTACTTTCCTAACCCTCATTCTGTAGCAAGCACAGCCAGGTGCTCCCAAAGTTCAGGGTGTGTGATTGTAAAGATATATCTGCATGCCTCGGGTGCATTGTAAAACAGCCAAATTACTTCAACACCCATAAATTGTCAGTATATCTTTATGATCTTTAATAATTATTGGATAAGAAAAGGAATCTGCTGTCAGCTAAAAAAAAATGGTCTCATTAAATGTAAAAGTATGTTTTAATCATTTAGACAATTTTACTTAATCCCTAGGATACTGAGTATACTAATCTTTATTGATGTTCCTGCCCTGATGTCTTGACCTGAGCCCTGCCTCCCTGTGAATGGAAAGAATGATGGGACTCAAACCATTTTCTCTGACTCTAGACTGCACATTTTTATGCAATGTCCATTAGATCATGTAGTTTACCTTCTTATAGCATTGGTCATAGAATTTCATCAATTTACTACTTCCATGTGTGCTTGACTACAATTTGTCTTATTCATAAGTCCTCAAGAGGTGAAAAATATGTGAAATATCTGTCTTTAAATGCCAGATCAGGTTCATTGTTAAAAAACCCATTCCATTATTCTAACCGAATATTACCTAGTTTATGTTAGCTAGTATAATTTTTTTCAAAATTTATAATAATGAGTAATAATTATGAAAGAAGGGATTGAGTAAAAATGGGAGGCAGAATAGGGTTTATACAGGTAAATTTACTGTTCAGTTTGTTAAGAGACTACCAGGAGTATATGGCATGTACCTGTTTTGGATTAGTAAAGTTACGTATGCTAAACTTTCTTATCTCTGACTCCTGATGCAGGACATATGTAACTTCTCTTAGTCACTGTGAGCTTGCAATTATTTTTGCTCCACTTTCACATACTTCCTACAGCTTTCTAGTAAAGTTCTGCCTAGAAATTAATCCTATGTTGCATCAAAATCTCTTTATAAAAGACCAGTCTTGCCTAACTTACAGATATGAAATATCTGCCCATGCAGTAAAAATTACATTTCTCTATTTAGCTGTCATACTGCATTTCAAACTAGTGTCTAATTTGCTTGCCAATTTAATCTTGAAGACTGTGTCAGCTTGACTATTTCCAGATATATACTTCCATTTATGTGCCTGCTTTTCAGGTTATTTTTCTCCAGATATGGTCTTTTTTCCTGATGTGAATAGAAAAGAGGGGAACTTTTTTGATGCTTCTTGTCACTTTGGATTCCCTTATGTGGTCAAGGAGGACACAATTTGATTGGGTAAATTTGAAATCTTCCTTGCGTGAAAGCCCTGCTTTGAACCCCAGCCTTAAATATTCCAAATAATTCCTTAATTAATTGAGCTGCCAATAGTAAAGCAGATTTTTATTTAGCTGATATTATTTACCAAATTTGATCCAAACTTGCAAATATTGTGGGTTTTAACCTTTTTTTTTTTTTTTCAAAAAAACTAGTTTGCTCATGCTGTCCCTGTGTGCAAAAAGTTGAAACCAAAACAGATGTGAGATAGTTTAATCCAAAATCTATAGAAAATGTTAGGCATTGGGTAAAATATGGAGCAGAGTCCCCTGAGAAAACATAGCATTCCTGTTTCTTTGGCTGTCTGAAACTTGACTGAACATGGCAGTAAATAAAAACAGTTTACCCATATAAAAAGAAGATAACTGTTCTACTAAAAAGGATTGATAACTTGATGAATTTTAAAAATTTATGTCAGTTCATTGCTTTAAATTAAAGTTGTTTGGAGACTGTGCTTGTGGCAGGCAATAAAAATTTTATATTAATTTGTGTGTAAGTAGGGTGTTCTTCCAGGGTTTTGAATTGGATGAAGAGATGAAATGAGGCAGAGGTATACAGATTAGAACAAGCCTTTTAGTGTTTTTTGCAAGCTTCTTTTAGATACATCACAAGAAACATAAAATCAGTCAGGCACAGTTGTGAAGAGCAGCAGTACAATTTACAGACATGTGGGTCAAACAAGATTTCAAAGCTGATCATGCACAATTACCCAATTCCAGTTGTGCAGCTTGCACATACTGAAAGCACAACTGCAGGCACAGGTCTACTCTTCCCATCCCATGAACCAAGGCATAAGTATACAGGCTTGTATAAACTCACTGCAATTTGATAGTATTCTAAGGAAATTACAAGATTAGTCCTAAAAAATTAAGCTGTGTTGCTTTAACTATGAGATTTAGATTCCTATGTGAGTAAATCTGTGATGAAAACTATAAGGTGCTGAGTTACATTTGGGAATAGTTTTCTATTTCTCAAAGAACTAGGTAGTAAAATTTTTAGCTGGAGTTGCACTAGTAATTTTTCTTTTGAGCCAGGTTGAGTTCTAGTGATGCCAGGCAGACATTTCTACCTAGCTTTACTTTCCATGCAGTATGTTTTTTCCATGTCACCTAGTCAAACCATTTTGAATTACTGAAACGGTCAGTGAGTTTGTATCCCTGGAGTTTGTATCCTTTTAAAAAAATGTTCATATGATGGGGGCATACCTCAAATATAATTTTCATATAGGGAGAATTGTTAGCTCTCCAGTCTTACTCCAGAACCTAACTGGTGTGGCCTTGCAAGCACCAGGAGGTGCAGATGGCTTCTCTCAGTTTAAGAACTGATCTTTGTTAGTTGTTAATGATTAGCCAGAACAATATTCTGATTTTCAAAAGTTCTGAAGTACTTGTCATATTTCAGTTGTGGTTAAGGTTCAGTGAAAACTTCAAAGTAATTTGTATTTACTTTCTCTCAGATGTACTCAAGCCTGTTATGGTTTTTTTGTTTGGTTGGGGTTTTTTGGTTTGCTTTTTGTTTTGGTTTTGTTTTTTTATATTTGGTTGGGGTTTTTTTGTTTGTTTGGTGTTTTTTATTTTGTTTTTGATTTTGGTTTGGTTTGGTTTTGTTTAATGAGTGAAGTTGCTATACTGTGAGGCATAACATATACTTTTTATCTTCAGATATTTTCAGAGATGAGTATTTTTTCCCCAGGTGCACCCAGCCATGAATCAAAATGCTTACTAAGTGTATTTCGAAACTATAAGCCTAAACCTAATCAGACTCTTGTAAACCTATATTCTAATTGTCACCATTTACAAAGAAATATTGTATTACATCACTATAACTTAATATACCTGCATATCACGTAAATGTATATTATATATTGTTTTAGAAAATAAAGGTGTTAAATTAAAGTGGAAATAAAAACAGGTAGCTTCAGTGCATAAAATGTATAGGCAAAGGTGATTCAGAAAATTCATGTTGATTTTTATCAGATGATCAGTATTACTGTGTAATTATAATTATCTGTGGTGTCAAAGAAAGGAAAAAATTGTTATTTATAAATAAGTTTTCAAATATTGACCACATATAAACTATTTACATAATCTGGTGATTCTTGGCAATTGTATTGTTGAAGATAAATGCCTTACAAAGTTGTGGATAATTTTTAAACTCACAATGAATGAATTAAAAAAATGTCTTATTTACAGTACAGCATGTTATCAGCAGAAGTGCTCTGCTTTTTTTTGAAGACTCGAGTTCTATTTTCAGGAGCTTTGTCATATAGTTTTTCTAAATTTACTCTATTTAACGAGAAGTAATTATTATTAATCAACTTAAATGTACTGTAAAACATGGAACCTGATACATGAAGGGCAAAATTTAAGTGTTCTAATTCATGGTACACTTTTTTAGTATACTGACTGATAATTACACAGAGATATTAAGAGGATCCATTTGTAGAGGCTCTTTAAAAAGTCAAGAAGTAAGATCAAAAACTCAATCATAATTTAGAAAATTTTTATCTTCTAGTGCTTAATGTCTCTACCTGAATAGTATTTAGTAATTCAAAAATTACGTTTCTATTTGAGTAGTGTAATCATTAGCACCTCCTATCTTGTAAGAAGAAATTAATCCTGCTAAAAATGACCAGGGAATTTGAACTACTGCTTAGGGGAGGAAGGACTGCAGATTGATTTGCTCATCATACTGGGATAATAGCTGATTTCCAGTTCATTGCTGCTTCTAGCTGTTTAACTAGCAGTACCTGTGAGCCACGGACACCAATCCAGGCAGGAATGGGATTACACTTAGCTCAGAAATTATTTCTGGGTGCAGATGTAATCGGTGTAAAACTCAAATAGCCTTTAAAACACTTACAACTTTTGATTATACATTACCTTCTTCAACAGGTCTCACATTTCCAGTTTTCCCTAAATGTTGCAATTATGAAATGTAATGACTGAGGCATGCTGGCAGAGAAAACAATTTTGTCCTGAACTTTAAGATATAATGGGTATAAAGTTTCCTTACTGGTGGTGTTATCCCAGAGGTAGCATTCAGCCTATAATAAAAAAGAAGGTGATTGAATGGATTCACATCTATGTAGCTGTAAGACAGCTATGTAATAGGAAAAAACGCAAATTATTTTTTAAAAGTATTCATTCACCAGTGTACTTAACACTCTTCTGTGACCACTAACCATGCAGGATATGACATAAATTGTATTTCCTAATGCTATTGTATCTATTTGACTGAAATGAGAAAATATATCCAACTAGTTCCTCTATATTCCCATTTCATAGGCCTAAGGGATGAATTTAAGCCATATATGTTGTATTTTGTGGTTACACTATCTATATGATACTAAAATTTATTTTGTCTCTGTGAACAAGGAGGTAAGTTTAAATTTTTGATGTTTTGAGGGTTTTTTCATATTTTTTTTTCTAATCTTGTGTATTAGAGGCTATTACCCCCACCTTCATCCAGATTTCTTTGGTAGATTTTCAGTAATATTAATTTGTCCAGGACAGCTGCCATGTGGGCACATGCCTTCTACATATTGTATGCTAAAGGCAATCCTATGCAAAAGGACATGTTCAGAGTGTTGTACACTATCATTTTGGATTGGAAGAAATTAATTAATTTCGCTTGAAGGATTATATTCCATACAGCTATGTTGAGAGTTACTTCCTTTATTATGTAACAGTGTGCTGAGTGAAGAATTTACTGAGTGGCAGAGCAAAAAGGGTTGCACTTCTGGCTGGTGACCAGTCACCATCAGCACTGTTCCTCAGGGCTCAATTCGAGGGCCAATTTCATTCAGTATTTATATCAGTGACATGGAGGAAGGAGTTGACTGCAGGTTTGCTGATGACACTAAACTGGAAGGTGCTGCTGACTCTTTCAAGGAACAAGAGGTCTTGCTGAGGGATCTGGATAGGTTAGAACATTGGGATGAGAATGAATAAGAAAAAATGCTGGATTCTGCACCTGTGACAAAGTAACACCAGTCATAAGCCTAAATTAGAAGAGGAGTGGCTGTAGAGCATCCCTGCAAAAAAGGGCTTTTGGGGTATGAGGCTCAAAAGGAGTCAGCAGTGTGCCCTGGCAGCCAAGAGGGCAAACTGCATCCTGGGGTGCATCAAATGTGGCATGACCAGACAGTCCGAAAAGGTAATTATCCTGTTGTAAGTAGTGCTGGTGTGGCCTCACCTTCAGTACTGTGTACAGTTCTGGTCCCCATAACTCAAAAATGAGTTATCATCCCAAGGTGGGAGGCAAAGCTGAGGCAGGGGCTGACAGGCCTGTCCTCTGAGGACCAGCTGAGGGCAAACCCCGGTTTGTCTGGTTTGGAGAGAAGGAGGCTGAGGGGCGACCTCTCAGCAATTTGCAGCTTCCTGAGGAGGTGAAGTGGAGAGGGAGGTGCTGAACTCTTCCCCCTGGGACCCAGTGCCAGGACACGGTGGAATGGCTCAAAACTGAGCCTGTCAGGGGAGGACCAGACTTGACATGAGGAAACCTTTTTTTACTGAGAGGGTAGTAAAACTCCAGAACAGGTTTGCTGCACCGTGTCTGACACTGCTTCAGAGGCATTTGGACAACCCCCTTAGTGCCATGTTTGAACTTTTGGTCATCTCTGAAGTGTTCAAGCAGTTGGACAAGGTGTTCCCTGTAGGGCCCTTTCAGCCCTATTTTATTCCCTGTGTTCAACATGAATCAGCATAATGATGAGAGTGTTATTTGCCTGAAATTCCAGGGGTTCTACAGCTCCAAAACCACTTTGGAGGACATACAACACAAAATTTATATGTGGAAAAAATGTTTTATTTTTCTGACTTTCTCAGAGCTGATGCTCACAAGCATTAACACAAAGCATGTGTACAGGCAGGAGCAGGCTGTTTCATTCTTCAGTTTATCTGGAAAGAACATCCCTTGCTGTCTGGCAAAGGCAAGCCACAGAGCTGCAGAAAGTAGCAGCAGGACCACAGGGCAAGCAGTCCCTGTCTGCTGAAGAGCCAGGAGGTGAAGAAGGAGGCTCAGGAGCAACCAGAGCCAAGAGAAGAGGAATCAGAAGAGGTGTGTGGTAGCATGGGGTATTTCCAAAGGGTGACACGTAGCGATGACAAACACACTTTTTGTATTCCCAGACTTGCTCCTTGTCCAGCGATCCAGGAGAAGCTGTGGTGCCCGCCCGGCGCTTGTGCTGCACGCAGGGAGAGCTGGAAAGTGGCAGCTCCGGGTGGTGCAGCCAGGCTGGAGCCCTTGCAAGCACAGCCTGGTTTGCAGCAGGAAGAAAGCCTGGGGAAAGAGAGGCAAGGGAAGAGCAGAGCTGCTCCCGGCCCAAGTGGGGAAGAGAGCCCGAGAGAGCCGGGGCACGAGTGGGGCCCTGGGGGTGGCAGAGCAGCAGGCGGGAAGCGAGCTGAAAGGGCCCAGAGGAGCCCTGAGAAGGGGCTGTGCTCAGTGCTACAGAGGACAAGAAGCAGCCCCCGGGGAGCACCCTTGGGGTCTCTCCTGGGGGTCTAAGTCTAAGCAAGCTTCCTCCCGCCAGATGTGGGGCACGAGGGCCACCTTCGTGGAGCAGGAGCAGCAGCACCTGGACACCATTAATGGCCCAAAGGAGCCCTGGCAAGGGGCTGTGCTCAGTGCTGCAGAGGAAGGCAAAAAAACCCCGGGACCCTTGGCTAGGCCACGGTCGTGGGGGAAAAAAAGCCTTCCTCCCCCCAGCTGCAGGGCACGAGAGGCCCCGGGGGTGGTGCAGGAGCAGCAGGCAGTAAGCCAGCCCAAATGGGCCAGAGGAGGCCTGACAAGGGGTCCTGCTCAGTGCTGCAGAGGAAGGCAAAAAACCCCCGGGGCCCAGGGCCAATCTGCCCCGGGGGAAAATTCCTTCCTGACCCCAGCAGAGCTGGCGATCGGCTGCTCCCTGAGCATGTGAGCAAGACCTGGCTCCTTGGCACAAGGGCTGGTCACTCCTCCCTGGAGATGCCCAAGCCATAATCTCCCTCAGCTTGGAGCAACCTCACGGGCTTCCCACAGAGGCCGTGTGCCCCTGCCCTGATCGACTTTGGGGACAAGAATCCTGCCTGTGCCTGCTGGGACACCAGTGGGTGCTCCAAAGCACTGGGACCCCTGGCAACATCTCTGCATCCCCTTTCTTCTGACTGCTGCCTCTGCCTCCATGGGAGATGGAGACAGTGAGCTCTGCAGTGCTCCTCAAGAAGGCATTCCCTTGGTCTGGCCATGGCTATCCTGCTGAAAAGGAATTCCATCCATTAGATAAGTCTTGAAGCAGAGAAGCTCCATCATCCTTGTCCAGCCTTCGGTCTCCCTCCCTCAGCCCCCTCCAAGTAATTCCATTGGCTCCTCAAGGTCTTCTTCTTGGGTGTCTTCAAGCACCCTCAGGCCAGCTCTGGCTGTGGAACCCAGGAGGATGCTCCCTTATATACTACCCTGGGGCATTGTTACACCTGTGTTACCGTGGTGGCATTGTGACATGGGGGGATGACTGGGAACCCCCCTGCACATACCCACCCATAACTACCCCACCCATTGCACCTGCCCCCAGCATCCTTGGTAGGAAGGCTTTTGGGGTGGTGGCCCTGAGACAGTCCCTGTGAGCAGCAGGCTCCAGGGCTGTCACTGCCCTTGGTGGCCATGCACTGGGCACAGCTTCTGAACATCCCTGACTTGTCCTTTTCCACTCTGCTCCTAAGGACAAACCCAGTGCTTTACAGTCCAGAGACCACCTCTACTTTCAGTCCCCTCTCTGTTCCAGAACTAATGTCCACAAGGTGTCTAAGTGAGGAGGACACAAACCCTTTTCCTGGGGCATAAGGGAGGCTATTTGGCTAGCTGCATCCCAGAGGCAAGCCAGAGTAACCAGGGCCGTGGATTGGGATGAGTAATGCCAACAGACTGCAGTGGAGATAAACTTTGAAAAACCCTTGACAGGTGACACTGGTGTGATGGAAAGTTTGGTCATTTTCTAACCTAAAACATTTGGATTCATGCCCAAAGCATACCCAGCCAAATGACTTTTCCCAACGGTAAAAACAGCCCATTGCTTCTATAACTGTCATGTCCCCTTACCTCATGGTAACCAAGCTGTGCAGCCCCTCGGTTTAACACATCCATTGGCCATGTTTATATAAAATGCCCTTCAGCCGTGGGGCAAAACTTCCACAGCTCATTTGTGACTTTCAACTTTCAGAGACTTATTTGCCTACCTCACTTGCTGGGAAGATGTTCAGATTGTAATCTAAAACGGTGGCATACCTCTTTTGCCTTTAGGATTTTAGTATTTTGAGTAGTGAATGACTAAGGAAGCTACTATTCTTGTCCTTTTGTACATTGGTGCCAAAAGTCCTATGTATAATTAAACTGTAAATAAGGGCATTTATACCATAGACATGTTGTAGTCATGCTTGAGGTGAATCTCAGGGTTTGGTTTCCTCTGCATGAG
Source organism: Phaethornis superciliosus (assembly GCA_023637945.1). NCBI lineage: Eukaryota > Metazoa > Chordata > Aves > Apodiformes > Trochilidae > Phaethornis > Phaethornis superciliosus. The sequence continues at coordinate 98,288,520 of JAJQWJ010000002.1, read as the reverse complement.
CTTTGCAGACATAGGATTTCTTCACAATTCCTTACCAATGCATCAAGGGCCAGTTGCTACTACACTGTCTTTGCTCCCTGATGGAATTTGTCTTTCTTGAACCTGAGCAATGACATATATCCCTAGTGGTACAGAGAAGTTCTCACCAGGACTTTGCACAGTGCTCACCTTTCCTATGGAAATATCTTGCCTGACAAAGAAGGGTGGCTTTGCCTGTGTTCCATTCATGGCTCAGTCAACTTGTGATCTATTCATGCCTCTAGGAATGTTTGCCTACTCTGATGTTTCCATTCAGCAGAAACTCATGGCACTTTGCTTGACATTATGTTAGCTATTTCTATTCGGCAGTTCTTCTCACAGGGTTTATTGATATAGAGGCTTTCTGTCAGAGATTGAGCTACTAGTGAGGATGGGGGCTACAGAATGATACCATGAGACAGAGCTTTTTCTCTATCATGGATGCCATGAAATCCAGAATATGATGTAGACAAGAAAACCAACATTTCTTGAACAATGATTTTCTGCAACTTAAATTCAAAATACCAGGCCATGATCTTCACTGTTTCATACATTTGATGACAGCAAAGCTTGAAGGGTGGAGCCTGAGAGACATGTTAAGGGGGCTTTCACCCACCAGTAGTCTACTGGAGTCCATCTCCACACAGGTACAGAGCTGAGGTAAGGAACTTATAGGACTAGATAACTGTTGAACCCTTCCAATTCTCTATTCTATTCTAATGTCAAGGAATCTTCAATTACATTGTCCTGAAAAATTTTGTCCACCTGTGTATCCACCCAGCTACCTCTAAAATCACTTACTGGCATGAAAGACCCTTTTCTTTCACCAATTTTGTTCTGTCCTTCCATTCTAACATTCGTGTTTTGGATATATTCTACAGGCCATGTGAGATGGGCACCTGAGAACATGATTGCCTATGTGAAATCTCTGTTGTATTTTGGTTCTCTGATGTATGCTGGAAATGCATCCCTGAACTATGAAAGCACATGGTCTGTCTGGGCTGGCTCATAGAGACAAAATACAGTATTTTTTTTCCTACAGTTATAATGTGTCCAAGACCAGCAGAGGTTAAGAAACTGGGTTTGTTTGGCAGATGTTTCTTGTTATTTTTCCAGTGAAGTCAACAATAGGTATTCATAATCCTAGGGAGTCTTGGAGGTCATAGAAATTACAAGGCAGGCAGAATAGCTCATGCACAAGTCGGTGAAAAAGAAAAGCAATCTTTAGTTCATTTTTCTGTCCCCTCTTTTTATTCTGCTTGTCCCAGGGGCTGTCACCAATCAATAACATTGTGCATTGCCTTCACCCCTTGGTTCTGGCTTCAGTGTTCAGGTCCTGAATGACACAAATTCTGTCTTATTGTTTCCGTGGAGAAGTTCTTCTGCAGTTTGTCTTACAGTCAGCTTTCAGTGCTTTGTATAAGTATTAAAACAGTTTTCTCAGCAACTAGATTAAAACAAACAGTTGGAATGCTTGGGTTGTTAAGAGAATGGGCAGCCTCCATGGAATAAAGACAGCAGTTGTGGGGAAGCACGCAGTGTAATGCAGTCTTTTACTACCTTACTAGTAAAGAAACATTAATTAGATTCTTACTTTCTGGCCTTCTCAAATAAATCATTGCTGAGCAAGACAGAGCTGGCAGAGAGAAACATTGATGTTAACAGGAAAGAGAGATTTGGAGAAATCTTAAAAGAGCCAGTTTATGTGCATGTGTTTGGGGCTGTTAAAAGCAATTGAAGGATCTCTGAAGGTAATTCCCTCAGTAGAATACCATTGGACTTTGCCTATGTGGGGCACTGTCATTTTTTACCCTTCATGAAGTAAAGAACAGTGTGATACAACAGTCTATTGGGTGAGAGTGGGAGCAAGAATAAAGCATTATTGAGAAACAAAGTAAGAGAGAAAACAAGCAACCATGAGAAAATGAACAACCATGAGACTGTACCTTCACTAAGAAAGCTGAATTTCCATACAAGAAATCCTTACTCAAGCATAAAAGTACTAGTGTATACCAAGTAAAGCATTGTCTGGGGAAGATAAAGATAACAAAAGTATGATAAAACTCTTCTACCATGACTTCTGGTGAAAAAGAGAACCAAATGAGACATTGTTGGTCTGATAATGTCCAAAAGATTGTAGCAGCTGACAAAAATATTTGATATAATGTGACCTTAGAAGGAATGTGACTGTGTTTTTATCTGAACCCAAGAAATAGAAGGGGAAAAAGATGCCTGCCTTACAGTCACATTCTCTGGCATCCACATGTACTTTTGGAGACAATAAAAGATTGCTTAATGAGAGACAGAAAGATATATGGGACAAATGATTCCAGCATACAGGAGAAGCTGTTGAAACATTCTCCAAATGGCAAGGGCAGCTGAGCTGTCTAGGAAAAAGATCAAAACAGTTATTAGTGTAGTTATTAGTGCAGAACAAGTTCACAGGGTCGTACTGAAGGAAATTGGGAAGCAGGACAGACAGACTGACTGGGTATGCAGGTGCCATAGTGCAGGGTATGTACTGAGAGAAACAGTTCCGAAGACAGCAAGAAGACTGTCTGGCTCCTGGGAGACATGTAGAGAGCAAAGAACATAGCAAGACTTTCTGTCAGCTAAGAAAATATTAAAAATGTTAATGGAGATGGAGAACATAGAAATTATACTTAAAAGAAAGATGTCTTCTGGCTGCCTTGCATAGATCCAGAGAAATTAAATGCACAGAGGGATGCAAAGTTCATTTTCAGAACTGCTTTGTCACGTCTTGACCAGCTGACTGCAGTTGGATGGTGGAGCTATCAGCAGCCTAATCCTACCAAGCTGGCTAGTGGCAACTTGAATCTGGGGAACTGGAATCAGGTATTCATGATGTATACACAGGGACCTGAAGTCAAAGAGTAAAAGCAGCCTGTAGAGAAGAATTCTGAAAATTGAGATATTACATATGTTACATAGAGACATATGTAACATCTCAAATTTCATTTGCATGGTAGTGGAGAGGGAGTGGACTCTGTGATCTTTCTCAAGCATTTTCAGAAAATGTAAGAACATATTTCAAGTAACGAGACACACAAAAATCAAGTGGAAGCCAGAAATAAGCCCAAATGAACCTGCAGTGAGATGACTGTAATTCAGTTTTGTTAATAATGGCAGAGTAAGGACAAGCTGAGAATGCTTCTGAGAAGTGACATCATTATAGATGCTGAAACTTTCAGAGAATGACTCTGGTGCCTAAATAATTCTGAAGAAAATTTGGAGTTAACCAAGGGCTGCATTTAGGCAAATCACCGAAGAAGATCTTTGTGAAGAAGTTGCTGCTTATCACCACTAATAGACAGTAGACTCTATAATCTATTATCTGTTTCACACCACTGTTTGTAAGGTTAAGACTGTGTTTTACCATGTTGTGGTAACTGAGTCCACAAGCAGTGCAACAGCACACACCTTTCGGAAGATAATCACCTGATGTAAATACTTTTAACTTGAGCCCAATGTTTAAGGTGTTCCAATGTAAATTGTAGCTGGGAAGGATTCCCAGACATGTGGCTTGAAGCTGATGACAGAGCTATTAGAAATTAATTCTCTTTTAAGTGAGAGAATCAGTGTATGTAAGAAGCAAAATATGAGACTGAACGCAGATATGTAGAACTTATGAAAAATGGCATTGTTGTGTTAGCTGCCACCTGGGAAGATGACAGCAAGACCCTGGAAAATTCAGAGCAATTTCACTCAAAATGAAGAGTCCATTCATTTTTAGGGGTAGTGAACTTTTTCTGGGATAAACAGGGGTCTTTAGAACAGAAATCTAAAGGCACGGACTGCTTTTAAGACTCTGTAGGGTAGCTAAAGCAACATTCGGAGGGAAGTTAGGAGCAGTGCTAATGCAAACCAAGAATCCCAGAACATTTGCTTAAATACGGGAAATATAAAGGAAACACAGAGCCATGTAACTGAAATGCAGTGCTCATTTCTCCTTTCAGCACCAGTTAGCACTGTTTTCTACTATCTTGTTTGCCCAACATCCATTATAAGGAACTTGACAAAAAACTGCAGGTTTCTTCTCAAGTTTGTTTCTTCTTAAAACGTCAGCGGTATGATATGAAAATAAGTTACTTCCCAGGAAAATCACTGCCTGTGGCAGATTAACTGAACAGGACCTGTCTTCCAGAATGCAGTAGACATGATTTTATTGAACAAACCCTTCATGTCCAAGAGCAGGCTTCAGGCAATCCTTTTAAGAGCAGCTGGCTTCTCAACCAGTCATGGTAGTCTAAAGAAGCAATTGCCTCTGGAAGTTTCTCCATTTTACTCTGTCAGGGATAAGCTGTATATGTGAAAAAAGGATTTTGTTTGAAGGGGACTGAACAACAATCCTAGAAGGCTTAGAAGGTGTTACACCAAGCTAGAAATGTACTTCATGCCTGCTGATAAAGGGAGCTATGAAATGAACTAGGCAGTTTGTCAACAACCATCTAGGTCCAAGTGGGAGCAAAGAAAGAGCAGTCTGAATTGCTCAGATTTTGACTGGCAACGGGAGACTGAACAGAATAAAACCTGCTCTGATGGCCAAACTTAGTCCTGTTGCTGCTGTAAGACTTGCTGTACAACATATGAGCAAAGACTGTGATGGGAGTTAAAGCAGATTTTAAAAGCATGTTTTCCAAGAGTTCCAGACTCTTCCTGAAAACTAAACATTCCTGACAGTAGCTTTCAAACAATTTATCACAGAATAGATTACGTTAGCCTGGGTGCTCAAAGAACAACAGGACAATCAAGTTAGCAATGAAAAGCTTGTTAACAAGAACAGTATAGTTAAGTAACCCTTAATTTGTATTTTTCAGCTAATATATTCCAGCATTTCTTCCCCTTCTCTCTATCATCTTCCTTTCAAGTTTTTACCTTGACACAGCTAAACCAAGTCTGCAGTGCAAAAGGGAAACAATAAGCAATGTAATAAATTAGTGAAAAAGGTCAATGGTTTCGTACTGTTGTGCAAATGAACAAGTCTGTCTCAGTTGCTAGCAACAGCAAAAACTAGAAGCAGAGGTTAGCAGAAGAAGGAAATCTGAAGATGGTGCCCACACAAAATCAAACTAAAAATAAAAATGAATGAGCAAAACCAAGGGAAGCAAAGTAAAAAAATTAGCATAATCTTGGTGCTCAAACCCTAATTTCTTACAAATGTTATCATAGTTTGCTAGAAGGAAAAGTTAAAATAACCTGCCATATTGTCATGAGAAAAAGCAACATTAATTTACACCCCTGGTTCATTGAGTTTCATTATGACTGTTGTCATATGCAGGCTGTTCTGAAGGTGTTCTCTGGTCAGATTTGGTGACCTATAGCTGCAGCTGTAGGAGAATGCAACACTGCCGTGGAATGAATACATGTTCCCCATCCCTGCATTGTGTACCTGTGAGGTGTTTAAACAAGTCTCACGTAAAAATAGAGAAAATAAAAATTTTACCCTTAGGGGCACTTCAAAATTGTTTCTGCTTTCACCCTATATCCTTTGCAACATCAGAATAAACCTCCAAAAGCTAAAAAAGTTTCTCCCTTCTGATATCAAATCCTAGGCCCAAGAGATGAGACACAGCTTTCTTCCAGGAAGGTGTCTGACCTGGAAGGTTTGCTTTGTTGGTCCTCTGTGCTCTTTCTGAAAGAAAAAAATGTGGTATGTGCTTCATGAGGGGTAAGTAAAGTTTAATGTTCAGAACCCCACTCTGGAGAAATGAGCATTTCATTAGGCAGCTGCCTGGATCAACTTAATATGGAAAAGCAAGAAAGTTTGAGAGATTTTAGGGTCTCTGAATACAGCTTTTCTTGTTGTTTCGGAAGTGTCAGGCTACTTTTTAACTCACATGTGTTTCTTGGGCTGAGCAGTTTTCCATGGCTGAAATCCCTCTCCCAGAGAAGGGAAACCAGCCTTGCAAACCTTGCTAGAGTGTGGTATCATTACTCACAGTTATGTCAGGATCAAATAACTTTGTTGAACAAAAGCCTTGACCTTCCATGACTGCCAGCACACTGCTCTTTGTTTTTAGCCTCTGTTTCCACCCTGGATTTAACAGTTATGGATACTTTTGGATACGGAGAACTTGTATTCCCTCTGTATCTGTCAGTCCAGCTCCAGAAGCCAGTCTGCACAGCACTCTCCCACAGGTCACAGGGTCTCCCACAGGGTGATCTGCTCAGCTCTCCAGCCCCAGGGCTGTGCTGTGGAAAGGTACCAGTGTGACATGGCAATGACAGTCCCAGAGCTGCGTGTTGACAAGCAGAGCAGGATTCTCAGCAGACCTCCTGGGAGGCACTGGGTGCGTATCCTTCTACTGTGAAACTTCAGAAGACTTGTGGGACCTTTTCTCTTCATCTGTGCTTTATATAGCCTGTCTGCCTACTCATATCCAGTTAGACATTGCGTTTGGATATGAATCTTTAAAGGTATATTTTATGTATGGTTAGACATGAAGAACTTGGCGTGTGATATGTATGTGCAGACAAAATTATATTAGACATTCGTATCCTACTAGGGTACACAGAAGGTTCTGTTTGGGTATTCTAACTTAGAGAAAAGCAACTTCAGAAATAATCTGAAAACTTTAATAAAAAACTTTTTAACCAGTCAAACAGTCTTGAAGGGAGCGTTGGAAAACTATAATATGGGAATTATTAAAGAAGGATGGTCAAAGCATTAACAATAGAGTTTAGAAAAGAAAAATAGAATGACAATTGGTAATAATTTGCAGTGATGTGAGATAAATTATTTCTTAGGTCTTTTATAAAACCTTATAATCTTAAATTATTTCTTTGAAAGGTTTTCCCCCTTATTTAATGTAATGAATTTCATAGCAATGAGGAGTAAAGTATTTAGGGTCTTTTAGCAGGGAATATTTAGAAGAGGTGATGAATGATTATTGGCTTCAGTTGCTAATTGACACAATAATCCATGCCAAGGGATTCCTCTCTACTTTTGAAACAGTATTATAAAAAGGAAAGAGAATTGATTTGTTTGATAACACACTCATATTAAGAGAATAACTGAAGCAGGATTGAGGCCTCTCATTTTTTCATAAGACATTGTATTCTTCTTAACTTAATGTTTTTGTTTTATGCAACTTGTGATAGGAAAAAAATATGTAATTTTAATATACAACCTACGATGCTAATTTTAAGGTGCAGCTGCAGTCTGCCAAAAAAGAAAAAAACTGTAGTAAAAGCCATACAATTATATTTAAAAAGGGAGGAAATGCACAAACAGAACAGGTTTGCCTAGCTACCTTTTCTATAGAATAACTAATTTTCACTCTGAAGAGGTCAGGAATATTTATGGAATAAAACAGGGCCTCAGGGCATGTAACATGATTGTGAGCTAGTCAGCCACTCATTTGTGCCAAGTAAATTTTGGAAATGATTCTCCTTTGCTGACAGTACCCTCATTACCGATTGTGTAGCGTAATTTATCAGGCATTTCTTAAAATAAACCATTCATTTATGCTAATAGGACTTGGCAGGGAGGAAAAGTTGGCAGGACTTGAAGTTCCTAGTGTTTTTCATTTTTAAAACAAAAACTGCAAAGTCCTCTGTATTTTTGAGCAACTGTTATCACAGCCATGCATACAGTTTATGAAAGTGACAAGTAATTGCATAATAAATTTTCAAAATGGGAGAAAATTATTCCTATGTTAAGTTTACAAAAGCAAATAGTTTGGTGGTATTGTAGAAGCACAGTCATTAGTTTCATACTTGGATATACTTTATTGGCCAAGCTTCTGGTATTAATGAATCACTTAGCATCTTTTCCATGACTCATCTCTTCTCAGTGCAGTACCTCATCTTGAAATATCTCTTTGTTCCTTACCCCTCATGTATTTTCTGTTTGTTAGCTCCTTCCAAGGAGATGTTTTCTTCCTGATTCCCACCGTGGCTTTGATCCTGAAAACACCCATGCCCATCAGTAATTGCTGAAGTGAGTGGTCCTGTTGAACCTAAGGGACTGGTCAATATGTACAGTTACTCACATATGTAGGACTCAGCTGCTGTCATTGTACAGAGTTTACCTCATATCCTTTGAAGATGAACCTTGGAGATCATTATATTTTGATCAATACATTTCACATTCAGCTAACTTCAAAAAAGAATTTTTGAATACATCAAATCCTGAAAAAGCCATCCTTCCTAGCCCACAAAAAAAGCCTCTAGAGCTCAAAATAAAAAGAAAGTCTGTACTGAAACTCACAAATAAGGACAGTAACATTGATAAAATGACAGCTGTAGCAAATTGTGACTCACCAAAAAACAATGCTTTAATCCAATGCCTGCTGAACCATAAGGGGAAGTCTTCTGTTAACTTCACTGGTGGTTAGATCTGGTCCTGGTTTAATAAGACAATGACAGATATATTTCCAATTGTACATAAATTTCTTAGTAAGTTTTTTTAAATGTTTTCAGTTTCCCAGGAAATAGCAAAATCTGTTGCATCTCTGTGTAAACTAAACAGTGATGGTTTTTTTGTCGTTGCTTTTTAATGAAAGTAAATACAGCAATGAGTAAATGCAATTAGTAGAGAATATACTGTGCTTCTTTCTACAATAACTAGATGAACCTGACACGTTGACCCCTATTTTTTATCATGCCTCAGCCTCTAACTGCAAATGCCAGAAAATTAAGCTGTGTTTGTGAAGACAAACAACTTAAAACAACCAGTGGCACCTTGAATTAGAGACTTAGCCCTAGGTATTCTGTAATAATCAGACTCTGCAGTGAAGCTGTGTGATGATACAATTTAAATTATGGTTTGAATTTTTCTTCTTTCTCATGGTGATGTACTTTGTAGTTTCCAGAACCAAAGAGACCAGCATCTAGTACAGTGCTATGAAGAACAAATATTCATTATCATTTTGGAATTCTTCAGCTTTTTAGCTTGAAACTCCAATTTAAAGTGTGAAGCTCAATCCATGAACATTTATTGAACCTGGCCTTTTCTGCTACATGCCTATTACTCACCATCACAATTAGTATGTCCCTGCAATGGGTCTTAATGTTTCTGTTAGTGCTTTCCACTTCTGTCTGCATTCTTTTCATATTGTTTCCTGCCATTAATGCAATAAAAATGTCAGCCACAAATACCAGATTCCTAATGGAAAAGCAAAACAAACTAAAACCACAGACAGCACCACAGCTGAGAGATATTATTTTTTCTTGATCCTCCAAATTGTTATGAGGCAAATATTTAATTGAGGTTGCATATACAATGTGCATTATTAACTAAGTCACATACATTATTCATGCACAGAGACCAGAATTACTGAAGCTGACTGTAACTGTTACAGAGTAGTTTCTTGCGTACATTTGAGTTCCCTGATCAGAGAAAGATGGTTTAGAATTCTCATTCTTGTTTGAATGAGACAGCCATAATTTGTACTTTTAGCTTCTAGTGCTCTTGGAATAATGCTTTAATTTTTAGTTGAAAATACTGTGGGGAAAATATTAGTTCTTTGATGTCGTCAGATATACGAATATTTAATGAATTTACACTTAAATTTACTATGAGTTTCCAAGAGATGTAAAGCCCAGAAGAGAGGACCTAAAATGGATTATCTATTGTTAGTGCAAGATGGATATTTCTTGTAATGTGTCAGATAGTTTGTACAATGCAATAAATAGCATCTGTGTTGGTGGGTTGCTTTTTTTCCTCGGTACTTAGACCTTTGAGAGCTTTTGGTTGATTTTAAATAGTTATATGAAACATTTCTTCTTAGACATTATACTTTATTGACATGAAATTGCTGAGGAGTTAACCTAGAAGACTGAATTCTATACAGGACAAGTAAATTGTGGTAGAGAAATTCTGAATATATTTATGATAATGCATATCTCTGGATATCAGATCCCTCTATGTGCTGTTCCATAAACATAAATAAAATAGAATAAAAAAGTAGACCCTTCCCCACAGAGTTAATATCTTAAGTGTAATAGAGGAAGAAACAAATTTATAAAGGGCACAAAGAAGCATTGAGAACGTACTAGTTAGCATAGAGCAATTGGTTGCAGATCTTTGGTTAAATTCATTATGAATATTCTATCTACTTTTTGAAGAGTTGGTGTCTGAGAAACTCCTCAGTTGCTTTTGTTAGTGAAGTTAAAAGGTGCAGGAGAGAAAGGCTTGAAGTCTGTTACCTGTTACCCAGGTAATTTGCCAATATATTCTGTAATTCTTCCCCATTAAGTTACTGTTTGGGAATCATAGAATCATTATTTACATAGATTGTAAAGGAGCTCTAAGATCATAAAGTACAACTGTCAACCCAAAACCACCATGCCAACTAAACCATGTTCTGAAGTGCCACATCTGCCCACTTTCAACACCTCTAGGGATGGAGAGTCCACCACTTCCCTCGGCAGCCTGGTTGACAAGTCTTTCATTAAATAATTTTTTCCTAATGTTCAGTCTAAAGGGAACTGTGTGAGATGCAGAGGGTGGGTTCTGTCTGATAGGAGTTTACCTGAGACCCTTTTATGTTGAAAACCTGTCCATTCCAATCTGTTCATTCCACTTTTTTCTTCAGCAAATTTATTTTGGCATCTTTTGCTGCATTTTTGAGGCCTTCTAGTATTTTGCAGCTCAATAGTATAAGCTCAGCTCTTCAAATTAAGGGTTATTTTCTTCTAATTGTGCAGTTCTTGGTCCAGCAGAGCCTCTGTCTAGATTAAAAACAATAGCAATAATTCAAAATAAGTATGTATTCTGGAAATGCTTTCAAATGTGCCATTTTTTTTAATGAGAAAGTGATGGAAAATGTCAAAATGTTCAGAATACAATAGATCTACTGCATTTCCCTTATTTAACTTTTCTTCTTCCCAAACCCCTTGGTGGTGATTCTGCAAGAATAGCAACATAGGAACTGGTGATTACTGGAGAGTAGTTCTGTTTGTTTATTAACAAGGCTCCACTGCCAGAGGAGTAGCTGTGCTGAGACACATTGTGCACTGATCAGATTTCATCCAATATAAATGTCAGGTCAAAAGGCAGGATCTGAAAACCAACAAGCAGGTAGCTGAAATGTCTCTCAGAAGAGCCACGTGTGCAGAACCAACATGAGCAGTGGACTTTTGTCTAGTCCTAGCTCCAGCTCCTGTCTACACAACTGGATGATGCCATCAGTGCAGCCTCAGGGACTGCAAAGGTACTCAGTGCACAGGGGAGGACAGCACTGAAACTACAGGAAAAAGTCAAAGCTGCAAAGTTACATTCTCCCCACAGCCCCTGCTAAAAATATTATTTAAATAAATCATTGAAGATGCTTTCTCAGGAGTCTGTTTAACAAGCCAGTGTTTAACTGTTTAACCTACAGTGGCGCACGACTTGACACCACATGATTAAGAAAAAATTAAGTGCCACTTAATGCTGTTTTAAAAGACTCAGCATGGACATTCCAGCTCCAGCAATATTTCAGTAGTTCCATCTGTATTTAGTCTCAGCATTGAGGATAGGACTGAAACCTATTAACACTCGTGAAGCTCCGTGTTTGTGATCTTTCATTTGCAATCCCAGGCAAAGCTTGAGTTGAAAAGGTTATCCTTTATCTTCCCAAACCAATGGCAAAAAAAAATCCTAATCTAATTTAGTTTGCATGAGTGTATCATATTTTTTGGCCTCCTTAGAAAATGACTGTTCCTCATTTTTCTCCAGCTGTAAGTAATATGACTTAAATAGCTCAGTGAAGCAGCTCTGTTATTTACTGGTCAAAATTACATTACAAATGATTGAAAGGCTTTTATGAAAGAGGTGGCTGAGAATTGTTCTCGTTTGCTTCCAATTGAAATTTTAATGCTTGTGGCATATTGTAGGTGCAATGCAAATAGGCAGTCAGAAAATCTGATTATTTTTTTTTTTTTTTTTTGTGGTGTACACGCTTCTTTTTTTTCTCAGGTTTGCAAGTATTTAGTATATTTAAAACAAGTGAGGTTTTCAGAAGTTATTTTTTCTTGCCAGATTTGAGATGTTTCTTCAATTGATTTTTAGATACTGCATGATTAGACATGGCCTGATTGAAAACCTGTCAAAGCAGGCCTAAACTATACAATAAAGGACAAAACAGGGACATGCAGGAGATCTCTAGAAATGCAGTTTGTTGTTAGCAACATGCTTCATCTACTGTGATTTCCCCAATGCAAAAGGGAGAGAGATGCAAACCATAAACCTTTTGAGATTCAAAGTGATATGACATGACACGTTGAAAATTCCTGAAAAAAAACCAACCTTAAAAAACCTTGAAAAACCTTAAGCCATGTTTCACCTCTTCCCCTAATGATAGCAGGGAGAGAGTTATGACAGATTTAATTGAAAAAGTTGATTTGGAGCCAAGTCAGCTTATCTTATACATTGCAGGCTGAACTGAATCTTATTAAAAGTTATGTAGCACCATGTTTAAAATCTTTCAGAGGAAAGACAAGTGCAGTACCAGGCAAAAAGAAGACAACAGTGATGAAGCCTACTTGTGATGTCTCCTGATGATTTCTGTGAGTTTTTCACGCATTTCCCTGTGTCAGATACTGATTTTCCTACTCTCCCTGATCAAATAAAGTTGTTCAAATACCGAGTTTACTTTTGCATGTTCTTTAAGTTTATTTGGTTAAGTGACTCATGAACACACTGTTTGACTAGGACCTTATTGCTAAGACTGAATATCAGGAAAAAAATCTTGAAATTGTTTGTACTTGACATCGGGCATCTGAAAATCCTGCTGGCCAGAGCAGGCTAAGCACTGAATTCAGACCAGATCTTTTGGGGCTATGTCTGGTTGAAACTTTAAAACCTCCAAGGATGGAGATTCCATAACCTCATCTGAAAGCCCCTGTGAAACCTGAAGGCAGTCTGTGTTGGAACAGTAGGAAATAGATCCCTTGTTCTCTTTCAGTTATGGTATTGCCAGATGTTATCTGAAACAATACTATGGGAAGGAAAAAAAAAAAATAGAAAGACGTCTAGTGTTATTTAAAAATTGACAGTATCACCTTAAAATTATTATTTTCTAAATGTTTTATATGAGTGCTATGGAATAATAACACATGCATATTCTCTTCCAGCTGTACAGTAAAATTTATGAACCTCACACTTCTGGCACCATTGCTTTCACTATAAGGACAATAGTTTTGCATGAATACTATGTGTATTGTGGTATGTTGTGGTTCTATTATGATAAAAAGGGTTAAAAGAGGTTTGGGTTTTTTATTAAAAAAAAAAAAAAGATAAGCTTTTATTTTAACTTTAGCTTTTAATTTTTCAGCAAATAAGATCATACGTATGTTTTAAAACTATTCCTAAAGGTTATATTTTTTACTGTCTGCAGCTTTATCTTTAAGAGAAATTCATGGCTAAAAGCTGTTCTTCTCGAATGAAACCTTTTATTGCAGAGGATGTTGAGAATCTATCTTGTAGTTGCTTTCCTTTCCTTTATCATGCTGTTCATCAACGAAGCTCAAGCCTGTGCAGTTGGCTTTTTTCAGACACAATCCATTCAAATTACCTTTTCTTCTTCTTGCTGTCTTTTGTTAAATCAGCTGTTGGCTCCTAACACACTGTTCCTTAGCTCAGTTACTTCAGCCCTCTTCCTAACTGCATAATTCACAATGTCAGCCACAGTTGGCCAAGCACATTATGAGAAATTCTTGTGATCATATGAATTTCCTCAGCTGCAAGTGATGACTTTGCTTCATATCTGCTATCTTCTTGCTCCAGCAGCAACATTTTTTTCTGACTCTCATTGATAAGCATCTCAGTTTTTTTTTCTGCTCTGACTGTTCAACTCCTGTGTTGCCTCCAGAGCTCTGTACTTTATCTGCTTATTGTCTCTCCTTCCCCTATCTTATCTTCTCCATTATCTTTTTTTCTAATCGCTAGCTCTTCTCAGATTAATTTTAAGAATTGTTCATGTGTATCAAGAACTAAAGAGTGATCAGCCTGGGGCAGATAGGACTATGTCTTATACTGTGTAGTCTCTGACAATAACCAAAGTTTTTTGCTTTTCTGTAAGAAAAAAATGAGGGAAAAAAACCCCCAAAACAAACTCCATGATTCCTTTTTCAAATTTTCTATCAGTTATGTTAAAAATACCTTCAATATGCTACCCAGAGCAATTACCTGAAGCTCCTCTCTTTGACCCCACTCTTTCTTTTAAGAAACATCATGACAGAATCCCTGATGGTGAAATTTTGGTTTGTCCTTGGTCCTCCCCAGAAGTGTCAGACTCTGCCCCTCCAAAAATTAATCATTCTTTGAGATGAGCAATGGGAGAGACCCTTGATGGTTTCAGAACCATCCAGGTTACATCCTATGATGTAACCATATGGTAACAAGCCACTTTGAGTGGAAACTTTAGGTTTGTGTTTTTGAAAAGCAAATATAAAAAAAAGAGGGTCCTTTTAGGAGTCACAGGAACTGATTTAAATATCCTCCTTTTAAAGGGCTGCAAACTCAAATCCTGCCCTTATGATGCACCATTGCCTTTTTTTTTTTTTTTTTTTTTTTTTTTCTTCTCTGAGTGACCCAGCTGGATTTTTGCCTTTTCCTTGCTAGTCTGCCAAGGAACCTTTGTGCTGAATCACTGACTATTTCTACTGTAATTGGCTTGGACTTCTAGGGTGAGGGGTGTGCTGAATACTTCTCCCTTTTTGCCTGCTAATTGTTTTCTGTGACTCATGGGGCATTTACTTGAGATTTTCAGTGCTTCTGTGATATTTGATTTAGATCTGGATGTGTACCAGAATGAAAACTGTTTTGATTAATTTCTTAAATGTTGTTAGTCAGCTAAAGGAAATTCTGAGTTTTTCCTCTTGTTGAGGAGTGAGTTTTAGACTATCTTAAGATTTCCTGTAGGTAACCAAATGTCAAAAAAAATCCTCAACCATTTTTCTTCACCGTTATTTCAGCCAAGATTTGTGTATATCCCTTTATTGGTCCTTTTAGAATAAACAAGAAATAATGGACTAGTTGTGCTTACATTGCCCTATTCCCCACTTCCCAGGCAAGTCAAGAATGTCTCTCAGCAGCAGAAGGATGAGGTAGAGTTGTGATTGCAGCCATTATGTGGGGGAGCAGGAAGATGATAGCAACCAGTATGATGGCTTTTTCATTAAGAGCTGTATTCCAGTCATAGTGCTCTTTCTGCAGCAAAAATAAGAATTTTTAGCAGATGAATCAGCACTGTAGTAAACTTTTCATTGAAGAACTGTTTCTGCAAGGGTACTTGGGAGCACTGTAGGCATGTGAGTGTGTCTGTGCATTACACACTTGCCCACTAAAACTACAGCAGCCAAAGGATGGGGGCAGTTTAAAGAAGGGAGAAGCATCCTCAGCTGAAGAAAACAGGCACATAAGTGTAGTTGCTCTATGAATATGACACAGCCTTCTGTTACAGATGGAATGAGGGGCAGCACCTACATTTTGGGGAGAAGAGCACTAAGAACAGAAAATATCAGAAGCCTATGTGACCTCACTGGCTCATCAATAGTGAAAAATCAATCCATGTGCAATTTGCTGCAGGAGAAAAGCAAATCTTTTACTGAGATGAACATAAAGAGTAGAATTGAAATACCTGCCATGGTGGGGTTAGAAAAAACAAGGTTTTCCATGTCTTAAGTCCCCATAAGATTAGGCCTCAGTTCTCACCTTTAAACTTGTGTCACCTTTAAACTCCAGGACAAATTTTCTTTGTCAAGTTTTACATGTTTCTTTAGGAGTGTATCTTCACAGAGTCATTGAAAAATAGTGTCACAGAATTGTTTTTTTTTTGGGAAAGATCTTTTAAGAAAAATTCCAACCATTAACCATGCATACTGCCATGTCCACCACTAAACCATGTCCCTAAGCAACACATCTACACATCTTTAAAATACCTCTAGGGATGGTGACTTGACCACCTCCTTGGGCAGCCTGTTTCAGTGCCCAACAGCCCTTTCAGTGATTTTTTTTATCCTAATATCCAACCTAAACCTGCCCTGACACAACTTGAAGGTAATTTTTTCTTGTTCTATCACTTGTTACTTGGGAGAAGAGACCAATACCCACCTGGCTACAATCTCCTTTCAGATAGTTGTGAAGAGCAATGAGGTCTCCCCTAAGCTTCCTTTTCTCCAGACTAAACAACCCAAGTTTTCTCAGACACTTCTCATAAGAGTTGTTATCCAGACTCTTCATCAGCTTTGTTGCCCTTGTTTGGACACACTCCAGCACCTCAGTGTCCTTCTTGTAGAGAGGGACCCCAAACTGAACACAATATTTGAGGTGCAGCTTCACCATTGTCAACCTGAGAATATCCAATTGCTTCAAAGGGTATTTCCTTGAGGACTACTCCCATGCCAAAAAAAAAAAAAAAAAAAAAAAAAAAAAAAAAGCAAGTGTTGTCTGATAAAGAAAATCCTTCACTATTCATAAAATGTTTGGGTTATTTGAGAAAAGAGGAAATTGCTAAGGATTAGGTTTACAGCACATGAGCATGTCTCAGAAGTGCTACTCTGTAAAGCTTGTCAAGGAAAAAAAGAAAAGGAAAATAAATCCCAGTAGATTTCCAGAGTTTTGCATCCTGTAGTTTATTACAATTGTCAGTAAAAGCAGCAAGGATTATGGAGGTAGATTTATTAATTTTATGAAATCCTGTCACGAAGGACTGGTGGCCCTCTGATAGAAAATGAAGTGGAAGTATTGTGTACTTGCAGTGAAAAGTTATTACAGCGAAGCTGTTGCAAATAAATTGCTGTAGCAAATCCCTTGGAAGTTACTTGAGGGGATTGTGTTTTATGTCTTCTTGCATAAAGGGAGATCCTTGGTTTCTATGGGTGTTCAAATTCCTTGGAGCAGTACCCAGAATTATAACAGCTAATGATAATCAGTTAAGAAGTTTCCTGTTGGTGTTTTAGCAGTTGTTAATAATGCCTTAAAGGCACACTCAGCTAAAATGAAGGTTCATTTTCTATACTTTCAGTTTCATCCTTTGTGCAAGGTGTCCTTTAGAAGACTTTAAAGTCTTTTCAGAATCTATCATCTGTTTGTTGAAAGGAAACTGAGACAATGACAATAACTTGTGCTAAAAAGGTGTTAATTGAAATATGATAATTACATCATTTATATACCTGAATTGTTTTTCACCTCAAGGCAGCGTCCATCACATATGACAGACAAAAACACTGACATTGTGACCTGAATTTCTAAAAGGCTTTTTTCAAAGTTCTTAAGTCATATCATTCTGAAAGCAGTTCTAGGCTACTTGCTTATAATCTCTTTTGTTCTGGTCTAGTAGGTTGGTACTTGATGATGTACCAGCTTCACAGAGATAGCAGTTTCACTTGTCTGTAAATATTTCAGCACTTTCAGAGCTAAGATTAATAAAGGCCCATTTTCTCTAAAAAAATATGTCTCAACAGAAGATTAATGCCTTCTGGGCCATATCATAGAAGCTGAAAAAACAGCCTTACTTTTTCTTTAAAATGAGGAAGGAATTTAAATATCCATGATGCTGTTGCCATACTTCCTTAACAATCATAGCAGTCTATTTTTTTTTTTGTCTCAAGCAGTAATTACTTTAACTCATACAAAATCAAAGGTAAAATTGACTTCTTGTTTATACTAATGATAATTTTTTTTTCATAAATATAATTGTAAAACACAGCTCTTTTTTGCCTAAGAGTGTTCATTGGGTCAATTACCATTGCATCTAAATAACAGATAAACTCATAGAATATTTGAGAACCATTTAAAAACTATTACTCCTGTTTCAACAGAACAAAGAATAGTTTCCTTAAGGTCACAATAAATGAGTTTCATGTACTGCAGTGCTTGAGTATCTACTCATCACTGACACAGTTTTTTGTTAGTGTGGAGCAGCAATGCCATGTTTCAGCCTCTGGTCTCTCACTGCCTCTTCCCCTGTGTTTTATATCTGGTCTCTGCAAGTTTGTTCACTGCAACCCAGGGACCTTCATATCTTACAGTTCAGCTGGCTGAACACCCCTGCTCCCTGGGTTCTGGACTCTCATGGCCTCTTGCTTTCCTCTGCCCTAGTTACTTTTTGGAAAGAATAGAGGATACACTGGTTGGAAAGAGACAATTCCATGCCTAGCCTGGTTATTGATTGTGCATAATGATGAGATTAGGACTGAGGGTGGGACACACCATAAAGGGAACGTGGCCACTAAGTGTTGAGTTCTGAAGTCTGTGGCAGCCATGCATATTAGCATGCATTATAGAAAAAATTTAACAGCATTGCTCAGAGAGAAGTTTAATAGTCACAGTGGTTACAACACTGTAGCTGCTGCTGTGCAACTTCAGTACTCCGTGCAAATGTTACCCAGGTCTTCATGATATCACAGAATCATAGAATGGTTTGGTTGGAAAGGACCTTAAAGATCATCTGGTTTAAACCCTCCTGCACTAGTCGCTCAAAGCTCCTTTTAACATGTCCTTGAACATTACCAGGTTCCCTCTGAATGCAACCATCCAGCCAATTCCTTATCCACTGAATAGTCCACCCATCAAATCCATATCACTCCTATGTGGTGAGTAGGATAATGTGGGGGACCATGTCAAAAGCCTTGCAGAAGTCCAGATAGGTCACTTCCATAGGCTGTCCCTTGTTCACTGATGTAGTTACCCTATCATAGGAAGCCACTAGGTTTGTCAGGCAGGATTTGCCCTTAGTGAAGCTGTGCTGGCTGTCTTGTATCACCTTCCCCTGTCCTCCATGTGCCTTATCAGACCTTCTAGCAGAATCTGCTCCATGATCTTCCCAGGCATAATGAAGCTGACAGTTCAGTAAATCCCAGGGTCCTCCTTCTTATCCTTCTTAAAAATGGGTGTATTGTGTCCCTTCTTCCAGTCACCAGGAGCTTTACCTGACTGCTGTGACTATTCAGATATGGAGAGTGCCTTGTTGACTACATCTACTAGTTCTCTCAAGACTCTGGGTGTATCTTGTCAGGTCACAGGTGTGTTCAGTTTCCTCAGGTGGTCACAAACCTAATCTTCACTTACAGTGGAGGGACTTCACTGCTCTGGTTTACCCTTGTGGTTTTTTAACTTGCAAAGTGCTGGGAGAGAGGTTGCCAGGAGAATGAGGAGAAAAGTTGTTGAGAACCTCAGCCTTCTCCTCATCTGTTGTTACTAGCTCACCAGACTTGCTCTTCAGGGAGTTGGTAAGTTTTCTTTAACCTTCTTTTTTCATGTACCTGTAGAATCCTTTCTTGTTATTCTTCATATTCTTCCTGACCTCATCCCTACACGATCAGGCAGCATCTCTATAGTCTTCCCAAGATACCTGGCCCTGCTTGAACTGCCTGTGCAGTTTTCTCTTGCCTTTTAGTTTGATGAGCAGGTCATGGCTCAGACAAGCTGGTTTCTTCCCTTTCTTACTAGATTTCCTACACCTGGGGACTGGCTTCGCTTTCATTCCATGGAGTGTCCCTGAACAGTACTATAGTACAGTTAAAAGTTTTTTTCCACATTATCATAGTTATTATTGATAATGATTTTGGCATCAAGTCTGGATCAAGATTCATAGCTGGGTGAACATAAGCAGTTCTTCTAAAAGCTTAAGAGGATTTTCTTTATTTTCTCACATTCACTGCTTCTCTCTCTTTTCCCCTCTCTTTTCCTTCCTTTCTTAAAAGTATTCCTGTAACTGTATTTTCTCCTTGAAAGGATATTGTTAACTTGGTGCTAACTTGTAATGAAAATAGTAGATTATTTATGTCTTCATTTTGATCTTTATCCAGAAATATTATAATTAAGAATTTTAAGTGATCATTTACATGTTCTAGGTTACCAGTTTGTCACTTTTCAGAGATGAACCTTGTTTCTGAAATGCTTAGAAAATTTTAAAGATAGCCCAGGATTTGACAGAAATATGTTTATTCCTAAATCCTTTTACAATCCTTTACCTTCATGTTATAATACACTTAAAAGATTAAATATCTGTTGAATCTGGTTCTAGATCTTTTATTTGAAGCAGCACTATTTATGGTCTTTTAATTAAATGTGATGGATAGGGAGACTCAAAGGTTAATTTAAGAAACAGGATCTGAATCTTGTTTAAAAACACTGAAGTTGTAAAATTTACCTTAGTATAAACAGAAAGGAAAAAATCATCCACTGCTTTAGTTATAACTAATAAGAAATAACTTGATTTTCCCCTCTGTCTTTCTCACTCTAAAAACATCCAATATAAGCAGCTTCTGTGAAACCTGTGGGTCTGCTTGTACACAGATGTAAAGATTATTTGTGTGCTGTCATTTGCCATTGATGTCAACAGCAGTTTCTCCATGTCACGGAAAGTACACCATATAAAGCACACGTGTTCTCCATGAATGCTTTGTCTATAAACCAAGAAGGACGTAATTATTTTAATAGATCTTTCAACTGACGTTGTATAACATTTTCAAAGGGGTTCAGAAGGTTCTATAAAAGAGGAGAGCTACAGCAATTTTTCAAATTTAAAAAGTTACTTTGTCCTTGATTTTGGTTACCCAGCTGAAGATGCATTAAAGACTGAACTTCAGGGAGTCTGCTTTCTTTAAATTAGGGCTACCACAAGCATCTCAGATCAAAAAGTAAAAGCATTCTAACTTCCTACTCAGATGTTTTTGAAAATTATGGCCCTATTTCTCTCTAATTACATTACAAGCTGAAGCTAGTTGGAAGTAGAGATGGAGTGGAGGCAAATGCTCAGTTGGATTAACCTGTCATAGAGCCACACTTAGGAAGCTGAATATTTAGACTTTTAACATAAAAGAGTCCAGTCCTGCTGGTTGACTCAGGTAAATGAATAAAGGTACCTGAGTCATCAAAAAACCCCCAGCATCTGAATTTCTCTGATGAGAATGAATGTTTCTTGTATCCAATACAGAAGTCTGTGGTACCCTAAGGTGGCTGTTGCACGTACATAAATGACATAGTTATACTGGAAATTCTAAATCATATAAATTAAATAAGTCTACCCTGTTTGATTTCTTTAGCCAATTTTTTTTTTTTTTTTAACTTCTGTTTGTAGCCATCCTTTAAGAAGACTGGATAAGCTGGAAACAGAAGTTATTCTGTGTATTAAATTGGCATTATATCTGTTAGAATGAATTCAGGTTCTGCTAGCACTTTTAGGAGTCAGTGTTTTGCTGAATTTTCCCACACCTGCTTAAAATATGTTGATTGCAGTGTATGCTGAGGAGTGGGGTTACTTGGCTTATCAGTAAGGATAAATTCCAGCTGCTGAGATCTAAAAATCCAGATGAAAAATTCAGAAAATATGTTCTATTTAGTTAGAAGCACTTGCTAATCTTTCTTTCTGTCTCAAGTATTGCTTTCAGTGTACAATATGCAACTGGTCACCTTATGTACAAAATAGATGAGAGAGTACACTGATTAATGAAGGAAGTGGGAAAATGTAGATCGTGAAGAATACCAAGCATTCAGAGTATTCAATATTTAAGGTCAATAGAAGGTTTTGGAGAAGGAGTGTGAGAGAATAGGGCTTAGGATTCAGTAGAAAATGCCATGGGGAGTTGTGGGCTCTGGGATCAAGAAAGAGCATTGAAGTTTGATGAGTAATTGAGCTACATGGGATAAATTAACTGATGGTATATTAAGTTCCTTGTGGTGATTATCCTCAGGATGTTAGAGTAGGCGTTGGTTAATGGGAGACTGGGGAGAGGGATTTGTGAAGAACAGAGGAGTATGCATAAGAGGAGGGTGGGATGATGGAGCTAGATGGTGAGTTGTTAGAGGCTGGGAAATATTGGATGTTCCTGCAATATTCTCATACTCCTTCAAAAAAATCTACTTTTCATCATTGTCACAGAGCTGTCTAGTGAACTGAGCCACTATGGGTGCTTTTCTACTTTTATGTTTGCTTTTATAGTCTCTGTGAAAGGCTGAAGATTTGCCCATGTCTGGTTAGTTGTCAAAGGAGGACAAAGAATAGTGCCAAGCAGAGAAATATGAAAATAGCTTAGTTAGAGAGGCAGAGCTTGCTGTCATAGCAAAAAAATTGGTTAGACCACCCTAACATAAAGGAAGAGAGAAGTTAAAAGAGGGTGGGATTTCTTAACTTGTGCTCTAGAAGCCTTAATCCCATGCTCTGAAGAATTGTTTTCCCAAACACAAATCTGTTTTTCTGCACTCCTGAATGTATAAAGCATTTATTGGCCCAGCCCACTGCATATCTCACCCTGTTTCATTTACCCCTTTTACCCAGTCTACTTTGCTCTTAGTTTTATTAGCTTTTTCTGCTATGGGGATCTGGTTCAAATATTGCAAAATATAGCGGACAGGTCTTGATTTTGTGGTACAGCCTGTGATGTCTTATGGTTGCACTGTAGCCACAACCATAAAAATTAGATTAAAACAAGTAACTTCATCTAACAATCTAGCTTTTCTTGAAAACTGTGGTTGTGACCATCATTTTCAGTACACTTTAGCAATGTGGGAAGTTTAGTATTTTGTTAGCAAGATGGATTTTGACTGGAGAGCCCTAAAAAGATGAGAATACTTTCTGAAAGATTTCCTCCCCGTTTGTGTCTGGTGGTCTGGTATCTGCCCCCTCTACCTACCCATGGGAAGAAAAGATACTGGGAGACAGATGTTTCTTGCAGCTTGTCAGTGGTGTCTTTGTCACATCAATAACGTTAGTCATTGAAACATGATGTCCACATCCACAGAAATGAGAGAAGTTATAGTGAAATGTTATATTCAAAGATGTACTTCAGATTTAAATGGCTTCAGATCTCCGTGTTTGTTAAATTAAAATGATCCTAAGACCCCCTAACCCTAATTATAGTTCATTTTTCAGCTCCATGTTTGTGCGCTACTTCCTTGGAGAAGGTGCAGACTTTATTACATTCAGCACAATTGTCTCTGCCTTCAAAGAGGAACTAAACCAGGATAAGCAGTACTGGAGCCACCAAAATCTCAATAATACTTTTGATAGCTAGGTATTTTTTAATTTTAATTTAATTATATTGCACAGACATAATTCAGTAGAGAACCTAAATATCTGAGTCAAGATCAGGGCTGTGATGTTCAAGGATCTGCAGACAGAAACCAACATGTGTTTTTTACCACATTATGGGAAACAGTTTCCACCCCAAAGAGTTAGCTAAGAGTTTAATCCCACAATTAGTTGCTCTCTGCCCAGAAACTATCACTTGCAGCACAGCAAGACAGATGGATTTCATATTAGAAAGAAGTCTCTCCCACAACACAGTAATGCACAGTTTATCAGATATAACTCAGGACAGTGGTTCATACTCCTCTGAAGCAGCTCTGGGAGACAGGATATCAGAAAATTATTTGTGTTTCATTCCAATACAGAGCAGGGCCCATTGTGTCAGACACTGTATAAACAAACAGTAAGAGATGACTCCAGTCCCCAACATTCTCTAATCTAAATAGGCAAGGCTGATACAACTGTACAGGAAATACAAGGATATGGCAAGGGAACGTGACTTGCCTGTGATCACAGAGTTGACTGGTGATAGAGCAAGAAGCCAAAATCCAATTATTTGGATTCCCAGCTCTACAGTCTGTACTGTGGTTGACCTTACTATTAGATGATTATTAGTTTCTTCTGATGAGTTTCGTGTATTGTCGTAATTTTCTTCTGTGTTTGGTGTTACTTGTTTGTCAAAGCTGCTATCCAGAAAAATAAGCCCTAGGAGGACTTGAAAGTTAGTTATCCTTCTGAGGTGAAAAGAGAAAAGCAGTAATGGATCTAAAATCAGGGTAGATTTAAATGTTTGTATGTCATAGCACGCAATTCTTCCTATATATCTATATTAAATGTGTACCATCAAGGATTACTTTAAGCAAAAAATAGCAGCTGGCTTTGAAATTAATGAACATGATCTGTAACAGGTACATATATAAAGCATGAAGTAATTCCTGGCATTCTTCAGTTGACACAGTATCTGAAAGTTGGGAAGTAAACATTAGAATCCAGGAAAGCGACATAAAGTACTCTATTTTATGATTTTTTTTTTTCCTGCAAGTGGATGAACAAGCATTACAAACATGCCCTACACCTGTAAGATCTAGTTATATGGCAGGTAACCAGGGAATATTCTGTGTTTGTTTTATAACGAAATCTGCACATTGACTCAGGCAGAGAACAGCTGGCTTAGAAATCAGCCTGAGAATCAGAATAATCTAGGAAAGGTATTTGTGTTAGCATTAAACATTTTTGCATGCTGTCAGTGCAGAAGATAGCCTCTAAGCTTTGTGGATTAAGGAAGTGGCTGGTATGACTTTCTGGAATTAGGTTGCCTTGTTAGGAATGGAAAACTCAATTAAAAGTTGGTTGTGAGAATGCTATGTGAGCCCTTGTGATTTACTGCTGCACAGTGTGGATTCATATTTTAAAAGGCAGTGTTTTCAGTCAAGTTAGTAGGGAATAAGGTTATGGTCATTTCTGTGGCATGTCATCCCACTTTTGAGGAAGAGCTATATACCAATATGCATCTGTATATGATAAGCAACAAAAAGGCAAATGAAGATAAAAAGAAACTGTTCTTTAATAGCCAGAACCACATACACTTGGAAGAGTAACTGAAGCAGAAACTAAGGAAATGCATTCCTGGATACAAGCAACAAGTGACCTTTAGACTTCGTTAGATTGTACAAGCATTCTACCAGCACAAAGTCAAAGCAGGCATTCACTTACTGCAGTATCTCTAGTTGTCATGTTATGCTGAAAATACCATTTTTTTCTATTAACAAACTGTAATTGACACAGCTACTTTTGATCCACCCTTTTAGATATGTCATAGCACAATGAGTGTGGATGCTTTTCTCCTGGATTTTGCTTGAGATTACGCCTGTACAGAATCATTAATATTAACTCAAAATGGGAGGTTACAAGAATTATAAGAAAAAATAAACTAAAAGCAGATTAACCAAAAAACCTAAAATTAAATGGTAACAAAACTTATTAGTAAGGAACAAAAGTGCCCATACACAGAATTGTTCCAAAATAACTAATGTATGAAGTGAACCAAACTGTTATTTTTGTTTAGTTTTTTGTGCAGAGAAGCCCTAGGACCTCTGGCAATTAAAATATAATTGTTCTTGTGAAGCAAACACTTAAAACAATTCTAAGGCCCTTTTAAATTGCCAGTACAGTGTAAAGTAGATACAGCTCAAGTGAAATGAGGCCAGAGATAGGACAGAGGCAGCAAGGCCCTTCATATTTTAAAAGGGAGACAACACTTGCCTGTCGTATGAAGTTAAAGAAAGGAGAGGAGAGGTTGAAGTGTTTGCAGTGAAAAAACAGACTGTGGAAAACAGAAGAAATACAGTAAATGAAAACCCACAAGTATAAATGGCAAAAGATCAAAGGTGAGGGGCTGTGTAGGAGGGAGTTGCCACTGATGCTCCCAGACATTTAGGGATGGAAAAATTCCACTAAAAGTAAGTACCTGCTGCATAAAATTAGGACTTCGAAATTACAAACTATGTCAGTAAAAGCATTTTGCTTTACAGTTTAAAGAGGAGCTAGAGGAAACAGCCAAAGTATTAGGAGGTGGAAAAAGAGCGAATGGGGAACTATTTTAATGAAACTGATCTGCACACATTTAAGATGGAATATTGCTTAGACATGGATGATTTTAATTTTTATTCTCCAGCTTTTCAACTGGCTTCTTGAGAGAAAAGATACTTTTTAGTATAGTTTAGTAAGGTGATAGGCAACTGAGCTTTGGATGGCTTCCTAACCTTGTCCCTCATTCTTCTGCATGGGTGTGTCTGACTCTTAAATTTCTGTTTCTTAATCCCACTCTAGGCTTTGTGGGTGAGGAGAGATGATTTCTGATTCTTTTGCCCACTGTAGAGTAGAAAGCAACACTGAAATCCCTCTGATTGAGTAAAGGCTGGCAAATGTTAGAAACCACAAGAACTTAGAGACAGAACCAGGCTATACTTAACTGACATACACACGCTGACATTGGCATGTCTGCACAACCAAAAACCAAACTGCAGGCTGCTTGGTTTCAAATGGTTGTTTCTCCTGCCCCATACAGCTTTCATATTTGCAAGCTGATGAGCTGAGTATCGCATGTCAGCTGACAAAGAAAAGCCAAAAAGCTGCTCCCATTCTTCACAGAGACAGAATTGATCAAATTGTCACTTTTAAATCGGTGGGAAAAAACAGCGTAATCTGCAGTGTGGCCTTTATCTAGTCCCACTCCTGGACTCCAATTTAAGCCCTCCATTTCCTTTTAAAGAGCTGAAGATTAAACTGATGATTGCTTTGAAATAGGAAACAGGAAAAAAAGAAGTGGCTAAAAGGAGTTAAATGTCTAGAGTTTTACTTTCCCCTGCTCAGTGAAGGGATATTCTCTCTTCTTGTCTACTTTGAATACCAGATGTCTCTTCACAGTCAAATTGAGACATCCTGAAAGAGGGGGATTTTCAGATGTACTCAGCTTTTTTTCTGGAAACTGGGCCCCTTTAAAGGTGTCTCAAGTATGACACTCACAGAGTTGTCCCAGATTGCACAGTGCGTTTCAATACTCGGCCAGCATTTTTAGTAGCCCATGCCTCAAGGAGTCTGGGCATCTTACCCAAAAAGAGCTAAAAATGTAATTTGCAGTTCTTCAAGTAATCCAAAACAAAGTATCAAATCCCCTCGCATATTCCTTTGCCAGGGAAAGTCCCTGTGCACTGGAACTGGCCTCATTCTGCTGCACAAGGGACAGCAGAAGTAAATGGAGGGTAGAGTGGGAGAGCTTTTGGAAGAGTGATCAGGCTGTACACAGTGCTCAGCGCTACTTAATCACAAATGCCTTGCTTGAGAATCAAGTTCCAAATATTTCCATGGAGTTACATGGAAATAGTAACATAGAGTTACCTGGCTGTCATCTGTTGTGAAGAATTTCAGCCACCACAATTTCCTTGGCTGTGCTGCAGCTAGTGGCTTTTTCCATTATTTTAATACTCAGCAGATATTTGCTTGGTGTGGGTCACTAACCAGGCAGGAAAATATTGGACCAACTGTTGAATTTTCCAAATGTGAAGGTTCATATGGCTGTGTATTGTGGCCACGGGGGACAAGTCCAGAGATGTGTAAAATAAAATCAGTGTGGCAGGATGCATACATCACATGACAGACACATCATTTGACATCTAAATAAATGTCTAATCTTTGCTTTTTTATAACAATACACCCCTTTTGAGACTTTATCCTTTGGCCAAAACAAGGAATTGTTGAAGAAAAATTATCCAATGTAAAAGTCCAAAGAAGTGATTGAAAATACCTCTGCAACAGGGGAATTGAAGAAGGCTTTCATGTCTCGATTTCTTTTTCTTAACAGGCTAAGATGGATGTCTTAAGACATTAATCATCCTGAATAAATGAATAAATCATCTGTACTAATATACAGATGGGTTGTGGTGAGGGTAGGTAACCAAAGCAAAGTAATGGGATGGACTGATTATGTCACGAATCATTTGCCACCCGGCTCACTTTCTAGTCTAGCCACCAGCTATTACTGCCAAAGCAGCTCTTACAGTGGGTGTTAATAGCATCAGAAAAGAATGCCAGGTAGACCAGTGGAACAGGCACCTCTGGTTTTGAAAAGAGACTTAGAGAAGAAGCATAATTGGAGCCATCACAAATAATCATCGTAACATAAATTCCCATTACAAGCTTGCTGAAAAGAGCTGGTCTGCTCTTTAGAGGTTAAAAAAAGGGACATAAAGAAATGTTTTTTCTTCTGTGCAATAATTCGCCCTGATCTGATGTCCACACTTACAGAAGGGTACAGAAATAACTAAAAAAAAGTCTTCAAGGACAGACCACGGAAAAATGTTCCCTAGAAGGCTGGGAGATCAGATTTGTGAACCTTGTCAGGGTGTCTGGGAGTGATAAATGATTTTTCAAAAGTTGCTTGGGATAATTTTTAAGATATTCTTTGAAATCTATGCTAGAAGACAGCCCAAAGTTTTTTTAGTTTTTAGTAATTTTTACCAGTTATTTGGCAAAAGCTTAAAAACTCCTACCCTTTAAAAGTACTGCCTTATCAAGTCAGAGATTGGACAGAAAATTATAAACAGCCTTAGGATCAGGCTGTGTATATTCTTCAGTGTGCATTGTCACACTGAAGAGACTGGAAC
This sequence comes from Phaethornis superciliosus, assembly GCA_023637945.1. NCBI lineage: Eukaryota > Metazoa > Chordata > Aves > Apodiformes > Trochilidae > Phaethornis > Phaethornis superciliosus. Next base: position 98,260,358 of record JAJQWJ010000002.1, on the reverse strand, counting down.
CAACATCAGGTGTCTGGGCTTCAGATGGTTACCTAAAGAGTAAGGAAGAGCTCATCTGCTCCCACTCTGATGGTGCACAGTGGGGCAAGAGGATTACTTTTGGAGTCTCTGAAGAGCCAAAGAATCTAACCTATACCTGGAGCCAGGACACAAGAAAGGACAAACTGATGTGCTTGAGGAGATACAGACACTTTCTGGGTTGGCTGGCATGTTATGTACCAACATGCAGGGTCGTGCTAACCACAAGGCATGGGACTTGGAAAGAGTTTGCAGCAGGCTCAGCAGGAGGGCCCCAAGGAGCTTCTTGCCTTCCTGCATAGCTGGGGGCATGATTCAGCTTCCAAGATCATGTGTGTGTTGCAACCAGACAGTTTTCTGTCAAGAGAGAGCCTTACAAGAGGCTCAATTCAGGTAGCATTTGGATTTTCTTGTTCCATACTAAGAGTATACTTCTTACTAATTCTCCTTACAATACAGAAATTAAGGCCTTTGTGTTTACAGTAAAGATATTCACATGAAACAATGTGTGGCTTAACCTCCTAAGTATCAGAAGTTCAGGTAAGCCATCTTAACCCATCTTTGTATGGAAACCTTTCTGTTTATGGACCTTTCAGAAATTTGCATGGTTTATGTCCAGAAATAACCATGATGATCATACAGTCTGACCTCCTGTGTAGTGCAAACCTTTCAGCTTCACCCTGTAATTTCTACATTAGGTATACATCCTCTGGCTAACCCACATCCTGTAGTGGGCTTGTAGATTGAGTTTTGTATTTATTAGATTATGATTTGAGACAAATTACATTTTTATCTTGCATTTTCAGTCATCTTGCCTATATTTTTCCTTTTACAATTTTGCAGAACTTCACCCAATTACTTTTCTTTGCCATCCAATCCTTCAGCGCCTTCATGCGAGAGCAATTTATGTTAAACTAGAAGTCTCTGACTTCCTTGCCTTGGGCTTGCACAGCCTGAACACACCTTTCACAGTACTGTAGAAAAGATGCCTAGACAAAGTTGTTCCATGGATCTAAATAATGTTCTCCTTCAGCTTATATCCTTTATAAACCCTGCATGTAATCTTTATGATAACCTGAACTTTCCTCATGTCCTTTATGTTTTTTCTCCCCATTAAAGGGCAGTCTGTGCTAGGTGACTCTTCAAGAGCTGTATCTGTACTTACTGGTGAGACATTTGCAGCCAGAGTATTCAACAGATGAGTTCTTTGGGTTTTTTTAGTGTCACCAGGGCAGTAATTTGGGTGTCTGTCCTTCAGCAGCTGCCAGTTTTCACAACACTGCTAAGAACTTAATCTTCCTTGCAATTTCTATTCTTTTGTCAAGATTGACAAGGTCAGAAGTTAGTGTGTGTGGCAGGGACAAGGCAGACAAACATGATTAGAAAGACAGCACAGACACGTAAACTTGTTTCCTTAGGAAATGGAGCCACAGATTATTGCCTAGGGAATTCACAGTTCTTTAAAATTATTACCTCTGGGTATTCTTACTAGTCGTCTTCCTTCCTGTCTTTCTTTGAATCTTCTCTTAAGGTCTTTGGGGGTTTTGGGAAGGAGTGGGACCAAGTGAGTCTGTACAAGAAGTTAGGCCAGGTTTTCAGTGTTGTGAGGTGATACACGTGGGAAGCAGTAGACACCACCTTACTGCAACTTTCCTAAAGCGTTTTGGTGCCAAGAGTCCTTCCACAAAATTGCGTTATTCGAATGGTGTAATTATGCAGGATTACTTTCAAATATGCAACCAGAGTGACGGAGAAATTATTTCCTTTACTCCAGCAATTATGCAAGATTAATTAGGTACAGTGAGTATGGTGACACTTCGAAAATGTAAAGCATTATATAAATGTTGAGTGGTTTTTACACTGATTATATCCAGGATGCTGTTTAATAGGAAATACGTAAAATGTTTCTTAATGCATTTCCATATATGCAGCTTCAGGTAAGAAAGTACTTCTATGAATGTCCTTGGCAAAAGGTTTTAAGAATTATGTAATGGATGCTTTGAAGGCCTAAGCGTGAGTTTAAAAGTGGCCTGATTTTTAGAGACCCATCTATGGGTATCACACTTAAGCAATGTTTATGCCCTGCCTGTCAACTCATTCCCCTCAGAATGCTTCAGCTTTTACATTCTCAGCTCATCTGACATTGGATGGTCCTCATAGCTCTCGCATGGCAGTCAGCATTGAGCAGATGAGGAAAGGCAAACAGATGTAAGATGGCTTGTATGGCCCCTAGAACAAGGTTTGCTTTTTTTAATTACCATTTGAAAAAGTTTGTCCATCCTCTCCACTCTCAGTTACTTATTCCTACTCACCCTGCCAAAATTTTCCACCCTCTCAGCTGTGCTGGATGCCAAGTGAATACTTTATGTGGCTGGGCTCTCAGTGGGAGAAGTAGTAGAAGCTGCAGTGAGGGAAGGAGGAGCTAATCTTTGAATATTATCTCCTTAATTTTTTTTTTCCAAATCTGTTGCATGTTGTTCTAAAAGTAAATAACTAGCTCTAAAGTAATGCAAAAGGAAAAGATTTTGCCCAGCAATTAAATGGATTCCTGAAAAGTCCCTGAAGCTCCCAAACTCTCTGATCTGTGACAAGAAGCTGGAAAATGTGGGAGTTCCCCAGTTACCATGGAGCAGATCACTCATGCTGGAGATTTCCTTGAAGCCTGTGTGCACTACTTGTACTTGCAGGACGTTTTAATGACCTTTTTTGTCTGTGTGTACTTACTGTGTCATCAAGGGGAAGAAGCCTGGTGTAAAGGCAGAGTAGCCAAGCTGGGCTGTACTACGTGCTCAGCCACCCCATCTTTTCAACTGTGAATAACAGGTTGACAGAAGTCATGGCTTGAACAAAGGGAAGAGAGCAGACACTCGAGATGCAGGCTCCCTGGTCTACCTCTGGTAACATATCCCTGCACACATCACTTCTAACATGCAAATGTCCTTCATGGCAGCCATGAAGCCCCTCTTGCTGACTTACTCTGTGTTGTCCCCCATTTAATTGCCTTAAAATCACTGCTTTTTTCCTACTATCCTCCTTTAGGCCAGTTTCATAATGAGATGATTGCATGCTCCAAACACTTGACTTGTAGTGTATATGATATCAAGGTGCAAATGTGTTGGCTCAGGGATATTGTTGTTGACTGTTGATGATATTTCATTGGAATTGCAAAACTGTTATGTAGCAATACCATGTAATTGGAAGGGTCACAAGTGTTTGTTTTCTTTCCATGTGATTCCTACTTGTACATTAACTACTCTGTGAGCTGGGACAGAATTAACTAATGAGTGGTGTTGGCTTTCTCATTGCTCTTTTTTTTTTTTTTTTTGCAATTGTAGATATGTTGCAAGCAGAATCTATATGCATACATTAGCTCAAACTATCTCATTGTTTTCCTTGTCCCACTTGAATATTAACAAATAATCATGAATTTTCCCTGAGCTTGGCTGTCCCCAGGATTCATTCCCTTTATATAGCTTGAGAGTAAAATTGCTTCAGTATGCACAAACCTGTGCTACAGGAAAAGTGTTATCATGTGACTGCTGTATAGTGCTGCAGAACTATTATTTGACAAGACAAAGTCAAGATTATTATTTTAATTGACTTTTATATACTGTGTTTTGCATCATTCAAATTCAGCTTTAATTTCTGCTACTTGTAGAGTAAAATTGACTTTACTTCTGCAGCTCAAATCTCAGCAATGCCCAGTGACACATTGCAAAGAGTGCTGTGTGTTCCACCTGCTTAGGATGAATGTTCAGAGGCATTTAATTCTTGCAGGGCCCTTCCTGTCAGCTTGTTTCCGTGGTTTTATCTCATTTTTTCTTTTGCTTTAATGTGCTTAGACACAAATTTTGATATGTTGTTGCACAAATAAGTTGTACACTACATGGTGTGCACAGCAGGTATTTTTGCAACCTGCTAAAGTCAAAATTATAATTAAAAAAAAGAGCCATCCAGAATAGAAACATGGTGAAATAACTCCCTGGTTTACGGGCAATGAAAATCAGAGCAAATAATGAAAGGGCTCCTTTTAACATATCAAGACAAAGGTAGACCACAGCTACCACTCATTCCTTCATTGTTTTTTTCAGGTGACTACCTGTGTCCCTTTAACTTCATGGCAGAACTGGGTATCATGTCCTGCTTATGGCCAGGACGCCCAAGTGACTGCTGTTTTCCCTTTTCCAGCCAGTTACTCTGCTTCTACCCCAGCAAAGGCTGTTTTCATCTGCAAGGCTCCCTGTAACTCACCCACATGCAAATGCTTCTGACCTTAATTAAAGCAGTTCACCTCTCTCTGCCTCAAGGGATGGTTTCCTCTTAAGGCAGTTGTATTTAATTAGCATTTGCATAGCATTCTGCTGGTTGCAGGAGCGTGGGATTGCTGAAGCCTGACTGGCAAGCTTTGCACCCTCCTAATTGACACAGAAGCCAAGTAGAAGTTACACAAGGAAAGAACAGAGAATCGTTAATGATGGATCATTAGCAAGGAGCTCCTTTGAATGAATGTAGATAACTTTATAACTCTATCAAAGTGAAAAGCAGCATGATGAATTATGCATCAAACAATAAAAGCTCAAGGAAGACACTGGTTTTATAATTGCTGTATAATTTTCTAGCATGCTCTAGTTTGTAAGATTAATTTCTTTGGGAAGTGTGAAACATTCTATGCCTGTTGTATACCTAACGTCAGTTTTGGTTTTCTCATTAGGAGTTTTATTCTGTGTCTTTCAATATCACTGTGAAACCTCCCAGGGTTTGAAATAAGCAATTTTTGTACTAGCAGAAATTTGCACAAGCAAGTGAAAAGTATATAGGTACAAAACTAGTTCCTTTGGGGTTTGCTGATTTCTTGGTATAAAGAGTTCTCAAATACATTCATTTGAAATAAGATCGCTTGATTTTTTTTTTTATTATTATATATTTTTTATATAAAAGTTGCCTAATAGTTTTGTGGCTATGTTGAATTTCTAGACTAATAAGTCTCTAAGGGGCATTTTTGCTCTGGAATTATCTTCAGAAGCATTTCAGCTGGCACAGATAGATCATTCCTGTGGCTTGCACTAGTGCCAGTTCAGCCCTCAGTCAGTCCTAGGAAGAGGAATTCAATCAAATATTGCCTAGTGATGTCACCTGTCCCTTTAAAATTTACTAATCTCTCTCTTGAGATTTCCTCTGAAAGTTGGCCTGTGTGTTCAAAATTAGTAGAATTAGAGGACTCAGCTTAGAGAAAAGTTATACTTTGAGATGTTTTTTAGCTTTCATGAATATTAGTGTGTGAAAGGGACTGTGAGTGATCATCTAATCCATCAGCAGATTCAGGGATCAGCTACAGTAGAATAATTCTTGTTCCTAAAGACCTGGTTGATTAGAATTCTGCAGCCTTCTTGCATGATCTGTTTCAGTATTTTGCTACGCCTGCCATTATAAAAGCTTGTTTTCTAGTACCTAGCATCAGTTTCCTTTGTTGTAGTTTAAGTGAACTATTTTTCATTCATCATGAGCATGAAAATGGATTTACTTCCTTCATGCAGAAAGTTTGTACAGATTGGAGGGGAAGCTGGGGTTTGCTGTAGTTGATAATTTATTACATTTTTAAAAGATACTTCTGGATACAGTTTCCCCTGACCCTTCTCTTTTCGTCTATGATCCCACTTTGCTCAGTTTGCCATGTTTTTCCTGATCATTTCAATTGCTGTCCTGTAAAACCTTTTCAGGTGTTACAGATGGCTGTGTGGGGGAAGGGGAGGTGGAGTAAAGAGGGGCCCAGCCCCACACCAGACCCTGCTCCAGCTGTGACCTGCCAGCCCTGACTAGAGCAAAAAGATTTTTTCCTGCAGGCTTCTCTCTTGTTTGTACACCCCTTTATGACGCTTACCTTTTTCGCAACAAAAGATGGTGTTGACTCATCTTCACTTTGTGATCTAGAATAACCCCTAGTAATTCCTACCTTGGCATTTACCCCCTGCCCTATATTTGTAAAATTAATGTAGTTCCTTCCCCTTGTTAGAATGGGATTTCACCCTGTTCTATCAGACCATTTCTCCAGCATAGCCAGGTCATTGTGAAATCTCCTTCATTTTAGCTTAGGCCCGCAGAAACCTGAGCAGATATAATCTCAGTTCCATCAGGCAACCCAGTAAAAAATATACCAATTAGTGTTTCTTTATGAACAGACTGCTCTGGAGCTCCCTTGAAACTTTTATTTTAGAAGATGCCAGACAGCAATTCTATGAAGATGATTTCCCTCTGAATACTGCATCCGGCTTTGAATTTACCTAGGCTATGTTCTTGAGTGAGTTTATAGAAAACAGTAAGAGAATTTTCTTTCTGATACTCAAATCTTGATTTGGCATCCTAGTTGTCAGAGGGTCATCTCACCTGATTTTAGATATCTCGGTGGCAGAGGTCTACATCTAAGGTACTTGTCTACCTGTCCATTATGGAGAAGCATAGATGATCACAGTTCAGCTGGCCAGGTTTAGTCATTTTTCAGGGTCTTAGAAGAGCTACACAGTGTGTGTTTTTGTCTGCAACTAAACATCTGTATCTAGGCTATTGGCATCTAAAGTTAGATGGGATGCATCTCATCTCCTGCCCTTTGTCTGGTAGAAAGGCAAGAGACTGAGGTATTTTTCTTAACAGATACATGCTTGCTGTTACTCATCTCCTGAGTACTTCCAGTGTGATTATTTGCTCCATTTATATTATTTGTATTTAGTGGAACCTGAAGTTAAATATTTGGTCTGCAATTTCCCAGTACAACCTTCTCTCCTTTTTAAATACAAGAACCATACCTGAGCTCTCCCAGGAGCATACTCATCAGGAACACACCAAATCAGCTTGAAAAAAAAACCTTTTTCTAGGTATTTTTTATCTTATTTTGTCCCACGTGGAGTGGGACATGAATACCTTAACTGCATTAACTATTAGATCACAGTCAATGAAGACCATTGAAAAAAATGACCTTACTCAGCATCTCTTCTTAAATAAGTAGTAACTCTAGTAGTGAACTTGTTCACTACTATTCATGCTCCTATAGGGCGACTTATTGGTGTACTTCCTTTCTCTTGCTGGGAACATCCTCTTTCTTCAGAAAGAAGGCAAACACTGTTCTGCCTATTAAGATGACCTAGGTATTGCCTTGCATTTTTAAGCTGTAGTATCATAGACAAAGACGTAAGTACATATAACTTTTTCTGGAAATTCTTTTTGATGATATAATGAAGACCATAACTATGAGTAGAGGAATTCTTTCACCAGTTGTCCAAAGCATCAGATGTTCTTGAATTTTGTATTAAAGTTTTCCACTGACAATTTGGGAAATTATTGTCCTCTATTTCTTTATCAAACAGTCTGTCTATGCATCTGCTGAGTGCATACTTCAGTTTTTGTCCCAGAGTTAATTTATGGCTCATTCTCTATTCTGAGACTGACAGTCATAGTTATAGCTACTAAGTCTGCAAATAGCTATACTGAAATCTCTGTTCAATTCAGTACAGAGAACCGATAAAATGTGATAGCTGACTACACGCAATAGACATAAAAGCCTTCATATTTTGCCAGCTTTCCCAAATGGTTTTCACCTTTGAAATTATTCTTGTCGGAGTAAATAAACTATTGTTGAGCTTCTTACCGCTGCTGCTCTATTTTTGACAGAAGATATCAGTCAGCAAATGGTGGTAGACCTATGATATAGTATGACTCAAAAGCACCCTGATACACACACTTCTGAGAACAAGGGGAAGATGTTCTTAACATTGGACAAATATTCAGCAGTTCTGCTTTTGGGTGAACTACTTGAACCTGGCTTATTGGTACATTATTCTGAACGGGTATAGTTTTTAGTGTGTAACACCAGAAAAAAGCATTTCTGTGATAAGACTGCCATGCAAATGACATACTTTTAAACTAACACAAACATTTAAATATAAATATGGCCAGTAGCTTTTGAAAATAATTTCCCTTCTATCTGTTTTTGGTTTGGTTTGGTTTTTTTATCGTGGTTTGGGTTTTTTTGTTTGTTTGTCTTGGTTTTTTAAAATTTTGTTGTTTTTTTTTTTACTTTTGTTTGTTTTTTTTTTTACAGGACCAGGTGTCAGATACAGTGAATTTGCTGTGTCACATCCCAAACCACCTCCACTTGTTGGCCAGCATACAGTGGAGATACTGAAGGGCATGCTGGGGTATGAGGATGATGCCATAGAGGAATTGCTCTGCAGTGGTGCTGTGGCTCAGCATGAGGTCAGATAAGGAACATTAGCTACATTCCTTCACACTGAGTTCACATTACTTTGTCCTCTCTTTGCTCCCTTCAGCTCCCCTAATGGGACTCAAAGAGAAGACATAATTTAATTCTTAATTTTCTTCCATGCGTGTTTGTATGATTTTAACACTGATGTATCAAATAAACAATCTCACACTGCCTGACTGAAAGATTTTCTTGGAGGGGGTGATGGTAAACGTAATTACAGAGTCCTGTGTGGCTACTAATTTTCTGTATCTCATATGGGAAATGGAGTTCTTATCATAATTACAGTAATTGCCTAAAGATTTGTCCCCAGAAGGACATACTGTTAGCGAAAAGAAGCAGAACCTTAAAAAACTGTTTACTAGACTCTCCACTTACAGAAGGCTGTGCTGTACAATTATTTCAGTACAAAATAATGTACAAAGTGGTGGTTGATCTGATGGATTTTGAACAGAATCATCTGTCATGAGTGCTTTGTTCTCTATTTCTCTGTTCCTTGGAATTCCCAATTATCAGTATGTCTTTACATTACATTGCATGGTCATGACAATCCCAGTATGATAGCATAATTAAGCTGAAATTGGCACAGTTCTTCAGTTATGAAACAATCCTATTCCAAGATCGGTTGAGAGACAAACTACATCAGAATAGCTTTTTGTAATTTTATTCAGAAAGGCCAAGGTATTATTAATTAAACATCAATCCACACAAAACCACAAGCTAAATGTCAAATACCAAAACTTTCCACACTTCTCAGTCTAGTTCCGTGAGTAAGTACTGATCTCTATCTCTGACTCCCGCTGCCATCTTAAGCACCTTTCACTATGGAGAAAACACGGTTAAAAACCATGCAAAACTTTTCACTCAGTCCCATCCCCATGTTTAAAACACGATGACAGTTGACAAACCTTCCTCAAATGTAGTAATAACATCCTGCAGGAGAGTTGCTCTTTAGAGTAAGGCATGGTGTATGGAGAGAAGGTGGAAGAATTTGAGCCATGACAAATACCAAAGAAAAGATTAAAGTAGAGCCATTTATTTTCTAAAAACCAATTTGGCAATACTTCACTCACTGAAGAAATGCCATGCTCCTCTATCACAGCATATAATTTACAGCTAAAGTAAACTCAGGATATGGGAAAGGGTCTAACATTTGTTGTGTGCACTTGGGGAGCAAGGCAAAGCCTTTCTATTCTTAGAACTAAAGAAAACTAACTCAGATTGACATTCAACACATACTGTCCGAATTTCTCCCCAAGTATCAGAAACAGGCCTGTCATTATAACTAGTTTGTCACTTTGTTTTCACTCTAACAAACAACATCCTCTGTATTATACTTGAACTTCACAACTATGAGTTACCTTCAGGGGCCGGGGCGGGGGAGCAAGAAAAGAAAGACATTATTATATAATCAAATTGCAGTGGAACCCCACTGTGGTTGCTCATTTTTGAAGTTCAGTGTGTTTTGCTTCATTTGTTTGATTGTTTTCCTTGTGTTACTCTGTTCTGTTCTTTTTTTTCAGATCGTCTCTGTAAATTTTTTTTTTCCTCTGCATTCCTGGCACCAAACTCCATACTCTGTCCATGTGCTAAAGACATCATGAGACCCTGGAAGAGTGACTCCTTAAATAAATATAGAAATAAGTATGAATTGAGAACAGGAACACCATAAGGGAGGAGTTGAAACTGGATTGAAAGAGTTTTTTATATAGTCCACCTTCCTTTTAATCCAAGGGGTACATCCTTTTTGATGAGAAAACCAGCAATTCGAATTCAGCTGCACATAAAATAGATAATCCAGTATTGAAATGAACTTTGTTAATGAAACTATTTAGCACATTCAGCTAACATTCACAAATAAGTTTGCTCATTTTATTTTGTCAAGGGCTTTTCTCTTCCCATTTCTAAGAAACACATACATAAGATGCAGTAAAATATTGTTCAGTTTTTTCAAGAAATTCTAAAATATTCTTTCTGTGCTTTTCCAGCAATGTAAGTAGCTAATCACCCCTTCCTTAGCTACGTAAATTGGCAGAACTTCTTTCACATTTACGTAACAATGCTGGCCTAAATCTGCTGGATATTGGGCTATTAACTCAATAACATATTTTATGCAGAGTTCAAAAACAAAAAGTGTATCCCTTTTTTTTTTTTTTTTTTTATTCCTCTCTTCTATGTTGAAAGTCAACATAGCTCTGCTTAAAGAGGTGTTTAAAGACATTTTGTTTCACCTCCAGCGCTTACTGACTACAGTGAGAGAAATCCTGATACCATTTTAACTTCCTAGTGTTTAAGTCATACACCCACACAGACTTGCTAACTCTTGTTCAAGTCACAAGAAAATACAAGATATTATGCAGCTGGGTGTCTGGAAGGCTTAAAAATCCTGCAGTTTCCAAGGTCTCATCACAAAATTTTGCCCTTTCATGAGGTTTGGTCTTTTGATTTTGGATGATTTGGAGGACAGTTAAATAATAGTCTTCATAATATCTAAGCTGTTATAGTACCCTTTTCCTTTAAAAATGAGCAAATTCACACAGAAAATTAGTGCTTCCAAAATTCACTGCACTCTTCCAAGGAATTTTCAGGAATATATGTCTATAGAACTCAATTCCATTTTGACAATCTTGTAATTTCAACACAGTTTTCTCTTATACTGGAAAACTGGAAACTGCATGGGGGTTCTGGACCTCATAAACCAGCATCCCTCCATTTTCAAAGAAGGAATGTTGTTAGGAATGACTATATGCCGATGCCTCTGACAAAGAATATTTTAATTTATCCTTAAATTGGAAAGGAGTCTTCTGGTGCTGCCACAATATGAGTGTGTGTGGTATTGGCTTTAATTTTACTTGTTTTACACATCACTCAATTAAAAGAGAGAGAGATACAGGGCATACCTATTGTCTGGTTCAAAACTGAGCCCACCTATAGCTGTTTGACAGGATGCTATAATTACCATTGGAATGGGATATTTCCAGAGAAATGGAAAATATCCCTATTCTTGACTTAGATATGAAATATAAAGTTCCTCTACTCTTAGAGTTCATTGAAATAGAGGCTTTTGATGCCTGTTGATATTAATCAGTTTTGGACTTGTTTCTTCAAAGATTAAAGATGTCTAATGACAATGTGCTAAGGCTAAAGTAGCAGTCAGATTAATTCTTCCAGTGTCTGTGCAAAAAAACAGGGAGTGAATTTTAATTAAATTTTCATACAGCTCTGCCACTTCCAGAGAGCTGTAAATCCTCAGTTTGCTGAACGTGTTGATAAAAGGCAGCTAGGCATCTCTATGACTGAAATGATCATGATTTCTTTTATTATCTAAATGACAAGACATAGTTAATCCTTTGACCTTCCCAACATTATAGCACTGTATTAAAATGTATTTATTTCCCCAAAATGTATTAAAATGTATTTAATAGCCAAAAGACAGAGGAAAGGTAAAGTACTTTCAGAACTCCGGAATGCTGGCACAGCTGCTCACATTTCATGTCAGTGACATTAAACAGTGCCAGATACAGTACTTCTCTTAACTGCTTGTACATTGAGTTTAATGTGGCCTGGTGAAATGCTAAATGCTATTAGCTGGTGGAAAAAAAAACCCAACCAACCTCAGAGTAGTTCCTGCAGGATCAAGTAACCTCGTACTCTGAGGGCTGCATGATACTGGCTGATAGGATAAAAATACATTGATAAACAGTGATATAGTCACCTTCTTAAAGCTGACAACCAATCGATTCAAATACTGTATGTTTCTGTTGTGACTGGAATTTGGATCAGATGTATGAGAAAAATGCCTGAGATCACATATGCCAAGGACCCATAAAACTTTTGCAAGATCTCTTTTTTTTTTTTTTTTTTTTTTTTTTTTTGCGCAGGCTGTGTCAAGAATTGAAGGGAGGCCAAGTGAGGGTTTAGGTGGGGATAAGCTGTTAATTTTTAGGGTTTTTCTGTTCTCCAGAGCTACAGATAAAAGTGAATTAGCAAACACCAATTAGCCTTTATTTAACAAGAAACTCTTAAAAATCACAGAGTAAAGGGTACACTAAACTGGCTGCCTTAAAAGGCCTTCATGATGGTCTAATTTATAGTGAGCAGCATCACACTGCTTATTTACAAGGTATTCAGGAAAGCAGGCCAGGGAAAAGTCTGTCTCACTGCTTCTGTGCTTCAGCTACTTCAATATTTGTCTATCTAATAACTCCCAAAGTGGCCAAAAGAGCTTCAAAGCACAAAAAGAAATCCGAAGATGTGTAACCTGGTAAAGGAATGCATATGTGGCTCTCATCTCTTGCAGATCCATTTTAGGAGAAGCTTAAGTTTCACATTAAAAAGCTGCATATAAAAATGCAGGGTCGTGTGTACATTTCTACTGACAGTCTATTTCCCTTGAGGACTGAACCTCTGACTAATGCAAATGTTGTGTGAGAAAAGTGACAGTCCTCTGATAGATTTTTTGGTCTTCTCATCAAGACCTTTCCTCCCTCCCAAAGCCAAAAGCAAAGCCTTTTAACTGAAAGATGGAAACATTGATTCAACAATGCCACTGTGGAGCTTCCCTCAAATCACTGTTCAAGTATCTCAAGCCTCTTTCATCTTCAGGCCAGGTGGCCACTGAACTCTTGTGATATATCATGTGAGTTTATCATGAGAGTATACTGTGCTGCTTAATGTGAAATGCAATCTAGCCAGAGGAAAAAGGCATCATGAAGCAGTCGCTCTGCAAAACCATACATGAGTCACTGGGGCACTGTTTTTCTGAATGCAGGTTTTCAGGAACAAAACCCATTGTCCAACTACCTGCACTCCTGGGTAGTTCTGCCTGCTCGGTGTAACATATCCTCGTCACCAAATTCTCTGGACTTTAAGGGACATATTTGATGGGAAACAGCTTGAGATAGCGACAGGACCTTAAGAAGATACAGGATCATAGGGAAAACACTAGTTGAGACTTACAGTCAGTTATATCTCTGTTGACAGAAAACTCCTGATTCGGTGGTATGGTAAGTAAGGCTGACACATTACCTACAGTCCTTGTGTACACCCCGAGTCTCCCCATAGCTCTGCAGAACAGTTCTGGCTGTATCAGCAGCAGACCTGGCAAGAGCTTACATGACCAAACTCAACGTCAGCAGATCCTGGTTGCAAACCAGTATTAACTACCTTAGTGAGATGTGACCCCCTACTCTCAGTCAGTGGTTTTAATTTGGTAAGAAATGTTAATTTGTTAACAAATTCTCCTTTTAAAGATTATGTCCTGCTTCCTGACTCATTTTGTGTGGTTTCATGGAGTTGCCTTTTTCAAATTCTGTCCTAAGGCTCTGGTAGTCCTATCTCCTCTGCACTTACAACTGCATTTGTGGAGTTTTAGAACATCTGTTTCCAAAGCATTGTGCCTTCAAACAAGCAATTATGTTAAAACATTAAAACCATTAGAAAACATTACAAACATATTTTGTGCCAGAAGAATTGGAAAATTAAAAGCCTAATCCATTGCCCTTTGAAGGCCATGAAGGAGAACTCACATTGATTTCAGTGGATTTTGAGTCTGAACTTAAGTCAACAGGATGAATTTTTTCATTTTTCTGAATGTGCCAGTTTGTGTCATTTGCTTATAGACAAACTATTAACATATTTTTTCTCTGGAGATGCTTAAAAATAATTAGAGACATTCCAGGTACAAAAACCATAATTTCTTTAACTTCCTATGGGAAAAGTATTCCTATTTTCTATACTGTTATCCAGAAACTTTAAATCATTGGAGCTTTTGGTTCTTTGGTAGGATTAAAATGTATTTTCTGTCTCTCTTTTCATTGGACTTTCACTTTAAATATAATATGATGTAATCTTTAGATTTTTTCAAATCAAATGTCCCACAAGGCTTTACACAATATTTGTACTTGCATTAATAACCATAATGTTAGCCATCTAGTATACGTAGGTGAGATTTTAAAAGGAAAGACAAAATAACAAGATTTGTGATTAAATTGATAGAGCTGGCAATATCTCTTGAGCATATTTTCTCTGTGGAACAAAATGCAGGTGATTGGTGGCTTCCTCACAGGCCTGCAGTTTGTCCCGTTCTGTTCTCTGGGCTTTAGGGAGGTAGTTTTTTGGAGATTTTTAGGAAAATGTTAGGAGTTAATTCTGCTGATGATTTTGCTATGTTTTTTAAATACCCGGTTGTTCGTAGTACTACCTGTGAATTCAACCATCAGGTGAATGCTAGAATCAAGATGGATGTTACCTGATACATTGAAATAGATTCTCTTTCATGTTATGCAGCATGCACTAGAAAAGGTTGGATGTGAATATTTGCAATGGAATATTGCAATTTGAAATGCTTATGAAAAGAATAATTTTTTGATTGAAAGCAGAATTAATTGGACCAGTTAAGTGCATTCTCGACCTCTTTCTACAAATAAAATCAAAGGCAGTTCTTCAGATTCTTCACAGAAGTAGCCAGAAACCAAACTTATAAGGTAGGATGAAGACTGACAGCAGCAGCTATAGAAGAAGGTCTTGAAATGGTGAAATTTATTATAGCTCTATTGGCTTCCATAGCCTTTAAGGATTTACACATATGTGAATAAGACTGGTCCAGTGGTTGTTGGGCTATCAGCAATCTGTATGTAACATGGTACTTTCCAATCAGGACAAACTAGAGATTGTGAGGTGACCTGATAGCAGAGGCCATCTCTGTTTAGACAGATGAATTCCATTGTCTGTCTTTCAGAGCCTTTGTGTTGATTTTAAAGTGCATGTGTTGCAGCATAGCAGAGAAGTTGTTTTGCAAAGTGAGGACATTCTATTTTTCCCGTAAAACCAGTATGAACAACCACAGTTTCCCAATCTCCCACCACTGAAGCAGAGTGAGGTCTCCCCAAAGGGCTTGTGAAAGACCTCCACAGATCATTTGGGTATAAACAGATAGTATCTTTGTACCTAATGGTTGCTTATGTATAAAAGTGGGATCACAGACTTTTAGAGTTTGGCCTTTCTGGCAGCAACTGCAAAACGTTCAGGAAGTTAATCTCATTTTCTGACTGGGATAGTGACTTTAACATTAGGGAGATTAGCTGCAATGTATATTCCCAGGAAGAACTACTGCCAGCACTAGAGAAGCTGAAAAAAGAGATGGGTTTACATCTAAGGTGCAAAAAAATAAAAGAAAACAGGCAAGTCAAAAGAGAAAAAAAAAATAAAGAAGAGTGCAAAAAGAAAAGAAAAAAAGGAAAATAGAAGCAAGAGAAGAAAAAAAAAAAGAAGAAGAAAATAAAAAAGGAGAACTTAGAAAAGTAAAGAAAACAAAAGAGAAGATGAAAGAGCAAAGAGAAAAGGGGATAGGGGGGAAGAGGAGAGGAGAGCTGACAGACCTTGGAATACTGAGAAAAATCTGCCATATGTGTTGCTGTGGCTGATATTTCTTGTAGCTCTAATACTGATGGGTAACATTAAAACTGCTGAATGATCACAGCCATGACAAAGCAGAGATCTGGCAGTGACATGGGCTAGCCCACTGCAGGAATGCCAGTCAATCATCCAGGGTCAGTTCCCTGAATCTGGAGGTATTTGCTGATCACTTGGTTAGAAAACTTCAGTAGAACTGCAGATAAGAGACTTTGCCTTTTAAAAAGCAGAAGCTAACACTGCAGTTTTTCCCATGTTCCTCACCCTGCAAAATTTCAGATGAAGGGCCTGAATCTCATGCCAAGTGGAGCACATGGAATTACTTCCTTTGTCTTTGATACATTCTGGCTCAGCATTTAAATAATAGTCTGGCTTTCCCAGATAGAAAGATGGAACCCACTCTTATTAAATTTCAGATGGTTTGTTTCTGCTTTCAAGGTGTGCATGTAGAGCCCTCTGAACTTCCTGGACACAAATGAATGTGAAATCTGGCCTGTGCTTAAAAGTAGGTCTGAATCTGTAATGCCAAAATATTTTGAAAGCAAATTTCAGTCTGATTATATTTGTAATGCTCATATGCATTCCAGGAAATACTGAAATACTTGAGCTCCAGATGAAGGGATAGCAATGAAAAGTGAACTGAAATCTTCCACGTTCAAATAAGAACAAAATTAAAACTGCCGAAGATTTGCTAAGCCTGTCATTTGAGCCTGGCTGTTTAGTTACTGAAATCATCCACTCAGGAAAAGAAAAATAAAATAAAAGGGATTCCATTTGATTTCAGCTAACCCCCAGTTTTGCAATCTGCGCTCAAACTGAAAAATTAAGAGAAATGACCTACATAGTCATGTCAGACCATACAGTTTAAATGAAACTAGTTCAGTTTCCACACAAGTCAGCATGGAACTGCATCAGCTTCCAAAGGGAGAAAAATCAAGAACTGAAGCTGTTGTTCAGACATTAATGTCAATAACTCATCTTTCAACTTGCCATGCTGCCATCTTATTTCTTTTCCCATTTAAACTCAGAAAGAAACTGAGAATATTTGAAAGAGTATTTGGGCTCATAAGATGTTTATTTAGACACTACCATCTAAAAAGATGTGCTTGCTCTTATATCACCAGCCTAAGACGCTGATGCAAAGGGTGTTTGCTGCAGGGGAACAGCTAGATGCCCAGCAGTGGATTTGGAGCTTTACTGCTTTAAGAGCAGCCCTAAAACAGAGCATTAAGGCAGCAATCAGGGTTGCCCCTGGGAGGAGGTGGTGTCCTCCCTCTCCCTTCTGCCAGGAAGGCATTGATGGGCATTGCAAGGGGCATGGCCACCTGTGCCCCTCAGCGTGGGAAGGGGTCAGGAGCCAGCTGGGCTCACAGAGCTTACACTTGGGGAGGATTCAGGGTGGACATGGGGCTGTGGAACAATGATTTGGGGAGCAGATGATGGAGGGAGACCTTGTAGGGTAATTGGAAACTGAAATATGTTTTGCTCCCTATTTGTGTCTCTTGGTAAGGGAAGAAAATTCAGTTGAGTGGAGCTGAGTTGCCTTGTAAAGCTATACAGGGATAAAGGGGGGCTGCTCGGCTGTGGGGCAGGGCAGCTCCTGCTGGCTGTTAGCCACATGATTTAGGTCACTCTATCATGCCAAATCTGTGAGTGCTAACTTTCCTTTGATTTATTTTACTCCCGAGCTTGACAGAAAGTCTGCCTTTGGGAAAGAAAGCCAGCAAAACTGCCAGAGCATTAACAGTGATGCAAGTCTGCAAGTGTAAAAAGGCCAAGGTGCAATGATGAGTCTCACCTGAAACTAATGCTCTGAAATTTATGGCAGGTGGTTTGTTGAGGGCATCCCCAGAGCTCTCTGTTGATTTGCTCCAGCGAGGATTTCTTCTGGTTGCTCTTCCTCCTTCTTCCCTCTGGATTATCCAGTTGCTTTGTAATGTTTTTGAACAAGGACTGACTGGTTCTATGTGTTTTGCCGGCATAATGAGGTACTGATTTTGCTTGGAAGTTATGGTGATGTGAATAACTAGTGTTCTGTTCATCAGCTATAAATTCTGAGAAAACTGGCAATCTTTCTTGTTGTGCTTTCAGACTATGTCACCATGAAAATATCTGATTTCTTCTATGAGTTTGGGCTACATGAAAGAGACCTGGCTCTTTTTTTTTTGCTTTTGTTCCTGTTTCAGGTTCTCCCCCTCCTCCTCCCCCCCAACTTTTTTTTTTTTTTCTTTTTTTTTTTCTTTTTCTGTATCATCTGAATTTTTTTTTTCTGTTGTTGTTAAAAGAAGAAATGTGATAATTTGGAAGGTTCACAGAAAGTATGTTTTGTGATTATTGTTCTTGTGATCTGTCCAATGTCAACTCTTTAGAAAAGCTTTATCCCAGCCACTTTAATTCACTTTTGCAGAATGCTGCATTTGCAGTTGGCTAAAGACTTTTCTTTTAATGGGTACTCTGAGAGGAATGCAGTTTAACCTTTCAGTTTCTGTCCTGGCTTTTAGCTCTGCCTAATGGTGCCCCGGGGAGCCCTGCATGGTTAAGTTAAGGCTAATCTTCCTTTGCCACCATTTTATTGTTGATAAGGGGCAAATACTGTTTTTCTGAGCGTAGTGGCCTGTGGCACTGTGCTGCTGGGGCATTTTGGGGGTTCACTATCAGTTCCTCATCCCTCATGCGGTCACAAATACTGTTTCAGGAATGCCTGTGCCTGCTGCAGCTGGGGGACAACACAGGGAGGTACCCACAGAGCCTCTGCCCGCCTCTTGCAATGATGCTCAGTGCTGCACCGCTGCCCGGGAGGGCTTGGAGGTACCTGGGAGCATGGTCCCAAGAGGGGGGCTGAAACTATGAAGCTTGGCTTTCTGGGGGTGGAATGACACCAGTTCACACCAACTGGCAGCCCAGCCCGGGTTCATGTTTCTGCACACTTCAGAGCCTTTTTACTGGGTGTTTACAAGGTTGCTGATGCTTGCAAAGGCAAGGCTAGGTTCCCACAGCTCACTTTCTCTCACTGATCCCGGAGAATTGCTGAACAATCTCTGGGGTGTATGCCAACTAGATAGGAAAGAATTACCCTGAATCTTTCCCTTTTTGTTTGCTCTGTTGCTGTGGCCCCCTGGCAGCTATCATTCCAAGAATTAACTTTTCTAAAACAACACGAAGTTTGTTTTCTCTGATCCTTTAACTTCTTTAACTCTTGCCAAATCAGAGCAGGGGCAGTGGAGAGCTTAACCAAGACTAGTTCTTTAAACTCACCACTTCGGTGGGTGGATTTTCTGCTTTCCATCTCCTTTCTCTGCTGGGAACTGCAGAGATCATGCTCACCTGGGGCTTCTATTGTGTAGCAGGCACCAGGGCCACATATTCAAGGTGCTGATGGGTGTTGCAGCAAGGCACTTTCATGTAGATAAAGTATGACTAGAAAGAGTGCTATGGTTACTAGTGGGTAATAGCATCATAACAGCACCATTAGGCAGTGATGTTATGTCTTCCAGGACAGATCCTTTGATTTCTAAGGATGCAGAATTTACCTCCCAGTTAGAATCATCCAGGGCCATTACTTAGTCTCAAATGCTGTGAAGATGTCTCTCCCACCATCATTCCAGCTCTGCTGCCATCATTAGAAAAGTATCTTCCCTTGTCACCCAGGATACCCCTGGTGTAATGGATACTTAAGTGAAGTTGTCCTGTCTCCCTTATTAAAGAATACACATTTCTCCTTTGAAAAGAGATACCTGGAAGGTATCTAAAAAGATGGAATTAAATTGTGACAGTCTGATCTTCTGAGTTTGATGTAAATTGCAGTTTTACCTTAAAAGCACCACTGTTTGGTTTTTTTTGTTGTTGTTGCATGGGAGCTAACAGCAATAAAACAAAGATCAAACATTTCTGAAAGTTCAGCTTCTTGTTGCCCTTTCTGATGCATCTGTTAACCTTTGTGAAACTATGTGTGTGTGTTTAGAAGGTGCTCTGTGTTAAGCACGTATCTGCTTAAGATAAAGAATGGATTTTTGGAAAAAATTATGCATGTGAAAGAGTTGAGATATATATTTAAAGAATTCTTAATGCATGTAGTGTAGTTCCCTTTTCATAAAGAAAATCAGCTAGTGCTTGAAGAAACGAAATTTTTTTTGTGGATTCTGGTGATCCAAAGAACTTGCTTACACCAAAATTAAATTTCTTCTGGGAAAAAGCAAGAAGTCTTCTTAAAATTCATTTCTTAATATGATATTTTTCTTCTTGTTTTCCTTGAGAAAATGGATATTGATTTGGCTGATATGAATTGATATATTTTGATTTTTTTTTTTTCCTTGTCCTATAAGGACAAGATTAAAACATTTTGGTGTGTGTACTTAATCTAGTTCTTCAGGTTTAATAGTGAGTTCCTAGTGACTTAAGTTCTACAGCCCAGGTTCACAATTAAGCTCTCTTCATTGATTGTAGAGTAGTATATGAATAATCAGCCCTCAATTTTTTCACTCACATGTGGATTTGATATTTCCATAATTTTAATTTGTTATGTGGTATGTGATATACGAGGTATTTCTTTTATGTAGTGTATATCCTTTAGAATTTCCATCAGTAAAAAGCCTTCCTGTTGCACAGGTAACTGTGGCACAGTTCTGTTGGGGACTTAAAATATATTTTATACCGAGCTCTATTTAACTAATATATCTATATGTGATACTGAAGTATTCAAAGTATCTACTCAATTTGTGATTTCTTCTGCTGTTTTGTCCTTGGGTAGGGTATTGTTGGGAGCTTTTGTTGAATAAGTGATCTGTGCAATATGATGCTCTACGCTACAGAATATAAGAGAAAGATATGGGGTGGTATATGTTAGAGAATACAGAATATAAGAGAAATATATAGAAATATACAGAATATAAGAGAAAGGTATGGGTACACAGTAGATACCTGACCTAATAAAGCTAGAGACAGAGACACCAAGGCAGCTTTTATTGGCATGCAGAGATGTGGTACCTACACAAATAAAAAGCCATCAGGCAGGCTCGAGTGCCTAAAGTTGCTAGAGTGCTTGAAGGTTAGGTTCTAGGTGTGAATATATAAAAGCCTTGTGAATGACTGAATTAATACATGAATGCTCTTTTTCTTACATTTTAATTAAGTAGCACTTAAACATTGTTGGTGCTTGACATTTAGGTTCCAGTTTGTAACAGCATCTGCTGTTAGCTTTGGGAACCTCAGAAGTTTTGAGTGCCCATCTTGTAGCTTATGGCTTGATTTTTATGTAAATCTCTAAATAAAAATGTAGATGAAAAAATGCACATCTACACACACATATGTATTTATGTGTATATATATATATATAAAAGTGTCTCTTAAATATTTATTTCAGTATCTGTAAATATCAGCCTTATACCCTAACTGGCCATCCAGAACAGTCAGTTTTCTTAGGAAAATGTGGAGCTGGGTCTGTGCCCTCATCTCTCCCTGTCTGAGTGTGCTGGAAAGCCCCCTGTAAGCAGGCCCCATGGTTACTTGTTCTGTCTCCATTTATGCCAGGTATGTAAGCACAAGCCTCATGTTAAGCATGTTTAAGAGATCTTGTTGATTACAATGGGAGTACTCCTACAGCTTATAGCTGTGCAAATGTTTACATACCTGGCTCAGTCTTGACCTATGTAAAGATTTGTCTCCTTTTCCCTGCAAAGTCTTTTCTGTCTGTTGCTTTGAAATTTCCCATGCTTCCCACTTCCCCCAAGTCAGAGGCAGGCTGCTGCCCAGGTCCTTACTTGGAGAAGTCCCAGTGTTGGAGGGTTGAAGACAGCAGCTCCCTGGGTGTTAAAAGACTGGCTGAAGCAAGGAGCTGTACCTCAGTACACGAGTGCACACTGATGGTGAGGTTCATGTTACTGGAGCAATTTTCATGAGTGTAAAATTTGTCAGGGTTTTACAAAGCTGTTTTTTGGGTTTTGTCTCTTTCCTGCCAATCCAGAAAATGGCCTCACATCATTACTGTTATTCTACGTGCTTTAAAAAGAAGAAACAAATTTTGTCTGAGTTCATCATTGAAGCTTGCAGAGAAGGCTGGAGATTAGAGCCATGTGTCTAAATGCACTGCTCCCCATCCCTCAGCATTTGTGATGCATGTGAATATATATATATAAATGTATGCATACAAGAAAAATAGCATCTTTTCAAATAGATTTTCATCTCAGAAGCTAAAGCAACAGGAAGACCCTGGAAAGAAATAACCTGCTGTTTGTTCCAGGTGGTGAATTCACTTATGTTACTGAAAAATAAGCCTGGCCTTCAGTCAATCATTCCTTCACTCACTCTCTTTGCTTGATGATTACATTGTTTCTCTGTAGGAGGAAAAATAAGGTAGGCAAAGAATTTTTCCAGATGCAAAAGATTTATTCTCTCCTTTGCTGGTGTTTTGTGCTAGCACTAATATCAGTCCTGCTTTTAAAGTGTGTGGTAATGATCCTTTAATAAATTTCAAAGTGAATTTAGCTAGGTTTGATTTTTTTTTTTTTTTGTAAGAACACATGTAGTAGTTGAACAGGTTTTAAAAAAAATCTTGCTGTTTGTGTGCTGTAATAGAATACACAGTCAATGCTACTTTTTATTGCACACAGAATTTGCTTGATAGACCTTAATGGAAGCCTAATTCTAATGACTGTGATGAAGGCCCTGATTCTGCTAAGCAGTTGACATGTTCACTTCTACCACATGGTTCTTTAATATCTGAACAGATTATCTGCTGAAATGTTAGAGCTTGTGCTTGGTTATTTTATATCCCAGAATTCCAGCATGTGGAAGTGGCTGGCAGATCTGTATTTCCAGAGTCCCCCTGGAAATACAGTGTGACAATACTTCTCTTCTGGGAATGCCAGTCATTGTGTCCCACAAGCAGCAGTGTGATGGAAAGAAGGTGCTAAGATCAGAGAACGAAACCAGTGAGTGGGTCATGAGGCCTCCTGGAGCACTGTGGTTGCTGTTAAAATGTTTACAGCTTCACCTTGTGCTTAATTGATGTTCATGTGGTGGTTGTGGTATTCTCCAAACCCACAGAGCACCTGGCTTGCTTAAAGGATTTGTGTTGCTGCAGCTGTGTCAGCCATCCCTACACGCTGGGCAGGTTTCCCCTTCTACTTTCTGCAGGAACAAGTTTGTGCTGGGAATGTATTTGTCTCATCTCATCTTACTATACTTGTAAAACTGGGTTCATGGTTAAAGTAAGGTATGTAGGCATTCCCTTATAGCAATTCTTAGGTTTACAATGGGACATGGGCACCCTGGGTTTGGTGGTAGCAGACTGCCCTGGAGGAGATATCTTTGAAGTGCTACAAATGCTGCTAGCAAACAACCTCAGGCCAATTTCATTGGGAGCCTTGAGTAATGCTAATGCTTGGGCTAAGCCTGGGGCTACATGTGGTGCATCAGTGAACTTGCAGTGACAACTTCAGTCTCTCTCAAGGAATGACATCAATTGTATTGGTGGGAAGCTACAGCACAGTATTATAGTTCTGAGTTTAAAAAAAAAAATAAAATTCAACTGTGCTACAGGTATCCAACGTGACCTTAAGCAAGCTTCTTAGTCATTCCATTACTTGAGTCTGTATTACTTGAAGTAAGAAAAATATCTCCTGTATCTCTTCTGTTTATATGCAGAGTGAATCGGGATGGAACATACTCACTATACCACTGTGCAGCACATAACACAGGGGAGTCTTGAGCAACTAATATAAATAAGTGAAGTTGTTCTTCTAGCTCAAGGGATAACAAAACCTTTAGAAATCTAACTTGTTTAAATGAAGCTAAACAGATTGGATTTGGTATGATAACTATTGGTGTGGCAACACTCTGTCACTCCTGCTGCTCAAGCAGTCTTTTATCTGTGTGGAAAACATGAAAATAATAGGTTATTCAGAATACTGTACAAAGTCTTACGCTGTTCTTCAGTAGATTTTTTGTAGACCAGCAGCCATACCCATTGCCAATCATTTGGGATGTCTTGCCCCTTACATCTGCTGTGGTTCAAAGCACATTGGAGAACTGAGTCCACTTACAGTAAATCAGACATCCCAGGAATCCCTGGCACCTCCCTTCCCTTCCTGCCTTTGGCTTGTTCCCTCTTTAACATTTCTTTCTTATTGAGAAAAGGAACAACAATATTGTTTTACGAACTGTTATCAGACGTACACTTTAAAGACTTGACGGTGGTTTGTTTTTCTTGAATTTTTTTTTTTTTTTTTTTTTTTTTTTTTTTTTTTCCTGAGCCTATACTTATTGCCTATGTGCATTTAGTTTAATAGAATGTCTTTTGGAAACAAAAGATGTGATCATAACAAAACATTACTTTCTGTACAAAAACTGATCATAGAAACCTAGAATAGAATCATACAGTGTTTTGGGTTAGAAGGAACCTTTAAAGGTCACATAATCTAATGCCCCTGCAATGAGCAGGAATATCTTCACCTATATCAGGTTCCTCAAAGTCCAGTTCAACCTGACCTTGAATGTTTCTAGGAATGGAGCATCTACCACCTATCTGGACAACCTGTTTCAGGGTTTCATCACTCTCATAGTAACATAAAAATTCTTCCTTATCTCCAGTCTGAATCTACCCTCCTTTAGTTTAAAACCATCACACCTTGTCCTATCATGAGCCCTCTTAAAAAGCCTCCCCATCTTTCTTACAAGCCCATTTGGGTATTAAAAGACTGCACTAAAGTCTCCCCATAGTCTTTTCTCTAGGCTAAACAACTCTTTCAGCCTTTCCTCATAGGAGAGATGTTCCAGCCATTCTCTAGACCTGCTCCAACAAGTTTGTGTCTGTCCTGTGCTGAGGACTCCAGAACTGATGGGGAGTCCTCAGAGTAGAGGGAGAGAATTGCCTCCCTAGACCTTCTGGTCATGCTGCTTTTCATGCAGCCCAGATATGTTTGACTTTCTGAACTGTGAGCACACATTGCTGTCTCATGTCCACCTTTTCATCTACCAGAACCCCCAAGTCCTTCTTGGCAAGTCTGCTGCTAATCCTTTCATCTTCCATCATCTATTGACACAAAGGGTTGCCTAGACCCAGGTGGAGAACCTTATACTTGGCCTTTTTAAACCTTATGAAGTTCACATGGGACCACTCCATCTTATTTAGGTTTCTTTGAAAGATACCCGGTACCTCCAACCTGTCAGCTGTACCAGTTGGTTTGGTTTTGTCATCTTAAAGGAGAATTTTTACCCAAGAAGTGTCCATAATTTGAAGTAGCCATAATAGAGTGTATCTACGACCTCATCTAGGAGATATCCATAAGATGAGTGCTAGATGATACAGCTGAAAGCAACTCTAACTTTCTGGGAAGTTTGGCTCTTCTTAGCACTGCTTAACCAATTATTACCTTGGTGCTGCTAAAACTTCACATCCCATGGCTATCTGCTTGAGAGGATATCATGGCTTGGTAGACGAGCAAGAATTCTGGAAAGCAGTTTGGTCTGCAACAAGATACAGTGGAACCAGTCCCAGGGGTCAGATTAGTTTAGAATCTGAACCTTCTTCAGCAAGCACGTTAAAATACTTCAGCATTTTTCTCACTGAGCGAGATTTTTATAAAACTTGGTTCAGTACCAATAGGAACTTTTGGTTTAGAATCAGGGCTTCTTGTTTTGGTTTGGTTTTTGGTTTGTTTGTTTTGGGTTTTTTTGTGGGAGGGAGGACAATTTCCCCCAAGATCAGAAGGAAGAGATGAGGAACCCCATTAATCCCATGGAGGCTTTTTACTTTCACAGTCAAGGAAGGATGAGGCATGTACTTCATGGACAATAGAAGAGGACATGTGACAATACAATGTTCTAAAATAGATGTGTAATCTTTTGTTTTTACTGACTCTAAGGAGTTATAAAAGCAAATAACTTATTTATCCAAGATGGAAACTTATACTTCAAGCCAAGGGGGAAGGCATGTTGCAAGTTTGTTTTCCATAAGGTTTCAGTTTCAGAGATGAAGGCTCTGCAAGAGTATCTCAGACTTTATTTATGTGTTTGAGGAAAAGGATGAATTAAGAAAAAGAAATCAGGGTATAAATTTTAAACTCTTTCTCCTCACAACTTTAATCCTTTGTCATGATTTTGTGGAATCAGTTCATACCAGAATGTTGAGTTTCTCAATTTTTATATATATTTATTCAAAACCACTTTGGAAGGGAACTGAGCATTCAGATCTGAAGGTGTCTTTGAAATATTGGTTCCTTGAGCATTTCTAGAATGTTTCAGCTCTCACTGTAGATGACTGCCAAGTATTTACATCATGTTAGAGAGCATCTTCAAAGAGACTTCAGCTGCTGCTGGAACAATGTAGAGAGACGTTGATGTGGCTTCACTGACGTTTCCCCAAATTTAATGAAAGCTAAAAAATAATCCCAACCCTGAAACAACACCCATACCAACTCTCCAGAAAGCTACAGGGAGCTTTAACTGAAAAGGAGAATCTGTAAGTTTGATATGCAGACTGTTTCTGGAAGAGGTTATAATAGTGGACATCATCTCTGGTTCAAGAGCATGAGTTCTGTTTTCACGCAGATCTGGGATTTTAACCTTCATATTTTACTGAAAAGAAAGAGTAGAAGCCCATTGCCTTTTTTTTTTTTTTTTTTTTTTTTTTTTTTCTTTAGTAACAGAATAAATATTCTCAGAATGAGTAAGGCAGTTTTTGTATATGACCTGAAAGAACCCAAACAAGTTTTTTGTTTTGTTTTTAAGAAAGTTATTTTTTACCACTTCAAACCTATTCTGTTGTTAAATTTAATTGTGTTCACTGTCTTTGAAAAAAATACATGTAGATGAACAGCTGTATGTAATCACTAAGACCATATAAAATGTGCCAAACTAGTATTTTAGTGTTCATGTTATAACATGGGGGAGATGGCTATCATAAGCAACAGTTTTGTGTGCTGAGAGTGTTGTTTTGAGAGCCACCAGCAACCTCTTTTCACAGATAATTCATAGCTGTTGTTCCACTGGTCATAGATCTTGTAGGTGCTATGTTGATGTGTACTAGTGGGACTTGAGCAACTTTCCAGTGCTGTGGAAAGTCAAAACTCCTGGTATTGTTGAGCTGCACTTGGCATCCTACTTGACTTAATGGATGAATCTAGAACTTGGACTTCAGAGTTAACTCTATCATACATTGCTGATGACTTGGTGATGCAGCAGCAGACTCTTTGGATTTCCTGTGTACTGGTTTCATGTGCATTTTTTGTTTAAGAAAAAAGGAAGATTCTGGGTTTATACAACTCAGTGGTGGATGGGTAAAACATTAAAGGAATGTTGCAACTCAAGCTTAGGTTTACAATTTGAAGAAATCAGAGTATGCCACAGTAAGACACAACCAAGGCCCCCAGATGGTGCTTTTAGTTATACCTTAACCTTGTATATTAATATTTGTGCCTTTATAATATCTTCAAATACCTGTTCTGTGGGACATTGACTATGCTTTTGGTATTGAAAACTTAGGAATGTAAACAACTGAGTGTAAATCCATGTTTCTGAGCCATTGAAGTATGAGAATGCTCTCTAAATATTAGGGAGGAAAAGATGGCTTATGCTTTGAGGAAATGAGTGACCAAGGTAGGATGCTTGCACAGGAAATTCATTGGGAAGACAAGAAAGGACTTTTAACCTGTAAGGTCAGGCCAGCTCAAGCTGGTAGTATGGTACCATTTTTTAGGATAATGTGGGGATTGCATCATCATTAAGGGGAGGGTGCTTCACAAGGATTTACAGCTTCTTCTTTTAAATCTTTGCCCAGTGAAAGGCAAGGATATTGGGGGATGTGCCATGCCTGTGTCAATGTGCATCTATGGAAAAAGTCTGAGTGTGGATGCTGCAGAAGTTGCAATGTTTAAAATGCTCCTAGGATAGATGCCAAGGCAACAGATGTGAGATGAAATGTAGAGAAGGAAACAGGAATGTAGTCTAGGGTAGATTGCATCAAGTAACGCTGATAGCTATTAACTTATGATGTTTCATTGTTGCTTCTTGTTATCCTGTCTACTGTTACCAGTTTACATCATTTATCTTCTTGGAGCCATTGGCTGTAAAATGGATAGGTAGCATCTGTCCTGATGTCATCTCGTTGCACACTTAAATGCATACTTAAGGAGCAACTTTGGTTACCATCATAGGGAAAACAACAGTAAGAAGAAACATCTAGGGGTTGCTGTTGATACAGCTGTATTCTTAATGCATGCTCTGTAAATGTTAGTAGCTGAGGATGCTTGAAGAAATATTTATTGAGGCTAAATGCTCATCTGGGCTTCTGGGAAGGGCAAAAATAAAACGGTGAGCAAGACTAAACTCTCCAGGGTCTTGAGGAGCAACAGGGTGTGGGGTGGAGATAAGGGTCCACCCACTGGTAACTCTCCTGTTTATTCTGCTGCAGTAGAAGTGCTGTGTGTGTGCGGATGCCTCCCACTGTGGCTCCTGTCCTATTGCAAGGCAGCTGACTGGAGTGGCACAAACAGCTTGCTGCCTACCACTGTGAAATATTTTTTCTATTCCATTTGACTGATTTTTATCTGGGCACACAGCAATTGAGCAGAAGAGAGTGCCTGCAGCTCTGCTGCTAGTTAAAGAGAAGCACTCTGGAAGGCTGGGCAGCACAAACACAGACAGCAAAAGGTTTAGGATTAGCCTCCAGCACACAGGCTCTGCTTCCCCGTGCAGGAGAAAAGAGTGAGTAAAAAATGTTTCCCAGTTCCTCTCTACACCTGTGGATGTGGATGGATACATTTCGACTAGTATCTGGAGGCAAATTTGCATTTCTCTGGTTTCAAGACAAAGGCAGAATCCTGGACACAAATCCAGTTAGGGCTGAGGGAGTTCAGGAATCAGCCTTGGTAGACCTGCTCTCTTTTTAGTCTCTTAATGGTCAACGTTCATCTTAAAAATGAGGCACATTTCAGACATGTGAGTGAGAGTCCCTCTCCAACCTGACAGGAAATTGCATTGCTAAGGATTGGAAAAAACCTCTTAACTGCATGCTTAACTAACTGCTACTTCTATGTGTGGTTGGGTTTAGGGCTAAAACTTCAAGGTTAAAAATGTCCATCCTATTCTATCTAGTGACATGGTGTTGATGGAACAATGTAGAAACTGCAGAGAAGCCAAATAGGTCAGGCAAGGCACTGGTACCATTGTACAAGACACTAGAAAGCTCGATTCGGAATGTTGCATACTTTTAAAAAATAGCTAAAATTGAATTAAAGCTAGAACATATGTAAGGTCTGGAAAATCTACTGGGGTTATTAAAAGATTGAAAGCCTATCTTATGGGAAGCAACTACAAGAGATTGGCTTGTTTAGTTTAGCAAAATACAGTTGAGAGAGGATTTGACAGCACCCTATAAATACATCCAGGGCCAAATGCCAAAGGGGAAAAAGCTATTTAAACCCAAGAGCAATATTTGCATAAGAACAAGTGGGCATAAACTTGGCCCTGAATAGGTTTAAACTAGAAATCAGAGAGTTTCTACCCCTCAGCATAGTGAGGTCCTGAAACTGCCTTCCAGGCAGGGGAGCAACAGGGGTACAAAGAACTTATTGTGGATTATGAGAGGGACTATGATTTACAGTGGCTGTGTCCACAGAGACCCAACCTTCTTTTTCTGCACAGCTTTGTTCTGCCCTGTGCTCCTGATAATGTGCATTGGTACAGGAGTGGTGGGGATGTCCTGCCAAGATGTGGTGGTGGTCTCTGCCATGAGGAATACCTTTTCCTGCGGAAAATTAAAGCACTGGTATTAAATTAAAACTACATAAATGATGATGTCCTTCAGTGACCTGGTGAAGTTCCCAGCACTCCTTGTGCCTGTGTGTGAAACTGTTGATGTCAAAATGCCTACTGATGTTTCTGTGACTTTCATATGAATCAGGTTCCTCCTGTAAGAAAGAGATGCAGGACAAGGCTTTTAACTGTGCAGTTTCAAGGAAGAAAAGCATCTCAAAAAGGACAGTATGGAGAAGGATGTTTCCATAACCTTTTCCCCCCATGCACCCCACTGGCACCATGGCTGCTGCCTTGCCCACTGCCCTCCAAGTGCCGCCTCCAGTTTCACTGTGTTTAAATCTCCCATGGGTTCCCTGGCATGCACCCAGCCACTCCACTCTCTCTGCCTCACTACCGACTCCTGATGGGTCTCTCTGCCCTGGATTTCCCTGGTTCTGGGGAAACGCACGTTTGCTTCAAAAAACCTAATGCCCGGCCACAGAGCTCACCCCTGTCACTGTAAGTACAGGCTTGGGGATGAGGTTTTAGAAAGCAGCCCCGCAGAAAAGGACTTGAAGGTGCTGGTGGATGAAAAGCTGGGCATGAGCCAACAGTGCCTACTTGCAGCCCAGAAGACCAATTTCTTTCTGTGCTGCATCAAAAGAAGTGTGGCCAGCAGATTGAGAGAGGTGATTCTGGCACTTTGCTCTGCTCTGCAAGACCTCACCTGGGTTACTGTATTCAGCTCTGGAGCCCTCACTACAGGAAGGACATGGATCTGATGGAGTGGGTCCACAATAGACCCATGAAAATGATTAGGGGGCTAGAACACCTCTCGTATGAAAACAGGCTGAGGAAGCTGGGGTTGTTCAGCCTGGAGAAAAGAAAGGTCTGGGGAGACCTTCCAGTACCTGAGGGGACTGTTTGCAAGGGCTTGTAGTGACAGGAGGACGGGCAATGTTTTTATAGTAGAGAAGAGCATATTTAGATTGGGTGTCAGGAAGAAGTTTCTTACCATGATGGTAGTGGACAAATGGAACAGGTTGTCCAGGGAGGCAGTTGAGGCCTCATCCCTGTGAATATTCAAGATGAAGCTCATCGAGGCTCTGAGCAACCTAATCCAGTTGAGGGTGTCCCTGCTTAATGCATGGGGGTTGGACTGGTTGACCTTTAGAGATCCCTTCCAACCCAAATTATAATATGATTCTATAACTTCAATTAATATTATTCTTCTGTGGAAACGTCATGAGACCTCTAAGTCTTATGCACATAAACATTTCCTCCTATACTGTAGTTAGGCTAGCACTATGGTACATGTTTAAGAGGTAAAGGTACTGGAGAATAAAGGATTTGGGGATTTGGGGGTTGTCATGGTGATACCAAGACTCCAGTCTTCTGTTTTCAGCTGCTCTATCTGCCCATTACACCATCTATCCTACTGAAAGACAGAAGCTGTGAAACCTAATTTTGTTTTTGTTTTCACCTTTATTCTCTATTATTTATTTCTTTCTTAATATTTGGCCTTTTGAGCAGAAGCTTCCCAGGTTTGTTCCTTTATTTATCAATGATATTGTAGAAATACCTCTCTTTCTTAAAACTTCAGCAGTAAATGCATGAAAATCTGCTGATGGACCTTTCTATTATAGGAAGAGCTGAGGAAAGGTGGCTGAAGTGAGGACTGAAATAGCAAAGCAGATTGACAAGTAGTGCTTTGGTATTTTTGATTTGAGTCAGCTGTAACTCCCTGAAATTTGTACTCTCTTTGCACAAAGGTACTTTCTGTACTGAGAGTTAAACTGTCAAAATGCATAGCTAAAGACAACCTTAGAAAAAGATTATAGGCATACCCAGTCAATACTGTGTAAATTATGGTAACCACCAAAAAATACAGCCTGGCATAAACCTTTGGAATTACCAAAACAGGTTAAAAAAAAAAAAAAAATTCCAAGCAAAAGGAAATGACATTTGGGAGGAAGGATGTGAGATTAACCTGGGAGCTGGTATCAACTGTAGATTTTTTGGGGTAAGAAAGTCTATTATTTGCCCAGTATTACTGCTTGATGACTTCAACTTTTCTCATTCAAACGAAGCCATTTTCTTTCTGGGAACTTTAAATAATGTAGTAATACAACTGTCCATGCATTTACATTATAGCTGTCACTGTGCTTGGCAGTATTACATTAAGTCATTTTAGCTGTACTTTACTTGGGAGGGGAGAGGGAGTTTGTTTGTTTATGATTTTCGAAGAAAACTATTTTGGCTTATACATTCTTTCTTTCCAGGAAAAGAAATCGCTGAACCTTTAAATTCTTTCTGATATTTAAAGACTTGGAAAACTGTATCTTGGGGGAGGATACAAACATATCTACTACCCTTTTTCTTAGTGCCTATGTGTGTTTCTCAGTATCTAAATCTTTACAGAAATGTGTCTCAATTTTTTTTTTTCTTTTTTTTTTTTTTTTCCTCTATAAGAAAAGAAAATTAGAGAAATTGCAGATAAGCAGATGGTAAATACTTAGCTGCCTATGTGAAATAATATTTTTTGGTATTAGTCCAGTTCTAGGAGGATGGATGTCCTTATCTCAAAACCTGCTGAATACTGAATCATTTACCACCTACTTTATGAAGCTGTGGAAGGACTGAAGTGAAGGATAAGGTAAATTTTGGAGGGCTAGCCTGGGGATGCCCATGCCTTTACTAGTTTTCCCTTTCTGTAAATAAACAGAAGCCTGCAGTCTCCAGGGCTGTCAGTGTAGCACCCCTCATAAGCCTTAAAATTCATCTTAAAATAAAAAGCTACTACGTAGGCACAACAAAATTTACTATAAACGGGTCTTAAGTACATAATTACATGATAGACCCAAATGGCTCCAAAAGAGTTGCTCCAGGCTATTGTGTAAGCAATACTCCTTTGAGAAATGTATAAATACATGTAATTCAGTACATAATACACATGTTAAAAAACTACCTAATTACATATTTTCCCAGGAGAATGAAAAGGCTCCAAAAGAGCTGCTCCAGCCTCTCCAGTACACAATGTGTGTTTTATAACCTTTCATGAATCTCATCCATTCTTTTTCCTTTAGGAGGGGAAAAAAACCAGTAAGGAAATTAAATACAAAACACCTACTGTACATTTAATTTAGAGGACAAAACGCAATGTTGAAATAACATTAAGGGTGTGACGCAAACCAAGGAAAGCCAGGAAATTGAGTGTAAAGGCTGTTACTCCATCCTTAACTCACGTCACTTGTATAATGTTTCAGGCCACTGTTCTGTAATGGCAGATTTTAAATTTCATCACTTCAAGCAGCGTTGTGGCCTATCTACACTTATGTGCTTAAATGGAATATAAATGGTATATTGTTGGAATACTCGAGTGCTGCTTATGTAGTTGTTTATGTGCAGGAATATGGACATTTTCAGGAATGTATGCATACATTAAAAAAAAAAAAAGAAAACAACAATCTTACATCTTTCTTAAAGCTGAACTTTATGTGGCTTTGGGGCCCCATGTACCTAAGTGATGAAGGGAAAGAAAGGAGTGAGTTTTGCCTTCATCTCTGATGGTGATGTGATCTTTGGGAGTAAGGGAGCCTGCCTTGACCTCTGGATCCAGCTCTGGAGGAAGTCCTGCTGTCCAGATGTACAAACCTGCTTTACTGGCTCCTGGTTTTGTTAGTGCAAGGGAGTGGGATGTCCTGGAGAGAGCCACTTCTTAGGTGACTGATGCTGAGCCCTATGGGAATGACCAGGGTATGCTGTGCAGGCACTGATGTGCTCATTGCCTCTCTGAAGAGGCAGTCTAAGGAGGGGGGTGATGGTCTGATGTGTTCATAGCAACCTGTGTTACTAAGCAGATTCCTATAAATAGTTTTCCTTTGCAATTTCCATTACATCAAAACAATTTGTGTCCTCCCCTTTGCACCATTCCCTGATAACAAACAAAATAGTGCATACACTTTTTATTATTAGAAACACATGCTACAAGCAAGTATATTTGATTTTATTTTGTACAGGACTACAGAAGACAGATCAGTTTTCCATTCATATTAAAACTATCATTTTTTAAAATTTTATTTTTAATTTTATTAGATATGCTCTCTTCACTTGCGTGAACCCAAGGTCTTCCAAAACAGCTTTTTTGCTTTTTTTGTTTTCTCCACAGACAGTAAGAGTAGATGCACCAGAGATGTGGGACATTCACCTGGGATGCAGGAGACCGACTAATTTGTTATTTTTTTAGCAAAGCAGAAAGTTTGCCCCAGGAGAAACCTGGAGAGTTTCACCTGTGAATAGGCAGGTGGCCAGAATAACTACCTGATGTGTGAAGTCTGTCAGTGTGTCTCTAGTCTGAAGGAGGCAAATATGGCTTAGACCAGGTCCCTGATGTCCTCACAAGGTGCTGTTTGGGGACACTGTAATGTTAGCTTGTGGTCAAAACCAGGAAGATTTCTGCTGAATCCAAAGCTTCCACTCGTCTGTCTGTTCTTGCTGGTTCAGCAAATTAGGCCAATTTAATACAAACTATGTTTTATCCGAGTACTCGCAGTCTGCTCTGACCTTTTATCAG
Organism: Phaethornis superciliosus; assembly: GCA_023637945.1. Taxonomy (NCBI): domain Eukaryota; kingdom Metazoa; phylum Chordata; class Aves; order Apodiformes; family Trochilidae; genus Phaethornis; species Phaethornis superciliosus. The sequence goes on along the minus strand of JAJQWJ010000002.1, from coordinate 98,226,372 downwards.
ATTTTTCTAATGCTAATTGTTTTACTGTGTTGTGAAAAACAAATAGTTACTGAAAATAGTAACTGAAAATTTGATCCTTCAGATTCTCCATTTTTAGGAAATACTTTTGAAAGTTTCCCTGGCATATTTTTTTCCTAGTTTATCTGACAATGAAACTTCATCTTGTTTTCATGACATCCTATTCATGTGGATGAAAAAAAAAAAAGTGGTTTTAAAAGAAAAAAAAAAGGGGGCTGGGATTTTTAACACTAATGGGTCACAAAATACAATGGGCTGTGAGGGGGAGCTGCTGTGTTAGACAGGCAAAACTGGAGGTGAGGTGTAAAAACATGAAAATAAGAAAACCCTACAGTGTACTCTTTACCCTACTGTGGCAGTATCTGTCTGAAAGAAGATTTTTCCAGCTGAGTGGTGCTGTTGGTCATTAGTTGCCTTTAGAACTGGAAGTGCCTCATATATGACAGTCCCAGAGCATTACTTGTTTGGCATGTGCTTAATAGCAGTACAGATGGCAGAGAGGGGAATGACAGATAAAACGTCTTTCCCCTCCTCCCTTTCCCTGATGGATATCCAATGTTTTCATTTTGGGTGGTTTTGTTTGATTTGGCACATGGCAGACACTTGGGTCAGAGGAGCACTGGCTTGCTGGGCTTGGATGCGATCACCTGAAGATGTCTGCATCTGAAGCAGGAGGCTTGAGTGCAGTGATGGGGTCTGCTTAATGCAGTGTAGCACACCAGGGAGGTGGGTGAACAGAGACCTTGCATGCTGGAGTGCCAGGGAGAAGGAGAAAGTCCCATGTAAAAACAGAGTAACCTAGCATGGGCAACAATAAGTTGGTGTTGGGTAACTGTGGGTGAATTACTGGGTTCTGGCTACCCTGCAGTGTCCCCCTGCTTATGGTCTCTTAGCCTGCAATCCCCTGAGGTGTTAGGTACTGAGCAGTTCCTTGAGCTCCTTGTAATCTTCTGATCATGAGAAGCAGGAAAATTGTCCAGTGTGGCCTTCCCAGTTCAGGTCCTGCTCCTAGCGTGAGGTTTTTTTTTGTCTGGCATTGAAATGGAGATGGCTTCATGGTTTAAGTTTGTATAGGTTCAAATCTGGACCTAAGCATTGGAAAAGCTTGGATCCAACTCTGGCACATATTTCACCTGAACCAGTAAGTGAAGGTCAAAGTCTGTAACAACCTATAGCAAAAACCGGAGGGTGTTTTTTCAGCTTTGGGTTTTGCCTGGCAGTAAATTTAATAACATATATATATGCAAGTGAAAACTAGACACTATGTTGACATCAGGCAATTTCTAATTGTGGGATTTTACCTTCATTTCCATAGCAACAGATTAGGATGCAGCAAACAAAATTGGATTCTGGTTTCAGTTCTCCTTTTAGAGCTTCAGAAGATCACCATCCATTGGGAAGGGTTGTGCCAGCATTGTTATTCACTTGATCGACTGTCTAACTGAAACCTTCATCTGGCTTTCCTGAATTCTTTTTAGAGGGAATATAGGAAAAGGAGCACTCTGAGGAAAAAACAACTGGAATTCAGACCTGAAATAACACTGTGGAGAATAGAAAACTGGTAGTTTAGGGAGGTAAGCACATTGATAGGTTGCTGTTGAGTGAGTTAGTGTCTAAGTTTATTTTATACTGGTTAAACCTTAAGTACTGCATATGTGCCTACTCCTTTTTGCACAGAAAATTTAAAGTGTATTTATCCCTATTCAATAAAAATTACATGCAGCCTTTCAGGGTTCTGTAGCACAGATCAAATTAATAAATAGATAAGAAGGAATAATACCTACCTTGCCCTACCTTAAAGATATTCTTCCTTTCAGGTTTAAATAAAAAACTTCCGATGCCCCCTAACTCCTAAGGCAGAAAACAGGACTGTATATGCAAGTAGGAACTTAGCTGTTGAATCTGAGTGCTATTTTAACACTTAGAATAAAGCTGCACTTGTAAAGATCATGCTTTGCTTGTAGTAACTGAATCTGGCAGGACTACTTTCTGAAGTAAATGCTCAAGTCTTATTGAACTCGGAGAGGAAGGATGTTTCAGTGGTCAAGGCACTGGCCTCAGGCAAGGGTTCATGCAGCCACTTGCTCACCCAGATCCCTGTGCAATGCTCCTTGCATCACTCCAACTCCCCCCCTGTGAATTGGGGTTAAGAGCATGGAGGACAAATGCATCCAAGGCTCTGGGCCAGGGAGGGGAGCTGCGTGGTCTGCTGTGGGTAACGTGGGTTGCTACAGGCTGGAAAGCCTGCACGAAAGTGTTCTCGGAGATGGAGTCTGTCCTAAACAAAGAGAAAAAGACCAAGAATATGCAGGAGAGTGTCTCCCTGGGCAGCACCAATTAAGGTCAAGTCATGACAGGCAAACTGCTGCCCGTGCTGTCATCATTATGCTGGGGGGAAGCAAATGAGATGGGTTGCTTCAGATGTTATTACAGACCATAAAATAGCACTGGTATCTTCTGCCTCTCTTGTCAAGTGGCTTGGTCCTTTTGAGAAAAAAGCCTGATTCATCCCTTATGGGACTTAGTGGCTTAAAGAGAGTAACATGGAAAGTGACTTTAGCCAAGTCATTTTTGTGTAAATGATCATGTCTGCAAAATTATTACCAAGTCTGATTTGGGACCACCAGTTTTCTTTGATGTCTGTGTGCTACAGGCACAAGGGAATATGTTTTTTTTCTAAAAATAAGATATTGTCTGCATTTTGGGGTTTCATTTTTCATCTTGCCATCAGACTTTCTTTGCTGTTCTTCAGTATTCTTCTTGCTGACCCATTTTCATATCACAGTTTAGCTAACAAAGGTAGAAGCTAGAGAATCATTACCCAAACTCACCTATTTTTAGGATGCTGAGTAGTTATAAAAGGGAAGGATCCTTGGAATTGTTCTGTCTGATAAGAGTGTGGCTGGGCTGAGCCACCTCAAAATTATCAACTCTGTCCTGTGCAAACATTTCTTTTTCTGTTAACCCCTCCAAATGTCCTCTGCCCAGCTTTATCTTTCTTCCTGGATTATCACCACCCTGAATTTTTTTGGCTACAAGAGATAAAAGTCAAAAGAAAACAGGGGAGTTACTTCCACCCAGCTTGTGTTTGCCCTGTTCCTGCTCATCAGCCATGCCTGGATCCCTGGAGATGTTTCCTCTCTGGGCTACCCTGGTGTCACCTGGCAGGGGAACAGCCCATACCCTCACCTGGGATGGGTTAGCTGTGCTGCAGTCTTGTAGGTAACTGTAGTGGAGGAGCACCACTTTATTTTGGCTAAAGACCTAGTCCTCTACAGCACACCAGAATTCATGTGTGTCCTTGAATTCAAATGCATTTTAGTCTTGATGAGTAAATTTTGCTTTGTCAAGTGAGAGCACTAATCCCTGCTGTGATATGAGGAATTTGAGAACAGTCCTACACTGTGCATGCTCCTGAGTGAATGTGATATTGTATACAAGATCATACTAAAACTCACAAGTTTACCACAAATGTTTGCTGTGCTTTAATTCCCCATTAGTTCTAGTCATGCAATGGCTATTTTTTCATCCCTTTAAAACTGTTCTTCCTCCTGTCTGCATTCCAAGGTAGGTGTGAGATAACTCACTAAATCACCATTTAATTTATAACTTTGTCAGTCATTCAGTGAGTCATGACTTTATTAGTGCAGGAATGCAACCCACAAACAGATTCCCCTTCCTCTCCCCTTTAAGTTTCAGGGTTTTTTTGTCCCAAAGAAAGCTTTGGTGCCACATTGCCCAAAAGACACTAAACTCTATGCCTGGCTTGTTTTTTTGTTTGTTTGGTTTGTTTGGTTTTGGTTTGTGGGTTTTTTTGGTGTGTTTTGTTTTTTCTTTTTCCCTGCCCCTCCCTCTCCCATTGTGTAAAAGAAGATTCCCTTGAGAATTTTTGGGTGTGCTGGTGCTTGCACACCAAGCCTGCAGAGGCACCTTAGAACTGAAGTGTCTTAAACCTACCCTGAGCTCTGTGTTTGCTTTCAAATGTTGTTTAGGCAGTAGTCAAAAGAGACAAATGGCATGAGTACTATCAGTGAGAGCACGCTAGAAATTGCTACCTCCTCCTCTCTTCCTCCAGTCAAAACCATCAGTATTTGTAACCAGAGACAGCCTTATGCAACACACAAACATCTCAAGCATGGTAAATGAATTCCAATTTTTCCACGTGTCTATGTAATTCCTGGTCCCCTACTTCTAATATCTTTTGCAATTTTAATTAAAAAAAAATAAATTATTGCTATTCTGTTAGTGTCTGGATGTTTTGTATGAACAGTGCCTAGCACAGCAGATGTTTTCTCTATCCTGCAAACTTTGCAGCCTCAATTAACTATTTAAAAATAAGAATGCATCATAAAATTAGGGATGGAGTATATGGAAAGTCCCAAAGAGGAAAGAAATGTAATTTTTGGATACATTTTCAATAAGCAAAACAGGGTGGGGTGTTGCTGGTCTGGTTTTCAGTATCTTCTGATGAGTGTAAAAATCTTCCAAAGGGAAGCTTCTCTTCCATTTGGAGCTTTGTATGTCATTGGAGTGTCATCTTTTTAAAACTTTGAATGAATGTTTGCAGTCTGTCTGGAAGACCTCAGAGCATATCTGGATGGTCAGCTCAGTTTACAGACTGAGGTCCAGAGACAGATTTTTCAAGGTAATTTTTTAACTCCTTGTTTTGGTCCTGTATGTGAGGCACATTGATTTTAAGATAAGCATGCATTTAAGCATATATTTTGGCATAGATCCTTTTGCTTCCCTGTTTAGGATTTAAAAAACCCCAACAAATAAGAACAAACTCCTCCTACTATTCATTTTTAAAAACTTAGATGACATCCGAATGCTCCTATGGGTAGGACATTATGGGTATATTGGGTATATTAACACAATATCTTCCTCTTTTTTTTTTTTTTTTTTTTTTTTTTTTTTTTTTCATCATATGTCCCCTCCCCCCACACACCCCTGAGTGCATTATCTCATTCAGCTGACTGGATTACTAGGGCTTCTATTCTGCTAAAACCTGAAATGGTTTTGAATAAATCCTGATCCTTCACACCACAGATGTGATGTCAGTATCTCTGTGACATGTCTCAGGATCATGTGCTAAGCTCTGTCTTTTACTGCTTGTGGTTAACCCTGTTGTTCCATGTGCAGAGCAGTCATCAATTTTTCTGTCATAGACCATGTCTCTCAAAGTTTAGGTTTCACATGTGTTGCTTAGGATATTGGAAGGAAAATGGTGGTGGTAGGTGTGAAAAAGCAGGGGATATAAAAGCCCATTGAGTGCGTGGGTACTGTGGAACCTGCATCTGGTACAGGTGTAATGGAGGCAGCAAAGAGTGGGATGTGGAACCTCTGGCTCTTAGAGTGTGAATGTTGGAGGTATAAAAAAAATTTCATCCTAGTCTTAATGTGAACAAAATAGTTTGTAAAGAAATGTATAAAAGTTGTTAGACTGTTGAAGTCTCATTTTGTAAACCTTTGACTGTTATGCAAGAAAGTACTGTTTCTGATGTTATTCTGCCAAAAAATGCTTCAACAAAAAGTTTGCATGGGAGAGTCTGTAAAACAGAGGAAGGAAAATCTCAGGACCAGGATTATGCTTTATGGCCCTAATAGGTGTCAGTGATGGATTCCCCAGAATGCCTTGTTGATAAGATACTGAAAAGCCAGGGCATTTTGTGCAGTAATAGCAGCATGATGAGTGAAAACACATCACCAAGCCTGCAGATTCTGAAATGAGAAAATGCCAAAAGAAACACGGATTTTATTTCCTCAGCTGTTATAATGAGAGATCACAATCCTGTTGAGCAGTAAAGCAGTGCTTTCTAAAGCCACAAATTAAATGATCGGAGGCAAGATTTAGATTTGTTTTTTTATCCTTTCTTCCTTTTTCTTTTAAAAGTGACTAATTGGCCCTTGGATCTTTACACTTTTGGGGTTTCTGGTAAGATGCACATCTAATGGGTCTGATTTTCTTTTTTTAGAAGGTGATGAGCACTTCCACCCCCTTCATTGAAACCATACCTTGGGCTGTGTAGAAGGAACAGAGGCCTATAGGGGTTTCCTCTGAAGCTAATATACAAACAACAGTCAGAGGGCTCCAGCTCTTAAAAGTATAGAAAACCTTAAATAGATGGTCTGGGATAACTGGGAGGGAAAGAGAGACATCTGTTGAGTTGTTGAAAAGACATATTCTTCTAGCACTTCCTTTGTCATGCATTTTGGATATCTTTTCTGTCTGAGTTTATTGCTAATATTTAATTTAAAACTAGATTTGGATTGTTGACAAACTTATATCTTGTAAATGGACATTTTTATCCCCCTCTCCCTTCCTGGTCTAACCTGAGCAGTGCTCGCTCTCCCATTTCCTCTTGCTGGTCTCAGATCACGCACCCTGGGTCATACTGAAGAAAAGGGGACCTCACCCTGATGAGAGGACAGGGGTGGCAGGAGAGTGGGGAAGTGATGGCTCACAAGTTGGTAAAACCTTGCTCTTCCTGTCACCCTCCAGCCCACCAATCATGTCTATATCGGATGGAAAACGTGACTTTATTTGTGTGTTTGTCTGTGAGTGCTTAATGACATTTCAAGGCATCCGACAAGAGCCTAATTCCTTGGATTGGTTTCGTCAAATAATAAAATCACTTGACATAAGTATAATTGAAAGCAGATGTAGAAATATGGAATTTTAGCTGTCATTCTGCCCCCCACCCCCCCTTTCCCTTAGCTCTCAGGTCATGCCAGAAATATTTTCATTTTTGTTTCTTACTTCCTCTCTGCAGAACAAAGCCTGGGAAGGATGAGCTCTGGGGCAGGGAACTAAAAGGGTATTCATTTCAGGTTTTCATGTCTCAGTGTAAAATTTCCACCTTTTTAGAGTTCATTTTCCACTATGAAGGAAAGTTTTGTGGACCTCCTCTCCCCTGATTCTGACTCCATCCTCTAGATGAACTCTGTTATATAACCATCCCTGTCTGTGATGGCTGTTTGCTGCTGCTGCTTTAATCCAAAATTGTCAGATACGCACTGGGCTCAGCTGAGCGAGCAACCTACTTTACATTTTCGTCTTCCCTGCTCCACTTGGCTGGACTTAGTAAGCGTTGGATGGAAGAAATTATAAAGAGGAAGGAAAGAAATGGTAAAGTTTGCACGTATGAAAAAAAAGGCATGGGCAAAATGGTGGAAGGGTCCTTTCCCACAGTTTTGCAGAGTAAAATACATACTCTTTATGGCTTTATACTCCTTAGCCTGAAAAGAGGAGGATAAAAGCAATAGTGATGGTAGCATATACTTTATTGGCCACTTAAATGTCAGCAATGACTTGATCAATGGAACAGCCCCTCCCAATTTGACACACTGATACAACTTTAAAACGTAAGGACTCAGAGCCATAACAACACAGTTTAAAATCAAGATTGATTTTCTTGAATCTTCAGCCATATCAGCATCACAATTTCATTTCTCACACTTTCTTTGAAAGAAATAAGACTTATGGACAAGACAAGAGGCAATGGGCACAAGTTGGTCCTGACAAGATTCCATTTGAACACAAGAGGAAAATTTGTCACTATGAGGACAGTCAGACATTGGAATGGTCTCCCAGGGGAAGTGGTGGATTCCCACACCTAGGAAAGTTCTAAGTCTCAGCTCGACAGGGTGCTGAGACATATAAACAATAATATTAGAAGGGTTGGCCAGATAATCCTTGAGACCTTTCCATCTGACATTCCATGAGCCTAAAGACTTATCTTATTTAGACATCTGAAAAGCAGGATTTTGTGCTTCAGGAGTTAATTTCTGTTTTTTAAAAATATTAATAGTAACTTCTTAGAGGGCAGAAATCAAAATTTCCGAGCTTCATTCAGGTAAGTTTCATACTGTCCTTGCCATCCTAGGAGTGCTACTAAGGCAAATCTTACATTTCTTCAGGATACTGTGGGAGGAGGTGTAAATGCTTATAAACCTAAAAATTTTGCTTACCTGTATAAGCACAATGCATCATGAGATTAGCCTGGAGAGATAAAAGCTTTAAATAAGTGTCTCTGATTCATATGCCAAGCATGTTGGTAAAACCATCCACTTGTTGTGAAACTGTTGGTTGCATAGTTAAGCTTGCACATGCAATTTCTTCATCTGTGCACAGCCTTATCAGATCCATGTGGACAAAACAGACACACATTATTTATGGAAAGTTCATCAGGATGTTTTCTCTTTTGCCATGATCAGAATGTCAAGGTTGCCAGTCACCTTTTCACATGTACACACTGTTCTACATGGGGGCACGTAGTCGTCAGCTCCATCAGATTGTTTTGTTTTCTGTAAGCTTCTGCGTAGAGTGGACCTTAGGTAGGTTTCCTTGGATGCATCTGTTAAAAATGTGGAGGTCAAGAATGTGGCCATTTTTCTATACTGGGCTACTTCAGTAAGCCAGACTAAATGTGTAATGACAAACTCAACGTTGTCTCCTGCTAGGAGGTAAAGCACTATTGGCCACAAACATCCTTGGCTTGTCTCTGCTGAAGGTGATAAGTTTGTGTCAAAGAAGAAATTTATCCCACTGTTGAAAGAACCCTGAAAAGTTGAAACTCTCTGGATCAGGGCCCAATGCCATGTGCATTTTAGCAGAAGAGTATCAAATCCCCCAACCTGTCATTTTTGACCCAAAGTTTGAAGGAACCTTTCAGAACTTTTTACAGTATGTATTTGTGCTATTTCCAGGTCTGGAGGCTTCCCATCACAAAGTCACCCTTCTCCTCTAATCCTCCCTTATGGGAGAGACAGCTTATGTGTACCACCTCCTTCTCATTTCCCTTCTCCAGCCTTCTCCTTTGAGAAGCTAGCGTTACTCTGTAAAGAATTACATACTGTGAGTATCTTCTGCTATTTGTATCCCACAGCCTTCGTCTTCCCATGAAAGTCTGCACTTTTGTGCAGGCCTCCCCTCGCCTTCTACTTCCTTCCTCTCGTTATCTGAGAAAGTAAGATGTTTGTTGGGGAACAGTATAATCAGCTCAATTGGAAAGATGGAATGGAAAGAGATGAGGGAATGATACTGTTATTTCAGAAAGCATTAATGAATGTTGTCAGCCAAACCTTTGACTTAAGAGGGAGTGGTGGAAGCACAAAGCAGATGACGAAAGCTCTTTGTGTTACCCATTACTGTTGTACTAGTTTTCCTTGGCTGTGAGCATCTGGAATAGTCTCCAGCTTTTTTAATTGAGCAAATGAAGCATTCCCAAGCTGTCATGTGGCAGACAAACCTACAAAGAAATGCCATGAATTTGAGTGTGTGGGTTCACAAGCTCAGTCAATTATTCACAACTAGAAAAATAAGGTTACATAAATGGTCAAGATTTCTCTAGAGTGACTAATTGTTTTGGAAGTCTTATTCTTTGGGTGATCCATTAAAAATACCTTAAAAGGGATTGTGCTTCAGCATTTGGGTTCCTATAACCTTCTGAAAATAGAGAGTCCTTACAGATGTTGCATGGTCAACACCACGAAAACTCAGAGGTTATCAAAATGAGTTTTCATCTGAAAGTATTAGCCATAAAGTTACACACAGGGTATTGTATTCTAGTTTATATCTGTCTGTGAATCCTTCTTACATGTTTGTATACAGACTCTACAAATAAATGTTAACAGTACATTTTATAAGTCATGTTGTAGGTGGAAGCACTTTGCTATAAGCAGACACATTTGTAATGGTTTGAAAGGTTGGGAAGGGAGGCCTAGGAAGAGTTCATCTGTTAGGACTTGAATGCAGAGATGTTTACTAACCACACACAAAATGTTTTAAGAGGGAATGGGGCATTGCAGCATTGCTCTGCAGCATTGCTGATGTCTGAAGCATGGGAAAAGAACATATAAAAATGTCCTAATAAATTGGTTAGCTGAGTGGTGGCAGGCCCTTGTAGGCCGTTTTTAGTGTCACTATAGGATGAGGGTTGCCTGACGTAGCTTAGAGTTTGGTGGGCACAGACACAAATTGGTGACTTGCATCACCCTGGGACCAGAGTGGAGAAAAGCAGCTGAAAGGTCACACAGTCCATCCAGCTAAACAGTCCTGGTGGGTGGCAGTCTGAAATAATTCCTGAGCTATTAATTAGGAAGATGCTTCTTCCAGGTTCCGGACGAAGTCATAAGACATGCCAAGGCAAGGAGCCAAAAGATCAAAAGGACACTAAATATATTTTTTTTTTTAAATCGTTCTGTGGAGAGAGGGAGGAGAGAGCTGTCCCAGGCCAGTTCATACAGGACATTCTGACAGGCCTTGGCTTTGCTGTAGGATATGAAGAAGCAGACCCTGTCTGGCCTTATTCTCCTTGATTTTCATCTGAAGACAACCACAGCTTCTCCTAGCTTAGCCTTATTTTTTGTCTTAACTTCTCTTGTAGTACTTCTGTGTTTATAGTACCTATGCTCCCAGTGTTAAGATTGCCCAGTGTCTTGGTTTGAAAAAGCTATGTAATTATTTGTGTTGACAATTTGTTATAAGCCCTTGAGAAAAGAGTATTGCAAGTGTTGATTCCAGGCAAATTTCTTACTTTAGCATAAGAAAGTCCACCCATTGTGGCTTGAGGCTTGCCTTTGGTGGCACATGAAATCTTGAGTTAATTCAAGAAAAATGAAGTGGCAATGCTGGTGCTAAAGAACAGGGCAGAGGATGTACATTGCTTAGGTGGAGACAAGGGACAGGTCAAACTCCGTGTTTCATGAAACAATTGATTCATGAACAGCACAACCCACAGTGTCTTGTTTCTCACAAACTTTTTTCAGGAAGGCTTCTCTTGCTCTGCTTATTTCCATGAGCTTTCTCTTCATATCCTCTGATGCATTCTGCAACCTTTCCCACATTGGCTACATGTGCCAATTTTCACTCATCCCACACCTACTATGCTGTCAGGCTTTTCTGAGGATGAACAGGGAATTTGAAATTTAGTGTGGAGAAACTGATACTAGAAAACGACTGCTTGACATTGTGGTGTCTTAAATCCTTATTTCCAAGAGAACTTGGCTGAGCAGGGAAAGTTCGGGGAACTGAAAGCAGCATGGAATTGATTTTTGCAGCAGGAGTCTGGTAGGATGGACACCAAAACTTCTAAACTTGCTTTGTGTCTCATGGCTTAATTTCTTTTTTCCACACTGCAAAATGCAAGACAGGACTTGAACATGGAAGTATAATTTGGTCACTTCTAACAGTGAAAAAGAAAGCCAGCATTTTGAAGCCCAAACAGGAAACTCTATGGTAGGTCCTGATTGTATAAAATCTTTCTTCTTCTGCCATTCCTCTTGTGGTTGCACAAGGGAAAACCCCCTTTTGAGTGGAATGTTTTTGTGGGGTCCAGAATGAGATTCCAGTGGGGACTCTGTTGCAATCTTAAACTTGGAGCAGCTGCCATCAATCCTTAATGACGTCAGTGACATTATTTTGATTAAAAAAAAAATAAATTTCTCACAACTTTGGTGGAATTCTTGAGGTCGTTTAATGTGAGAATAATTTTTTCTTTAAAAGTAATTTTTAAAAAAATCATCACATTTTTTCAAATGTGGCAGAAAAGAGAGGTTAGAACAATAGATTTGCAATATAACACACCTTTTGTTGATTTTTTGCCTATTTCCAATTGTATATGCACTTATACTTGTTTAATAAAATCTTTTTAAAAAATGTTATGAAGAGTGCCAATTTTTCCTTTTTTCTCTCACTTTAAGTAGAAAACAGAGAAAAAGGCAAACCTACCAATTATTTCATGACATATCTGCTTGTGAAAATGAAGTTTCCTAACATCTGGAAGGGACTAGAGTGTTTACACCTTTCAAAACTATCTGAAGACCTTGGGAATGCATGTATTCTTGTAAATGTGCTTCAGATAAATGAAACTTGAGCTTCTAAATAACTTAGAGATTTGGAAAATACCACCAGTTGATTCTTATGACAGCTAATTAAGAATAGATTCATATAACAAACTAAATGAGCTAGGGTAGTATTAACTTTCAGTAAATGTAAACTTTTATTCAGTTGCAAAAGAGTGACATGTGTCTTACCTCTACAGTAACCAAACATGTTTAACATTCCCACTAAACTTACTGAAACTGCATGTGTATGTGAAACTGATTATACACCTAATGCAGGGTCTGTGAAAGACTAGAAGGGAAAGGTGACAATATCAAGCCATTTATTCCTTTAATTAACTGCCAGATAGTTCTAGTTCTAGAGCTAGAACTAGCTCTCTTCACATGAAATTGCATTTAAATAATTGATTTGCTCCTAGTCTCTGTCAGCAATATTGTAAAATACATTATTTTTTCAACTTAATATAATAATCCTTTTCTACACATCATTAAAATCATCTTTGGTCTTTCATCCAGCTATTATGCTTTATAACTTCACACAACAAATTTAGTTCAACTGCAGTGATATCCTGCTTAACTGATAATATTTAATTTAGAAATTAATCATATGCTCCCACTGTTGAAGTTTTTATAAAAATGAAATTTGTCAAAAACAAAGGCAGGTGTAGGCCCTCCATTGAGCTAAGGGAGAACTGTTTTTTATTCATTTTCCATTCACCATACGGATGCTGCCTTGTAATTTGGTTGAGTGTGAGAAAGTTATACCATCAGTCCACAAATGATAAAATTTGGCATGATACAGGGATTCTGTAGTTTCTGAGATAGCGAAGAGGAGCAGCCCTTCCTTTTCCACTACTCAGACTCCTGATGGCTGTGCGTTTATAACATATTAAAAAAAACATTTCCCTCCCACAGCAATAACAAATTGCAGAGTGTCTACCAAAGCTTAAAGGACAGCACTCAAAAAGTGACAGGAAAACATGTTTGGAGTTGTTCTGTTTCACAGGTGCAGACTTTAGCACATGTTGCCTGTAGTTCCCAGGCATGTATACAGTAGCTTATTACAAAGCTTAAACTTGATCCTCATTGACAACTATAAGACTGAAAAATATGTTGGGGCAGGATGTAAATCCTTACAAATGTTGGAGACGTGGCAATGGAAAAAAGAATTGTTCCTGCAGCAGCAGTGAGGAGGAAATGTGTATTTTGAACTAAAAGGCTAACTCTGAGGATAAGCTCATTACTTCTTGGTGCTGTCATGTGAGGCATTGTCACAAATGAGTGCACACTTGCAATTGCCTGGCGATAGCGTATGGTCTTTGTGAAAACTGCAAGTCTAGGTTACAGAATGAGTGAAGTTCTCTCAAAGATGATGTGGATAGTGGTGACAACCAAGCACAAATCTCACCACAAGCACATACTTGTCACGTAAGGAAAGGTTAGCATTTGCAAAGAGGCATAATACAAGGTGGAGAGTGCAGGTGATGGCTGAAAATTTGTGTTCCCATGCACAGGGACAGATTGTCAGCTTCCAGTCTTATTTAATTTGCCTGGAACTGCAATGTGTCCATAGCACAGTTACACAAACTGGGGATCAGCAAGGTGCAGCGATTCTCATGTGACATTGTTCCTTCCCTAGCTGAAGAACATCATGAAGGTCTTGGGCTGAGTAATGGATTACAAGACCAGAACTCTGCCACTGAGATTCATCATTTATGGCTTGTTCTTGCCTGCGAGGGTTGTGGAAGATCAAAATCACCCCATGGGGGTGATTTCCACAGCTAAATTTTCACTGTTTCTTTGGTTGTCCTCCTCTGCCTGGCACAGAGGAGGCAATATGCTTGATGCCATAAAAGATTAAGTCAAATTACTGTGTGATTCTTAGCAGAGTGACCAATACTGCAGCTGAGACCAGATTTTGATATGCCATGTGCCAACTTTGCCGCCAAAGGAGTCCCAGCTCCCTAGAGGCTGAGCCCTCAGTGAAAGCTGGGCTACCTTCTTCCACTATGGGCCAAGGAGAGCCATCAGGAGGTAAAGGACAGGTCATAAGGCCACCTCTACTACTTATCTGTAGATGAGTTTTGCACTGCAGTCTCCCAGATATAAAAAAGGGTTTTTATTTAAGGGTGTATGTATGCGTTTTACTTCCTTGGCACCACTTCTATCCTTTCCTCTGAACTGTAGTTTCTCTTATGCCTTCATAACCAACATCTTGTTGCTGGATCTGATTGTGAATACACACGGGTGACTCATTATGGCAAAACTGCAGTCTCTCTGTACATAAATTAATCTTTTTATCAGTCGGGTTTTGCTGACAGCTTGTTATGTTGGTGGCCTTTGAGGTCTTATTGCACATTCTACTGATGAAAGAGAGAAAGTTTTGCATTAGAGATTATAATATCCAGAGCCAGAGGAAGGGATAGAGTAGGCTAATCAGACTATTTCAAAACCTTTCAGGAGAGGAGACCAGAACAGGTGAACCAGAGCCTCATCTATTCCAGAGTCTGGTGGCAGTGAGCAGTCCTTATGCTGAAGAGAAGGAGAGTGCAGCATTCCCATTACATCCCTCTCACTTCTGGAAAATTTTAGGAATCTTCCTGAACCATTGTGTTTAACAGCTAGCGACTTTTGGTTAAAGAAATCTGATCCTCCCTTTGGTCAGTAATGTGTACTGAATAATGTCTTCAGATCCCTGCCAGCCATGTTTTCCATGAATCTTTGAAGGTCTGTGGAAATTTGTTGGTTCATTTTTCAGTTTCTTGTTATTCAGATCAGCAGAGTAGCTCCAGTTGAGGGCATCTAAGGATCTGACCTTTGGATTCATGTCTGCATTAGTGTGCTTTCTGCTGCTGACATGATCTGTGCAACTAACCGGTGAAGAGGCTGTCTGACTGGCAAAATTCAGAGAAAAGTGGGAAGGGAAGGCTGTTTCTTCTTTTTACAGGACTGAAAAAGCTTTTCATTACTTGTTAGGTGTGTATGCATATGTCTGTATATTTGAGGAATAATTTTCCGAAATTTTACAGTCTCATAAACATGCTGGGTTTCATCTTTTGAAAGCATGGCCCTGGTACAAGATAGGAAAAAAGACCTTTTGTTCTGAAAGAGTTTTCTCAGTCATAAACCATGCATTTAGCCACTGAACTTGCCCTGTTACTGTTTTCCCTCCAAGTATACAATACAGTGTCAAATTAGACATTCTACAGTGTATTGCAAGTCTTCCTTTTAGTTTTACATAAACAAAAGTGATAAATATTGTCAATCAGAGCTACTATTTTTTAACTGCATATGGTGAAGTTTTGGTTATGAGCAGTGTAAGTCCAGGCAACATTTGTAACTCCCTTTGCTGACACTAAAGGTTTTGTGATTTTCTTTTTAATTTCTTTGAACTATAAATAGAAGATAAATAGAATAAATGTACTGCAGTGCTTTATTCCTGATGACAGAATATACAACAGTCCATATGTCTGAGTTTTGGCTCAGTATCGGCCAGATACTTGTTTGTTGTTTTTACATGTGCTATTGATGATTCAAGGGTTAGACAAATTTACTGTAGTGGGAGGTATTGGCAGAAGTAATACTTGTATAAACATGATCCTTTTAGTTATAAAATAAAAACTACCACTAAATCACTTCACTCCCAATTGCACACATCCAGAAGTTCTTTCTCATTCCCTAGGACAAGGTTTGGTAAGTCCCTTCTGGTGGTGAGTTGCTGTCAGAGGATGATTTAAACTGTAGATAATTTTGTTGTATTCTGCTAGGAAATGGGTTGGCAAACCAAGTTAAACATAATACATTTGCATCCTGGTTCTTGGTATCAAGGAGTCTAACAGGAATGCATTTCAAGGATGTTTGCTTCAGTTTCATACACTCAGGAGGTAAACAGGCCATTTGTTGGTAGCTTATGTGTTTTGTATGTCCGTGTACACCCATGCAGAGCTGATGAACCCATATGTGATAGTCTTCTATAATTTACACTAAGACTGCTGATTCATTTCCAGATGCAGTTTCCCACCTGGGATCTTTTGTGCAGTGCAATGCAAAAGTCTTAATATTTTTAAGTTGTTCATTTTTAATTCTATCACTCACTGATAAGGAAATTTCCTTATATGAACTGTGCCTAACTGCATTACTGTAGTGCAGCATTTTTACAGCAAGGATAGAATTATTGTTTTATGCATCTATTTGTTGTCCCCAAATTCAGATCCAACCTGAATGTGCAATGAAATATAATAATTTTAGTAGCTGGGAGTATCCATTTAGACCCACGTGGTAAGGATTCCTTGTAAAAAAGAAATATTCAGTTGACCAATTACATAATTTTTATCTTTATATTAGTTTGACAAAAGTCCCAGCTTTGGGGGCACTGGATCTTGAATATTTTAGTGTGTAACTGATGTGTAAATCCCAAGATTTCCCTGTTCAAAATTTCAGGGGAGCTTAGTAATTGGTGCTCTGACAAAACTCAGCAAAGCTCTTAAAAGCAATCTGTACCTACTTGGGCTCCTAAATACAGAGCTAGAAGCAAAATTTTAAGAGCTATTTAAAAATAAGTACACCTAAATACTACTTTGTATTATTATAGGTGTCTACGAAGAACACACAGTTTGTGTTAGTGTGTGCACTTGTATATATATATATATATGTATTGTGTATCTACATGTTTGTACATGTTATATGTACATATAACACGAAGACACATGAAATAGGAGAATGTTTTGACTGAATTCAGGCTATGTTTTTATGGCTTCCTGCTGGGAGGACAATACTGTTGGTTGTGTCCTGGAAGAATACTTGCTGTTTTCTTCAAGGGATCTTTATCAAGCATCAAATGATTCAACAGCTCTGGAGGTACAACAGTCACAGGACACACCAAAAATTTCAGTGAGAAGGTTCTGGTTCTTTGGGGTGCTGCCTGCTGTCATCGAAAGAGTTTGCAAGAATTACTTGGCAACGCACAGCCAAGTTGTGAAATGTTCTGTTCTCGTTGGTTAGGTGATTATATTTGGGGAAAAGCTGGAGTTGAAAGGCATTATTTTATTGGATTGATTTCAAGCAGTATTATACAATTACACACACAAGCTTTTTCTGTGTGACTCAGGAGTATGGTTTTTCTAACTCTGAAATGTGGTGTTATCTGCAGCCCAGAAAGGTTTTGTTTGACAGTTTTGGTAATCCCTTATGAACATTGCCAGATTACAATTTTGAATTTGCTTTTCAATTCCCCACACACACATCTGGCCATGCATTCACATATACTGTATATGTATACATAGTCAAACTGCTCAGTTTTAGTGCTGTGATTTACAAAGGATGACTTCAGGAATAAGCCGTAACTGATTATTTGGAGAAGCAGTGGATGGCACTGTTGGATTATAATTATAAGGCAATAAAGCATGCAAATAATAAATTACAATATTTTAAAAAAATAAATAACCTACACTATACACTCCTCAAAAGGTATGAAATGTGGTTAAGCCTCAGTAGAATGTGCTTTATGGTTGTTGCTCTATGGTATAACATAGAAACCATTGGGGTCAGCTGAAAGGAGGTCATGTGGGTTTAAATTCCAACATTTTGTGGCATCTGGTGGTAGCACAAAGCCATGCTGGGATGGTGAAGCTGGGGTGCTGAAGCTGGGATGCTGAAGCTGGGATGCTGAAGCCAGGGTTGCTTGTCCAGCCTTTTCAGGTAGGCTTGCATTGCTGTCACAAGCTGAGAAGTTCTGGAGAGCACTATCAGCCTGCAGACATTTCATGTAAAACCAGGTTTATCTGTTCCTATGTGGCACAAAGGCCTGTGCACACCTTGAATCACACTCATCCTGACATATGCTAAGACAAGCATAAATGTTGACATTATTTGTCAATTTATCTACTCCCTGGGAAATGCTCAAGGCCAGGTTGGTTGGGGCTTTGAGCAACCTGATCTAGTGGTAGGTCCCTGCTCATGCAGGGGGGTTGCATCTTGATGCTCTTCCAACACAACCATTCTATAATTCTATGATTTTTGGGTTGATTGTGTATATGGAGGTGAATTTTACCCTTCTGTAATGTTACTTCCTTGGGATGCTGCTTCTTTTCTGCCCTCTGAGGTATGGGCTTTGATGTGACATTTGTACGTGGTGAACCTGGCATAGATAGATTTTCAGGGGTGCAGATTAAAAGTAACAAACGTCTTCTAATGCGTGTTCCCCTGCAACAGTCAAAATAATTCCCATTATTTATTACTGACAACAACAAAATTAAAGAACACTACCAGCAACAATAGGTGAACTTGCATTAAAGCACAACCTAGTGAAAAACTCCAATTCTTTTTTTTTTTTTTTTTCTTTTTTTCTCCAGTCAGGTGGATGTTACAGGGTTATTCCCAGGTCTTTCCCAGTAGCCGGCTGCTTTTTCACAGTTTCTACTTGGTTGTGCTTCTGCACAAATGTGTTCTGTCAGTCTCTGGATGCTGCCTTTTCCTTGCTACTTTATATTGTGCGCCTTCCTTCCACTCCACCTGCTTTGCAATTGCCGGAGAGCATGGATGGGTGCACACAGGCATGGGGAGGTGGGGGTGGTGAATTGAGATATCCCTAAGGGTGTTTCCTCTCTTGTTTTGAGTAGTACCAGGCTACAACAGTCAGGTTCTGCATTTTTAGAGGTGACAAAAAAAGCTGAGATTGTGATGGAAGCTGTTTAACCTTCAGCGTGCAGGGTTCAAACCCTGCATGTTTTTATGCCAGAGACAGGCATTCTGAAAGGGGAAAGCTCACTCCTGGTGCCACCCAAGAAAGGGGAAAAATTAAAGGACATCTAAAATAAAATGTGATAGTCTGGAGGAAAATACCTGCTGAATTAGCCCTGATGGGAAGCAGCTGCTTTCTGCTTCAGGAAGGGAAAAATGCCAGAGGTCCCAAAGAGGCAGAGAGAAGTGGAGAGGAGGGAGCAAGCAGAAGCTGAGATGATGGGGTAGAGGGTTGTGGGAGCACTGAATGTGCTTTACACTTGGTTCCTGCCCTTACTGCATCCACCATGCAGTGCCCTGGCATTGCCAAAATGGGAACCCATGCTGTACACAGAGTGGAGGAAGGGGGTAGAATAAAACCAGATGTCAGATGGAAGGGGGGAGGAGGAGGTTTGCTAGAAATACAAAATACTGTTTGTTTTTTAAAATAAAAAATAGTAGGAACTGTGATGAAGGAAGCTGAGTGTAGGCGGGGAGGAGTGCAGAAGGAAGAGAAAAGGAAAGGAAAGGGGGAGGAGAGATCTGAGGGGAGGTGAAGGGGGGAGATCAGGGCAGTGCTCTCTCTTCTAACACGGTATACCATTTGAGATGGCTAAATATAGTTAAAAAATGCTAACATATGGCACTCATATAGCATATGGCACTCAAAATAGTTAAGAAATACACTTGTCTTGCAGCCAAATGCTGCCTTCAGTTGCATGGGTGTAAGTGAGGATAGGATTTATTTCATACAAGAATGTTTCTCAGATTGCTCTGACTGTTAATTATAAGTGGCAGGAGGGAGCTCCCCTTCTATTTTATCCTGAACCTTGTTTTCCTCTCTGTGCAGAAACCAAATCCCCAGGGCAGAGCAGGATACATGTACCAAAAAGATTCTTCACATCTACCCAATCTCTTCATTTGAGTTTATGAAGGCTCTTGCTGAGATTTCTCAGAAGTCAATGGAGGCTTACACCCATTTCAACAGCTCGTGTTGTTTAGTAAGCTAATGATATCCACAAAGCTGGGACAGTTTTATAGATTTTATTTTCGTAATTAAACTTTGTCAAAGTACTTTTTCCCCTTTGGAGATTAAAGAATATGCACAAAGCCATAATGGCAAAGGAGATCTTGCTCCGTTCCCTGGAAAGTGTATGGATTTGTGAATTAAGAGAGTGGAAAATCCTGATTTCTGGTTCTCGTTGTGTCCCTGACTGGCCTTAGTAATCACTTGCATCTGCACAGCAGTTCTTAAACTTCCTGTTGCTTGGTTGTATTTAAAATTGGAGGTGCCATTTGAAATGGGAGACAGTATGAAGAATTTTGCATGCACATGTGGAAAGGAGTAGTTTCTGTTCCTTAAGAATTTATAATATAAATGGAAAAGAGAGAATGGGATGTGAATGGAATGATTATTATCACTCATGAAAAGATAATTGAGTACTATCCTACTTAAAATGTCCCTCCACTGGAATGGGAATCCTTAGTCCTGTATAGTGTTGTTCCACAGGGGTTAGTTGAGGCTGTCCTTCAAAACATGCTCATTACTTCCATCCCTCAATGAAAGGAAGACTTCAAGTGGGCTTAAAAGTAAAGGAGAAATGCAAATGTAAATTAGAGTCATCATACTCTGTCGTGCCAATTTCATGCTTGGCACAGATAATGAATTCGTGTACTAATAATTACAGAGATATATGTTAGATTGAGAATAAGTGAGTCCTCTTTGCTCAGCCTTTTCCGGTACTCCTCCAAATCATGTCTCAAGTGGTACCTTTGCTATCTCTGCAAGAAATAGAGTACATATCATATCCTCCTCCTTTAACTAACCTGTGGGTTTCTTAGAGTGCTATTCACATGGTATGTAATTTGGTTTATAGGCTCATGTTTAGGCAATTTTTTGCACTGTTGTGTAGTGTAAAACATAGATACTAGCCTTTCAAAATAGCTGGGCACATACAATATACTTCCAATAATGATGAAGCTGTCAGGAAAATAATGTCAACTTCTTAGTGCATCTTCCTGCACAAAAGTATCCCAGTAGGAAAAAGTGGGTGTCTTTCTGTTTAAAGATGTCATAAACAAGGACATCTGTGTATTCTACATCCTATCAGTAAAATCAGCTTTAATGAGATGAATGAAGAAACGGTGTATTAGGCTCAACTAAAAGTATATATGTTGTTTGTTACTGAACTCATACAAACCAGAAGGACAATTTGCTTAGTGCTGTCCATCCTTTCAGATGCATAAATCACACACAACAGCCTGAAACATGAGCATACCATACATTATCTCCTCCAGCTCTGCCATGTCTTGTGAGAGTTCTGAATTTTATTGAAGTTAATGTCCCTTCAGAGTATGTGAACTTCTTGGCTCACTAGGATAGCAATGTGATACATCCCAATTAGACTTATATCACCATCGCTCCCTATCATTCTACTCCTGAACTTATACTGCTTCCTCCGCCTGTGCATCCCTCATTACCTTTGTAGTTTTCATCAAGATTTCCAGAGTGTGAGCCTACACACCACGAGATGACCTGAAAAGCCACGCCACACAAAGTGTTTAGTGATGTGTATGTTAGTCATCTGCCTAACTAAAAGCTACACTTATGCTGGTTGTTTGCAGATACCCTAGGATGCTCTTTTGCTTACTATAATTTCCCCTTTAGAGCTCTTAGTCACTTCTTAGTCAGACCACCCTCAACAGAAGAACTCTCTCCCCCAGACTTCTTTTTTTTTTCTTTTTTTTTTTTTCTTTTTCCCCTTTTAATTCAACCTCCAGAGTAAGCAGATTTTGTTAATGCACCTTGCAGTTATGCATTAGTCAGAATCCTCTAATAAATCACATAATCTTCCCTGCTCTCCCTAGCCTTGGAACAAGTGGGGAAGTTTTGGCATCTATTTCCAGCATCAGCTTCCAGACAGTGAAAATGCACATTATTGAATTCTCCTGCTATGAAAAGAGAAATCAATCTTTTTGTTTATGAAGAGTCCTTAGAGAAAGCAAATGAAAATTACACTGTGATTAGAAACTGATTGCTTATTTTTGCCATTGAAAACCTACTTTTAAAAGCATTAGTTCGATAACAGTAACATGTCTTCAAGTCATGTAGCTCATCAGGCTCATGACTTCCTTCCCCCTGATCCACAGGCTGATCCTTTTGCTACAGGGCACCCTTCCCTTGCTCTGTTCTTAGAGTTCAGGCTTTGTGACTGGCAGCGTCATGCTTGCCTCTCACAGCCATGTGCTGCTGCTGGATCTGCCACCAGATCATTGCTGCCTTCCCCCCCAGCTGTCTCATGGACATCAGCACTGCCAGTCTCATGATGGTATTTCTTCTCTGAGTCTGCTATCTTAATTGCACTAAAGAACCAGGGAATAAACATGCGTCCCCTTCAGTGTTTTAAACCTCTTTCAAGAAGAGGAAAGAATCTGAATAGCCTCTCCCATGAATATCCCACAGTCCTTATGTAACTTTTTCTAAAATTAAATTCATCCATGTTATGTCACTTCCTCTCCAGTGTTTTCCTGATC
Source organism: Phaethornis superciliosus (assembly GCA_023637945.1). Classification (NCBI taxonomy): domain Eukaryota; kingdom Metazoa; phylum Chordata; class Aves; order Apodiformes; family Trochilidae; genus Phaethornis; species Phaethornis superciliosus. Next base: position 98,204,259 of record JAJQWJ010000002.1, on the reverse strand, counting down.
ACACGATGAGATCCTTCCAGTGGAGACAACTGGTTTATATTCCCTCATGAGCAAAGTGGAAACTCGTTAATGAAAATGTCATCACAGCAAATGCTTCTAATTCTCTCATAACCACAGGCAACAGTATGTATAACAGTCACTTGCCAGCCCCCTGTATGCCTGTCTGCTGCAGCTACTGCTTGCTCTAGGGCAACTGCATGGTTCTCTCTCTACAGATGCTAGCAGAGGTTTTGTCTTTTCATTGGCTAAATTTTGACCTGAAAGAAACTTTTTGCCAAATGGTACCTGGTCAAAGCCCTGAGAGCTACTGATATCTGGCAGTAATGCCTTGCATTTCCAACTCATAGTGCTCTCTGTCCACATGGTCTGTTAAAATTATGTACGTATTTAAATAAGTTCATCCTCTTAAGCCATTGGGTCCACAAGCATACTTACAAATATCTGTGTGGCTCATCTCTGGGCCTGAAACTCTTTTCATAAAAACTTAAAACCACGCACTTCAAGAGGAAGCCATGATTAGCTCGGTCCACATGCCACAGGCTTTGTATAAAGCATAAAAGGTAGATAACAGCCATCACAAGAATAAAATGAATTCATAGCTCCATAACATGTATAGGATACAATACCTCCCTGGTTTTGTGTGTGTGATGGATTATTTGTATGTGTAACCACTTAGTTAATCCTCAGGCAGAAGTCTGCTGGCCAGAAGATGATGCTTTGTTCGGTCTTGGAACAGGAAGTGGGTAGAAAGGTTTGAGACTGTTGTTTACCAAAAAACCCAAGCACATCTCCAACACTGGAAATGGAAATACTATACCAATATTTTTGTACTACATAGGTTGTTGAAGGTGCAGATACCAGATGTGCACTTCATCATTTTTCTGCTGCTCAAATCTTTTTCCTAAGGCACATGTCCGGTACTAACCACCAGACTAGCCCCTAGCCTCCAGGTATGACATGCTGGCTGTTTTCTGGCAAACACAGTTTAAGTTGCCTTTTTCAATAGTTCACACCTCATTTTATACCCTCAGATAAATTGGTACCTTTTCAGTGCAGCTACTATTTTTAGTAGAAAATGTTTTCCCTGATGGAGCCAAGGACATGTGAAGCAACAGTATTTACTAAAAAATCCATCTGTCCTTTTTTGCTTCCTGAATTTTAGTATTTTTTTTCATATGCCTGAATATGAGCTTCCTACACACATACTTCCCTCTCTCCTTCTTCTCCTGATAACTTATATACCCAGTGTCTCAATAAGAAACCTCTTATGGTACAGAGCAGGAACTGTTCTGTGAAGGTGGACAAATGAGACCTTCAACATGGTTAGAGAAACTCAGGAAACCACCTTCAGTGGGCTGGCCAAAGCAAACTATGTACTTTGTATCACAACTGAAACAGTACTCTGACAGTAGTAGTTTCACAGGATTACAGTTAAATAAAAATTTATTTTCAGGTGGCTGTTTAGCCACAGCAGTCCAGTTTAGTACCCTGAACTATCTCTACCATTTACCAAGGCCAGAAGCCTGGAAAGGGTTTTAACAAAGCAAAAGTGATGCAATATCCTTAAGGATAGGTAAGTGCATCAACTACTGAAGCATTACTAAAAGTGCTTAAAGTTCTTTTAATCATTGTGCTGAAGATACTTAGCAGCTCTTTTGTTTGAAATTGGTTTTATTGCATCCGCTGTTATTTTGCAAGGAGTTATAACAACACAAGGTTATATATTGCTATTTTTGATAATGGGATTTGGAACACTAAAACCTACATTTACAAATTTTCATGTCTTTCTGACTGGATTAAGATCTAAGATGTGTGCGGTGTAAATGTGTATTTTTGTAAACCTCTTTTTACTGCTTATCATCTGGGATGCTTAAATCCTCTTAGCTGCCATGGTTTTAACTGTACTTCTGAGTGCTATGAGCTAAAGTCACCAAGGGAGCTCTAATTTTTAGACTTTTTGGTACTATTGCCTCAACACAGAGCTTGGTGTCAAGGCTGTGTGTGCTGTTAATGGGAAGGATCTTCGAAGTGGGATTCACAACAGCTAGCTTCTATGATAAAGCAGTAAACAAAAAGGGAACAAATTTATGTGTGGTAACTGGAAATGGGTTGATGCTCATTTGCTTCTATGAAGGGAGTTGGTAAACTCAATTTGTGTGCATTTGTTCCTAGCTACAAATGCAGCTGGAAGATAACTGACTAGGAATAGCATGGATAAGCACATCTACCTCTTCTGGTTTAGGGGCTTTAATTCTGGTCTGTAGGAAAGTACTTTCTTTGAGTTTGGGTGATTCAGTGAAGATGTTTCAGTGTTGGGTACTGGTAAAGATCAGATTACAGCCCTTATGAGTGGATCTAGTGTCCATTCCCTTATCGAGGTGAAAAGCCTATTAAGTTGGGTCTCTTCTGTTTCAGTTAATTTCTTACTAAGTTCTGGTGCACAAAAGGCAATATTAGCAGAAAGAGTATTATAAGAAATAAGTGAGAAGTCTGAGGCAGTAGTTAGGTTTGCAAACCAAGTATCTACAACATTTGAAGTCACAGAAATTAAGCAACTACTCCCAACATTTAGAGTTTCCCATGAATTAATATGCTTGTACCTTTTGCTAGCTACAGCTAGACCTCTTCTTAGCAGCAGGCCTCCTGAAGTGACTAATGACCCTTTAAGTGGAAAAAACCCAAACCAAAAAACCCTCCAAGTATGATCAGAGCAAAAGGCAAGAATATTTTAAGTATAAAGAGCTCAAAGTAGTGATATCAGACAGAAGTTTTTAGAAGTTTATATACCTCCCCTGTACACCATGTCTTACCAGGCTGGTTGTTGCTTCCATTCAGCTTGCTGGTTTTCCTGGTAGCAGCAAGTGTTGGCTGGTTACAAGATGCTTCTCCACACATTGACCCCTGCTAATCTGTTTTGGCCTAAAGACTCCCATGTCACCTCAGACTTCAGCTGCTACTGTACCTTGCCTGCTCAAGTAGCGGTCAAGGTTTGTCTTTAAGCTTCTCTTTTCAAAGGTACAGATAAAAAATAGTCATCAAAGCTAATTTTAGTGGCTTTCATATCAACTTTCATATCAGTCCATTCCACACCACCCCATGACCATATGGGTTGTGGTGAAGTCCATTCAGACACAAATCTCTCCATCCTTGAAACAGCAACTTAGGGCAATTAACGGAGAGCTGCTGTTTGGATTGCGAGGGTCAGATGCCTAAAAATGAGCTGCAGCCATGCTTAGCATAGGGTTGTGCAGTTAGAACAGGAGAACAAACCTGCAGAATACCCAGAATATGTGATTTTTTTTATTTTATTTTTTTTTAACCAAGAGAGTAGATTTTCCATGGGCAGTCTGCCCTTATTTATATATGATATAAAAGAAACACAATATATAATAATAGAAACACAAGTATCAAAATGTAAGAAAAGTTGATAAGTTTTATTAAACCTGCTTTTCTGCCAGTCATAGAAAAAAAGAATGAGGAGAGTTAGGAGAAAATAGACTAAGAGAATCTTAAAATTTTTCTCAGGTATAGGAGTACTAAGATGTTGTCAACCTCAATTCTGATACGTTTTGTGCCTCTGATTTTGGGAGAGCAGACTCTCTATTTAGAATAACTCCTTGGAAGAAAATCTTTCAGGTTTTTCTAAAATATTGAATTATGGAAAAAATATTTGATAGACTGTCTTTGGGATATCATAAAAATACTAGGCCTTTCCCATGAGAACAAACAAACAAACATTTTTCTGTCCAGTTCAACTTTGTTCACTGCCTTTTCTTTCCCTTTTTTCAGGCAACAGGGTTAACACAAGGTTGTGTGTGTGTGGATGCAGGGGAGGAGGGACAGGTTTCCGCTTCAAAGGGGAAGGAAGTGTCGTTGGGATATGAAGTAGAAGAGAGGGTAAAATCCCACCAATAACAACTATACTTTTGGTATGAATGTTAAGATAGCACGTCTTCTACATTGTGGTCTCTGGGAGTACTGCCCTGCACAAGGGTCAGTGCACAGGCAGGCATGTGTTGGGTTTGAACTTTGGTGGTTCATGCAGACAAAAAGCAAGTAAAGGACCTGAGTTTCCTGTGCTGGTTCTCTTTCTCTATGTACTTAAACTAACCAGTCACAGCAAATAAATAGGCAGTTAGAGTGTGGGTGTGTGGTTGGCAGCCTAAGGAAGGATTTTAATGAGAAAGAGTGCCCACTCCTTCTCCTCCTCCCATTTTCCTCCTTTTAGAATGAAATGGCAAGCGCCTTCATTAAGGGACAGCTGGGAAAAGCAATTTCTGCATTTATCAAAGTCCTTGCTACTTCTCCAGAGTTTTATCTTATCATACACTTGAGCTGTACCTTGGCCTGATTCCTTGCCACACAGGAGTGCTCCTTCAACCATACTGCTCCCAGAGCAAGGTGTCTGAGTCCCTCACCTTTCTGCCATCAGAAAACTCAATCTTCCCTTTAGACTGCAACAACCCCTCTTTATTCACAATTGCATTGCTTCTTCCCTGCTCTTTCTCCATAGAAACATATTCCATAGGCTGGAAAAATCTGCGTTAATTCCACCCCCCCCTCCTCGGATCTTTTATCTCCTGTTTCAAGCCAATGTGTTCTGGCCCCACCGAGAATTCCCTTGTGGCAGTAAATGGTACTTTGCACTGTAGCTCAAGAAGCTTGCTTTTCCCTGTATAGCTGAGAGTGCTTTTGATAAGACTCAGTTCTCTGTTGCCTAAGGACCATCTGTTACTGGAAGAGGCAAATACTTTGCATTTTTGGTGATAATTTGTTCTATGAGAAAAGACGACTGCTGAAATGAATTGATGTCCTGGAAAAGAGACTTTAATGATAAACTCTGTCACCAAATTTGGTATTAAATAGCAGTAAATGCCATTATGGTGAGAGTCACAGTGACAAGGTCCAGGACTGAGCAGGCAGGGATTGCTTTTTTTAATTGGCAAGTTTTCTCTGGTAGCAAAAGGTTATTTGAGAACATGCATTTAATGGATTAGAGAAGCCTCTTAGTCATCAGTCCTGGGTCTTACAACATTCTTGAGGTGGGTGCCAAAATGATGCCACTTGACAAACTGCTGTGGTATATTTCTTTATTTTTCCTTCCCTCAGTGAGGGCGATGTAGGTCAGTGCTGAAACACATCTGTGAGGTCCCGTTAAAAACCTTGTAATATCTGTACCTGAGTCCAGCTGGTTCTGGACTCAGCTAAGAACTGTGCTTTTCATACAAGTGCTGACTTAACCATGAACTGTCAAATGAAGAGGGGAAAAACTGGTTCAGAGGTTGGTAAATATTTAACTAACGGCAGCTCTTCTTTTTCTGTGGGCACCTGTGCAGTGTTGAGGCTTGCCATCAATTCCAGTCATTGATGGAAAAAGCTCACCTCACAGCCCTGCACAGAGGGAGGTGCTGTATTGAGAGGAGCTGGAAAGTTAAGCAAGTATAGCAAGAAAAGATGACTTGTCCAAGTAAATTTGTCTCTGAATCAAGAGAGGAGTGAGGCTCCCAGTCTCTTTAAAAACAGAGTTGTATTTGCTAAACCAGCAATTCCCAAATGTGGCCACCAGGGACTTTGTGTGCAACCACCGTATAAAAACTCGCTTTTTATTACTCTGTTGTATGTCTGGCATCTGTGACCACTGTGAATTTACTGTGGCTACGTGTGCGACCACAGCACAAATTAATCTGAGAGCTCTTGAGTCAAGGGCTGTTTTTCTACTACTCCCCTCTGGAACTGGTGTGAGCTATCATGTTCTGAAGTGATTGTAGGTATTTTAAAACACTACAGCTAAACAGCAATCTTGGAAAATTCAAAAGCCTGTTGAGTCACTACTAATCAGGCTGTATTGTATTTGCCATGTTTAGGATTATACCTTGAAACTGTCTGCAGTAACAGGTGGTTAAACTGATATTGTAGGGAGTAATTTTTAGTGGCTGTTCCTAAAGCTTTCTGTTTAGGTAGTTGGCAGTACAGATTTTCTGTGAGTAAATGGAGCATTTGTACATACTTTTAGGTTATAGGCTTGAATTTCCATGGCTAGTCCAAAGGAAAATACTAACAGCTGAGCTGTAAGTACTGGAAATATGACATTTATAATAGGCATATTGATGCAGTTTTAGCTGTGGTAAGCAGCAGGCTGGGAGCTGTATTAGGGCAGTCTACAGGATAGGAGACAATGAGAATCAAACTTTCTTGTTTGCTAGTCTTCCAGCAAATTTATTCCTGAATATTCTATCTCCTGACTTATCTTTAACGCTTTAACAGAGATTCTTTGTGGTAGTGCTGGGAGGTAAAACACACAGGCAGAGTCACATTATTACTGTGATCTCTGTTTAAAAAGTTAGACTTTGCAGTAGGTTGGCCATTCGGGTTAAGGTGAGGCTTTTGCTACCAGCTAATTCTATGCAGCTCTTACAAGCAAAGAGTATTTAAACCTTCTATTGCCATGAATATTTTTGCTTATCCTGGTGGCTTTGACCATTTTGGATTTTAATAGTTTTAAGAAAACTGTAATTTCTATTACAGCTCTCATCTGCCAATGACTCCAGGATTCCCAGTCTGGGAATATTCCAGGTCTTGCCCTACAGCCTCAACGGTGACATAAGCATTACTGGGGAGGAGCGCAATAGTGGTTTTGTATATATTTATACATATTAAATTATTTTCATAATTACTGTTTCATTAAAGCTATGTAGTTTAGTTTCCAACCCATAAGTATCCCTTATTCTCCCTTATTTTCTTTCCTTTCCCTTCCTGAGAAGGGAGAGAGCTTAATAGAGAGCATCTGTCATTCATTTAGTTGCTACCCCAGTGTTAAACAGTGACAAACATCCAGCCAGATTAGACTCATGTCATCTTTGACAGAAGCAATGCTCTTTACAGGATGATGTAAGAAACCATGTAGATAATGCCACAGGTAACCAGTAAAATAAGGTAGTGTTTTTCTGTTAATCCCGCCTGGAGTGGGGCCAACAAGAAATTAATCCCATGCGGAGTGGCTGAGAGGCTGAGTGCACTCACACACAATTAATCATTAATTTCTTTTTTCTTGAGTCAAAGATGAACTTTTGCTTGCTTTAAATAATTAGAGTCTGTAATTTGGTTTCCACATTAGAGAAGACTTCCATATGATGACAACCTACCATGCATCTAGTGTGTGACTGTGTGAATGGTAGTGGGGTAATTCAAGGCTGTTTTCTCCCAAATGAAAGAATAAAAAGCTGTAACACATCTATAATGTGTTGATAGCATTCATGGGGGTGGTTACCAAGGAGCGGATGATTTGAGATAAGTTGTTCTTGTATCCATAATCCCTATCATGATAATGTTGGGAAAAGCCTAGTGCCAGTCTCCTCAGTATTTGACAGTGAGCATATGCTGCACTGTATTTTCCCTAAATGAATCCTGAGAATGAGTATAACTCGTATAGATTCGGTGCCATTTGGATCTGGGTAACTGAAGGAAACAGAACATTAAAGCAACCTCTCCTGCCCTCATTTGGTCCTGTGTGCATCATGAAAATACTCATTGAAATAGGCTCTAACTACATGATCACGTGAAGATTGTTTTCTCCTACATCCCTGCCTTGTTCAGCGCAAGTCGTTACCTTGGCAAATTATACGATGCTGAAAAGAAGACAGAAAGATGTGTGCAGCATCTAAGGCTGTGTAAGAGGGCATACCATTCAGCATCCTTCTATAATGCCAGTGTAGAGCTCACTGTTGCAATGGAAGAGAGACCATTTTTTCCTGTAGAACGATTGACATAAAGGAAAGAGTGGTGCTAAGCCTGAAAAGTCAAAATGAGATTGTTTTTAGCTGGTAGCACTTTGCTGCATGTTGAATTTAGTAGCATGCTGGAATCGTGGGTTGTACTGGTATAAGAGATTCATGGGGAACCTACCATTTTTATTGTTGCTCCTTGTTCCAGTAGGTTTACAAAAAGTTTTTTCCATGCATGCATCCAGAATAAGTCAAAACATTGGGGATCAACTGTGCTAGAACACAACATTGACGTGCTTCTGCTATGAGATCCCTGCTAGCAGGTCTTGGGAAGAGTAAGGGGTTTAGACTATAAATTTGATCACAAGCAAGTTTGGTTTTGTGGTTTTTTTTTAGAGTGCCTTCTTATTTGTACAGAATGTTTGGCAAACTACAGAGCTCTCCTAAGTAATTTGGACTGAGAAACAATTGCTGACCTAGTCAGGAGAGAGATAAGACTTGGTAGGGCAGAGGATATAACAAGCTGGATCAAAAGTTCTGGCAAATTTTGAGTAGAAGCTGGCACAGCATCTGCTTCTGCTATATTGACTTTAGTCAGTGATAGCAGATTTTTCGCCTTTTGTGAGGACTGAATTTATACATAAAAATTAAAAGAAAAATGGTGGAGAATTTAGAAACATTGTCTCTGAGTATAAATCAATATTATCTGAGTGTTGATAATCTATAAATTCAATAGGCAACAGATTTAATCCTCTATCTTCTCAGAAAACAAGAAGGGAAAAATTATATGGAAGGTTGCCTATGTATCAAGTTGGCTCTGAAAGGAGTTAGCAGCAGTAGAAAATCCTCCTCATCTCCAAGTGTTTCCAAGAGTTCTGTTATCAAAGATAATAATTTTTGGAGACAAAAAAGAAAAAGATATGTCACATGCAATATGGTCACAGATCACTTATAAAAAATACTGTCACTGTATTATGGAGTTTACTTAAAGTATTCTTTACACAATGTAGCTACTTTAAAACCCAAAGAATCTGAGAATGTTTTGAGAGTAATCCAGAATCTATAATTTGAAATAAAGACTGTAAATATTTTAATATATTTAATTGCATGCAGTTGACTCCAGTAATAATACTGGGATCTGACTGAACAATTCATGGTGAACGATTTATTCTGCACATTTTACTGCTACTCCTGCTGTGGAGTGGCCCTGACCAAAAGCAAACAAAGTACCTTTTTGACACTTATAGGGAGTTTTCCATGCTCAGAGCACTGGAAAGAAATTAATTAATTAATTTTCATGACACTGTTGTTATAGTTACGTTACACTAGTACTGATTGAGACTGGAGTTTCACCATACCTGGCAAGGTACCTTGATGTACCAAGACCTAGCTTAGCCTCAAGAATTTCTAAATGGTCCAAACAGACAAAGATCATGCCTCATCGCTGCCAGATTAGAGAATGTGGTTCTCATCTATTTTACAGAGGGACTCGAAGTAGAGTGAAAAACAAAGTGACTTGCCCAAGCTGGCAAAGTGCATCTAGTGGTAGGTTTATGCTTTGCCACTACACATTAATTGAATGACAGAAATTTTGCTGCAAATTGAAAAATTTGGGTACTTAGCTAATTTTTTCAAGAAATTCCAAGTAATCTAAGATAGTATTTTCCATTTCAGAGGAAATGCTGTTCAGATAATGCATTTGTTTCTGGAGGATGACCTAGTCTGAAAGCAGTCTGATATTTACATATAAAATATACCTCTCCAGATATGCATGATTTACAAGGGCTGTTTCCAGGTTGTTACACCTCCCAGAAGTAAGACTGAGAAAGCAATGACCATTTAGTGCACAGCTAGATGGGAAACAGCCATGTTGTCAGGAGGTGCTTGAAGGCAAGAACAATGCATGAAAGAGACCAGAAGGATCTTGGGGAGTAATTTTAGGCAAGTGGATAGGGAATACAAATAAGGGAGAAGAGGGATATAGGCAGAATTGGAGATTACCATGGAAGCGTGAGAAAATTCCTCCGAGTATAGAAAAGCCTACAGAAGGATTTAAAGAGAAGAATGTGATTAGATGGCTGGGGGAGGAGAGTGATATTTTTTTTAGCAGCATAATTGGTACTATTGAGTGAGAAGGAAAGAAGGAAGGAAGGAAGGCAATAGTAGTTAATCAATTCTAGAGCTGGCAGAATATAATACATGGAGTGGCAGCAGTTTTGAAAGAAAATGTTTAGACTAAGCAAGATTTTGGGGCCTAAGTGGTTATCAAGGGAACAACCCAAAATTTACAGATGCTCCTGTATCTATAAATCACAGAGATTATCTTTAAAACTTACTGTACAGAAAAAGTTGTAGAAGAGACTAAAACTAAAAATTTTGAGCAGCAACTGAACAATCAGCAGGATCTTTGTCTTCTTAGGACTGCTGTTCTTTGTCTGGAGATGGAAATGGATATTTCAAATGAAAAGTTTAGCTGCCTTCCCTATGGCAGAATATAATTTACCCTTGCTTAATAGTTTCTGAGGACCTCAGCATGAGCTGTATTGAGGCTTTGCTAGAAGGCAGTTTTGTGACCCTCATACATTAGACAGCAGCATGTGCAAGAGTCAGACCATGTTGTGTTAGTGTGTCTGTTCAGGAATTGCAAACTCACCTACGTGGCTGGCTCTCTATAACCAGTCAACTTGACTGTTTTTTTACAGAGAAAAAAGGGGAAATCGTGATGCTTAAAACATGTCAGCAAAAATGTGTGGCAGATCATATGGGGAGTATCCATGCTCTGTGTAAATCACTGAATTTCTCCACCTGCACTCGACTGACAGATGCTGCACCTTCCTGGTGCCACTCATGGAAACATTACACCAAGGTGCACAAGAAGAATACCATAATGGAGTGCAGCTTGTAAAGGGATCCCTCAGCAGTCATCACCTGCCAAGGGCTGCAGTTTGGGATTAGCAGGGTCATTCTGACAGGGTGGTTTTGAATTGTGCAGCAGTCTTGAAACACATTTGTACAGTTAAAAGAGCACCTCAGTGATAACGCACATAAATTTTAATCAGGTCACTTCATCTGGGCAGTGGACAAAGATAATACTCTGGAAGGAGAGGGATAGTGAGATGGAGAGGGCGAGGGAGCAAGAACTCTGTTTGCTGGGATAGATATTAAATTTCAAATCTCAAGAGGGAAGTGTGAAAACAGAGAAAACATATAAGAAGTCACAAATGGTATGCCCTGGCAGTAAATCATCCTTAAATGGCAAATGCACACGGGGAGGTATTCTTGAATCACGCCTTTTAGTAGGCTGGCATCCTTACTAATTCATCTGGGGGGTGGGGACAGCCCCATCTGGGCAAGAGTAGCCTGGCTGATCGCAGCACAGCTGCATTTTCTCAAGACCTGCGTCGTTCTTGAGAACCGGAAAAAGTCCTTTTGAGCCCTGGGCTGATAGGCTGTACCATCTTTTGTGCAGCTGTAATTTTGACAGGGAGAGCCAATTTGAACTTCTGTAATCCTCAGCCCCAGACACCTCCAACGCCTGAGACTGTGTGTGTGTTTTTTTTTCCAAAGGTTTTTCAGCTGTGCTCTTGAGAAAGTCACTCCATCCAAAGAAAGGAGGGGAGGGGGGGAAGAAAAAAACATCTGTCTGACTTTGTCCAGGAGATTGTTTCTATAGCTGTAACATTTTGAAAAGCAGAAAAAAAAAGTTATTTTTCCACGCCTGCCTGCCTACCCATATTTTTATTTTTTATATCCTCCTCTGTGATGGACATCATTTCCTGCCCCTCCCTTCTTTTAACCACTGTTGATATAAAAAAAAACAACCACAAAAAACCCCAACAAAAATACGAACAAACCCCAAAACAACAGCCCTTCTCTCCCTCCCTCCCCCCAAAAAAAACCAAAATAAAATGCCCAAAACAACAGAGAAAAGGAAAAATAAACCAAAGAAACTGATTGAAACTTGACTTAGAATTGCACAATGATTTTAAATTTTCCCAGGACTTACATTTTGGGAGCGAGCTGTTTTATGAATGGATATAAGGCTGACACATGAAACGCGTGGGATCTGTCTGAGTGCCTTGTCTGGGTCAGCTGTGACATCTGGCTCTTATGAATCTGGCGTATTGTGACTCACTATTACACAAATAGTAATCCTTGATAGTATCCACTTGTGATGCTTTGCGGGTGTTGTCACAAACAACGTCAAATGCCAGAGAATGGCCTTAATTCTGGTCCCCACCACTGTCCCAGGCCAAGGTGGCTGGTGGGGCTCAGAGCTGGGTGGGGGCATCTGGGGGGGCTTTTCCTACTCCTGGAGAAGTGCAGTGACTCCTCAAGGTGCTGCTGGCTGTGTGGGTGAATACAGCTTACCTGTCTGTGCTTCCCTCAGTCTTTGCTCCAAGAAGAGTTTGTGCTGGTGCTAGGCCAGTGGGGTGCTGCTGCCAATTGATAGGGTGGGTTTTGGCACAGCTCCCATCTGATGCTTGTTGTCCCCAAAGCTGTCAATGACAGTAAACTTTTTGACCTCTCATACCCCATTTCCCACCCCATGTCTGTGTCCAGGCAAGATGAGTTCTTGGTCCATGACCTCCATCAGCCACAATGACGTTTGACATCAGAGGGAATTTTGTACTGAGACCTAGATCTATGGAGACACAAGAGTCACAGTCATGGTAGGGGAAGACTTGCAGATTAAGTCACCCCACTCCCTCCCAAGACACCTACCCCCCCCTACCCCCCCCGCCCCAATGCCTCTAGCAACTATTTAAGCTAGTTGCCTGAACTAGCTTAAATAACCCATTACAGAGTGATAAGGCACCCTGCAAGCTGTGATACATCTTAGGATAAAATACAGCTGGAACTGCAGAAGGGAGTTGACAAGAGGGGAATTCACCTCATTTAACATCAGTTTTTTTTTCCTAATATGTTCCTGAAACTAGAGGATTCATGATTTCAGGGTGGTTCAAAAGGTGAGGTGATAGCATGTGTAAAATCTGGCTTGTGTTTCCTACATCTCTTCTATCTGGAGCAGAATCCTCAGGATGGGCTAGGTGATAGCCCTGGTCTTGCAGCTTTGGCTTTTTGACTGTGGAAAACTTAATAACTGTCTTTCGGAAGTGCTGTATGATGTTTTAATTACTTCAAGTTTTACTATTTGCTGTCTTGAAAGGGGCTGCAAACAAGCTAACTGCATATATCACAGCAAAGATGGGGAGGGAAAGAGACAACGTGTTGAGGGACCATGTTGACCCTAGCTCATTCTGGATGCCAGGAATATCATCTGCAAGCTCACTGTGTAAACACAACAAGATGGTTTAATCCCTACTGGCAGAAAAATGGAGATCAGTATTACCTTCACTTTTACACAAGATGAATTTCAAAAGGGTAGGATCCAAGATCAGCAGTGTTAGTTTCTCTCTTCCTGCATCTATTGTGGGATTGGTATATGCTCTATGAAGGATGATATCTTAAATTTTTAAGGTAATTTAGCTTGCCACTATGTCACCCTGAATAGTGATCTGAACTGGTTGAAGATACTGAATTCTTGTGGGAACCCACTCTGGAGACTGCAGTGATGTTCTTTGGTTGCCACAAGCGTAATCTTAGATCTGCTAGGGCTCCTTCAGAGGCTGAATTTTCATCCTCTCCTTGGTGATAACTTGAACCTGCATAAAAACTGAGGTCTGGGATGAGGTCTGAACCCCACGTTGTGCTTGAAGCCTGCCCCATGCACTCTCCTTTCCTCACTCCCTGCTTACAGTGCAAGGTAAAGGAATCAGCTGCATTTCAACAGTGAATATTTTCCTGTCATTTTGTTGTAGCAAGTGAGGATTATTTGAGGATTATAGCTATCTCGGGAAAACTCTGCTCTAAGTCATTTCTGATATAAGGAGGGATCAGCAGTTGTTTTTTCTGTCGGTTGTGAGAGTTCACATATTGCCTCTGTAAAATTTTAGAATGGGTGGAAGGCAATGATTTATTAGTGGTTTTGTACTATAGCAAGCGCTAAGATACCCAGTAATAGGTGAAGGCTTCTGCAGCTCTGCTTATTAATTGCACTAAGCAGCATGCAAACACTTTAAAAAAATGCAAGAAAAGAGTCTTGTGCTTCAAGGGGATGAATGATAAATTTTTAAACAGGAGAAGAAATGTGTTTCAGAAGCTTTTTCGTTGTTGTTTTGTTTCCTTAAATTTCTCCATACATGAACAAAATCATCTTAGAAGAGCCAAGAAACCTGTAATGGTTGAAATGTTTTACACATATGTGATGGAAAACTCTGCTCTGCTAAGTCAAAAAGCAGCTTCTGAAGAACTTAATGTGGCTAGAAAGTCACAGGTGCCTGACCCTTCTGGCCCTGTTACATCACTGCTGCATATGCTTGGACTTCTTTCACCACTTTTTCAAACCTGCCATATGGGGAGATCATATTCTGCTAACCCGAATCTTCCAGAACACTTTGCAGGACCTCATGCCAGAGAAGATTCCCCACATCTCACCCTTTTATCCTCACACAGGAGCATTAGTGAACTAAACATCTCTCATTTCAACTTCCTCCCAGCCTCACTTTTTTGGCTCATGGATTGTATCTCTTTTCAGCAGCTGTTTTTCAGCTGACATTTAAACTAAGCTCACATCCTTAAGGTTGATTTCTAATATTTCTTTGGGAAAAAAAAAACAACAAAAAAATTCAAAAAACAAACAAAAAAACCCCACCACACACACACATGCAGACACACACCCTAACCATATAAAGCCTCTGCTGAACCTGAGTAACACTGAGTATACGGTGATACCTGTGGCTGGAGACTGCTGGCATCCCAAACTCTTATTTACAGTGGGTAACAAACCATTCACCAGAGAAATACCTAGCTCGAGGGACCAATAATGGGCTATACATAAGGCTTTTGCACCTCTAAGATGCTGGTTCAAATCCAGCTCAGGTCTGTAGTGACTGTAAAAGTTTATTACCATCTGATAGCTGTTTGGTGGTCCTCGACCAGTGAACAGGTGTCTGGCTCATAAAATCGAGCAGGGGAAGAGCACTGTGGTTAATACACTGGGCTGAAGCACCAGATTCCTTGGTCCCCTTCCCAGGTCTGCCATAGATTGTCTATAGCCATAGGCAAGTCCTCTAAAGAGTGATAATATCCACAGTCCTTGTGGGATTGTTGTGAGGGTATGTTCATTAATATCACTGAGATGCTCAAATGTGCTGGATAGAAGGAATTCGCTAGAACTGGAAAAGCAGCTATCATGTGTTAGCAGTGCCAGGGAGAGCCTGTGAGATGAATGGGTGTAATAAATGGTCTGTAAATGGGCTGTATGCTCATAAATGACCTGTTTGCTCTCAGTGCCTGAACATAACTTTGCTAAATGATAGATATATTACTACCCATGTTATCTGTCCTGTGGATAAACAAGTAGGAAAATTATGGTAAGGTTTATGTGCATTTTATAAAGGGGGTTACAAATATTCTGAGTTCTTTGGCCAGCTTTAAAGGCAGATTGTACTGCCATTTTGGCATACCTCTGCTTCTTGGTGCTCTGTAAGATGGAAGCTTCAGTGCTATAGGCCATGCAGCATCCTACCCCAGGTCCTTCCTGGCAAAGATCCTGCATCACGTTTTGAGGACTAAACCTTTGCTGTCACCTCAGCTCCGTGTGAGGAGACACAGGATATGACCACACTCAGGAGCCACCTGAGTCACATTTTTTCTGCTTCCCACAGCGTGGAGAGGGGGGAGAGGTTTCACCATTTGCAGAGCACCATGTTGTCCCTGCACTTTCTCCAGCTGTGAGAGCAGGAGACAAGAGAAGCCAGTATGACTTCTCCCTGCAAACTGGTTCTTACTTCTCTGTGTCCAGGCCCCCATAAGAGTACAAACAAGCTGGTGGTAATAAGGAGTAGGGAAGGGAGGAGGCTCCTGCTGCCAGAAGTGCTCTGTAGAGGAAGACTTATGCTCTGCAGGTCATGAGGTATTGAGAATACTCTAGTAACTCTCAGGGGCTGCAGAAGCTATATTTTTGAAGCGTGAGGTGGTTTTGTTAGGCATTGAATCCCAAATTTCTGTTACTTTCTAATGGCCCATCCTTGCTAATTTCTGAGCACCTGGGCGCCAGTTTGTGTGTGCTGATAGTCCTGTTTCAGTGATTTGAGTGCTCTGCATGAATAATATGTATTGGCCTCTGAGGTATTTCTGCCATCTCTTACAGCTGTTTTGAAGTTTTTTCTTATCTTGTTTTATCTTAAACATTTTGCTGAAATTGCACTGAGTGGTTGGGAGGAAATTTTTTTTTTTTTTTTTGTGGCAACAGAAGCAGAAGAGCAAATGTGGCTTGACATTTGAGAGAAAAAGAACTAATTATTGTTCCCCAAATTAGCTTCAGCCAGGAGTCAACGTAGAACGTGGAGCTGCATGGAGAAGCATTTCATTTACATTAGCGAGTAGTTACCAAAGTTGTTCCATTGATTCACTCACTCTGGTGAGTGCCAGCCCATTTGTGCGAGTAAGCCCCATGCAACCTGATCCTTCAAACTGAAAATCCTCCTGCTATGCCTGCATTTCAGATAGGCATGCAGAAAATTACTTTTGCACTCTCCCGAACCTCTCGGAGTCCTTGCTTCACGTTATTTGCAAAACCTCTAGCTGGCACAGCTACACCTCTGTGAATAACATATTTTCCAGTGCAGTGGAGGTCTTGACACCTTGATGTTTTAAATTAAACCAACTGGAAAAAAAAAGACACAAAATGGAATATTAATTAATTTTCTGCTGCAAAATTAGTTTTCATTACATTGGGAGAAAATTTATTTTCAGTTAAAAAAAAATCCAGCTTTGATTTTGTAACTGTCAGGAAAATACTGGAACAAACCTTCAGCCTCTAAGATCTTAAAATAGTTTTATTAATGCTTATGAAAGCCTTTTAATTAGTGACACATTTTAATGTGGGCAAATCTGCCTTTTTCTCTGAAAAAGATTTTATTAGAGTATTGCCTGGCTTTGATTGTGAATGCAGTCTTTCTCTTTCAGAAGCACTTAGGTGGGGAGTATATTCTGCAATGGAAACTCAGAAGACAAGTTCACAGTTATTGATTAAAAGCACAGTGAAAAGGAAACTGATGATGCGTTCCTAAAAGCAGTGATCATAGATTAAACCAGACCATGAATCAGAGAATCTCTTGATCTTTTGGCAAAATGTTGGACCTGAATGCTCTGTGCTTTTGAGAATATGAGCTCACTATTCTTATTTGAATATTGTGAGGGCTTAAGAATGCTTAGTGTCACTTGCATGAATAAGTAAAATTACTATATGTCATCTTCAATTTCCTTAAGCTGTAAAAATTAATCATGGCATTAAGTATTTTCAGGACTTGAACTCTTAATATTATTTCCAGTGATCATAACAGTTGGGGGGACAGAGTGAGTGAACGAACTGAAAAATCATATGTTGAAAATTTTATTATTAAGTGGGAAAGTATCAGATAAAACCGTTGCTAGGAAAATTCCAGTGGAAAAATGTGTTGAGATGTGGGTAAACTCTGCCAACCTCCTGTTCCAGACTCTGTTTCTGTGCTGTGTAGCCTTGCTTTGGCCCCACAAAATTCTCCGAGATTACACCAGTCTTGCGTTGAATTTCTGGAATAGAGATTTGTGCTTTCACTGTTCATAATCAAATGTTTCCCTTACCCAGTAACCATCCTTTTTGTCCCTCTCTGAGCTTTTCCACGCTGCATGTTTTGGACTGGGCCATGACAGGAGCCAGGACAGGAGCTAAGTGCCTATTTCCTGCGAAGTTTTAGGTGCTTTGGAAGTAGGATTTTCATTCAGCCTGTTCTGTAACTATAAAGTTAATGTACTTAAGGGATTGAGAATTCTCCTACCCTTGTCCAAAAATGTGATAACACGTTGGTAGAAGGTGGAAGTGATGAAGCAGGAGAAAGAAAAAAAGAAAAGTAAATTTATTCCTGATCGTTACATCCTTCACATAGAATTCTACTTCAGGGGGTTCATTGATACTGTGTCCTTTCTTGGAATAACTATATGTTTATAATAATTATGCTTATTACTCAATTACTTCTTAAATAATAAAGCCTATGAAGTCCTCAAGTGGTATCCTATGGCTATGATAGTTTGAGCTTTGCCAAGTCCCATCCTTTCTTCATGTTCTCAGCTTTGGTCAAGAAGCAGCATCCATTGCCCCAACAGTGACCTCAACACAGTGTCAGCTAGGGGAGGGCTAATACCATGGCCCACCATAACATTATTTATTTTGCTCTATAAAGTTAATGACTTTCCTAGTTCTTTTCTCTTCCAAAATCCTGAGTACAATCTATGCCAAATATATAGGAAATAAATGAGAGCCATCAAGCCATTCAAAATCCATTACTAGACATAAAAATCATGTTGGCTATCCAACTGGCTGGAATAATGCAGGAAACATTCTCACTCTTCCAACCTCCACCACCATGGTAAATATACTAGTGGAAGTAACTGACATGTGTAATGGTCATGTAATATGTTTGTTGCGAGACTGACTTAAAACTTTGGTGACCAAGTGGAAAGATTGCCAGTTTTCCCAAATATTTAAGTGATAATTTTTGGACCCATGGGATAACACGACATCTCTGAAAAAGAGAGCAATATCTCCCTTGTAAAGGAAAGAAAAGCTTGGAAACCTAAATCTTGATAATTAGAAAGACAAAAGGTGAAAGCTATCAACTCTTAATTATTGATGGACACTAGCTAGTTTTTTTGTGTGTGTGTCTGTGTAGAGTCCAGCAATGTTGCAATGGTATTTTCAGGGACAGAAAAAATCCACAAGTGGTGTAATATTTTTAATAGCTTTTTTTCCCCCATAACTATGTGGTGCTTGAGCTAACAAACAGCACTGGAACAAGAAGGTGCTTTCAGGAAGCTCAGTGCTTTCTGCAGCTCATCTGTCTGCATGTCTGTCAGGGGACCACAATCTGTGCTGTAAAACCACTGGAATATATCTGCACTGTGCTTTCCTGTGACTTGAAAACAGAGAAGGGTGATAGCAAGGTGTTTGTGTCCATGTGTCTGTGGTTCTCTGGGGATCCACTTTCAGTCAGGGAGATTCCAAGCCAGGTGGATGGACCTACTTTGATGCATGAAAGACCCTGAAGACCTTTACTGCCCTCCATCATATTTCCCATGTCAAGAAGCTTTTCCTCTTAGCCAGGGTATAGCAGCTACCCTTGCTCACTATTGGCCAAAATAAGAGTTTCCCATGAAAAGACTTAATAGCTGGAGGGATACACTGGAAATTTTTCATGGGTTTGATGCATGAGGTTGGCATTATCACTCCTCTCATTCTCAGTTTTGATGAGTTAAAACATAAAATTGACAAGAAAGTTACACGTGATTATGTTTAATATTATTCGGTGCCCACTTTGAACTTTTATTCACTAATGCTCTACTTGTCTGGTTGATATTTAGTTCTATGTGACAGGAAAATACAGAGTGAATAATTCAAATAGATTGTGTGATGTTTGGTAAAATGAATGTGTGAGAATTAGAGTACAGGAGTTAGTTATTCCTTTTTTTTTTTTTTTTTTTTTTTTTTTTTCCTTCTGTCAGCAGTAATTCAATGTCTTAATACAGACCACAAGAAAGCATTTCCAATTTACCAAAGATCTGGGAGAACGGACTTGAACACGAATATTAGGCTTGACAGAGAAATTTCTGAAGCTGGTTGTAAATTGTGTTGCATAGGAAATAAGACTGTCTGGTCACACGAGCTGCTTCTGATTTAGAATTGCTTCTGAACTTTTCCAGGCCAGGTCTGCTTTCCTGTGCATAATCTGAATGGGCAGTAATCTCAGCTGAGCCTCGTAGGTGCTTAATACTTCAGCAGCTCTGAGGTTGTTGATGGTCTAATCTGACAGTATATTCAAACTGGCCATAGGATTTTGGAATGTCTTAAGGAAATAAACTCTTGGATGAAGAGCAGCTGGCTCAAGTTGAATGCAGGCAAGACCAAAGCAATGCTAGTCAGAAAGGGGGAATGCTTTGAACAGTGGGCCAAGGCACTGTCTCCACCTTCCATTCATTGAAGACATATGGCCTCCATTTATCAAAATTGTTTCAACTGTCTGAGTCCTGCCTGGCTGAGGTGGGCAGGTAGTATTGCTTTCTAAAGATTTCACAGCTATCTGGGAAATGTCCCTTCTGTTCTCCAAAGCTTCTGAGAGCAGAAGTACACATCCCTGGGTTCTTGGAAGGCACTTGATCTAGATGTGTCTTATCTGAATGCAAATATGATGCTTGCATGCAAAATCAGGTTAATGCAGCTACCCAGTGGGGTATTAAATTTTTTTAGATGTTGCTGCTTTCTTTTTTTATGGTGTATACTACCCTTGACATAGCAATTCGAGTCCTCCCCTGATACTTGGTGAGCTTCTGATGTCACTTTCAGTCCTGAGAGTGGTTAGTGAATCAACACGAGCTAATCAAATCCAAATTTTGATGTATGAACTATCATGGCAATAATACTCCTACTGACTGAAGCAGAACACTTTGCCCAGAAGAAAGTATGTGAGAACTGGATAAAAGACTTTCTTAATCAGAGAATGTGGAATTGTCTTGCATACAAGATCAGACAAAATTTTAGTCTGATCTTCAGGAAAGAGGCTGTCTTTTTTTCAGTCTGTCATATTCACAGTTCAAAGAGCTTTTTATTCTTTAACATTTAGCAGGGTTTCGTTTGATATTTATTCTGCCCTAAGTTTTTTTTCAATTTTACATAAAATGTTTAAACAAAAATTATCTTGAAATGAAAAACAAGAAAAATCAGACAGGAAGTTTCTACCACTTTAAATTTTTCAGTTCTCAAATAACCATAAAATATTAATAACAATAAATTATCAAATAATATTAGATATTTAAAAATGCTGTGTATTTATATTTTTTCAGCTTATTAAGGGGGAAAATGTCCCTTGTGAAATAGAATGACATTTTGAAATGCCTTTGTGAGGGGTGATGAATACACGAAAAGAAGGTACAAGACTTGGGATTATGTCTTCCTCTAAGTAATGGAATCGTAGAATCATTTATGTTGGAAAAGACTTTTTAAGATCATCAAGTCCAACCGCAAACCTAACACTGCCAAGTCCACCACTAAACCATGTCCTTAAGTGCCACGTCTACATGTCTTTTAAATACCTCCAGGGATGGTGACTCAGCCACTTCCCCAGGCAGCCTGTTCCTGTGCCTGACAACCCTTTCAGAGAAGAGCTATTTCATAATATCAAATCCAAACCTCCTCTGGCACAACTTGAGGTGATTTTTTCTCATCCTATCTCTTGTTTCTTGGAAAAGAGACTAATACCCACCTGGCTACAACCTCCTGTCAGGTAGTTGTAGAGAGATCAGTCTCCTTTTCTACAGGCTAAACAGCCCTGGTTTCCCTCAGCTCCTCCCTTTAAGCCTCTTTCTCCAGACCTTTCACCAGCTTTGTTGCCCTTCTTTGGACACTCTCCAGCACCTGAACGTCTGTCTTGTAGTGAGGGTCTCAAAACTCAACATAATATTTGAGGAGTGGCCTCACCAGTGCTAAGTGCAGGGGCACAGTCACTTCCCTGGTCCTTCTGGTCACACTGTTTCTAATATAAGCCAGGATGCTGTTGGTCTTCTTGGCCACCTGGGCACATTGCTGGCTCATATTCAGCTGGCTGTTGATCAAGGGCCTTTTGTGCTGGGCAGCTTTCCAGCCACTCTTCCCCAAGCCTTTAACATTGTATGGGGCTGTTGTGATGCAAGTACAGAACCCAGAACTTGGCCTTGTTGAACCTCACACCCTTGGCCTCAGCCCATCAGCACAGCCTGTCCAGGTCCCTCTGCAGTGCTTTCCTACACTCAGGCAGGTCAACATTTCCACCAGGTTGGTGTTTTTCAAACTTACTCTGGGTGCACTCGATCCCCTCATCCAGATCATTGATAAAGATATTAAGCAGAACTGGCCTCAACACTGAGCCCTTGGGAACACCACTGGTGACCAGTCACCAACTGGACTTAACTCTATTCATCACAGCTCTTTGAACCCAGTTGTGCAGCCAGTTTTTCATCCAGTGATGAGTGCACCAATCCAAACCATGAGCAGCCAGTTTGTCCAGGAGATTACTGTGAGAAACTGTGTCAAAGGCTTTAATAAAGTCTAGGTAGACAGCATTCACAGCCTTTCTCTTGCTTACTAAATGTGTCACTTTGTTACAGAAGAAGGTTAGATCAGTCTAACACTACCTGCCTTTCATAAACCCAAGCTGACTGGGCTTGACCACCTGGTTGTCCTGCATGTGCCACATGATGGCAGTCAAAATTATTTGCTCCATAACTTTCCCCAGCACGAAAGTCAGGTTGACAGGCCACCAGGTTCCCAAATCCTTCTTCTGGGTTTTGTAAATGGGTGTCACATTGTGCTCCAGTCAACTGGGACTTCCCCAGTTGGCTGGGACTGCTCATAAATGTTGGAAAGTGGCTTGGTGAGCACTTCTGCCAGCTCCCTCACTACAGATCCGACACCATTGATTTGCGTTTGTCTAAGCGGTGTAGTTGGTCACTAATGATTTTGGCATGATTATGAGGGCTTCATTCTACTCCCAGTCTTTGTCTTCCAGCTCAGGGGGCTGGGCTGGGTGGAGGGCAGTCTTTACTTATTAGTAAAGACTGAAGGAAAGAATGCATTAAGTACCTCAGCTTTTTCCTTGTCCTTAGTCACTATGTTTTCCCTTGCATCCAATATATGATGGAGGTTCTTCTTAGCCCTCATTTTCTATCTAAAGTATTCATAGGAACATTTTTTTATTGTCTTGGATGACAGGAGGCAGATTTAGTTCTTCTGATGTTCTCCCTGCAAAATAACTTCACAATATCCTTGTAGTTCTCCTAAGTTCCCTGCCCCTCCTTTTAAAGAACCTAAGTTAAGTAAGGGGGAATCTGTTTTCCTTCGATTTTAGGCATTAGTTATGAATTAAAATTAATTACATTTTATAACATTAAGAGAGAGAATATGATATGTCACAATCAAGATTGGATTAAAGATTTATGACATTTCTTCAAATGTACAATTTTTCTGTGAGTTGTAATCATCCCTCGCTTACTCTGTTTCTTAGTCAGACGTTTTGTCAAGGATCTGCTATTAGAAGTCTGGAGTAAGCCAAGTTCAAGAAGAGAGGATCTAGGTTTCTTTCTACCAGCATATCAGGTAGAAAGCTGAAAGTGTTAATTTTAAAATATGGATCTTGATTTCCAAAGCTAATTTGAGACCTGGCATCTGTGAAGTGTTTCAAATTTTACAAGCACATCCTCAATCAAAATTGCTCCAAACCAAATACAAGACAGAGGCAAGCACTACTCCTTTCCTATTTCCTGGATAAATACCAGGACATTATGACCTTATTGTATACTGTGTCTAAAGCTACTTTTACTTACTTAAAAAAGTCTGTGCAGATGTCGGAACAGACAACAGATTAGACCTGAACAATAATAGTTCTTTGACCCAACAGCATCCCACAGGAGCAAATGATACAAGGACATACAGAAATTAGACTTGTTTTGATCTCACAGTTTTGTGAAGTCCTAAATTTCTTCCTCACAGAGAAGGAATAACTACTTTTTGTGTTTTTTTCTGGATAATAATCTGAACAGTTTTTCAGATATGACAGCAGTGGAAAGGCATAACAGTAGTGTATAAAGGCCAGCTTTCCTATTCTGCAACAGTTCTTACTTTGGGCAATTTCCCCAAATATGTCAAGAGTATGGAGGAAACCTCTGAATGGAGAAAAGCAATCTTATTTCTTTCGATGCTAGCTACACCTGAGCTGTGAGAAGCAAGTTTTATTTGAAGAGTGAAAAGAAATGTATCCATAAGCCAAAGAAATGAAGACCATGTTGAAATAATCAGAGCTCTGTTGATTTGTTTGGTTTTTCAGTTGAGTTTAGGGATGTGGGAAACTGCCTGTCTTCTGGGTGCAGGGTCAGCAGGGGGTGCCCTTCTTCTTCAGGACATGGGTGAAGATTTCCTGCCCTAGAGAGAGACAGAAGGGATTGGTAACACTGAAGGTGAGCCACCACCTTCAGTGACTTGTACTTGTGGGAGAGAATTAGTCACTATTGGCTGTGTCCTTAACTCCTTACTGATGTTTTGTTTGGTCCTCCTCTCTCTAAGCAAGGCCCAAGTAAGAAAGTGAGTCAGGCCTGGGTGCTCTGTTTCTTGTATCTGAGTAATACCCATACAATCACTCAATTAGAGAGGAGGTGGTGTTTTGAAAGAGGTATCTGAGACATGAAGTTACAGATAGGATCAGATTTCTAGGTTTGCCTCCAAAGGACAGATCCCCCAGCAACAGGAGATGGTTTTTGTGTTACATGAGGGCAACAGTCTTTGTGATTGCATCCCCATGAGACAGAACTTCACATGAGAGGTGTGTGCAGCAGCTTTGGGGAGATACTGCTCTTCAGATGAGGAAATCTTCTCTTCTGGTTGTTAGGGAAGGCATAAAGATAGCGGTAATCAAAAGGGTCTGCCCATTACTCAGGCTATCCATACTCCACAAGCATAGGACAGAAAATAGCCTTAAAATAACCAGAAATATATCTCTAGATACATACTACAGATATAGCTGTAAACAATCAAAATTATTTTTCTTGATTTGCAGTTGACCTGAATAGGGAGCTAGGACTTTATTCTGCTTCTCTGTGGTCTCTCACAATCTTTAGGCAAGTCCTTCATTCAAGACTCAGTTTCCTGCAAGTAGCTCTGACTAAAATAAGGTGCTTGTTGGGAGATGAGTTTGAAAGTATTTTATTGTTATAAATATATATATATATATATAACAAATATATTGTTCCATTCATTGCTGCTTTCCCGTGGCTCACTTCCTCCTTTGGACACCATAAGGGAGATGTGGTATAAATCTGTCTCTGTCTATGGTAACTGCAACCTACAACACAGCAGATTGTGAAGCCACTCAGGTAGTGGAGAAAAACAGGTATATAAAAGGTTTTTTGGGTGAATTGGGGTTTCTGGAGTGGTGCAGAGGCACTGAAAGCTAGAAAAGGCTGTAGCACTCTAATGCAACCTCACGGTTGGATGCAATGTGATACTACTACTTTTAGATTTAGGCATCTGATGGTGCACTTGCAACTTGCAGGCTCAGGAGTTATTTTGGTGTAAGATAACTGGGCAGGAAGATTGGAGGTGGAAGCAAGGAACAAAGAAAGGAACTTACCATTGTCATGCAGACCTTGAAGATCTGCAGAGTATGGGATTTGGCTCATGATTTCTTAGATGCCATACCAAGGAGTTAAGAAGTTTTAATTCTTCCTGAAATAGTTACAAATTCAAGCCAACACTCAATCAAATAAACTGTTACTAGCTTGCTTAAGAAACACTTGCAGACAAATTTTGCTATAATGGTAAATCCATATTTTGGAATATAAGTGGTCCTTCCTTAGTTTCTGTTGTTGCTGTTGTTATGGATTGCTACATTGTGAGTCTCAAGTAGTCCTTGATCTATTCCAAAGTCTAAAAGGGGGAAGGAAAAACCTATAGAACATATTGGCCCTTTAAATAGGTGGGAAGGGGGAAATAGTTCCTATGGTGCAGCTGAGGTCAGGAAGTAGTTGATCATAGCAGGAGTCTGGACCCATGCCCTACTATGTTTGAAGCAAGTCTGGTTAGAGAGAGAAAGAGAATGTTACCTCCGGACTGCAGTAATTAACATCTGAGCCATATAGGAGGACTTTCATTCTGTCTCTGGGAAGAATATTAGAAAAACAACATCTTTGCAGGAGAGGAACTTGGTGAATTCCCGCACCAAACAGAGCAGTAGAATTTCACACTGAAAATGGAGGGACAATTTTGCTGAACTATGAATCTTTGTCCCCTTCAATAATACCATTTGGCATGATCTTCCACTTAATATGTGAAACATATTAAGAAAAGGAAGAAAAATCTCAGTGAACTTAACAAATTTCCATTTCCAAGAGACTGAGCAGCCTATGACCTGGCAGGATGCCACTGTATGATGCTGGGCTTTGTGGAAATAGCATTGCAATGGTGAACGGACTAAAAAGAGAGTGCTGAGCTGTCAGATAAGTCACAGTTGGTGAATGTTAACTTCTATTTGTTATGATTTGAAGACAAACACCATACCCACGTACCAGACAGGGCAGGGTTAGACTGCGGGGGTGAAAAAGGGAGGAAGGCAGACCAGAGGAAGGAAGATATCCTTTGTAAATAAATAGAAATGTCAGTCTTCCCCGTTTACTTGGGCTGCATTGCTCATGACCCTGCTGGCCATGAAAGATGGTTTCTGTCCTCTCAATTGCCATAGGATGCAAGTTGTGTTAAATGAGACTTACATTTTAATATGTTTATTAACAAAACTTTGAGTCACAGTGGACTAACACCATGTGAAACCCCATGAATAATGTTTGGCCCTATCCCACTACATCTTCTTTGTAGATACTATGTATATTTTTAGCTCTGTAAACTACAACAATTGCCTGTTACTATTTTATTGTAGTTAATGTTTACGTTACAGTGGTGCACAATGTTTTCAGTCAGAAAACACTCTTTTGTGATTAGTACATGTAATAACAAACAGGAACTTGTGGAATTATAATATAAGGTTCCATTTATATTTAGGTGCACCAGAAATGCTGTGGTGATTACCATGATATAAATAAAACAAGTATTTGCAGACTTTACACATTTTATTCGGTACATCTTTTCAGAGTAATTTTGTCTATGTTTCCAATGGAAAATAGTAATTGTCATAGACAATGATGTCCCTACCAATCTTTAAGCACATAGAAGGCAGGAATTTTTAAAATGGTTGAAGAGATGACTAAGAATAAATAATTAAAAATATATTTGCAGTTAAAATTTGTAGAGAAGTAGAGAAGTGTGTTTTCCTCCTTTTGTGACTGGCTGTGCTAATGAAAATAGAGGAAAAAGAACAAGTCGTTTCCTCTCTTTATTTTATTCTTGGAGGTTTTACCTAACAAGGCTTCTATTCCAAATAGGTGCATAATTAAGGAAACACAGGCGTATTTCATGGATGTACTGTTACAGAAGTATGACAGAAAGAAAGCTTATTTCTAGGCATTGGCTGGCTTAATCTATTACAAGCAGTAGCATACTGTAAGCTCTCTGATGCTGTTCCAAAAGGTCCTAATACACCGTGTCAGGAACAATGGATACAATTGGGCCAACTGTATTACAGCTCTTTTCTCATGCCTCTGGCAAGTACAAGATTTTCCTAGGACTTGAATCTGGTTCAGAGCCATTGCTCTTCCAGCCAACTTTCTAAGCAGCTTCTGAATGCGTTGAAGGCACCTGAATTTGACATTCAGTGGGACACTGAGCAGAGTCCTCTGCAATTCTGCCAAGTAGACGTGACCCATCACACTTATGTCAGGGAACCTTTCTACATTTTCTTCAAGTTAGGTAGCCTTGAATTTCCTTGCTCTATACCACGTCGTATTTTGAGCACGTTCAGCAAGACTGGGTGATTTGCTAGCAAGCAAGGAGCTCATTGCCCTGCCCACCATAGATAGCACTGACCATTTCAGTGAGCAAGCTTGTCAAGGTTTAGGCCCAGCTTTAGGACAAAGCTATGGAAATCTTTTCACTTCAGGGCTTTAGTTATGCACATGAAAGCCAGCCAATGAGGATGAACATGTTACACAGCACGTGTTTATCTTGCCTTGCTCATTCACACTGAGTCAATAGTGGCTGGTGCAGCCTGTGGGGATGGACACTGTTTCCCAGGCCCTTGAAAAGAATTAATGCTTCACTTCCAACAGCAACACACTCTTGGTTGGTCCCGTTGGTCTCTTTGGTCTTGAGCAGTTAGGTGAGTCTGTGCCAGAGTACATGTTGAAGTGGTTTTGCTATCAGGAGAAGCAAAGTAGCTTTTCCCTTCTGATTTGGCCAGAGTAGTGCCTTCTTTCTTGTCCAAGGGCAGCCAGAAATACTGATTTGCTCATCTCTCCTTTATCCAGGCAACCAGACAAAGATGGCTGCAACAAGACCTGCTTTTCTTCTTTCTTTTCTAGTAGTAAATTCTCTGTTGATATATGCAGCACAGTTCATATCATTTGGCATCACTATTTCACCCCATCTGCAGATTTAGTCAGACTTACTACATTGGTTACATCTGGTCATTTCAAATTTTTTCTCTATTCAGCATGGGCCTGAAGCCCAAGCATTTTAGTGTATTTTTTATTTATTTGTTTATTTTTTTTTTTGTTTTGTTTTAATAGAAGTTTAATAGAAGTTGAACAGCTGATGTCTTCATATAGCTTTGAGTGTGGTAGCCCTAGGCACAGGTTTGGAATTCTTTTCTCTTGTCCTTATTGTACCTATAATTTGCTACTGTAATTGCCTGCAGTTCATGGTTGCATTTCAGACTGGAGTTGGCAACACACACCAGAGATTCACAATCAAAGCCTGACTTTGAAGTCTCAGAGAGTGTTGAGATAGCATGGTGCTTTCTAGGTTTGTCAGAGGTGCTCCATTTAGGACCACTCTGCCTGCCACACTTGCACCAGATAAGAGATCACCCTGTTAATGAGTGAACGGCTTGAACATGGTGTATAGCCTCTTGAGCAATTATTTTAGCCTCTTCCATTGCTCTCTCAATTTGTCTAGAAATAAATAGAGCTTTCTGTAAAGTTAGTTCTGGTTCAAGCAGTAATTGCTCACGTATCATGGTATGGCTATGGCTCTTCCTTCCACAAGCTCCACAGGCATATCCCTATGCTAGTAAGTTTTAAATTCTGTAAGTTAGCATCATTAGTATTGTGTTCCTCCGTTTTCTGAAAAGGATGGAATATTTTAAGGAGGAGTTCTTTGTTTTGATTTGCAATAACTAGCTGAAAGCAGAAGCAAAAGTCAAAAGCATAAGAGTAATTCAAAAGCTAGACTCCAGTGGACATTCAAAGAGAGACTGGATCCTTGGTATTTGGGTGTTTGTTATCTTTAGTAGCAACACTGTATTTCTGGGAAATTTGAAGAACACTTTGAAGGTGGATCACTATTTTCAGTGCTGGATGTGTTTAGTCGTGAACAGGTTCATAATACTGTTGTGAGAGGGACAGTAAAAACACGAGACCCTGTATCAAAATTCAAGGCACCAAAAAAGGCCCAATTGATTAAATAAGTTATTGAAAGAAGGTGAAGTAACAAATGCTGTATGATGTTTCAGCATAGAAATGTGCACAGTTTATAAGCATCAGATGGGTTAATTTCTGTGGGCCCCCTATTCTCAGTTCTTTTAAGGGGAGAACATTGAAACAAGTGTTATGGGGGAGAAATAGCATGTATGATTGATGGCAAAGACTAGGATTTCATTAACAGGATGCTTTACTCCAGAACTTTCTAGCTAAGGTTTTATCCCAGAATGCCTAATAAGTGGTGATGTTAAATAACAAACATCTGAGGTAACACTTCACCCAACATGCTGGGAGGAAACAGGGAAACTTCTGGGAGGGCTAACCAGAAACAGTATGCCATGTAACAGGGACTTTGGAAAAAGTGTAGTAGTGAGTCTCAAATAGTTGATATATTTGAGCATCCAGAAATCTGGGTGGTTATCTGAGCTAAACTGAACCTTTTAAGGTTAACCCATCATTAATAAGTTCATTCCCAGGATTAATGGCCATGCAGTACAGTATGTGCGTGTTTTGTGAAGCCACAAATAAATTATGAAAGTTAATAAGTGTTTTTCTGAATAAGGAGAATTATTCCTTTGGGAGCCACAAAATATGCCATTAAGACCTTAACAAAATAGGCGGCCTCTACCATTTTGAGATTGTGGCTTGTTTTGTTAAATAAGGCAGTAATTGTTTTTGTTTTAATAGTGTGACTGGCCAGGTATTCCTGCTTGAGCACTTTCTCTGTTTCTCTGGGTGAGAAGGTCAGATTCAACCCTTTAAAATTTGATTTGGAAAATAGAACCAAGGGAGGGGGGGAAGGCACACAGAATGGGGTTATGTGTGGAGTTTCAGGTCTATGGGAACACTTGCTAACTAGATCCTGCTTGCCGAAATCAGCAGCAGTCTTCACCAAGTTGCCAGACTTCTCTGCCCTTCAGATACACGTGAGTGCACAAAAGAGTTAATGCTGTGGATTTTCCATTCAAGTAGAGGGGGGTGACCTTTGCATGGCCCCTAGCTAGGATGCCACTGCAGGGGTTCTTATTTGAGATATAGAAGATATTGCAACATAACAGCCTTTGAGTGTCAAGCCCACTTCATTTGAACTGACAAACTGTATCACTCGGAGGACAGCACTGTATTTTATCAGCCCTTGACACAGGAAGGGAGAAACACCTGTAAGGACAATAGAAATAAGTGTCACTGGGAGTGACAAGGAAATAAGAATAACGAGAAACACAGTATTGGAGGTTATTTTGGTGCTTCTGGGAGACCTTTGGGATCAAACTTCAGAATATATATCCAGCAGAGATAAACTGGCCATGCCAGCTTGAGTTCTGTGCCCTGACGCTAAGCTTCAGAGTTTCTCTGGTTGCAACTTGAATTGTTAAATGTTTTCTTGAAGAACACATAGGATCCTCTGAAGAAAAGGAAATTAAATGGCCACTGATTTTCCGAGATGCACAAATCAACATTGCTGTAAATACAACTCTCTCTTGGTCTGGGCCACAGCTGCAGTTAACAGAAACTTTGCAGAGCTTCTGTTGCCCAGCCTCACAAGGCATGAAGCTTTTATGACTCCACGGTTTCTTAGAACACGACAGAAAACATCCAACCCAGCAATCTTTGGTTAGTGTAATGAATTTCAGACAATCTGGTCCAAATATGGAACCTGTGGTCATCTTGTAAAAGTCAACTCTTTCCAGAGGTGACGACATTGTGCTATCATAATATTTCCTTAGGGTTAAAAGAGGAAATAAATGTTCCATCTCAGATACCACTTTGTGATAACTGTTGGCATACATTCACTAATGTAAGTAGTTCCTGATGTTAGATAATTTGGTCCTGAAACTACGTGAAAGGAGGTGATTTTAGCTGTTTTGTTGCATATCTCTAGTTCTGAAGCTTGTAACAAATCTAAAGACATGAAAATGAAGGCAGAATGACCTCAGCCCAATTCAGATGCCATAGATGAATATTCTGTGGGCAGAATATGAAATTTCTCTCTTGTTCTGGGTCCAAATGCTGCTGCTAGAATCCACTCTAATCAAATCAAAGAAGAAGCTTGCATATACCCATTTAAGCAGAACCTGCCAATTTCTGTGAAGCTCTGATGACAAGCCAGTTATTTTTTCTGTGTTCAGTTGCATTGAGTTGAGATTGTGTGGAAGAATGAGGACAACTGAAGTCAGTGGGAGTTTTGCCATAGATTTTACCGGAGCCCAGGACTTCATGAATTCTTTTTCCTTCTAAATGTTTGTGGTGAACTAAGATTCTGAATATTTAAAACACTCTCCAGGTGCCAGTTTGTGTCCATAAAATCGTATGTGTGTTTGTGTCTGCAAGTCAGTGTGTATGAACATGCTTCTTATTAAGATACCATTTTTCTGTTTCAAATTTAACTTACTGTTTCTTTAACATAAGGGCTAGATTATTGTTGCACTGATAGAAAGACAGGACAGACCAATGTGAGCTGCTTCTGAGCTAGTTTCAGTGTGTATTCATTCTGACTGGAAACTGCCTTGCTGTCTGCCCCTGATTTCCTCACAAATATTAGGGGCAGATCATGTAAAATCTCCAGGTGTTGCTTTGCCATGCTTTCATAAAGAGATCACTTTCCTCATTTCCCTTCAGTAGGAAACTAGTGAATTATTTTAGATAGTGCTGAAAGATTTAATGTACATATTTACTTCACCTCACAAAGGGAAATTGGTTTTTTTTAAAGAGAGCTGAGTGTCAGCTGTATCAATTTTGAGTTCCCTGCTTAGGATGAAGCATGTAGTGCACACAGTAAGGAGTCAGATACGGCAATGGATAATAAGTGAAGTTATTGAAGAAGACAAAAATCATTTGCTCGCTCTGTGGTTTTTCTTTTTTTTTCCCACTAGTGAGGAAAAACTCAATTTCTGAAAGTGGTGGTTTTTATCGATAGAAGATCAGAGAAACCAACTAAAGACTGGTTGTGTGACATTCCTTAGTGGAAGCCAGACAGAAAAACTAGTGGAACTGAAAAAGTCTCAAGGAAGAGTGAGGCTCGGTGTTTCAAGTTGATGAGTAAGGTTGGTACTTTTCTAGGTTTGAGCACTATAGTTGACTATAGGTTGCTTTTGCACAGTAATCTGGTGAGATGTACAGACACTTCCTTTGTAAAGGGGAATAGCGTGGGTATGTAACCCAAAGTCTTAGAGAAGTATGGAAGAATCAATGAATTTGCAGAGATGCTTGGTATCCTGGTGGGAGGTCCAGGTGATCCTTAGTGGCTTGGAAGAGTTGGGTAAACTTTTACAAACATCTTGCAAAGTAATTTCTTGACTACTGTCACCTTCTTAGCGTACTGTGAAGCTTTGTGATTCCCCTCTTCTATCCAAAAACAATTGCATGCTTGCTGATCTTTAAACTGTGAGTTTCAGTGACTACCACTATATTTCTTCATGCTAACTCTTTGCTTGGTTCACCTTCAGCAAATACTGCCACTTCTGTTTAGAAAGAGGCATGTGGTACTGAACTTGTAAACAAAGAGTATACATGGGAATAATAGATAATTACTATGTCAAAGTAAATTAAGATCTAGTAAGGATGGAAAATTCACTTCTGGCCACTGCTGTAGTGAATGATGACGTTAAGAACAGATAAATCCATAATGGAAACTGCTTGGAATTGCTTTCTATTAAATGGTGAGACCTTGCCTAAACATAAGAATGAGCAAATGAAATAATCTGTTGAGACTTTGTATACCATAGAGTAGCAGGTGTCTAAGCATGTAATGGTTTGTCTAATCTTTATTTCTGAGTTGCCCTGAGGCTGCCAAGAACATATATTCAATACTGGAAATTAAATCTTATTATTAGCTGGTATGTTTGGCTTAGTGATAAAGAGTGATTTGTGAGCATCTTCCTAAGCAAGAAAATGCTCCGTCAAGGCTCAGGTCTATGAAGAACTGCATGGCTACCTTGCTTGTACACTAAAAGTTTGGTTTCAGTAAAGCACAACAGCTTCAGCTTTTCATATGAAGCAATTTATTTCATAAATTTTAAATTTTCACATATACTTCTACTGTGTCTTGACCCTGTGGTTTTTAAAGTTACATGTGAGTTTTAGACACTTAGAAGGGGAACGTCTAAAATGCCTTCCAAGGGAGCTAAACATAGCATCATCCAGTGTTCTTTTCTTAGAATACATTTTTCCTTTCTATAAAGTACCTGTTTATTCTCCTCTTTAATACAGCCCTGTAGAGTCTAGATCATAACTGAATGAAATGTGATGGGAGATAGAATGGATAATTAAGGTGGACTGATAATGAAGTATTTACTAGGGTCACTTTTGTCTTTTCTTTCAGAAAAGGCTTTACTAATGATTTCTAATTTTCCCAAATTCTTCTTTTCCTGTATGATATTTCAGTGCTGGTTATAAGTGGGTTTGGGTAAACATGATATCATATAGATAAGCTAAGAACTTCCCCAGTATCCTGAGAAAATGATGCATACATTTAGAATACAATATTTTATCTAAGGGATAATTTTCTTACTTAAGAGACCTAGAAAGCATTTTTCTCACTTAATTAAAAAAAACGTACATATCAGTTCAAGGACTCAGCACAAAGATCTGATTTTTTTTGTTTGTTTGTTTTGGGGGTAGAATTCCGCCATGGTTTTTTTTTTCTGATAGTACTTTAGATAAGCATAAGGGATGATTTGTTGTGGAAAAGTGGAAATTTTAGTTTTGGTTGCATTTCTTACATGTTTTAAATGTATCCTTCTTAGGATTTTTCCTTTCAAGGATGGCTTATTACAGTAGCAGTTTGTAAATGTGCATTGTTTAGGGAAGGTAAAATCGATCCAATAGTACACAATACAGGCAACTACATCAGTTCCAATTTAGCCTTACACAGAGCAGCATCAGAGAAATGGGCAGTCTTATGTAGGAGATAAACTTTTGTCTTCACTTTTCCAAAGCAAGAACCACATCCTGTGAGGTGCTCAGCATCTGCTGCCCTAATCAGCTGAGAGTTGGCTTTTCTCGATAGATTTGTTCTTCTAGCCAGCAACTGGCCAGATATAAGAAAGCATCATTGTCTGGCATGAGGAGGCAAAAAGAATTATATCTTTTATGGGAAATCTAAATCATCTTGTCATCATATAACTCAAGGATGGCCAAGTATGTTTTGCCTCAAATTTGTTTAAACAAACAAATGTAATTCTTAGGTTTAGGCCTTGGAAGCCAAGTTTCCGTCCAACATGAATTTAGGACATAAAGATTTGTTTGTGATGGAAACAATGCCAGACACTTCTGCATAGCAGCGTAATGGAGCGCTGATAGAATGCAGCTTATAAAACCGGATTCAGGAAAACAGAGCTACTCTGTCTAATTTGGCCTGTGCCGTGTGATTACAATAGCATAACTGTGTAGCTTGGAAGCCTTTCCCTCTCTGCTGAAACGATGCAGTATTCAAACACGTGTGAGAGCATTTCTTCGACAAAAGGCCAGGGCTGAAGCCTCTGCATATCCTCCAAGCCCTCCTCTGGGATGGGTCCTCCTCACGCTGCCGTGACTTCCCGTGGTGACCAAGCACTGTCACCTGCTCTTGGGGCATCCTGGTCTCCTGGTACAACTGCACCATTTTGCAGCCTTTTTTTTTTTTTTTTTTTTTTTAGCAGTTTGTAGAGTAAAATTACCCCAAACAGGGAGTGTTTGCTCCTCTCCTGTGTTAGACAGTGGTGCCTCGTTAGCAAAGATCATTTGTACATCCAGCCTGTGTTGGTACTTGGGGGGTGCATGGTGGTGCTCACTGAGTGGGAAACACACAGTTTCTTTCCAATTCTATCAGAGACTAGTCCAAAGGCTTTTGAAAAGGATTTGTAATATTTGAAAGGACCTGAGGTCCATTTCCTGAACAAGGTGTAAGTATAGAGTAATCTTGTTCCAGGAGAAAAAGTACAGAAGGAAAAAAGGAAAAAAAAAAAACCTTTCAGTCTTGCAATGTTTACCCCTTTGTGTTCAGTGCTTCTGAATGTCTCATCTGCTTCTGTGATCAGTAGTAAAGCATTTTGTAGCGGATCAACAAAAAACACAGAGCCTGCATTTTTGTGGAAAAATGAGAAATTCAGTTAATACTTCCTGTAAGATAGAAGAGTATAGCTTTTTTTTCAGCAATACATCATTTGTAAGAGTTATAGTGGTTCTGTTCTGGAAGCTAAATTATTTCCTTAAAGCACTATATATTTAGGCATTGAACTTTGATCAAAACAAAAATATCATTGAGCCACAGGATACTTCTCTGCTCTATTGCAGAAAAAGTTTCCTTTCACAGAATTGTTTAGGGAAAATAAGAGGAAATTTAATTTATTTATTCTGTTATTGGGGACATGAGATGATGGGAACAAAACATATTAAAATATATTTGTACATACAGTTATATGAAAAGTGTGCTAGCTAGTGCTTTTAGAAGCAAACACATATATATATGTACTTAGAGAAAAGCTAACTTTGGGTTATCTTTGGGTTCTTGGTTTCACAATGCTGACTTCTCAGGAAACTGAATGAAATGCACAAATGCTTGTTTAGGAGACTTCTCTGAACAGTCTTTGAACACTTTTGTAACCTCAAACTAATATTTATGCTAAATATATGAAGAGCTAAAAAAAGGGAAATATTTTATTTTATTTTATTTTTAAACTAGGAGTTACATTCTATGGGCTTGTTTCCTTCTGAAAAACAGGCCTTCCATCTCCTTTTAGAATATTTGAAGACAGAGCAGTTCAGAAGCTTTTTATCCTGATAGCATCAAGGTCATGGGAGTCAGAGCAAAGGTTTTGGCCTAACACTGAAATCCAGATCTTGCTGTATGTTCAGATGTTGTTTCAATTACCATAATTAATGAATTGTTTAGCCTTTTGCCTTCATGGCCTGCAGTCAAGAAAAGACTTAAAAATTAAAAAATTGGGGGGGGGGGGGGGTTGGTGGCAATTGAATAGAACAGAACTGGTGCCAGACTCTCACTGCCCATCCCTTGTCAAATCTTGAAGGTCCAAATAAAGTTCAAATAGTTATATATTTCTAGTAATAGATTTCAGAAGCCAGCTTCTTTAGTGAGGGGCTAAGGTCTCAGCCTCCTCTCCAGAGAATCACCCATCACTCACAATAAGAGAAATTTTAGTTCTTTTATATGTAGTTAATTTTCCATTAATGGTAGTGAGAGATGGAGAGAGACCTGTGAGTTTATTCTCTATGGTTTAGTCATTTCTTACTGAGCAAATTTAGCATCCACCTCAATGGGAGTTACTTCTGACTCGCTGCTGAGTAAGACCTACTGAATATCCTGCTGGTAGACTTTCTCAAGACATTTTAGAGCTTACATTTTAGACTCTGTACTTGGTAAATATTTTTTAGCTGCATAGGTCACCTTGGCTCTCCCCTTTCGGAGAGTAACATTGTCTCCTGAGGAAAAACATATTAAAAACATAATAAATTTTCTTCTGAGTATGTGTGTGTGACCCTGTCAACGCTCTTGTTTTTTCCCATGTCTCTTACCTAAAGGCACTACTGAGTACTACATTCAGCAGCAGAAACTCCTTGCTTTGGCATTCCTTGTACACTGATGCAATCCATACTGCATTTTGGAAGCTTGGGAACAATGACATATCTCTTAGAAAGAGATCTGAGCCATGTTCAAAGACAGAAAAAGGTGAAGGATATGTTGTTGCAGTGGTGATAAGCTTGTTTGTACATATTTCCAGTCTAAATACGTCTACCTTCAGCTTGAACTTGTGGGCTGTACTTTCTCCCTCCTCATACTCCCTCTGAACTGAAATTTTCTGACGTGAACTCTGCTCTCAGGCAAACTATTAAGACACTTCTTTAAGTCATTTTAGGACAAAAAGGGAAATAAGATCTGAAACTATAGACTAGCTTTGGCGTCTCATTTGGCCAGCACCAAACAGAAATTGGACAGCAGGTCTTGAATTATGCTTTTAAGTCCTGAAATGAAGTCTGCCCAGAGGTGCCATGCTGACTTCAGTGCATCCAGGGCAGCCGTATGAGCCTCCCTGAGCAGATCTTTGCAATTTCTCAACTGAGCTTAAACCCCACAGATTTCAAGGGGTGTCCAAATATGGTCAAATAAGCAGAGAACTACCTCCCTTTTCATGGACCAAGAGCTGCCATTCATAACACTAATGTAAAGCCTCTGGTTAATTTTGGGAAGTTTCTTACTACTGGGAGGAAGGAGAAGAGCCAGTGCAATAAGGGTCATAGCTGACTTATGTGGCTGCTGTTGCTATCCTAGAGGTAAACAGGAAGAGGATCTGGTACACTTTAAATAATCAAGATGGTTTAAAGGAGAAATGTGTGATCCTTGCTTCCTGTCTGTGAGACAGTTAATCACTGTGAGTATCCAGCAGCATGTGTTGTGTTATGGAGAAACCCCTCTGTGTCATTCCCAGTACATGCTTCTGTGGCTGTCTTGCTCTGATGACACAAGATGTACTTTCCTTCTTCCATCATCCTGAGACGTTGTGGGGTTTTCCTGCCCTCTGAGAAGATTTCTTTTTTTTTTCAGTTGCTCTTAGCAAAAATGCCTACATAATGAGGCAAAACTAGGAAACACCCTGCAGTTCCCATGATGACACACCTACCCGCTGGTGACTCACTTAGTAATTTAAGACTTTCTGTTGGTATTTGTATAAATGCCAAAAATAAACACCTGATAAGAAAATGACTTCATTGGTTATACGTGATTTGTGTGCTGAGCTCTTCTAAGAGCTCCAATTGTTTAACATTAGGGAATAATGCAACAGGATGAGAGGTGACCTGCATTGTGGAGAAGAATTCAAGTTCACCTGTAGTCTGTGTAATTATTGGGTTTTTTGCACTGAACTAGATGTGAGCCAGAGTGTTTGAATTCTGTTCTAGATCCACTTCCAGCTCTCAGCAGACTGGGGAATGCATGTTTGCCATACTGGTTCAAATCTGTCTTGGAGAAGGCTAAAAGGAGAATGCTTATCATCAAGACATCTAGTTGCTAACAGACCAAAATCCTGATTTATATGTTCCATTTTTTTTTTGTGCTTTGATATATCTTCCTAGAGTGTCTGTGCTATTACATCTAAGACTGTTGTAAATTAGTGTGGAGGTAAGTCTAAATAACCCTGCTTTTGAGAGGTCTAATAAAAGAGGCATTAGTGATTGTAAAACAACTGGCAGCATACATGTTCTTATTTAATGGAAGAGACAGTGGAGGCACATGCACATGGGCCCTGTGACAATCACTCCAGATAACTGCAAGGACATAGACTAACAGTGTTAGTCTAAGTCAGGTATATTTTGATAAATATAAATCTAGTGATCTTGTGAGAGCAATTCTTTTTCCTCATTTTCTGTTATTCTTCTTTGCCAATGGGCACCACAATGTTCATCTCAGATATCCACCTGATCTATGTCACCTTCTTTTTGCCAGGTAACTTCAGTCTCATTATAACCATCTGATGTATTCTTTTCAGCTGAGTGTGGAACTGACCAGTACAATTGCTGAATGTGGTATTCTGGAGGCAGATCTAGCTATAGGTAAAGCCAGATATAACTCAGTTTTCATTGTCAAAATCATCTCTAATGCTCCTGAATATGACCATTGCTTAGTAAAAATTCTGTTTCCTATCTGGTCTGAATTGGTGAATATCTGCTAGAATTTCTCTGACACTTAGTGCCTATCCATCTTTAGAAATCTTTTTGTATTTTACTACCTATTCACTCCTTTAACATACTGTACAGAAAATAACTACAGAGACACGCAGCATTTGCATAGACAATAGGATTTGGAAGTGAAAGTTGCACAAAAAGCAGTTTAGAACTTAACAGAATTATGTTGGACTAAGGATTTATTTGATTTGGTATTCAGCTCTGAGATACTAAAAATCTGCATGGATTTTTCTTGCTGTTTGAAATTATCTGTTTCTAAATCCAGTGGTGACCAGAGTTGTTATCACTTATGTGTTGACTTTGAGGTGCCAGAGGCTGGGAAATCCTGCAGTGGCAGACTTGCTAGGCAGGCTGTTCAGACAGGAGTCACCATCAGCTAGTGGTGGAGCAGACAGCTCTGGCCAAGGTGTGGGGAAGAACCATTGCCACCCAGCAATTCTCAGTGTATTCCCATAATATATGGGCACTGTTATATGCATGCCTTGCCTGCATGCCTAGATGCTCCCATAGTCAACACAGATGGTCTTGCTGCTTAGACGTTATAGTCTTGTTACTAAATGGCACTTGTTTATGAGCCCTGGTAGTAAGATAGAAGCAGTGGTGCTGCACTACACCACTGTGCTGACTCTTCTGCATGTGTCACCTTTGGCACATGGGGCCTAAGGTGGCTCTCTTTGCATAAACTGGTACAGTTTTGTCATTTGGTGGCAAAAACTTCTACAAAACGAAAAAATATATTCTGAATTCTACTTTTAAATCTCCAGAGAACTTCTGTACGGTAAAAAACAGAGGCTCATCTCTCAACCCCATTGCAGTCCTACAGATCAGGAAATTTGGGGGAAGAAAAAACAAACAAAAAATCAAAGAAACAAACAAACAAAAAACCCACAGACACACAAAAAAACCCCGCACACCCACTAACACCCTTTCACAGTGTCTGTTGTCTGCATGGAAATCCTGAGTTCTTGGATTAGACTCAATAACCAAATTTTCCCTCCCAAAGTGGCAGACGTGGGATAAGGACAGCCTGTTATTCCTTCATCTCTGCTCCTGGGTCTTGTGATGATTACAGCTAAGTTGGCCAGTGTAAGTCTGCAGCTAAGTCTGTAGCTAAGATGTAGATCCATTAACAGAAATGTCAGCTTACTATAAAGAAAGGTCTTGTGAAATTTCCTACTGTATTCAGGAAGGCGGCAAAAAGCACAGTGAAACATCCTGAGATTCCCCATCTATTTTTGACTTCCAGGAGGACTGAACAAGTAGCTAGGAACCAAACCCTTGAACTGAGCCAAAGCAAATAAAACTTTTTGAGGTTCCTCTCATATTAGTTACAAAGACACTTAAAACCTTTGAGACAGATGTGCTGCTGCTGGAAAAACAGAAAAGAAAAAATGATTTAAAAGCATTGAGTTCTTCACAAGGGGCTGGATTCTTTGAGCTACTAGAGTAGGTGGTTTTCACAAGATTTAAAAGCAGAAGGGATAAAATGGATATTATAAAAATAAGACATAAGAACAACAAGTGACTCATTAAAAGTCAATATTAGCCCAAGATTAAAGCCTCACCTCATTATTTTGTACTGGTCAGCACTTGCAAGCAAAGCTAATAGCCAGGCTAACAAATAGAGCTAGAAATACTGTTCAGCCATGAGTTGTAAGCCAAATGATCAACCAAGTCAAACACTACTTGCCAGGATGTTTCAGTCATGTCACTGGTACTGGACAAAAACACAGGCATGGTAACTTTTCCTACTCATTGACTATTAGTCACATCTTGGTTAAATTGAAACATTGTTTTAGATATTACAGAAATGTAGCTCTTTGCTCAAATAAGGCATCTGTTCCAGCAAAATGTTATGTTTCTAACCATTAAAAAAAAAAAAAAAAAAAAAAAAAAAAGAGTTTTCTGTTTTTAAAGAAAGCATGTGGAAATGAAGATGAGTCAGTTGGTTTGAATGGCTACTGTATGTGAAGTTATTTTGAATCATGTTAAAATTAAAAATACTTCAAAAGAAATCACTTTCCTGAAATATTACTTTCATAGTTTTCTTTGCCTTTGTTTTATTTTTATCTTTCCATTTTACCAACCACCCAGTGAGGGAGAAAATAGCAAACTTCTACAGCTCAAAAACATCAGGAGATTACAAACATAGTTGTAGAGCTGTGGGATTCTGAATGGAGAGTACAGATGAAACATCATCTGCAATAGAACTCCCCTTAGAGTGTTAAGACAACCCAGTTAAAAGTTTAGGTTTTCTGTAAACACTAGGATTATATCTATGACCTTGATAATTTGACAATTCTTAAAATAAGTGGAACTTGGGGGATATTCAAAGCCTTATAAAATCAAGTATTCTGAGCAGTGATATTCCCAAAAGCTGTCTAGAACAAAATAGGGGACAGTGAAAGCTGAGGGGATATTTAAATCCAAGGAGCTTCTGAGAATTCTGTAAGACTTTCCAGGGAGGCAGGGCTGTATTTGTCAATTTGCCTAAACATCCTCACTCCATATGTTTTGACATTTCACTCCTAAGCTTTTAATGCATTTTACATTAAACAGTGATTGGGAAAAAAAAAAAAAAATTATCCTAGGATAATTTCAGGAAGCAGTTTAGCTTTTCCCCCTCCTTTTTGTTGGTGCATTCTGCCTGTCAGGCCACAGAGCTGGCAGGACCAGAGGAGTCACTGCCCACACTGTGACCTCACCTTCTGCCTACGGGAAATGCCCTTCCCAAGGGCAGTGTGCTATAGCCCGAGGATTAGAGCATCTCAGAGCAACAGAAGGAAGACATGTTAGCTCTTTTAGGCTGAAAGAAGACAACATCTAGGACAAGGCTTTCCAAGAGATGTGCTAGAGCTTCTGGGATTCTTGGAGTAGGTTCCTGTCCCTGCAGCACAAGCAGAGGAGCCCACCTTACACTGTCAGAAGCACCTGAAACCCTGGTCTGTCCCCAAAGCACACAGTTCCCACAGGTGGGATTCACCTGCAGGCGCAACCATCCCCGTGTGCTTAGGTTTTTCCTCAATGGATATTAGTGAAACTTTATTGGGAGAAACTACTTCATCACTTGTGATGGAAATATCCCTTTGAAGAATGGGTTTTGCAGTTACTACATTGCCTGCCAGTGAAATGGGAGCCAGGCAAGGCAGCAGTGTCAGGGCATTTCAGAGCATTCAGGTGTTTTGCATCATTGTTGTGCTGGTGCTGTTATGTGTGGGCAGCTGTGTTTGCTAAAGTAGCCAGTGAGCCTCTCACAGGCTAAAAGAAAAGAAATTAAAATGGAAAACATGCTCTGTGCCCAGTTCAGATTAATTCTAAAAAGTATTGTTTTGGCATGTACAGACCTCTTCTAACAACTAAAATAAGAGGAAACTGCAGCTGAGGCCTTTCACAAGGTTATATCCTGACACGTGTTCCTTCCCTCCCTTCACCTCTGCTGCTTGCACTGACAAAAACCCTCTATAAAGAAAGAGATCTACAGAGATGTAAAAGGAATAAAATAGAGGCCAAATGCCTCTGTGGTAGGGAGGACCAGAGACTGCTGTAGGGAAGCTCTTTACTCTGCAGCTGGATGTGAATGCTGTCCTCACCCACATCGGGAGTACTACAGACTTCTTGCCAGACTTCTCTGTCTGCCTAAAGCCAACATGAAAGGGAAAAGAACCCTACAGTCAAGGTGGGTTTTGCAGTGGCCAGTGTATAGTTCTACTGCATGTAACATGGGGAATATCAGGTGGAGAGAAGACAGACACTACCACTTGCAGGGCCAGACAGTTTAAATGCTGGCAAAGTAACCCAGCTGCAGCAGCTATGGCCTGTTGTGGCTAACGAGAGGCGGTTCTATTTGGTTCTGGCCCACTTTGTTTTAACTCCTCAGCTGTTGGCTGCCTTCTCCCATGGCTGCTGCTCCTGGAGAGGGGTAGAACCACCTTCGTCTAGTGAGGCTGAAGAATTGTATTTTCTCCCATGTGCTAATTCTGAACCCGACCTTCTGAAGCCTTTTGGAGTCTGTGAGGTCAGCTCTGGAAATGTCACGGTAAGATTCTGAACTTTCTACTTCTGACACATTAATGAGCTCTGTAAGTTGGGTGGGAAACTTTCTTATTGAAAAGATGTTTTATGCTTGAACTGAAAGATAAAACTTCACGCAAAATGTATAGTCTGAGGAGAAAAAAGCAATAATTTTCAAGATGATCTAAATATGTGGTTTCGGTTCTTTTTTTTTTGTTGTTGCTTATTTGTTTTTCTCTTAATAGCATTCTATTTATTCTGAGTCCCAAAGTTAATTCTGTATATATAGGTAACACTACAATGAAAGTGTAGTGTTTGCAATGTTTCCCCCAAAGTTTTAATTTTGATATTGATATACTCCTCTGAAGTGGTTTGCTTTTAATACAACTGTGTTTTTGCTGATGGGAGAAGTCGTTAAGGACACTTAAGCCCAATTTACATACAATGTATTTCTTCGTGTTTGATATCTTTTCCTCTGACATAAAACAGAAAACTCAGAATTACACAAACATAAAAGCAAAGCTAAGTTTGTTGATTTGGAAGCTCTGTGATGCTGAAGTCTCACGGTACCCCTGTTTTATCTATTTTCCCTTCTATGGAAATTGCCAGTGTATTTGCCTGAAGTTATGTCATACTGTCATAACCCAGATGATTTTGGACACTGCAGAAAAATCATGGTTAGAAGGAGTATGTGAAATGTTTAAACATTTGAAACGTTCAAGCATGAGATGAATATGCTTCGTTATACCAAATATAGGCTGCATTCTGCATTCATAAAGCAATACTTTTTGCCGTGGATGACTTACGGAAAAGCAGATAATGATTCATGAAAAAAATCCTACTTGCACACAGTTGGATGATCATCTTACTGCTGCTTGCTTTTTTTCTAAGCACGAGTTTTGGTGTGGGTGCGCAGCGGCATGTGGATAGGGGAAGAGAGGACTGTGTGTGCATGTGAGTTTATATATGGAATTAATATATGGATTGGGATATTCTTTTTAAGTCTGTAAAGTGTGCGTGCTGCTTTTATTCATTAGAACCTACAAAGGACTAATTGCCATCAGGCATGTAGGTGGAATTTTTGGCAGGGAGCAAGAAACGCAATAGGTTTGATGACAACCAATGATCTGCCAAAGCCTTGTCAGAAGAAGAAGCTAGTTTTGCTGTCACTCACCCACCCCTTTAAATTCAAATGCAGATGCTTCCAGGGGGTGTGTGGAACCTGTCCAAGTCAGAGTTTGAAACTGAGGGCTCTTAATACTGTATATGCAGACAGTGCTGTAGCTGCGGCTGCTGCCTGGTGCCTTGAGATGAGAGAGAAACGTGAATGCTGAAATGAAAACAGGAGGGTACAGACTGCTTGACCCTTTCTGCAACAGTGACAGTAGGGCAACGAGGCCCTTACCTGGGCTGGGTGGTGGCAGTCCTGCAGTGTCCAGTGGGACCTCTTGCTGGGGAAGCCAACGCAAAGTAGCTTTAGGTTTGTAAACTCCATTAGAGCTGTCATGAGAAATGCTGGATTTGCAAGGGTGGCTTTGCTGCAGTGCATTGTGTGACTCCTGCCAGTGTGGTGCCCTCAGACTTGTGACCCGTGTTTTGGGGATTGTCACTATCATGTTCACATCCACTGCTGAAGGACTAGAGATTCTGACAACACAGGGTGCCAGAAAGGGCCCATCTGACCTTTGGGCTATCCTTGGTGGTGACACTTTTGCCCTCTTGTCCATTAGTTCCAGTTCTTCAGCTGGAGATTAAAGCTCTCGCAGAAATCCTCGGTGAAGTCCAACATAAAAAAAGTAATGTGGCTAGAAACTGCCAGTGTGTTAAGTACTTGTGCTGTTGTGACCAGTACATCAGCTGA
This sequence comes from Phaethornis superciliosus, assembly GCA_023637945.1. Taxonomy (NCBI): domain Eukaryota; kingdom Metazoa; phylum Chordata; class Aves; order Apodiformes; family Trochilidae; genus Phaethornis; species Phaethornis superciliosus. The sequence goes on along the minus strand of JAJQWJ010000002.1, from coordinate 98,159,787 downwards.
AAATTGATGTGGCTGAAAACTTGCCTATATAGTATCTGTAGAATAGACATCCGCTGAATAGTAAGGCATGTTCACATAAGGAAACTTATATAAGCAATGCCAACTTCTGTCTCTGCATCAAAATAAAGAAAATTATTTCAAAGAAAACTAAGAAAAAGAAAAGATGATCATTGCTCTCTATTACCATTATCTTTTGAAATATTAAGATCTGTGTCTTTCAGTTTGGCTGGAAAATGAGATTATATTCCTTAAAATATGTTTGCTTCTACAGATGAGTTCCAAATGTAAGTAAAGCATAAGATGACTCTTCATTAGCATTGATTTTGACTTGCATATGTCTAAACATCCTCTTATAGCAGGAGTTAAAGAAGTTTGTCTAATACATGACAAGGAATTGTCTTTAAAGCATTTTTTCAGGTTATTCTAAGAAGAAATGTAATCCTTTAGCTAACTGTGTAGTGTAGTTACTAACCGTCTCTGAAAGGATCTATGCTGACGTGATTGAGCTGAAACAAGATAGGTCTTTTGAGCTGAGCTCAAGTTTTCTTCATATCCCTAAATCAAAGAATCCTCTGCTGGGCTTCCAGATTGCATATTTCTCTGATTGCCTCAGATGACCTTTTTCTTTCTTTTCATCAGAATTAGTCTGTGCTAATTCTGATGGAATGTGGCATTTATCACCAGCCACATTCCAGAGGGATTACTGAGGTTGCTACTTTTTACAGTATTTGTTTAAAAATAGCCCATAATCTTTGATTCATACCCATAATGATTTGTCCAGTTTGGAGTTACCTGTAAGAAATCAGTCCACAAGTACATGCACTCTGTGTATTCAGCCATGTAAAATAAATATTAAAAAAAAAAAAAAAAAAAGAGTCATGATTGAAAGTATGTTACCTGTTTTTGTTTTTTTTTTTTTTTAAAAAAAAGAGATTTTTGTTATAGATGAATTCACAGATTGGACTAGTTGCTGTAGTCTTTCCATAAAATAACATTCTATCTGAAGTGTCTCATAGAGCTGTTGTGAGACTAATAAATGCTTGCTAATCGCTTTGACAGCTTCAAAAAAAGGTGCTATGAAAGTAATAGTTATTTCTGTCCTGCTTTTTTTATTTTCCATATTACAATTGCGATCAGGAATTGGAACATCTACTTTTATCAAACGGTGGGTGGTATCTACTTCAGTTCCTATGCCTGTTTCTCCAAGTCACAAACTGACATTGGAATAACAAATAATGAAGGAAACGTAACTAGGTGGTCCTAATTTTCACTTCTCATAATGTCAAAAGAACTCATTCAAATAAAAATAATACTTCATTTACTGCACATGTAATTAGGTATTGCCTAGGCAGCAAGATCTGCAAATTAGTGCAACAGAGACTTTGGGACCAAGTTCAGTCACACTTTATCATGTATCATGATACTTGTTTCTTCTTGTCATGATTCTTGTTTCTTCTTTATCATGTATCATGATACTTGTTTCTTGTTTCTCCACCTAAATACTGACAGAATATTTAACTGAACATTTCCTATTTGTTACTTGAGTGTTGCGTTTTGTTTTCCAAGTCCAGAATGACTATATTATCTTGTGATGCTCATGAATGTTAAGCCACTGATGCTTGTAGGTGGAATTAAAATTGCTTTAGTTATAAAGACAAGGCTTCAGCCTGAGCATGGTACTGCTGAGAGGTGGAGATATGTAACCTTTCATTTGGGGTGGATTACAGTTATTTGGATAATATTTGTAATCCACATATCAGGTACTAATTGTTCAAATAAAGCTTGTAATCCATATATTGGCCAATCATCCCAGGAGTTTAGGGTCTTCCATGCAAATGCTCTGTTTTCCTGGTGATCTTCCTCTCAAGAACTTGAGAGATGTTGCTGAAATAACCTTGACTACAGCTCCCTTTTCTTTTTTTGGGAAGTAATTTTGGCTAGTGGATTTGCATGCTCATACCTTTCCTAGTCTGGTCCTGGCAGCTTTTGCTCTCTCCAAAGAGAAGTTCACTGAAGCAGAAGTATCCATATAACACAAAATTCCTTCTTGAAACTTCAGAAACTCTTGCCCTGCTCCCCTCTGAATTGGAACCTCAGTAATTGGACCTGATGAAACTCCTGCAGCTCTCATGATTAATGGTTTGTGGGAGGATGTGTCCAACTTTTAAAAAATATAGACCATCCTTTGCTTGGAATCAACATACCTGCATCAGCTCATTAGAACTCCTAATAAAGAATATTCTACAGCCCCTCTAGGTAGCCTTTCCAGGGCTTTGTGGCCACTATAGATATCTATTTAGAGCAAACTTTGCTGCAAATGAAGCCAAATTCTTCCTGAGCTACAATGAGTGTGTGTGAGAAACATGGGTTACCGTTATTTCCATAACTGTTTTTTTATTCTTTATATTTGAATGCTGTTATTATGTTTCTGTTCCCCTTTCTTCTTCCTCATTTTCTTCAGTGTAAATAAGGCCAATTCCTTCATCCTTTTCTCATGATAGTAGATTTTCAGGCCTCCCAAATTTGCCTTGATTGATCCTACAGCACGATGCTATAAACTTAAATCTACATTTGAGGCCTCACCAGAACTGAGCAGAGCAGCACAATAGGCTGAAGTTGATAGTGAGAGTTGATAAAAATGTCATCTTATTTTAATTACTGAGGTAACCAAGCAATTAAATGCAGGTAAAACGATTAATATTAAATTTAAATGAGTTATGAACCATGGCTACTTGGGTCTTTCTGAAGTAAAATGAAACAGAAGAATGTTTCCAAACACAGAATGAGATGCAAGAATTCACTTTCCTGACACACAGTTTTATTCTCCTGAAGGAACCAGATTCCACAAGTTATTGTGTCCTCTATTTGGTGTTTGTTATAAATGGACATTACAATTTGCCAGAAATACATTTGAGCATACCCACAAGCTAGATTGATGAAACATCTTTGTGTGCATATATCCATAACAAACCATGGAGGAAAGAACTTTTACTATAAAAGATAAAAACAGTCTACAGAATTGCTGTTAATATCTTTTTGCTGCTGTTGTTGTTGTTGTTTTTTAACTATTGAAGTGTTTTTAAAGGCAAAAAAAGAGGAACAAAGTGAAATGGAAGTTTATTTGTTAGACTGTTTAATAAAAGAGCAGGATTTTCCAGTTGTGCAAAGCACTGATTGATGAAAAGCCTGCCTGTTGATCACCTAATTTAATGTCTAAGAGCTTTAATTTACAGTATTATTTAAGAGGAAATGGTTTAGAGCATGATGTCAGGTTCCTCTTCTTCAAAAGTGCAGAGACAAGTTTTCAAACTTCAGTTCCTAAACTTATGCTTCTAACTTGAAGTTTAGAGAACTTAAATCATGAGGGGTGATGTGTCTTGAGGGTTTGGTTTTTCATCTGAATTTTGATATTTTGGGGTTATTTTGTTTGTGGGAAGTTTTGTTTGGTTTTGTGTGTGGTTTTTTTGTTTGTTTTTTGTGGTTTATTTTTAGGAGGGTTAGTTTTTTGGAGGGTTTTTTGGTTTTGTTAGATTTGGGGGGGGGGGGGTGGTTGTTTGTTTTTTTGTTGTTGTTTTGTGTTTTGTTTTGGGTTTTTTTTTTCCAAGCTAAGACATCCAGCATAGATGGTAGTGGAGGCTGTATGTTCTTTGAGATTTATGACACTAATTAATGTGAAGCTGGTCTGATAGAAAAAGCATCAGTGTCTTTGTGGTGATTCTCTTCAGGTGGAACCGGGAGCATCATGGAAGTGTGTGGGCTTTAGGTTTATTGAATTACTAAAATAATCTGTGTTGTTCACCTCTGTTTCACCTGCTTAGTGCTTTGGTAACCCATTGTTCCTCAAGTCCTCCTTTTGTGACTGTTACAGCATTTAGGAGTCTGATGCTGTCACCAGCTTGTTCTGTCCCACACAAAGAGGGTGTTCTTCGGTACTGATATCTTCTCATTAGAATATTTTTACCTACCCACATAGGGTCTCTTTTTTCTTTGTTCTCATTTGGGACATAATAGTGAATCCAAGAGATACTTGGGTTTACATGGCTTTATCAAAATTGTTCTCGTGATTTATTCCCATTAAAGTGTGACAGGGAAAACAGGGTTATTGTTGCATTTATTTTGTCATCATAAAATTTATCATCATAGATTTGTTTTACTTGGAAAAGACCTTAAGATCATCAAGTCCAACTGTTAACAACACTTCCCTGGGCAGAATCTTCCAGTGCCTGACAAGCCTTTCTGTAAATAGATTTTCCTAATGTCCAATATTAACCTCCCCTGCACAACCTGAGGTTATTTCCTCTTGTTCTATCACTTTTTACTTTGGAGATGAGTGAAACACGCACCTCACTACAACCTCCTTTCAGAGGCCACACTGTTCCTGATATAAGCCAGGATGCTCTTGGCTTTCTTGGTGACCTGGGCACACTGCTGGCTCATATTCAGCAGGCAGTTGATCAATAACCCCAGGTCCTTGTTCTCTGTGTAGTTTTCCAGGCATTCTTCCCCAAAGCTGTAGCATTTCATGAGGTGTTGCAACCCAGGTGCAGAGCCCAGCACTCCACCTTATTGAACCTCAAATTACTGGAACCTCACCAATCCAGCCTGTCTAGCTCTCTTTTCAGAGTTTTCCATGGAACGCTCTCCACTGAGAATGGAAAAGAGATTTTATTCTTCTCTTGATTCAATGCAGTTTTAAAATGATGCTGCAGAGGTACCAAGCAGATGTCTTTACTTGCATAAAGAATTCTGGGAGTTAAAATTATGTTTAAAAAAGAGAAAAGGACAAGACCATGACTGACAGCCCAGTTGTATTCCATACCAAATGCCATATATCTGTTAAATTTCTTTTTTGTTTTTCATTTTCCCTTAAAAGTTGTTATTTCACATCTGTCTTTCTATGAATCATCAGTATTGTTAAATATATTCTCAAGTGAGCAAATATTACTCACCTCTCTCCTGATACAGGTAGATATGTTGGTAGACAGGTGAAGGCAGGTTAGATTGTAGATACTGGTATATTTTCAGCATATCCTTTTAGATGACTAGAGTTTTCCTTCTAATCCCTAGACAGATGAACAGCATGCAGGTTGGAAGCACTATACAGATATTTACCACATGACTCAATAATAACAATAGGAAAAAAAATATCCCTACCAAAATAGGAAACTTGTCTCAGAAAGGGGTAGTAAAAGTTTCACACGGATAACTCACCTGGGTATAGGCCTGCATGATTATACTGCATTTCTCACAACCCACATAATAGGATAAAAGCATCAGAAAGTGAAAAGGAATTTTTCATTCCTCCAAAAGGAAAAGCATGACCACCCTTGTTTTAGCAAACAATACTAGAAACATACTGTACTTTGGAGATCCTATGTCCCTTAACTAGAAAATGTATCATCTTTGAATAAGAAGGAACCCAGACAGTATGTCATCCTTCACTCCTGATGCAGTTCTCCTAAAATTCCATCATGTTGTTAACACTTCTCCATGTTATGTCTGTTTTGTCCCCCAGTTGCTGTTCTCCAGCAAAGTTACTTTCAAAAAAGTCAGTCCTGTGGTGGGGTTTTTTAAGTCAGATTCTCTCCAATGCTTAAACACTTTTTGTTCTTTCCCTGCCACTTCACTTTTGTGTGGCTTCATGCTATATTTCCCTGTTATTATGCTGGAATATCCTAATTAATATGGCTTGAACAGATACTTCAATGAACAAAAATGTCATTAAATTCTATGTTTTGGGAGAGTTCAGTCTTCCAAAAGGATCAAACTTAGTTGCAAAGCTTAGACTTGAGTTTATGCTTTGCCTTCAAATAATCTTGGGATTGCCAGGACTATAAAGGTATGTTATTAGCCTAATGCCCAGTCCTAGGGCAGAGTGTAATTTCTGTTACTGGGGGCATGTGGTTTGGTAAAACTAGTTTGCCAAACTTCGTGGTTGTAAAGTCTTCTGGAGGCTTTTTGGTGAGATGTGCTGGACTTTAAAATAAGTAGTATTTACCAACATGTCTAATAATCAAAGCATTACTCAGACTTGGAGGCTGTTTGTTAGCAGCTATGAAGGACATGTCTGGATTTGTTTGCTCTAACCTCTTTATTTAGGCCAGGTGAAAAAATCCTGATATAACCTGCAGTCAGAATCAGTTCAAGACCTGATTATCTCTCAAAATGTCCCTTATGCTTTGGCTGAGGCCTCATACAGCATGTAGGATAGTAGCAATGAGCCTTTTTTGCTGTGTTTGCATCAGTTCACATGCACCATGTTAGCCCCATACAGAATACAGGTATAAACAGTAACTTTCTGGAGTCAATAAAACTTTGCATTTAAAAATTAACGGAATGATGCTGAAGCCTCAGAGTTTATTAGGGTTGCAGCCTTGGTGAGTAAATTATGTGTAAAGCACACAAGAGTTCTCTAGTTATCCCTCTTTGCTTTGACAAATGTAGATGATGTTACGTAAATGGACTCAGCAGTTTATGGTGAATCACTGTGTCAAAACTATGTTAGCAATGCTAAAAGTTCACATGTTATTGGAAAACAGTTCTTTCTTCTGAAAGGCATCCATATAACTATCCCAAAAAGTAACAGAGCTAGCCTAAAATCCAGATTTAAAAATTATTTTTTAAATTATAAAAGCTATAAATATATAAAAAAAATTATAAACTCTCTTAAACCATGAAGCCATTCATAACCCCAAAATTATTTACAATTCATTAGGAGATGGGATGGGGAAGAAAACATGTAAAATATGGCTCTTGATTATTCTCCTTTTGTATAGCACAGTTCTCGGCAGTAATGAATATATTAATCAAACAAATGAAACTTTGATTACTCACTGAAGTATTCTGACAGCATACTTCATTAATCCTTCTGCAGGGAAAGTAACCAGTCAATCACCAACCAGTAGCTAGGTTCAGCTATATGTGTATTTTTTGTGTGCTCTTTACTTTGTATTTGTTGTAAGTACATCATTGCTTTTGTATTAAAATTTAATATAGTTTCTACAATAAAAACCTTGAGTTTATAAATTACTGCAGTTTTGATTGCATTTCATGTGGTTCAACATGTCTGAGAGAATTATTTTAAGAAGTTTTACCATTTTAATTAAATGCAGACATTTATAAATGTTTCACATCTGAAAGTTATGTTTGGCTGATGCGAAGCCTGAAACTAAATGAGCCTGGTTATGCCTTATTAACGAACCAAATTTCATATTTATAGTATTCTGACTTTTTGTGCAAGGTTTTCTCACTCAGTAATAGGGAATGTGTTCTCATCAATGCCTGTAGTGACTATAGCTGCCAGCTGTAGCCCACCTCTTCCTGGAGAGTCATGAAATGAGCTGTTGCAGCATGAAAGTTCAGCCTCTCTGCTGGAGAAACCTCCTCGTGAGCTGTTCAGAGTCACTCTCGCTGGCACGTCTGCCTCGGCACTACTGTCTGCGTGGCTCATAGCGGAGCCAGATGGGCCGGCTCTCATTTTTGGCTGTTAGCCTCGTGGAAAGCTGAGGAGAAATCCATGGGCTTTAAGATGTCTGATGTATAGCAGAGGCCAGTGGCAATTATGCCCAGTTTAACCATCAGGGTGACTCGCGAGAAACCATCAAGAGGTTGTAAAATAGTGGCAATAGAGGTTGCTTCTAGATAGGTTGGTGATCCTCTGCCACTCGGTCACCAGAGGATTTTTGCTGTCTTTTCAGTGGGTAGTGGAATTCAAGACAGTTCAATATTTATTTCTGAGATCTCTGACCACTACCTTGTTGGGACACCTGTGGAAATCCTGAAAAATACCAATGCCTAATGTAGACAGTTTCAGAAGACAGTTTCAGATTTGTGGAAATCCTGAAAAATACCAATGCCTAATGTAGACAGTTTCTCTTATTACTGTTAGTCATAAGAGAGGAGGTATCTTGTCTCTGTTTGCTGGTTAGCTGATGAGAAGACGAAGATTTCATCATAGCTCTGAGAGGGAGAGTGGTGGTGGGTAAAAGGGTGTGATGGTTTCTTAATTTGCTTTTGTAAAATTTATAATTTCATAACGAGCAAGTAGACATATCCCTAGAGCACAAAGCATTTCTGAGGACCAAGTTCTGAGTTACTCTCCGTGAACTTTATGGATTGTTTTCTTTTAGGGCTTCCTGGGTTTGTTGGGGTTTTTTTTGTGTGTTTGTTTCTTTGTTTTTTTCCCTCAGAAGGTGTTAGCTTATTGAAGACATTTTCATAGTCTTATACATGATTCTTTTTTTTTTTTCCTGTGCTTAATTGGGGTAGGGAAACAGTCTGCAAGGAAAGCCTCCAGGATCAATGAGACTTTTAATTGGAAAGGTAGAGAACATTTCCATATGCGTTTTGGGTTTTTTTGGTGTGGTGGGTTTTTTTGTTTTCTTTTGGTTTTTTTTTTCCCTGAATGTACTAGGAACTTGCCATGTTCTGGATCAGGCAAAAGACCACAACCGGTTTATTACTATTTCACCTTTTAATGAAGCAGATTTCTTTTCCCACTGTATGCACTTTGCAGTCCATTGATTTGGACAGGAAAATCTGTCCTTGTTAAAAAAAATACTGAATAAAGAGCTAGAGCTGTTAGGCCATGTCCAAAAATATTTTATGTTTTTCTTTTGGGTTCTGCTGGAAATGCCACATTAACTTTGCCTCAGGACTCTAGTTAACAAACTGGCCATTAATTGCTGGTAATAAGGAACTTGTCAGCACTGATTGTTTCTTTAGAATCCCTAAATTCATGAGGACAAGTTTAGAAGAAAGTACCTCTCTGAAAGATCCTTGTCTTTCTTCCTAAATGAGAGAAACTCCCAGTAAGTGAATGAAAAGAACCTTGGGACTCTTTATGGTGGGATATTTAGTCTCTGAAGCAACTGGAATTTGTCTAGAAATGACCAGTTATGCGATGCTAGAATAAGCTGTTTCCTTGATAATGCCTCTTGCCTATGACTGTGAACAAATCTCACTAAAAATAGTCATGTGGGAGAATTATATCATTCCTGAGGACTGAAGTGGTAGTCATGTATGTATTTCTTGCCTGTCTTCACTTATCTTGTTCATGTAATAAATGGAATGATGACAGATACGTGTGGTGACATTACAGCCAGCAATAACAATTGCTGCCATTTATTATGCAGGCAAAAAGTTGAGCTGAAATTGGAACAGGTATCTCAAGCCCCAGGGCATGTGGGGAGAGGTTACAATGCTCAGAATTAGGGGTGGAGAAGTATTCCGCTAAATCAAGGTGTTAGTAATGTTCAGGGAATTCAGAGACACCTTCTGTTGTATTCTGGAAGGATATAATGCTTATACTTTCACAGGTTCTGACTTTCAAAAAAGATGTGAAAAATGATACAAACCCAGACATAATTCTTTGACTAAAAGAGATTTTAAAATAAATTTTTTTTTTTAAAAAAAAAGGTATAAAAGTTGCTAGCATTTGAAATTCAGCCTCATTCAGCTAGGTTTTAAAATCACTGAGGAAGCATGGCAGAAGATTAAAATCATAGAATCACAGAATGGCTAGAGTGGGAAGGAACCTTAAAGATCATCTAGTTCCAACCCCCTGCCTGAGCAGGGACACCTTCCACTGGACCAGGTTGCTCAAGACCCCATCCAGCCTGGCCTTGAACACTTCCAGGGAGGGGGCAGCCACAGTTGCCTTGGGCAACCTGTTCAAGTGTCTCACCACCCTCACAGGAAATAATTTTTTCCTAATGGCTAACTTAACATAAAACAATATTATAAATATAAATAATGTGCTTGGGTTAAACTCTTAAAGGTAAAACTCATTGAGAAGTAACTTTTTTTGAAAGAAACCATTGAGATTGTCAAATGTGGTATTGCTATCCATGATCAGAAGAATGATAGAGAATCTCCCTCACTAAATTTGCAGATGATGCTAAGCTGGGAAGGCTGGGGAGCCTGGGGAGCCTGTGTTGGAGAATTTAAGTATGATGAAAGGCTGTTGTAGTAATTGTGGTAGCTTACACGAATCAAATATACATTGCTGTTGTGGGGGTAGAAGGAAAATATATGAGGATACTTGAGGGAAAGTGTATTCTACAAGAGATGTGAAGAAATCTCATACTATGCTACACATGCTGAGACAAGACTCCAGCTGGAGGATGGGACTGAATTCTGTATTCTACCCTTCCAGAATGGTGGGATCCATTGGGCAACAGTCTCATGACTTAAGGCATTTCCAATGATGGACTATTACCTTAATTTTGGTTTGCTTAATTTAAAATATAGAAGACTTGAGTAAGGACATGATGATAATCTTCAAATATTTGAAAGGCTGCTAGAAACTGCAAATTTTTTTAATTTTTTTTTTTAAAATATGACCATATAAGGAGAAATAATGAGCCTATACTGCATAGATAAATATGATGGTAATACAGTAGGAAAAGTTTCTAATGGCATGGATACCAATGAGTTGCCACGGACTCTTGAAAACTTTATACTGTTCACAGGCACTGTGGAGGCATTTCCACAGCCATTTTGGATAATTATCTGTTGGCATAAGTATTGTTGACTTTTGGAGTTACTGTGGATTCATGATTCTACTGTGGACTGAATTAGGGACTGGGAGAACTCTTTGGATCTGGTCCAGCCCTATGGTAATTTTGTTTAGTTAAACACATTGCTGAGCCTAGTCAACTCAAGAAAATTATATCTTTATCAGATTTAAAGCCTAAATACAAACAAATCGCTAATCAGTGACAGGAATACCAGGGATTCACATTTAAAGACAGAAAATCAAGGTCCTGAAATTTAGTTATAATGGAGTCTCTCATCGTACTGTATTAAAATAGTACAGTAGCTTGGGAAGGACAAAGTAAGGGTTTATGTTGCAGAAGTACCCCTGAGGTCCTTTCTAGAGTTGGCATTCTAGTAGGGGTATAGGAAATAGCTGATTGTGCCCCTAGATATTTAAAACCTAGATGAATGGCAAGACACAACGTGGTACTGTGAAGATGAGCTAATTTACAGAAGAATGGCTACTGCCCAATGCGTTTTACTTCTTGGCTTCACATTAGTGACAGGCAATGTTTGGTAGGCCTTTAAGTGGGGTTAAATCAAAAGGAATTATCTCTCTATTTTTAGCTAAGCATACTCTCATCTTATTACATTTTTAGGGGAATTTTGGGGAATTTTAGAGGCACTGGTGGGGGAGCAGAGGGTAAGGAGCAGTACCTGGATGAATTTCTTCAGAAACTTTTTTCTACTGCAGGAAAGGGAGCAAGGCAGCAGTGGGTGGGTGGTGAGTGGTACCACCTCCAGTTTTGATCAGTAATGGTCTTAGATGTGCTTACGCAGTGCCTGTCCTCCTTGAGTGTGCTCTTTGTTTAGCGGTGGAGGTTTGGGTGTGCTCTGGTTAAGGTTAATTCACCTCCTTTCTCCTACACAGTTCAAGGAACTAATGGCTTCGATGCTGAGATGACTCAAATCTTTGGTTTCTGACCTGACTCTCACTGGTTCCAAGCTCAGCCTTGGGAAAATGGTCTGTGTTGGGGTTTTTTTGTTTGTTTTGTTTATTTTTTTTGTTTTGTTTTTTTCCCATCTTTTTAAAGTAATATTTACTTATTTGAGAAGGATTTTGATAATTGGTGAATTACCTGTAATTGTGAAATAAAATCTGGGCATTCTTGTCAACAGAACTATGAATAACCGTGCCTAAGTATTATACAAATAACAAACATTGATCTGGTGAAACATTTCAGGAATATATGTGGGGAACAATGTTTTTCTTCCTAATTTTAGAATTTACTTTATTTGCATTTCATTTTGTTTGTGTTTTTCTTTGCGTTATTTAAAAATCCTTGGGATTTAAAGATGACAAGTTGAATCTGAAAAGAGGAATTTCATTGGAATATGATTTACCACCTTTTTCCCATGCCATGAGTATATGAATTCCTGCTTACATAAGAAAATATTTGAACATAAAAAGCAGTAATTTGGATCAGATTATGCAGGATGAATCATGCAAAAAAATCTCATTAGACATCCAAAAAAATATTCTCGTGTTCCTGCCAGGGTGGTTTCATAAAATATTTTTTTTCTAAAAAGGAGTTGCTAAGAAGGTAATAATTTAAAAAAAAAAAAAAAGGCTACTTTACATATTGTTGCAAGGAAAAGTGTCTATATAATATGAAAAAAAAAAAGTTAACAGACCTTGTGTTTACATTTTTGGGGGTATAGATTATGTTTCCAAGGTCGCTTCTGTTCTGCAATAAAGAAAAAATCTACTGACAGAGTACCACTGTTTTTGTTGTTTAAATTAACTTGTTTATTGGATATAAGTAGTATAGGGTAGTGGAATAAAGTAACCTACAATCTTCATTTGTTTTTTTAAGTCAAGGTTATCCAAATTTCCTATTCCTTCAGTTAGTGTGAACACCATGAGCTGAAAGTTATCAGCTTTTCTTTCTCTTGTGCTCCTGTGCTGAAAGCATCAATCTGTCTTGACCTTTCAGCTGTCTTCTGTGGCAAATGCTGCTTGAAGTTTCTATTCCTCTATTCCTCTCACCAGGATCACAAAGGAGGCAGAAAAATGCTGTAGAAGAGACCTGTAAGTCTCTGATGGGGCTCTTGCTGAAAATGAAGTGTGCCAAAAATGAATGTGACCATCTTGCTAAGAAAAGGAAATACATTTTTCTTTTTCTGTCCTTTCAGCATAAGAAAAGAGATATCAAATTTAAAAGGTCTTTTATGAAAAATATACAAAAATGGTTGCTTCTTTAGAAACTGTGCAACACAAAAATATAAATTAGTAAGTCTGTGACAGTTTTGAGATGAGTTATTATTTTAATGTGATAAAAACGGTAGCTCCAAATCATGGAATCTGCATTTGAACTTACCCAAAGGGATTGTTCCCTGAAGCTGGTACTACAGTAGAACCTCATCTTATGTATAAGATATGACAGATTTTTGAGTTAAAAAGTAAAAATTAAAAAAATTTAAATTGCCAAAACATTTGACTTTACATTCTAAAGTCAGTTTTATAAATTCAATGGAATTATCCACTTGGCAAATTTGGACAATTCATATTTTAAAAGAAAAAAATAAAGTTGTCATTTTTCTTTAAGAAATGGATAACGTTTCTGTAGTCCCAATTGGAATAGACAGACCTTTTTCCTGCTTGTGGGAAAGTTCTGATACTTTTTGTATTTTTTGTATAACTTTTTGAGATCATAAACATTCTGGAAATACAGAAAACCTATTCTCCACTCCTACATGCGGAGGCACAGACCTGTGCCCATATGACACATTATTAATGAAAAAGGGCACCGTATTACTATGGTATTGTTTTACTGATGTGTGTACAAATAGCTGCCTGAAATAAATTCATTAACTGTTTGGTAGGAGCTAAGAAAAAGCTCTTGTCCTCTTGGCAAACACTCTGGGCTGTCAACTCAAATGTTATTTCCTGTAGTTCAACTCTATAGGGGTGCTACATTCAGAGGGCTTTAGAAAATTGTGACATGTGAGTGTACTGGAAGGTCTTTTCAGTTCCTCGTGTGGTTTGTTTATGGGCTTGGGGTTGGTTTTTGGAGTTGTTTTGGGGTTTTTGTTTCTTTGGTTAGTTTGTTTTGCATGGGTTTTTTGCAGGGGTGGTTTGTTTGTTTCTTGGTGTTCTTGTGTTTTTGCTTTTTTTGTCTCTTTGTTTTGTTGTGGTTTGGTTTTTTTTGGTGGTGAGGTGGTGGAGCTGTGCAGTGATCACACTCATCTTGAGCTTTTTTGTTGCACTGTCCATTAATACAATTAAAGTATTCCCCCAAACAATTCCTGGGGAATTCTTCCTTTTCCCTTTTCCCTTTTCCCTTTTCCCTTTTCCCTTTTCCCTTTTCCCTTTTCCCTTTTCCCTTTTCCCTTTTCCCTTTTCCCTTTTCCCTTTTCCCTTTTCCCTTTTCCCTTTTCCCTTTCCCTTTCCCCTTTCCCCTTTCCCCTTTCCCCTTTCCCCTTTCCCCTTTCCCCTTTTCCCTTTCCCCTTTCCCCTTTCCCCTTTCCCCTTTCCCCTTTCCCCTTTCCCCTTTCCCCTTTCCCCTTTCCCCTTTCCCCTTTCCCCTTTCCCCTTTCCCCTTTCCCCTTTCCCCTTTCCCCTTTCCCCTTTCCCCTTTCCCCTTTCCCCTTTCCCCTTTCCCCTTTCCCCTTTCCCCTTTCCCCTTTCCCCTTTCCCCTTTCCCCTTTCCCCTTTCCCCTTTCCCCTATCCCCTTTCCCCTTTCCCCTTTCCCCTTTCCCCTTTCCCCTTTCCCCTTTCCCCTTTCCCCTTTCCCCTTTCCCCTTTCCCCTTTCCCCTTTCCCCTTTCCCCTTTCCCCTTTCCCCTTTCCCCTTTCTTCTTTTTTTTCCCTTCTTTCTTCTTTTTTTTCCCTTCTTTCTTCTTTTTTTTCCCTTCTTTCTTCTTTTTTTTCCCTTCTTTCTTCTTTTTTTTCCCTTCTTTCTTCTTTTTTTTCCCTTCTTTCTTCTTTTTTTTCCCTTCTTTCTTCTTTTTTTTCCCTTCTTTCTTTTCCCTTTTCCCCTTCCTGGCAAGAACAGGGATGCACTAAAGGGAGTACGGTGGAAACACTGAGATCCAGTAGCAAGGTGTTCCATGGGAAGGTGGCTGCCTGGAGAGTGCAGGAAGGGGCTGATGTTCATCCAGCACTGCAGGCAGCCCTGGGACACTGAGCTGGCTGCTCCTGCCTTTGTGCCAGCAAGCAGCCTGGAGCTGAGTAAGTGGCCTGGGAATGGCTGTATCGGCTTTTATGTAAGTTTTGTTCATTTGAGAAATTATAGTATGAAGCCTGAAGGAGTGCTTCAGGCAGAATGTATAAATTAACTGCTTACTGAACTCTGTAGGAGAGACTGAAGTGCTGGAAAGAGAAGCTTACAATAAAACCTCCATCCGCATGCTGCAGAAAGGCGTTCAGGCTGCCCAGGTCAAACCTCATGCACTATTTCCAGCAGACAAAGGTGGTGGCCTAGAACAGCTCTGGAGGTTGAACTGCTGAAAATAGAAACTTGGCTTGCAACGCTGTTTTTCAACAATTGTGTTAATGTAAGATTTCCAGCTGACATGGGTGGAAGATTTGGGACGTGAATCCAAAGGCACTCTTAAACTATCCCAGAGTTTGGCTACAAGTCTATTATTAAAAAAGCAAGTTTGTAGAACTCAAATCCAGTTCAAGCTATCGAGTGTCCTCCAAAACTTAGAGGTATTTGGATCAAACATGTTGGTTATAGTCCATCTCTAATTTTCACCAAATGTTCTAAACTTGTAAATCCCCTTTAGCTCCTGCTTTTCTTTCCTGACCATATTTTGATTGTATTTTCTTTCTTATTCTTGTGTATTTAAAAAATGTCAGTCAGAGCTTTACCAGAGTGTTTTATTACTTTGGAATGATCTTAATCTTTTCATTTGCTCCTCTTTTTCTTCCCTCACACCACAATCTGACACATATATTTTGTTCTGCAATTGCGGTTCCAAAGAGTAAGCAGCAGTAGCTTTCAGGCACCTGAACCGTCCATTACACACACTATCTGCTCATTACCAGCCACAGTAAAAGTACTGTTTGTGCTCTGTGCTACCAAGAAATTTGTGGGTTTTTTACTCAAAATATTCAAGTGTGTTCATGTAGTAGTTGGAGTCACCTTGGGCTGTTTCTCTTCAGTATTTTGTAACTCTGATGATAAAATGTATGGAAGATACAAAAAATATTCTAACAAAAAGAATCTGAAGCAGAACTCATGGCAAGTGAGATTTTTCAACTGTACTCAGTAGCTTGTCGTTGTGAGCATGTAAAATGTGTGTTTATAATGGACCTTTGTTAATTAACTGATAGTTTTATTACCTGTAAAAGCCATGAATCACCTCAGCAAGAAGGCTAGAAAAATACTGGTCTGTTCAATCTGGTGTATATTTTTTAGCAGCAATCTGAGCAGAGGGAAGGCACAGGTAACTATAATGAGGATGGCAATCATTTTAGATGATACATTGCTGCTGCTCTTACACAATGGTTCTGAGTACAAAAAGTAGTAGAGAAACAACTATATTGCCCTTCAGACTCTGATAGGTAACAGAAAGGGTGTCTGAACAATCCTGGCTTCATGGGCACAACTGTAGCAATATAGAAGTGGAAATGGGGTGAAGCTGCTTTTATTCAGCCATAGAACAATGACAAATACAATATTAATATATCTGGCTGTGTAGAGGACTCTTTCTCCTGGCAATAGGAAAAACACCTGCAGTCCTTTTTATCAAGATGTTGTGATAGACCTCTTTTAAAAACAATTTAAATACACCATCTTTAACTCAAGATGCTAGAAAAAGTGGAAAATCTGTCACAAATAAAGTGGTGACTTTAAAATTCAAAGAAATGACAAATTAGAAAAATCAGAGGGGGCAAAGGAATGTAGAGAAACATGTATCTTTGTGGTCTTACTGTTGCTTTTTGCTTGTGATGATAACATTTATTACTACAGCACCTTACTAGCAAAGAGTTTTTGGTTATGTTTGTACAGTGCCTAGCACAGTCATACAGGTTTGTTTAGGGTCTTCCAAGTTCATCAGCATTAAGTATGTGCAGAAACCTTTCTTCTGCTTTCAGAAGTTATTAATAAATCTATATATTCAAGTACTCAGATGGTAGGAAGTGTCATTCTGTAGGGCTGTCAGCATAAACTTAGGTCAGCCCCTTCTGTGTCTGTATTGATAAAGACTTGCTTAATGACACAGTCACATGCCTCTCTCTTTGTGCATAATCTTTGTATTAATCAGGTCATGGGATGGATAATATTCTTGGAGTTTCCCTGTAGTCACAACTAGTTATTTTTTGTTGTTCAGAGTAATTTTCTGCATTCAGGCTGTACTTCAAATATCAAATGGTTAATTTTTTCAAAAGTGTGGGTTTGGGGTTTTTTGGTGGTTTTTGTGGGTTTTTTTTGTTTGTTTGTTTTTGTTAGGGTTTTGGTTTGGTTTGGGGTTTTTTGTTTGGGTTTGGTGTTTTGTTTTGTTTTTAATAATGCTAATCAGTGCATTTTCAGATTGTTTCAACGACTCTTTTCTCTGCATACAAGTAAAATGAAGGAGGTGTTATCCCTTGTTTGCACCCTGGAAACTGATGTGTGGAGAGATTAAGCTAAATGTATCCATTCATTTTAGGGAATTCTGAGATGCCCAGGATGTGATTTCTTTTCTAAGTACTACGAATTATCTTGATCTAGGCAACACAGAATAGCTGCAGTCATACGTGACCAACACATACGTAATTCAAAAATCAAGTTAGGAATCCAGAAAATGAGTTAAACAGAACTTGTGACTATCCCTTACAAGGTATAGATAAAAAGGCTTACCTGATATTTGAAAGGCCTATAATATGGGTGGCTTTTCATGGGAAACACAAAAGACGTATCCCTAAAGCTGTGGCAAGAGAGCTTACTAAAATTCTATCTTGCCAAATGTGACCTAAACAATTTCTTTCTGCTCCCTCCTAAAAATTACACTCCTTGGAAACAGCCAAACTCTTTTTCTTGAACAGTAACACATAATTCATTCCCCAAAAGAAACCAATACACCTTTCATGCAATTGTAATTTGTCCGAGTCAGAAGCAAAGAAAACCAGGATTGTGCACGTGGCTGCAGTGAACAAATGTTAATAGAAGGTGATCTGATTAAAAAGCTTGCAGTAATAATATCTGAAGCTTATCTCAGTAGCAAGAAAGACAGCAAAAAGGTCCGTAGATTATACTGCAAAAATAGATAGAAGGGAGGCTGTACCTCTCTCTTGCTTATGTTCAGGCAGAAGTTAGTAGATTGACCACTGAGTCTGCTCCTGTGCTTTTATGTGGGTCTGCAAAGCTGCCCCACCTGCTGATAATTGATCTGCTCACAGGGATCACAGTGTTACACACAGGGCTGTTTGGGGATCACAGGTCAGTGAGTTGATTCCAAAACTAAAATCTGTTTCAGGTCTGGGAAGTTTGCTGGGAGAATAATAACATGAGAATATACCACGTTTATTTGCTCTCCTTTACTTTTACATCGGAGAGTCGCTCTTCTCCCATACAATTGCATTGATTGGCAAGGGATGGCAAATAGAAATAAAATGCCAAACCTCAAACAAAGTTGGATTCATTTCTCTTCCTGTCTCACCATGTCAGAAGCTCCCCAGGGTGACTTGCATCCTCATTTGTACAGAGTCTGTTTTTGAGAGGATGGAATGTTCCATACCATTGCAATATAGGAAGCAAATCCAGTTGTGTGCAAGAAGATTAAAATCAGTCTTATCTTTATTTTCCTGCTTAGAAGTTTGGGGAAGCAAACCCAATGTTAACCCATGCTTGCCTCTTCTATCTGTAGGCCCAAAGCTCTTTTGTGCATCTGATGTTTAAATTTTTGGTGTTTAACTTATTTAATTGACTATGATAGGAAGCAGGAAGGGGGCAGGGAGGTTCTCCTGTAGCCTAGAATCTTGTTCCAGTGGGGAAGATTTGGATCTGTGGGAGCAGATTAACTTCTTGCTTTTCCCCCCCTCACACCCACCCTTCTTCAAACATTCAGACAGCAAGGGCAGTGTTTTTCTTGCTTTGGCAATGTTCTTGTCTCTTGGTGTGTTTAGTTACAAACTTAGCTGAAAACCTACTGTCAACAGTGGTTTACCATGGAACACTGGATTTCTAAAGGGAAGGCAGTTTTGTAAGAAAAGACACCATTTTTCTATGGACAAGCTACCCTTTTGGCAGAAAAGAAAACCGGATTCCAAAAGGCTGGGATTTGAGAGCAGTGGCATCTTTAGAAAAGACTCTCTAGCAACAAACTAACCCACGCTTCTAAACTAAAGGGAAAAAAATATTTATATGTAATTTAAAAGTCACTTGAAGAAAATACAGTTTTGGCCTGCTGAGAAGAGCAATCTGTAGGAATAAAAATTTTTCATTTAGATCAGTTAGCTTTGAGGTAGAATTGCTCTGTCTGAAGTCCTAAACTAGAAAACCTTTAACAATATGAAGAACTTCAAGCATGTAATGTCAAGGTTTTAATCACCTCGTACAAATTAAGCTAAATTCACCAGTCAAATAAATAAAAGCAAGTTCCATGAAAGAAAATAATTTTTTTTATTATGTAAGTTCTTGGTATTTCTTAAATTCATCAGATTCCTAATTTATAAACAAATAATTAAACAGAAGGCACAGGAACAGCATCCTGATCTAAGTCCTGCAGAAAGGACAGTAGTCTCCTCTTTGCTACAGTTTGCTCACAGAAGTAGCACCAGGCTGTTATACAGTGGCAACCCAAAATAACACAGCTGAAAGTTGTGTTGCTGTATAATCTGTTATGTAGCATGTTTTCTACAGCATATAGTCACTGAGGTGGCCCCTCCAGGATCAACGTTACCATCCACAGTTTGATTTTGTGGTGCTAGATGTAGTTTGCTAGTGCCTCTCTGCAAATGAGGAAGCTATTTGATACTGTTTAAACCCATTGGGTCATCCTTGGATATTTCTAGGTTTACACTCTCTGGAGGCTGTGATGTCTGTCTGGAGTTTCTCAACAGCAGTTAAGATACTCTGCCTGTGAAGCAGAGCAGCATCACTTTCAGCTCCTCTAAAAAAGTTTGTATTTTAGCATCTATAAAGACCTGATCCCCTGATCTGGGGCATCTTCATACAACCATCTCCCTCATTTAGCTAGGTTTGAGGTACAGCTGCATGTGAGGGTGTGGGATGTACACTGCAAGTGTCTCTCACTTTGGAATGTCTTAATTTGAAATGGACCCCAAGGTAATTTTTTTTTCTTTTAATTAAATTCTTTTCTGTGTATTTTCTTCAGAGCAAATGCAACAACCTATGATTTATGAGCAGCTTTTAACAAGAATTAATATAATTCCTTAGTTCTAACCATTAAGTATAATCATTAAGGAATGTCTGAATAAATAAACCCATAAAGTCAGCTTTATTCCACTCCCCTTTTGTAACATCAGTGATTCTAAATACCTGACTCCATGTGTTCTTAGTGGATTTTGGCAGGTGTAGGGTTACCTGTGGTCATGATACATGGTGATTAAAAACAAAAGAAAAAGTGAGGCATGTGGGCAGTATGACACCTGCATTTAATGCTCTTGGGGAAGAGGAAAGAACGGCAAGGTTTCTAAGGACTTAGTAAAAGCTTTTGTCGGCTGTGGCATACACCATAGCAAGTCAAGTGCAGGAAGAAAACCACACAGAATGTGAGCTTTAATTGAAAGCTTTCATCACAAAGCTTGAAGCTAAAAATGCACAGTCAACTGGGAATACAGAAGTTTTCTTCCCAGCGCTTGCTTTTACATCAAAGATGTTAATTTTTAGCTATATTTATTTCTACTGCTTTTTAATACACAATCACAATACTCATCTGCTATAGGCCTTAGCCTGTTATTGTAAGCTACCAAATGTGTTTATCCACTATTGTAAGCATACATAATGAAGCTGACAGGACACTGATTTCTGGTAGTGATCAGTTTGATATTCTCATTCCCCTTGCACATGGGAAGACACTGCCAGTCCAATATCATCTGTTTGCAAGTTAATCCCTGCCTGCACCATTTCACCAAGGGGCAAAACTGCCCCTTCTATCCCTAACCCCATCCAGAAAGATTTATTTTGGGCACACTAACACTATGTATGATTCACTTTGGGGGGGGGGGGATTCCAGTGTGACTTGTGCTTCTCTGGGCTCACTGTGGCTATCTCAGACCAGGGAATGAGGGAACACATATTACTGGAGAAAGGAAGAGAAGCCAAGAAGTTCATCAGCCCTTACAGTGGATGAACTGTGTAAGATTCTGGAAAACATGTCACTTCCTTGTGCTTCACCAAGCTTGAGGGGAGAGTGAATGTGCAGTGTTTGAAATCTATATTCTGTATCTAAACTGAGCTGCTTTGGATAAGGAAGTTGTACAAAACCAGCAAAATTTAAGGTTTGGAAATGTTTTTATACTTGGAATAGAATCTTGTTGGGCATATTAGACAGGTAAAAAATTCAGCTTTACACTTGGAGTGGTCATCTAACATGTTGTGTGTATGAAAGCTGGCGTAGAGTGAGATTTGGGAAGATGTCACTAGCTAAAGGACTCAGATTTGAAAGGTACTTGGGGTAGGTGCCTGGTCTTTTCAGGATGGATCTGATTCACTATGAGTGCCAGAGTAGCTGGTGAAAAGGGTTCAGTTTTCATTAGCACTCAATTGGAAGATTACTGTGTTAGTGAAAGGCTGTATCAGGGCCTGGGAAATAGTTCTTCATGATAGAAATGAGGAAAAAAAAAAAGATATCAATTTCTCTTTTCACAACTTCTTCCTTGAAACCTTGGTGAT
Organism: Phaethornis superciliosus; assembly: GCA_023637945.1. Taxonomy (NCBI): domain Eukaryota; kingdom Metazoa; phylum Chordata; class Aves; order Apodiformes; family Trochilidae; genus Phaethornis; species Phaethornis superciliosus. The sequence goes on along the minus strand of JAJQWJ010000002.1, from coordinate 98,138,458 downwards.
GCAGTTAGTGTGACCCTCTATTCAGCAACTCTTAGTTCAGGGTCAGCAAGATAAAGCACACAGTCTCTTTCACTCATTCCTGGACTCTTTTACTGTTCCATACTTTAGGTGTCTGTAGGTAATTATTTGGTTTCCATTCATACTCTATCATAACTCATAGTTTGAGGTTTTTAAACATAATTCTCCTGGCCAAGTGCAGATTGCTAACTCTTACGTAATGCTCCACTGACATAGTAGCAAGATTTTTCCAGTGTTGCTGAATGGGTCATTGTGAACATTTTGGGGATGATTTGTTGTTTCTACCGTGGCTTTTGAAGAGCTGGGCTATAATATTAGCAGTACTACGTCATTGTGCCATCTTGATATTTCAAGAGTTTTGGTTTTTTATTTTGGTTTGTTTTTTTTTTTTTTTTTTTTTTTAAGTTGAATGTCTACTCTAGCTAGGTTATAAGTTTCTCCTTCATAATTTTCGTTCCATGAATCACTGAAACAAGCCCCAACTTGGCATGAATGATCTACCTGCCACTTGCTTATAAAGATATCACTGGCACTGTTTCAGCAGTTATGCTCAAGGGTTTAGCTGGAACATTTCACCACACTCAAAAAAATCCTGGCTGCCAGGGTTTTGACACTTGTTAGTCAGTATTTTTTGAAGGTCTTGAGTAAGAACAATCTGGTTTCATTACAGCCTCTAATGAGTCCTTGATTTGCCAGCTATGACAATCTGTATGTATTTCTGGACTTTCCACAGTTTTATTCAGGAAAATCTTACTCTTAAGGGAGAGGCTTTTCAGCTTGACTTTGTAAAAAACTCCTAGGTAGAAGTAAGCTTTAATCTTCCTGTCATAACTGATGTCTCAGTTTACAGCCTGAACTCTGTCTTAAAAGGTCTTTGATTAGTTGTTCTCATTCTCATTTCTTTCACTTCTCTTTTGTGTACTTTTTTCAAAATTAAGTGAAAGTTGAATTTCCCCCTTTGCTTCAACTACTTTTTTTTTTTATTCTTTTTTTTTTTTTTTTTTTTTTTTTTTTTTTTTTTTTTTTTTTCTTCTTGTACGGGACTTACCTACCTGCAGACATGGCCTTTTTCTTCAAGGAAACCAAATGCAAGATGAGTGAAATAACTCATGAATTGTAGCTGTGACAATCTCAGCAACCAAAGTCAAGCCAAATTATTACCTTTTTTACTTGTCCGAACAACCATGGTTTGTCTACACTGTACTACTTTTCTTTTTCCACTAATTGCCTTCAATTACCTAAGTGCCAATTTACTCAAGGCAATTAACACATCCCCAAAAGCTAGTCTGGGTAGAGTTATTTCGGGATAAGAATTTTTGTGCTCTAAGTGAGGTCCAAGAAAAAAAGCCTGCGTGTCTTGCAAATACGTAATCTATCTTAATTTTTTTTTTTAAAGGGGTTGATTGTCAGTAAGTTAACCTATTTACTGGCATAAATACTGGGAGCATGCCAATAGATTGTATTTAAAAATAAAACAAACAGGAAAAAAACAAAGAAAAAACCCCAAAACAAACAAAAAAAACCCCAAAACCAAATACCATAATATACTACACCTTTTCTCCAGCAAACACTAAGCTACCACAGGTATTTACTCAGAGTTATGCTATACACCCAGGATAAAGTTAGAATTTATAAGCAAATTATTGAGAGCAGGGGGTGGGGAAATTGCAAAATATCAGTTTTCCAGATCAGATTCAAAACTTGAATAAATAAAAACAGGTTTAAAAAAACCCCAGAACTTGTCCCCTTTAATGTGTGTCATGCTAGACAAAGAGTTCACAATTGGAGCAAGGGGCAAGAAAGTAAAAATTCATAAGTCACTCAAATGAAACTGGTTAGGTACAAAAACCTGCTTATAGTAAGTATAGCATTGTACAGGCCTATTGGGAGGGGCCATGAATTGGTTGCCTTCAAAGGTCTTTGACATCAGTTCTGTGCTACTGAGACTTAGGAAGGGAAAATCTGTCTGTGGCTGCTGGTGTGGGCTGTATGGTACAAACTCAAGAAACAGGGCAAGAAATAATTTTTTTTATATAATTGGCAAGATAAGTTCACTCCATCCAGGAGAAACAAGTTTCAAGCTTATGCCACGTTTATCCTATATCAGCATCCTAAACTTAACATTACTTGAGCAAGGGTTCAGCTTCTTTTGGGGACTATTAGTACTATTGCAGGTCTAATTTCACAAAATGGAAGTACTTTTTGAGGACTTGGCAACCTCATTCCAGAATTTCAGGCTTAAGCCTCTGAGGTTAGTCTTTAAGTCCCTATCTAGGAGCTATGTTTTCAAAAGTGCTTGTCAGCTTCTGCATACTCAGCTGTAAGTTACAAGTGTACATTTTCTGTAATATCAAATGTAGGTACTCATTACTTAAAAAATCAGATTTTTGAAATTAATCTAAAACTGCTTTAAAAGCACTGTCTATTCCAGAAGCACCACCTCCATGCAGTATTGCAATTTTTGGAAAATAATTTCACGTTATTTATCCAGAGAAGCAGACACTCTCCATTACTACTGGCATCATGGGCCTAAATTTGAGGTGAAACTCTGGCACTTCTGACAAGTGCATTGAGTGGGTATCACTGACACTTTCCAACCACAAGATCCTGGATCTTCTGGCCAGGGCTCAGTGTGGTGAGCCTGCATTGCTCGTGTCTGCACTGCACTTGGCACACGGGTTATGAGAAGGGCAGCTGCCTCCAGTTTCTTTGCTCTCTTTGTTAATTAACTACTGAATCCAACGTAAAAAAATAAACAAAAGTGTGTGGGGAGAACTACATGAGAGAACTGTCTGAAGAAGTATCTATCTGAACTCAGTTCTGGTTTTATCATGTTTTTTTTATAATGAGAAGGGTGCAATTTGTCCATTTAGTTTGCACTCAGGGAAGGTTGTTCAGCAAAGAACCTTTCCTTTTGTCTTAGAGACATCCATGACAATTTAAAGCTGAGCTATGGAACTTCACTTTCCTTTACAAAAGCAGATTAAAAACAGTAAACGGCTTTGTCAGCAAACCACAGTTACTGGTTTCACAAAGGGGAGTTGAGTACAATTCAAGCAAGCTAACCACAGCCTTGGACACCTGATCGTATGAGTCCGGGAAATGTAAAAATCAGTGTTCCAAAACAGAAGAATTGAGCTGTGATCAATGGAGCACTGTTCAAGCTTTGGCTCATCTACCTCTGAAAATTCTATTTGAAAAACTCTTTTATGCTTTTAAATGGAGAAATTAAAGAGAGGGTCATGGACAGTTTTCTGTGTCCTTTAGAGGAAATACACCTGCAGTGGCTTTGCTACAGATTCCATCCGTGCTCTCTGTCTGTCACAGGCTTTTTGGACTTAGGCTTCCTCTGGTGGGATCCTCTTATAGGACCTAAATTTGAGTGTGTTTGGGTTTTTTGTTTGAGATACGGGTGTTTTGCTTCGTATTATTTTATCAAGCAGTCAGTAGGCAGGTTTGTCAGAAGGATGTCACAACATTTCTGTTAAGCTTAGTCTGAGGCAGTTCAGACTTTGTGAATATGTTCCTCTCTGGGTCAATTCTTATCCTGGCTTTAGCAAAGCAGATCTTGTGCCAGGTCCCTTGTACCTATGTTTCTAATGACAAAGGTAGCTTCTCTTTTTTTTTGACATATCAGCAAAAAGCCTTCTCTGAGTCTACAGCAGAAAAAAATGTCAAAACTTTATTAAAACTGATTCCTCATCCCCCTTTCCCCCTTACAGAAAGCAAGCATCATTCTGCTGCTTGATTGGCATTGCTGTTCTGGAGGGCAGCCCACACTGCTTGAACATGATCCTCGCAGTGCAGGGATGCACGCTAGATTTCTTCCCAGTTATGCAACATGCTGGTTATGTGCCAAAGCAGAATAATTGTCATTCACAGGTCCACAGAGGAAAACACGAGAAGTGTGAGGGCTAACCTGGGGCCACAGGGAGGCCAGCTAAGGGCGGTCACTAGGTCTTCATGGAACATCCAGAATATGCCCAGGTGGGCTAACAGGCAATGGCTGTGCAGCCCTTCTGAGCTTTAGGCCCTTTCTTCCACAGGGCTTCCTTTTTCCTTTCCCTCCATCTCCTTGAAACAAGTGAAAATGACTTTGCAGTTTGGGTGGGTGCCAAAGAACTTTTTTTTTTTTTTTTGTCTCTTTCTGTGGCATCCTCAATGAGCTGTTCTGGCTACTGTAAGCTGCTTCTAGTAGGGTTTTGTTTCTTTGTTTGCATGTTTTTTTTTTCTTGGGTTATTAACTGGCCAACAACCTTTATATTATTGATATTTAAGAACTATAAAAACATCAGTAAAATTTAAAAAAAAATATTTAGGGCCCTAAGTCTGCTTGCTTGCACAAGCATGTGGGGTTCTGGCACTGAACCTCCTGCCTCCCTTTCCTATTCCTCCATCACTGGGGGTGTATGGCATTCTGCAGTAGAGGGTGAAGGACAAGGCATGGCCAAGAACCACTTTTTTGTTTTTTTAAATCAGGGTGTAATTTAGAGCTATCTGGCAATAGGTAGGCAAGTGTTGACTTCCATCTCAAGTGAATTATAACTGCATCTCTACTGCTTCATTCTCTTCTCTGCATGGGCTTCAGTGATTGTTCTTTCTAAATTTTTTTAACAGTTTTTATCCCATCCTGTAATTCATTGGCTTCAGGACAGTAGTGCTGATGAGTGGAGCAAGAGGTGGAAGTTGGATCTGTGTTGTTCTGTTTGTCATGTTAAGTCGTGATTTTTGTAAGGTGAAATCTTTCAGTACTCACAGTGGCCTGGGAGCACCTTCCTGATGAAAAGGGCTTAGAACAAGCAGGCTGGAGGGAAAGGAGCAGACTGCGCATGAGAAACTTGGCAACTCCCACAAAGGTGTTTTTTTTATTTATGTCACTGTTTGGGAGGGTGACCTGGAGTTATAGTAAGGCTACAGGCATTCCTAAAATTAGATAAGCAAGATATTTTTTCTTTCCCATGTATTTAACATAGTAAGAGATAAAAGAATCCCTACGACAAATCCAGAAAAGTACAAGAGAAAGTAAACTTTTGAACATAGACTCTAACTAAATTCTTAAAAGGATTTTTGTAGCTGGAGAAAATGTCATGTTTGATTATTACAAGTGAGATTTTATGGTGTCTATTTCCCTCTGAAGAAAGAGGAGGAGAAAGGCTGTATGTTTTTTAATACCTAAATGAAAGGAGTAAATTGAATGTCTGTGTCATAGTATCTACTATCTTATGCTCCAGATTAAGCCTCTCATCTGGTGATTTTATGTTGAAAGTTGTCGAATGTCTGCATTGTTTTGGTGTTAAATGACACGGTGTAAGGAAAACTGATGTAAGTTGTCAGATCTCTTATAGGCATATTTTTTTCAGTATTCTTTGATCAAAAAATGAATTGTTTTGTGTTTTCTCTAACTTTCAGACAAAAAGCTAGGACCTTCTTTTAAACACAAAAAAAGGAGCACTGTTTTGAGTGCAACATTGCAAACAGCACTGCTATGATGAGTAAGGCTCCAGGATGTTGCTCTGTGAAACCAAGGTTAAAAATACTTACATTCTTTCCAGTATTCAGTTAGGTTAGCTACATAGGCCTGGAACACTACAAAGACTGAATTTTCTTGACCTTGATATGGAAGACAAGCATGGATTTACCTGGGGGAAATTCAGAACTGTTTCCTCTGCAACTCTCTGACTACCAGGACATTGGCAAGTTGTGTCACGCTGGCTGCTAGAACCATGTAATAGTCTTACACTGTGGGTATGTCCCCGTCCATACTGTGGCTTACATCTTGTCCCTGAAAAAAAGGGTGAATATTGTCACATTCTTCAGCCTTCCTTTTATGAGACTGCCTCAGCAAGTTTATGCTGTCAGCTTGGTTGCATCCTTGTTGTGAGGCATGTTTTTGAAGAGCAGGGCAACCCAATGCAATCGTAGAAGAAAAATGTTTTATAGAAATGTTTTTAGAAATCAGAGAAGTAGTTTGATTATTTTCATTTCATACCCTCCATGTCATGTCTCAACACTGAGGAACGGGAAAACTTTTAGTTCCTGATGATCTCTCTTGAGAAAATATCTTCCTTCATCTTCTAGTTTCCCTAACGAAATGGTGTCGAAAAAAAGTTATTTTTGGTCTCTGAAGGCTTGGAGTTAATAGAGATACACTTTCTGTTTCAGGAACAGAATTTAATACCTATATACTAATACACTCATTGTGCTTATCTGGCCTGCCCAAATACAGTTTTTATTTGTAGAATCATAAAATCATTGTTCTGGGATTTCTCCTGCTTTTCTGGGATTTGCTAGGAATTGCTAGGAAGGATGAGGTACACTCAGGTTGGCCTGCAGGACTGGCAAAGCTTACATGCTTTTCCCACGAAGTTATCAGAGGGAAATCAAACATAGAGGTGCAAACATTCAAATATTTATGAAACTGCATATTTCCCACTGAAAGGAAAATAACAGAGCACCTGTCCCAGATTTCTTGCTGCCTACATTTCTATTCAGCTTTGGTCTGAGGCGAGGAACTTATTTCTGTTCCCCTGATGTCATCCAGCCATGGATGTCATTATCAACCACTATCAGAGCTGGGGATGTACTTTTCATGCAAATTTGTTCCCATTGCAGATACATTGCTGTTTCTGCTTTGTTAAGGAGATAGTGCCTCTTCCTCTGTGCTCACACACTTTCTAGTCCAGACTGAGCAGTACCCAGAGAGAGAACCCTGCTGTCCATATTTAATCCACACAAAGAACCTCCCTTTTACTATCATTGTTTTCTAGTAGGGCATAAAGGGATGTTGTCACCATCTCAACTCATATGATACCCAGTATTCTTCTCTACCAATTTTATTCTTTCTCCTGGAACTTCAGTTTTATTGTTCTACCTATTTTCTTTTGCCCATCTGACTGCTCTGTGGAGCAGTAAGATAGTGCTATTCAGGTTGTTTTACTGTGCAGTGTTTGCTTTGCCAGGGACACTCATATTTTCCAGTTTTGGCATTCAAGGATCAGTTTGAGCTACAATTTCAGATGCTTTATATTTAAGCAGGAAAAAGTAGACCATTTGGGTTTGTCTCTGTAACAGCAGTCAGTGCAAATGTGGGGTGGGGTGTATTGTGGTGGCTTTCTTTTGCTTTGGTTTTGATTTGAGTTTATTTGATGTAGATTTGCATATATGGGGAAAAGTAAAGTGGCTTTAAGGCAGAGAATGCCATTGCAGTAGTGTATCTGTAACTGCCCTGACAAAACCAAGGAATATCTCATACAGGTCTTGTTGTGACAGTAGGAGAAACAAAGTTGTTGCAGAGTATAAAGTGAATTGTTACACTGTTGCAGGGGAGGGGGGGAGAAACATTTGTTAATGTAGCTAAAGTTGCTATCTTGTCCTCAGTAAACACTTGCTGGTTTAGACCAGATCTTTGAATAATGTTAGGCCTTATTCCTGGGGAAATTAGAAGCCGAATTTCAAAGAAAGTAAACGAAGAATTTAAAAATACCTTTTGTTACATTCATTGGTATGTTTATGGGAACTACATGGTTGGAAATGGTTGAAAAAAATGCCTCTCACTTTCCAAAATCTGCTTGGACTTGGTCATTCTTCTCTTGTTGAGCAATAAAGTAAATGCTACATTGGAAAATAGCGAGAAAAGCAAATCCCCTTCATTTTTCCTGAATCTACTGAAAGAAATTATATTTGCTGACCCAAGCATTTCTTCTAGATCTTTACATCTGAATCCTACCAGAGATAGTTATAGAAAAGTGAAGGAGTAGGTTTGTTAAAATATCTTTGCTTTGTATATTTTCTGATATATCATCTTTACATCTAGGATGGTATTCCTTTCTTACTAACCAGTGTTTATTGGTGGATTTGATGATAATTCCATTTTGTTCCTTTTCCAATTATCCTTGCTGAGATAAGTTGGTCCTAGGTTACTTTGGCCAGATTCCAGTTTTCAGGGTTTAGAGCCTGGAGTAGAATACCCAGCAGCAATTTGGATTCAGATAATGTAATTTACAGAATAACCTGTTGCTTCAGAGACACTTTATGTTATTCCTTGCCCAAATACAAGGTTCAGGTAAATCCTGGCTCGATTAACCTTTAATATTTAGTGGTTTAATTTGATAGAAAGCTAACATTTCTATTTGGAATAAATGCTAAGCTATGAAATGTGAGATATGGAAAAACATTCTGGATGTGACCCTTTGGTGCAGAAGGCCTCACAGGAGCTACTCTACCCACAACATGCCTCCTCTTAATCTCAGAGTCAGAATGATGTAGGCTGAAAAGCCCCTCTGAAAGTCAGTCATCTGGTACAACACTCTTTCTCAAGCAGGGTCACATGAAGCAAGCTTCTAGGGACTGTGTCCAACCAGATTTTGAATGCTGCTCTCTCTCCTCTTTCTCCTTCCTTCTTCCTCCTTCCCATGTCCCTTTTTTCCCTTGTCCTTTTTCTCTCTCTCCCCTTTCTTCTTTCTTACCACCCACCCCTCTCATTTCATTTGATTTGGCCGCTTCTGTTCATTTAAGCATACCACCTTTTTGTTTTCTGTATCACCTTGATATAACTTTTTAATTGTCACGAGGCTGTCTGGACTTTGCTTACACACTAGAATAAAATCTTTTTTCTTTTCATTTTTTTCCAAGTCTCTTCTAAACTCGAAGTAATGAAAGTCATCTTATGTGGTCTGCTTTCCTGGCACTTTAACAGAAGGACAGGAATAGCAGAAATCTGAGAAGGCTCTTTTCATAAGTACTTGCTCTTATACAGGAATACTTACATAGTTTGTTCTGTTAGAAAATACACTAAGCAAAGGTACTAGGAGTCCTGCTAATCTCATTCCTTCATTTTCTAGTAAATTCTCACAGTGTCAGAATTCAGATTTTAGATCTAAAAATGAAGAGTAGCTCAATGATTTCTAACTTAATTCTAAGGAGTGCCATTTAAGAAATATTAAAGAAAACTGACTTCTCCATTTTAGATGCAAAAGATTCTGTAGGTCGGAATAATATTCCTCTTTTCATCCAAACATTTGGACACTTACCTGAATCTAACATCTGTTCCTTCAAAGTTCATCATTCATAGCAGAGCTGGGATGTAAAGTCTCTTTTTAGTGGAAATCTCTGCAATATTATCATCAGCATAAGGTTTTTATTAAGAAAATCAATTCAGTATTAAATCAGGATTTCTTTAGTGGTTTAAGACACACAAAAATCTTGTCTGATTCAGAATGAAAATTTTCATTGATCTGGACTAAATGACCTAGAGAAATAGTTTCCAGAGAAAAGAGTAGGGCTTTATTAGTGTGAGACCCTCTAGTGCTTTGAAGATGTGGGCAAAAAATTTATTTCAGCTTGACACTGGACATGCAACTGGAGTCCTAGTAGCTTCTGAAGTGCATTCAAAGACATAGGGTACTGATGAAATGAACTGTAACTGATTTTCTAGGAGATGTATTGAAAAAAACAACTTCCTAGTCCACAGAGTAGAAACTGTTCAGTAAATTTCTGTTAGTAATAGTTAATAACAGGGAGACTGCAAGTGCTGAATTCAGTCCTCATCCAAAGAAGCACCAAATATCAGTTGCTCTAAACCATCTTACCCGGGCTTTGCCAGATCTAACCTTCCTATGAGTAAAGGCTGTAGCAAGCAAGCAGAGATGAATTTTTCTCCTCTGGACTACTGTCCTTTAACAACTTATGAGAGCGGACTCTGTCTAACTCAATTATTTGTGATCTGGGACTGATTTAATTCAATACCACAATGGCAGAGAACCAAGTGTTGGAGACCAATGAACCATTATTTCCACTGAAAAAATACCCTTGTGTGGTATTATTATTTGAGGAGGCATAGCATCTGATTTTGTGCTGTGTAGTTAAGAGTCTGGCATGAATTTGGTCTGGATTCATTCAATCAATGATGCTGGCAAACTACAGAAGAGAAATTGTTGCCGTTTTAGTCTTATGAAGTGAAATGTAAAGGGTGGTTAGTTTTATACAAGATGCAAAATCTGGTTTGTTCTCTTTTAAGGAGCTACATCAGTTGTTTCAGGGCAAAGAAGATCTCTTCCTGAGACTGGCACATATATATATGTATGTATGTATATATTAAAAAAAGTATTGATTGTGGAAAAACACTACCAGCTGTAAAAATTGAATGAATTTTAAGTGCCATATGATCTAGCTGTGGGAGAAATGTTCTACTAAAACGTGAATGGAATTGCATTAGGAAAAAATAACACCAAACATCTTAACTGTAGTAAGTTTGTCATTAATTATTACAGCATGTTTCATTTTAAAGAAGAAGTGGCATGGGAGAATTGAAACAAACCAGTAAGATAGGAACACATCTAGGCCATTAAAAGCTGGGGGGGTTAAACCTATCAAATTCATGCAAAATGGTGGATGATCAAAAAACAGGTGGATTTGCTTCATTAAATTCAAAATTAGTCATAACTATGCAAATTTTTATCAACCACTTAACAAATGAGCGTAAGTGGAAGATTTTCTTACTTCTAAGAAGTGTTTGTACTTCTCTGTATTTAGTGAATTTCAGTGAAAGAATTTGAACTGTTTCTTGAAGATGTTTGTTTGAAGCTGAAAACTGATGCAGACTTAAATAGCAGAGGCTGTTAGTCTTGGAAGCTCCTTCAGCTAAGGTGAAAGTACATGTGCTACACGAAAGGTCTCCCTGGGGACACACTTGTGCACAAGGCTCCAAGTTCTACAGTTCAACAATTGGAACACAATCCTAGATCCATCCATTCAGAAGAGCATTTTAAACCATCTTTGACTTAGTATATAGAACTGGATGTTTTGCCAAGTAGGAGCAGACTGTCTAAAGCAGAGCTATGGATTTTATCCTGCGTTCATGGAATTCATCACTAGTTCTTTTGAATTCATTATTGAGGAAGCTAGTTCTAACATACACATTAACAAGGGCATGAGAGCATTTGTAACCATTAACTAAGGGAAAATAAAAAACAGGAAAAAAATTATTATTTTTTTTCTTTATGCTACTTTCGTAAAGGGCGTCTCCAAGATGTTATCCCTTTTACAAGTGAGTTTAAGACCGTGGTTAACCCTCAACGTAGGAAAATTGAAATGTGATTGGTAAGGGCTGATAGTTGCTTTGCATTTTTCTGCACAACTTTTCAAGGACTTTCTAAACTGTTGAGCAACTCGTGGGTGGTCTTATTCAGCCAAAGTGCTACTGTGATATGGTAGCTGCAAAGAGAATTTAGTGAAATTCATTGTGCACAAGTGATGGTAAAATAGCAGTGCCATAATTTTAAGAGACAATGCATTTAATTTGTGACATATTTTCACCATTGCAACTAAATAATTATTATTAATATTAGTATTAATAATAAACTTCACAAATCTTACATTCTTAAGTAACCCAATCCAATGCAATGGGCAGTGTGAGAGTCAGTGATTTTGTGGTTTGACCCTCATATGGTACATCAATCATGGCAATGTTCTTTCCCTTTGCGTCCAAGTAAAACCACTACTTCCCACGCAACATGTCATTACCATCACAATAGGATCTGCTTGGTAATAGTATTTGGAAGAGATCCTTCACTTTAAAGCACTGTTTGAAATCAAAGCTCCCTTCCTGTTGCAACTTAGCTTTAAAACAGACTTCTAGTGATCCTGGTATATACAATGCTCTTTTTCTTTACCCTCCTCAGTTCTGATTCCATTTGTTGCCTTTTGGCTAATATATATATATATATATATATATATTTTATTTTTTTTTAATGGGAAAACTTAAAAGGGGTTTTCCAGATCTTGAAATAATATTAAATTCTAAATTTCAGAGTGGAAAAAAGCTGAATTTTGCAACTGGCATTTGCCTGTGTGATTTTGAAACCTCTATGGTAAGTTCTTTAATTGGAACCATCCAACAAACTGCAACAATCTCCAACCTTTGTTCAAATTACTAACGCAAATAAAAATTAAACCATAAAATGCTACTGTTATAATGTAGCATTTTAAAGATTTGAGAGAAGTAAGCTGAAAAAAGGAAAAATCCAGACAACTCACTAACTCCACCTATTGTGGTAAACAGTAGTAAATGGTATTCACTTACAATTTTCACTGTTTGCCAACAAATTGGGCAAGGGTTCCATTTCTTTCCCTTAATTTTAAGTATGAGTCATTAATTGCTAAGATCTGTTCCCTCTCATATATTCAAAAGCTAGCATTGCAAAAGACGTTAGTTTACTCTCATGGCTTGATCTTTTTAGTATACATTTCTATTGCATTTTAGTTATTATCTAACAAAGAGTGTTAGAAGTGCACCCAGCACTCTGTTATGTGGGAGGTCCACACAACATAATGGAAATAATTATCTTTCTTAATTAAAAAGGATAAATACTCCCTTCCGCTCTCATGTGACAGCTGTTGTCTCAAGAAGGATAAAATCCCAATTGGGCTTTTGGGAAAACCTAGATGGAAAGAATAATTTTTCTATTGGGAGGGGAGGGGCCTGCCTGAGGGCATGCAAATTGTGTCATGATTTAAAGCTATGTTAACCTGAGTCCCAGCTGGAGTGGATGCTGCAGGTCAGGGCTCTATTCTGAGAATACCCAACTGCTGTGCATTCACATAAATGGTCCATACTAAATTATCTGCTGGAGAAGAGGAGAGAGAGTTGGCTTAGGAGAGTGGAGGCCACTGTTAATTTTCACAGCTGTGTTAGAACTGCATAGTTAGCTTATAAATGGAACATGAATTCATCTGATCACCTGCCACCAGCCTGGGCTTCTCCTCTCAATGGTAGCTGAATTTCATTGGTGATTCTTTAAATTTTAAAAAAATTTCTTGGAGTTCTTCACAGTGACACCTGTGTTAGTAGGTGCTACAGTAGACTAATTAGGGTTGGTGAAAGCACAGACTTCTACACCTAGGCCCATAAATGAAATGCTGTGGCAAGATGTACCTGTGCACTAAAAAGGTTTGGAGCACATCATGTACAGCATATTGGAGCACATCTTGTGTATAGCTTTTTCCTACTTCTGTCCTTCCATAAGTATTCACAGGCCCGTTTCCATGATAGGGTACTTAGTTTTTCTTTTCAACCTATTTGGGTTTTTTGCCAGGCCTTTCTGGACAGCAGAATGTCTTCATGTAACAGAAGTGAGAGCTGAAGAGAAAGCACAAGCACTGTCTTTAGAACTGTTTTTTCATTCCTGTCAGCTATGCTGATTTTTTTAATTTAGTTCTAGGCTGATGCTTTCTATAATCAGACAGTCCTGAACGGAACTACTGCATTACTGCATTTTCATACTTTTCAAATGAGGATTTTCTATAGGTTCTAAGAAAGAGGAAAGCTATACATGTAATCCAAAATTACTTGGCCCCTTGGAGATAATTACTTGTTCTAACAAAGAAATGGAATGGGAGCTTATTTAGGAACTTGTAGTTAACTCTGAGTGTCTTTTCCATGCTACAAAAACTTTTCTGTGAATACAAGCATGAAGTCTAAGCAAGAAAGAGAACACCCTGAGTATCATATGGTATGTCTATAGTACCACATGACCTTGTGGGTCTCATGCTAGGATTCCTCTGTCAGCGTCTCCTGAAGAGGCAAGGAAAGCTAACCAGTTCTAATAAACTTCTCCTATAGGCATGTCCTCTTTTGGAGTGTTTTTATTAAGTCAGTTAAATTTTGTCATAAATATAGTTATGCTCTTCTGACAAAACATGTGGGCAACCCACCTGTCCCTAATGGATTTGGGTCAGCCAAGCCATTCATTATGATCTACAGCCTGAAGCAAAGGGCCTTTGACAAAGAAAAGGAATTAGGAGAAGGAAAGAGAAACTGCCTGTGTTTAGCAAAACTTTGTTGTTGCCATGTCTGTGCACAGAAGCTGTATGTCATTATATCCTCTCAGAAAGGGCTGACAAAGCTGTGGGTGGGGAAGGGTAAACTTGCAGTCTGCAGATTCATGATCGGAGAGGTTCAGGAACTCCAGCAAATGGGAGAAGCAGGTTGCAGCAAGGTGGAGCAATTAATGACTGCAAGTAGTAGGAATGACAAGGGGGCCAGCACTGTTACTGGCAGTAGGTAAATGGGCAGCCTGGCTAGTGGATGCTGATGTAGTCTTCATTGAATTTTGGGACTGCATGACAGAAAGCATGGTGTAAACCCATAGCAGTGGAGAGCTTGGCCTTCATGGAGGCTGATATATAAGGAATTATCCCTAAAGAACTTCAGGAGCAAAGTACTCTTTCTGTAAAGCTGTGAGAGGGCATAGCACCCAGGAAAGGATAATATGCTGCTCAGGGCGTCAGATGAATTTGCCTATTCATTGCACTTTTGAATACAAAGTGCTGAGTGCTGCAGCTGGACAAGGAGCTATTTCAGCAGTTTCAGCTCAGAGGCTACTGCTGGCATGTTCTGGGGAAAAGATAGTATTGCCTATGGGATTGTTTAGATTTTCCTAATACATTTCCAAAATGTTTTTCTCCTCTTCCAGTGCTCTTATTTCTATTTAAACCCATTTGTTTGACTTACTGCTTATAAGTGGGAAAGTATGTCTCACTGAGTACCTTAGCAATATAATTCGATTGCCAGACTGCGGCATAATGGATTGAGTGTTTTATTTTGAACCTCTCAAAACTCTGTTGCTATTGCCACATCCTTGCTGCTTGCTAATCAGTGTCTGTCAGAAAGGGTAGGTTTGTGAAAAGACAGGTCAAAAGTGGAGGGTGACTTGGCTAGTTAGCACCCCTTACTGTTTTTCATCAAAGTTGCCTTGCGTGGACATACTGGCAGGGAAAAACTAACTTACCCAAGAAAGGAGGTGAGCAAGGAGGTGACAGTCTGCTGGTGGTTCTAATTTAATTGAGTATTTAGGGCAAGGCTGACTGAAGAATTGCGAAAGGATTCAACAAGACTGAACAGCAATAAAATGCCAGATTAAAGTCAGTGTGGACAGATGCCTTTGCCTCAACTTAAGTACGTTGTTAGAGGAAGGACAGTGGGTTAGTCAGACCTTTGATCAAAACTGATAAATCTTCTACTGGACTTATTTCTTTCCATTTCCTGGCAACAGTAGTTCTAGAAAGGCAGTTCCTTTATTTTCTGTAAGCCATAGGTATACAGAGAAATTTTAAAAAGGAAAAAAAAAAAAGGCTTCAGTACAACTTCACAGGAAAACTCATTCAAATCAATCTCATCTTGCAGAATATCTCTTCTGTGTGAGCATCTTTGTGGGAAAGTGGGACCAAGGGGTGGCTTTTCCATATCATGTGTCTTGGTATCTGTCTCTAGGGTTTTATATAATTCTTTTGCCTCAATTCAGAGGGGGGGGAGAGATCAGATCTAAACCTCAGTTAATTCCTGTGGGATATAAGCTCTACCTAGTGGTCTTCAGGCCTTTTTTTGAAAGCAAGACTACTTGTGTACGAACGAGGTAGGGATGGAGTCATCTCTATGTAAACAGGCAGAGCAGAAATGAAAAGTCAGTTCAACAAGCCATGTTGGATCTTGGGTTTAGGAGGTTTATTAGCTGAGAGTCAGAGTACGCTAGCTACCCAGAGAGTATCATTTAGACTGATTTGTCTGTACAGTCTGTGCTTCTCTGTGCTTATATATTAGGACTCTCAGTTTAGTCTCAGTTGAAAAATCTGGGCTAGTCATTGCAGTCTTAAAAAGACCACTCCAAATATTTCAAATTCCCAATCTTGAGTGCCATTTCCTTTCTCTAGCAAATGTTTTCCTAGACACAAAGCTTAGTGTGAGCATCAATGTGGCAGATCACTAAGGTTAAGATCATATATTTCACATTTAGAAAATATTTCATAGCATTCTTAATAGCAGTAATTAATTTTACAAGATAGAATTCTTTATGATTTATTGCAGTCAGTAAGTTCTACACAACTTTATATATGACAATTTTCCAGCCACTTTGGTGTAGTTGGCTCCAATGCCTTGTAACCCTTAGTGGCATATGGTAATTTGATCAGAGTTCTCTTAAATTGTTATGACTTTTTTTTTAAGCTCCCCTGTTGTTTCTTTTTTGGGAAGAGTGATGGGAATTTTGGTATGTGACTAACCAGAATTAATTCAGCATTCAATCTAAATTAGTAACTGTTCCTTTGTAATACAAGCTTTCATTGATGTCTTCATAATAGATATAGTAGATGATGATGTAGACAAACAGAAAAAATTGATGACAAGTGGAAATGTGTTTCTAATTGTAGAAAGAGTTTGAATTGGCTTAAAGTTCTAATGTTTATGCAATATAAATTATTAGGATAAATCATTGTCAGTAGCTGAACTTTCTATTCTTGTATGAAAACCTATCTATATCACACTGTGAATTGATCTTTTCTGTGCACATACACACATATAACTATTGGGAAGAAGAAGATCCTAAACCTAGGTTAGGCTAGATACAATGCAAGAGATATTGGAGTAAGTGGTGCTTGAGAAGTTCACACTTCTTGTGGCCTATTTCTGTCTCTCCCAGGAAGAGATATGCATCCTCAAGTTGAAGCAATACATGGGTTTCTGGGGCTAGCCTGTGTATGGTTCACTAAAAGTTTTCAAGTTAAAAGCCTAGAATTTACCACCCTTTCACTAAGCTTTGGATGTAGGATAGGATAAGGCACATGTAGAGTCAATTATTTGTGCAGTAATTCACAGGCAATAAAACTCTGCACAGGTTTTTCATGTGCTGAGCATTATGACAACAAAAAAATTCTGGTACTAAGTCACATGTGAATGTTATACTAAATTCTAAGAAATTTGGTACACTGATTTCACTGATGTTTCACTCAGTTAAAGGACTGTTCTGTAGTTAAGTATATGGGGTCTCTGGCCTGAACATCAGCTAGTATATGGTGTTACTTTGAAGAGTCTCTCTGATTTCTGTCTGAAAATCAGAGATGGGATTGTTTATCTCGCACAGATGTTGTGAAGTCAAATTATTATTTGCTGAAGAATCCTTTCCTGTGTGTGGTAGAGAAAATACTAGGTAAGAAGCTATTTTGAAAAGCATAGCCTTTGCCTGAAGTTATGAATCCAGATCCATGTACTGACTTCTCAGAGACTTGAATAGAATCAAGAGACAGTAAGGTAAGATTTGCTCAGAGAGTTTTCATTTATACCTTTGAAGAATAATTAGTTTTTTTAAGTTATAATTAATGAACATTAACTAAATCCATTTACTTTGTTATATATTTTATACATGTATCTGAACAATTTCTAGTTTGTACTTACTACTTGTGATTGTCATTTTAAGACTGCAGTGTTTTGTTACTGCTTATAAGCAGCTGCTACATATTGGAAGAGTTTATCTTTAAAAAAATGCTGAAATAGTGCCTGACTTTAAGCATAATTTGTTGTCATAAGAGCTTGCTATTCGTAAAAAATTCTGATGCTGAAAAATAATTCCAATATAACAAACTTAACTGAACTTCCTATGTTGGGAAGTTCCTATGTTTTCTGTAAGAAAACTACCTGCTAGATAGGTTACCATATCACAGGATCATAGAATGTTAGGGTTTGAAAGGGACCTCTGTGATCATCTCCTCCAACCCCCTTGCCTAGGCAGGTTCACCATGAGCAGGTTTCACAGAATGGTGGCCAGGAGGGTTTTGAATGTGTCCAAGACTCCACCACCTCTCTAGGCAGCAGGTTCCTCTGCCACCCTTAAGTAAAGAAGTTCTCTTTATCACTATCTATATATACATATTATATATATGTGTATATATACATTATATTTACATACATGCCCAGTTGTGCAGAGCTCACTGTTCACCACTTGGCTAGCCCTTGTTCTGTGTGGTGGCCACACACTGCTGTTTCTGCCCAGTCTGGCTAAGCCCTTTGCATTTGAAGGGAACAGAGTTACCAATGAATTACCATGGTGAGTGTTTATTAGGAATTCAACAGTAAACACAGATAATACCTAACTACATAGTTTCTCATTCTTGCATGTAATCACAAATAATTTTTTTATTCTAAAGGTAATTTACTTGCTGTAGGAATGATAGGGCCAAAGCAAACTATTTTTGCAAGTAATATAGAATGTAAAATGCAACTTCTTGAGAGCAAGTAATATAGTATGTAAAAAAACACCAAGTAAACAAAATCCTGAAACTATAGTAGTGAGTGTTGTTATACTGTCATGTGTTTGATGATATCGATATCATGTAAATACATTTATTTTGTATAGGCTGTTTTAAAGAGAGAAGCATTTGGAAAGTACTTTTAAGACTGATTGTCTGGATTTGAATGCATTGTCCATTAAAACTTGGGTTTGTTTTTACCCCTGCCACTCTAAAAGTGGGTAACTGTGCAAATCCATGTATCACTCAGAACCCAGTATCTCTATTTTGTCAATGGAACGAGCACCTAATTCATAGCTTAGTTATATTTTCTTTTGATTTTTTTTTTTAATAAATATTTTTGGTTTTACTAGCTCTTTATGGGATCTTTTCCCATAAATCTTTTCCCAAAATCTTTTCTTACACTGTGAATGTGCAGAACTTGCGTGGGGATTCTAATAAAGATTGACACCTCTGTGTTAATGCAATATGAAAAATAAACTATTTGTATCTTTCTCATCCTCTTTTTACTTCAGTGGCTCTTTATTGGTGGTGTTTAAAATTTAAAGGGCTAGATAATTTAACAGAGTTTTTCCTTCTGGAATTTAGTTTGCTTTTATATGCCATCAGCTCTGATGTTAAAAGAGCTGTCCAAGAGAAGGTACAAGAAAATAGTAATTTGTACATAGATACAAGAGGTTTAGGATGCCATTCAGGTCCCTCTGAATTCAGTAAGAATAAAATGGCAAGACCTTCTCCGTTTTAATGAAGTGAGAATTTCATTCTTCTTTCTGGTGTTACAGAAAAGCTACTGGATCCCAGAAAAGAGATTTGATGCTGTTAAATGTTTCAGTGATGTTTCCTTCAATCCAGCAACACTCAAAGTCATAATTCTTCATTTTGATATAAGGCTGAGTAAATGCTTAGAAAAGAATCAAGATTTGACCTTCCACTTTTGTTGAAAGTCATTTTAAAAATCATGCAGGAATGAGAAAGTGTGTATGTATGAATCTCAGACACATCAGAGATGTATTTTTTCTTAATTTATAACAGGCCACAATAATTATACATTTAAAATATATTTTTCTTGTTCAAGAACATTTAGTGAAAACGTGCAGTTTTGGCTGCATGTTGAGAGATAATTCACTGAGATGAATTATTGTTGTGTTTTGTAGTAAGATCACTGCTCATAAACTAATGGATTAATATGCATTATCTAGTTAAAATCAAGATTTTATATATGATATTTCCTTGTTTGAAGAGTGGGCAGGGAGAACACTTGCCTCTGTAGCATTTCCAGGGTAGTTGCCTTTTCATGTTCCAGCAGACAGCAAGAAAACCTACAAGAAATATTAACCACCTTTAGCCAAAAGCCATCAAATTTCTCATTTTTTTTCACAGTTGTGGTAAAAATCGGTCATTAAACAGATCTCTGGGGAATATCTGGAGATCATCTGAACAGATCTTGTATTCTTTTTCTAACTTGGAAAATCACCCAAGGGATTTCTGGTCTCCATACTTGACTTGCCACTTAGTATTCCCAAGACATGAACTGGCACCTTTGTAGGATGTAGAAAAAGGTCAAAATGCCCTTTGGGCTAAGAAAGTTGTATTATTATCAGAATAGTAAATATAGCCTTGTTCGAGTGTTACATCCTATTTGCACAGACGCATATATATTCATATGTACCCATAAAAGAATGATAAATCCCCAGAAGCTTACATAGTCATGGATACCTTCACTGTCTGTTTATTGTGAATACCTTTAGTTTTATTAAGGAAGATATTTGATAAGAAGAATTAAAAAGGATAATTTTCTATCACAGTGCTGAGGGGTGTGTGTGGTGTTTGGAACTTTGTTTCTAACAGCAAGTAACAGCTAAATTAAGATCTGAATTCAGCTTCAAGCTTAGAGAAAGAGAAGAGGGAAGCAGGGTTGTTTTCACGTGTGTCAGACTTTTAAGATAAGGTCTCCTACACTTGCTTTTTGCAAGCACCAAATAACTCTATATTTTATAAATTAAGTAGGTGGACATAATGATAAGAAATTATTAACTGACAGTTGGCAGGTGTACCTTAGAAAGATGATGGATAACTCTTCTTCTAAATTTCCCAATTCAAGCACGTAGGTGTGCACATGGACAAAATTAGTCGTTAAGTAGAAAAGTAGTAAGAGAATATAATATAAAATGTATTAACAGCTGAACGTGCTTCCCCCTCATTTTTATTCTCTGGGTTGCAATGCATAATATTGCCCACCCTTTGAGTTTGTCACACAAACAAAACAAGCAGGACTAGGGCAAAGGTGCAGTTGTGATTTTTCCATTACTTGATCAATAATTTAATACTTGATGGGATAATTCCAGGTGACAAAAATGCAAGTAACATTTTGGCTTTCAGGCAGCTAGGAAGATAGTGCGAGGTGAGACCTTCTTGAAGAACCACCACCATGGAAAAACAATTGGAGATTGCCTGCTCCTTTGTTTGTCTTGCCCTAAAAAGAGAAAGAAATGTTTGTGTGTGTGTTATGCAAATATTTAGCCATGAAAAGGGTTGCTTCTAGAAACTTCTAGACTGAAAAAATATGTTGGTATGTTTGTATATAAGTTGTAGTGAAAGTGTGTTATTTCAGTTGTTTTGTCCCCTGAATTTTTACAGAGCAGACTGAGCCCTCTCTTATTCCGAGTAGGACCTTGATCAGTTTTTACCTTGTTGTTGATGCAGTACTGATTTCTTTTCATTTTTTTAGGAGAGCCAGAAATGTGTTTTGATTCAAATTAACTTGTGTGGTTTTTTTTTTTTTTTCCTTAACTGAGAAGGGGGGGAAGGGAAAGAAGTAAAATGGTTTGTTTTCTCAAGCTTTTAAAATCTTTTTAACTGGACACTGGCAATTTGCTAAACAAAGTTGTCACTTGAAAATGAAAACATGCAAGTTCATTTACATAAAAATTTTAAGCTTATCCAAAATTTAAAAATCCACTATAATAAATTTAATACAATAAAATACAAAATAAAAAATTATTTAATAATACAATCACAATAAAACTTGTCTAGTAATAAAACTCCTTTTTTAAGTTAAGCATATAATAAAGCCTTTTCCTCCTTTCACCTTTCTTTCCTCTTTGGGGTCTTTTTTTCCATGCTATTCCTTGTAACTGCAAGTTCTAAAAGAATAATCAATGAAGGTATTAAAATGACCACAGAGGTTCTGTCAACACTTAAGAGCAATACAACAGGTAAGGCTCTGTGTTAGATTTCTCCTTCAGCATGACTTGTCCATAAGCTGCAGTGAGAGGAATATAAGGACTCAGAAAGGATTCCTGGAACGTCACCTGCAGGATAAACCAAAAGAGCAAGTCAGTGAGCAAGTAGTATCTTTCTTTAAATTGTGTAAGTCACAAATTATAAAAGTCTGGCAAAGGGTCACTGTGGTATTCCTTTCTGTGTGAGGCTTGATGTGTGCAAAAAGGTCTTTTTTCCCCTCTTGCTTTTATTATTCCTCCCCTGATCCCAGTACAATGGGCTTACTCAGATGCTGGAAACTTATCAGTGGAGATTTAATAAACTATATGAATTACACCCCTCTTTTTTTATATCTTCTAGTTTGTAGGAAGTCTGTAAATTATGGTAAGATCACCACTATGAAAAATGAAAATGCTTTCAATATTAAAGGAAATATAATAATATCAAGATATAATTATGGGGTTTGTTTATTTATGGCTAAGATGGTGCACAATAGGGATGCAACATTATGTCTATTTCCTTTTAAAATTCAGCATAGCCTACCTAGCAAGTTCTAATGAATCTGGGATCTATTTATGTATTTTTCCATTTTGGACCTCCTGGCTGTCCAAATGGAGTTTCAGAAGCATGCACTTAAGCTTCTGTTTATTAATAGTTTGGTCTTAATTTATAGGATTATTGGATTGTTGTCATCAAAAACTCCATTGTTTTGGTTAGGATGGATGTAGGGATCAAGAAGCAGCCTTAAGACCGAAACTAGAGAACTTGTTGTTTAGCCTTATAAATTGAAGGCTGGAGGGAAATGTGTAATAGATGTGTATAATGCATATCAAAGATGAATGCTAGGGTCAGAGAAGGGATGCTTAAGCTAAAGGACTCTGCTGACTCAGAAAAAAAAGGATATTAAATGACTAAATACAGAATAGAAAAACAGTATGATAGTAAGAATATTATTCTAATAATATTCTAAAATTTCCTTTTAATGTCAGCAGCAAGACTCAATTCAGAAGACTGGCATTGTGAATGAGATTAAATAATCAACCTGCATTAAAATGATTTATGTAAGAATTGCATGTGTGAAAAATGTTGCTGAAAGAATGCATTATAGTTTCGAGTAAAATGATCCTTAGTTTTATGATGTGCTCTGTATCCCAAATTTTGTGTGATACCTCCACAGAATCATTAATATTGGCAAAGACCTCTAAGATCATTGTCCAACTATCAACCCAATGCCAACGTGCCAACTAAACTATGTCCCAAAGTGCCATGTCTATGTTTTTTTTTGAATACGTAAGGGGATGGTGACTGGGCAGCCTGTTCCAATGCTTAGCCACTCTTTCAGTAAAGAAATCTTTTCTAGTATCCCATCTGAATCTTTCCTGGTGCAGTTTGAGTCCATTTCCTTTTGTCCCATTGCTGATTACTTGGGAGAAGAGGTCAAATCCTGCCTCACTGCAACCTACATTCAGCATTCAGGTAATTTTTGAGAGTGATAAGGTCTCCCTTCAGCCTCCTCTTCTTCAAACTAAACATTCTCAGTTCTCTCAGCAACTCTTTGTAAGACATGTGCTCTAGATCCTTCAACAGCTTCATTGCCTTTCTCCAGACACACTCCAGCAACACAATATCCTTCTTTTAGCAAGATGCCCCAAACCCAACACAGTATTTGAGGTGTGGCCTCACCAGTGCTGAATACAGTGGGACAACCACTGCCCCAGTCCTGACGGCCACACTGTTTCTGGTACAAGCCAGGATGCTCTTTGGCTTCTTGTCCAACTAGGCACACTGCTGGCTCATGTTCTTCTGACTGTCAGCAATCACCCCCAGGTCATTTTCCACTGGGCAGCTTTCCAGCCACACTTTCCCAAGCCTGTAACATCAAATAGGTTTGCTGTGACCTAAGTGCAGGCACTTGGCCTTGCTGAACCTCATACAGCTGGCTTCAACCCATTGATCCAGACTGTCCACGTCTCTCTTCAGAGCCTTGCTACCCACAAGCAGATCACTAGAATCATAGAATCAGCTATATAATCATAGAAGCCAGATGTAATTGGTAAGCTACTGAAGGATTTATACTGACAAAGGAAACTTATGTCCCTTTCACTAACCCATGTACATATTAAAAAAAAAAGACTCTTGTTATGACACAATCTGCTAGATGTGTTGTAATCATATGTGGTTTGTGGTTGCAGTTTAGTAGTTTTGGATTGCTGCCTGAGGTGCAATTAAACAGTTTAGGTGTCACAAATGCTACCCTGTTTCCAAATAAAGATTGGCTTCTTGTGCTTCTCACCTTGAAATGTTTGGAAACGTGGCTTTTTTGTTCCTGTTTGTTTCAGATAATGATTTTCTAGTGTACCACATACTTTAACGCAGGGCTTGGGTTTTGCTTTAAGGTGGTAAAGTCTATGATACTGTATACATTGCCTTAAAATCCATTATTCCTGAGCGAGACACTTTGGTTTCTCCGAGCATAGTTGCACAGTAATTTTTTCCAGCTTCTGATATGTAACAGTTCATGTTCGGAGGTCCTTGTATGTAAACATTTGAGTAGCCTGCACAAGCTTTTATTTATGTTTTTTTTTCCTGTTCCATTAGCTCCACCAACATTGCAGCATTTTACATAAGCTGTAAGATCTGACCTATGAAACACCATGAATTTAATTGAAAGTCAGGTTTTCTGAATCTAGAAGATATATTCAAAATTTCCCCCTCTTAACAGTGCAAAGTTGTTGGAAAGAATTTGTATGAATTTGTGTCTGGGTCAGGGGAGAGCTTAAGTAATGTACAGATGGTAGCTATGGAAACAGTATCTGAGATTGTCTAGATGGTCATGAGGAAGGTAAGTAAAGAACAAACTGTACCAAATAAATGTATAAGCTGTGTTGAACTGAGTTAAAAAAATTTCACTAAGAAAGACACATAACTAGAGGTTTATCTGCAGCTGCCCGCTGGTTTCTGTTCAGTGTGTGTAGTAAATGAAATCTTAGCCAAATGTTGGGTTGCACATCTGCCTTGATCTCCATGCTATAGACTCCAATATAAATAAAATAATAAATAATTTCATGCCTTCCAGTGTAGCACACAAAGTCCATTGCTTTCTGGCATTGTTTTAGTAAGTACAGCTGCCCTTGCTTATGATGTTTTTAGCTTTCAGTTTTCTCCAGCTCAAATCTGTTGAGGCAGTTACTAGGGATTTTATATGTGGGAGTTTAGGTAAATGGAGCTGGAATGAAAGATTTGGGGCTGGTCCTTCTCTCTCTTTCTGTTTACCACTACTTTCACAAAAAGACGTCAGCTGAGAAATCCCAATGGAAAACCTTGCCTCATTCTACTAGCAGATCTTTATGTGAGATGTCCAGATGGGATGACACTGAAAGGTTAAAACAATACAAAATATAAAGTAAGAGGGGAGACTACTAACACAATCCTTAAAGTTTTCAGTTTAGCTTTGATGAACAAGGTTTCAGTGTTAAAGATCTGACTGTTTATTTTTTAACTCTTTTGGGTTTTTGTTCTATTTTTTAATTCTTACCTATTCAGATAGGGAATTGATAATAGCATTCTGTAAATAATTTGTTTTCTGTACCTTACTGGATCAGCTTTTTAGTTAAATTAATTGATAAACTGTTTCAAATGCTTTAATTTGGGTATGTGGGGGGAAAACTAAGATGTTCAGTTAGTGCCGGCAAAACCATGCTATTTGCAGAATAAAGCATTTTCTTTCCACATTCATAAATTATTAAATTAATTACATATAGCAAAAAAAATGTCAGTTTATGTTGGTGGTTAGGAAGCTTTACCCAGAAAGCAACATCACATGAGTGATATGTTTGGTTTGGTACTTATGCACACTTACAGATTTCCACAATGTGCAGAAGAATGAATCAGAGAGATTAAAAGCCTCATGTAATAATTTGGTTATCCAGATAGCTGTTCTGTATATTGTGGGTTCATATGTCCTCCAGCAACCCAAAGCTACCCGTGTTACATTGTGGGTGACTGGCTAAAGCCACTTTCCTCCATTTACAAACCATCAGATCCAAAAAAAGATTATCATTTGTGTGTGCTAGTGGTGAATGACCAGGAACATCCATAAAAATCAGATCAAAGTTCAAATCACATTTGCTAGTTTGGTTTGAATTTGTGAAAGTTTCAACCTGAAACTACATTTCATGGAAATTATGTGGTTTGTGAGTAGGTTTTTTTCAGCCCTCATCTATGTGCAAAGCACACCCTAATGTTCATTCAATCATCATCCTGCACATACAAGTATAGAGAATTGACTTTTCATATGGGTGGCCAAATGAGCCCATTAAACATGTTCTCCTATGTGGAGTTATTCTCCAATGGTAATATTTTCAGAATGATCTCTGACAAAGTATAGATGTGATGAGAAAATGATATAGTTCACTGGTAATCAAAATACCAGAGCTCTTTTTCCAAGAATGGAGGCCTAATTACCTTCTGAAATTCCAAAATATCAAACTGACTATAGTATATGTTACATCATGTGCTAATGTTATTTTAAGATATGAGCCATTTCAATATTTTTTTAATAAAAGCCTTTCACATGGCACTTTAGGAAATCCGTATATAAGTGGGTTTACTGAATCACTTTCTTGGCATTTATTCAGAGGGATGCAAATCCTGTTAACTGGCAGCTATATATAGATGTCATAAATGCACAGGCATAATTTAATTTTTTTTTTCTTTTTAGAAATATCTTTAAAATAAACTAAAATTATTTGCATCTTGTTTGTGGTAGTTCTTGTGGTAAAGTTAATTTATAATCCCTAAGCAAAGGCCTGCTTCTAGCAGCCTTCAGAAGTTTGATCCATTTGAATTATTGTTATTCATTTAACAAAAAAATCAGTTTTAAAAAATACATCCTTAAGTTTTATTGTTTTCACTCATGAAAGGATTGAGAAATGATTAACGAAGTCCAATGGTAGTGGAGACAATAACAACAAAAAAGTCATAATAAATTATTGAGTATTGTGACAAGTTTCACTGCTTTCCAGTGCTTCAAAAAGAAGCACTTTCTTGAGGGTTTGATCCTGGTCCCATTCAAGCTGAGGGAAGTTCTTAAATTAATTATATGAAAGCCAGCACAGATGAAAGTTAAAATGAAATTGATAGCTGGAGTGCTGCTTTATATTCTGCATCAGTTGAGATGCCTACCAAAGGAAATGATCTTATTTTACTTACTATATTTTAATTATAAAATATGTGAAAAGAAGTATTTTAAGTTCTATTTTAAAAACTGTTCCTGTCTCACATTTACTTGTGTTTAATCTTAGTTTGTGTCTGTCATTGTGGGACATATGCAAGTCTCTTACCTGTTTACCCATGAGGTTTGGGTGACTTAAGCCTTCGATCACCAGACTTTGCTGGCTTGCCTAAACTCACTGTTTCAGTCATACAACCTAAGCTGCAAGTTGCCTGATACTTTGTATTTGGTTTTCTAGCATTCAGTGCACCTTTAAAAATAGATCTATCAAGTATTTTATGTTATAGTGACTAAGCATAAAAATAGTTTCAAGATCATATTTGTCAAAGCAAGCACAGGATGATTTCCTATGGAAGTGGGTTGACCTTAGTGGGCTGCTAGATACCTGCCCAGCTACTTACTCTTCCTCCTCCACAGGATGCGAGGGAAAGAAAAACTGAAAAATAAAAGAAGTTAGGAGGTCAGGATTAAGACAAGGACATCACTTACCGAGGGGTGCAGGGAAATGGGGTGTGTGGTCAGCCCACAACAGCTCCTCTCTCCCAACCCCTGCTCTCTCATGCTTTTCCCCAGCCCCAGCACAGGCTCTCCAGAGGCCCCAGCTCCCTCAGGAGATTCCCACCCACTCCAGGAGCTGTCAGGGGAATCTCAAGGAGAGGGGGAGGAGGAGGTCCAGCCCTCCAGCTCTCTCCCCTGGGGGGTCACAGGGCTGTTTCTCACACTTTCCCCCTCACCCTTCATCGCCAGGCAGCTTCTGCTCTTTCTCAGCTGTGCTTTCCCTGAGAAGCCCACTCGTGTCTGTGGGGCTGAGCTGAGCCCTTCAGTGGGGCCATTGGCACCGGCTGTGACTGCCCCGGGCAGCCCTGGCCTCTCCTCACAGAGGGTCCCATAGCCCCTGCCAGCACCTGGGCACCTGTTCCTCACAGATCAGGAAATGTGCAAGTGACAGCCCTCAGGCACCTGGCAGAAAGTCAGGTGGCTCCCTCAGGTAATTTCATATTCCTATTTCTCTCTTTCCATTACTTTTCCCTTCCAGCACATTCAGTGTTCTGACCCTGACAGGCTAATATCATTGCCTTTCCATGCACCATTTGAAAATGTTTGGTTAATGCTCGCTTATGAGCATTTTCCTTCCCCTTTGTACCTTTTAATACAGCCTCCCAAGAGCAGTGTCTGCTACCCATGGTTTCTCCTGAAATGTTTAAACTAACACTTGGTTTTCCAATCTCTATCATTTTTGCAACATGGTATTTTTAGTGACTTTTTCTACTGCAGGCTGTTACCTTACAGAACTATTCTCTTTGCTGTCTTTTGCATGAGCCATCAGTGTGCACTTGAAGCCCAGAAAGACAACTGTATCCTGGGCTGCATCAAAAGCATCATGGCCAGCATGTCAAGGAGGTGATTCTCCTCCTCTACTCCACTCCTGTGGGACTCCACCTGGAGTACCGTGTCCAGTTCTGGGGCTACCAGCAGAAAAAGGACATGGAGCTCTTGGAGAGAGTCCAGAGGAGAGCCATGAGGATAATCAGAGGGCTGGAGCCCCTCTACTGTGAGGACAGGCTGTCAGAGTTGGGGTTGTTCAGCCTGGGCAAGAGAAGGATGCAGGTGAGACTTTTTAGCAGCTTTCCAGCACCTAAAGGGGGCCTAAAGAAAAGATGGGGAGGGGCTTTTTACAGGGGTATATTGTGATAGGACAAGGGGCAATGGCTTTAAACTGGGAGAAGGTAGATTTAGATGAGATCTGAGGAAGAAATTTTTGAGTGTGGGAGTGGTGAGACAGTGGAACAAGTTGCCTATGGAGGCTATGGGTGCCTCATCCCTTGAAGTTTTCAAGACCAGATTTTATGGGGCTTTGAGCAACCCGGTCTAGTGGGACATATCCTTGCCCATTCAGGGGGGTTGCAATGGGATAATCTTTGTCCCTTCCAACCCAAACCATTCAATGATTCTTTGAAATGTGTCCAGCTCCTGGGCAGCAGTATTGTCTCCTGTAGGCCCTGCTATGACCCGGCAATCGCTTTCGCGTTGGTTGCTTCACTTGTTTCAGAGCAGTTTCCTGAAGTTCCAGACGCTGAGCTGCTGTGGAGGAGCACAGCTGCCTCACTGCATCTCTAACCTGCTCACCCAAAACTCAAAATGTTATAGTCAATTTGTGTCAAAACTCACATGTTGAAACATAGATTTTTATAGGTATTTGCTCATGTTGTAAATGGCCTTCAGATTTTTAATCACAGTGAGAGTTACCATGGGGAAAAACTCAAAAATATTATCAGTGGGAAAACTAAACCTGTGGGTGAAGTTTGGTTTTAAAGAGGCCTTTGGGAAGGTGCTTCACCTGTTCCTAATAGCAGCATACCTCTGCCACCAGCACCTTGGCCTTGGGATTTTGATGTTTGTTGTTGGAAATCTGCTGCTGCTCCCTGAGCTGCAGCATGGGAGTGATATTTTGTGTAGGTGGTTGCACAGAGTGCTAAGGAGCCATAGAAATTTTAAGTATGTATTGAAACGCCTCCTTGATGTAGAGGCAGGCTAGCAGTAATAAGGATATGGATTTACAATTAAGGTGGTGCTCATTGTGGTGAAGGAAATCTTATATATTTATTTTTTTAAAATTAAATTTATCAAAGATTTCTGACTTTATGGCAGATCTGTGCATGTGGTTGTGTACAATTCTGACTTTTACACTGTAAGGATTTGGGGACAGAGTCTTTGCTAATGGGGATAATATTTAATATTATTTAATATTTGGGTAAGGATATGCACTGATCTTAATGAGATTCAGTCAATGAAGTAGCAGAATTCAATTCTGAAATATTTTTCTCCTCAAGATTCCTACTGTGCTACACATTGAAGAGCATGAGAGATTTAAGTGGATAGTGGAGGGGGAAGGGCAGGAAACAAAAACTATTTGTTAATCAACTCCATTAAGACTTTCAAAAGGCCTTTAAAAATGTGGTTCCTCCCCTCAGAGGCATAGAGTAGAAACCAAGTATTCATTTGTGGATAACAAAATGTTATTTTTGAATTCAGAAATGATTAGGTCACCTAACAAAGGAAAAAAAAAAACCAAAGTGATCACATCTCACTAAAAAGCTACAATCAGAAAAATCCAAGTTTCTCTAAAATTATCATGCTGCTCTTTCACCTTTTATTTATACCAAAGGGGCTAACGGTTTGTACAACAAAATTTGCAGATGTTATGAAAGATCTATCTATGTTGTAATGTAAATGTTGAAGTAACTGAGTTAGCTTAAAAGAAGCACTGAAACACTTGAGCCATGATAATCTGGCAGTTTATTAACACCAGTGACTTTTCACTCCTGTGCTCCTCAATCAGAAACAACCAGGGGAGACAGCTGGCTTCTCAGAGGGTAGGACAGCCCGTTCTGAGACCTTTATTGAAACCAGTGAGCTGCTTCTGGTCGCTCATCTTGGTCCTTTAAATGATGTCTCCCTGTTGCAGTGAAAATTGTGTACCAAATGATTTAGGGGGCTTTCGGGACACCGTCACTTGGAACACTAAGAATCAGATGAGCAAAACAAACACTACACAAGAACCCAACAAAACCTTAATGTTTCAAGCTTTGTATATTCAACAGGTGAGGATCTGAAATCCACTAGATATTTATGTGCTTTATAAGAACAGGCAAAGTTACAATAAAAAGTTAGAAAGAAACTTTGAAAGTCATTATCACTATATCACTTAAAAGATAAACCAGGCTTTACTGTCTCATGTCAGGAGGAAAATTTTACAGGGTGGGGCAGCTCATCCTACAGTCACCTGCTGAGTAGTTGTTGCTGCATTTCTTACTGAATCATCTGAGACTGCCTACAGTCTAGAGGGTATCAGGGTATATGAACCATTGCTCTGATATAGTATGGGAGCTCTTTTTTTTCCATGAAGCACAAACCAAGGAAATGAAAGAAGTGCAGTCTGGGGAGCTGAGGTTAAAGTAGGGACAAGGACAGGTACTGCAGAGGGATTGTTACATCTCAAAAAATTCGCTTGTGGACTGAAAACATATGCTAAGGTGTTTGGATTTGTCTGCATTTTGTTTAGGGTTTGATTTTGTGTTTGTTTGTTTATTTTGGTATTTTTTTAAACTATTTTTCTGTGTGTTACCATCTTACTACCCATATCTTTTTAAAAAAAAGAAACTTTTATATTGGTAATTTGCTATGCCAACTGTAGAACTTCAATATACCTTCAAGATAAGGCCTTGACAAAGTCCCATGTAAATCAGATGCAGCCATTTCCTAAATCTAGTCTTTCTTACCGTCTTGTTTTCTAGTAATTACCTCATCCACAAGAAATATTGTATTCCTGTATTGTACCCCTGAGCATACTAAGTACTTCTATTAACTTTCCTCCTGCTGAGACCCCTTAGATATTAAAAAAAACCAAAGCAAAACAAATTTTATTTCATCTAAAAAAAAAAGAAAAAAAAAAAAAAACAGGAGAGGTGCACTTACCTTTTTTTGCATCATCAATATACCCGCTGGTTTAAGAAAATTTTTGGTGTATATGTTCCTTGTCTCCTTGACATTTACCTATGGAAGTTTGAGATCAGGTATTCATCATATATGCTGGAGTCTTGTCAGTCACAAGCTGAGGTGCCTAAATCTGGCATTGTGCCTGATCATAATTTTTCCATGTCTTTTCCTTCTGCTCCTGGGAAATGTATATCTGCTTCTGTCAATTAATCCCTGGGTTCTTTTTAAGCAATTAGTGAGTCAAAGTATTAATGTAATGACAATAAATTACCTCAATCTCTGTTAGAGACCTTCTTGTCTCCATCTCCAACATAGTTACAGAAGTTTGGTTTTTTTTTTTAACATGCTTCATTTCTAAAATGTAGGGTTTAATTTGTATATTTGTTCTGTGTCATTTAAGCCTGCTACATCATTTGCAAGGTCATCTTGTCCTTTTTCTGGACCTAATATAACTAAATATTAAAGAAAACATTTATCGTTAGGGAACTAAGTATTCCTTTTGTCTCTGACAGTATTTTGTTGCCTTTCTCTGAAAAGGTATCTACTTCCTGGATAAAATCTGGTTAATTTGGCTTATTCAATGATTTTCTTTTACAAATACAAAGTCCCTGTCATGCTTTACAGAAAGAACAAAAGAAATATTTTTTTTTAAAGTTAATATCCATGTGGTCTGGTTTCTTGTCTGAGTAGAACAGGTGAGTCAAACCATACAGAAAACAGATTGAAAGTCTGATGGGAACACAGCTCTGCTTGCAATAGTAACCTCTGTCCCATCAGTCATTCACTTCTTTCCCATTCCATGTGCTTCTGTTCATTTGGTGTGATATTTTTTTTAATTTATAAACCACTTATCCCAAGGATAATATTGGCATCACATTGAAAATGAGTTATACTCTGCAATTTCAGATGTCTGAACTTCACCTAAGTCTTCTAGGTTTTATGTTATTGCTTTCGCTTGAGTGTACTCACATTTCAGTCATGTAGGAATTTTTGAAAAAGGAACAAAAATTCCTGAATCTATTAATTACTCTTTCTTTTTGAGTTGTAATGTTTGCTTCTTTCCATAATGTAAGGGTGCAAAACCACTTCCTATGCTCTGTCCCCTACCAATTATTCGTTGCAAAGATGACAAAAAATAAAAATCTCCAACCCCCAAAATTGTAATATTAATTTGTTTAATAAACCTTACGGTCTAATATCACTCAAATATTAGGGTTTTTCACCAAGCAGGTTAGAGTTAATGTTTATGCAACATGTCTCTCTATCTTATCTTCCTGAAATGATAATGAATGAAACAGGAAGGTCGATGACAAAATAACATCTGCAGTTATGGCCTAAATATTTTTAGGATTTCTGTCAGCTTACGGACTTTAATCTGCTTTTACAGACTGGTTAAAGAGACATTATTAGATGTGCCATTTTCCAGACCAGCAAAAGCATGAAAAGTCATATGCTAACATCTTCAAATGTAAATGGGGGCATCTAGGTTAACATATCTTCTTGTACTTCTCAGTATAAGTGTCTTTAGTTTTGCCATTCAGCTCTGGTAATGCTGCAAGTTCTTAGTCTGTAAAAGTCTACAGAAGGTGCAACAGAAGAAGAAACTGGTCCCAGAAGGGTCAGAAAAACGTGTCAGATTTTTTTGCATGATATTGCACTGGTTTGAATAACAGTGTTACTTCACTGAAGTAATTTGAAATTTAAAAGTTCGTTAAAAGAAGTGTTTGGATGCTACATCATTATAGCTCCTGATGACATGATGATTACTATCAATTTTTAATAACCAGTGACTTGCTTATGGCATGTATTGACCCTTTAAAACAATTTTTTAATGGGTTGATGGGATACCAGCTGTATCTATGAACCTCTTTTAAAAATTGCCATCAGCCTAAGGTATACACAGCTCCCATCACAACACTTGGACACCTGTCAGAGATTCTAGCTATAGATCACAAATAAAAATATTCCTTATTTTTTTGTGAACGTTTTCAGAATTCAGGATGCTGCAAGGAACTTGTGCCAATTGGAGTGATAAAGAATGCCAACTGTATTTATTTTCTGAGAGCCCTCCTTGCCAGGCTGTGAGTAATGCCCTGTTGTACATTCTGCATTTTGTGTTCCAAAGTTCGCACTCTGTTCATTGTTCCAAGTCATGAATTCTGGACACGATGCAGGAAAAATAAATTTTACATTCTTTTATTACCCTTTGGTGATTCTCAGCTAAAAGAACAAGTTAATTTAGATGAAACACACCAGCCATTCAGTACAATTGAAAAGAAAATTGTGCTTTTTTTGCCTGTGCCACAGTTTGAGCTTTGTTTTTGATATAGGCTGAAGGTGAGCCTTTGGCAATTTTGAATGACCAGTAGTGCAAAGTTTAGCATAAAACCTGCCGTAAGCATAGCTCTTATTAGATCCTGTCTGGGCTTCAGTAAACACACAAGTGTAAGTAGCATAAATTAGTGTTTGCAATTTCTAAAGTAATTTCCTTCATCCTCTTTTTTAAAATGCTTGGCAGTGGAAGGTCCAACAGATTAAGTGATAGCTCAAAAGGTCCTAAAGCTACAAAACAAACTATTTTGGCTTGCTTCTTGGGTGGCTTCTTATTGTTTTAAAAGACAATGGGAATTGTCACAGTGTTCTGGATTATTTTCATAAATTTATTGAATATTTATTGTCAGGATTACTCCAGTTTTGTATTTTGAAGCTCGATACTACTTATATTTTAAAGAAATCCTCTGGTACTTTTCCAATTTTCCGTGACTTTTCCTAACCACTTGATTTCAAAATCCTTTTAATTTTTATTTCTGAACCGAGTAAACAATCTGGAAGTCATCGATAGACAATAAAAATGGCACCCCACAATGCTATTTAAAAAGAAAAAAAAAAGAAAAAAAAAAAGGGGGCGACAGACATTATTATCTTGTCTATGTTTCACATACTTTTCTAAAATTTCCCACAATTACTGGCTCAATTTCATCTCTACTGGTGGCAGAAAATGTAGAAATGCTAGTAGACACAGGGAACTGATGTGAGCTGGTGTTTCAGATCTTCTATTGTTATTTATTGCTATTTATTACTTACACATTACAGTTTTTAGGAGTCAGTCATGGATAATTGTTCCATTTAGCTTGGCACCAGGCCACCTGTAGGGAACAAAATTGTCCCTGTCACATGGGGTTAAACATGATAGCTAAAATTCTGGTGAGCTGTGACCGTGAAAACATCTCTTTGGTTAGCAGAAATGCAGGGGCAAACCAATATAGCTCCCAGGAAATTCAAATACTGGCTGTTGCAAGAGTTTCCATGGGGAGATGGTTCTTCCTTTACCACTCTAAGATCAAGTAACTTCTTGATATTTGATTCTACTCACTACTACAATATAAATACTTCAGAAATAAACATAAGAACTATGGTGGAGAAAAAAGGACTGGGCATTCATCAGGCAAGATGATGTAGTCTGGCAGATGTAGCAATAACTTATTCCTCTTGTATTTCCATGTAGGTTACTGGAGAGCATGAGAAAAGGCAAGTAGGTTTTGTCTTCCTTGTGAAATTTTGTTTTTTACAAATATATTACTATGTACACTGCCATATTATATAATTTGGCAGCACAAGTTCATTCCTAAACAGAGGTGATCAGGTTCAGTAGACACATAACAGGTACAGATGTAGAAGTACTTTGTTGAACCAGAAATGTTATGTTCACAATAACACAAAATCTGCTATTTCTGGACAACTGAACATGTTTTGACTGATCTAAGATCAAGTTGTATCCTTAAAACCTATTGCTTGTTCTGATGGGTTTTGACACAATGAAGACATTCCAGTTATTTGTTGAAATGAGCCTTTGTTTCAGAAGAAGGTGTTTAATTGCCATTTTACACACAGGCGCTTATACCAGAATAAAAGTTACTATCTCTGAAACTTTTCTCATACTGGGAAAAGGCACCATCTTTTCTGTTTTCAGGAATAGATAAGGTTTCAGTAACTCTAAGAAGGCAACAATTGGTGGACATTTAGAAATACTGGTTTATCTATAGACTTATAGATAAAGACTTATAGATTCAGTATCAAACTGGAATAGTGTGCTGAATGAAGTTAGTAACACACAAAATATTAGCCTGGAGCATCTTATGCAGAATGCTTGGATTGTTTCTTCTTCAGCATCAAATGCAGCATTGCTGGGAATTCACCACATTGTGTAATGAGATTAAAATTTATTTATGGATTTCATTCATCAGTACTGAAGTCATTCCCTAAAGGCATTTTTTGAATGCTTTATTATTATTGTATCAACTTTCCATTGTATCATCATGATATTTTTGGTTAGGGAGGTGGCAAGTATGCAGGCATTTTTAAAAAAGGTGTGAACTTGGAGCCCAAATGATAGACTTTTTTTTTTTTTTTTTTTTTTTTTTCACGGTACCAGTCTGACTTAGATATTAATATTTCTTGATGTGAGTTATAATGAACTGATAAATTTCTTTTATTTCATTTCCAATTATTTCACACCAGTTTAGATAAAAGAGAGGAAAGGCTTTTGTTGGATGTCTTAAAAGTAGGTCAGTGACTGGGGTGTTCAAATGATCTGAGAAGTGCCATTTAGAAATTCTGGGGATCTTGCAGATTTAAACAAGATCCCCCCACTTCCCCAATATTTGGAAAAAAATATTCTCTCCTTTTGTTTTATGCTGTGCCATTCAGAACTAGAACACAGCTTACCCAATTTTTATTTTGAGGCCTCTGCAAGTTTTGTTCTGTGAGATCACAGTTCCCTGGGACAACACCTGTGGAGAGATTAAGCTACTTCTTTCACTTATTTAGAAAGCATTTTGATTTATTATTTCCATTGTGTAGTTTATTTAGCATGTTCCTAGTTACATACTTTTGTTGTTATAACCTTCTTGGAATATCATTAGTAATACCTCACAGAGAATGAAGCATGAGAATGAAATATTAGAAGCATTGATTTCATAGTCATCTTACTGGAACTATGTCTGGTTTTACAAAAAGGTCATTGAGTAAAGGCTGCCATTACAGATGGTAGATCTAGAACTGAGACTACCAGGTGAAGACCAGCTTTGGTCCCTGTAACATTCAGATGGTTGAAGACATACAGCTACTAAATTCTTCTGATCATTTTTCCCACTTCCAGATTTGCAGTACAACAGGTCAGGAGGCAGGAAAACAACTGGGCAGCTGCGTGCCCTATCTCCTCCTCATGAGTGTACGAAGAGATGACAGAAATAAAGCTCAATCAAATGACATTAGGAATTAAAGATAAAAAAATTAAGATTTTAGTAATCCATTAATAGCGGTGTTTAATATTTCCTGGCTAGAATTGTGACTTTTTTAGAGCTACAATGAAGGAGCACTAACCTTGCTTTAAAACAGATATAGGAGAAAAGCTAATATAAAAACTTTGTGAAACAGATCAGGTATCATTATGCTTGCTTTTAGTGATGAAGCATTTCAGAGACTGGTCAAATTTCTTACTAGAGTAAATTGCATTGCTGGTCACAAAACATCTGGAAAAAGACAGTATGTCTAAAACACCCTAAATCACCTGTTTTCAGAAGGCTTCTCTGTATAACATGGTTTGATGTTTTTCCTCTGTGTGTGGCTTTGTTTTTTTGTTGTTTGTTTTTTACAAGGCAGAATATGGTCTAGGAGAGGAGATATAAAAAGGTATTTGAAATAATATGGTCTATTTATATACAGCATTAATTTTTAGAAGAAAAAACAAACAAAAAACTAAAACAACCAAAACCAAAAACAACTTTGAATGGAGAAGTGAAGTCTTGTGTAATTGCAGGCAATTTATAATGGAAAAGGATATATAGTGCAGGTGGATAAAAAAAAAAAAAAATTCTGAAGATCTGCATTGAGGTTTGCACCTTGAATGATTTACATTTTGCAGATGGGCCTAAGTAGATCAACTTAGAAGTTTTTTTTAACCTGGGAAGTTCTTGTTCATAATTCTTGAATTGGTCGTTTTGTTTCCCTTAGAGAAAATGTGGCTAAAGTATTTTAAAATTATGAAAATTATTTTAAAATTATGATAGAATACCTGATTTAGCATTACTACAGAAGTCAATTCAAAACAAAATGTTATTTCTGTCAAAAAGAGTGGAACATAAATGTGTTTTTTTACATAATATTTCATGTTTTACATTGTTCTTGTATTAGAGTATTGGAGCTAAAGTCTTGCACCTGATATTATCTCTGTTGTATTTTGTAGTGAGAATCACTTTAACATAATGTCATAGCTGAAGTTGTGTATTAGAAACATAGTGTTTATATTGGCTTACTTTTGCATTTTCATTGGGTACTTCATGAGAAAAGTGGCAAGAGTTTGGCTGTTACAGCAAAATGTAAAATTGCCCAAGAATTAGACACTAGGAAGTCAAAGATATCCAAACCCATGTCTGAAAGAGGGTACCAACTTCTGCAAGGAATGAAGTTCTTGCATACTGAACACATATTTAAGTGTGGGCTCACAGTCTTGTCACATACTCAATGAATTGTGTCAGACTTACTTATTTTTGACCTGATACTATGTGGTGGAAAGAAGTAGGTTTATGTTCTTATCTTCCTGTGCTGGAGATTCAGTTCCATGGTGGCAAAAGGCCAAGACAGAGTTTAGCATTAACCAGCTCCTTCCAAACCCTTATTTTGAGTTGGAACAAAACTTTCCTTTTCCTGTCAATATGCAACTTTGTCCTCTGCCACTTTGGATCGGATAATAGCAATTTTTAAAATATGTGTTGAGAGCAGTATGTTCAGGACTGGTTTCTGTTGCTTAAGAGTGTAAAGGAAATGTTAGGGGAAGAGGTCTCAGTGTAAAATTTCAATATATATCTCTTGAAAATACCAAGAAAAAGGAACAAATGTGGTATATAAAATCATATGTAAGTATATTTAAATGAGAAATTGATATTCCTTAGAAATCATGTATTTGGATAGCTATACTTCCCTTTAAGGTAATTTAGGGCATAAAGAAGGTAGAAGGTCAGAGGCAAGTTGAGGAATATATTTCAGTCAATTAAATTCTTTATTTTCAATATGTTTTTTCACAAATAATGTTTCTTGGTAAATAGCAAATGTTTTAGAAATACAATAGTGTGAAAGAATGGTCATGGACCACAGGCTGTAGTAAGTGATTACTAGTATCAAATGGTCCCTTTAGTTTGAGTGGAAAATTTTTTGGCAATATCCCATACTCCTGGAATATCTTTCCTTTATTACCTTGCCACTATTACGTAATTGTTTTAGATATTTAATAGATATTTATTTATTCAATTTTATCCTGAATGCCCCTTTTGTTGCATTCATTTTGCTGTATTACTTTTAATAGTTTATTTGCAAATAGGTATAGTTCAGGATGCACTCTACTGCCACTTACGATGGACACAGAAACCACAGCACCATCTTCACTGTAAGCAAAGCTCTCTTCACATCTATCCAGTGTCTGAACAGACAAAAGAGCTTTGATCACGTTCAATCTCCTTTAACAAGGGACTTGTTTTAATTACAGAATGCTTTAGTTATTACTACTCATTTGCCTGGCACAGTTGGCATATGACATCATTTTACAAAAGCTTGGGTTTCTTCAGAGCATTCCAGCTTTAGGCTGCTGTTCTTAGAACTAAAGAAGCAGCATTATTTTTCCACAAACTGGAAAAGGTATCTAAATTAGAGCCAGTAAAAATAAGATGATAACCCAGAACCATTCCCAGATAATGGCCACAAAGCAATACTCACCTAATGAACTTACTGCAGTATTTCTGGTGATCCCATTAAAATACAAAAAAATTTCCCTTTCCCGCATGCAGGAAAAAATAGGATAGAATGACTGGTAATAACCCATCAACTTTCAATTTATAAAATCATATTTTTCCCTAGATTAAAAAAAATGGCTAGGGAATGTTTTTCTTTGCTTGTATATGTTGTACACACTGTATATGATAGATGAAATACCACACAACATAATAAACTGTCAGATCAGTTTATTAATTATTATTAATTAATAAACCAGTTATTATTTGTTAATCAATAAATCAGTTTATTAATTATTATTGTATTAACAGTCAGTTAATAATGAAAATATGAACAGTATTTGCTGTATGAGTTTGACATTGCATAATATGTACATAAATAGAGTACTAATACTTGGTGTTGCCAATATCTATCAGCATTTTCTTTATTTCTTGGAGTAAGATATGATGAAATAAGTCTTGTTAATTACATTTTAGTGATTCTTTGGTAGAGCAGAATATGAAGACTATTCTCATTGTCACATATACCTGAGACCTCTTCAGCTGTATCAATAGGCTGAGGCCAGTTGTATGAGGTACAACAAGGCCAAGTGTTGGGTCCTGCTCTTGGGTCACAACAACCTCATGTTATGCTACAGGCTTGTGGAAGAGTGGCTGGAAAGCTGACAGGTGGAAATGGGGCCATTGGTCAACAACCATCTGAACATGAGCCAGAAGTGTGCCCAGGTGGCCAAGATGGCCACTAGCATCCTGGCTTGTATCAGAATTAGTGTGTCCAGCAGGACTGGTGAAGTGATCGTGCCCCATTTACTCAGCAGTGGTGAGGCCCCATCTGGAGTACTCTGTTGATCTTTTGAGTTCCTTGCTGTAAGAAAGTTATTGAGTTGCTGGAACTAGTCCAAAGAAGGGTAAGAAGGCTGATGAAGAGTTTGGACAAGTCTTATGAGGAATGAGTGAGGGAACTGGAGTTTCTTAGCCTGGAGAAAAGGCAGCTGTAGCAATGTGGGTATTGATCTTCCAAGCAAAAAGTGATAGGACAAGAGGAAATGTCCTCCAGTTGTGCCAGCAGTTAAAATTGGGTATTAGAAGAAATTTCTTCACTGAAAGGGTAACTAAACACTGGAATAGGCTGCCCAGGTTGATGTTTGAATTACCATCCCTGGAGGTGTTTAAAAGGGACGTGGATGTGGTGATTAGGAATATAATTTAGCACTAGACTTGGTGGAGTTAGGCTAATGGTTGTGTTTCAATGGACGCTTCCAACCAGAACTATTCTGTGATTCTGTAACTGGTGTAAATTCTATACTTATCCCAACTTTTGGGCTTCTTTGCCCTTGTCTCCATTCAGCTTTATGACGTCAGTCAGGATTATTTTTTTTTCTTCTAATGAGATGTAAACCATTCATTTTTTCCACACAGCACAGTATGATTAAATCTTATTGTAATGAGGGTACAATATTATGACAGTGGCTGTCTGAATTTAAGGTCTTATAAAAACCTCTCTAGTTCATTGAATGGTTTCTCAGAAATAAACACTGATGAACTAAAATTTTACAGCTTGGTGTTTGTCCAGTTTCAGGCCTTTCCTGTACTCTTGGGGAATAAGTTTGGTTTTGGTGTACCAGTGTGATCAGTAGAAAGTGCTGCTTGTAGTTAAAACAAATAAATACATAAATCTCTCCATGTATCATGGCATTTCTGCATTCTGGTAAGTCTCCGTTGTGATTCCGTCCCTGGAGACATTTAAAAAAAGACTGGATGTGGCACTCAGTGCCATGGTCTAGCAACTGTGCTCCGGTGGGTCAAGGGTTGGACTTGATGATCTCTGAGGTCCCTTCCAACCCGGCTAATTCTATGATTCTATGATTCTATGATTTGATTGACTGCAGAAGTGCAGGATCAGCCAGGAAGAATTAGTAATCTAGGCTAGAATTTTAAAATAACATTTAAGATATTTCAGTCATAGTTCTGTATAAATTGGAATTTCTGACTTTCCTAATTACATACCTGAAGGAATTTATTTATGATTAGTTTGCATTTACAGCAGTATAAATCCTATCTCATAATGGTGTGTGCTCTATATGTGCTTTACTACCAAGTAGCTCTTAGGTGACCCATAAGGTAGGTTTATCTTTTTACTATCTTTTGACTATCTTCAACATAAGTAGGTCCATATTTTCAATGTATGGCAAACCCAATAAAGATCAGCATTTTTAAGGGTGTATTTATGTGAATTTTCTTTAGAAACTTGTCACTTCACCATCTGGTGATTTTTCACATGGTAAGTCTCAGCAATTATTTAGTTTAGCAGTTGATATTAATAAATATGTGACATAAGATGTCTCCTTTTCTCAGAAGCATCAACAAAATACTCTCAGCTCACTAAAATAAATTTCTAAAATCTTAATATATCAAATAGCATGTCCTTTATTCTGATGGGTTTTGAGCCAGTCTTTAATACATATAACCTTGCTTTACTGTGTTTTAGTGTACATATTACAAAAATCTACAACAATTTACCAATATTAAGCACATTGCAGAATTTATAGCTTATGATTTATTAAATTAGTGCATAGGTTGTGTATTACTACTCCAGGCACTAGAATTGGCATCAAAAGTCCAAAAGCTCATTAAATTGAGGTGAATGCTATTCAATACCATTTTACATTAGGCAGTTTTAGCCTTCTGTTTTTTACAAGATTGAATAACTAATTTTGTTTTTTAAGCTTTGGATTTGCATGCCTTCAGAAAGAGAAGCTCATTTTCTATTTTAGAAAAATTATCTCTTTGCAGTGTCTATAGGGAGCATCTGCACGACAAAATTAAACAGTGGAACTGTAGTCATCTTCATCACACTAATCCTTCCCCAGAGATTAGACTGTATTTTTTCTAGTGTCTGAAGTCTTTCAGAATATTTAACATGAGTAGTTTCATATTATCTTTAATTATGCTATATAAACCCTGTTCAAATTAGTGCTCAGGTAACTCATGTTGTTCAGGAACCATTTGTATGTCCCGGGTGAGAAGCTAGCACAATAATGTCATTGACAGAATAGCTCTGATTTAGCTCTATTAGCGTGACATATTGAAACCTCATTAAATTTCTCTGTTACATCCAAGGATGCCAGCCTTGTCAGTTGGTATTTTCAATTTCAGGAGGCCTTAGTACAGGCTTGAGACACACATGCAAACCTCTCCTGTTAATGTTTGCGTCATAGCTCCAAGCAGTTGGTGGGAGAGCTAATAAGATAGCATTTTCAGAGGACTACCTGCATTTCAGGAGATTTTTCCCTTGTGTTCTAAGGTGTTGATAGGTCTCTTTTTCCTTCAGCAAATCTGATACAGGGTGGGAGCCAGCTGCAAGTGTTGTGTTTCTCACACAGATAGCATCCTTTTAAAATATTTTTGAAAAATATAATAATGCAAAAAGCAACTGCATATTCCAAGTAGAATTATTAATGCATAGGTAGCATTTTAAACATAGATCTAAAGCAAGCTTTGTGCCTGATATCTTTTTATTCTACTGGTTCTGGAATGGCACGGGGTCTCTGTGAGATTTTGTTCGGAGTTAAAACACTTCCTGTATTTCCCCTGAGAAGCAGCAGTGCAGGTATAGAGCAAAAAGAGAAGGAAAAGAAAGTATTTGTGGACTCTTTGGGGTAGATTTGCAGGGGTTCTGGGCTAATCCAAATGGACACTAATTGGTCTGAAACCTTCAGCTGCATTCTCTTCATGCAGTTTTATAAGCAACAAACTTGGGGGGGGGGAGGACTAGAAAGGGAAGAGAGCACAAAGCAAAAATACTACAAACCACATTTCCGTGTTTCTCTTGAGTTCCCTACCATTCCTTTGGGCTGGCACAAGTTATCTGTCTCTCTCACTCACTGCTAACTTCTCTCCTTCCTGGAGGATGAGGAGCCAGAACAGACTTTGCTGCTTTTCATTAACACCCACACTGGAATGCCTTTGAACACTGGCAGGACATTTTACAGGGGCACCGTGAGGAAGAGGAGCAGGAGGGCTGCCAGCTGAGTGCAGCACTTGTGAGAAACTCCAGAGTGCACCCCCTACCAGATGTTATTTTTTTATTTTGCATGGAAAGGGGACCAAACCAAGATTTTGTGAAATGTGACAAATGTACTTGTGTATGAAACTGACTTAAAAATGCTGATTTTTTCAAAGCTGCTCTTAACAGGAACATTTCAAAGGATGCTGGAAACTGTTCCTCCACTTTGTGAGGGCATCACAAATTTAAATCTGAGAAACAAGGAGTTCAATACAAAGGCAGCTGGTGCAACATGAAAGCTAAGTGTCTAGAATATGGGAAGTTCAAATATCATCCCTGTGAGATATCAAGTGAATCCCCACACTGTTATACCCTTGACTTTCCTTGGGTTAAACTATTCCACTTTATAAAACCAAAACGAAACAAAAACTATTTTAATGGGAACTTAAGTCTACGTTTTGCACAAGACTTTGTCAAGTCTTCTCTAACTCAAATACTATTTAATGAAGATCTGAAATTGAACATGTGTAATCAGGTTGGAAAATATTCACCCGGGACTATCAAATCTGGTGTAAGCCTCTTTCCATAACTTTTTTTTCTTACCTCAGTAGATTTGAAAGTAGAGGGAATACTGAATGTGCACCGATTTATGTTGTTACATGCACCAGATGCAGTGTGATGCCACTCACACCACCACTCTGAGTTTTCCTCCTGGATAGCTAGTGTGACGCAGTGAAAAATCCTGTTTCTCAGCCCATGGTAATGCAATTGCAAAGCTTCTGGTTATAGATCTCATGCAGTTCATGGCATGGTCTCTGCACCTACAGAGTGAGGATCTGATCTTAAAGAGTGATGTCTCACCAGATGTAGCATGCCTCCCGCCTTATGCATCTTCCACACCTCATGAAAACGTTTTTTAAAAATCTCTAGTTAGTTTCTAGCCTCGGTTAACAAGAAAATGAAATTTAGAAGATGACTCTCCCTGAGGAATGTATGAGTTTACTTGCATACACAAGAAACCTGAAAGCATAATAAAAGCAGGTCTTTGTTCTTTCAGATTGCTGAATGCAAATCACTGCAAATCACATTTTTTAAAATCACTGGTTTTGGTTTGCTAGTGAACTAAGATGTTCTCTGGTTCTTACTATGGAATTTTGGGGCTTTTTGCTAATAATGATAGAATTTTAAGGTTAAAAGGGAGCACAAGAGATCATCTAGTTCATTACCCTGCCCCAAGGCAGCATGAGCTAATCCTGACAGATGTTTGTCTAACCTGTTCCAAAACTTTACAGTTATTCTTTAAGGCCCCCAGGCAATCTATTACAGAGTTTCACTACCCATACACTTGGGTATTTTTTGCTAATGTTTAAAAAACTTATTTTCTGCCGTTAAGCTCATCATTTCTTGTCACTATGGATATAGCAAGCACGTTGATAGCCTTGCCCTTTACAGTAGGCCTTTTTAAAAAAAAATTAAAAATTTTAATTTGTTATTATGTTTTTTTTTTATTATGTTATTTTATTTATTATGTTATTTTTAACAGCTTAAA
Source organism: Phaethornis superciliosus (assembly GCA_023637945.1). Classification (NCBI taxonomy): domain Eukaryota; kingdom Metazoa; phylum Chordata; class Aves; order Apodiformes; family Trochilidae; genus Phaethornis; species Phaethornis superciliosus. The sequence continues at coordinate 98,094,080 of JAJQWJ010000002.1, read as the reverse complement.
AATTGTATCATGTGTCTCCCAGTTTACTTTTCTTGATAGAGCTCCAGTTCTTTCAAGATTCCCTTGTGGTTTTGTTTGTTGTTGTTTTTGTTTTGTTTTGGTTTTCTGTAGATCTTTAATATTGCTATCCTGTACACCTGTAAACTGTTTTTTAGACAACACGTGTATTTCCTTTATGTCCTCCTTAGCTCTGAATATAATTTAGCCATCAGTTTGACTGCATTCTTCCCTACCAGAAATTAGCTTTTCTAGAACTTATGTTCATTTATGGTCTAACTTTACAGAGTTAGCTTATGTTGATATAGTACTTCTTGTGTTAAGAGGTCACCACTGGAGGCAGTGAAGGTTTTAATAAATTCTTAGTCAGTCATAAGTTTCCTCAACATTTACTTAGTGTTGGTGATCAGATATTGAGCTTTTTGGTGTTACCAAGAATGTCTATATGTTCTAATAATCCGTGTTTTTCAGTGATGTTTTACTGCTGAGTATACAAAACTTCTAGGGTATGTTTCTCTAAGGCTTTAAAAATCAGTGTAGGAATTCATCATGTTAAATTGTTTCATTTTATACTAAGCTTATAAACAGAAATCTGCTTTGTTGGCTCTTACTGATGGCCAAGTATCATTTGCTGTTCAGCAGAAGAGCCAGCAACTGCTGTGGGTCAGGAGGGACCCTTGGCAGACAACCTCTATGAAAATAATTTTATCTTAGTCTAAAACTGAGGGACTTGTGGCCATAGTATATGCATCCATGGAAGCCAGGCATTTATAGATATCGAAGGGACTGTGAATGACTTGTAATCTTTGGTAAAATCTTTAAGCAGCATGAACCCTAGCCATAGTCTTAAATTTCCATGACTGTCTCTCTAAAGATGTGTCTCTTGGGGAAAATAGTATTTTGGGTTTGATTCTTAAATTCATAGTGAAGAGTTCAGTTGTTTGTGTAAGACTGTTATTAAGTCATCATGTCTTAAGAGGTAAAGGATTTAAAGCACTTTGCTATAGCAGAACTTTTATTTGAACCAATCTTGTCTTCCTTGAAAACAGAAATATTGAGGGTGGGAATCCAGCTTCTGAGCAAATTTACTTCAACACAGAAACTTCTCCTTTTTCCTACTCCTGCATGTAAAAAAAATGCCATTTTTTTCCATGTTTGCTTTTTGAGAATTCATTTATTAACATCATAATCAGAACCTTGTCACTGTCCCCATTAATTTTTTGAATTCTCTGTTTAAAGATGTGTGCACCTTGTCTAAAAAAACAGCTGGGATGCCACAAATAGTGTCTGTGCTATTTATGACTGCAAAGTAATTACAATGGAATTTAAAGACATGGTTTATAGATCCAAGACGAGGATCTTCTGTGTACACTAAAAGGATGAATCCTTTCCAGACCACTTCTTATTTGGCTGAAGATGAATTTGAGGAAGCATTTTGGAGTGTCAGCCAAAGCTGCTTTTAGAAAGACCTGGGTGGGATTCATACTGTTGATATCCAAATAAAAAGAGGCCCTGATTTTAATCTCTTCATGGTTACTTTATTGTAGTTATGAAACCATGAATTAAGTTTAAAGCTTTCAGGGATGAAAGGAGACATATAAGCAAGTGCCTGTTATCTTTTTTAGATTCATGGGAAAATATTTTATCCAGTGTCCTAGTGGCTTTTTCTTGCAGACTTCTCTTTTGTTTATTCTGTTTTCGTGTGGTATGCACTTTAGTTTCTTTCCTATGAGATCACGAAAGTGTGTGTGAGAGAGAAATGTGTATGGGAAGAAGAAAAAAAGATGAGCACTGATTTGGGGAGGAGAGAGGGGCTAATATGTTGTAGTGAAATGAAAGCTTAGTAAATATTCTCTGCTTAAGGTGAAGTTGAACATAGCTCTTTCTGGTAAATGTCACTGAAAGTTGGTGGGTTTTAGTCTTTCTCAGCTAAACAGCCTTTTCAAAATTCAGTAAGGAGTATAATATAGAGTGGTAATAAACATAGATATAATCAAATGAGGAATACATATATAATCATGATGAGGAATAAGTTTTACATTATCTAGAAACCTTTTAGTGTTGAAATACTTTTCTCTCCCCAGTTTCTTTAGATGTCACAGCACCCCTTCTCCCTATTCATAAATCAGATGAATGTCAGGCCATAACTTGTAGGGCAAATATACTTATTCTGCATACAATTTTAACGTTTAAAAATTAATTAAGGTAGTTTTGGGAGAGGAGAGAAGAATACATCTTTGACAAAGAAAAAAAGTGCATTCCCTAAGAACTGATCTAAATGATTTTGAGGTGGAGAGATCTCTTTGCCTTCAAACTAGGACATATTTTATCATCCAGACAAAAGATCTTTGTCTTCATGACTGCATTCTCAAGCAAATATTTATATTTTGGTATCTAAAGAATAAGGTACGCTAATATTCTCAAATATCCAGTGACAGTCTTTTTCTGGTTTGCTTCTTATGATGAAGTCAAATGATCTTCCCAGGTGTAACTGAAGTGCAAAACTGGATCCATCTGGTGAAACTGGCATTAGTTAAGGAGTTATGGCCAATAATGTACAGGCAGAACAGAAAAGAGCAATGAAACCATGTTGAATATAGCCACTGACTGAGCATACAGTGAAGAACAGGCTTACTTGTCCTCACTAGCATGGAAAATCAGATGCTTTGAAGTCCATTCAGGACACTTTTAATTCTAAAGTTATAATTCTTAAACAGACCTGTATGATAATGATGTTATTTTAAAATGCCTTCTGAAAATGAAATTGTTTTCTTAATTTAGCTCTCTTCATGGATGAAGTATGAACAACAGTGTTTTCTTTGCTCTATTTGCTATACTCTTTGTTTTATCTTTTATTCCTACAATGTCATTTTACAGCTGTAATGAATGTGTATATAGTTAAACTTGTGCTCCTAGAACAGTTAGACAGCACAACATACAAAATGAAAACAAGGACAGTGTGCCAAAAAGGTGGACTTAATGGAATGATGTTGTTGTCCTTGGCAGTCTGCTAAGCAGATACTATCAGTGTCACTCTGGGGGCAGAGGGGATGGGGAATAAGCAAAAAAAAAGACCATCTTCTTCATGAGTTTTGCACAGGGATGATATAGTTTTTCTAGCCCCTGTGCCAAAAATGACAGACCTTGAACGTGTATGTGTGTTTTCCCCCTCTACTTTGCCCTGGTGAGGCCTCATTGGAATATTATGCCCAGTTCTGGGTTCCTCAGTACAAGGACAAAGAACTGGTTGCAAGAGTCTACTTCAGAGCTATCAAGATGATGAAGGGAGTGGAACATCTCCTTTATGAGGAAAGGCTGAGGGAGCTGGGGCTCTGCATCTTGGAGAAGAGGAAAATGAGGGGTGACCTCATTAATGTTTATAAACATGTAAAGGGCGAGTGCCAGGAGGATGGACCCAGGCTCCTTCTCAGTTATGTTCAATGATAGGCCTAGGTGTAATGAGTACAAGCTGAAGCATAGGAGGTTCCACATAAATATGAGGAAAACTGTTTCACTGTGAGGATGACAGCATTGGAACAGGCTGCCCAGGGAGGAGGCTGTGGTGTCTCCTTCACTGGAGACATTCAAATTTGCCTGGATGTGTTCCTATGTGAGCCTGCTCTGTCAGGGGGGTTGGACTAGATGATCTTGCCAGGTCTCTTCCAGCCTCTAAATTTATGTGATTCTGTGGTTCTTTTGTGCTTACATGTAGCTGCAGTGCATGTTAGCAAATAGAACTGACAACATCTTTGCCAGGAAGCAAATAATTTTGCTGTTTTGCCTAGTTGATTCAAGTCTAGCAAGTACTTGTGTATATCCTGACCATCTCTGCACCCCAACCTATACCATTTTCCTTTTTCTCCCCTTCTCAGAGAGGAAAAAAACCACCGAACTCCAGATATTGCAATAAACCTCTACAAATAGTATTGCAACTATGTTGCAAACTGCTCTTTGAGTCAAAGGCTGCTAATTAATCAAAGTTATGCCACTCAGATTGCCTCCTATCAGTTATTGAAGGATTGACATTTTTTCCTTTTGGTTTTTTTTTCTTTCTTTTTTTTTTCTGAAGGAGGGAGGGGGAGATGATGACACAAGATTAATACATCCAGAGACTGAAAATTATTTAAAACTGTAGAATGTAAAAAATTCTGTAATAAAGCACATCTGTGTATCTGTGCCGTGTGAAACTTGTTCTTGTCCACACATTAGTGGGAATTTAAAAGTTCAAACTCACTGTACCTTTTCCTTCTCCTAATTCGATATGGCAGGACTCAGCTCCAATATCCTGCTCTTTCAGCATGGGCAAACTGCCTAGTGAAATCATCAGACTCATAAACTGGACTTCTAAAGTGTAACAAGATCTACATATAGGAAGTACAACCATCATCCCTATTTGAGAGGAGAAAAAATTTGCCCTTAAAAGCTTAGCTGAGGCTAAATCATAATTTACTTAATTCAGTTGACATTATTTAATGTTGGCATCAGCATGTGTGTATGTACCACTGCCTTCCTAGTCAATGGAAGATGTCATAACCATTCAAGTGATTTATCAGTTTATAATTGTTATGCTCTGTAGTAGCTGAAGGCAAGAGGAAGATGGTAGATTCTGTTTTAGCTCAAATTTTCCCTGCGAAAACATCTTACAGAATGGTAGTAAGAATGAAATCAGTGCTTCAGTATGGCAAATTAATAGCATTGTCTCATACAAAAGCCTATATAATTTAGTTGCCATAATTATAATGCTTTTCTCTGTAGACTGTAACATAAAAGTACTCTTATTTTGGGGATAATTGAGAAAAACAATATGTTTGGTTTTTAGGTGTGAGTATCATTTTCCATTAAATTCAATAGTATTCTTCCAAAATGATCCAAATAAATAGCACCCAAAATTGGCGCAAGTTTCAAGATGAGGTTTTACAAGGGTAACTGTGCTACTATAACCCATTTCTACCAAAGACAGACTAGGCAAAAAGATTGGGACTACTCTAAAGAAATCTCTGCTCAGTCTACAAAGCCACATGGACAAAACCCCAGGATTAGCTGGGCTTACTCTCTGGCAGAGTTGTTTGTGCATGATTTCCTTTTTATTCTAAAGCTGCTACAGAATGCTCAAAGACCACTGATTTAAATCTCTTAAACCCACTTGCAGTTCTTTGCTTCATAAATATTAGTTTCCAACTGTGAACAGTGTTAGCTGATTGAGGTCTGCCTGAGTTTGCAGATTGCCAGAATTAAAGCTGCTTCCTTCCTTACACTCTGGAAAAATGATGATGCACATCATTGATCCCATTATTAAATGGCTCCCTTATTGCCCTTTTAGCAACTGGTTTGCATACTTCCTCAGAATTCAAATGACCTCTCATCATCATAAGTGCAAAAAGCTCTGAACTTCTGCCATCTGGTCATACACATCTTCAGCCCTCTCAACTTTTTGCACGTTTTAAAACAAAAATCTGCATTGTGCATTTAGATTTTTTTTTCTTTTATTCATTTTCTGCAATAGAAATGAATGCGAAGCATTATGGTAACAGAGTTGCCCTTGCAAAAGAAAACATCAAATTTTCAGTCAGTACTATTTTTGGAGGTTATTTGGACAATTACAGGAAAACATAATGAACAGTCGTCCCTCTCTGGCACTGAGAAATGCCAGGATATAGATGTGCTGGATGTAATCAGGATCCATTAGCATTAGACTTTTTTCCACCTGCTAGACTTTCTGCACAGTGTTCGTAATAGTGCATCTCTTGCACTATTAGGCAATCTGTTTTTTCAACAGAACTAGCAAATTGGTTTCCAAAACACAGCTGCAAAATATGGACAGTTCCACTGTTCCCATGTCTCAGAGATGGGTTCTGTGGCAGAAAGTTTAATGTGATCTCACGTCATTAAGTGAGACTGATGGTCTGGTTTAACTGATCCATACTTGAACAGGAACTAAAAGGGACAAAAGGACCTCTGAGCCAGTTATGGACCCATCCAAAGTCTGGGGACATCCTCAGGTGTAACCAGTTCTCAGAAGTGGATCAGTGTCAGGACCTCACTGGCCATTGCTGTAAATGAAGTGCAGGAGAGGTCAGAAAATCAGATCCCTTTTCCTGTGTAGGGAGTTTTATGCAATGGATATAGAGAATAAACACTATTATGTTTATTAATTTTTAGGGAAGATCTTGACAATTTTTTTTTCAGCAGGCAGGTGATATTTTAAGTTGTCCTTCTGCCACTTTTGAGTTGGAACATCCAAAGCAGAATTAGGCCCAGCATATACTGGGACCATTATACATACTTCCATGCATAAGACAAGAGATTCTTCTGATAGTATAAGTGCAGACTGAAAAGGAGTAGGTTTCCTTACACCTCTGCATAGACTATATGTAAATCATGTATTGATTTTTGTAGTGTGGATTTTATATGGTATGTTCCATGTATTTTATTTAAATGCCAGTATAGAAATTGCAACACAAGAAGCCACCAGATCTATGTACGCATCAAGGAGTTAAGAAACTAAAACAGCCAGACTGTGGAGGAAGATGGAAAGACACGTTGCAGTCTGATGAAGATTACCAGACCACCACAGAAAAGCCCCAAAGCATCCTTCAAACCTCAGGAAAAAATGCTCTAAAACGTTACCATGGGAACAACCAATTTAAAGAACCAATAAAAACAGACATCTATCTACACCTCAACCAAATTATACAAACAAACAATAAAAACAGAATTGTAAATTAGCTGACCTCTATAACTAAGCAGGAAGTGGAAAAACACAGAAACCCAACTATACAGTGCTAAACAGAAAATACAGAAATAAAACAGAAAATACAAATGTTGTATAGAAAACAAAATTTAACATCATCACAAGGCAAAATGTAAAACTAAGAAAATTTTTCTCTCTAGATAAATGCTAGCTTTTTTTTCTTTATTGTATCTACTAATTTCTTTATTATATCATTAGTGGATTTTTCAACATCATACACAGGCAGCCTGCTTCACCCACTATACTGATATCGTTGTTTTATATTGTTTTCTTGAGAACAGTTTTTCTCCAAAATAATGGTATCAGGGAAGAGTGTGTTGAATACTGTTATCTAGTTATCTAGTCTCCTATCTGAAAATACAGAAGGCACAGGATTTTAATTAAAGGGATGTTAACCTTTTCCTCCTTAGACATACAGGTCCCTTTAGACTCAGACTCCAGTGATATTTGCCAACCTATTTTTAATAGTGAGCTATGGGAAACTCTGAAGTGGTATTATAAAGTGACATTTATTTGTCAAAGCATAATTAACTTAGAAGAAATTTAGTATATAGTACTATTAGCATGGCCCATTTTTGGCCCATTTTTTAAAGAAGATAGAAAGAACAATTGAAGGGGAAGAGAGACTGTTATCCTGTGGATGGAATAATTTTTTAAAAAGAACTCAGATGTGATAAGATGACAAGTGAGACTAGGTCCTCTAAGATTAATTTGTACGTTGAAAATATCTTGGAACTGTCTTCCACAACCAAATGGATTAATCTGTGTAAGATTTATGGATATGATATCAATTAAAAAATTGTATGGCAAAAAAAAAAAAAAACAACCAACAAAACAAAACCAAAATGTTAGTATATTTTAGTGTGCTGGAAGCATCCTTCTGTTTTACTTATGAGATAAATTGAATTTCTCAAATTACTGCAGTCTATTAAGGAAGAACAAGACTGTGTGGTCCAAAATCTCAAAGGGACTCTGTTTTATGTTCAGGAATCAGTTTGTTCATTTTCTCCCAGACAAATATTTGTTACTTAGGCATTAAATCAAAGATGGGTCTACGCTGCCAAATAGATTTGAATTCAAACCATTAGAGAATTTTGTTCCCTTCTAGAGCTTTGATTTGTGCCTCTTATTTTATGTGAGGCTTTTAAAGTTCCAGTTGCTTTACTAGCATTAGTTACTGTATGAAACTGTGAATATTGAAGTAGGGGGAAATGGTGTGTTGGTTTTTTTTTTTAAAGTTTCTGTTCATTTTGTTTGGACAGTCTTTGAGTTTGCCTCTTTTGCACTTTTTTGGTAAGATCATTCTTCCCACAAATATTTGAAAAAGTAGTTGAATCTGCATATGAGAACTTCTAATGGAAGAGAGTAGTTTTACATTCTTAATGCTATGGACAAGTAACTAACATAACATACATTCTATATTTGAACAGTGTACTAGTAGAAGAGAACTATCTGCACTTTAATGTTGCAAACACCTTTATTAAGTGAACTTGAGCAACTGAACTTGTTCCTAATCATTGTTCTTGCAGAAGGGGGGAACACATTCTGCAGATAATTAATTAATTAAATTAGAATTGATTCTCTTGATCTGTATTTTGAAAATGGGAAATACCATCCCTTGCTGGTGGAAAAAAAAAATCCTTCTCTTGTTTGAAGACAATCACCCATTTAAAATCTACCCAGTCTCATCAAGTCAGAGCAATCAGTTATTTGCTTCAGAAACCAATTAGTATCTGTGTCACAGCTGTAATGGGTCTCAACATTTCTTGGGATTCCATCCTACGATAACATTCAGAGTTACTCCAAGCAGATCTGGGCCTCCTAGAACAATCATTGAATGTGGGAATCTGTGCAGAAGCTGAGATTCAGCAGAAAACTGAGTAAGTTTTAACAATGCTATAACATTAGCGGCTTGAAGCAAATTAAGAATGTTTCTATTTTAGAGGTACCACTTCCAAGGTTAATCATAAGAGAGATAGCTAAGAAAAAAGCATATCCCCCCCCCTCCCCACCTCAGCTCCATGTTTTTTTTTAGATTTCTAACAGACATACAGTATATTTTAAGTGTTGTGATCATGGCTGCTTGTTTTTGTTATGTGCTCTCTCCCACTGATGTGCTATCTTGGTCTGGAGACTGCCCATGCACAGAGCTCCCAATTTTTGATATGCTGATTGTTTGCATGCCTGGCTTGCATGTAATTTAGGGAAGGTCACAGGTCAAATGTTCCGTTTTTCCAGTCATCTCTTTGTAAAGTGCCTAAACTTAGGCACTTACTAGCACTTAGATTTTATCACTATGTTTAGCATATTTCGTTATATAATCAATCACTATTTTTCTGAGGAAAGCCCCAGAGTTAGTTTTCTTTGAAGCAGCTGTTTCACCATCAAACAAGCCTGATGCTCCAGCATCTACTTGGTTTGTTGTCTTCTTGCTCTGTCTTCAACTGCAAATCTTACTTCTTATGGCCTTCTTACATTCTTCTAACATCTGTCACCTACTGATGCAGCACAGTGAGGATGCTGGGAGAAGCTTTATTCAGAAATTTAATAGAACCAAATTAAATGAGTGTTGTCTGGAGCTGTGAAAGAATTTTCCCATGTGTAAAGACGCATCAGTATATACTATGAAGTTACACTTCTGAGCCAAGTATGCACTTCTGGTCAAGAGTTTAGTGACTTTAATTTTTCCCAACATGCCAACACTATTCCAGTTAAAAAATGTGGCATAGCCAATAGAAAAAAGTAATCTGGTGATCAGTGAAGATCTGTTTGTCTTACTGCTTACTGCGTGGTTGCTAAGGAATGACTTGGAAGATGAAGGCCAGGTTTATGAAATTAAAGTTCTTTATCCACCACAGATTTTGTTCTGTGTGAGACTACGTCAGTAGCACACGTTGAAACTCTGTTATTCTAGTTTCCTTCATTACACGTGTGCTGACTGCTACTGAAACTCGCATGATTTTAGAACACACGCTACACTCTGTAGAATCTCAAAAATCAATCCATTGCTTGGAGAATCTTTATTTCTGGTGAAAAAAACCCCACAAAACAGCCCAAGCAAAACACCCTGGATATGTTCCTTTTTATTTGTTTACAAGGATATGATTGTGAAACATTGCTAACAAACCTTTATTAACAATAATATATGACAGCTGTGGGTAGCATGGACAAAAAGCCTGTTCAGAGATTCATTCCTAGGTTGCATGTCATGTTTAAAGCTATAAAGTATAATGACCTTTTCAGAGATCAAAGTTCCTTCTTCTATTTCCCCCAAAGAGATGTTTGAGTTTATATGTAAACTGAACACACTGAGTGAAATTTCAGTTTCCACCAGAAGATAATTAATGGAGAAGCTGAGAATGATAGTGTCATGGGGGAATAAGGGAGACAAGACAGGTGAGATGGGCAGGTGGCCACATGCTCTTTTCCTCTTCCACCATTCAGTAGATCAGATGGCCACCAGTGCAGCCTGAGTATTCCCCAGGACCATGTAATGAACGTGCCACAGGTGGATTTCCTTGTGTGTGTTGTGGGGGATGTGTGGCTGGCATAAAACAAGACCTTGCTGTTAGCTTGCTATGCTTCATTACTCAGAACAGTGCAGTCTCTCACTCCTGCACAGAAGCACAGCTAGCATGACAGCTTTGATGCTCCTTGTCCTGTGGAAAGTTTTTTTCTAAGCTAACTCCACTCAGCTGTGTAAGCCTGCCCGAGGGTAGCCTCATCATCTACATGCACATTCCCATATCTTTGTCAGTGTTGTCACAGGCTTTGATATTCCCTGTGTATAAAATTTTCTGCAGAAGCAGTGTGTGTTCTTCCAAAGGTTTGTACTGCATACATTTCTTTTCTTTAAACTGGAATGTTTGATGGTTGTTCAGAAAGTCATTGAAGAGCTGGCTGGCCTCTCACTGGCCTCAAAGCCATCTTGAAGATACTTTAGTATGAAGTGGTGAACTGATTTGTGAAGGAAAGATCTTTTTTGGAATTAAATTGACAGAGGGCACTACGACAAATATATATATATTCTATTTGGATACCTTTGACCCGGTGTCCTGTCTGGAGAGGGCAAGCAACTTTCCTACAATTCAAAGCTTACAGGTTGTCTTGCCCTCTGCTGTAACAAAACAAAATGAGTACACAGACCATTATGACACAGTGTTGTTTATCACTACTTGCTGTTGTAAAAATCAGATACAACTCTTCCAGGCTTTTTTCTGTTGTGTTAAGGACCATGGACTCTGTTATTGATTATTATAGGGTTCCAAATACCAGATAAAGTCACTTTATTAAACTCTTCTGGAAATAAGTAAAAATTTATTAAAAACTTATTTCTCTTTTTTTTTTTTTTTTTTTTTTCCCCCACAGAGTTATTTTCTGGATAAAATTTTGAATAAACAAATTCATGTTTCCTGGGAAGATCTCTATGATCTTTACAGAACTTTCTTTTGTACAAAATTAATAATAGTTTGATTAGAAGCCATGACTGAAGAAAGACCCTTCATGCTAGGTTTAACCCACCTGGTGAAGTAGGATTTCTCCCTCTGCTGTCTTTTGCAAATGCTACAGCATCACTGGCTCTGTCTGTGACTGGAAGATCATCCTAAGTGAAGATAGTCCTGTCAAGGAATGTATCCAAACCCCACACTGCTGACAGCTGTGCTGACACTGAGCAGATGTTGAAAAGGCTAGTTCCAGTGCTGCCTTGTACTTGTCTTTGGTCAATATTTTTACCATCTATTCTCTTAGGCATGCATTTTCCTGTTTTACATTGGTCCATAAAGAGCCCTTATCTGAGGGGAGAATCAGTACAGGTGGAGTTCATAATCAAAAGTACCTGACATTTCATGACCGGTCTTTCATTCAGCATTATTTGGATTTTATGGCAAATTTTCTATAAGCCAGCTTCCAAGCCGTTCATTCTCAAGTTACTCAATACAATGCCAGTGTAATAAATATGAAATTTAATTTTGTTCTGAAGTTGAGTGGTCCCTTAATTGCCACCATTCCAGTCCTGGTATGTACATTGCTGTATATACTGAGTCACTGGTTTGCTTACAAGCACAGTAAGGCATCACAGGGAGTTTGCCCTTCCTCTGCTTCAGTTGGCATCATCAACTTTTTCAGCAATGATATCTTAGCAGCTAGGCTTAGAGGGCTGCAGCTCAGAATGACAGAAATACCTATTTTGGGTGCTATTACTCCATTGCAGTCACAGAGACTGTGGATAAGCACATATGTTAATAAGGGCTGAGTTCTGGAAGACACCAGAAGTGTCCTCTGCAGTGATGAGTGCCATATAAGTACCTAGATAAACTATTTACTGGAAGGCTGCCAATATAACATCAAATGAAGTATGAAGTTAACACTTTGTGTTGCATGGTGGCCTTGAACATTTCACCCTGAAGAGAAGAAACTGATTATATTATGCTATCAGCAACTTTCAGTTTTACTGTACTCTAATGGAAAACCCAGTCCTCATAGTGATGGTATCTGGCTACCAGAAAAATCATGAAATGGCACTTATTCTCTTAAGGTTAAGAGAGGAGTTAATAGTGAGTACAGGTTCACTAGCAAGTGGGGAGAGCAGCACACATTTCAATACAGCAGTACCCTGTCTGTAAAGGAGCATCTTGCCATCAATAGCAGTCTTTGCCACTGGGTATGGATCAGATTAAGCATTGCAGTGACTGTATAAGCAACCAGAGGGATACATAAGTAAGATTTCAGAATTATAGAAGTAATTAAGCTAACTTGTGTACCTTCAATACAGTGAAAAAATGACACTGCATCACACTTATCTCTGATTTTGGTAATAATGTGCATATCTATTAGTAGTATCTTTTTCTGTTTCTCTCTCTCCTTTCCTTTCTTTGGTAACATTGTCCAGATCTTCTCTCCTGCTTGTGGGGCCTCACATTAGGGTATCATATTTTTTTCCTATCAAGTGGCCTGCGGTTTGTCCATTCCTCTATCACTTGAGTGTTTCTATTTTGGTGCCAACTTATAATATCCTTGACTTCAGATCAAGGGTTTCTAACAGATACTGTGCCGTGGACCTGCTTCCTTCCCATTTATGATCCCTTTTTTTATTCACACAAGACCTCTGTGACAACTGTAGGAGTTGTTACATGCTAGCTCATACAAAGAAAATATTTAGTGAGTTTCATTGGCTGCATTTAAGTGTAATAAACAATTTATTCCTTACCTCATCTTCTCGTTTCTTCCTGTTTCTCATGTCTGAAGATAGGGAGAGCTTAAACCATACGACCAGCCAGTGCTGTGAAGACACCATGAGAGTCCCCAAACTCTTCAGAGTTTTCTGTATTTGGCTATATAACGTTTCACTTAACAGCTTGGATATCATTGCAATTTGTTAATGCAAGAAAGGGCAAGAAGGCAGCTGCAAAATTGACAGAGCAGGGTCAGATAGTGTTGTCATACTGACTATTTGTATTTCTGTGCTATTCCATGCACTAACTGTGCTGTTAAAAAGAGAGAGCCTCTCTATTGTGCAAGCAATTTGGGAAATTGAACTGTCCCTTGGGGCACTGCCATTAGGTTTGATGTGAACATGATCACCCAGAGATTAAGTTATACCTGCAAGGTTCAAGCTCTGTTGCAGAAGGAAGGAGGTGGAGGCTCTCCCTCTGAAATAAAGGTTATGCTGGAGCAGATACAAACCTATCCACTCAGTGCCAAGAGGGATTTACTCTCTTAGTCTGAGACATGCTAGGAGCTGGTGACCCACTCTAGACCCTCCACATTTGCAAGAAGAGATTAATTGCTGTCATGGTGGAATATAACTTTCAGTAATTAGCCATTTAGTTCTGGCAGGCCTGCTGATTGGGAGAAAATCCATCCAAATTTTCTTGCCTTTTTCCTTGAGGCTGCATTTATCTTGTCCTTGGCAGCAGTGTCCATACTCACATGAAAATTGTTCAGCTAAGCAGGGTGTGCTAATTGCCTTCATACTGCTAAAAATTCAAAGTCCCTGTGGAGTACAGCAGTCACATCTATACTGCCCACAGGAGAATTATCTGAGTATGTGCAGGATCCTCCTCTATTCTGGAGTTCCCTTTTCACTGGGGGATTTTATTTAATACAACATATGTGTAAATTAGTTTAAATTTTATTGAAAGAAAAGTGGAATTAATACTCCTGGTTTTCCAGTCTCCTGTTTGTCTGTTGCCTCCATATTTTGGTACGGCAAAATGAGAGGGGAAAAAAAATTGAAAGACAAAAATATGTTAGAAATCAATGAGGAAGCGAGGCAGTCAATGAAAGAAAAAATACCTCAGTGAGGACATGGAAAATACCAATTTTGTAGGTTTGTTTTTGCTAGTTTGTTTAGTTTTGTTTTTTTCCAAAATAGAAAAATAGAAAAATTAAATTTTATTTTGACATTTTTGCATACACACAAAAAAAGAAGACCTTTTTATTACAGGCTTTATGTTGGAATTCTGATACATGCCATTTTTTTGTTTTAGACTACTAAAAGGAATTTTTGTATTTTATTTGTCACATGTCAGGATACTTCCATAGGTTTTTACAGCTTTAAGCTACAATGTTTTTTTTATTTTACTGTGGCACTTCATAAAGTTCTTCATTTAATCTCTGACATTGTGCTCCTCAGAAGGAATTCTGTCAAACTGAATATATAACACCATAACTAAGAAGCCCCTGTGCTAAGGCTTTATTAACAAAAGAAAGGAACAAAAACTGCAAATCATAAAAGCCCTTTGATTGACAAATCTTACTTAATAGTGTATTTAAAATCAATTGTTAATTGAAATCTAGATAGCAAAAAAAAAATATATACTCCGTGATGTGGAGTTCAGGTCTATGTCTCATACTGAAATATTTTATTGAGAATAACATCTTTTTGTCTGACTGTGAATATGCTAAGATGCCCTTTGTTTTTAATTTCTGCATGTTTATGTGTTTGGATTTTGTAAATGCGGTTTACCTTTTGTTAGAAAGGGAACTATAACATTGTCCCCTAGCAACTCTAACAAGTTTTTGAAACATACCTTTTCAGCTTTGTGGCATGTACCCAATTCATCTGACTTCTCTTTAGTAATTTGACATAAATATGATGTGTATTTATTAATATCTGGATTGTCTGTTGTAATACAACAAAGAAATATTCAGACTGGTATAGAAGTACAATTAAACAGGTGACTCAATTGTCCTCAGCAGTTCATTCAGGCTTTACAGAGCCCAAAGAACTGTAAGCCATGTTACGTTCACTGCCCTTATCTTTCTTACATGGCTTCCGTGAGTGTGAAAAGCTTAGAGATATTTCAGATAATTTTGGCTTGTGCTGCCTTATTTCTGGAGTCCAAGGTAAGAATGCAATGAAATCAGGAAAAAAAAATGTCCCTCGGGGAAGATACTCACTTTATGCTGCTCAGGGAACCAAGGCCTTCCCTAACAAGGCAGCCAGGATTTCTCCTAGTAGAAATGGAATAAATCCAATGGAGTCATCTATATGCTCCACACTTTCCTCACCCAGGCGTGTAGGAGTTTTGTCTGGGCAGACTGGGTACAGTTTCATGCTGTTCCAGAATTAGGAGAGCAGATGGGTGACTTAGAGTCATATTTCCCTCCCATCTCTGATCCTGTACTGAATCCAGATCAACATCTCTGTTTTCCATCTCATCACCCTCATTCTCTTCTTCTAGCCAGACTAACTCTATTCTCTCATTCCCAACATGTTCAGGGAGATGTCTTTATTTCAACAGTAGCCTCTTACCAAAAGTTTCCTCTAGGCAATGTGATAAAGGGTGAGTGTTGGTTCAAAGATAGAAGGACTTGAAGGACTATACCCACATCATATTCAAGGAGAATGGAAGTAAGCTTGTGATAAAAGTAGAATTCAATTGTTTATAATCTATCTTAAAGGGTCAGGACATGGCATATAAGAGTAATCTTGTACCCCAGGGATGACTTAATAATATCTTAACTGGGGAAAGATGTTCATCTGAGTAGGGAGTTCTACCTTCATTATACCTACACTATTTTCTTTTTAAAAGTCCCCTCTCAGAACTGTTGCTGCTGTTGTTTTTTAAACTCCTCTGAAGCATCAGCAGATTTCTGGCCCTAGCAATTTCAATTCCAGATTTTTCTTCATGAGAAACTCCATAACTGCTCATGTTCATGTGGCTTTTTTTTTTTTTTTTCTTTCCACCTGGTCACAACACATATTTCACCTTTTTGATTCTAAAGGGCTATGGGAAGAGCTGGGGTTGTTTTACTCTTGGCTATAGCTCAGTCCATAAAGTATATGGAAAACCCAAGGGAAAAAAATGGAACTACAGAGTCTATCACAGAGTCTACCACATACCAATTCTTTATCCCTAGTTCCTTGCATATTCCTGTTGAGTGCTTAGTTTTGTGCATGTTTACCTGGTCATTTTTAAAAAATGTAAATCACTCTTGTTACTATGCTGTCTAATGTCCCATCAAATCTTTTTAAATAAAATGCATTACAGGGCAACTCTTTAATTGGAAGGGCTCTAGCAAGGAAATCTGTTAAGATCTACATTTAATTTAATATTAAAGTTAAGACTAAACAATTTAACAAGAAATCAGAAGTTACAGGGAGACTCGTCACAGGCTCTTCAGCATTCACTAACTTGTTTTTCATGCAAAGTAATCTGTACCATGTAAAAAGTACTATACAAATGCAACTGCAGTTGAAGGATAACACATTGCACAAGAGTGTGTACTTCTGCTATCAAAACTGACTTTTAAGGCCTTTAGCCCGGTATTTAAAAATTAAGGTTAAGCAAGATTATGCTATCGGTGTTATTGGTGCAGTTGTTTTCCTCTGCATGTTAGGTAGTATCTCTTATCCCTTAGATTTAATTCCTCTATCAACCTCCATACGTGGTAGTTTATTGTTTCTGAGACCTGTTGTGTCTAGTATACTTTGATGCATGACCACTACCCTGAACTTCCCTTTTAAGGGCACTCGTGTCAAGGGTGTATCAAACATGCCTTGTGTCACAGGGGGATGCCAGCACCGTATGAAGTGAAGCCAACAATGTAGAAAGGATCACACTGGCAGAAATTGGGGCTCTTTCCCCAACCCTGCTTATTTAGTCTAGCAGAATATAAGAGCATATGCACAGACAAACTGGCGTCCCATTACATTCCTTCAGGGTAAATAATTTATCAGGCCTGATGCTGGTTCATTATAAATGTGGAGAGTGTCAGAAGTCCAGGTGACACAGTGGTGTGTTCTGGCTTTTGCCTCCATGGAGTGCAGAAGTGCATTTTGCCCTTCACATCCTCTTGGGGGGAATGTTTGTGGTGCTTGTGTGTTTTTGCTGTTGTTATTGCTTTGTTTTGTTTTATTTGGGAATGGTGCTCTTTTAAAAAAAACCAAAATAAATTCACTCAGGCTACAGTGTCATAGCATGCATTTAGTCCTAGAGCATTAGGAGGTAATTACATTTGTCTGGATCTTCAAACTGCTGATTTTATACAATCATCTTTATAAATCCTGCTGTTTTAGTCTTCTGTCCTGAATCCACTATATTTATTTATTATTTGTATCTGTTTTAAAAAGGTTCCAGTTGATTTCTGCCTGAAGTCCACAGGCTGTAAGCAAATCATAGGTTGTGCATATATAATTTCTGTCAGATGGCAACTTACTGTCATCCAAAAGCTAGATTTTTTAAATAACTGAGGTCCTCATCTATGATGTGGATGTAGTCAAAGTATCCAGGCCACTTTTCAAAATGGGTCACAGCCTAATGATTCATTTGGCTCTTGCACTGCTACGATAAGAAATGCATGCTGCTCTTTATATTCTAGGCCTAAAACACTGCATAATGATACAGAGCATATCATCTGCTTAGAATATCTTCGTCAAATACTTTAATTATAATAAAATTGTATACCCCACAGAGAGGGCAAAAGGGTCAGGATAGGAAATTGGAGGAGTACTCTCCTCTAAAGCCTGCAAGTTTCAGCAGAAGTTTGAGCTACTAGTGGGGTTATGTCCTGAGAGATGAGCATTTTGACTGCCTGTGAATCAGCAGGGAATGCAGCTGGAAAACCCAGCTGGGCAAAGGGATGGGAAGGTGGCTAAAGCTCTTTTTAGAGCTCTGCCATCCAAGGAGCTTTAACCTAGTGCTACCAGGCTCACTTTTGACATACTTCATGATGTGACTTGGATCATCCTTTAAGTCAGTCCTGCTGTCAGCAGGAAGGAAAATGCCTCTAATGGGCTAGAGTATCCTCTGCTGTATAGGGATTTTAGACGGAAGGATGAACATGGTGACTTTTAAGAGGTGATATTTGTTAGATGGTGTGCCAAAAAAAACCCCCAAAATTAAATCTCTTGCTTTTTAGAAGCAAGAAAACTAACTTGACAAAATACATGAGATCTAGTATGGAACAACTGACAGCGCTATCAAGGAATTTCCCATCACAATACTTTTTGTGTTCACCAACAAATTTGTAACCTGGTGTTACCAGTTGTAAATTGCTTCCCCACATCAGATATCAAAAACAGATCTTATAGAAAAAGAGAGAGACCCCATTCCTTATACTTACGGCCAGGCATGCTCAAAGTACATGCCTCATGGAGAACAGGCCACTCATCTTTTGAGATACCTTCTCTATTTCCTATCTGGGTCTCTTTAGCTTGGAGAAGAGGAGACTGAGGGGTGACCTAATTAACGTTTACAAATATGTAAAGGGTGAGTGTCAGGAGGATGGAGCCAAGATCTTAGTGATAACCAATGGAAGGAAAAGGGCTAATGGTTGCAAGTTGGAGCATAGTAGGTTCCATGTACCCACAAAAAAAAAAGCTTTTTCACTGTGAGGATGACAAAACACTGGCACAGGCTGCCCAGGGAGGTTGTGGAGTGTGAATGAAGGCATTCAAACCCACCTGGATGCTTCCTGTGTGACCTACACTAGGTGGTCCTGCTCTGGCAGGGGGGTTGGAACTCGATGATATTTTAATGTCCTTTACAACCCCTAACACTCTGTGATTTCAGTGATATAGCTCCTTAAAAGTGCGTTAGCTAGAAAGCCAGTGGAATGTACAGAAGTAACTTCCAGATTCATGGAAGAGAATTTCTCTTCTAGTATCAGATGTTTAAAGTAAGGGAAAACAAAGTCTTTAAACTGTAAGTATACCAATTATTAGTAACAGAAAACAAGCAAACAATTTTTTAAAGGGTCATGTGAGCTAACTAATATAAGAATGTTCATTATATAATAGAAATATGTGACTATTGAACTGACTAATATTTTAATTAGACTGTATCTGTGTTGTTCCATATTTTTTGTTCTGTTAAACTGTGTTGACAGCTCTTCTAGGGAAAGTGTTCCCAAAGAATAACTGGGGGAGAAATCCTTTAAATTAATGTAAACACGAGCTTAGAACCACAAAAAAATTTTGAGCTAGTCTTGACTTTTCCCAAATATTAGGAATATTCAGTCTGAAGTCCTGATCCTTCTCTGGAAGAATTAATTGTGAGGAAAAAGTCATCTGAGAGGTTTGAAATTAAAAAAAAAAAAAAATTGATTAAATCTTTTCATTTTCTAGTTTTCTTTTTATTCAACTTTTCAACTAGAGTATAATTTCACTTAATTTTCTTTAAATCTGAATACCAAAACAGCATTTTGTATAAACATAAACATATTTGTTTGACAATCAAGCAGTAAGCATTACTTTTTTTCTGTTTTTTCCCCATTACAAATTGCTGGTGCCATGCAAGCTGTTTTTCCTTTTTGCTGGACAATCTTACAGTGCTAATAATTTTGTCCAGCCTCCGAATAACACAGCTTCTGGGCTCTACTGTCAGTCCCCCAAGTTCAGGTTTTCTTGCTTCGTGGGATTTTATTAATCAACATCATTATTTTAAGTTTATTGTGAAATGTCTGTTAAGTCTGGCAAGCGTTGTAGCTTGAGTGAAGGGTAATGCTATCTAAACTTAGGAGAGAAGAAACAACATCTCGATGAAGGGAAAAATAGACTCAGAACTTGCTTCTGAAATCTTTCTTCGTTTTTGTGTTTATATATAGCAGTCATGTTCATCATAGACAATTTAGAGGATGAGGAGAACACTGGCTCTGCTGTACATGGCCCCCTGACAAGGTGAATAAGAGGGTGTCATTTCGAGCGAGCTGTGAGGAGAGTGCGGAGCCCTCTTGGAAGTTGTACAAGGAAGCCTGCGTGCTGCACAGGAGTCAGTCTTCTCTGGAAACCTTTTATTAGTACCAAGCAATAAACTAGCTAGTGTGTGTTCAACATCATGAGCTACAGCTTGAATGTTCCTCCCCCTGCTCGGAGGCTTGCCAGTAGGAGTAACAATTTTAAGCAGTTGACGGCTGTGGAGCCGTTCGGGCCTGATCCTGCAAGGTCTGCTGTCGCAGGCAGCTTGTTATTCATCTCACGTAATGAACAGTGTAAGTCATTTCGGGTTGGTGCAGCCAATTTACCTGATTTACCCTTTCTGTGGGTGGGAAAAGTGAGCAATGAGCACCTTGCCAATGAGGCACAGCAACCTTCCCATTTTTCTGAGCCTTCCATTATAGCTTGCAATTGGTTAAATCAGCCTCTGTCAAAAGTCACCCAAAGACAGCATATGCCATTGGCATTCTCTCAGAAGCCGATTCAGAGGCCTGCCCCTTGTGAAAGACGTTAATGCAAAACCAGTGCTGTGTTGTATTCAGTGTTTCAGTAGATTTGGAAGGGTTTTTTGGAAAAAAAAAAAAAAAAAAAAAAAGAAAACTATGATTCATTCTAGGACAGCCATAAAATACAGCAGTGTCAGCATCATAAACTCTTGTCCATGAATGTATCACCTCTCTATTAGAGACAGACTTCTGCCAACAAGAGAAAAACTTTTACCAATAATTTTTCAAGGTGGAACACACTGGTATTTATCTCAGAATTAAAGTTTGCCACACGAAACATATCATGCCATTGTTTCAGATTATTTCCTCTTCCTTTCTCATCAGCTCTAGATACTGCTCTGTGGAGTCTTCTTGAATTTGCTTTATAAACATTAGAAGCAATAAAGCAAACACCAACAACACAGTTTCCAAAGTTTCCCAGAGGTCAGCTCTGAAATGGGAGCACTGGTAAAGAGGCAGAATGAAAAATAAAGTCAAGCTACAGTAAATAGCATATCTTGGCTACAGAAAATAGCCTATCTCCCTCATAGAGAATGTTCTGATATACCCAGAAAAAAAAATCTTATTGTGTAGCTGTTCCTCCTGCTGCCTGAAAAGCAATAGATTCATAGAATTTGACCTCTAGCTGAATCACTTTAATTGCAAGAAGAAACCTGTATTTTCCTGAGGTGAATACACAATATTAGCAGTTAAATACTAAACAGGGTAGATTATTTTAAGGAATGTTATGTGGGCTCACAAAGAAGAAGGAAAAACCACACATCCTCTTCCAACCTGCAATAGCCTGTATGAGGCATGTTGAGGAATGAAGACTGCGTTCATGTAGAGCAGTTTACACTCAACCACATTTTTCATAATGCTTGTGTTGGTTATCATAGTCCCTTAGAAAATATGGTAATGCTGAGAATAAGAAGAGATAGCTGTAGGAGGGACAAAAAAGCAAGTCTGAGAGCTGATGTAAGGATTCCCAGTTTCTTAATGTTACGGATGACATAATTGCTGTCACCACAATCCATCGATGCAAAGAGGCTGGAAGCAAGCTGGCAGAAATACAAATTTTTCAGTGACTTGACTGGTGGATTCATTTATTTAACTGTCCTTTTGAGCAATGTTAGGACTCATATAGGCTCCCCATAGAGCACATACTGTATATCCTCCCTATAAAATATGATGAAGCGCAGATCTTTTTGAGCACATTAGCAACCGGATCCAAAACAAGAGGGCTATAATTTTACAGTTACTGTGCATGATCCATTCTCCCCCCCCCCCCTCACACAGCCCTTTTTTGGCTGTTACTTTTTAAAGCATGATATATATCCTGTAGTGCAACCCTTCCTGAAAGAATATATTATCAGTGCTTCTGTGTAGTGGCTAAAACTATAAAGATTTCTGCTATGTTTCTAATTTTTCCAGTCTTTTTCAATTTGTTTCAAAAATGGCAAAAAATCAAAATCACTTGAACTGGGAAATGGAAAAGAAGAAACCAGATTTAAGAGCATTATGTAGTACAATTTAAGTGACTATTAGAACTTCCAGTGGTTCTAACAGTTTTAGCAGAGTGATGGCTTTTGAAAAAATAGAAGACTGAAATTGCCAAAGTCAAGCTTCTTCACTGCTGTTGACTGTTATTCAAGGCCACTTAAGCAAAATGAAAGTGGAAGTTATGATGACTGCTGTCTCCTGTCATTCTGTATTCTGAGAGAAACACAGAATGCGATTTGGTGCTGTCATCTTGTTATGTCACCACTGACACGACTTAGAGAATTTGCATATTCTAACACAGAGAATTATTTTTTTATTAGAACTGTGGTTCTGGCATGGCAGCAAAAGAGACTTTTTAAAATTTTCCTTTTCATACATTTATCCTGAGGAAATAAAACAAATAGTAGATAGACAAGAAAAATATCAAAGGAAAAATGTTACCTGTTGTACTGTGCAAAAGTACTTTTGCTCCTGTGAGCAGCCTGAGAAAGTGGGAAGATTTGCTTTGCTGTAGGATCTCCAGAGACTTCCAGTTCCATTTCTGCTCCTGAGAGTTTTCCAGAGGTCATAAGCGAATCAATGGGTTTTTAAGTAAGCAAGTATTAAAAAGTTTTGTCTGAAGCTTGTTGCATTAGACAGAACCTGTCTCCTTTGGCTGGGTTTGTGATTCCATTTTCTTGGCAGCACATATGAAGAACATAGAGCTTGTGGAGCTTAGGAAAACTACTACCTTATTCCAAAACAAGCTGCAGAGCTGGTATGGCAAAGCTATAACTTCTCATGTCCCTTAGAGAAACTTGTTGTTGAAGAGACCTGACACTGATGCATCTAGGAAAGGAGTCTGACCAGAGGCCCACTTAAAAATTTGCAGTATTTGATGTTTGAAATGACAGGTGGCCATCTGTCTGAAGCCCCTCCTTGTCACAGGCCATGGGGACAATATCTCACACACAGTTATAACTTACAAAGAAACGAGCCATGTGGTTCCAGTCAGGAGATACTCTGATCTGCTGAGTGAATTACAAAGAATGATCCAGTAGGAATTGGCCTGAAATTCAGTCATCTATCATTCAATATGTAACATGTTTTTTGCATTATGATTCATGCTGTCATTGCAATTGCTGTAACTATCAACTGATAGCTGACAGTGGGATCCAACCTAAACCTCAGGGTAAACAGGGAGAGTAAACATCACTGCCAGAGGAGCTGTGCCTGCTCCTCTCCATCAACTGGTGTAATTAGCTTAGTGAAATGCCACACACCATTCCTTGTTTTGTTGTTGAGGAAAGATGGGGATTTTAAAGATAGTGTGAGGCTTCCACCTGCTATGTGGTATAAATCAACAGAAGTCTTGTGCTACAGGGAGGAAAATAGCCTCCTAGAGTGAAATCCTGGCCAGTACTAGGAGCTCTGCTTCAGTGAGGGAAGTCTCACTCTCTGACTTTCAGAACTAGCAAACAAAGCATGGACAAACTTTACCTGGCAGTAAGGGTAATCAGTTCCATGTAAAAGATACTGAGTCTTCGTGTTTCTGCAGAATAAGCTGAGATAATTGCTATAAAGAAAAAGGTGAAATGACACTTCTCAGAGGTGCACTATTTGAACACCATTGCTATATAGAACAGTGCTTATTGTGTTTTCTTACTGTGCTCTCTTTTTGCACACAAAAGCCCTTCTCCCCATGAGAAGAATTTTTGAGAGGCCATAGAATGCCAGGATCAGATAGATGTTAGGTATGAATATATTGGCTGTATTTTCAGAATATAACACATCATTTTCTTGTTACTTTTCCATAATTCCTGGCTCAGAGAGTACACTTTATTCAGAGAAAGCATTGTAGCTGGTATATGTTTTTGGGACATAGCCCAGATGTGTGTCAGGGTCATGCAGCACTCTGATAATTTATTTTCTGAGTACTTGTGTGTCATAAAACTGCCCATACATAACTGAGTTGTAAGTGAAAGCCACTTCCCTGAGCTCCCTTGTTGATTCATAGGGTCTTTCTAGCTTTGTTAGAAGCTTGCAGTGGCAAAGGGCAAAGGTAGTTAGAAATGCCCCTTGTCTTTCTTGTAGGTTGTATTTGTTTAAATTCCAGTTCCTAATCTGAATAAGTGTTCTCAGTCATATCTTCTATAACTTTCCAGTAATATTAATAGTCAAGGAGGCTAACCTGTATCAATTTCACATAGCAAAAGTTTTTCTTAGCTGAACTTTTAAGTATATACAGCACAATTTTCTATCACTTATCACTGTAGCATATTTGTTGTATAAGAAAAATGTCCCTTCATTCCTCCCACTGCTGCCTTTTATTCTTTACCAATCTACATAATGATTTTGGAGAATGAATGAAGAAGCTCTGCCTAGTCTCTTAATGAATACTCTCTTTTTATCTTCCTCCCTCAAAGTAACTTTTGGATAAGTCTGTTTGTTAAGGAGGGTAAACTTTTTGCTTACTCTCTGGTTTAATTTTGATACTGAACTGTAAAAAAAAAAACTGGTGCAAAAGGAAGGTTTGTCAGTGCTAGATCTGGAAAAATATTCCTGCATTTCTACAATTACTTAAAGCGTGCAATCGACTTCACCTTTGGGATTGACTCGTGTGTAAAATCTAAGGAATTTCTAGGGTTTATTGCTAGAATATTTGCAAGAAGAGCAGAGTTTGTACTTGAAAGACTTCCCCTCAGTTCATGTTTTAAATAGCTAATCTTATTTGGAGTTTTCTGCTTAGCTTTTCTTTGTCTGTTTGTGGAGCAGGGCATAAGAAACCCAGTTACAGAAGAGTGCTTTGATGTGCTTGGTGCATACCTGTAGGAAAATCATGGTCCCTGATACCATTCTAAAAATAAACCCACCCTTTGGACATCTCTGAGTTATTTATCCTTTTCACCCAGAGATCTTGTTTAGATGGAAAGACTCTGGACATTTGTTCAGAGTTTCTGAATATCTGAGATGCAGTGGGTCTGATCAGTACACGGGGCACGTGGAGAATGCAGGCAGGTACAGGTTGGTGGTCTCCATTTGTCAGGTAAACAGGGTAATACAGTCATTTGTCAGGTAATACAGTGCATCAGTGATAGTCATTTAGGAGGTGTTGTGCATGCTTCACCATATGCAAAAAATATACATCCCAACCTATGGACTTGAAGTTTCAGGGCCACAGTGTAAGACACCACAGCCACAATTGAAGACCAGAGAGTGACTTGCAACACACAGTTCAGAGCAAATTTACATGTAGCTAAATGGTGAAATTTATTCATGAGCTGAGAGAAAATATAGTGCTTTTGAGACTTGTTTGAGCCCTATTCAGAGAATTAAAGTGATGCATATGCCGTATGCTGGTCCTCCACAGAGGCATGAAATTCATCCAGTGTGAGTAGTTTTGAATAGAAAATGAATATTTAAACCACATGGAGACAACTGATGAATAGGAAAAAAAGGATAAATTATCAAATTAATTAATATTAGTAGTGAGTGCTTACAAATACTGCTCATCAAGGACTAGATCTTTTGTTGCTCTGACTGGGTGGGCCCTTGCTGGTTTGAATTCTCTTTGCAATCATCAAAGAAGGCAAAACATATTTTAAGAAACCCTTTTAATACGGCATAACTCAGAACAAAGTATACTATTGTTTAATACAGCTATCATAAGCACAATTCTGAATATATAAAACTTAGCAACTTGGTTTGAAAACAGAACAATATTCTATTCCAATATATTTCTTTTACTTATTATAAGGATTTTTAGGCAAATATAATGTATTTTTTTGTAACAACCTAGAACATAGCTGTCCCACAAAAATGTGAGAGCAGCAAGCCAAACACTAACACTTGAATTTTCTGAAGTACTGAATAATATATTTCTTTGGTTTTTTATCAGTACCATAAACTCTTAAATGTAAACCAAATAGAAAACTGTGTGAGAGTTCTACAGTGTAATCCAGAGGATTCTGGATTTTGTTGCTCTGTCTCTATGCTTTCTGAGTGTTGAACATCCCCCCACCCCCCAGTTTTAATAACTTTAAGCTTCTTCAGGGTATGATACTCTCACTTTTAAATTTTGAGATTTTGTTTATTGCTTGAGGTCAATGAAGAAGTTTTAGAAGTATTTTAAATAATTTCTAAATATTTTGAAATTTGTTCATAAAGATGATTGTAATTTAAGAACAAAGCATACAGAATTTTAAAATCATAACCACAAACTCCTGCGGTGCAGTATTTAACCATTCACTCTAATAACTGCAATTTCAAGATCTATGTTTCTTTGAAAAAATCTTGCTGTTACAATTTGTGATTTTTTACATCTTAACGGAAGTATTTAAGTCATTAGAACACTGGATAAAAGGAAAGCCTTCAATCTTTGGTTTTATGAACCACACCCAAAAAAAAGTATTTCCAGATGGAACTATTGTGCCTATTTGACTTATTTTTTCCCTAAATAAGTTGTTCATCCCTGTCACTGCCTCTTCTCTGGATCTTCCAGCTTTAGTTATGGTCTGTCTTCTTTAGCTGACACTTTGTAAATGTAATTTATTTTCAACACAGAGTTAACTGGTAGTTAAATGCTCTGTATTATCATCAGAGTTTTCAGTGATATCTGTAACTAGCCCAGCTTTATTCCCACTGAAGCCACTGATTCCCTGATTTCCCCCTTACCATGTCAATGGTAGTAGTCAGGCCATTATCAAATAAGGTCTGAAAATCTGATGTCTCTTTTTACTGTTCACTGTCAAAATAGCACTCCTGTCATATCCTAAAGTAGTCATGTTTGTGCGTAGTGTAAACTGGAAGTCTACATTATGTATCCACCTATGCTTTCTTCCCAGCCTTGGGCCAGTTGGCTGAGAAGAGATTTTGCTCTAGCCTCTTAATAACTTCAGTTTTCCAAACCAGTTTGCTTTCAGCTAGAGTTTGGGGTTTAATGCAAGCCTTTGGTTTCGATATACAACAGTGTCATCACTTCAGCTATCGGCAGTGTTAGCGCTTCGGATTTCTTTGCAATTTATGCAAGATGTATCTTCTCACTCATAGAAGACTCTAACCTGTGAACTAGCAAAAAGTCCACATGCTGTGGTCTATAGGACAGTGCTTGCAAATGTTGGAAGTAAATGGGTCAGAGATAACAAATGTCTCCGAAGTGGCTGTAGTCTCTCCAGTAGCCTGTAAGGTGAAGCAGAACTGAAGAGGCTGGAAATATCTGCAAGAATAAACAAGCAAGTTGTTTAAACTTCCCAGGGAAGGAAATAGAGGAGCTAGCAGGGAACTGACAGGTAGTATGTGGATCCAAAAATCTGGGTAGGACCAGAGTATATGAGAGCAGGAACAAGATCTGAGGTGAAGGTTAAAGTCCTCTCCTCAACTTCCCTCCCAGTGGCTGTCAGGAACCCGACCCCTGGGCTCACCACAGCCCCCTGGCTCATGGCTCTGACTGCACTGGGCTCCTCAGAGGGACAGTGTATCTCCTCCCTTCACTTCACATGGCCTTTTTGTTTCACCCGTTCTGTTTTAGTTCTCTTTCGTCTTTGTTAATGTTTATATTCTTCAAAATTTATTTTTACTTTTTCCTCATTATATTGCATTCAACTTCTGCATGTCTCAAGTCGTGCTTTTTTTTTGGCTCTTCTTCCTTTATTGGAAAAAACATCATTTCATAGTAGGTCTCTGGTAAGATGATAGCCATGTGCCCAGAGTACTAATCAACCATTTTTACTCAATGATTATGTGTATCAGTACAGCACAAGCCACTCTTCTGCAAATAGTGCAGATTTTCACCCGGTTGTCATCTTAGAGCTTTCTGTCATTCTATTTTCTTGTTTGGTTTTTTGTTTAATTGTCATGTTGACATCATATTGTGAGACACCATCAGATATACTTTTAAATTTTCCTCCTTATTATTCTGTTCCATGGCAAAGTGAAAAATAGAAGCTTTTACAGCTGAAGTTCCAAATGTCTGTGATGCAAGAGATAAAACTTTCTCAAATAGCTATAGAAGTCATCTTTTCTTTTAAATTTCATCATGCCTGCTTTGAAATACAGTGGAAATAATTAAAAAGTGGTGAGAGCATTTGTTGCAAGCCCATCTTTAACATATTAGAATCACTCCTGAAACAATACTGGCTATGGACAAAAGGTAGTGTTTCAAAAGAAAATACAGAAATAAATAAGGGCTTGGCCTTCAGCTCCCAACACTTGCATGCACAGGCTACCACAACATTTTTGAAGATTATCCCATCTTGAAATCACCAGAATGCAAAATAGACACTTGTTTTGTTTTCCACATTTGAAGTAGATAGGTGATGTCAGAGACCCCCTTGTTAAAAATGGCTCTCTCTAGTACAGTGGACTCAACATAAAGATGAATGCAGCTTTGGGCATCACTGAATTATAAACCAACTTTCTCCTGGTGTATATGGGGAGATACAGTACCAATGGAGCTTTCAATAGGTATAGGAATGTTTGTATGAACAGGAGTGTTGTGTAGAGCAGATGCTCTTTCCTAATGCAATGTCCTGCAGTGCTGCAATCCTTCAGAGTTGTAGGACTCCCATAAACATATTCATCACTGGAAGACAGTTTATTGCACTGAAAACCAGAAAAAATTAAAGTCACTTCCAGTGTAGCAGTAAATCAATTCTTAGTGATTTTTCTATTAGTATCAGTGGCTAGTGAGGCCTCTTCATGGCCTGATATGTCACTGTGGGGTTCTGACAGGGTGAGAAAAAATACTAACATATCTGATAGTGGGAAATCGTTTAATATTTAATTCCCAACAACAGGTAGCTAAAGCTCTATAACTCACAAGTGGTGAAGCCAGAACTGAAAATGACATGAATCCTATTACTCACATCTGAGTAGGAATGTGCTTTATCAGTGGCTCTCATAAATTTCTGGATTTCGTATCTTGCTGCTTTAAATACATGAATTAATTTTTACTTTTTTTTTTCTTTTTTTTTCTTTTTTTTTTTTTTGTATGTGGGTTTGTGTATTTGGCTTATACTGAAGGCAATATACAGAAAAGAAATTAACTGTGCCACAGTGAGTCATACTATGCATTAGGGTTTGGCTTTTTCAGTGTTTTGCAGAGGAAAGATTACCTGTTTCCTCCATTTTCTCACTTCATGCTGACTTGTTGGGGTTTTATTATTTGTGGGTTTGGGGTTTTTTGGGTTTTTTCCCCCTGTGTGAACATGACATCACAGATATCCAGTCACATCAAGGAACTTAACTCCTTAACTTAAGCAGATTTTCCACTGACTGCTAAGGGGAATCTGCAGATTAGGGAAACGCTTGAGTTACCTGAGAAGGAGGGCATTTTTATCTTAACACAACCACCTCCTCTCTAACTGGGCCTTCCTCTCTTTAGATGATGCTGTTCTGAAGATATGAGTAAGATCTACAGTTGTGGCACTATTGTTACCTTTAGGAGCAGTAAATGCACTTGCAGGATTGAATGGGGTGGCCACTCCCCTTAGATGCAGACCCGGTGTGTTTCCAGCCACATGAAGTGTTTGCAGAAGTATAATTTAAAGTTTACTTAGTTCTAGTTCTAGGTCTGGGGTGAAGTTTGCACTTGTCATCTTTTCTGAAATAATGCTTCAAGCCATATTTGCAGATGCAAATGCATATATTTTTAATGTTTTAATTAAAAAAAAAAAAAAAAAAAAAAAGGATGAAGAAAAATTATGCTGGAATTTTGGTTTTGTGTTTAAAAGCAGCCATGCCCTTCTCTCCCTCTACAATCTACTTCTAAACAAAACAAACAAACAAAAAAAAGGGGCAAAACTAATAGTATAATACTGAAGATTTTTACTTTCTCAAAGGGAGATCCTTTCACAGTAATTACTGCATGTGTTTTTAAAAAAAGGTATTTTTTACAGAACAAACCGGCTGCATGTTTAACATATCTCAAACATGATTCCTCTGCAATCTTAAATAATACAATAAAGGTCACATTATAGTGCTGAAAACATGCATGCAAACTTTACTGAGGTACCTATGGAGAGTCGATATTCTATCATTTAACACTTTTGGGTTATATTGATGATTCTGCCTGTGAAGGCTTATATATGACAGTGAACATGAGTTTAATTTGACGTGTTACTCATTGTAATCACACCCAAATAAAACCAAAGAAACTTACCTGTCAGGTACATAATGAAATATATTACAATTTCTATATTAGGTTCCACATGACAGTTGCTCATGACTGGTTTTGATATACTGCTATCCCAGGAATGGGCTAAACACAGGTAGGAATTTAGAGCCATGAAATATGGCTCTTTATTAGCCATTTATGGAAAAATAATCATGTTAGCAGACATTACCATATTTCATTACCTTTTGCATGAATTCAGCTGGGTAGAATCTAGATAGAAAACTTAGAATGCTAAAAAGCAAAAAAAAACCCCAAACTAACCACAAAAACAATCCCTACGAAACTCAACCAAACAAAATATAAACCCCCAGAAAACTAATGGAGGAAGTATATTAATTTATCAGGCCTCTACTGAGATTATAACACATAGAGATTATAACACATAACCAGGGCCATAATTAAGATGGACTGAGGCAGGCACCATTGCTTTTGCTGCCATACAGGAAAAGGGATTCAGATCTGATGGAAACAAGAGTGGGACTGAAAAAACTGGGGAAGGTGAATTTGTGGAAGTCAGAAAAAATTTAAGAATGGTAAATGTGTGCTCCCCTGAAGAAGAATTTTGTTTCACCGGAAATTGTGCCCAAGGATTGTTGTCACTGTGGGCAGTGCTAGATGTAATCCTATGCTGTATACATCAGATGCAGTTCCAGATTTCAGTATAGATCTGTATCCACATTTTCCTAAAACTTAAGGATAGGTTAACTGAGTTTCAAATTACTGTGTCTCAGGGCTTCCATTGTTTACTGCTCTCTCAGCACACGAGAGTTTTGTGTCACTATTCCCCATGTATAGTAGTGTGCAACCAATTTGTCAGTGCCAAATTCAGCATCCTCTGTATTCCTTTTGGTGCTCTAAATATGTGGCAGCTCTCATTTTGTCCAGTAAGGTAACTGGACATCTTTTTTTATTTTAAGTACTATCATGCTGTAAATATTTTAAGACATTTACTGCTGTTTCAGCCAATTTTGCTTGGTAGCTTGATAATGAAGCATGAGAACTACAGCACTATTATGAACCCAAACACTAGTTTATAGTGTTTTATCAATTTAACCTGTGAAGAGAAAAGGCATTTTTTTGTAAGATCTGAGGTAGGTAAGATTAGGGGTTTTTTTCCATAAAGGCTTTGCTAAAACAGAGAAGACACATGAAATACCTGGCTCATTATCATCAGATCTCCTCCTCCTGACCTTTCTGATTCCTTTATTTAATAAATGAAACGTGTTTAGTGGATTCTTAGATATATATTTGTTGTTATTTTCATAATTTTCATCATGTCAGGAAATAAGTAAAATACTGAATGGAACTCTTGTTGACAGCTGTCATAGTGGCAGGACCGGGTTTGGGAACTCTATATGGAGCCCTTTGCATGGATAATTATAGGATCCTGATTAAATGTCTATCTGAATAAAAGACATCTTATTAGATATTTCCTACTCTTTAGTTGTTTTGAGCTTTAAAATTTGTCTGACTTTAGAAAAAATAGTATTATTGGTATAGGCATTAGACAGATCCTAACCTATAAAAAATATTGTGCATATGTGAATTGCAAAAAAAATGGACATTGTTTCTTTATGCTTTAAATTCCATGTTCTGTTTTTCTAGAAGGCATAAAAGTTGAACTTTGCAGGTAAATAAACAGAGGCTTGATGAAACCTCTAACTTCCTATATGTGTGAGAATTTTAGTAAATTTATTTATAGGGTTTCCGTTGCTACTTGAGATTTTTGAATGCTGTACAGAATCTGGGAACACGTTTTTCTCAGGAATAAGCAACTGTCACAAGAATACATATATTTGTATCTTACATCAAGAAATTCATGAGCTATTTTCTGGGACTATTTTTACTGTGATATTTTCTTCTATAAAAACTTTCCTGACAAGTTATTTTTCCCCACAGAAGTAGTAGACTCAGAGAAATTAGAGATGGAAAAGACCTACTAGGTCATCTTGTCAATTTTACTGCCAACACAAGACTGCTACTTGCAGAGAGCTGGTTTTTTTTTTCCCAGTGTTTGTATGTGCTAAGCCATATGAAAAGAGTCAGATATACATTTTCTGATGTAACAGAAGCAACCACCAACAAGGAGTGGCTATTTAAATTTTCAGGGGGGGGGCAAGGATGTTCAGATCAAACCGGAATGAAATTCACAGTACAGTAAAGAATATTTAATGGTGAAGTAGGAGCAAGGAGTGGGGTTTTGTTAACTTTATCACAAATTACACACTGTGGGTAACGAAATTTTAGCAATTTTATTTTCAAAATATGTTTGTTCCAAGTTTCTGGCTCCACGTCCAAAATGTACACTTGGGCCCCATTCCTCTGGCCATTGCTCACACAACCTGTCTGTATTATATTGGGAATGCAATACCAAAGATTGCATTGAGGCTAGTCATTGGAGGAGGAATTCTTCATGCAAATAATTGTTTTCAGTAATGATTCTATTAGCTGTGGGAAAAAAGTAATATTGAGAGCCGCTCAGCAAATGCATTTTCTGTTCTGGGAAACTTCATGCATTCAGAAATGTTCCTATTGCATAAGGGGGGTGGGAAGCAACTTTTAAAGTTTTCCATCTTGCAAAGAGAGAGTGGGTGTACTTGTGCACTAGCACAAACATGCAGAGCAGCCAACACCTCTGTGCTTGGGGCACATATCCAGCACTGTGCTATCTTTCAGCAGCCTCATGAAGACTCTTCCAGGGTTGATCTCTCCCAGGCTCCTCTTTGCACCTATGAATGTTCTTTCATGGCATTTAATTATTTTTTTTACATGAAGTGGGGCAGATGCAGTGAGATTGAGTGCACTCAGTACGGTACAATTTTAAGTCTTGCATAGAATGTAAGAAACTATCTGAAAAGGAGATCTGAAAGCATTCCCAGCAAGCACTGCAGCCACCTGTGAGCTCTTGGCTGCCCTTCATCCTCACATTTTCACACAAGGCTGTTTTTTCTTAGAAAAACTAATGAGAGCTGGTGTGTTCCCACAGTATGATTTAGTTTTAATGAACTTCT
Organism: Phaethornis superciliosus; assembly: GCA_023637945.1. NCBI lineage: Eukaryota > Metazoa > Chordata > Aves > Apodiformes > Trochilidae > Phaethornis > Phaethornis superciliosus. Next base: position 98,061,019 of record JAJQWJ010000002.1, on the reverse strand, counting down.
TCTATTTTTTTCTAATAAAATCTGTTACACTTGAAACATTTGCCACTAGCTCTCTTTCTCCAGACTTCCAATCCATCATGTCTTATGCTAGTAATACAAAAAGAGGGTTTTCTGAAACAGAAAGCGACCTATACAATACTGTTTTGAATACAGATGCTCTCACCTGTTCAAAAAGGAGAATTCTAAAATACTAAGAGGCATAAAAATTGACAAGCAGGTCTTCCCTGCAATTGTCTCTTTCCTCAGGTGGCATTTCTGGACACTATGTGATTTATTAGGAATATTAACTTTGCAATGACTATCTGTGCTCTCCTTGAAAGGAATGACAAAATATTAGATCTGGCTGATGAAGATATAGTTGTCTCTGAATGGATTCCAACACCAATGTTATAGCTTAACACATTGTAACAGTGTTTTTTCCTTGCATATTTAGCACTGCTTCTAAAACAGATTAGGGAAAAAAAAAACCTGTAATGAATTTCTTCACTCCTTCAGTATTATGATGCCACTCCTGAGTGTAAATTCCTCTGACTGCATCATGTTTACCAACTGTTGTGTAAATACTGTACTATTTTATTTTGCTGAGTTTATTTACTCAAGAAATCTAGCACAATATGACATTACTCACATTATCGTTTTTTCAAGTCTTTTTAATAAAATGCTTAAAATTTTGTTGCTGGTTATATTTGTTAGTATTAACCAAGGATTTTTATCATAATCTTCACTGTGACACTGAAATATGTGTGCCATAACTCCTTTTCTTTGTGGTATTGTTTTTGATTTTGGTTGGGTATTTTTGTTTTGTGATTTGTAAATACATGACAACATTTAAATACATGACAATATTTATGATAATATAAAATTGAGAATAAGTTTTCTCCAAGTTCCAGACAATTGAGTATCAAAAGACACAGTGTGTAAAATACATAGTAATCTTTGTCTAAAAACAGTGGCTTGTTTGGTGCAGAAAAAATTCAGGAAGCAGCGTGAATAGTTAGTATTTTAGTTCTTGGGCATAGTATGTCTCAGACTCAATACCTTATAAAGATGATTGTTGAAATAAAGAATTGCTAAGTGTTGTCTATGACCTTTACAATAAGGAATTATTTATTTGGTTTAGCTTTTACTCAGGGCTTTTAACCACTTGATATTTTTAAAGAAGTTTTCAACTCCCGTTCTTGTCTTGCAATAATGCTTTATCAACATATATACTTTATCCGCCTTTGGCTGCACACATATTATTCAGTTGCTTTGCCTCTGGGATATGTTAAAATCTGTATGAAGAAATCCAGCTATATAGTGCAGGAAGAGTCCCAGAGGTTTCTGGAATGTGTGGAAGATAACTTCCTGATAGAGCTGGTGAGTGAAGCAGCCACGGAAGGTGCCCTGCTGGACCTGATCTTTGCAAAATGAGAAGGAGTGGTAGGTCAGGTAATGGTTGGTGGCTCTCTGGGGCACAGCAATCATGAAATGATAGAATTCTCTTTTGTTAGAGATGTCAGGAGGGGGAGCAGCAGAACTGCCACTTTGGAGTTCCAACAGGAAGACTTTGATTCATTTAGGAGGCTACTTGATAGAATCCCTTGGGAACTAGGTCTGAAGGGTACAGGAGGGTACAGGAAGGCAGGTACTTTATAGAAAAGAGTCTTAAAGGCTCAGGAGCAGTCTGTCCCAATGTGCTGTAAGGCAAAGGGGCACAGGAGACCAACCTGGCTGAATAGTCAGCTTGCACTACAACTGGGGGAAAAATGAGCAAGGAGAAAATTAGCTGGTCCAAAGCCCAGTTAGAAATTAATATGGCTTCTAAAGTAAAAAACAACAAGAAAAGTGTCTACAAATATATTAATAGCAAAAGAAAGACCAGGGAGAGCCTCCATCCCCTATTAGATACAGTAGGAAACATGGCAATGAGGGATGAGGAAAAGGCTGAGGTGCTTAATGCTTTCTTTATCTCAGTCTTTAGTAACATGATCAGTTGTACTGAGGGAGTTCAGCCCCTCAAACTAGGAGACAGGGAGCAGAATGATCCCCCCAAAATCCAGAAGGAGATGGTCAGTGATCTGCTGCACCACATAGGTATACAGAAGGCTATGGAGCTGGGTGAGACACCCAGAGGGGGCTGAGAGAGCTGGCAGGGGTGCTCACCAAGCCACTTTCCATCATTTACCAGCAGTCCTGGCTGACCGGGGAGGTACCTACAGGTTGGAAGTCAGCCATTGTGACACCTTTATATAAGAAGGGGTAGAGGGATGATCTGGGAAATTACAGACCTGTCAGTTTGATTTCAGTCCCAGGGGAGCTGATGGAGCAGAACACACATGCAGGTGCTCAGGCCCAGTCAGTATGGGTTTATAAAAGGCACATCCTGTTTGACAAACCTGATCTCCTTTTATGACAAGGTGACCTTTCTATTGGATGAAGGAAAGGCTGTGGGTGTTGTCTGTCTTGACTTCGGTACAGCATTTAACACACTTTTCCTCAGCGTTCTCCTGGAGAAATTGGCTGCTCACATCTTGGATGGACATACACTTTGCTGGGTTAAAAAAATCTTTGGATGAGGGGACCCAGAGAGTTGTGATCAATGGAACTAAATCCAGTTGGTGTCCAGTCATGAGTGGTGTCCTCCAAGACTCAGTACTGGGACCACTCCTGTTGAACATCTTTATCAATGATCTGGGTGAGGGGATGGTGTGCACCCTTGGTAAATTTGCAGATGACACTGAGCTGAGTGGAAGCACTGATCTGCCTGAGGGTAGGGCGGCTCTGCAGAGGGATCAGGACAGACTTGATCAGTGGGGGGCTAAGGCCAATTGCATGAGATTCAATAAAGCCAAATGTCAGGTCCTGCACTTTGGCCACAACAACCCCCAGCAGTGGTACAGGCTTGGGGAGGAGTGGCTGGAGAGCTGCCCAGCAGAGAGGGACCTGAGGGTGTTGACTGACAGCTGGATGAACATGAGCCAGCAGTGTGCCCAGGTGGCCAAGAGAGCCAATGGCATCCTGGCCTGTATAAGGGACAGTGTGGCCAGCAGGATGAAGGAAGTTGTTGTGCCCCTGTACTCAGCACTGGTGAGCCCACAACTCAAGTACTGTGTCCAGTTTTGGGCCCCTCACTAGAGAAAGGCCATTGAGCTATTAGTGCATGTCCATAGAAGGGCAAAGAAGATGATGAGGGTTTGGAGAACAAGTCTTAGGAGGAGTGGTTGAGGGAGCTGGGGTTGTTTAGCCTGGAGAAAAGGAGGCTGAGGGGAGACCTTACCACTCTGATTTCCACCAGTGGTGGAACCACCATCCCTGAAGGTTTTTAAGAGTCATATAGACATAGTGTTTAGAGATATGGCTTACTTAAGGTCTTGTCAGTGTTAGGTTGTGGTTGGACTTGATGATCTTGGAGGTCTTTTCCAACCAAGGTGATTCTGTGATTCTGTAAAAGTATCTGCTTTCATGTTTCCCTGATTGTTTTTTAATGCTGTTCAACTGCAAGGTCATACTGAATTCAGTGGGAAATTCGTATTCTTTCATGAAGAAGTGTGAGCTGTTTTCTTTTGAAAACCAATGGTTGAACACATGAATATACACTCTCTGGACACAATTGCATTGTGCTAATTAAAGATAATTTCTTTCAAATTACTTGGTTCAAGGAGAGTATACTGTACTGACTTTATTGCTGCTTTGTGCCTAGCACTTCAGAACAGAACCCCTTATAGCTGTCTTGGAACCTCACTCATTTCATGCTTAGATCAAGGGAAAAGCTCTCTTAAGGTGCCATTGCAAAGTTGAGTCAGGTATGAACTTTCCAGAAAACTCCTGTCTTCTGAGAGGAAGACCTGCTGATAACTTACCTAAACAAGCTGCATAGGTATTCCCTTACCATTATCCTAGTAAGTGTATTTACAAAGTCAGGTTTCTAACAGAGAAAAGGAAGTTTATCTGTGTTGATAGTACAGTAGGTTTTTACTGGGAGGTATTGAATTTCAGTATTCCCCTTTCCACCTGTATTATCTTTTACAGATACCAAATGACAATTGTTTGCTGACATTTTTCTGAAGACTGAGTGAAAGAGTAAACAGTTGAGGGGAAAAATCTCTGCCTAGAGTAGCTGAAGAGAGAAAAAAACCCCAAACCTCTCAGGGAGAGATGGGAATGCTAAAAAACAAACATGAAAATGTGTCTTGCAACTGAATGTTTTCCCTGATATTTCAAATATGTAAACCATTGTGATTTTACCTCATGGCTCATCATCTAATCTCAATCTGCTGCTCTTTCACTTGTTTGGACTTTTGCTGTCATTGTTTCTTTAAAACCTGGGATCTGTGGCCTTACCGTATCTCAGGGTCTTATGAGAGAGTATTTTTTTGGCTGTGCAGAGGTCTTTCTAGCCTGACAAGGCTGACTTAACAAGCCTTGAAATACAAAGACATTGTTGAGAGTGCAAAAGGCTTCCAGAAGATAAACATAAAAACTCTGCTTTTGTTTTGTTCTGCTACTTTACCATGGCAGGATGCCTGGTCTCTTCTTCTGCTAAATGTGCAAGTAGACCTAACTTGGCATTAGCAGGCTCTCTTAAATTTTGAGCTCCATTTGTCAGCTGTGAGACACCTTACCAGGGCAATGAACTGAGAGAAAAAGAGAGTGAAACTGCAAATGCCATCTGCAGAGGAAAGCATTTATCCCATCACAACAGCCCTTTGTTTTTCTTGCATTTGGAGTGGGTATCTGGTTAGATGTCTGGATACACAAGCCAGGGACACCTGACTTTCTCAAGGACAAAACCTGCTGAAATGCAAAGGTGTGTTTAAATCCCTGGCTTGGTGAAATAGCAAGGCTGTGGCTAGCTGCTGCTAGTTAAATCTGTGAAATCCATACACTAGATCTTTAGTTAAAAAAACTTCCTCTCATAACTCTGCTTTGTCTCTTCTTCCAGTCCAATTGAAACTAACATAAGTAACATTCAGTACAGCTGATTTCCAAGGGCAGCTTCATGAAAAGGGGTAATGGTATTTTAAAGTTAAAAGTTAGGATGAAGATTTTGTCAGAATAGCAAAGGGAGAGGTAACCTTCATCTTTCCCAGTACTCCCACTCCCCTGAAAGGCAAAACAGCACAACGAAAAAAGTTGTGTACCACCTGGTTTTTATGAATCTTACTTTCCATGGTGTTCTGTAGCTGTGAGCTCTCAGCAGCCTTCACAGATCACTGATGCCTGAGGCCCAGTCTCTCCACAGAGTTCTGGTTCTGTCACTCCACTGGGCTCAATCTGAAGTCAGCAGAGACAACAGCCATGTCTTGCTGTCAGTGGGTACTGGGATTCTGCTTCACTTTCTTAGGAAAGAATAAGATTCATGTGCCAGACAGTGTGGAGGTGGCATTATTGCAAGCAGCTGGGTTGTGCTGCTAGACAGTGCTGTGGAGACAGTGATCCACAATTTAGGGTCTGGCAGGGCAGAAACTCCCTGAGTATTGGAACCTTCAGATAAGTATTGTACAACCACTCGGGAGTGAAGCCTGTTCCCTCATGCTACGCCTGATGTAATTACAGGGTGAGGCATCTCTGTTCACCAGGCTCTAAGTTTCTGCCATATCCCTGTTTGATTTTTTACTTGAGGTGACCCCAGGTCTGCAGAAAGGAATACTTTCCTGCATGTGATACCTGCTATTGATTTTGGATGTTGAATAATTTTCATTTTCCACCATTCCTGCTGCTCATGCAAAAGTGGGCTTTTCTAGGGGGTAGAGAAAGGAGATCCAGTAAGAGGACAATTTGTTCTGTAAATTATGGCATTGAGGACAGCTATGTTACTACTATAGCTGCCACAGAAGTGACCTGGCTTACCTCCTCTGTGCTGCTGATGAGCTCTCCCACAGTACATCAAATTTTCCCTTGCACACACACCAGAGCTGATACTCCTGTTTTATCTCCCTTTCCTTCCCCCATCTCTTCAGCATCCTTGTGTCCAGCCCAGTTGGGTGCAAGGCATCCTCACCTTTCCAGACATTTATGAGAACCTTTTACCTTTGTGAGTCCTACCTTCCAAGCCCAAGCCCACCAGTGCTAAATTTGCAGGATAGCTGGTGTTACTGGTGGGTAGGGGGTTAAGTTAAACATTTTAGTGGGTAGTCATGGGGGTTCATGTTCTTCCACCTGAGTCGTTTTGCTGAGCTGCTCACACTGTCTCTGCTTCTTACAGTCTGCTCTCAGATAATGTCAGGCAGCAGCTCTGTACAGAGCCCTTTCACCTTGGAAAGAGCATGTGAGGCTGTGCTAGGGGTCCCCTTGGTGCTTTTCCAATTATGTTTCTGCAAAGCTGGACACCTATGAAATTTCCATGACATCAATATAGTAGTTGTTGCAGCAAAACACAGATCATTCAGCGGTGTTACAGGATTTGTTTGCACTACCTCCTTTTTTTTTTTTCCCTTCTTTTTTTCTTTTTTTTTTTTTTTTTGGTTGAAAAAATAAGCAAGCTGCATGGAAAGGGTGAACATATACCCAGGAAATAGTTTGCTGATAACATAGGAGCCTTCATGTCTGCTGGGTGGTGCCTTAAGTTTTCTTAACAAAGAAGTGAGTGTTAGTTCTTCAAATAAAAGTTACTTTTTGCACTCACGTAACTGAGGTTGCGAATTTCCAAGATGAAAAACTTGGCTTTTTATTTATTTTTCTTTCTGATTTTTTTTCTTTTTTCCTTTTTTTTTTTTTTTTTTTTACATGGGGCAAAATTTGAGTGGGATCTCTTCTCTTCTCTCTCCTGAAAACCCCTACCCCCCACATTGCCCTCCCCACCTTATGAGGATTACAGTATTCCAAAACCTCCTTAGCACTGTAAGTAAAGGAAACAGAAATGGCTTTGCATTATGAACAGAGATTAGGTTATTGGCGGCCTTGAAATAGCTCTTTCTCAACTTCCATTCCCATGAGGTTATCCACATAAAGTTGCTGTTTAGTACAGGGTCAGTGTGATGAAATTTATTTGTTGAGTCTCTTTAGTGCCAAAGCTTTTGCCAGCAATCTGATTTACCTGATAGTGATACTATTTCAGAAATGTCCAGTCAGTAAAAGAAACACAGTGTCTGTGGAGTTTCAAAGACAGCACTAATAAGTGAGATCAGAGCAAAGACATAAAAAAAATGCCTCTCCTTTTAATAAAATAAATGCATGTAATAATTACTTAGATAATTTACAAGCTGGAGAAAAGTAGACAGTATTACATTTTCATTTCACATGTCACCCCTGCCCCTAAGCATGTGGAATATTTTTTATATGGTGTCATAGGTGTACTGTATTGGATGTGTTCATGTCAGCTGCTATTAAAAAAATTACTGTTCCACTTTCAGATAGAAATTGATAGGATTATATTAAATTACAAGGGGGGACGGGAGGCATGAAACCTAAGGGTTAAGACTTTGGATTCTGCACATGGTGTCTGTTTAGTTTCCTTTTGTTTTACTACGTTTAAAGACTTCTCTGAGCAAACATTAGCTATACCAAAAAACCCACAATACACTAGATCTACATGAATTATACATGAAATAAAGACTTAGGAGATGAATTATTTCCATTTTAAGTATATATGTTGTAAAAAACTATATATGCTTTTACTTAGTCTCCAAACTGCCAGGGAGGATTGTCTTTCATTTTATTTTTCAAAACCTTTAATTACCAACATCAAATGAAATGATGATAATCTCCTCTTTGTTTAGTCAACTGTGAAATGAGTTTATGGGAATGGTTTCCTTTAAGTCAGTACCACATCAAAACCCTAGTGTGTATGGGAGTAGTGAGACTGTGTTGACTATGGCCAATTTGATTGCCCACATTGCATTTTATAAGGAATATTTATGCAGGTATAGAGATGCCTGGAGAAGCTTTCCAGTCATCAGCCTGCCTTTATTTTGCTGCAGACTAACATGAAACCTCCAGAAGAGTCTATCATATACCTTCCCACCTCTGCAGCTTGACATGGATCACCTAAATAGGACTGAAATGCCCCTTTGCAATATTCTTAGTTCTCTGACCTCTGCTGTCCTACTGCAACTCTAAGGTAATGTGGTTTGACCATCATGCTTTCATCTTACATGCAAGTATTAGCGAAGACACGTTTATTTGGTTTGGGGCTTTTTTGAAAAAAAAAAAATCAGCAACTTGCTTTCATGTTCTCAGATTCATGAAATATGGCACTTGCAATGCAAAGGCCTGTTTTCATTTGTTGTATTGCAAAACAAATGTCTGGCAGGAAGCAAAGTTAGCCATCTGTGGTTTCAAATCTCTACATGCCCAGTGTGGTACACTGGCCGATAACATCATGACAACTTCTTGGCCACGTCAGCTGGTCAGTGTGCTCTAACCTATACAGAGGGAGAATTTCATCTGTTGGTCCATCTCTGCACCAAGGGCCACTTCTCAGTGACTGCCTGTTGAAATCAGGCTGCTGTAGCAATCCTGCAGGACAGAGCCACTGTCCCACAGCAGTCTCACAGCAGTAGCAGAAAATGTAACTGCATTTACCCCTCCCATGGTGAACACATGTCTTGCCTGAAATGCATGCTTTCCTCTGTGACCCTCTGGCTTTGGATACAAAGAACTTTCTTATCATAGAATCATAGAATTGGCTGGGTTGGAAGGGACCTCAGAGATCATCAAGTCCAACCCTTGTTCCACTACCGCTGCGGTTACCAGCCCATGGCACTGAGTGCCACATCCAGTCTCTTCTTAAATATCTCCAGGGACGGAGAATCCACTACTTCCCTGGGCAGCCCATTCCAATGTCTAATCACCCTCTCCATAAAGAAATTCTTTCTAATATCCAACCTAAACTTCCCCTGGCACAACTTAAGTCCATGCCCTCTTGTCCTGTTGAAAGTTGCCTGGGAAAAGAGCCCAAACCCCCCTGGCTCCAGCCTCCTTTCAGGGAGTTGTAGAGAGCGATGAGGTCTCCCCTGAGCCTCCTCTTCTCCAGGCTGAACACCCCCAGCTCCCTCAGCCTCTCCTCACAGGACTTGTGCTGGAGTCCCTTCACCAGCCTGGTTGCCCTCCTTTGGACCTGCTCCAGGACCTCAATCTCCTTCCTGAACTGAGGGGCCCAGAACTGGACACAGGACTCGAGGTGTGGCTGGTAACAATCCCTTGCAGGCTTTTTGTTCCAAGACAGTGTTTGCTAAAGAGGATGCAAAACGTATTCAGCTGCCAGTACATCGTACTTCACACCTTATAAAGAGCAACAGTATGTCAGAACTTTCTGTAGGCTCAACAAGGTAGTCACTAGTGTAAGGAAAGCAGACTTACAAAGGCAGCAAAGTTACAATGGTGACAAGTTGTTCCCTGCCCTTACTGAATGCTGTAGGTCTGTGCAAGTGACCAAACCGCCTACCCCAATTTCTTGGGTAGCTGTGTGTCCCAGCTGCCAGTGCATCCATTCCTCGCTGATGTCTTGAAGTATTTCCTGCTCTATTTGTTCTTCACCCACAGGATGGCAAAATTTGATGTTGCCTATACAGCTGAGAAGCTTGCAGCTGCCCTTTTGTAAGGCTGTACATGTTCAGGCAGCAGTTTTTGAACATGAAGTGGTGAATGTAAGTGTGTCAAGTTGCCTGCAAGGTGTACTGTAACTTTGTTCAAGACAGGTTAGGGTTCAGGATGAGTCTCATAGTCAAGATTCATGCCAGGACTGTTTGTCATAATAGCAGCTCAAGGAACAAGTATAGTGTTGTCAGCATTATTTTAGGAATTTAATCAAGAACCGTATACTGACTCAGCCACAAGTGGATGACATGGATGTCTTTTCAGTTCTGCTCTCACAGACATTGGTCTCATTCTCTCTTTCCACCTATTTTACCCTATATTACTTTTCTGTGCTTCCAGCTGTGCTCTGGTTATAGTCTAAATTATTTTTTTTTCTCCTGTCATGTCTTGATTGGCTAATTTTTGTAGGTGCTTTTGATTATAATTGGAAACTAATAACAATTTATTCAAACTAATGGTGTCAGAAGGTTTGAAAAATGCACATGATGGATTAATTCACATAGCCCTTATTCGGAGCACAAGATCACGAGTGCCAAAAATGGAAAAGAAAAAAAAAAATCAGAATTGTGGGAAATTTCAGGATTTCACATTACTGTATTTTATCAATTAATATCAAAGTAAGACAGCAAGAAAATACTATAAGGCTTCTGTTAGTCTCAGAATGGACACTGGTAGTTCAAATACATGTCGTCCAACCCTTCACCCCTTTGTCTTAGTGATAGACTGCTTGGTTATTTTCTCCCTAAGCTTTATTTAACCTATTGTGTGTTAGGTTTCCTGTGCCAAATCCTTTAGGCCTATTTTCATAATTTGCATGATAAGATAAACAGTATTTGTCTTCTAAGGAAGGCTAAATTCCTTGTCACTTGCTTTTTGTCTTATCTGTTGCTTCAAATAAGATAGAGACAGATTAAGCAGATGAATAATATCAGAAATTTGGTTCTGTGGAATGCATCTTGCTGGAGTTGTAAAACAAATAAACATGAAGTAGTCCTGAGTGAAGGCTATTGACTTCAACTGTTGAATTCTCTGATTTCTACTGTCCTTTTTGAAAAGTCCTCTGCAAACAGGCCCGCATCACGAGGCATCCTGGGCTTGTGCTGAGCCAGTGCTCCATGGCACTGTAAGGTGAAGCATGTCTGATGGGATAAGGGCTTTCCAGTGAGCTCCCCCTTGCCCACCTTGGGTGAGGAAGAGCTCAGGGACACAGCAGACCTGAGGCAGTCCCGGGGAACACTGGGGGAGAGGTGATCTATCCTGTAGCTTGGCTGTAACCTCCAAAAACAGTCCAGGCACAAACAAGCTGGCAGCACGGGGCCAGGCATGCTTGGGGATTCATAGCCACCCCACCTGCAGAGCCAGGAGGTCAGCAGCTGCTGCTTTCCAGACCTGCTCCAGCTTGTCAGGTTCCTCCAAGGCTGACAGAGAGCAGCCACAGCCTTGCCACAGGGAAGGGAGACCCAGGCAGCACCAGTGTCACCTGAGAGAGCCAGGCAGAGACAGAGAAGCCATGGCAGACACAGAGCCAACCTCTGAGAGTCTGAAATGTGGGCTGAGGCTGATGTCAGGCAGGTTGATCTCTGGTGAATTTGCTTGTGTTCCTATTCCACAGTGTTGGAAAGATGGTGTACATCACCTGATGGACCAGCATGTAGTATTAAGCAGCTATGTAGCTGCAGTATGTTTCCTAGTAGAGATGTAGACTCTATGAAACTATCACCTTCCAGAAGAGCAAGTGTGAGGTGGAAAGTGATTTGGTATTTCATACTTCAGTGCACTTTGATGGGCAGCAAGCCAGAGAACTCTGCCACAAATACACAAAAGTGCAATAAGCTAAAAAAACAAAGGCAGGTACCTTTTAACTGTATGTGCTTCCCATGCTATGCTCAAACACCTCCCCAGAACACTATTACATTTTAAAAAGTCTTAAAAGTCTTGTGGGATACTGCAAGTCTAGGTGTTATGGTGGTGGTATTTCTTCTTGGATTGGGCTAAAGGATTCTGTATGCAGTAAGAGAAAAACATAGTGAATTTCGTATTCACAGGACAGCATATATAGTATTGTTTGAATTTTTACATCTTTATAAAACTGACAAGGAGAATTAGTTCAGGTGGATATTGTGGTCTTTTCCCATTAAAAGATTTCACTTTTGTACTAAGGGGAAGAGAAAACTGGGCAATTGGACAGAATGTGAATTTGAAAACTAGAAAGTAACATGTTGGGTTATTCAAGTCAGAACCAAACAAATGGTAGTTACCAACTCCAAGTACAGCGATGAAGGTCTAAATTTCACTAAAACAAAACAAACAAAAAAACCCCTCCATGCAGCTGTCTGTTGATAATTGATCATTTCAAGACTGCAGTTTCAAAATATTTAAGACAGCCTTGCCCTTGTCCTGGCAAAAATCAGGTTTTTACTTTCTTAGTATACATCTCACATTGATTTATGGCATTGCAATTGCTGTAACTTGGCATGTATGTAGCTGAAGGCCATGTTTAGCATTAGAGTGTTTAAATGTTTCTGTTTTAATTAATTTTGTGTTAAAATCATTTAGTGCTAGTTGGCCTGAATGCCTTTGCAAAAGAAGACTTCATTTGTCCATGTGATATTTCCTAGTAAAAGAATAGCTAGATAAATTTTAAAAAAAAAAAAAAAAAAAAAAAAAAAAAAAAAAAAAAAAAAAAAGCCAAGCACCAGCCAAGTTTTCATACTGGCATTCCTTTCTAAGTTATCATAATCTTCAGACATCCCCTCAAGCCCTGCCATGGTATTGTTGATTTTGTATTATGAGAATAAGACAGGTGCCTGGAGGTGTTGCAGATACCACAGCTGGATTAAGGAAGCCTGCAAATTGTGGCAGCAATTTCCATTAAAGGTTTTTTAATTACCACGTGGATCATGCCAAGGAACTATTGCAAAATATAGATAGTTTTGTTTCATGCCTCCAGGGTGTGTTGTAAAAAAAAGAGATCTTGGGCTTATTACTTCTTTTAAAAGAGAGTGACTGTCACAGGTAGACTAACCCAGGATGCTTGCAGTGCCAGTGGTGGTGCAGGCCAAGAAAAATTAATGGTGGGGCCCTAAAACAGGCTCTTCTATTTTAGCAGCTAGAGGGGCTTTCTTCTTATTTGCTAATTTCCTTCTTCTGCAGAATCCACTTTTGGAATATCTGCTATGGCAAGATACAGCCAGCTTCAGAGGTGTCCCATGTTTGCCTCACTTCATAAGAAAATTGTAATGCATGAAACTTATAAGGGGAGGCAGCCTCCACCCTGAGACAATGACTAAAGAAAATGCTTATCAGCAAGGAGTTAGCTGAGATTTCCCAGAAGCCAAACCCTGTATATTTTTTACTCCTCCTCCAGTATATTGTGGTGGGCAAATACAGCTGGGAAGCTGAGGTATTTTTTGAGTTGCATCTTTAAAACTTTTATTATTCAAACCAGGACTTCATGGAGACATCTGCCTCTCTTGCCATTAGATGAGTCATGGCTCTGTGTTGTTTGGTTTTCTCAGTGTGAGAATTTGGATTTATCAAGGGTTTTGATCCTGTCACAGAACGTTCAAAATGCCAGAGATGAGCATTTAAGGATCATGTTGTCAGGATTTTGTTATTTAGCCTTAGATTGGGTACTGTTAAAAGGTTTTAAATACTTCACATCTGCTGTGCCACAGCAGAGGAAAACAGAACCATGCCTGGAGTATAAAGTGCGGTTATGGTCAGAAAAGTGAGTATGTGAAAATGGCATGTTCTTAGTCAACAGATCTGTTCCCTGTGTGTGTTACCACTTTCATATGCATATTTTGCTTGCAAGAGTGTCATTATTTTTCAATCCTTTTGCCAGAGGAGTGCCTGCAGGGCTATGGAGAGTGAACTATATGCTGTCCTTTGTCTCATGTTGTAAGTGGAGCCATTATTGATGTTCTAGTTGCAAAATCTTTGTTACTGGCAATGGAGATCCTGCATGAGCCAGCTTAACTTCCAGAGACATGGCTGACAGCATGATACTGGTTAACCTTGTTTCCGTCTCTATTCTTCCCCCATATGCCTAAAAAGAAACAAAACAAACCAAACCCTAGCCCGAAACCAAGCACACATATCATCCGTTTGGTTTCAAAATGAATAAATTTGATCTGGAAGTCATTGAGAAAGAGTAAACATGAAACCCTACTGTGACATATTTAGGAAGTGATATATTCCGAAGATGACCACACTTAAATAAAATAAGTTCAAAGACCAGTAATCAAAAACAAATATGGTCAGTCCATCTTCCAAAAAAAAAAAAAAAAAAAGCTGAAACTAGCATTTCTTGAGGTGGGTGGACACTGGTATACTAGCAGTAAGTAGCTAACAGATGATAAGAGAGTATGACTGAGTATGAAGTTAAAAATTTAGTATTAAAAGAACAAAAACCTTACATGAACAAAAGTCATGAAGCAAAATTTATCTTTCTTTGATTCTTCATCTTATTATTGCTCTAGGAAAATTAAGCAGATCCTCTTTTCTTCTCTTTGGAGTTTGTAGCACAGTAGTGAACAAATCATAGTGCCATAATTCAAGCCTAGCACTTCTCCAGCCCAGCTAAGGTTGCAAACTAATTTTTCATAAGGCCTTTTGGCTCATCTGCATATCTTTGAACTGCTCTGTCTCACCAGGCAGGGTGAGTGGGTATGCATTTCTGCAATCCCAAAGGTAAATAGATGTGCTGTTTTGAGCCGTTCACAATTCCTGGTGTCAGGTAAGGATTTAGTCCCTTGCATGCTTGTGAGCTGTGAGCTCTATCAGAGGTGACGTGTAGGAGGGTAAAAATGATATCTCTGGAACTTTCCAAGTGAATTTCCACATGTGGAAAGGCTGGAAGAAGCTGTAAATTGGAGAAACTTGCATTCACTTAAGCCCTTTTAAACTTTCTTCTAAATCCATTTCTGTATCCTATTAGGTGATAAAATTTGAAAGCCTCTTTCCCATGCTGACATGCTACTAGTTTTTCAAGGGTGGGGAAGAAGGAAGAGACTAACTAGCAACTTTGATTAATAAATTTCATCTTTCTTGCTTTAGAAATTATTACTCTTCAGCTGCCATGTGTTCGTTCATACAATATTTCACTTGCACTTGTTCTGTTTTCTTCCTGGGATGGGAGTCTCAGTGGAAAGTACTATGTCATGTAAAAAATATACACATGACAGTCCATTATTTTGTATGGTTATTAATCCCTGTGGAGTTGAGAGTTTTCTGGTTTGCCTTAATGTGAAATCCATAACCACATTCCCATACAGGAAAAAGTGCATGTTTTTCAAACATTTATTTCATAAAGCTTTGAAAAGATCTTCCCCGAGATTGCCTGAGAAATTTTAAGAAACTTTGAGGCTAAGATTCAGCCAGGCTTAACTTTCTAACTCTGTATACAGTACTCACATTTATTTAAAATATACTTAAACCCCTTCTGTTTCTAAGTTTGATGTATGTTAATGAAGTCTTGAAGAAATAGATTTTAATTGAAGATGGCCCCAAAATAACCTTCTCTCTCAGGAAAGGGAAAATATCAAAGTAGGGAATTGGAATCAAGCCAACATGGATTACAGAAGAGGTGTTCCTGAGACCTAATATTTGTATCTAATTAATGCCTAATTCCTGGATGCCTCCTTTACCATGTATCCTTACTAAATTCTTCACAAAGCCATTAAGTTAGATATGAATATATTGTATTCAGTCAGTACAGTTAGGACCTGGGATTTTCCTGAGAAGAGGTATAAGTCACACCTGTTTTATTGTACAAGCACAAAATGGATTTTCAAAGCATTAAATTTAAGCAGAATCAAAGTAATATGGCACTGATGAAAACACTTTTCTGGGAACTGTTTCCATGCCAGGTTTCTACTTTTTTAGCTGCTTCTAGAAAATCTTGCTGTTCAAAAATGGAAGAGTTTTTTTTTTCTGTTTGCCAGGGTGGAATTTTCCTCCATCCCCTTTAATTATTTTCCCTTTGTTTTTACCACAGTTGAACAGATCATGGATAAAAAAATATAAAAATTGAAAGTACTCATCTGCAGTCAGGGGCTCAGAAAATATAATCCTAAGTGACAGCTGTCTGAGAAATCTGTTATTGATTGAAAGCAATCTATTGACTTCTGTTATAATTTTTATGCAATTCCCTTTTCTGTAGGATCTATACTAAAAGAATCATAAAATTTGTAACAGCCATTATTAGATAAGCTTGACAATGGCTCCATGACATAAATAACTCAGGAGAAGTAAAATGAGAGTCTGTAAAGCAGAAAACTAAACAGCCCACTTACATGGTTACTCAAAGCAATGAAATTACTTCCTTAAAGTTAAACAGGGAGAACCGGTAAATATGCAGGGTGTGCAAAACTTTTACTTCAAATATATGTGATGTCCCATAACATCTTAATAATTCTTTTGCAAGCAAATAGGTGAATGTCTGGAGGCCTAGATTCCCCTTTGTCTGTTCTGTCCTATGCAGCTCCAAGCCCTGTATTCCCTTCAGTAAGGCAGGAGCAGGAAAAGTGGTGCAAAACCTGGGCTTGTCCCTTTGGAGCTCAGCAGCCTAATTCCAATAACCCCAAGGAAGCTGTTAATTTAGACAGGAAAATAAGCATCAGAGACTCAAAACAACTTTTCTGTTCCACCACAGGCTATCACTGAGACAGTAGCAGCCTCTCTTGTCATGTTTTCCTGTGTCTGACACAGAAGTAAAATAGCTCAAGGCTGTTGTAACAACAGGACTTGACAGGCTGCCCTGAACACATCTAGCAATCTGTTCAGTACAACTCTTCTACACCATGTGGAATCCAAGAAAGAAAATCTGAGAAGCTGAGCACCAAACACTTTGGCAAGATGGCAGAACCAGGGTACAAGTGCCTGGGTGCAAGAAGCAGCCCAGTAATAACAGTGGGAAAGCCACGTCCAAGCTGCTGGCAGTGGTCTTTGTAAACACTGTACTTTGCATCCCTGAGTTTCACAGAGATCACACAGTAGCAAACACCACAGTAAATCTTAAAGACCAAATAAATGTGTGGTTTACCTCCCAAGGTCTCTCCCCTAGTCTTATTATCACTAACAATGGGGCCAGTGTTAAATAAAAACAGCCGATGTTGGCTTAGACGCTCAAATACCATTGAGAAAAATGTCTCCCTCCCTGGATTACAACCTAAGGAGTCTGAAGGATTTGAATATTTTTTATTTATTCTATTTAAAAATGAGATAAAGTTATAAATGATCCTTATGGTAGCAGTAGCACCTATGTAATAACATGTAAGCCATTAGCTGTGCACAAACAAAAGGATTAAAAAAGTTTAGAAGAGTATGTACTGTTCTTGCCAATCACATTTTTAATGGCTTTTTTTTCTTTGTTTTCACACTTTAGCCTCTCTTGTGAGGAGGCAGAGAGTATGGAAAATACTGTTGTAGCACCTTCTCTGATATGTCTTCATGCCCTGCCTATGCACATGTATTCACATTTCTATTGGCAGTAAAAGGTCTGCACTGACCTTCAGATATTTTGCAATTTTCTACTTAGTGGCAGCATGAGATCTTCAGGAAAACCCCGCTGGGGAATATTTTTCCCTGTTCTTCCCTCCTTTTTCTACTTCTGACACCATCTGGTAAACTGGATTTTGGTATTTTTACATAGCCACTCCTCTCATACTCTCGTTTCATACTCTCAGTTTTTTCATTCCTGTAGTCCATGTTCTCCGATGCTCATGAAAGCAGACTGGAATTATTCTTTTATATTAGGTTAGTAAGCACACCACTGAGGATGTTTACCAAGAAAGCAAGCCTCATGTGAACCTAATAGATGAATAGAGAACTGGTCCCAGATTTTTTAAGAGAGTCTGGAGGGATTTAAATTCCAGAGTTTCATCTCTGGTGAACAATGCACTGCACAGTGTCTATGGCTGATGAAAGGAATGCTTCCCAAAGAAAAGAGGCCATCAGAAGTTGCACATATATATGCATAAACAACCTTGGAATGATTGCAGCAAGCAGTCATGCCCCAGTTCCACAATGAACTCCAATTAACTGTTTTACCAAATCTCATCTCTCACAATAATCTTTACGCCAGTCAGCTACATCCTGATTAATATTCCTTACCTCAAATTGTATCTGAAACAGGTTTTGAGTATTACAAGGGAAAAGTACAGTTTCATTTTCAAGTAATAGTGAAATCCTTTATAAGTGAATTAAAAGAAATTCTTGGAAAGCTAGCTTTTAGGGTTGCAGTGGATACCTTCCTATTGAACCGGATAGAAAGGAATTACCTTTTTCCATGCCTTTTTTTTTTTTTTTTTTTATGAAAGACAAAAGCTTAAAAAAAGCTTAAGCTCTGCTCTGTTATAGCTAGGTACCTGTAAGCCTGTGGTCTGTGTCACATGTATTACATAATTTTCTGATCCACCCTCTCACTGATTTAGTTTTCTAATTTTTATGTAAGTTTGCTTACCCTTGGGAGGAGACAAGTATTAAGTTACTGGTATGTCTGTACCTGTCTTTGGATTTATCTGCTTCCTACTCCCCCCATAATTCACTTTTTCTGCCATACTTCTGGTCTTTTAACTCTTGATCATGTGCAACCAGGTTTGGCAGGGATATAGAATATCTCAAAGATGGAGTTGCCTGTACAGATTTCTCAGTGTGATCATCTGACCTGGGTAAGCGAGCCCTGGAGGGAGGCACAGTGAGGATGAAGCAGGAGAAGTAATTGTTCTTGCCTCTGCCTGACCAGGCTTTCAGAACCTGGTAACACTCTGGACAAGTGGTAGCACATATCATCTCTGATGGATAAGAGACACTGCTTATGGTGTCAGTAACAAAATGGGAGGAATTGGGTTAATGCAAGGGGGAAACTTTCAGGGAACAAAAGAGACACATTTGTAGGACATGAGAATGACTTTAAAGTATCTCTCAGATTCATATGGGTCCTAAGTACTTCAAAGAACACTTTTTCCCCCAAGATATTCAGTAGATGTTTTTGTCTTTGTGCACAGGTATCTTTCTTTTAAACAATTTTCCTTTACCCCTATGAAGGTTATTAACATAATCAACTGATTTTGCTCAGTAGTCCCATCTCAAAGGCATGTATTTTTCAGTCAACAAGAAAAATATTAAAATTCAAACCAAATCAAGTTCTTCAGGATTAAATTTTTAAAAAAGATAACATACTTTAGATTTTATGAAACATGCATGCCAAAAAGACATTCTAAAAGCAGCCAGTGTAAGGTTTGGGAAACAGTTCAGTCTGACAACTTGGGAAAATAAGGTATGCTGTAAGCAGGCAGTTTTCACTGTGTTGATTTATCAGGGCTTCTTCACAAGTAAAAATCCAGGAGATCCACTGCAATTCACTCAAGCCATCCCCTTTCTGGTAGTGTTGCCAAGAAGAAAGAAACAAAGCAAAATCATGTAGCACAGTTATCCTTGTGAGGAGTTCCTGTCATTTTTAGTATTTATAAAATGGTGATTCTTTTTTTTCTCTTCTTCTTTTACACAGTAATCTTAACAATTTTCCTTGCTTGTACAGTATAAATTATTTTATGCAGTAAAATTTTCTTTTAGGTATCTAAACCTGCATCTTTTTTCTATTTCCTAATTTAGCCACGGTACAAGTTATTTAACTTGTAAAAAAAGAAACTGCCTACCTGCAGGTGGTTTACTCTTACTGACTGATTGTACTAATGTTAAAATTTAGTTCTGAACATACTTAAAAATCTTAGTGTTCCAAATGGATAGCAGAAAGCAGACTAAGATTTAAAAAGAAAATAGCTTTGTGAAGATGGGTTGTACTTGAGGTACCCCATTCAAAGCATTCTCAGAGAAGCAGAGTTTTAGAAGGTATTATCCCTTAGGAATTTTCCATCCTCTTCAAATTAAGCATAACACACTAGATGCTTTTGAAAATGAAACCAATGTTTGTAGTTGCAGATAGAAGCAGACTTCCCAAAAAGTTCACAGAGAGCTGCCACTTTGCTCTACTGGATACTGCAAGATTTTCTATCTCCTCATAAGCATGTAAATTTGGGGACTTTTTTTCCAAAGTTATGAATTCCAAGCTTTTGACCGCTTTTGGTTTTGGTTAAATTTTACACGAGGTGATTAAGAGACTAGATCGCATTTTACTTCAAGAAAAAAGGGTATCATTCATAAGACAGTTACTTTCAGAGCTGATACATCATCCTTTTTGCTGAAGGCCTATTTTAAGGCAAAAGAGTGCTGTTTTATTCTGTGCAGAATGATGGTATGGTATTTATTCAGTCCCTGTTTGTCTACATGAGTTTGATGCTAATCAGAAGTAATTGCATAATTTACAGATGATTACTGAGAAATCCTCCACTGGTCTTGCAAAGACCTTCTGCACTGATGGGCTCTGTAGTTTCAGGCCATCATTCCTGCTGCCCTCAGTCTTTCACAATCACATCAGTTTGGCAAATGCCCGGAACGTATTTAGTCATGAACTCATTACTGATACAACAGGCAACACAATGCATGAAACACCATGCTGCCCACAACATTCCTAAATAATATCTTCTGGAATGCTGATCCAAAATTCCATCTTGTTATTACTTTGGGAACATCTAAATAAATGGACTTGTCAACAAATAACAATCAGAAGCAACGGGCACCATTTCGTTCAAGTTATGTCATTACCCTCCAGATTTCATCATCCATATGTGAATAGCACTCTGTTCTTGGGAAATAAGAAACATGGAGAAAAATTAGTGCACTTTTATTAGTATTTGACAGTAATGCAAGTTTATGATGATTAAAGGAGGCAATGATACCAATCTAACACAGCAGCATTATGGTAGCCAAGACCAGTTGTTTCTACCCTATCTATCACCTGTGAGTCACTGCCTGTTCTTATCCAAACTGCTTCTTGCCACCAAGAGAATCCTCTGACTCCAATTGGTGTGCAAAACTAGCAAGAGGTGGCCATTTAGAATTTCAGAGACAGAAATTAAGCAGCAATCATAAAAAGTATGTTTATAATATTTCAGTGCTTCCTTGCATGATTTTGTGAAATATAGAATACAACCTTTACTTGCGTGAAAGTTTAATTGTCTACTGGAAGTTGCTGAAAGTGTGTGTCTGTAATGAGGACCAATGTATTTTTTTAAACACATAGCAAAAGGAGTACTGAAAGACGCCTCATTTTCTTTCTGTGTGGAAAGCAACAGCAACGTATATTGTAAACTCTGATCATGACATTTTTATATCGTTTATAGATTTAAAGATCTTGGTTAAATAAACAATCTAAGATTTAAAGTGAGCCTTTACAGTATTTTATGCTTTAGGAAGCAGCTATCCCAGTCATAGGAGCTGTGTGTGTGGGAAGAGTGTGGGAAGGGGTGTGTGCATAGCTGAGGGCCTTCTGAAAAGAGAAAGAAGAGCTCTTGCTTGGTTTACACATTTTTAAAGAATACAGTGTGAGTTTAGGGTTTTGATTTTTAATCAATATAAGAACTCCTACTCTGGACACTGAGAAATACACATAGAAGAGTTAAATAGGACACTGAACATAGTAGAGTGAAAGAGAAGTCATGAGTGGGTAGTAAATAAGGCAGAGGCAATATTTCTGATGGCACGTGATGTGGAGTGTCATCAGTTATAAGATAAATAAAATGGACACTCTCTGAGCTATCCCATCTTTTACTCCTAACTAGGAGTTATCTCCAAATGCAGAAATAATACAAGTGGAAACTATACTGGTAAATCCAAATAGATGCTATATCCTGATACATCCAAATATGCTCTTCCAAAATAAAAAAACAATAGGTTCACAAGTATTTTGTTAGCATGGTGCTATTGCTACTAGGAGAGGTAATTGTCATGGATTTTAAATGTTCCTGCACTGCTTTACTTCCCTTACATGAGACCTTTGCTTCCAAGTGATACAAATTTTACTGCACTGAATCTCTATTTATGGCCAGTCCGCTGCTGAAAGGAAGATTGACATTTTCAGCTGTGCTGGGTATTTCCCATTGTAACAGCCTACTGTTTCCATAGAAATCCTTGTAAGTGTTTTAATAGAATGTGAGTAAAAAAGGAGTTTTGTTGACACATTTATTCTGCCAGGTTTTTAACAATCTGATTAATGTCTCCTCAATATTCACTTTAAAAAGAATTTTAAAAGAAAATAATGAAAAAAAGGCCAAAAAACCCCCAAAACAGCCAGTATACAAGCAATAAAAATGCAGAAAACATAAATGCTGTTTCCAGGGCACCTTCATCCTCCATTTCCAGGACCCTTGGATTTGTTTTTGTCTCTTTTTTTCCTTTCCACCATCCCTCACCCTCATCATTCTGTCCCTGAAAGCCCTTTTATACATAAAATTAACACTAACAAATCTACAGTGGTGACAAGAAGCCTTTAAATTAGACACTGAACATTTTATGATTCATCAGAAACTCTGCCTCTGAATCAAGTCGCTTACCAAACAGTGGCTGAGTTATGGGCAGAGCAAGATGTGAGTAACCCATGCCACGCATTGTCAGAACTTTTGGAGCCCATTGGAGATACCCACGTTGAGCTGAATACATTTTGTTTTAAGGGGGTGTTGATTTAAATGTTGGATGATTCACTGCCTCCTGCTGTCTCCTGCAGTGTGGGCATAGTACTCGTACATTTGAATGCAGTGCTTTTTAATCTGTTTCACTTAATGTCCATCCTCCTCCTCTTTGCCACCGCATGATACCAGTTACCTTGCAAAATGTTCCAGCTACTCTATTTTATACTTGTTTGATATCGGGCTTCAAAGTTGTATTCCAACTTTACTAGGAGCCATAATTCTTTGTTATTCCTGCAAAATATTATTTTATATTGTGTAGCTGTGTGAATCCTTCTCGTGTCTTGCCTGAATTTACTCAGTTTACACAAAAAAGGGTTAGTTCTCTTTCTTTGAGTAGCATGAACAGAAACAGATAATGGTGGCAAAGACATATTCACTTGTTTTATAATTACATTTTCTGGCATCTGGAAATCAGGTTTTGGTGAGTCTGGTGATCAATAGATCTTTCCAAAGTGATCAGCTGACCTATTTGTTCACAACAATGACAAAATTACCATGAGTGACTTCTAAGTGTGTTTTCATAAACCTGGCAGAAAATTTTGTTTCTTCTAGCACTGCATGAGTGGGTTCTCATGTTTTTATACCCATCATGTAATTTGAAAGATTGCAAGCTAGTAACCTGATAAGCAGAAATTCCTTGATATGTCAGGCCTTACAGTGCCCCCAGCCAGTGAAGCAGGAGGAGAGGCTTCAACTAAGCATCTATCTGGTTATCTTTTGTCAATTCTTACTACGTCCAATCATTGCATTTTATGCATCTTGATATAAGTTTCTGGGTGTCCCAGTATAGGCATGTAGTGTCTGTTCAAATGTCTCCTGTGAGTCCTGAGTAATATCCTCCAGCATTCTGCAGATATCACACCAGGATGCATCAAAAATGACACTAGATACTTAAGCTTTAGCACTTGAGCCCCATTCCTTATTATTCAGCCAATAGAAAGCATCTTTCACTAAACACTTTCTAAATTAGATAAATGCAGGGCTCCTTCATTACATCTTCAGTCTTCAAATGACGTGTGGTATGAAACTTCCTTTGGTACTTGGATTTCATTTCCACTGGAGTGAATAAGACCCTTTTTATAGCATGTGTTACACGCTGGGTAACAAATGCTTTGAATCCTGAACACTTCTTTGACTATCCTGTATTATTGTGAATGTTATCAGAATGAATTGGTGTATTTAGAACATAAACCCTTCTGGCTGTGGAGATTGCTTCTGCCTATCAGTTGCTAAATTCTGTTCAGTGTATGTCAGAGACCAGAACTCAGTTGACACCCAGTGATGAGGAGTGCTTTGTGCATGTCCTTGGAAAGGCAGGAATTTAATGTCTTTCTGTCCCTTGAGTAGAGTGTAGAGATTGCCAGGGCAACTTTCACAAGAGTAACATGCCTACCAGATATCACAGAGTCATTGTCTAAGCAACACCTTCATGGCACTCATTTGGGGTTTTCTCTATATAGTTGGCTTTGGGCACTCAGCAGGAGCAAGTAGATACATGGAATGCTTTTTAGTTGCAGGTAAACTAAACACAGATTTTTGGGGAAAAAGAGAAAGCACAAAGTAGAGAAGTCTAAAAAACTTAGAGGAAAATTGAGAGTAGAAAGTCAGTGGAGACTGACTGCAGACAAAGCTCTGGAGAAAGACCAATGCATTTTAGTTTCTTAGCAAACCAATCCAGCAGCAGCCATTATGTTATAAAAAAAAAAAAAAAAAAAAAAAAAAAAAAAAAAGAAAAAAAAAGGAACAAATTAGTAGGTACAAGATAAGATATTGCACCTTTATTCCTGCTAAAGCAATAGCTGCCTATTTAAATTCTAAACAATGCAATCTTGTCTTGTAAATGAACCCAAGCATGCAGGTTTAAAAACTCTGATATCACCAAAAAAATGATCAATAAATAGGAACAAGTGAGAGGTGTAGTACACAGGTGGGTGGTTAAGAGCTTTCAAAAAAAACATTTAGGGTCTTCTGAGTTGTCTTACCGTTATTCTGCTGCTAAAATTCTTTGCTTAGGGGAGAGAAACAGCTCATTAAATTGAATGCAGCTTCTTCAAGATGTGACAGAACATAATGAAGTTAATAGTGATTTGGATTAAGGAAATTTTGATACTGATATTTTTGCTCTGACTGTTGGCATATATTGAATGACTGGATAATTCCTTTGCAATGAATAATGGATCATTTTGTCTAGCATACTGTAACATTATGCAAATTCATCACATACAGAAGCAGTACAAACTTTGCTATTCCCTCTTCTTACATCTGGCCTGTGCTGAAATAAGAACTGCTGAATTCAGAGAACAAGGAATGAGGTTGTCCAGGACTGCAGGTTTTGTGACACCATTAAAATTATGTCTAACTACAACAGTTGCATAATTTTTTTCTCAGAGTTTCTGCGTTCAGGGAGGTCAGCCTGGCTTGCAGGTTTTGCCTGCCTTTTGTTCTTTGAGCAAAATCAAGCTTATGTTTAGTATCAATATACAAAGAAATACAAGAACAATTGTAGTTACACAAGTTTAATGTCTCCTAACACATTGTGTGAATCCAAACAGGCCATGAATTTTTCTAGGCCTTGGTTAATATTGCTGTAGAATTTATACTATAATGCTTAGCAGCAGCATGATTTCTGAAAATATTCTTAAGTGAAAACACACAATAGCAATATGGAAGATTGTTGAACTGTACAAGCATTGGGAATGGAGAGCATATTGATTTTATCTGTGCATCTAAGGAAATATGATTTTGCACAGTTTAAAATGATCTGTCGAGAAATTATCTTGTCCCTCAAAAGCCTGCAGATGAAGGCTTTGGTTCAGAAGCTCTGAGGGATGCTAGTAGTAAGCATACTGTGCAAGTGCAAAATTTTCAGGTTTTTCTTATATTCACAGAGTGGAAACTCATGTTTTGTGGAAGGATTTCTGCACAGAAAAGGAGAAGAATGGATCCAGCCACTAATTAGGAAAATTAGATTCTTCTCTACACTATTTTATTGAACTTGCACGTTTGACTGATCACATAAACAAATTTTGCCAAATATGAAAAAATTACCTTGCCTTGAATTAGATGATTAGCTGAACCATAATGACTTTAAGATAAAAGCAACATATGTATTTGCAGATGTGAAGTATCACAAAGTTCTGAGTGTCTTGTATGGAACAATTGCCATCTGGGGTGTGCAGCACCCTGCCACTGAAATCCAAGTGTACACTGGAGATACAGCAGCTTTAAACACTGGCAGATAGATGTGTTAAGTATGTCAGCTCTGTACGATGCTGGGAATGCTGATTCTACAGCTATGTTAGCTGATTTGAGGACTCAGCAGCTGGGAGGAATATATGGAAAAAATAATTTGGGAAGGGCATAACCAAAGAGAGAGCAATAAAATGGGAGATGGGCAGTTGTACTGTCTCTACCCAATAAAAGGATACTAGGTTTTGCACAGAACAAGTCAATAGCTAATTTGAAAATTCTTGATACTTTGGTTTCTTTTCAAACAGCACAGGAAGAGCTTAATTACATATTCACAGATGTGAATTTACTGGAAGGGATGAAGCAAAGTGCAGAAGAATCTCTGGGCCTTATTAGATAGGATTAAGCTTTATTTTTGATAAGGTATCAAGCTTTATATATACTACAATGGGCACAGACTATTTTCAGAACTTTTTGCATTGCATTGAATCCCAGGCTCTACACAAGCCTCAGTCTGGGTGCTGGACCTGCTCCTCTGTGGTCTTTTTGGACTGCAAACCAGTTTCATACTCTACATAACACTTGTTCTTGTCTCTTTTCCTTTCCGAGATTGATGAAATGGGATACTAAGCATTGCTGTAAGCAGCTCTACACAAAGAGCAGCACAACCTACAGCAGACTATGTTCTCAACATTTATTGGATGTTACTGCAGATACATTAGCTTTCCTATTGGTTGTTATAACTAAATACATGTGTTTTGCTTTCATGTCCCTTTTTTTGCTTTGTTTGCCCTGAAGTGGATGATTTATGTGTTTTTAAATAGTTGGTATAAACAAATGCAGTACTTGTGAAACCCTTCCCAAGTCCATTTATCCTTTGCAATTTTTCTAAGCCACAGAAAGGTGTGTGTGTGTGTGCTTGTGTGGGGGGGAAGGGTTTAACTATGTATATACCTTAATTTAATGAAACTTGGAAATGCAGAGGGAATCATACAAGAATTATATAAATAACTGAAGGGGTGAGGAGAAAAAAAGCGAAAGAACAGTTTAACGTGTCCAAAGCAAAACAAACAAGCAAAACAAAACAATAAAAAATCATGTTCATTTTGATTTATAAACTGAAGTATTAATCTGCTCTGAATTTATCCACACTAATATAACCTGCCCTATTCAGCTCACCGTCTCCTGATGAATAATGCATGAATAAATATCGCTGCCTATGTACTCTGGGAATGCAAAAGTAGTTTATAATTCTCCAGAAAGGTTTTATTAATAGTACAGTAACCACCTTGCTTTGAGTCATAATTGTTACTGTATATTTGTGAAACCCAAGGGAATGAAGACAGGCGGCAGAAGACAGGGTAAAAAAAAACACCCTGGAGTTAGTTGTGTTAAAAGAATTGTCTGAGCAGGAAGCTGGTAATACTTGTTAATGTAGTCATTCTTTAAAACAGTCTTTCAGATGATTCAGTTAGAAGTCTGCATTGTGTTCTAGCTATTATTAGAAACTACCTGAATTTCTGGATGGAAGTCCAGTGTAAAGAGAGTTACAATATCCAGAAGCTTCTGTAATGCCTCTAAGCCATGCTAAAATTTCCATTGATGAGTTTCAACCCTCATATTCCCCTTAAATTTTTAAAACACGGATGAGCTGAGATGTGGGCAAGTCTGGCATCTTAACCATTTCTTGCTTCACAGACTATTGAAGAAAATTATATCCCTTATTTAAAAAAAAAAAATCTAATTGGTAACATTAAGTTGTATTATACAAACATGTTAGCTTTATTCTTCATGCTGTCTCCAAAAAACCTGCAAAGAAAGGTAGCACAGGAGGTCACTGAAAGGACCAGGAATGAAACTTGAATATGCCAAATATCATTCAAAGTCCCCATATTCCTTTATCAGTGTGTAAACTTTGAGGGTGATAAAATTCAAAGACCTCTGGCAGCAAAGCAGAGGGAGTTGGGAATTCTCCTCTGAGTATTGCTGCATGGATTAAGCAGGGGGAAAATTCTGACAAACAGTGGAAAGCACCAGTAAATAAATACAAATGTAATGTTCTGAACTCTTCTGAACCCTGACAGTGGCAATTCATTCCCAAAGAATACCTATTTGTCATTCCACCCCCTGATGTGCTATAGCCAACACTGAAAACATATTAGGAAAGTGTATGTAATGTTCAAGGCATCTTCAGGCTCTTTCAGATGTAGGAAAATCCAGACTGGGTTGCTCAACCACCTTTTCTACCAAAACACCAGCTGGAGAGGAGCTCCTAATTATTTGGAACTCAGTGTGCTAGTATGAGCTTGAACAGATGAAGACTACAGAGAGCCAAATTGCCCTTTCACACCACCTTTGCACTGGTATAACATCACTGACTTGAACACCGTTAAGTGACATATGAGTTTACATATCTACATTTAGAGTGCAGGAGAAAATTAAACATTTGTTTAAAAGAAAACTGATGTTGTGGACAGGAGAAGGAGGAGAAAACACAAAATAAAAGGTGGTCAAAAGCAGGGGAGAAGGCAGATGGCTCATGAGGGGGAGAAGGGTCCCATCTTGAGACCCCTCTGTGCATGGTGTGCTTTTCTTACTGTCATGCCTGCAGTATGGAGAAAACACGGAATAAAAAGCTGTCAGTATGTGAGATTGGCAATTTATAATTCCTGTAACGTTATGTCCAGGATAAGCTGCATGAGCTCTGAATGTGCATACTGTAAGTAATAACATTCATACAGGAAGATGCAGAGGTTTTGGCAGCCACTTCCAAATTAACACAGATACTCGGATCTGTAAGGGATGCAGTCTCCTTTTGTTTTCTGTGAGAAGAACACTCCATTCTACTATCACCTGATGTGAATTGATTCTTGAGAGAAGTGTAAATTACATCTCTCCTTGATGCTTTTATCTGTCTCTCCAAGTTACAGAGGGAGCTTTATCAAACCATTTGTTTATACTACAGAGTAGCATTATTCTTTGGAAGATCTCCAGGAGATGCTGAAATGAGCCCTTTGGGGGTGACTCCACAGCTTTTGCTTCTTTCCTCTTAGTGACATGGAGTCAGAAGAGAGGATTGTGCATATGCTAAGTTTAGTTTGCCTCCATGCAAAAACCTTTAAACTCCCTGAGAAGTCCTTTCTCCCCTAAAATGCCCAAGAATGAAAGCCCTGTTTCAATCAAGCTGCTTATTAAATCCCTACTCCATCACCGGAAAGCTAAAAGAATAAGCAGTGAACAGTAGAGTATTGTTTTTTTCAGGCACTGTAAACAGGTAAATAAAAAGACAGCATTCTGTCATTCATAATATAATTCTAGCACTATAATCCTGCTAGCATTATTCAATATATTTAATGATTTACATGAAAACAGTATAGACAATGCACTGAATACACCAGCCAGGGCTTATAGTTTGATCTGCATGGAACTTATAGGCTCATGTATGCCAAGGAAAAAATATTATACATAGGACTAACAAGGAAGCTTATATTATCAGTGCCATCCCATGTATTTAATTTTGTAAAACTGGCATTTTTAAGTAAAAGATGTCAGTTTAATTTAGAGCTTAAGTAGAGGACATAGGCAAATATTTTCCAATTCACTAGGCCACAAGCCCAAAGCATGGAAATAAATTCTCCTGATGAGTCCTATCACCACATTGTAATTCCAACACTGCCATTTTCTGAAATTAAGCAGACCCATGCCACCCTTTGCTGTACTAAAGCAGCTCTAAATGCTTCCCAAGAGTTTCCCAGGGTTGGGTGTGAAACTGCATCATAGTGGGATCCATCACACAGGAGGTGCATGGGAAATGCAAGGGCTGCTTTGCCTTGAGTAAATGTTTTAAGATAAGTTATGAGTTTATGAATCAGGAAAACAAGCTATTTTCAGTTCATGCTCTCTGCCAGGTTATCTTCTTGATGCCTACTCATACAAACATAATTATTCTGTGTGTAGAGAGTAGGCTTTGGGAATTAGAATATAAGCTGTGGAAACTGCTTCAATAGATGGATGAGCAAAGAATAAAGTCACAAAATAAATGCTGCAGCTTCTGTCTGTTTAGGAGGGAGATCTATCACGTGCTGCATGCTGGAGGGGTTTCCCTTCTTCATTGTGCCAACTGGCAAACCTCTTACTGAAATTTCTGTGTCAGTTTTCAATATTACTACCAAAAATCAGTTGGCTGTCGTAATCCTTTTGTTTAGATAATTGTTATCCACTGTAGAACAAAAGATTTACGTCATCTGCAAAAGTATGCCAGTTAGTAGAAAGTGCACGGAGTTTGATTTTTTGGTATTGTTGACATTTGCAGACATTGCAGACATTCATATTTATAGATGAGCAGAATCTTTTAATGCAACTTACCTGGTGATTCCATTCAAGTTAGAAATTTGGAAACAAGTATTGCTTAACTATAGCACTAGTGCTAATGGTAGATTAAGATTGTCTTTTATAGAGTGAACTGGTCACAGGTATGGACACATACCTTCTGCATTTTGAACTGGGACCTGATGCATTTTGCATTGTGAAGTGGGGAACACTTTGCTTGGCTTAAATTGTGAACAAAAGTCTCACCTGAGTGAAATTGAACACACAGCTCAACCACAAAGACTAAAAAGATTTTTTTTCTGTTTTTCACGTCTGGCTAATAGTTATACAATGAATAGTGGTTTTCTTTGTCTTTTTACAGATACAATGTCTGCATGCATTTATTCAGAGACTCATGGGACTTTGAACAACCTGATCCTAGTGATAGTTGTACTTTTTCATAGCAGGAGGATTGGACTAAATGACCTTTAAAGATTCCTCTCAACACAAAACATTATGCAATTCTATGAAAATTAGAGTTTTCTATCATTTCATTCCTGCCAAGATACTAGGTCCAAAGGGAAAACCACACGATCCAAAAACTGGGCACAGTTGAGCCCCATTATTCTGCCCAGCTGCCTCAGTGTGAGCTCTATAATTTTCTAGTAATGTTGATAAAAATGGTCTTCATTTCATATTAAGGGAGGAACTTTTATAAAGGAGAAATAAGAAATTTTGATGGAAAAAAGAAAGTGTCATGAAGAGTGAATTTGGGATTATTCTTCCAGTGGGTTAATATTGTGTCCATAAAAAATAGTACTGTATGCACAATTTTTTAAGGTACTGTGTCTAAGCGACTAATAATTTGGCAAAGGTTTTTTTAGATTTTGCAAAAATATGAAAATCTGAGTCTATTTTCATATAATTCTCTCCTACACTTAGGAAATTAAAGTAAACTTATAAGTATTGATTCCTGCTATCTTTTAATGCAACCCAGACCTGGTCTCTGATGAAAATTTTCAAATTAACAGTGATAAGTATTAATCCCGTACTTCTACCTAAAACTCACTGATTTTTACACTATTTAGTCTATTATTATTATAGTTATTATTTACCTGTTGACACAGAAACAATTCACTATGGCACCTGTCTACCAGGGTTCTTATGTGGACGCCTAGTTCTCTTCATCAATTCCCATTAAAATCAGTGAAAGGATACAGTTAAAGTTATGTACTTGGAGAATTTTTCCCAAGTCAGAGTTACACACTTTAAAGCAATGGAAGTATTTTCGTTGACATTAGTAAGAACTGGATGAGATTACAAGGTACAATACTAACCATATTTTTCCCATCAATGGTATGTAAGGGAGCAATATGTATGTGTTCAACTCTTGCAAAAAGGCCAGTGTAACTGTGCTAATATATTTTTTTTGTAGGAACAGTTTCAAGGAAGATCTCCTTTAAGTGTTCCCTTTTAGTGCTGTAAATAGGTACTTCCATCTTACAGTAAGGAATGTCCGGGTTTGGTTGTTTATATTTTTCTATCCCCTGGCCAACATACAACCTCAAATATGCATATGCATTGTGTATAGTGATTAAGGTTTGCTTAGTAGAAAGAAAGAGTTGTATACTCATTTTTGCCACAAAATAGAAGTTCTTTCTTCCAAAGGAATGTCTGCATTTCTGCTATGCCAAACTGGTTAAAGGGCACATGATTTCCTGTAATTTACATGTTTTGTTGTGTCTTTTTTCTTTCACCCTTCTTTGATAGCTTGTAGAGAAGATTTTTTGTTTTCTACTTTTAAATACTTCCTGGGATAAACTAATGGGATGCAAGAAGGAAGTTTGTCTTATTCAATTGCCAAAAATAAACATAATTGGGAGTTTGTGGAAGGACATCTTAAGGTATGGCTCTGGATCTGGATTTGTAGTTGTAATTGATGTGGTGGTGTTTCTTGCAGCATCAGGTAAGTAGTTGTAATGGGGCAGGTGGTGTAGCTAATTCCCTTGGTGTTTATTGTGTCCTGCATGAGGTTTTTATATCAAGACACAGGATGAATGGATCATTACGTGTTTGGCAAGAGTGCTTTGTGGGAAGAGTAGCCTAGAAGGAATACCATTGTAATAAGCACAGCACAAAATCTGATGATAAGAAGAATAGAGCTTACAGTGGCAAAACACACTATTTGCATGAGCTTAAACTTCTGAACTCACAGTTTGGAGATCTGAGAGCAATAGTTACTATCTGTCTAGGATCAGCTTGGGTCACTGAAATCTCTTACCCACAGTCTCTTTGTAGACAGAATTGTCATTGCTTTTCATCTATTGACAGCAGAACAGAAATCTTAGGCCACTGTTACTTACCTTGCTTGATTACGTTCAGTGAGGTGATTTCTGAATACACGATGTGAAGTGGTTGGTCATTTCAAATCCTTTTTAACTTCTCACTATTGCTAATAATAAAGAGGTGATTCAGTAATTTTGAGGACTTTATCTCCAAAATCCTTTTCATATTTAAAATTTCTTATCTCTGTTTTTACGTCTTTAGTTGTACAGTATAGAGGGACCCAGCCCAGACATATGTTAGAAATCATCTGCTGGATGTTACACATGCTTTAGGGAATCCTCAGTATAGCAAGAACTGTCAGAGCTTAATTGCAGAGCACCTCCCCTAGGTGCCCATTCTTGCATTCCCCAACAGCCTCCACCAACCATCTGCTTGTGCTACAGTTTGGCAGTACAGAGGTAGTAGAAGGTAGTGGAAGAATCACAGCCTCAATGAAAACAGCTGGAAATAGGAGCAAAAACATGCAACAAAGTGAATTACTGACTGTTTCCCTCCATTCCTCTGCCCTGACCTGAGCATCAGGAGAGGCAGAGCTAATTCAAAACTGCAGTTGAACAAATAATCTGTGGAAGACAAAAAGCAGCCCTTTGAAGTTTAAAAAATATAATGTTTTCTTTTCCTTTTCTAGATGTCTTGGAGGCAGTTCTGCTCTCATTTCATTGGAAATGGCTACTCTACACTCTTCAGTATATGAATTACTGACAGCTATGTCTTGCACAGTTATTTAACTGGAGAAAAAGGTTAACTGAGTAATTGAATGTAATAAAATTCTCCAGTGGTAGTAAACACAGTGGTCCACAGGCCCAAACTAAGAGGAGGAATTCACCTTAGAAAGCAATTTTACAGTGCTAGCTTGAAAGTTGGTTTAGTTAACATTAGCTGGGCTTTGCTTCTCATGTTCACAGGAGGAGGAACAATGAAGAATCATGTTATCTGGTGTGAAAATACTGTCATCTAATTCAGCTTTGAATAGTACAAGCCTAGTGAACAGAAGTCAGGTCAGATCAATTTGAAACCAAAAATTATTTCACAAGGCCACCTCAAAACATTAGAGTTGGCTTTGCCCTCACAAGGGTATTTCGAGGATTAATATCCTGTCAGCACTTTGAAAATGTAAAGTGCTAAGTATATATTATTATAACCCTTTCCATTTATTACTTTTATTGATGGTCTAGTGGTTTCCATGACGCTATGTTGATTTGCACGGGATTTTCCTGCAGTGTGCATTACATCTCATGAAGAGTGAAAAAACAAATAGTTCTTTTTAGGCCTTGAGCCTTGTTGGATATCCTCCAGTTACTGGGGGACTTGTTTATGACCCACTATCTCTGTGCTGTGAAAGCCTTACTGCAATACATCGTGCAGCTGTTTGTTTTCAACTTTGTTTTCTCAACTGTATAAGCCTCTGCTGCTACTGAGACCCATGTGCTGCTCCTAACTGACTGCTAAGGGGTGCCTGAGTGGAAAGCAGACTCTTACCACCCACTGAACTCCCCCTATTTTTCATAGCAGCTGCTTTTTCCTGATAGCTACTTCGGTGTGTTCAAGGAGTTGGGTTGAAGCCAAGCTTGTCAATCACTGGCAATCAGAAAATATCTTGCTTGTTGAAGTTCAATCCAGTTTTTTCTGCCTCTTCTGGCACTGGCATTGCAGCCAGACCTCCTGGTGGACAAGCTTTTCTGAGGAAAATTCCAAACTTTATTTCAAAATTTTAGATTTATAGCTTGGCTCAGTAACATGTCTATCTAATTCCCAGCCAAGTCCCCAGGCGGCATTTACTTTTGGAGCGGTTTGCCTCCTCAGCTCTGCTTTCCTGCAGACTTCAGGGATCAAGTTAGTCCAAGAAAAGCCAAAGGCATATGAAACCACGTGTGCCTGTTGCTTCCTCCTCTGTTGAGAGTCTCAGTTGGGAGACTGGCCCTGATCTGTCAACAGTGTTCCCTCAGACAACAGCCTCATCCAGGTGGGTTTTTCCTGACCTCCACGTCCCCTTAAGAAAAGACATAAAGAGGGCTGGAAGCTGCAGGATGGCTAACCTCCCTCTTACATAGATGGCCATGTGATGAGGCACAAGCACAGGAGGTTGTGCTGAAATGTGAGGATGAATTTTCACACAATGCAGATACCAAGGATATCCAAGTCTGTTTTGTTGTCACCTCTGACAACACCTTTAGGGCCTACATCAGCTGCCGTGTCTTTAACTATATCTCTTCCTGTCTTTCTCTTCAGGCTTTCAGGTTGCATAGGGCTGGACAAAGTCAGAATGTGTTGTAAAAAGTCTGGAGATGCCACCTCTTGTAACCTTTGATGTCCCTCAATGAATCAGATCACAGACTGACACCTCTAGGGGAAACAGACTCACCTTCTGTTAATTATAAGGCCAAAGTAGGTTGGAACAGATCTTAGAGAGTCATTGAGTCCATTCTTCTGGTCAAATTTAGGCTAGGTGGTATGGTTGCTCAAAGTTGTCTCCAGGTTTGTATTGAATATCCCCAAAGATAGATATTCTCCTGCCTCTCTGGGTACTTGGTCCATGCCACACCACCTCATGGTGAAGAATTTTTTTCTTATATCTAGGCCAAATTTCTGTTGCTGGATTGTGCAACTGTTGTCTCTTCTCCCTTTGCTACACGTCTCTGAGAAGCATCTGACAATCTTCTGTATAATCACCCATTAGTTAGCTTTCAGCCCTGTGGAGCATGCAATATGGGTTCTTTGCCAAAAAACTATGCTTAATATTTTTCTAGAGCATGTTCCTGGCTTAGTTTTGCTCTCTTCTTCAACCTAACAAGAGAATAGAATACAGAGAGAAGTCAGATGATAGGGAAAAAATCTAATGATGCAATCAACGATATTTTATTTAGCACCTTTGTAGAATAAAGGAGTCCTGATCAATATTAAAACAGCAAGGCCCCAAATAGGATTTCTTTAGGCAGACAGCTATCCAGTTCCAGCAAAACAGTTTCTTCTTTTAGTGGGAAAAAGGGCAGCTGTCCAAGCTGGGGAAAAAGAAAAAATTTCCTAGCTTCTTAAAATTCTGATTATAAAAACCAAACAGCCAAAGACCTGAACTTTACACAACTCAGTTTAGAAGTCTATAGCTCATTGTTGTCTATAGAGAAGAATAGCAGGGTTTTCCTCCTAAAAGATTAAATACATCTAGTTTATCTGCCTAGTAGCTTGTGTATGCTCTTGTTTTGATACTCCAGACTGCTATGGACTTGTGCCCACATTATTTGTCCCATCTTACAATAACTTGTTCCCTTCCTTCCATGTATACTGCATGTAGATGTGATGTGGATAGGGACAGAAGTACTGGGGAAAAGTATAGGTGCTAATGAGTCTCCTTGGCAGGGAGGTTTTGATATCAGAAGGACAGGGAAATCATTAGGGCAATAACTTCTCAGTTGACAATTGATTACAATCTTTGGGCACTGCCCCCTCTGCAAAGATCAAGTGCCCCATCATGATGCCCAAAGTTCCTGATGTGGTTTTCATCTAAGTCAGACGACCACAATCAGGTTTATCCCCAAGAGGAACTGTCCTGCTCTTTGGAATATGTGTCCTCTTTCTGTATCTTTTGTCTGCTGAGAGAGGAGATAAACACCAAGACATATACAGAAGAACTGAATAGATAGGTAGCTTTCTTGCAAGGCTTTGTGGGCTGGCAGCTGACCTCTTTGGCTATCAGGGTAGTTAATAATAAGCATCATGCAACCTGTCTGCATTCTGTGGCCTCAGACAAGGGTTGTTAAATGATACATAGTTCAGGAAGTGTCTTGCTCTATGAGGACAGTGTGTTCATAGTCCATCTTTTCCTGTGTTCCTCAGGCCAATGTCAAAAAAGGAAGGATACCCAGAAGCCATGCTGGTTTTGCCATTCTGTCTCTGGAGCTGTGAACAGGTGAACAAAACAGCTCTTTAATCTTAGAAGCGTCAAAGACCAGGAAAGGACCCATATCCCCTCAAGGACCAGGCAGAATTAAAATTAATATGTAAATTAAGTAATTATTGCTCTGGATCCCAACAGAGAAAAAGGAGCAAAAAATTAAAAAAAAAAGACTTAGAAGTTGTAGAGTTTGGGGTGATTTGTTTTGTGAATGATTCTAAGGCCATTATCTAACTAGTATATTATACCGGGGAAATCAAAATAGTAGGGTGAATTTTCTACAAACACAAATGCTTAAACCCAGAGGCTCAAGTCTCATTCCAAAAAAAGGACATTGTCTGCGACTTACAACATTAAAGCTTATAGCCTTAGGATATCCTTCCTGTGTTTCATTTGTCAAAAAACACACCATTTGGTTTTCTTTATTACCTAAAGTTAGCCTCATAGCAGATGACACTGTATTTCATGTGTTGTAAGAACACCTCTAGCTAGACTCTGCTGTGCACTTCTTATTCTGACACCTGATCTTCAGAACCGTCATAGCATTCATTCATAAACTACAGGAGAAATACTTCTTTAATTCACTTAAATTAGTAAGTTCAATGTTTTCCAGTATTATGGGTTTTAAGACTCATGCTACTAGAGTCATGTCCACAACTTGAGTTGTGCTACGTAGTCATCTGGCCATCAAAGCATTAAATGCTTTTAACACCACAAGGTGATCATCACCATTTCATATTTTGCCATTGTTTCCTCTTTGTCTTCTTTTCTTTTTTGTTTTTTTTTTCCTCTGTAGAGTTTCCCATAATATACCTTGCTTGCATATCCACATATAAAAAATCCTTTCCACCCTTCCACATCTTTAGAGGTGTGTGAGAATAGAGTTGTTAGGAGCTGTATGTGCATCCTGGTGTGAAAGAGAACAAGGATTCACACATCTTAGCATTTTGTGCTTTTTAAGAAAAAAATTTCTCAAATCTTACTTTTCATTGGAAAAAAAAAGTATAATACTACGTAAAAAATGTGTAAAGATTGAAGTTCTGAAGCTAAACCAGCTCTTTGTGCTTTTTCCTTGCATTGCTGAACTATAATTAACATGAATCATGGTCTGGGAAAATACATCTGAGTTAGCCCAACTCATTAGATTATATCAGCATAAACACTGGGAGGCAGGAGATCCTCTTGTGTGCCAGTGTCCTAAAAGGTCAAATTTTGTGTCTCTGCTTCTAGAAGGCTGAAAAAACTCATGGAATAGACTTGTGCATCGTGTTACTTAATAGCAATATATTTTCAGTTGACCACAGATTATTTTTCCACTACTCTTATTTTGCAGAAAGGCTGAGATTTCATTTGTGTAGCCCTAAATCACTCAGAAATTGTCTAACCATCTCTAACCTTTGAATTTATTTCTATAAAATGGACATGTTGGTCCTTGAAAAAGTTTATCCACACTCTGGACTTTGAATGGAATATAGGGCTTTGAATGGGCCCAATTTCTGTGTATTCTCAGGTTCTTGCAGTACCAGTGAGTGATACTGCACACAGAGAAGTGACTGTACATTTCTGTCTTACCCCTCAAGCATAGGATAAAACAAAGTGGTAAAGGAAATGAGACCTTCTGCTTTCTGGACTATGTAAAATCATTTGATACAGAGAATGAGAGGGCCATATGACAAATGTGAGGAAGTTTATAAGACCATCATTTGTGATGCAGCTTAGTTAGCTATTTCTTTCTTGAGAGAGTCCAAGCAGGGCAACAAGAATGTCAAATCTGGATTATGAAATAAATAGCATGAAAGGGAGAGGGTAACACTTGCCATTATTTTTGCTGTCACTAAATTTATCTAGTCTCTCGAGAATGATGAATCCCCTTCCAAATAGTAAAATCTTTCAAACAAAATAGCTTCAATATATGTGCTTGTGTATGCCAAGATAGATCAAGTGCTTTAGGAAAGGGATGCAGAAGTTCAATATATCTTTCCTTTTACCTTACACATTGGAATGGTCCCAAGTTATAGGATCATAGAAATGGAAAAGACCTTTTAAATTATGCATTTCCTTGCCAACGAAAGTGTACTCTCAGTATATAGTATTTTCCATCTCAGGCCATTAGGCATCTGTCCCTTCACTTGAGGACTCTATTCCATAGCACAATAAAATCAGGTTTGGGAATTTTCCCTACCGCTCAGCCTAAAAATGGATTTGTTCATTTGTATTGCTTTACTCACACCTGTAACCCACCCTTTTCTGTTACTACCCTCCTGAGAGTTCAACCACCAAACTCCTGTAGACATAAACTCCATCACATATACTCCAGCCATCCCATATAGCCATCACATATACTCCAACCTCTGTAAAGTCAACCAGGTACAAAAGAAAAGTGGAAAATCTGTTCCAAAGCTGAACTTAGAGACAAAATATTTCATTCACTATAGGTAAAATATTTTTCTCATCTTTCATTTCACAAAATTTCTTAATTGTATAAGTTTATAGTTCTTTGGCCCCATTCTTATCTTTTCACTGTGTTCCCAAACACTTGGATGACTCAGAGATGAGAAGGCCAATTTATCTGGTACAGTTCTACACTTGCATTTATTTCAATAGGATTGCATATTTGACATTAGAAATTACTCAAGAGGTGTGTTTCTTTCATGAAAGTGCACTACCTCATTTAACATCAGCTCCACTTCCTCTGTTCATGGAATCAGAATTAAATTAGCAAGTGGAAGCCTTCATGATCACAACATGTGTTGAGCTGGAATAAGTTCCCTCACAACTCCGTACAGTAGATTTAATTTCATGGGCTTTATAACTTGTCTGTCAAATGGTACCTTCAAGTCACTGTCCTATTCTTTCTTTTTGTATTTGAATTTAGTTTATCTGAATCTTTCCCCTAGGTTCTTTGTGGAAGGTAAAATAGACCCTATGCAAATGGTTAAATAAGGCATTTGAAAAGTGTAAAGAAGAGATGCAAACACTAAATCCCCTTGTTGAAAAAGGGCTGTGTATTGAATTAAAAAAAAAAAACAAAAACAAACAAAACAAACAACGAAAGAGAGAGGAAGCCACTACTGGTTTGCATGAGACTTTGTGGGATGGCTGCCCATTGTTAAATTAAGCTCATCCATTCATTTCCAAGTATTTTCACCACTCTACTTGCTTTACTTTTTGCAGTGGATACCAGCCAGGTTAAGGATTTGCAGCCTTCTATGGCTGCTCTTGCCAACACGTAGATCTTGACAAGGTGCTCAGCCTGTATAAAGAAGCTTCAAAATAAAACTTATTTGCTGTAGGCATTCACTGCTCTCTCACTTTCCTTTCTCTCTTTCCTCTCTGCCCCTCCGCCACCATAATTTGTCTATGGACTTGGCTTCTTTGTTCTTTCATGACTAATATAACCATCTGTGACATTACATATCAAGATAGCAATGCAACATATTAAGCACAGGAAAACCCGGAATGTTTGAGCTCATCCAAGCATTTGTTACTTAAAGTTCCAACATTACTTGTAGCCACCTGAAGTATCCTAAAGTTTCTAGAAGCACATGACAATAAATCAGCAGGTTTCTGTGTTGTTATTGAAACAGAGATATAAGACATCAGGAGCTGCCTTCCTGAAAACAAACTTTTTATTCAGCAACTCATTCGCAGTTTTTTTTTTCTCACTGAGGGTTCAAAAAAAAAAGCTTTCACTTCTATGGTATTAGCCTGCCACCTCAGGCAATTCACTTTGGGAACTCCCCACCTCACTTTGTTGAGGTCTCATCTACTGAAAGGGAAGCATCACTCCCAGATCAGACCTGTGACCATGGCCTGTGTGAACTATGCTCTCATGCAGCTGAGGCCCAGCAACTAGGCAGGACCAAAAACAAGTGCTTGTGACTATCAACTTCTGTCCTTCCAAGGATGAGGAAGGGGCAGCAAGTGTGGAGAGAAACCTATCAAGTGAAAAACATCTCGAAATGGACACGTACCAAGGTGCAAGATCAAAATCAGGATGGAGGTCTCTCCTCCTCCTGTTTCCCTTATAGTCCTAGACAGATTAAAATCTCCTTTACTAACAGGGAATGCAGTAACCACCAAGATCAGATATTTCAAGAGACAGTTCTTTCCCTCCCTTTGCTGATTCTTCAGACAATGAATTGCTTCACTGTTTGTCTCAAACTCTCTGCTCATCTGCAGACATCAACCTGTCCAACTTTCCTCTGCATTAATAATTTTCTGCTGCAGGTTCTAGTACCTGCATGTAGAACTGAATATTGAATAATTGTATGCGTGACACTGTAGCTTATTTCCATTTTTGCATCCCATTTCAAAGAAAAGAGCTTATATCTATAGCAGAGTAATAATAGAATAATGACTAAAAAAAATTAATGGCAAAGTTAGGGGTTTTCCTGAATGTCCATATTTAAAGTCTCTTACCTCCTTTCTGGTTTATCCAAATTGCCCACTAGCAAAAGTCAGGTGGGAGCTGGCTTCCTCCCCTTACCTGCTATATCTGTAGCACCCACAGCTCCTGAGGGCTGAGTGGTTTTTTAATCTGCTCCTCATATTGCTTTGTACCTGAGTTTATGCAGAAGTGAGGATGGAAGAGGGAATAGCTGTTACTGTAACTAAGGTGGATCCAGAGCTGTAGGTTTTTTCCTGCTTCTTCTTTCTCCCCTAGAATAGATGAGAGGCTAGAAAAGAAGATTTTACATTTACATTAATGTGTTTGAATTTGATTTGTCCCTAGGCTAGGCAAACACAGAGATGCATTGCTGTTGTCCCTTATTTAGGACAACTTGTAAACTAACCCTGCTAAAGCATCTTTACTGTGTTTTGATATGCGAATTATGTGTGGATATATGGATGATAATGCAATATTTCTATCCTGTTTTTAATTCTCCTTTGTCCAGAAATTAAAAGGTCTTTTTTGTCTAATACGACAACTGTTCTACTAGGTTCCTGTTGAAAAAAAATTATTCTTTTTAGTCTCAGTCATATAAATGAGAGAAATATTACACAAGATAGATTTAAAAGGAACTATGGTAATGTTGCATTAGGATTTGATAATTTGATTATGTATGATGATGGACTTAGGAAAACATGTAATAGTGATACTATTCAGAGAAGGGGGGCGTGGGGAAGACACTGGAGGAAAAGGACAAAAGAAGGGAAAGAATGGACAGCAGAGAAATTACAAAAAAGTATTTGCTTCACAGTAATCTCCTCAGCTTTTTCCCTGGGCATGGAATCAACCTTTCAGAGCCAAAATATTTGCTGGTAGTGATTCTACTGTCCTGTGTTTTGTGTGGGTACTGCATCACTTATTATTTACTGTGTTGACGTATTATGGGGTACATGATTTATCACTATTGCAGGGGAAATGATTTTCCTCTAAAGAGAAATTTAAGAATAACCAGTGTGGACACTAGACAGACATGCATGCAGTCTCACATGTGCTCAAGGTGCACACATAGCACTGTATGTGAAAATCTGTCTGCACAGAAATTGATGGAGGTGTAAGTGTCGACCCAAGTAGGGTTGTTTTCAGTCTCTAGCACATATGTGCTATTGCACATGTCATGTCTATTGCATGAAGGTCTATTGAAATATGTGTGTAACTTACTGCAGTCTTCTGCATAACAAGAAGAGAGACAGAAGGGCATGGCATGGAAAGTGTATTCAATATTCAGTTTGTTGATGTTATTGAGATCCTATCTATTACTTGTAGCAGATAGCTTGAACCCCTTAATGTAAGCAAAATACTGATGGTCCTACCTATGGGTGACTGGAAAAGGCACGTGGTTAATTTCTGGTGTATGCCTGTGTGACTTTGGGCACGGGCCATGTTTAAGATGATGGCAGCTTCTGTTTCTGTGCTGTCATTTGAATTGGGGCCCATGGAACCCCACCATCTGAGTCGGTCCCAGGGAGGTGGGGCTGGGCACTTTGATTTTCGGAGAGGCTGTAGGACACCCCACCGCGATGTACCATGTTGCTCCACTACAGCTCAGAGGTTTTCCACCCTGCTGCTACCCCAGCCTCATGGGCTCAGGAGCAGGGCAGATGAGGCATAAGAGGCTTTCTCCTAAGTGTGGTCTGTCCTGGCCCCAGGCGCCTGTGGAGCAGCAGCAGCCCCTGTGGAGCTGGGGCTGGGGAAGGCAGGTGCTGTTCCCACGGACAGAGCCCGGCTCCCAGGAGTGGAAAGCAGGGGTCAGGAAGTTAACAAAGGTCTGCCAAGTCCTGCTGGCTCTTCCTAATCCGCTTTTCCACCCACAGCCCCTTGAAACTCCCCTGATTCCTCCCAGCGCGGTGTCTGGGGGAGTTGCTTTACTCTTGCAGGATTGAATTTATTTTGCTCGTTTCCAAACTATGCTTCTGCAGAGTCTCAAGTCAGCTTTGTTTCAGCTGGTGTCAAGCAACACACTGGAGAGATGTGGATCAATTACACTGGTTTGTTTTTCTTTTTTCTTTTCTTTTTTCTTTTTTTTTTTTTTTTAACCTTTTTTTGTTTGTTTGTTTTTACTATTTTGACAGGAAATCTTGCTCTTTCTTCTGTTGCATAAGTATGAAGTAACCCTGTGAAAACAAATACGGTTTCTTGTTGTTTACATGTGTAAAACTGAAAGGACAGTTTTGCTGATCAAGTTAGTTCTTGCTAATCTGAAGAATGGAGTTGTATAAGGAATTTATTTATTTGTATTTGTATGATGGCCAAACCAGAAAATCAACAACAATAAGAACATTTCTTTTGGTCTGTCTAGAATAGGGATTTGTTCGTTTTCTTGCCAAACAGCAACAAACATAAATTTGAAAGAAATGTCATTTCAGGTCAGGACACATTTCCTTTAGGCTTTTTTAACATTCATTAAAACTGAATATAGGTAAATTTCAGAGGAAACCCTTATTGCAAAACGAGTAGTAAAAAGGTTCTGTTTTGAAAACATCAAAATTATTCTTCCTGACATTTCAAAATATTTCTTTTGACCCAAGAGTTTCATTCTGCTCTAATAAAGATTGTTCCACATAATGAAATTAGAGCAACCTTTTTGATATTGGCAATGCTTCCTTGCAGAGGACTGGAAAGGTTAAAAAGCAGTTAACTAGCAATCTTCTTAAATACAGCCAGAGAACATACTTTTTAGTTTTGGCTTTAGACAGGCATTAAACCAAATTAAAAGGTATAGTTTTACCCAAACAAAATTTGAATAAATTCATGCATCACATGAGGTTAAAACATCAAATAAACAAATAATTTTGCACATATGTATTTGTCTTAACATTTTGTCATTTCTCTTCTGCTTTTAAAACAATAAGACCCAAATGTGAATAAAGTGATCTTACTTTCCTGCTCAGAGTGAACAACTTTTTCCAAGTTCTTATGCTGAATAAAAAAGTGTTTTGTAGGGGTTTATGATTAAAACTCTATAGAATAAAAGTTTTAGTGCCTGAGTTAAGGAAAAATAAACAACTGCATTAGCTAATCTG
This sequence comes from Phaethornis superciliosus, assembly GCA_023637945.1. Taxonomy (NCBI): domain Eukaryota; kingdom Metazoa; phylum Chordata; class Aves; order Apodiformes; family Trochilidae; genus Phaethornis; species Phaethornis superciliosus. The sequence goes on along the minus strand of JAJQWJ010000002.1, from coordinate 98,017,705 downwards.
AGTTCAAATAAACAGATGCGTAAACTGAGCTATTCCAAAGCAATGCAGAATTGAACAGAGACCATTAACACTCAAAACACTTCATAAGGTTCAGAGATGGTTAACCTCCTCAAAAGAAAATGTGCCTAGATCTTGTATGGCTGCACTGAAGGAGTGAGGAATATTACCCCTGTGTAGTGGTAAAATGTAATGGCAGATCTGCTGAGCACGTATGCTGGTACAGAGAGCAACTCACTTGAACTTAATTTTAAAGATAAAGAGAACAAAAAGTGTGATCTCATTATTGCTCATTGAAGCCAGCAAAGCTGACAAGGCACAGTGGAGTGCAATGGTCTTTTGAGTTTTAGCAAAACCTCTACATTTTCAGGAGCTCTAGATCCTATTTGGCAGAGGAAACCCCTTTGAGATATTACCCAAATTCTATGACACGGTATTTGACCCTTGCTTATTCAGCACTGTGTTTAAATGACTCATGGCTCATGATAAAAACTTCCATGGTGTGTAGGAAAATCTTGGCTACCTGCACAGCTTGGTAATAGAGGTGCAAAGCACAAAATGCTTTGATAAATTGTGGATTTTAAAACAGATCTCTTCAGATTGTCCCAAGACTGTTTCCATAACAAAATAAATAAAATTTTAAAAAGCCACAGAAAAATAGGTTTATATTCCAGTTAATTTATTTCTAAATAAGTGTGTGTATGAGTTAAATACAAAGCACTTGAACTAGCAAGGGACAGAAAGAGCTTTTTATAGGTCCAGAACACAAGAAAAAAGGTCTTGTTAGTTGCAATAGTCCTGTTATCCAGATGGGAAGCAAAGACCTACCAAAGTCTTCATTTGAGCACGGTTTTGCAGATGTTTTTAATTCACCAAAGCATGGATTACTTTGTATGCATTTTTGATTCAGCCAGCTTTCTTCATAGGTCTATAAAATAATTCAGAATCATTGAAAACTTTTAAAATTTTAGTGCACTGAGGGAAAGGGTGAGGCACGTCACATTGTCTGAAAAGCAACCAAACAAGTTTTGTTCCTCAAGAATCCACTCCAGGGTTTACAAAGACTTCAGTACATGCCAGGAGGGGATTTTGCTGTTTTAGCCAGCACTCTGTGATTACATATAGGAGTGTGGGCATGGTCAATAAGGTTTCTAGTTACAGAGGTAAGTAGAGCTATTAAATACAGAGGTATTAAAACCTTTACAAGTGCTATTTGCACATAATTAACATTACCACACAGTTTACAGTATTCCTCACACGATGAATGCTGCTGTAAAGATAATTAGGTAAAAGTAAGAATTGTAAAGATTTTAATTTGTGTATTACTTTATATGAAGTCTCAGTGTTGTGATTTAAGCAACTCCAGACAACAGCAGAAGCAGCAAGGGGCTTTGCATGGGAAAGGAAGAATAATAATACTTATTTTTAAGAGCTCCTTAAAAGTTTATTCCACTTAGAAAATCCTCTATAGTCTGTACTATTAAAGCCTAAATAATCTATACTAAAACTCAAATTTTACAAATTATTATTACTTATTTTTTGCTCTTACAGAAACATGTTTCTTCTTTAAGAATTCAACTCGGAAATTTCCATTTCAGGAAAGTTCTGCAAGAACTCCTGATGTTTTTGTGGTCAGAGCTTTTAGGCAGGTTTTCACATTTGCCAGTTTTTACAGCCTATTTTATAAATATGTGCTAGTGTCAGAGAAGCCCAGCTGCACTGAAATGATAAACATGACTAGGGATGCTTCAGATGCTGGATGACCTCTTCAAAACATAGGAGAGAGACTTGACTTTGATGGCAAGGGGAGAACAGCAGTTCTGGCACCCTAGGGACTGCCTGCACTGTCCTAGGTGGGCACTCACCTGTTTCCAAAATGTGGGCCCAAGGAATGGCCATGCCACACTAGGAAGCTGTGTGCTACTGAAGCTGGGATGTGGTATCTCCGTGTCACCCCACAGCCTGCAGTGTAGACAAGTCCCAAGTGTGTTTGAGCTGTATGAACATAACTACAAGATAAACAGTTGCACTGTTCAATACAGATTTCCATTGCGCTCAGAAGCTGAATTATAAATACCTTTTCAGAAAAGCATCCTAAGAGTAATGAATGCCCAAAAAGTCATCATGTTCTATTATCAAGGAGCAGATTATCCCAGCTGAATACACAGTATCAGAGTTTCCCGATTTGTATATAATCTACATTCTTAACATTTTCCTGGAGTGCTGTTAGTTTGGGCTAGTAGGACTTATTGTACTCTCAGGGTTGAAAGATGAATAGGCCTATCAGCTAAACAGCATAATAAATTTGTTAGGCTGTGCATGTCGTGCTCCACTTCTCCCTCGTTCTTCATTGTGTATAATGTAGCCTAATGCAATATGACAGCTGTTAGCAGAAAAATGGTGCTGCAGCCATAAAAAAGTGATTTATGTCTTATTACTGAAGCAGCTAAAATTAAGAAGCTGGTGTTTGGGAGGGCAGCAAGCAAGTGAAATGTGAAACAGAGCATATATATATATTCACGAAACACAGGAAGCTGTGAAATGTTTAGACTGACAGTGAAATTCTCCCTGGGTATCCACCACAAGGTCAGACTAATAAAGGGGGTAATTGGTGGTGATGGTTGTGGATGTTCAGAATAGCCTACATGTCACAGCTGCTTATGCTGAAGTATCAGAAGCATGTTAAATGCATCTCCTGACATGAACCAAAAAATCCTTACTACCTAATGACATAAGAAAGCCTAATTTAAGATGGCAGCTGGCAGAAAGAACATCAAGCAGGAAAGTTGTACTTAACAGCCACAATGTGGGGAGGAAACAGTGGGATGGGAGAAATAACGTGGGCTTCATTCCCTGCTTCGTTTTTCTACTGGTGTAAATCCACCAATTTAGGGCTACAGTCACAGATTAGAGATTTTTCCCTGGAAGCTGAAACTAGGAATATAAAAGAAAATTCTGTATTTGGTTTACAATATACCCAATATCAGTAAATGTGATCCTGTAACATTGTCAATTTTACCACTGAATGATGTAACACAGCAATCTAAGACAGGGGGAATTACAACCACCACATCAGATCTCTCCTTGTTTTTTGTTCAACATACACCATGTATATATATACGATAAACACACATATGTCTGTGTATGCATATACACAGGCTGCTGCTAAGTGTGATGCTTTCGGTTCAGTGGGTGGCACTCTTCCTTCTGAGTCAGTACTAAACTAGTTTTTCCCTGTGGTGCTTAACGAACAGTTGAATATGGTCAGGTCAGAGAGGTTAATAGCCCTACTTTTGTAAAAAGTGCCAAGGGATCTTTCTTAGCAAGCAGTGAGAACTTCACATTAAATACCATCTGAAAGACAGCCTGAGACCTGCTCAGAGTCACAGACAGGCGTGTTGCTGTAATGCAGAAACAGGGGAAACCATGCTACATATTTAAGTGACTGAGTCATCCTGCCCTCATAGATATTTACCAGATGCAATGAAACTTTGCTCATGTGGAGTTACAAAATAATAACCAAAGGCAGTATGGCTGGAAAATACTAGAGCTTCTTTTTAGCATTTGGTTGTAAAGAAATATCAGAGAAGAAGCTTTCACCTGAAAGTAGTCATGTGTACTACACCTGAAGTGTAGTCATGTTCTATATAGTCCAGGATGGGGACCTCTTAGGCCCTTTGCTGTCTTACTCTAGGTGCAGTAAGTACTGAATGACCTGGAACAAGTGAGATCTGTGGCAAAAATGGCCATATTTTGTGCCATTGCTAGAGTCCTTGCCAATGACAATTCCAGTCCTTTTAAGCAAGGGCTATGGATGTCCTGGTTCCTATGCATTAGATGTCCTGAGTGACCTCCTAGCCACTGGGTAACCAGAATAGAGACTATTTTAACAGGATGTTTAATGTTTGGGTCATATCCATGGCTAAGTGCAACAGTCAGGAGGACTCTATTGTGAAGCCCTGTTGAGCTTTTGCACACTGGTAGCTATATGGGCCCTAGTGAGAAGACAACCACTAAAATTTAGCCATCAGAGAAGTTTCTGTGACTACAGGATTAGGTACAGATTTGCAACTGCCACCAGTGCCTTAATGTTGCGCTAGAGAGGCATTTGTAATCACAGACCATTTCTCTACCTAGGTGGAGTACAGTAACTAGTAACCTACTAGAGTTCTAGTAGCTCATTCCTACCACACTGAATTCCTACCACATCATAATTGAGTTCATATCCAGGTCCTCAACTAGCCATTTCCCAAAGACATCACTTAACACAACATTGCCTAACATTCTGCTAACCAGTTTCTTCATGGCTGAGTTTTGTAAGTGGCTCTTCTCCCTTCCCCAGCCTTTCTGTCCAATGCACAAGGAAACCTTTTTGCGTATGCAGAAGGGCTATCTGTGCTACCCCATTGGTGGTGACTTCTGTCTCCACAAGCCGCTTGGGGATTACAGTTCCTATCTCCATACATGCTCAAATCTGAGAAGAGCATCTATGATTTTTTGCAGCACTGCTGTATGCCCAGGGGAAGGAGTATTGCCTTACACTGACACGGACTGGCTTGATGCAGCATCATGCCAAGGAGCTCGTGCTGCTTCTGCACCCATGACTAGCTTTGCCTCTGCCACAAGCACCCAGTGTAGGGAGCCTGTAGCTGCTAAACAGGGCAAAATGGCTTAGGAATTCCCCTGTCCCATTGAGGCAAGTGGCCAGCAGTGATGCAAAATATGTTCCTAGCTTAGTGGGAATGCCTAGGAAAATTACTTGCCAAAGACAGCAGAGTCACCCCACTATCTCTGTGGGATTGAGTGGGTCTCTTTGCTATAAATTTTTTCACAAGCTGCATACTATTGTAGTATACTATTTAAGTACCGTGTACCATACTATTAAGCATAAAACTTTTTCATCAGTTTCTCTGCAGTCTCTATATTAGAAGTTCTAGAATGCTATCCTTACATTTCTGATAAAAAACTTACATAAATCCTTGTTAATCAATATAGAAATAATATTATTACATTTGTCACAAACACTGTTCACTTACTCATAGTCTTCTGAAAATTGTTACTTTTTCAGATGTCTAAACTAGATGTTGAGAATAATTCCAGGCACACCACAGTTTGTCAGATAATCAGACCATACATTGGTAGGGTTTGATACTTGAATAGATTCCAGAAACTCAGCACAAATGACGTGAGGAATCACTTCAGCTGTTAGTGCTTAGTGATAATCAAGGTGAAGTGAGGCAACTTTTAAATAGCGCAACGATTGCATAATAATTTAGGTCAAAAAGTAAGTAACATCACATAACTGAGATGTTAAATGAGCAGAGTATATTGAATGTAAATGCAATATTGAACGTGAATGCAAATGCCATGTATCATTGTCATCATTTTAGATAATTTTATACTGTTTCCTGCAGTCAAAGTTAAGAAAAATGTTAGTATTGCTGCCAGAAACAGTTTTTGCTAAAAGAAAGTTTGATGGCAAAGGATGCCTTGCATTTTGATGGTCACTGCTTAACGCATGTTTGGAGATACAAGGTACAGTGAGAGCAAGTATATTGAAAAGCTGAAGAATTTATTTTCTTGTTAAGTGTAACAGCTTTAATAATTGCAGTAAGAAAAAGGTGATTCCTGCCTACTACAGAAAGATTTTTTTAAAAATTGTAAAAGAATGTGTGATATCAGGAACTGAAGAAGTGCAGGCAGATTGAAGCAGGATGAACTTCTTTATCTGTCTTTTTAGAATGTCTGTTCAGCACACATGGATCAAAGCAAAGGGTCATGTGGGTGGTTGCAATCTCTACTATTTCTCCTTATACACCAGGTCACAAAAAAGTGTTCACAAATGAGTCAAATTTTGACAAAAATTCCCAATACTAAGGATTTGTGTTCGGGTGGACTTGTAAGTCCACATGATGGTTTTACTAAGACATTATTTTTTATTATTTTTTTTAATAATTATATATCAGCTTGGCCAAGTATACAACTAAAAGAGAGTATGTTTCTACCTGTCTCCAATCTTTCAGTGACAGTCTGTGCTTTGGTTCTGTCTCCTTCCAGATTTTCATGAATCCCTAAGGCACCAAGTCCTTTGCTTTCCAACAACTACCTTAGCAGATGCAAGGCTTCCTTTGAGGGTTTGAGGGAAGCACCACAGCTACTTTGTTTACAAAGACAAAGCACAGAGCCATATGTAATTTTGCATCTAAACAAACAAATATGAAATTTATGCACAGTTTCAGTTACAGATCTTAATTTTTATTGTCTTCAAAATCTGTTTTATTCTGCTTGTGTGCTGTACCTTACAAAACTTCCCTGACCTCCTGCCCCTCTACTCTCTCTCCTAATAACTCTATAGAAAAAAATTGACAGGATCAGCCTAAGAAGTAGATTTATGCTCTCCTTCCATTCCAGAGTTTTCTTCATTAGTACCTTGAATATCCTTGCAGCAATCCAGATTTAGGGAATTTCTTCAACAGATAGAACTGTGTTGTAGTGCCTCTGTTCTCTACTGGTTGAAAGTAACTGGGCTTGGTTCCAGATATCAGAAAGCTTTCTAGGACGTGCTGTGCCTGTCCTTATGTACCTTTTTGCATCTTCTTTTTGTGTGTGTGACTCTCTTTTGGTGCTCCAGAAGGAGGGATATTTCTGCTTTTGTTTATTAGAGAGTTTGCTAGATCATAACTTCAGTTACACTTGCCTGTGTCAGAAACAGTGCTAATGTAATAACTCCAAATCTCCTCTGGTGTCCCTGAGATCAAGTCTGACTCACTTCTATACCTGGTCTTTCAAATCAAACCTATTCTTTTTCTCTTTTAAGCTGTCATTATGTTCTACTGTAGTTTAAAGTGTAGTATTACTTTGAAAAAAAAGGAGTGCAAAGATGACATATCAGGCTTCTATATTTGTCTGACAGTTGATTCTGTTGCAGAAGTGCTCATTTTGTAAGTTAAAAAAGCTGTCTTTGCTAACAACTAGCCCTGCAAAATGCACAGTGTTGTGATTTGAGTTATTCCAAGTGTATGTAGCGATAGGACAAGGGGGAACAGTTTCAAACTGGAAGAGGCTAGATTTAGATTGGATAGTAGGAAGAAATTTTTTACTGTAAGGGGGGTGAGATGCTGGAACATGTTGCACAGAGTATGCCCCATCCCTGGAAGCATTTGAGGTCAGGTTGGATAGGGTTTTGAACAACCTAATGTAGAGGCAGGTGTCCCTGCCCATGCAGGAGTGGGGAGGAACTGGATGATCTTTAAGGTCCTTTCCAACCCAAACCATTCTATTGTTCTGCAACAGGTGTAGGCCATCTTATCTTGTAAATCCTCCGTCTGCTTGTACCACCCTTTCTTCCTCAAATCATGCCCTTGGTGACGATGCCAGGCCCACTGCATGAGCATGTTAGAGGTCTAAAGGATCATGTTATGCAAGGGAAATGTACACCACAGAGTAAGATACAGCTTGGGCTTTGTGTAAGAACGGAAGGAATAATAAGTATTAGTAACAATCAAGCTTTATTTCTCTTAGCAGATACAAACATAGACCCACTTGAAATCATTCTTTGAGGGCCAGGTTTGAGGCATAGCACTTGCAGCACAGATATTTGGTCACCATTCTGCTAAATGTAACAGCAAAGCTTTAATTTCATCTCAAAGGAGTGCCTGAGATATTTAAAGTGGTACCTCCCAGTTAAACAGAAATGTTGATCTGCTCAAATACTTTGTCAGGAAATGTGTTGCTAAGACTGCATAGGCAGCATTATGTCAGGGAAGGGGTTAACTAAAAATGATGGATGTAGAACATGGTAACAAACAAATTCTGCTTGCAGTCAAAGGTCTGTCTTTTATTTTCTTTTATAAAATGTATCAAACAATTTGGCATTAGAAGTACAACTTTTGTCATACTGAGAATAACAACGTATTATAAGACGAAGGAACAAAGGCTGGAAGTTGAGGGAAATTTTAAAAAAGGAAGAAACAAAGAAAAAAATGAATATGTGAAACAGTTGTGTTTACTTTGGAAAAAAAAAAATCCAAACCCTTCATCTTTCCCCTCCCTCCTTGTCTTTTTTTTTAAATATACTTGAAAATGCAACATTTAGAAATATCTACATATGTCTAAATTTAGGCTCTGTGTTACTTTATTCTGCATGTCTTTATCAGACTTCAGTCATTTGTATATCATCTGGTAGAAAGCGTATGCAGCAGGATGATGCATGTCTTATTTTATAAATATTTATTACCCAGTGGTATGTTTCTACCATTGAAGTTACATCCACTTCTTTTTTTCAATCTGTGTTCCCTCCTTTTCCCTATTAAAAAAACAAACAAACAACAACTTGTTGTCAATGCTTATGTGGATATCATATGAAGACTTCTAATTTTGGGTTGGTTTCTTTTGAAAAGTTAGTGGGGATTCCTTATAAATTCCTCCTGGAATATCCAAGCTTACTATATCAGTATGTTTTTCTTTCCATGAACTTGTTGATCCCTTCAAAGAAATAAGAGGTTTCCCACCTATAAGATGCACCCTGACTCTTATACTTGACCTTTTATCTCATTCTTAGATACTATGTTTTGCAGGATACTCAGACTATTATCCAGCCTTACGTTTTTTGAATTAACTTAAATATTACTTCATCCTGATGATCCATTATTCTGGCTTTCGGGGTAATTTTCAGAACAGTGAATTTAATACAGTATCCTTAAATACCCTGCAAGTTACTTTGAAATATTTTACTCTTTCAATTTTCCCTTTTTGTTTCTCAAAGTTTTCATGGTTTTCTGCAGTTTCACTTTCTGAAAATGCACTCTGCTGTATCAGCCATAGGTAGATAGAAAGATGGACAAATACAACTTACCTTGTTGCTGAAACAAAACAAAGGCTGTTAGAGTTATTGTTTCAGAACAATATTTTGGGAGTAGATTCTTGAAGCAGGTTCTTCATAACAGTCTGGTTCTTCTCTTCTGGCTTCCCTGCCTAGCTGTTCCTTCAAGCAGTCACTCATGAGAGAAAAAATTTTAATCTCTGCATCATGACCTGATGTGACAGCAAACTAACTGCATGGGAGTAATTGAAAGCACTACTCCAGTGCTGCATTTCATCTCCCTGCAGTCCCCCTGCTCTTTCCACTTCACACATGGGCTGGGTTACTGGCAGGGCAAGTCTAGTACTGGGCTTCTCCTGTTGGGTTTTGGAGTTTCTATTTCTAGAGAATGTATCTTTTTTATTGGCATAATTAACCTATTTATCTGATCTCTTGCCTTCCTGCCCAGACATGTGGGGGTGGCATAAAGCTCCTGTGCCCGAGAGTATTTTCTTAGGCTATGGAAATACAATGGAGAAACAAAGCCTGAAGCCTAATTCTAAAGCCAGTTTCACCACAACAGCTGTCTACAAATGACCAGGCTGTCCACTGGGAGTGTGAGAAAGGAGTAGGATTTGCACAAAAAGGTATGCATTTGAAAGCATGACAAATGTAAACCTGATTCATACTAAGGTAACTTGCCAGTGCTGAGACAGGCTTGAATTGCTTCTGAAGATTGTGCCATGTGCTAGAAATTAAAAAAAAAAAAAAAAAAAAAAAAAGACATAGTTTGATCTGTCACTTGTTAACCAATCTGTCTGCCCAGTCTTTAGATAGATTTGTGGCCTGTCAGGGTGGAAAAAGCCATGAGTGTTTGAGTGTTTGATACCTTGAAAGTGGTGCTGCATCTTCTTCCTGAATTACACCCTTTCTGAGGCTGGCATGGCCCTTGGAAGGGCTGCATCTCAGTGAAGTAGAAGACACAGAGCTCAGCTGAGAGCTAAGTGTTAGATTTTTGAATGGGCTCCTTATCTAGAAAGACTGTGGGAAATTGCATTCTGTAACATTTTTCTACCTTTACCCTGATTTAGGTTATCATCATTTTTTTCAAAGGCATTTAATTATGATCACTCTCATATATGATTCATTAAAGTGCTCACATCATCCACCATCTTACTCTTCTCTTTTATACTTAGTGATCTTTCTCAAAAAAGAGGACCTCATTTTACTTTCAGTTAAGCCATACAGGTCTGTAATACCCCACTGACTTCATTAAGATCAAGCCCAAGCCTATAAACTGCATCTCAATACAGCTTGAAGAGGCATTCCTGTTTGCTCATAATTGTGGAGAAGCACTTTGCCCAAGAAGCCCCTCTGGGGACCTCTGCTAGTATCTCTTGCCAGCTTCCCTCTGAATGTTTTTCTTGTTTGAATAAAGCTGCTATGTTGTTTTTGTCTGCAGTTATATGAAATTCTGTAGGTCATAACTCTGGTGATACACATTTCTGTATTCTCAGAAATAAAGTAACTTTCTCATATGATTCAGATTGGATGAGTGAGACATATTAAATGTTTAGCTGCTTCCTTATGTGGTGGTGTAGTAATGTTTACACTGAATTTGCCACTGTGCTCATAAATTGGCCTGTCAGTGTTCAAAGACAAAATTACATTTCCTCTTGCAGTCCTCGTAAGACAAAGATACATAGGCAGTGTCTGCTCATGTGAACATTTCTGCCAACCCTTTCCCTTTGAGTGCCTGGAGTTGCTGAATGTTGGAGAGGAAAGGGAAACCTCACTCTTCACTTCGCTGTGTCCTGTAGGGAGGAGTTGGGATGCTCTAACAGCTGATGATTTTCTGCACTATTTTTCCAGCCAATGCAGCTCTAACAAAGCTGGTAAGAAGCAATAGCAGACAGAAGAGATGGGATCAAGTGGTTACAATATGCAATATAGTTCTTTTGAAACTCCAAAAAGCCCAGAGGTCATAAAAGGTGGGCGGCAGGTATTGGCAAGCCCTGAATTTGATCACCTTGCTATGTGTCTCTCAGCAGCATAAGGGAGTCACTTTGAGCCATATGCATTACTTGAAATCAGTCTGTGATTGTATTTCAGACAAACTTAAGTAAGAAAAGGATCACTGAGGGCAGCCACTGATATTACCAAAACATAGACTCTTACTAGCCCCATGACAAGCATAGAAGGAATCATGAAATACACTGAAACTGGCCCAGTGACTCAATAGCCCAAGTGGAAGTGTTCCTCTAAGGTAGGAAATCCATACTGGGTAGACACTATCTATGTAACTATCTATGTTTTGCAAAATCATTTGGTGTTATCTGCCTTTGTCTGGGTATTACTAGCATGGTCTTATTTCTTCAGGATGGGATTGTCCCAGTTTTAGCAGATTGTTCTGCTTGTGCAACAGGCAGCTTTCAGTTCTCCAGTGTTCTTTTCAGATGGGCCATTTCAACAAGCCGGTACAATAGCAACAGTTCTCAGTAACATTCTTAAAATAAACAGAAAATCAAATGGCTAGAGAAAATAGAAAAATATGGATTAAGCTATCCAGTACTGTATTTTGTCATGCCAGAAAAAAGGATAGCTCCCCCTTTTATACCTGAAGTGTAAGCTTCATTTATTTCAAGTTAAGAATATAGCAGTTGGGAATGAGTAGCCCTTATGATTTTATTTTCTTAAAGCAACTTCCAAATCCTGTTGGATTTTCCCTTGCTGGCAATAATATTAATAGTGATCATAAAGAAAGAAAGAAAGCAAATATTCAGTCCTGTCTTAATTATATCTGAAACAAAGACTTTAACTCTGATTGCATTTATTTGTTGAAAGCATATTCTCGGTAAAAGGAAAGCAATTAACTTCTCCAGCCTTTGTGGAAAGGCTTTCAAAGCCTGATTATTAAAAGGCCTGTTTATAGCTGTGGTAGCCTATTCTTGAGCACTGTGCAAATAATCCATTTAAAGATCAACCTCAAATTTCTTGTTTCCTGATTCTCACCCCACTGGAATGTAGCAGGAGTACTTTTATCACTGTAGGAATGAAGTGACTGGTGAAAACCTGTCCTAAGTTCACTCTACTTTCAAATATGAGGGTATTCAGATAGTTTGTCGTTCAGACCAGGGATCAGCTGCCTGTGATCTGGTCTCTTTGATCACTTCATCTGCATATTAATCAAGTTATAAAGTAGTGCAAATGAACTGACATCCTTGCAATTTTGTTTCGGTAAAACAAATTCTTCTTTTATCTGTATAAGCATCTCATTCTGGATTATTCAAGAGACTTGTGGTGATGGTAGTTGAAGACCTAAGAGCCTGCAGGCAAAGGGAAGTGGCAGTTGGCTTTAGCATTTATGCTCATTTCATTTCACAAGAAGTGACCAATCTAAAATTCCATTACATGTGGAGCCATGTATTCAAATGGCCATTTAGCACAGTCACACTGTGAGAAAAGTATCACATGGTTCGTTCCAAAGAGGCACCCACATTTCACCTCTGAGGTTAATTTTTTTCTTTTAGTTCTCCAGCTACTGTTCCCAACAAGAAATGCATATGAAGGGACAATTACACAATGCTTGGTGAAACTCCCTTTATTTATTTCACTTGTGTTGTTGCTGTTGTTGTATAAGAAAGAGCAAAATAACAAAAAGAATGAAGTAAAATAAAATAGTAGCTGACCCAAACATTTTTAACACATTGAAATCCCATTCCTTCCTTCTTTCTTCCTTTTCTTCCTTTTCTTTCATTTCTTTCTTTCTTTCTTCCTCTTCTTTTCCTTTTTTTCTTTTCTTTTCTTTTCTTTCTTTCTCTTTCTTTCTTTTCTTTTCTTTTCTTTTCTTTTCTTTTCTTTTCTTTTCTTTTCTTTTCTTTTCTTTTCTTTTCTTTTCTTTTCTTTTCTTTTCTTTTCTTTTCTCTTTCTGCCTTTTCTTTGCATTGATTTGCACAAGCATTTTCTCTGTGAGCCAAATACATCTCTGGTATAACTTCACTGATGTCGTTGGACTTACACCAAAGGTGGGTTTGGTCCTCTGTCCTGGGTAAATACAGTAGGAATAAATTGGTCACGCAGGCAGAGTGTCTGGCAATAAGTGCACTGAGTGGTCCTGGCAAACCAATAGGAAAGATCTAAAAAATCCCAAATAGGTCTTTTATCTAACATAGGGCCCAAAAATCTACTGGGAGCTGCTGAATACTGCCCACTAACTGTACAAAGTATAGGTAGCATGCCTTCCAAATCAAAATACCAGACGGAATGCCGTGAAAATAAATAACTTCTAATATAAACAAATGAGAACATATCAAACTGTTACCTCTTTAAACATAATGTAAATAAAAAAAATACCAGTCCTTCTACACAATAAATATTAAGAAACCATTGACATAGTTGAAATGTACTCATATAAATTAACAACTTTAATTACATTAGCCGAACAGACATTGGTTAAAGCGCTGCATGTAGTATGCAAAATAATAATAATAATAATAACAATAATAATAATAATAATATCAACAACAAAACACAAAATGATAAAAACAAAATAGGCTTAATAATATCTTGGCTTTCATAATTTATATATATATATGTATATACATATATATATAGTTGTGTGTATATATATACTGTAGATATATATAATATGTATATATACATACATATATATATATATCTTCAACCCATCGTCAATGTATTGTTTTTGAAAGTATTTAAATACAAAGAAACCCATTGAGAATTGACACTGTTTCACTATATCTCAAAAAATAAATAGCTATATAAACCAGAAGTGTTGTTTGTTTCTGCCCATTAAAATGTTGCTTAAAGTTGTTCACGAAAGGTCAAATTATAATTTTATTTACGCATACTGAAAAACTTTTTACTCCACATATAATGCAATGGGAGCAGATGGGGAATAAAGCTTTTTTCGGTGTAAGGAAAGTGATTAGCATCTGATTCTTACACTGATGCACACTATTGACATGAGGTTTAACTTAAAGAACTTAACCATTTTCATCACCTCTTCTATCTACACTCAGGAAATAGATTTTGCTCACCTTATTGATGCTGACTGGTAACTTTCTAGGAAAGGAGACCTTCTGAAATAACAGCATTGCTTACAGAGTAAGGCACTATTCCGCACGAGTAACTATAGTCCATAAATATTTGAATTTTGCACACAGACTTTACAGATGCCTGAACTTCTCTACCACAGAGGTATCGCTGCCAGCCTCTACGTGGTCTTGCGGTCTCACAGTTATAAGAACTTGATGGCTTAAATCTCAACTAAATAAAAAACAAAACAAAACCAAACCAAAGGCCAGGTTTATATAACAGAGTTCTACTTGCAGTGATCTGGTCAGACAGTCTTTCTGTTTAAGGAAATGACAAAACTCCCATTTCATTCAATTCTACAGTTTTGGGCCCCAGATCAATATTCTGCTGTGACATATCACTGCAGAAAAATTATAAGCATCTGTAAGCATTTCCTTTTGCTAAATCCCAAGAACGCAAATACATTCAGGCCTTCCAAAGAAACACCCTAATGTGCATTTCTGCCAGTTTCTTAGGCCTTGTATCCAACGAGCATCTGACATGGAGACAGGGAAAGACAACCAAATGTCGTCTACTGTGAAACAAGAATACTGTGGAGGTACTAAACAAATACATTTTTGCGATTAAGTAGATGCTGAAAATACATTGCAATATAAACAGGAAGTAGGTTATTTGGAATGGAATGTGTTAGTTAAAAACCTCCTTTTTTCTTTTTTTTTTTTTTTTTTCTTTTTTCTTTTTTTTTTTTTTATTTTGGTATAGCCATACCTGAAAGGAGAAGTAATTTTTGAGACTGCCTGCCCTTGAACAACTGTTTAAATATGGTAACAATTTCTAATGCTATTTTAAGTACATGCAGATTTCATTAAATCAAATTATCGGGGGTGGGGTGTTTTGCTGAAATCAGTCAGTCTTGATTAACATCTCTATTTCTTATTTTATTTTATCATATAGTTTTTCATTTCCCCCTACTTTAAATAACTCTGACCACAAATCAAAACCCCATGTCTGAATCTAGAGATTGAAGGGAGAAACCTTTAAAATTTGTGATTAGTATACACACGCAAATGAATGCTAAAAAGCTGGGCTTAGGAACAGTTACTTCTTGATTTGAAAACTTTCTTCTGTTTTTGGTGTATCTATCATGAAAAATGCTCACCACATCTAAAATCCTATTTTATTTCCTCACTTGGAAGTTGTCTCAGGCCAGTTTCATGTTTTCCTGGGCCAATTCCCATTCACCACATAAAAGCTGGTATAAAACTCAGCATCAGACTTCTTTTTAAAGGCTGTTTGTGCTTTGGCCAGGAGAGCAGTGAGCCTAAACTTAATCTGTGTGCAGCCTCTGGCAG
The DNA here is from genome assembly GCA_023637945.1 of Phaethornis superciliosus. Classification (NCBI taxonomy): domain Eukaryota; kingdom Metazoa; phylum Chordata; class Aves; order Apodiformes; family Trochilidae; genus Phaethornis; species Phaethornis superciliosus. The sequence goes on along the minus strand of JAJQWJ010000002.1, from coordinate 98,002,498 downwards.
TTTTGTCATTGTCATTTACCAGAAGGTGCTGGGATTTCAGGTCTCTAACCACTCATACTTGAGAATATTTTTTACCATTGTGAGCTATCTCACCTGCTTCCCTTGCTACCACATTCAGAGATCAACCATGCTGCATGTAGCCTAGTTTAAATAATTGAATTAAACTATTTTAGATATGGTGCCATTCACTGTATATCCTTCTCTACCTTCTCACTGCTCACAGCAAAAGGAACCTGTGCTTCACCCTGGCTTACCTTTACTCATGTATGTAGTTTTACTACTCTAGTAAGAAGACCAGTAGATGTCAATGAGCCTATTGACATAATTAAGTGTTCTGGGACAATATGCATCCAACTTTAAGGCCAAGTCTAAAGTCCAATGAAAATAAAAAGCACTCTCCTCAACAACTGTCACAGACTATGTCCCTGCTCCTGCTGTTACAGGCCCTAACTCTATTTCTAGAAAAATCAACAGTAATTCTGCCACTCGGTTTAAATGAAGCAGGGTCAGTAACTTGGTTTGCTTAAACTATAAAGATAAATTAGTTGTGCATTTTTTTAGTAATTTTTTTTTAAGTTTCCTACTAGCATTTGGTATACCTCCCTTTCCCTGGGAAGAAAACAAAAAACCAACAAACTTCTGTAAATAATTTAAATTAGAAAGCCTTGATATTTTACAGAATACAAATTTAGTGTTTACCCAATTGTTAGATTTTTAAATTTTTCTTTTCAAATTGCAAACGAGTCTGTAAAGAATTAATTCTATAAAAAGTACATAAATGTATAATCCATTAGCTGTACTATGCAATCTAAATACTGAGGAATAAATTAGATAGAAAACTTAGCTATAAGCATGTGTGTTGATATCTATTCAATGGAGGAAAGGGCTTTTTTTTTTCTTTTCTTCCTTTTTTTCTGTTTTTTTTTCTTTTTCTTTTAAATCTCTATTGAAACATACAAATATGGACATGCACCCATGTGCACACACCTATACACACAGAGAACACCCACTCACACATGCACACACAAACAGTTTTGGCTGACAAAAAATTAAGGCCCTGATTACACTGTTTAAACATGGATCTTGCCATGAAGGTGCTAACACGCTATCCCTAGCCAATGTGACCGGGTTAAGTTGTGCTTTTTTTTTTTTCCTTTTTTTTTTTTTTTTCCTTTTTTTTTCTTCTTTTTTTTTTTCTTTTTTTTTTTTTTTCCCCCCCCTTCCAGACTGTGCTCTCAACAAGTGGGGAGCCCTGTTAGTGCTTCCTTCAGTGAAAGGCTTTTTGAAGCCTGTCCCATTAGAAGATAGCTAACAGCAGCTTGGTCCTGCAAACCTGTGAGAGTCTGAAGCTTCAGGCTCAGGGTTATCAAACTCAGTGTAAACAGGGCCTAAAGGTTTCTCCCATTCCCTCTTATCATCTCTCCCTACTCAAAGACAAATGCTGTAACTTTAACATTCTCTTAAATATGACAGCAATAGATTAAAAAAAAAAAAAAAATATTTAAAAAAATCTACCTATGCCCTACAGGTTGGACCCTTCAGGTTTTTACAGGTAACGCACAAACCCATTAAGAGTTGCCATGCTAGCGGGTGGTGGTTGAGCTGTCAGTCTGTCACTAAGCTCTGTGTTTCCAGCAGCAATCCCACCACTACTGCCATTTTCTCTGTATTTGCAGGGGTGATGGTGGGCAGGGCCCAAAGATGCTTGCAATTTTACATCAAGACTTTCTAAATGTACACCAGCTCTTTAGGTTTCTCTCACACAAATACAATTTTGAACATGTAGCCTCCCACTTGGCAGTACAAACAATCTTTTAACATAATGTGCTTTGCACACAAACATTCATTGCATTAAGAACATTAAAGTGAAGCCAGAAGTGCTTATACCTTGTGTATACATACATATATACATACAGAAATATATACATATATATATGTATATCCCTTGTCTAAAGTTTTTTTCCCAAAAATGCGCAGTTGCTGTGAATCAGAGACAATTCTTAGTGTTGTACATGCAAAAGAGTACAGTTATGCTTAGATGGACCTCAGATCTGAGCATATTGGATCCAAATCCCAGGGCTTTTCTGGGCTTACTTCAGATGGCAATTTTCTGTTGAGGGCACTATTTGAATTTTACTGGTTAACAGATACATTAGGCTGAATGTAATCAACCCACTTACCCTTAATTCAAACCCTAACTTATAACAGGTGAATGGTACCAACTACAAACAGACTTGTTAGAGGCTCACACAAATGTCTTTGGTGTATGTGTCTATTCATTTTAAGGTACAAAATAATAATAATTATTATAATAATAAAAATAGCTATTTTGTGTGCTGTAGCAGTTCTTGTATAGCTCACAATAAGTGCAGCTCTCAAACCCTCCCACACCCAACCACCCTCCCTTGCAAATATTTGTTAAATAAGGATTAGACAGGTCAGACACCATTGTAGTGCAAATAGTAAACGATTAAAAATTTTTTTACAAAATATAGAAATGTTTGGTTCCAGTAACTGGACAAACATGTTCCTTTCAAGTATCTCTCACTGAAGAATTTTTTTTAAAACAAGTTATTTCCATTTAAAAAAAGTCTTTCTGGTTTTTGTTTGTTTGCTTTTTTGTTTTTTGTTGTGTTTTTTTTTCTCTCTCAGGTAAACAGTTTCAAACCAACTAGGTTGCATAGTTCTAACATTGTAAGCACCTTTACAAAATGTAACTTTTATTCTTTCATTCATTCTTTCTTTTATTCTGTTTTTCTTCATTTTTCTTTTTTTCTTTTTTCTTTTTTCTTTTTTTTTTTTTTTTGTAAATGTAGTGCAGAAGATGAAGGTGTATACACCTGCACAATATTGTCCCTTTACCAATTTAAGTATATGTATGTGTATAGTGTCTGTATGTATATAGATATGTATATAAATACATAGCCATTTATATATACACACAAACACTACACACCTACTCAGTTCCTCCATAAATTTGGGGGGAAAGTGCCAGTGAATGTAGTGTTCATACACATGGCTTTTCAAGGAATCTCAATGACTTGAACTTAGTCCAAATTGCTGCAGGTTAGATGAGCTGCTACCATGGCTTGAACTGATGGGTAACTAAGGGAGGGAATGTGACTCCCCTAGTAATAACTAGTGTTTAATATACTATGTAATAAGATAAGGAGCATACTGAAAGGAAGGGGAAAACCCCAACCCATACTGCCATTCAGACGTATCTCATTCAAGCCCTGATTCATGAAGCTTTCTTCCTTTTAATAGCTGAAGTCTTTTCTGATCCTCTAAAAGTCTGTTATTTGTTTTGTTTTCTTTTTTCCTTTCTCCTTTCTTGCTTTCATTTTTTTTTCCTTTTAATTCTGATGATATTTTAATTCAAAAAAGGTTATACCATGTCCAGTCTTCTTGGGCTCTGAAACATTTTCTTCTCAGCTTACAGAGAAGGGCCTTGCACACATGCCTATGAACAGCCACATTCCTCCACAATCATATTCTGTATGTCTTTCTTAATGATGTTCTGGCCATCATCATAGTAGAGCATGGACATGGGCCGCAGCTTGGTGGGCACACAACATGACTTGAGGTTGGCAAAGGGGCTGTGGCCCCGCATGCGGTAATGGTTGATGACAGTGGAGTGGAAAGATAATGATGAACCAGATGTGCCTGCTATATGGCTGGGGCACTCTCCTTCGCAGTAGTTGGCGTGATAACCTGTAGGAGCAATGATCCAGTCACTCCATCCTATGTCCTTGAAGCTGACAAAGAACTGCTTCTTGCAGCAGATGTTGACTTTGCCGTCACACTCCAGTCCTCGTCTCCGCCGCCTGTGTTGGCGATCCTCTGAATGCCGGGCAAGCATCATCAGGAAGGGACGATGTGATTGCTCCTTCTCCTCTTCTACTGTGAATTCTCCGGCCTCCTTTTCTTTTCCTTCCCCATCATCTTCCTTTTTCTTCTTCTTGCCCAGCAGCACCAGGCTGGCCCCGGTCTCTTGGCACAGGTCACAAGCAATCCGCACATCCAAAGAGCTCTTGCCTTGGTCCAAGAGTCTCTGGACGCTGCTAGAAACAGGAAAGATGTGCCAAGTGCTCTTACGAGTGTCCACTGCCTTTTCCGAAATCAAAGTCTCACTCCTTTCACCCTTCAGCCCCCCATCATCTGTGTCTTCAGCTCCTTCAGAGTTGCCTTTTGGCTGCCGCTGCTGTTGAAAGAGGCGGATGGTGACTTTTGTCCTGCTCCGGTTGGCCTTGGAGACCTTCAGGAAGAGCCACACTTCAGCATGTTCCACCACCGATAATTCACTACCTTCCTTGGAAATCTCAAAGTGCAACATTTTCTTAGCTGTGCCTGGTTTGGTAAATGGAAATAGACAGGAAGAATTTGTTAGTATGTCTTCTTGCATTGTAATAAAGAAAATTCTGGTACTGCTGCCACAGACATCATGAGACATCATGTTCCCTAAGTTTCCTACTTGGCTCTTCAAATTTTTATGGTTCTTCTATGCTAACCTTCCTTCACCTCATCCCCTCCTCAGTTTGTCTTTTGTGAAAGTTCTCACTTTAGGAAAGTACTTCTTTGCATGTTATTTTCCAGTATCATATTTTAACCAAAGCATTGTGTTACAGTAATAATAGGCATTTACGTAAAGCACTTCATGGCAAATAAGCATCAGTACCTGCTAAGATTTTGCTTGCCTAAGCTGTCTTTGTGATCACTGTTAGCTGAAATGCAACAATGCTCCTGTGACAACAGTCTGACTCTTTGTATACCCATACAAATCTTCACCTAATAGCTAAAGTTAGGGAGTGAATTCCAGCCCTGCCAATTCTTTTTCAATACTCTGTAAATCTTGTGGGAGCAAAGCCTGCCCTTTCTCCCTCCATAAAATGCCATTCTTCATATGTATTTTAAAATGAGTCGTAAATGTCAATTGTTTCAAAACCAAAGAAATCCTAAAATATTATCCTCAGCTTTGAGAGGTTTGCAGTTATATTGTAAAGAATTGCAGAACTGCAGCAGGCAGTTTCTTCATCCTCTGAGATGTTAGCTGTAGATCCTGTTCTTAATTTAACACACTGTACTCGCTGTGATTATAGTAATGGTGAATACACTGAGAAATGAGCTAAAGAACTGTATAATTACACTGATGGTTCTCTGGCATAATTGTATCAACTTGCTGAGATGTCATGATGATGATTATGATGGTGAGGGGGTGTTTCTCTGATACAGAGCTCATATCCCTGGCAGAAGTTGGAATGAATAATGAGGGCTGTTTAATGATTTGATCACTAGAGCATGAAAAAGTTAAGCGAGAATGAATTAGCTGGGGGGTGGTGATGGTATTTTTTCAAGAGAGGCACTTTTCTATTTTCTTGACAAAAGAAAAAGCCATGCTAACGTCTTTTGTTCTTTCTCAGCATGGAGGCCAGGGTGGACTGGGACCACAGATTTGAAATGCACAGATATCTGACCTTTGCAAGACACAAACAGTATTCACAATTACCAATTTGTCATTTATACTAATCTTGAGTTTCCCAAAGTTGTTGACTTCTGTGCAGTGGTTCTGCTTGTCAGGGAACCAGAACTTTGCACCCTAAACAGGGCAAGTCATGATCAAAACTGAAGCGATTGGATACATACTGGAAAAGTTGCTCTCATGGCAGCAAGGGTTTTTCTCTTGCTTCCCCTTACCACTGAACTTCCCTAGTCCAGGGCTCCCTGGACACCTCACTGCTCCCCTGTTCTCAGGGGTGACAGAAGTGGGGTAAAATCACTAGAGATATCTATCTCCCACTCACTTGCAAATTCAGGAGTCCTTGGTTTCTGAAGTCTGTTGGCAGGCTGTGCAGCCCTTTGAGCCTACCTGTTACTTTCCTTCTCCCTGAGATCTTGGCACTGACACACTGAGTTTTCTCTGCCGCTTTCCCAGGTCAAACAGATAGAAGTTTCTGAATTAGAGTGGCCAAAGGGCACAGTGTTTTGTTTTTGTTTTCCCTCTAAATAAGAGTGTGAAATTATAGACTTTAACTGTTACTACGATAGGGAAACACATGGTTTGTGTTAAATGTTTCTCCCAGACTTTACTGATGTCTTTCTTCAAAGTGAGATACATTAATTTCTAAGGGAGCTACATGAATCAGTGGGGCTACGCCTTAGAAAATGGCTTATAGAAAAGACAGAGAAGGTTGACCAGTACTGCAAGGCCTGGTAGAATTACTGATTTTCTATTCTTTTTTTTTTTTTTAAATAAGATTCATTCAATAAAACTGAAAGTTCATTACTCAACTCTTACCAGCGAGCACCATTTTTTTTCCATTCTGGAAATGAAACTGTGTCAAAGCTGCAAGCTGTGTTGGAGCAGAAGGCAGGTCATAGATAATCCCACTCCTGCACGGGTTTCAGAGTGTGAGGAGATGTTCAATGACATTCCTGGTCCAAGAGGCTCGTTGCCTTGTACATAGGGGCATTATAAAGAGTTTTCTCTGTGAGAATGGCTAATTCCAAGGCATATGAGGACCAGCCAGCCAGCCTGTGGCTTTATTACTTCTGACTCACTCTTCTAAATCAAGCTTCTAACTTTAGCTTATCCCTTTCCTTGGCACAGTCCTGATAAATCCTTTCTGAGGGGGACCTGGGCTTTGGAGGGACCTTAAGGCAGATGACCTGCCAGAAAGTGAGTTGCTGCCTGCAAGGCTCTCTATCCAAACTCTTCTGCTTGCTGACCCTACCCAAGAAAAACCTGTGGAAAAAAAAAAGATGGCATATGCCAAGCTGCAGAAATTTTTCTGGCACCAGCAGCCTCTTCCTAGCTGCTCTTTCTCCCCAAAGCTCTCAGACTGGTGTGGGGAATTTATTGCTTAAGAAGTGCAAAAGTTATGATGTGTTCCTGAGGCATCAAGCTGAGAACAGACAGTAGTTCTGGTGCTAGGAGTGTACCTGTGCATGAGCAGATCAGCTGTGCTGGACATCAGCATGGAAAACTGGCCCAGTCATGGGCTTTGAAGAAAGCAGCTGGGATGTACAGACCTGGTTCAACAGGGGAAGAAGCTGCATGGCCCATCAGATCACAGAAACCAGACAGCCCTGTGTTACAGAATAACCTTATGCTTTAAAGTGCTAATGCGCTTTCACATTCTATTCCCATGCTAGTGGGAGTTGAAAATAGTTATGAAATGACATACCTCCAACAGTAAATATTCATACTAATTTATGCACCTGCCAGAGGTGTAGCAATGCAACCAGTCTTTTTGACAGATAACACATGAAAAAACCCAGGCCCTCAAGAACTCTTAATTAGTTTTTCTTATCCTCCTGTATGGTTGAAAGTTGAATCCTTCCTCATTACTAAAAATACCAGAACAGTGTGGTGGCAGTAGCCGAGTACTTGATTTTTCTTCACTTGAGGAAAGTGAGCTTGAGTAGAAGTAGTAAAAGATATGCTTATGCAGGGATTACAGCCTCCCTGTAGGTTTTTAGCTACAGAAACAGCCTCTCTGGATGTGGTTAGCTATGTTTTCACACACAAATGGTTGATTCATATTCTAAAGAAAAAATATGCAGGAAGCTTATATGAGCCTAGTATTACTGGACAAAACAAAATCCCAAATCCTCAAACCTACATAGCTTCTATGTTTTACAGCAATTAAAAAACTCTATTTCACCAATCTTTTTAGAAGGAGACTGGGAACGATGCAAAGTTGGGGATAAAAAGCATGCTTTCATGTTAGGAAAAAACAAAGCTTTTCTAAATTCTCTCCACATTCCCAATGGGTTTTTTACGATCACTCAGCACAAACAGTATGAATCTTGCAGTCTTTATGAGGTCACTGTGCTCAAACAAACTTATTTTGAAATCAGTTTGGTCTGTGCTAAAACTGAAGTATCTGGATATGGCTTCTTACGATTGCACATTCGCTTTATGACAGGATCTTTCTTTCCAAAAGGTGCAGTGCTACAATAAAATAAATTCTTCAAGTGTTCTGAGACAAAAAGATCACTGTATTTAATTTTCTCCGAATATTGCTTGGGGATTTAGCAGTCTTTCCTTTTTGCTCGGAGTTAATGATCAGGTTCAAAGCTTTGGAAATATATACTCTTCATCTAGCTGAAAGTAAAAAGGAAACCTTCCTGAAAGCTGGGGATGGTATCACTTCCATAATTACACTTTGTTTATCCCCTTGTCCTGCCTTTTCATCTGCCACAGTTGATTTGCAAGGGTCTTTCTCCATTTCTAATCATCCTGCTCCTCCTGCCTGACTCCTGTGGAAAGACCCTCAGCCCAACAGTGGTAATGCCTTCATCACTTCCACGCTAATATAAACAGCAATGTCAACAGCTTGGATTGTTATCATAGCAGAAAGCATCTGAAAAAGGAGATGAGGGATTGCTCTGGGCCCCCTTTGATTGCTTTTCCTCGTCTCCTCTTCCCAAAACCTTGGAGAGGCCACTTCTCTGCTCTACTGCTGAGCAAACTCCCTTTCAGGAGGAGGACTGCAAGGCTGAGAGAGCAGTCCAGCAGTGCAAAGTGACACAGGCAAATGCTCTGAGAAATGGTTAAAAATACAAGCCCTAAGAAGTAGTGCATATATGGTAAAAGATTTAGCGGAAGGAGTTACTGAATGGAAAGAAAGTGTAGCATCAGTATATATAGCACGAGAGTTAGCTTGTATCTGTTTTTCTCTTCAGTGGTGCTCGCACATCTTTTTTAGGAGAGAAACCTGAATGGTTTCCCGTGCAGGTACCCTCCTCTCCACCTCTGGGAGGGCTGCTCAGGGCTCGGTACCAGCTTCCGAGCATCACTTGGTGATGGGCACAGTGCAGGGGAGCACACGGGGAGTGGCAGCACCGCTGCGGGCCCAAGCGCAAGGGAACCAGGGGAACCAGGCCCTGTGGGACCAGGAGCAGGGACAGCCCTGTGTGGGGTGGCTTGGGCTCATGACAGGAGCCAGTGGCTTCGGTGCACTCTTCCTCTAAGAGATCCTAAAGCTAAGGATCCTTCCTTCACTGTTGCTGGCTTTAACTACGCAGTCGAAGCTCATTTATTTGCAGCGGGATTCACGACTGAGCCTTGTTAATTCAAGCTATATACATATACTAGGTAGGGTCTAAGTTGTGCAATTAAGAGGATCTTTTTTTGGCTACAATGCTAAGATACTTAATTTTATTTTTTTTTAACCATATGCTGTTAAATGACTAAGGCTGTTTTTTCGTAATGCAATAGGTTATTTTTTACGACATTATAGTGTGTCTTTACATTTAGGTTCTCTTAATATACAGTATTTAAATTTTCCTTTGAAAAATGTTCACTACATAAGAAAGTGCTGTTACTTTAAATTTCTATGCTTCACCACTGCTTAATTTTGAACCGTTTTTATGTTATACTGTAAGGGAACTGTTTTTCCATACAAATCAAGCTTTTTTTTCCTTTTTTAGTTGCTAACTTTACTACTGCCTATGTTTAGATTTGGGGGAATTTGTACTGCGTGCCAATCTGTAATTACATTCAAAAGCATCCTTCTCTTCACTTCTCATTTCCGTTCCCCGGGAGACAGAAAAAAATAGGTTACTAGAAAGGTTCCTCTAAAGAGAGTGAAGAGAAGAGCATGGTTATTGAGAGATAATTGCTCAAAATGTTTACTAATGAGTGACCGCTATAGTTAGGTAAATTGTTCACAGCATAGCATTTATTCAGTGAATTTAGCACTGTTATTGTCTGGCAATTATCCCCTAGGCAGACTCATTATTACAAATGTGTTATTACAGCGATTAGACAGTGGCTGTTACTGTGAGTGCATTTCACCCTATGGATCACTGGCAAACCATTTACTCTTACCTACTCATCACCCCTGGTAATGTGACTGGTCATCCAGGTTGTGTACTTTCGTTCCTGCCCCCTGACTGCCTGACTTTTGCTCTTAGAAAGGGAGGAACAATTATGTCACAAATAATAAACACCTTATCTTTATGTTCACATAACCTTTGCTGCCAGCAAAATGAGATTTCAGCCGCAAGAAAAAAAATAAACTCGAGAAGAAACCAAGAAAAAGAACTATTCCCCAAGCATCTGTGAGGAAAAAAGCAGCGGCAACCTTATTTAAATACCATTTCTTGAAAAGTTAACCCGAAGCAGCACTGACAAGGTCATTCGGAACGTAAAATAATTCAGTTCTGGTGAACCTTAACTGTCCTCTGCTATTTTGTCAGGAGAGAAGCACTTTACATCCACAGCATAGAGTTCTTTCCAAATTGAAAGCCCTTCCCCCACATGGCTTTAAATATTTAGAAACAAAAAAGGTGTTGTTTGGTTGAAGTTTTTTGTTACTTGATTTTTGCATTTACATCTAAAATAGCTCAAGAGAATGTTAGAGTTGCTTGCACCAATAACATATATTGTAAGGTAAAAACAATACCAAGTCTTTGTCTTTCCTAAAAGAGAATAATTATTTTTGTTTACATATCTGTAATAATTTGTTGTAAATTCTAAAATTAAGCGAATGAGAAGCTGCCAATCTGTTTTCCTTTAAAATATTTAATATTTATGCACTAAGGCCCAAATCCCAAGCCCACTGAAATGAATAGCAAGTTTTCCATTTACTTCTACTATACTACCCTTCAGTCCTAAATCAATCTTGCCAAGATCTGTTGCATTACCTGAAATTGCCTTCTTATACCCACAGAGACATAGTTAGATTTAAGAACTCCTCAGCATGAATTATTCACAGATATGCAGCACAGCCCTCCTGCACACATAGGAGACCACAGGAATCACCAGATTTATCTGGAGGAACCTACTTGTATGACAATGGTTCAGGTACAAGGGTACAGAATTGTGTCTACCTTGGCATATCTGTCCATATGGACATATGTGCACTTGTACCTACAGGAAAATGCATATTTGTATATTTGCATACAAAACTGTATGCATGACTACATACAGAGATGAATACCTACAGTAACTTCTGTCTCTCCCTCTCACAGGTATCTTTTTCTAAACTGGTTCCCACCTCCTCAGGTTCATCTGTGCTTTCTCAAGTTGTTCTCTAACCAGCCAACCACCCTGAATTCTCATGTTTTATTGTAATGAAACAGATAAATACAGAATAGCTTTCTTCTGGAAATAAGATGCTTTCATTTGCTGAACTTGAAATCTTTGCTACAGTATGCCAAAGAAGAAAAAAATTAAAAATTTAAAAAAAAAAAATTTAAAAATAAAATCAAGGGGAAATAGGCTTGTTTTTTAAGCCAAGAAGATGACATAAAAAAAAAAAAAAAAAAAAAAAGGTGTGAGAAAATCATCTCAGATGATGATTCACAGTCACATTCCTCAGTATCTTGTAAAAAATAATAATGGTAATTTCTGATCTCTCTAGATTTCCAGAACTCCTAGCATCTTTTTCCCCCTTTCCTGTTTCCTTCCTGTATTATTTTACTTTCAGTCTTCCACTCCAGTGAACTTCTGCCTTTTAAATAAACTAGAAGAGAGAAACAAGAGCTCCACTCAGAGAAGCTGCAGATAAGCATAAAGATCTCTGAAATTCAGGATCCAATTAGGTAAAACAGGAGCTTGCAGGAAGGTTGCCTGGAGTGGAGTGAAAAGTCTTTGGAGTGTGCCCTCTCGTGGCCATTCTTTATTCAGCACGGATATCTCTACCATTAAGTACATTTGCTTTCGAAAGAAAAGTGATTAAATGATGTAAAGAGGCATAAGCGACCCATCCTTTTGTTCTTCTTGAACTGCCAGACTGAATGTAAAGGAGTGGGTATCTTCCACACATGAAAGTAGGCATTGCATGGTCAGGTCAGTTCAGAGTGAGGTGTTACCAAAAGGTAGAAGCAGTCTAAAGAGCTGTCAGACTTCTTATTTTCTCCTGACAGGTCTTCTAATGGTAAGCCTTTGGATTTCAGTATTTCTATCCAGTAATTCCTACCACTTTCTTGGGGGCTTATGTTAGCAACCCGTTTCATTGGTAGTTTAGTTGTCATGATCAAATTCACTTGGCAAAATCCCAGATCTGCCTAATAAGCTATCAACTGAAAATAAAGAGTTAGTAGCCAACCATATTTTATGAGCACTGGGTATCTCAGCTGTAGAACCTGTTGGATTTTCTTGTCACAAAATTATATGACTCCCATTCTCAAAAGACTATTTTTAGGACCTTGAAGTAACCCACAGAGTTCTGGCACAGTTATCCTCCTAGCAGAACTAATCAAGGTTAGTAATTTTAGTTTGATATGCAAGTAGAAAATCATTTTTCTGTTTTACTTGTAAGAGTGCCAAAGGACAGCAGGGTGCATTTATAAACTTTTTCCCAATATGACTAGTGGTCACTAGTTTTGCAAAGATCTGCCTGGATTGGTTAGCTGTGAAAACTACCTGCCAAGTATTTTGCTGATTTTCTGGACATAATCACACCTGTGCTTCAGACAAGCTCACTGCATTTAGTTTCTCCTCTAATTGTCTGAAGCCTGTGCTCATTTGAATTTGGTCTGTTTTAGAAAACAGCAGTCTCAAGCCAGAGCTAAGTGCACAGGGTACTTTTTGTTCATTCACTCCAAATCATTGTATGTCTGAGAATACATCTGATGAAAAATGGAAATACTACTTTTTTATGAAGGCAAGTAGTAAATGGGGCTTCTAAAAGGTAGGGGGGAATGCCTGGTTTATGTAGACTTGTACCCAAAGGAACAAAAATCCTTATTTCTCTTTCCACAGACCTTTATTTGATACAACATGAGATGTTTCCATTCAGTTTCATTGATTTCCTATTGCCCAGTTTTAAGACAGAGCAATTTTCACACTCAAAACAGAAGAACATTTACCTGACTGTGAGAGGAACGTGTTTATTCTCCTGCCTGGTGTTTTAAACTTATCCATACTCTTCCCTGTTCCCACCAAGTAAAAAGTGGGGACTGTCTATATGACTATATTCTATTTCTGTCTTTCTAACTCATGTTTCCTACATCACACGTCACTTGATTTCTTTTTCCTCACTTTCTTCAAATGGAAAAATAATACTTCTTTGATATTTGACATGGTTCAGTGGAAGAGATCCCAGTTAGAGTTTACTTAAGTTGTTGAAGCATTGGCACCTGTAAATTGTGATAGATCTCCTGATGTTAGCAAGATACCGAATATGAATAGCTGTAGATTGAAAAATATGTTTTACAAGTTTGAATTTACTCCAGAGGGTGGAGTTACCATTTCCATTATAAACCTACACCATAGAGGTTGGTTTCTAGATCAGTAATTGCTCTTCCAAATCAAAGCCCAGCAGCTATGGGTAAAAAGGGCCAGGGGAGCCCTCCGTGCCTTATCTGACAGAGTGGGCTCAGCTTGAAGGTGGAGAACAGCAGAAGGCAAGAACAGAGAAGGGAACACAGCAGGTGCCCCCATCCTTCAGCTGTGCAACTCCATGGCACAAGTCTTCTTAAATTAATTTGGCTATCAGAGGTAGGAGAAGGCTATGTAAATCAGTCCAAGTGCCGTGTTAGCACTGGGTAGTTTGTGGCGGGGGGGATCAGTGGCTGGACTATTGGCCAGCCTGTGGGCAATGGCACAATCTTTGCTGTTCACGTGATCCCAAGAGCCAATGGCTCCAGGAGCTGCTGTTGGAGGGTGTCGAACTGAGCAGGCATATATCAAATTCCAAATTCCTTTGTGTCAGAGCTCAGGAGAGACAATAATGTGTTTACAAATGATTGGGACTCACACAGTGAAGAGAAACCACTGCTCATGCCATATGTGTTTCACTGTGCTCAGAGCGAGCTGCTGAAAACCAGGTGGGGAATCCGACTCATAGATAGCTTAGAGATTTCCTTGCTTTTAAAAACTCATTTCTAAACTAATGCTGAGCTGCCTCTGCTTCTAATGACCACTGGCATTGACACCTCCTGCCTGCTTTCTGAAGTGGAGGGGATGGAAAAAACGAAAAGCTGGAGATTTCATACTGAAAGACCCGATAATGTGTATATCGACAAGGACTCCAAAGGAAAGGCTCCTTGTGCAGTTGGAAATTGGACAATCAGCAGGAATGTCTGCTCTTTAAAGCATGCACACTACTTGTGCACGGCTTCCCTGCAAACAGAACATCTGAGTCAACAGGTTTTCAGGACTGGAAACTCTGAGTGTTGTCTTAATTGTTTATACTGCTGCAGCAAACTTTTAAACAAAAATGGTTGGAGTTCCTTTGCATACTTTGCCTACCATATGCTGTACCAAACAAAACAATGACATTCTTTTAAAACCATCTTGGCAACAGGAAAAATGCTCTGGCTAGACATCATCATAAAAAGTTGCTGTTAGTTAGATGATAGAGTTATTGCAAGGTACTGCTACTGATACATGTATAAACATACTCACATACACTAACATATATATGCACATACAAATACATTTTATTAAATGGGTTCTGGTCCTATTCATGTAGGAACAAGACAGTAAAGTAAAATTTTAGACCTATTTTCTAGAGGCAGTTGATCTGAATCTTAAGCCATATATTTTGTAAATATCTATATTCTGAGCTCTAACTATATACAGGAGTTAGGGAAAACAGAACGGTGAAAAAGTTCAAACTACACCCTACCAAGGTTGCATTTTTTTGGCAGGAGCATTTTAGGAACAGAATCTTTTTTTCCAGTATGCAGAAGTCTGCCTTAAAATTGGATCAGCTACAGCAACTTGTCCGGTTCTATTGAAGTCATCTGACAGTCCCTGCAATTCTTTATTGCCGAAGATGCTGTGTTAAATTAAAAACAAAACACCAAATCCTCTCACTTCTAAAAGTTAAAGCTGCTTCCTCTGATTTTGTAACTTCCACTATAATTTTAACATGAAAGGGTTGTTTCTCAAATAGTTTGCAGCTCACTTTCTGTCTTGATAAACTCCCCAAAAGGCTTCAGCCCTTTTTCTCTCACCACCAGCTCTGCAATCCAGTACTTTACTGCAAGAACTCTGGCTTCACAGTCACAGTTTGGAGGACCCTGCTGCAGCCTGACTTTCTGCTCAAGTTTGGTTAGAGAGCTTCCTCCCTGTGTGGCTGTCTGTGCTTAGCAAGTGTAATCTGTAGCCAAGACCAAGTCAGAAAAATCAAATTCCTTCAGAGTCCTGTCTCCCCTCTCCCATTCTTCCTTCTCCCTTCCCCCAAGTCTCATCCTACAGAAAAAAATTGTCACTGAGGAGAGTAAGTTACTTGCAGTTCTGGCACAAAGGATATTTTACAGTTTTGTTTTTCAAGCACTCACCTGATTCTGCAAAAGTGATGATTTCTGAGGTTTGCTCCACAACTTCATTCATTTCGGCTCTTCTTCCAACATCATCCTCTATTTCCACATAGCCATCCTCTCCCACCTTTCCCACATGGAGTTTCTTGATGGCATTTAAAAGTGCTGCCTTGGGCACCGGCTGAGTGATATTAGGTCTGTCCCTCAAGTGCAACATGTTCAGTATGTGCTTCTTTACTGCTTCCACCATCTCAGGCTGTGAGCTGGGCACATCCTTTGAGAGCGTGGCAAGGGCACATGATGGACAGTCAGTGACTGAACTGTGCCCCTCCGATCCTGGGGTTGGGGAACTCCTCACTATAATCCAGCAAAGCACCAACAAAAATCCTCTCTTCCAAAGCAAAGGCATCCTGGCAGCAAAAGTTGTTGTGATTCCCTTTTTAAAAGGCCCTGCTTTTCCTCCCCCTTCACGCACAGTTTTTTGGGGGTCTGGTTTGTTTTGTTTGTTTGTTTGTTTGTTTGTTTTTCCTTCTCTTCAGCAAATTCTCTGGAACAAGAACCAAAAGTTTTCTGTGAAGTTTTGTTTGCAGGTTCCCTCTCTGAATGCAATAAGTGCTGTAGATGTTTGTGGCTGTCAGGGAGAAGAGTTCTGACTCTGTCTCAGAGTAGGAGAGAGACACAGAGAGAGGGAGAGAGAGAGAGAGAGGACGGATTGGCCTAAAGTGAGTGAGTGAATGAGAGAGGGAGGGAGTTTTGTCTGTGAGTAAAGGCTATGATTAGGAAGGGGGAGGAACAGGCAGGCTGGCTTCCTTATGCTCATTGCTCCCCTAACACACACCTCTCTTCAAATATCACTACTCGTGGTTTCTGCCCTCCCCCCTTTCTAAAATTTCTTTTCATTCCTGTAAATTTACTCTCCTCACCCCCCTCTCTGCTTGACCCCCCTGGACTGCCCCTTGCTGCCTCTCTTCTCCCCCACCTTTTCTCCTCTTCCCCTTCCCCCCCCCCCCCCTCCCCCCTTTATTTTTTGTGTCGTTCTTTTTTTGTTTTGTTTTGTGCTATTCCTTTAGCAGTATCACTGCCTTAACTAAACAGAAGAATCATGAATGTATGAAAAGAGTTAAACCTTTTATTACCAAGCTCCTCGCTCTTGGTCCGGCGAGGTATCATTAAGGACAGCAGGCACTGTTAAATAGCTTGTGAAGGAGATGGAGATGAGGGCAGGGGCTCTGAAAATTTTGGGTAGAACAAACCATTATCCTGCCTTGAGTAGGGGAGAAAAGATCTTTTCTGCTCACTTCTAAATGCTAGAGGTTATCAACACTGGCAAAAGATCTAACAGGAGCAAAACAACACTGTTATTTGGAGGGCTGTGTAATACATGATACACTCTCCAGCTGCAATATGCGGTCAAGCACTGAAAGCCTAAGCCAGTGTCAGTTCAGAACATTTCTGTGACATGCTAAGGTAGTGCCCTTGCACCAGAACTATCCCTTATTCTGTGCTACTCTGTGCCTAGAAGTTCTCAGGCAGATATATTTAGGTTTGGGTTAACCAAGTAATGTCTGAAAAATGCTTTGAAGGTGAAAAGTGTTAGATGTGCTCTGGACAAATCATACTCGCTCCTGACTCAGGCAAATCCCTCCTTGATGCCAATAATAATTCTGTCTAAGTGAAGGCTGAGCAAGATCATCTACATTTGGCCCATTGTTATTAGAGGTACTTCTTTAGTTTCATTCATTTAAAATCACAGAGGGCAATCAGAATAAGACGCTGGGAATGAAAAGTAGTCTAAAACACTGCTAAAACCCCCAAAGTTTCAACAAGTGTTGGCAAACCCTTGCAAGTTTATGCCCATGAGAGTTTTGCTCTGCAGTGAAAAAGTGTTCCCTGTGTCACTGCCATTGCTTTATGCTGCCTTTACATTCTGTACCCTCTCTGTTCTGTTCCTAACCTAGCAAGGGTAGGAAGTTAGCAGACTCCCTCACGTTTGAACTTGGTAAGGGAAAATGAGAAAACTACAGCTGATAGACTCTAACTGCTTAAGTTCTTCCCCTCCAGACTTTAACCTGTACAGATCTTCCTAGAACAGCTTCTCCTTTTTTGCACTTACCCTCTTTCTTTTCCTTTCTTTCATTCTCTCTCTCACACACTTCTGTCTTCTCAGGTGTGCTAACCTCCCACACAGTAAATATTCTACTTTCACTATATTACCATCAACAAATGTATTTTAGTGGAAAGGAGTAATTTATAAATATAAGCATTGTAAGGTCTAATTTCCATGAGA
Source organism: Phaethornis superciliosus (assembly GCA_023637945.1). NCBI lineage: Eukaryota > Metazoa > Chordata > Aves > Apodiformes > Trochilidae > Phaethornis > Phaethornis superciliosus. Next base: position 97,984,989 of record JAJQWJ010000002.1, on the reverse strand, counting down.
TGACTACAGGCACAGGGGCTGAGAGACAGGCAAGGAATTATAGTTAAAGTAAATGAAACATACAGAAGTAATTGAACAATCAACCAAAGTTTTACAAATGTTATATATTGCAAGTCCTTTTCAATTAAGCTCTTTTATAAGTCTTTCACTATTATAAGGCATCCACAGTACACCCTCATCTGTGTTTTACTGACCTCAGTTGCTATACTGTTATATACTGTTACACTTACAGGTCTGTCAGCATTATAAACCCTGCAGCCATTCTTATAAACACATCTTTGTAACACAAACTTCGCTATAATACATCTAAATCTCTTGGATCTTGTGAACAGCTCAAAGTCTGTTGTAATTATAAGAAGTCTGAAAGTCAGCTTGAAATAGAACTAAAAGTTTAATTGGATGAAAAAAATAATTTCAGATGAAAATATGCATTCATGATTAGATGTACTAACAGATGACATAATTAAAGGAGTTATTTATAGTTCTAATACAGCACCTATCCCAACGGTGTCTGATGAAAAGTAAGGGATAGGCATAAATCAATATAAAATACAGATAAGTATATTTGGGTTCTTGCTGTAGGGTACAGGTTGCTTGCCATATCTAACAGGTACACTTATCACAAACAATCAATTACATATAGGTATGGCATATTTTACTTGCATGCTATGATGATGACAGATTTAACATTAAAGCATAACTTTCTAAAAAACACTGCTTTCCCAAAGTGAGTCTGCTGATACCGCTGATATATAGTTCATTTGTACTTACCTACATGCAAACATAAAACATATGTACAAAAATACATAGTGTTTCAATAAAGATAGAAATGATGGCTGAGACTCTTTCTAGAAGATTACCTGAGCTGCAAAGCTCTGTGTATGCATTCATTCAATATAGCCCTAACAGTATGCAAGAGCATGCACAGGAATTAAAAGTTTCAGTTTTAAAAGAAGCAAGCTGATTTAAAGTTTTACCTCTCTAGTCCTGACTCTCAGAAGGAGACTGCTGTATTGTGCATTAAGAACTGCTGAAGTTCCTCTTTGTGGGATTTATAATGCGAAGCTTTATACTGTACTTCTCATGTGTACACTCACATATAATGTCTGTCAAAAGTAAGTGGGCCGGATCACTGTGCTGGATTGGTTAATCCTGTTACATCAGCAATTGACTGTTTTTCCTGTATGAGACATACTTCTGGTAATTATCTAATGGAAACTCCTAATTGTCTAGCATGACAAAATATCGTGGATTCAACTTGTAGTGGTGCTTTCTATATCCATTTAAAGAATAGAACTTTAAAAATCAGACTGAAAGCAAACATTATGAGTCAGGAAGACACACTCCAACTTGTTTTATTGCATAGCTAGATATAGACATTATTAAATGTAGATATCACTGATTTAGTTCAAATATAGTATTTGCCAGATACTTAATTACAAGTTTGCTAATTGTTTTCTTCTTTTTTTGTACTTAAGGATATACCAGATTTGCAAATTTGGATTCGTTTCAAATTCAGGAAAATGCATTTGATTAAGAATCCTTTTGCTGTGGATTATTTTTTTTATTCAATCTTTGTATAAATATGTCCTTCTGTTAAATTAGGAATCCCTTTAAAGCACTTAGAAATGAATCATATTGCTCTTGTCCAAGTCTTCTGGCTTCTTGACGTGCAAATTGCATCACACTATTAAAAACTGTTTAGACATCTAAAAATAAGTTACAATGAATGACAGATCACATTTTTTGCAAGTGTGATATTAACACATGGAATAAAATAAAATGCAATTTCCATTTCTGTTTACATTAGTAAAAATCAGAAATAACTCTATGCCAATTAGGCAGTACAAAAGTAATATATATAAGGTCAAAAGTAAATCCGAAATCCGTCTCCTTTCTTAAACACACATAATAGCTGGCTTTATGTGGTACCGTTTATGACAAATGGCATGATCATGCAGTCTTTACTCATTCAAAACACCCACTGATTACCAGAAAATCCCCATCCTTCAGATTTTTTTTTTTTTTGGCCTGAATTGTACTTATAATTGTATTTTTATGTCCTGTTGGTAACAAAAATTTAATCTGTCTTGGAATATGGCTGATATGGAAAGGAAGGAAAGATTGAAAATTTTCAACTTACTGTGATACCAGTGAGTCCTCATAGCAGCTTACTCACACAACAGCTTTGGTAGAATGAGGAAAAAATCGGGAGTTAATGGGAAACATATGACCAGATAGGTTGTTTTTGTTTTTTTTTTCCTCAGGTTTAATATGCATATAGTAAGTTTTCAGGCTGTAAAATGCTGTGGATTGAGGTCACTTGAAGCAGGTTTCAGTAGCTTTCCTGCAATCTGACATCAGTGGTTCCAGTTGTTACAAGGAACAGCTTTTTTTTGCTTTATTTTTGCTTTTTTCTTTTCAAGGACAGTGAGAGACATGATTAAGAAACAAATAATGAGCATGAACATATCTAGTTATTTGCAGGACCATATTTTTAACGGGGATCCTAAATCTTAAATTTGGCTAAAGACTTCTCCAGCGTGACATTCTGTTTTTCTCAGAACCAGACTGAATTTGGTTTTAACTGGCATCCTAAAACTCTTTGAAATTAGGTACATACTGGTAGTGCAGTGACTGTTGTAATTTGGCAGCAGACATATGCTCAGCAAGAGATCTTGTACTGTGTTGGTTTTACAGAGAGAGTGCAAAAATTGCCCTGGAAATAACAGTTTTTTCCCTGGATTCAGAGTAACAGGATGCTCCTTCCCTTCTCAGCAGCTGCTGCCAGGGCTGCTGACCCTCACACCCCAGCCACCCCAGAGCTTCTCCCCCAGTCTCAGCCAGAGAATTACCCCTGTGAACGTGTGTGATCTCTGACAAAAAAGAGAGGGCTACCCAACGAAGCACAGCAAACGTGTGTGATTTATAGCACAGGATAACTTCTGAAAGGAGATTAGAAGTGCAAAGCATTATTCATTTCAGAGCATGCTCCTTATTGCCTCGGGGGATTTGTGTATAGCTTTACCAAAGGCCTAATGAAAGCTTTACTCAGTGACTAATTTTTTTTTTTCACACCTATTTCTCTCGTTATAAATATTTTTCTCCCCACCCCTCCACTTCTTTTCATTTTGTTGAACACAGCAACACCTGCTGGCAGTGGTCCGGGAGTACTGCTGGAAAGCCCCACTGATCTAACTCTTCAGACCAGCTGCCATTAAGCTCTGCCAAGCCATATTAATGAGCTGCCTCTATTTTTACCCCTTCCTGCCAGAAAGGGCAATTGCTCTTGGGAAAGGCTTGTAGCTGGGGTTTTGTTTTGTTTTGTTGGTTTTTATTTTTAATTATTATTATTTGTTTGTTTTCAATTTTATGTTTGCGTCTTTTTGGTTTTTTGCTTTGTGTTTTGTTTTGGTTTTTTTTTCTTGTTTGTTTGTTTGTTTTCTGGCAGCTTCAGAATCCAGATAATCAGTGTTCATTTAGTGAAGTTGGGATTCCTAACTTAAATTATAATACCACAGACTGAGACCACATAACACATCAGGCTAATGCTGAGCCCATCTTGCTGGCTTGCAAGTATATTTTAGTTCACTGCCTAGATCAGATATAATTAAAGGAATGGGACTGAGATAAAAAGGTTAGTATTTCCAGCAATCTGCCTCTTTTTTTCCTAGTAGTGGATTTTATCTTACAAACCCTTAAAAAAATGGATCAGTGCCACTTTGTTATTCACTTAGTGGAGATGGTATGATTTACTGGCTGTTTTGGAATTCTGAATTGCACACAATGGTATTTGTGCATCTCCATTCCTGCTTTGAAGCAGTCACTAGAAAACGCATTGGCACAGACTTCTGTGCAAATCAGCTGGAATCCCACTCTGCTGTACCTTATTTTACTGTAATAGCAAGAAAAGATATGTCAGAAACTTATATTTATAAGTTTTATGGTTCTGCTTTTATGTAAATGGACCAATTAAGGCCAGCCTTGCTGTTGCTGCTAACTCTAATGCTTATGTGCTGTTTAGAAGGGCCAGTGATTTCAATCATAATTAGTGAGCTGGTCAAAAAATAAAGTTCATCTGAGGATAAGAACGCGGTCTAGAGGGTGGGGTAAAGAACAGCTTTCAAGTTCTTGCTTTTTCTTTTTTTAAATAATAATGGATGACACTTTTTGCAGCAGGGAAAACATTCTGTTTCAAGAGACTCATATAAAGTCAATCTGACTAACAGGAGCAGGAATGTTAATTTTCTTCCTAAACTATACCTATGTCTTCTGTCATGTCATTCACTGATCATTTTTTCTTACTAGTTCATAGAATAGTGAGCTGATTCTTTAACAGGGATATTTTTACATCCATGTTATTTGAGCTTATGTGTTGTCAATTTACAATTCAAAATAAAAATCAGGGGATATGAATACATAAGCTAGATGAGATGGATAATCTTATTAGTGTGAGATGATATGACACAAATATGTTCTATAATCAGAGCTTGTTCGAAACTTGGCTTTTGAGGGAAAATCTATTCACAAAGATAATTCTCTTGAATTTATAAGGAGTATGGAGTTAAGTTATAACTGTAGAGGGTAGTCCAAAGAACTGAAGTTGTTCTTGCAGCTTGTTCATTTGACAGGCAATTTTTCAGTACATTAGAGAAAAAGTGGGTATTTTGTGTGTCATTTTGCTTTGGTTTCTTTTTTTTCCTTGAGAAACAGCTTTGTAATATGTCAAATGTCTTGAGTGATGCTGTCATCAAAAATATTTCCAGAGCTTATGATTGGAGTCCTTTCAATGATTAAAAGCAATCAGGGAGGCATCCCCAGATGACAGATCCTATTTGGTTCCAAGTAGGGTGAAAAATGTAGGGCTCAAGCTGGAGCAGCATTAAACATTTAAATGTGAATTAAAACAGTTACTGAAAAGTAGATTACACTAAATTAATTTGCATGTTGTGCAAAACCAACTGTTGCACATGCGTTTTGTACAAGAGCCATTCCTTACACGATTGCACTTTGATCAGTGCTGTTTTATCAAAGATAAATTTGGACCAGCTGCGAAATAATGGAGAATGGATTTATATCTCTATCAAGCCATGAATTCTCTGTTCTGTTTCTTTTACTTCAGGTAGTCAAATCGCTGCACACAAACCAGCATAAATACAGAGTCCTGTTATCTTTTAGCTTTTTTAGCTTTTAGGGCCAATTCTCGATGCCATTGAAGTTAGTGAAGTTAGTGAATCAAGCTTTGAGTCTGAAGGTTAATATTAACCACTGGTGGATAGGAAGAGAAACACAGAGTTGAGATTTAGATAAAAACTGTTTAGAAGATTATTCACAGATCTTCTTCCCAAAGTAATATTGCCTGTAGATTTTAAAAAGATTTACAACTATGTTTGCAAGAGGAGGGCTGGACCCTTAGTAAATGTAAATTTGGGTAGATCTCCTGACTTCAGAGGCTGTGTTACATCAGTAGAGTGTCTGATGTAAAGTTTGTTTCTTGTTTTATTTTCAAATTAACTTCTGTGTTGTACTAATGTCTGCTTTGGCTTTTCCTTTTGAAAACATCCCAATTTTTATATTGTAGGAAAGGTCCAATTTCTTGTTGGTTTGGCTCCCTTGATGATGGGGATACATTTTGTATGTTATGTTTTGATTACTTTTAAGTCTGCTGACATGTGGGAAGGAACTGAATGAAGGTTATAATTTTGCCACTTTCATTGAGCTGAACTCAATGAGAGATTACACTGGAGAATCTTCTAAAGGTAGATACCTAGCACAGGCCATTAAGAGAAGCTTCAGTGTCACACATTGACAGATATTCCTTCTCTGTGGCCAGCAGAGATTTGGCATAAGTGAAATACTGAAGATACCAACAAGTGGCTTAAAAAGGATATGTTGATCTTGTGCACTGTTGCTTCTTTCTCTGTTGTGAATCCCCTGTGGAGCAAATCACTGTGGAAAAATAAATACATCCCGCAGTGAAAATGGTAAGGGGAAACCTGACTGCTTACAAATGAGTACTGAACAGAGTGCTAGATAGGGACCCAGGAAATCTGGATTCTCTATCTCTGCCCTCCACTGCTGTGTAAGAAGATAAGTACCTTATTTCCCTATCTGCAAAATGGAAAGCATCAAGATCTGTTCTGAGATCTGTGAGTCAGAAATGACAAACAGGTCCTTGCTGTTTGGTTTCTCACGACCCTTTGGGACCTGAATTAAAGAAGCTATAGAGGGAGACAGGGTGTGGGTGAGAGCACAGGCACCAGATGAGTTTGTCTGACGCTGGGGGGAGTGCTCCCCATGCATTCTGCATTTCCTTGGTACTGTCTTGGCATCACCTTTCCTTGGTGTGTCTCAATGCTGTTTTTTGAGGCACCAGTTCCCTTGTTGGAGAGACAGTTTCTAGGCGTGCATCAGGGGGCAGGGAGTCCTGCTGAGGCTCTCCTAGGAGCAAGCACAAAGTTTCTCTGTCTTTGCAGAAAATCTCAGTCCAGCATTTTTCCAGTAAGTGCTCAGTTCAGAAGCTCTTTGACTTGACATGATGTCCACCTAAAGCAGATAACGTGCAGTAAGCAGCGCCATGCTGTAATCTTACTGTCAGAACTGGTTTTCAAGTTCATTATTTAAAATAATGTTTGCACAAGTATCCAATATAGACACAGGTTTCCTCTAAAGCATGGCTTGTGTTCCAGTGATTATTTTCAGAGAAACACAAAAAAATTCTGAGAGCATTTCACATATGAGGATGTGAAGACAGTAAAACAAATTGTTGATGTAATGAAACTCCTCCCCTTGCACTCACAGATGCACACAGACACACACAAACACACACACACACACACACACACACACTGTATCAACAAGCACTAGAGATGCCCTAGAATTCTCAGGTCCAAATGTAAACCTGCCTAAGTTTTGAGACTGCATCTCAGAATTTTCCCAAATCTGGGTGTTTAACTCTTGAGGTTTGATGTGCTAGCACTAAAGTTAAACCTTTGTAATGGATGTTATGGAATCATAGAATGGAAGGGACCTTAAATACCATCTAGTTCCAACCTTCCTGTCCATAAGGGACACTTCCAACTTGACCATGTTGTTCAAAGCCCCATCCAACTTGTCCTTGAACACTTCCAGGAGTGAGGCATCCACAACATTGCTGAGCAACTTGTTTGAGTGTCTCACCACCCTCAAAGTGAACAATTTCTTCCTAATGCCTGATCTAAATCTGCCCTCTTTCGTCTTAAAACAATTATCCTACCAGTACATGCCCTTGTAAAAAGTCCCTCTACAGCTTTCTTGCAGGTCCCCAGGATATGGGGATATGTTTTTTCCAGGATATATTTTCCATTTCCTCCAGGATATGTGGTCCTTAAATCTGGATATAGTTCACTAATCCACTTCCATTAATTTTTCTCATGTGACTTCTCAATTTATGGTTGAAATTTTATACTTGTAGTTCAGTGCAGGTGGGAAGTGTAACATGTAGACTGCTAAATACCTACTTGCCTAGTGTCTGTGCACAGAGACTACTATGTGCATGAACAATAAGGTTTAAACCTGTTTATCAGGGAGCACAAAATTTTACCTGTGAAGCTCAGAGAAGTAATTGTAGAAGTAATTTTAAAAGATGAACTTTATAACACCCTATAACAGTTGGGGGAACAGAGGGTTGATAGGCAGAAGTAATGGCCAGTTGCCTAGAATATCAGTTCCTCTTCAATAACTTTTGTGTGCCAACTATGAACTTATAAACAGTTATTTTCTTTATTCATTGTCTGCTTATTGGTCATGCCCTTGTGATGACTCCTGCTAAAAGGGGTGACATAAGGTAGCTCAGAATAAAGTTTTTGTGCACAGACAGGGCTCATCTGTGTGTCCGTGCACACATTTTTTAATTACTCCTTTGAAGCTGCCCATTCAGAAACAGTAACCAAGCATCTAGGAAGTATAAAACCAACAAAGAAGTGTTCAGATGTTTCTCATAAAGCAGATTCTTTGGAGGGGGGGGAGGATAGTTGGTTAGTTCTTGTTCTTTTTTTTTTTTTCCTCCTTAAACTGAATTTAGCTCCTGTGATCAGAGCCAAATTGAGAGCTCTGAACAATAAAGTAATTTGCTCGCTCACGGGAGAGGTGCAGCAGGGACAGCCACAGGACAGCCTTCTTCAAACACATTCTTGGGTATGCAGAGACTAGCTCATGCCCTCAGTCCAGTGAGTTCTTGGGATGCTCAGCAGAGCTGCCTGCTCTAGTGTCAGTGGGAGCTGAACTGAAAGAAGTGAATCCTTTCGTACAACTAAGCAAATAGCCAATCTGGAAGTGACATTCAGGGAAGTATTCCCAAAGGGTATCTGCAGCCCAGGGAGAAGAGAGGTCTTAGAGGTATCATTTAGTCTCCAGACTAATAAATTTAACATGCAGTGGCAGTCTAAAAAGCCACCAAAATCTTGGATGTTGTCAGGAAGAGTGCTGGGAGCAAGACAGAGGATGCCCATTTTGCCACAGGTCCACCTACAAAATGGATATTGTGCGCAGTTCTGGTTTCTGCATCTCAAGAAGGACGTAGTAGAGTTAGTGAGGAGCCACTAAAATGATTAAGGTTGTGGAGCAGCTGCTCAATAGCAAGACACCGAAAGAAAGAAACTCTTCAGCTTATAAGAGAAGGCTGAGAGATGATAGGCTTCAGATTTCGAAAATCGTAAAGGTGGCAATAAGGTGAATGCTGAACACACCAAATCCTGCAGTACTAGGGGGGAACTCGTTGAAACTAGTAGGAGAAGATTTAAAACAGATACAGTGGTTACACAATGGAGACTGAACTGCTGGGATTTGTTGCCACAGGAGGCTGCGGAGGCAAACAGTATCAGAAGACTCTAAAAGGTCCATTAAAAACTACCAGAGGGAATAGGCAGGGACGTATCCTTTAACATCCCCAATACAACAATTGCGGATACTGGGGAGTTTGAAGGGACAGGCCCACGGAAAGCAGCCAGGCTCACATTCTCTCTCCAACCAGCATCTGCTGTTGCCACTGTTGGAATGAGAAAGGGGAGTTAGATAGACCACCAGCAGGACCCTACAAGGAGTTTCTCATGTCCTTTTGTGGCAGTGACACGCTTGTCTCCATGACACTGAAAGAAGCAGGAAGCTCCTGAAGGTGATTCAGGGCACGACCTAACTGTTCCTGTCCTGAATCACCCTCAGAAAAGTCTCTCTCCTAACATCAGTTTCAAAGGAGGAAATCTACCCTAGACAAAAGTTAGCCTTGTGAATAACCACGTGAGTCACAACTGACACAGATTGGATTTGAACTGCTGATCTAGAACTGAAAAAAGTGTCATACAAAAACTTAATCCAAACCAAGCGTGGTCATTTTGGTGAGTGTTTTTAAAAGCAAAACCAGTGTATCAGAGATCAGTAGTATAATGATCATTGGTAAACTTTGATCACAAGTAATTGGAAACATTTTCTCAGCCAGTGATGCTGAAGCAGTACGTCAAGTTCTGGTTAAGATGAAAAGTTAAGAAAACATCTTTCGTATACATTAGACTGCTTTCTCATAGTCTCAGAGCTGAATCACTGGGAAAGACTGCCTCTGCTGTCTAGCTGCAAAGCTGCTCTGAACTGCCCAGGTATGGCCAGATGTCCTAAATTTATGGGAAGCTTGCTGCATGTCACTGTCTGGAAATGGAAACAAGCTGTGAGGTTGGAATTGCAGTATGGCATCTGACTCAGAAAGAAAGGTGAAAGTCAGGAGGGGATTCTTTTATTAAAGCTCCTCTAATAACTTCCTCAGAGCACTCCAGCTCATAGAAATGAACTAACAGCTTAAGTGAGAGTTTGGTGTTTCATTACCTGATCTCTTCATACAATATGCTATTTAGATATGCAAATCTAAAAGCTTTGGGCTTATGTTACTGCAGTTGCAGACATTGTGAGACATTGTCTACTGAATATCTGATCACTCCAGGAAAATAAAAAATGTTCCCTAGCATATTCTGAGATTCAACAATACGTTAAAACATAGTATGAACAGCACAAAATATAAACTTGCCTTTTTTTATCATGTTCTAACTGTGAAGTTAAGTATAAGGACTAAAATGACTGATCACTGGTAGCATAAATACTTGGTTGTCAAATAATATGTAGAACTTTTCAGAAACCAAATTATTAATTATGACTATGTCCTTTGAAATAGGTATGTGTCTTGTTTAACTTGGAACATATGAGGTGGGAGCTTGCTAGCAGTACTTAATTCTCTGTCCAAGGCTACCAAAGAAGTCTATTCTCTGGATGGAAATGGGAAACTGCTATGGTTCCCAAGGTTTTCTCCCTACGTGCTAAAATATGTTGCTACCTGCCTATGAACTGCAAAACGATTCTGCACTGCACAAAGCCTTCAACAGAAAAAGTTTAGGATACAGTTAACTGGTCAGTGGTTGAACATTTCAGTATCTGTAGTACTTCTCAGCTCATCCTTTGGCTGAGTTTTCACATACCACCATTGGGACCGTTATTCACTGATTCAGTTAAGAAAATTCTTTTTGTTTCCCTCACAGGATGTCTTTGTGAAAATGAGAAGCATAATGTTACTAGTGTTTGGACAAGTAAATGGTTAGATTGCACACTCTATCTTTTGTTTTATTAATGTTCCAAAAGGGCATTTGAATCGACACAGATCAGAGAACTTTTTAGATGTAATGTCAAACCTCTGCAGCTCTCATTTGGAAATGTTCTCAGTGCCTGTGGGACAGGGAAGTTGAAAGTAGTGTCATATGCTCCTTTCATTATCAGTGCAAACACTGTCCACCTCACATGAAAAAGTTAATTTGACACAAAGAGTCCAAAATATCTGACCTTCTGTCAGGGCACCTCATAGTTATTTTACAGGCTGCACATTCAAAGTGCTGTTACTCTGCAGGGGTAAGAATTCAATTTACACTGCCAGTGCTTTCACAAGAACATTTCAGTTCAGTTGGTAAATATTTCCAGGTGGCCAAGTCTAATTTTAGGGAGGGCAAATTTGCAAAAGTTAAATACCAGGCAGGATTGCTATTAAGTCTCTATCAATTTGGAGAAAAAATGTAATTAAATGCACTATTCTTTCAGAGATGGAGGCTCAACATTCTATGTTCTTTGTCTAACTGTTTTGTATTGTTACTGTTAAAATCCATGCTCCAAATATGCATAAGTTTCTTTTATAAAGATATTCTGGAAATAGCAACAAAGAAAAAATATAATAGCAGCAGATAAGGCAGAAAATGGGGATCATGCAACATTTGTATTGGAGGGAAATTGGGATAGTTCTTTATTATTTTTGAGTTTGCATGGATGTGTATTTAATGAATAGAGAAAGGCAAGAGCTTGCTGCAGGCCAACAAAAATATCTTGCAACTGTAAAGTGAAGCAGAAGAGTTAAAATGGTGGCTCCTCTTAAAAAGTTTCACCAGAAGCATCCTTCCAGTTTCAAGGGTCCTTTGTGCCCTCAAATGCTGTTAGCTCGTTGTTAGTCACTGCTCAAGAAAAAAAAACAACTCAACAACACAAGACTACGTTTGGTTAGTTTGTTCAGCTGCTGTTGATGTCACCCCTTGCCCACTAAGAGTAAGTTACTGTAATAATCCTTCCTTTTTATTAATCATAACTTTGTAGAAAGCAAGAACTAGGTGACATCATTCTTGAAGAGGACTGGCTAGCTCAGGCTCAGCTTTAGTCAGCTTTGCTATAACATCTCTTGTGTGTCATATGAAAATAATTACCAGCTCTCACTTTCCATGTCTGACCAATCATCCCCTTTTTTCCTCTTTATGAGGCTACAGGCCCCTGCCTATTTCAAACACCTGCTGAAGGTGTAATCTATTTAGAGATGAAAGAGAATATCTTTAACTAGAAGCTGGGACATTCCAGAAGATCCTCATAGGATGAAGTCACTTGCCATATAAAACATGAGCAGCATTTATTATAGTGAAAACATAATCTCTCACAGTAGAACATATTAAAGCACTTCAGAGACAAGCTATTATCCTACACTGAATATGATTTCAGCATTGCTACATTCTATTATGTATATATATTCTGCTCTGCTTTTGTTTTGGCTAGCATAATACTTGTCTGCTTGTGCATCTATCTATCTAAAAAAAAACAGATAGGATCTATTTTTTTAGATCTGTCTAAAAAGGGTAATAGGCCACATTTCAAGGGCTTTTTTTCATTGTTGATTTTTTGAAGGGTAATTAGTTATTTGCTAAGACTGAGTTTTTTCCTAGTCTTGCTGACCTATTGTCTAGGACTAAGGAAAAATTTCTTTTTCACTTCACTTTTCACTCCATATTTCAATTATTTTGAGGATAAAATATACCTTCTTACTTCAAGAGAAGTGCAGCTGAGAAGGGAAATTTAGAAGTAAGGGAGGGTTATTTCATTAGAGCAATTAATTTATTCACACCAGGGAAGGAAATACAGGCAGTACTTCAGGTAAGACAGCCTTCATCTGTTCAGAGCCAGGGAAAAAAGCAAAGCAGCATACATAACTGAATAAATGTGAAGGACTAAGCAGACATCTCAAAAATACAGGTAGGTGAATTTCAACAAAGCACTTAGCAATCTGAGCTGCATATTTCTATAGCTTTCAGGGCTTTTTCCATATTGTCTTTTAGAATGGGTACATTCCCCTTTGGACAGAATAGATTACTGGGGAGATTGATGACAAATACACACCTTTTTCTCTAAAGATCTAATTTAATATCTATTGCAATCAACAGCAAAACTCTGCCTTCAGCTAAGCTGGAGTAAGTCTTGGGTTGTGCTTGCCATGGTCAACAGTAATTTCCAGCTCTTCTACTCTATGGTGTTTGAACTCATGCAAGAGAATTGTGATGGTCTTTCCCTTTTCAAGTAGGCTGGGTCATTCCTCAAGAATACATCACAATATGATATAACTGCAGAACAATAATTTAAACGTCTTATGATGTTAATTCTGCAAGATAGAAGATGTAGTTTCACTGACTGAAACCTGCATTCCCATCTCTCCAAGTGCTGATTTTCACAAATGTGTCCACTCTTTATAAAGAAGGTCCTAAGGACCACATTCAACAGAATTAGAAGTTCCTAAACTTTCATTAAAATATTTTGGTAAATCTGAGTAAAACAAACAAACAATCAGGCAGATTCCCTGGACAAATGTGAATAATTTATCTTATTAGTAGACAAGTGTGCCTTAGTTTTAGTTTAAATTTAGCTACCATCAGCTTCTAGCCACTATATGCTAACGTGTGTTTATCTGCTAGTTAATGTTTTTACTGTCTGATACCCTCTCCTACTGTAGACATTTGGAAACCATCATTAAAATTACATCTTAATATTCTCTTAGCAAGTATAATTTTTTGAACTTCATGAGTTTATCACTAAGTTTGGAAAGTGTTACAGGAAGAATATAGGCAACTTGCACTGCTTCTGCATTTAATGCCCCTTATTTTGTGCATAGAGGGAATTTTGGTCTCCAGGCCATTAGTCTGGCACCTTTAACAAATGCTAAATTGACAGCCAAAAAGGGTTAGTGCTGTGTAATAGATAGATGACACCTCCACCTGCTAAACCAACCATTTCAGTCCCATCTCTTTCAGGGCAGGGTTCTTACACTGCACTCGTAATGGCCGCCAAACTGCAGTATCATTCCTGGCTTCCATCCTTGTTCTTGGATACTTTTTGTATCTAATATTTTAAGTCTGTTCTGATGGCAGCTCACATTGCAAGTAATATAAATATAGTTTGTAACCATCATCTATTTTCTGGCCTTTGTAGTTGCTTTTCAGAGTTTTGGTTTGGTTTGGTTTGTTTTTTTTTCTGGCAGACCTTTGTTAGTCACAGATATTCATTTCATTTCATTTCATTTCATTTCATTTCATTTCATTTCATTTCATTTCATTTCATAATATTCTTCTGGAGTTCTTGAAGACTTTATTTATGTTTTATTTTCCAGATTTTGATCCTCAGAAAATCAATGGGAAAAAAAGTTCTAATTATCATAAAGGAGAAAATTTGGAAAAATCATAAGCACTCCATACTCAGTTCTGTGACTTCACAGATATTTACACTATAATTTCTCTTCAAGTTCCTAGTAATTTCTGTTGCAGCATCATACCAAATGTTTACTGAAATACAAACTGTCTTACTTTTCTAGGAAATTGATGTTAATACCAAAGAAAGATTTGTGGATGCTCTGGCACAAAGTATCTCTGATGAAACCCTGTCCACTTTTACTCATTTAATACTCAGCTGCATGTAGCCACATGCCCTCAATTATTCTTTCCTTTAAAATACTCTTGAGATCAGCCAAATGCCCTTTTTTTGCCTGGATCATACTTCCCTCCATTATCTCTGGCTGCCACATTCAAAATTTGCCAGTGATTCAGTGCTCCCACAGCTTGACAGATTTACTAACAGATTGTTACCAGGCTTAGTGTTTAACAGGCCAATTTAAAAAAAAAAAAAAAATAATTAAAAAGTGGAGTGGCAATTACCTTGTGATTTCAGCATGCTTAGCTGTTCTAGTTTTGGTTTTACTTCAGATGTGTCCATTACAAATTCTTATTTGCATTCATGCTTAACAGCTGCATGTTTGTGGAAACTTAAAACAATACACTCAGTTCCTTTTTGAAACCATATCTTAAGTCCTATCCCACCCTTTCTGCCCAACAATACTTCTTGTTATTGTATTATTTGTATGGAACAAGGGACCATTTTTTTGCTTTTTGCTTCAAGAAAAGACAGGAAATGCATGAAGTCTGTGTGGCTCAACATAACTTTTGACAATTTTCACTCTGTACCTCCAAGATGAAGTTTTATTCATGGATACTTAGTTCCTTTTCTACAAAAGTATCTCTACATAATCTTTTTGGTATCCTTGACCACCCAGTTATATCTGCAGCCTTTGTCAGATGTCTTTTCATCTGTTATGGAATACAAGTTCATGGTTAATGTTTAGTGTCTTATGAAATCCTCAGGACTGGCAGAAAAGGGTAAAGCATGAAAGCTATTAGCATTGTCAAATTTTTTCTAAGCTGTAACAGAGCAAAAAGTCAAACAGAAAGTTCAAATAAAGATCTGAATAAAATATTCAGTGTATGGAATCTTCTACCCACTTCAACAACTTTTTTTTTTTTTTCTAAATGCTAATACTATTATCATAAGAATTAAATATGAACAGTGTTTCAAATCAGATTTTTCTATTTCTGAGTGGTTGGCACTTCTACTGGAACAGAAAATTCAGGTTCTTTTTCTGTATTTGTTTTCCTTTAAATAAGGAATTTTTTAAACTATTTCTACTAAGCTTCAGTTTAGAAAAATCAACATTTTTGTCTGGAAAAATATGACTGAAAATTTTCCACTCAAATAATTTCATCTGAGTTTTATTCCCAAAGCTGCATTATAATGCAATGTCATATTAAGCCACTACCTTCTGTCACTTGGCTGTCCCTTTCATTTGACAAGATAGAAGTTCATTATATGCTGTTGCATTCTGATTCTGAGGGATTTAATCATGCAAGCTGAGCTACAAGAAGTGTAGCAATTTGCCTTCTGGCAGTCCCACCATTCTGTGTTGTATCCAGATAAAGTGATATAGATGGGTCAGCAGTAGATGCAAACTATCTGTGTGAATGGAGGAGGATGAGGAAAAAGAGAGTCTTTCTCTTGACAGAACATGTATCAGCACGTCAGAAGCTGAAAGGATTAATACTGGGATAGAGATAATGTCTTCAGGAGATAAGCTAGGCCAAAATTCTGCCCAGTTGCAGTCATTAAGGTTCCCAGCTTAAAGCTACTTTGTAAAATGATGCCCTTCAGTCTTTCCTCTTTGAAAAGTTCTAACTTGACAGTTACACCCCACGAATCTAGCTCTCCCTCACAGTTCTACCTGCATGGTACTCTCCCCAAAGCCTTTCTGCACAGCAAAGGTGTGATGGTTAGAAGATGTAATCCTTCACTTCTGGAATAATTGTACACGACTATTGGGAAAAATATTATGCAGTCAGTGAAGTGCATAATGCTTAGTTTCATTTATGATCTTAGAAGAATCACCTGGCTTCAGAAGTGTCTTAGTTGCTTCAACAAATCGATGTATTCCTAACACTTGTCTGCTTAGTTTTGCTTTCTGCACTGTATCAAAAGTATGTGTATTTCTGTGAAATTTAAAATGTGTCTCTTCTTTGCATGTTCCATAGGTTAGTGATCAACACAATGTGGAAAGTCTTACATAGCATGGAGTTAGTATGACTTATTGTGAACTGAGTACATTGTGCAATGTAACAAGGTTCTTTCCAGACCTTCTCAATAGGAGCTTGAGGTCTCCTGAGAACAGCAGCTTAGCAGATAAAGTACCCTTCTTTTTACCATTGTTCAGCTCCTAAATATTCATTTATAGCTCTTCCTTCCTGACAGACAGTAATTTGTATCTTGAAACCTAAGACCACTAACTCATAATTTGAAAAACTTGACTATTTCTGGTCAGGAAAGTCTCAAGTGTGAACTTGCACAGAGGCTGAATTATCTCAGGCCCCATGAGAAATAGTCCCCCCAGGTCATGGTTGAAGTCATTATTAGAGTGTTGTCTACAGGCTTGTCAGTATCCGGAGCATATTGTTTTCTTGTTCTTAGGGGATTTAACCCTGCAAAGTGCTGAGCCCTTCTGATAGATACTGAGCACCATCAACTTTCATTTGGATTAAGATAAAATTGAGGACACTCAATCTGTCTTGAAAATGTTTAGTAGTTCATAGGATTGAACCCTGACCAACTTCTCTTTTTTTTCACTTTACAGTCCCTAAAGTATCTTAAATTTAATTATAAAAATTCTGCTGAAGCTCAGGCAGAATGGACACTTGTACATGCCAATGGTATTTAAAACTGTCTGTCAATGAAGTACTGAATTGTTCAATCTGCTTTTTAATAGCTTTTTCTAAATTAGTAAAAATATATCGTTTAAATCCCATGTAATGTAAATGTAATTAAAATGTACTTTCAGTGCAAGACAGTGCATACACAAATTGTCGGATATCTATCCTGTACTTAGGGAAAAAGAAGACATTGGGATTACAAGCTCTTTTTAAATGTCCGGTGAGGGCTTAACATTTCTCTATGCACTCCTTGAAATTAGAGATAACCAAATGATGAGATAAGTGGATAGCTCTTTTTCTGGTTTTTTTAATTCAATGAAGGCCTCCCAGTGCATATTCCTGTTGGAGTTGATGAATAGTTCCTCTGGGATGCTGTAAGCTCCACTCAATGTATTTATGGAATACCTTCCATTTACACAGACCACATTTTTCTTGATCAGCTCTTAAGAATTGGGGGAGAGAAAAAGAAGAAGGAAAAAGAAGCAGTATGCTGCATCTTTTTTTTTTCTTTCTTTTTTTCTTTTTTTCTTTTTTTTTTTTTTTTTTTCCTTCACTCCTGGACAGTTGATTTCTGCTCTGTTTTATGATTTTGGCAGTATGTAGCTGCTGCAAGTCAGTCTTGCCTTAACCTTAGAAGATAACATCCTCCATGCAGTTAAAGGATCTACTAGCCATTACTTTTCCTTTCTGGATGAAACAATTACTGGGAATGAATAGAAAGATGGGCCTTGTTTCAACACAGCCCTTGAAACAGCAGTATTTTTTGGGCACTTTTTTTTTTTCATCTATATCTTTCCCAGAGCCTCAAATACTTCTTGTATTTTCTTTACAAGGCCACTGGTAGCAGATCAGTGCATTGTAACAACACCCTTAAATCTTTGCAATACATACTCAGGTCATCTTAGCTGGCCTAAGGTTGCACTTCTTCTGTATGAGCTTCTTCAACTTTTTCAGATCTGCCTGATGGCTGAAATACAATGGCTGTGGTACTGTTAGTGAGGGAAAATGAAAAGAAGATGAATTACAAGTGAGTGGGAGGTGAATCTGATTCACATGCTCCAAACTAAATGGACTGCAACTTTGGAGGTAAAGAAGAAATTTTTCTCTATGTCAGAGTAGCGGATGCTGGCATGTTTTTATTGTTCTGCCTTCTTATGACAAAATTCATGCTTTATTTCTTAAAATTATTCTACCCTAAAATGATTATAGCTCACGGTACTTAGATGCTTATGATGCTTGATGCTGTGCTGGATGCCTATTATTATTATTCATCATTCTTAACTGTGTTATGTAGGAACTGTTTTATGGCCTGTGACATGTAGAGTAGATGTTCTATGCACTGTTTGCAATTAAACATCTAAAACGTAGTAGCCCTACAGTGAGAGGAACGGCTCACAGATGGTTCCAGATGGTCCTTTCCAGTTCTGTGTTCTCACGTTTTTATTACAGTTGAAGGGTAGCAGCAGCAAAAGGTAACTGGCAATCTCTGTTAACCTCTTCTGTGGATTTACAGTGCTCTTTGATCTCCATTTCCTTTGAAAGAAAGAAGGAAGAATATGTTACTTGAAATCAAACCCAGAAATGAAGAATGAAATACAAGGTTAAAAAGAAATAGCATGTGAAATTTTTCTTACCACAGTTGGTAAGAAAGTTCTCACTACTGTATTTATATCATTTGGCTTTGAATAGCGGTGCTTTGCTCAAGCTACCAAACCAAGAGCTCACTAAATGTTTTTGTCCTTCAAGCATCTAAGAACAATGTATTACCTCTTCTCTGATATTAGTACTTTTAAATTGCATTATCCTATTCACAGGAAAATGCCATCATTTTCCAAAACTATGCAGATGTATGTCTGTACTTACGTCTTTATTTGTATCTATACTTTGCTGATAACTTGGATACAAAACATTCCATAGCTTACAAAACAGAAATATGACATTTTTGCTGCTGTGTAAATATTCCACTCTGATGTGCCAATATGCTTTACATAACACAGGAACAAAGCAACCTGGTGAGGGGGAAGCCTCAGACCAAAGGGCAACACTAAAATAAAGAAGTGGGAGAAAAGCAGATCCTCTACAGGAAAGGTCTGAGATTTTCTTCGCTGTAGCAAGCCACTTGTGCACTGTTGCCACAGTTATCCATTCTACTGAGGGTACAGCTTGCCCATGTTGGACAGGCACACACAAAACATACCCTAGTTAGCAAGGCCAGGGTTGTACTGAGAAGATAATTTTCCACCTGGTGCATAACACTGAGTTTCATGCTCCTTTAGTCTTTAGTTACAGGGATAAGGATCCGATTCACCCCATGTCTATCTGGAAGCTCCCACTTAGGGAAGTTCATTAATCTATGTTTCTGTGACTGCGTCTGCAATTGTGAGGTTTTTGTATTTGAGTTGGGGCTGAACAAAACTCTAAATCCAGAATTAGGGAGACACAGGGTGGACTTTGGATTCAGACCATAATTTTGTAGCTCAGGCCCATCTCTGCTGTAAGGGTTTTTGTAACTGTGGATGGATGGTGGTGCTTCTTAGTGTCAGTACAGATGACTGTGTAACTAAGACTTTGAAACGAGAAGCAAGGTGGTAATGGGACCAGCCTTGTGCTTTTGCTGGATCAGAATTTCTTTTCCATTGGAAGGCTCTGCTAGTGTCATTCCAGCATATTTTAAAACAAGTATTGCCTGTGTGCCAGAGCTTGGAATGAAAATCTCTAGCTAGTATGTTAAAAGCTACTTATCAGTTTCAACTAGGCCAGAATCTCAGAATGGAGGAGAGGGTAAATCATGAGACAGCCATCACCTGACTCTCCAGCAATATATTGCAAATGGAGGGGCTGCAGTGCTTTCAAGATGAACTGATATTCCCCTGAAGAGTCAATATTCTAGACCAAATCTATGTCCCAGACCTATTCTTTAAGGCATTTTAGAAAAGGTAAATTTGGCCTGATATATATAAACTCACTTTCATTTTAAGTATTTCAGCCCAAAGGATTGTTCAACTGGAGATAAAACATTGAAATGTTTGAATAAGTAACGCGGAAAGAAGCTTTAATATTGCGTCTTTTTTCTGTCATGTATTTCGTATGTTGATTTTTTTTTGTTTACTTCTTAGTCTGTCGAGGTCTCAGAAGTGAACTTGACAAGTAATTTCTCACACTTCTTCTGAGTGTGAATAACCCCAGTGATTTCTGTGCTGTTTTTTTGTTTTTATTATGGATCTCTTTGAGCCTAAGATGCGTGACATAGCAGTTTTTATCTTAAAATACTTAAACTTGACTGAGTCACAGTGTCTGTACATATCTGTTCTTGGTACCTATATGGCCTTTACCTTGCAATTTTAGGAAGATTTTACTCCCACTGCCCCTACCAGGCAGGGGAGTATTAGGTGCATTTTGCAGATGGGAAACTCAAGCATGGCACAGAGCAAGTGGCCTGTCCAGGGACTCCCAGCAAGTAAAGTGCAAGCTCACAGTAGTGTCCATTATGTCAAGCTTGTCCTCTACTTAATTATCAGAGCAGTTACAGGAATAAGCTTTTACAAGTAAAAGCAACTGTGTTTATTTTATGTTAACTTACTTTTGAGTTAAATTTGAACCCTTAGAACACTGTAAATGATATTTAAAAGAAGTTGAAATACAGAGAACGTGGCTTTAAAAAATATGCCAATACAATCAAAGTGATAGCTACAGGCAGCTTCGCTGCCCAGACTGTAATAAAAGCAGGGTGATAAAGCCTCAGGGACTTCAATACACCAATTCTAAATTTATGGTGTTGGAACTTAAAGGAGTGAGTGAGCCAGAAGACACACACCAGTGAGCAGCTGCGTAGTGACAAAAAGTATCAGTCCTTGCTTGCTCGCATTGTAATGTAAAATGAGACATTTTTCTAGCTGGCCCATGAACAAATGCTGTATTTTCCAACAGGGTAGATATACACCGTCAATTTAGCTGTTGATATTATGTACAGTGAATTCAGGAGTGTAATCCATATTTAATCTAATGTAACTCATCCCACCCCTGTTGACAAAGTTTGTAAAAGAAGAGTTAACAGAGTAGGGTAGAGAGCAAGAGTATCATCTTAACAGGTACTGTCATGGCTGCCTCTACCTGAAACTTTTCAAGTCCTTGTATGTCTGGTCAAAATTGACTTACCTGTCTACAGCTTTTTGCTTCTGTGGTGTGAAATGGGAATAGGGGTGTACTTATCCATCACTGAGAATCACAGAAACATTCAGTTTGCAAGGGACCCTTGGAGGTCACAGCCCAACCACCTGCACAGAGCAAAGCCAGCTTTGAATTTAAACCCAGCTTTAGAGAGCCCAAAGATGTCACTGCTTCTGCCTGGCATGCGAGACCTCACTCAGGAGATGATGGGTTAGGGGGATAGGGTTGGGGGAGCCTGTGGGGCAAGGGCTTTTGCCTGTTAGTCTCTGAAGCAGGCATTTGAGAGATGCTTCTGGCATCCTGAGCACAACAGGGAGCCGGGGCTTGGCACTGCAGGTGGGTGGGCTTGGCACTCCAGAAGCCCCTTGCTGAGATGCAGGAGACATTCCCAAGGGAGAGGTGGGATCTGAGAGAGGACAGGAGACAGCAAACACTTTCCTCCTGTGGGAGCAGCTGTGGCTTCCCAACCTGCCTGTCCATGCAGCTACTGCACACTGGGAAAGAGGCAGCGGTAGATTCAGTGAGGAAACTCACAGCTCCCAGGAATAAAATAGGCTATGAAATAGCCTTATTCTCCCCTGCCTGAGCCACGGTCTTCAGTTTCTGCCTCGGGGGAAGACAAGACATTTCCCGTTGGCAAAGAACTGGGCCTGCACAGTTAAAACGAAAGCAAAAAAAAAAAAAAAAAAAAGAGAGAGAAGCTTCTTTAAATAAACCGCAGTCGCTTCCTTCCAGCAGGCCTGTTACCCGCGCCCTGACGACTTTTCTTCTGCCTCCGAGAAGGAGCGAGCGAATCCCAACAATCCCGGAGCCTTTGACGGGAGCGTGAGCTACCTGAGGCGCCGGCGGCGGCAATCCCGCGCTTGGTTGGTGTCGGAGCGCCCTCTCCTGGCACGGCCGCACCCAGGCCCTGCCGGGGGGGCAGCCCTGCCCCCGGGGTGGCAAGGGGAAGGAAGGGAAGGGGAGCTGGCTCGGAGCGCTGCTTTTATCCCGCACTTTTGCCTATGTTAGCCCATACTGCCTGTAGGATCATAGAGTCATAGAATCATAGAATCGGCTGGGTTGGAAGGGACCTCAGAGATCATCAGGTCCAAACCTTGACCACTACCGCTGTGGTTACCAGCCCATGGCACTGAGTGCCACATCCAGTCTCCTTTTTAAATATCTCCAGGGATGGAGAATCCACTGCTTCCCTGGGCAGCCCATTCCAATGTCTGATCACCCTCTCTGTTAATAAATTCTTTCTAATATCCAACCTAAACTTCCCCTGGCACAACTTAAGTCCATGCCCTCTTGTCTTGTTGAAAGTTGCCTGGGAAAAGAGCCCAACCCCCCCCTGGCTCCAGCCTCCTTTCAGGGAGTTGTAGAGAGCGATGAGGTCTCCCCTGAGCCTCCTCTTCTCCAGGCTGAACACCCCCAGCTCCCTCAGCCTCTCCTCACAGGACTTGTGCTGGAGTCCCTTCACCAGCCTGGTTGCCCTCCTTTGGACCTGCTCCAGGACCTCAATCTCCTTCCTGAACTGAGGGGCCCAGAACTGGACACAGGACTCGAGCTGTGGCCTCACCACGGCTGAGTACAGGGGCAGAATCACTTCCCTGGACCTGCTGGCCACGCTGTTCCTGATCCAGGCCAGGATGCCATTGGCCTTCTTGGCCACCTGGGCACACTGCTGGCTCCTGTTCAGCTTCCTGTCAATCCAGACTCCCAGGTCCCTCTCTGCCTGGCTGCTCTCAGCCACTCTGTGCCCAGCCTGGAGCTCCCCATGGGGTTGTTGTGGCCAAAGTGCAGGATGTTGCTGTGCACTCAGAACTTGGCCTGGTCAAGGTTCTCAGAGTCTCTCCTACACACACAACACCCCCCTTCTCACCCCACACCCACAGAAAATCTTCCCGTTTTTAGCTACGTTGTTTAATGTCTGGGAGGACTGGTTGAATTGTCTTGCAGCCTTTCCATCGTTGGCTTCTCTACTGGTGTGAAGAGTTTGCCTCTTAGTCTTGCTCTGTCCTTGTGAAGGAAACATCTTAAACAGTCTTAAACTATCATTTCTCACCTCTTCCAAACACCTGATTCTAACAGTCTGTTGCTGCAGAGAAGCCCCAAACCAGTTAATCTGAGGAATTTCATTCTGGTTGCATATTGGCATGTATAGAGAGTCTTCAGGAGCAGCCTTATAATTTTTTTTTTTTTTTCCTGAGAAAAACCAATGTATGAACCTCACTGTTTTGACATCATAACCATAATTAGAAGATGTATAACTTAGAAAGGCACAGTAGCTAGAGTAATGGTCTTGCAGTGAAAGTAATGATCTTACAGAACATTTCGAGTATAATTTAATTCATTTAAATACTTTCAGCTCTGTTTGATGAGCTGTAATCCAAGGGAGACTTTCTTCAAGCTGTTCCTTCAGCCTTTTAAAAGGGCTTCTAGCAAGACAGGAACTGCATGAAGAATCACAGCTGTTTGCCATGGGGACCAGCAAAGACGGATGGTATCATGAATAAAGAACAACAGAGCTGATGTGGAAAAGTACCTGGATAGCCAGAAAGGCAAATTGCTCTGTTCTTGGACACAGGTCTCTGTCACCGTGGGATTCAAGGAAGCTGGGGTGAATGAGGCAGAAGGATTCTTCAGGTTCAGAGTAGTCTTTACCCTTTTTCAACTCGCAGATCAAATGTCTACCATACTGCCTCCTACTATCTAGAGGTTGCTCCTGACTTGGTTTCACTTGCCCAAAAGTCCAGGGAGAAGTCAGTAGTTTTGGAAGGCCAGAGATGCTATGTGGTATGCAAGGGAATGGGAAAAAAAGCAAACCTTTGGCTTACAGACCACAGAGTTGACATAGACTAAGGTTGTGGGCCAGCCACAATTGTCTTGGGACCACTGTTCTCTTCTGCTGGCACGTCATCTGCCTGCAACAATGTGCTGACTGAGGCTGCTTGTCTATTGTAGTGCTTATCCTACCACTCCTTTGCCCTATAGAGCCCTGCTGTATTTGTGTCGTAGATCAGAGCAGCTACTCTTGTGTCTGTCCCTCTTGACTCAAGGCAGAAACAGAAGCAAACAGATTTTCTTCTGAGCACAAATACTACATTAGGTTGTGGGAATATGCTCTTCAGGATCCTTGTTGGTTTTACCAACCTGTGAGTCTCTCTTTTGTGTTCATGAAGTTTATGTCAGCACAGTATTTAAGCTTTGGCTGTGGTATTCAACAACACAGAGAAGGGTCACTTGGATTGCACTCCTCTCCCAACAACCAGACTACATGATGGGAGTAGTAGTCCATGTACCCCTAGAAACTTGCAGAATGAGTATGAGTAGTATGTGTCCCTAGATCAAACAGTAAGGAGATGTTAGAGTGTGTTTTATTTGTGAGCTTTCTGCAAACAGAGACTTGGTAATGACAAGTAAGAAGCTTCCTTTGAGAAGGCTTCCAAAGTGCTTGTGGGACTGGCAAGTACAGCTAACAACCAAGATGCCTATGGGTAAAAATGTGTATCAAAACAAAATCTAAAAGAATAGCCTAGAAGAATTAAAGCTTTTGCTTTTCTTTCTGTGTTTCGTCAGGAAAAGGATATAAACTAACAGCAAAATGTTTTCAGCATCAGCACAAACTCCAGTGCTGTTAGAAAGATCTGAGATATGTTAAACTTCTGCAGATGTGAACTGAAGTCATATCAGATCTGATTGCCCAAGGAACTGTTTGCCCTGAAATTTCACATGAAGCCATACCCGGCAGCTCCCACAATGGCTGTGAGGACACAAGGTTCGACTTACGGTCCAAAACACGGTGGGTCATAAGAATTCTTTCAAAACTAATTTTCTTCCATAGCAAATATGGACAGTCTTGTACTGACAGCATGGGACAAAGAAGTGTAACAGTGCATGTGGCCCCTTGAAGGACTTGTGGGAATAGCTGGTCCCGCTATATAACAAACCAGTACCCAAATACTGGAAATTAGCCGAGAGCTATGGTTCCCAGCTGACAGCCCAAAAGGAACAGAAAGAACTAGAGGCACCTCTTTTGGAGGGATAGGCTTTCAGAAAGGCCGAGGGACTGAGAGACTGTTGCTAAGTGAAAGAGTTTTTATTCGTCCCTTGATTAATTTTAAAGGGCATTTCTGTCCAGCTTGCTCAAAAAAAGTTTATCACAGAGCTACGGCTTTTGTTGTCCTTGGCTAACAGAAGGCAAAACTAACCTCAACTGTGTACTCAGAAAGAAAATTGTGCTTAACGTGTATTTTCCCGCATCATCCTCCTGCTGTTCCTCTAACCTGCTTTGGGGCAGGATTATCTAGAGATGAACTTAGATAATGTCATTGTCTATTAAATACTTGAGCTCACTATGACACATAGCAAGAGTGATAGTGGTTGTAATGGGGCTTTTTGTGAAGGTTTCTGTGCTACAGGAACAGGGCTGCAATCACTAAACTCATTTTACTCAGATCAGGATACAGAGAGCAGATGGCAACAACTTCAAGTCATTAGTGTAATGTATGACACTGCATACTTTATTTTCTGTTTACACTGTCAATAGCTGTTGCTTATTGCAGCACCTGAGACTTATTTTTAATCAAAGGGAGGCTTTGGAAGATTGAATAGGTTTTTACCCCAAAAATCCAAAAAAGAACTACAGTGCAAGAGACGAGCCCGTTCTTCCTAACATTTTGCCACTTCCCCATGGATAACAGAGGATTTAAACCAAAACTTATTGAAGTAAATGAGAACAGCTCAGATCTCAGCATTTCTATCTGAATGTTTGTTAAAGATGTGGAAGGAACATATTTATATGAGCTGTTACCTCCATTGCTGGTAAACCCTAGTATCTTGATAGCTGCCACCATCTCTTGAGACTCAACTGGGATGCGTGACGCAGGTGTGGGCATGAGAATGCAAACTTGTCCATTACACCATTCTGACACCTTCTTACCTGTTAGAATTGTTATTACCTGTTTTATAATGCTCAATCTGGAGCTCAGCAATGCTTAGTGTTGCCTTACACTAATCCTTCCTATCTGCTGAATTGTATTTTAATGCCCTCATCACGAATGATCCCTCTCTGTTGCAGTGAGAAGGTGGTTTCCCCCCTTGCTTGAGACGACCCCAGCCCTGTCATGAAATCTCTCCCTCATTTGACACATCTTTGGTGCTTTGTCAGGTGGGTAGCCTGGTTTGGCACTGTGGCTGTGACCATCAGGCTGGAGGGTGGTTTTCCATGCATCATGCCTCACAGATTTTTGTTTTTCCTTTGCTATTTAACACAACTGTAAATACACTATGTATGTACTTATGTATTGATGACCTGAACAGCAATGCCTGTGTTCACGTTCAGTAACATCAGCACTGAAGAAGCCAGTTGTGTTCAGTGGTGTACTCTGAGGATCCAGTTAGACCCAGTCACACATCTTTGCTGGTCTTCCTGCTATGCTTAAGGGAGTGAAGGTGCTGTGGGCTTTCTCAGCCACTGCATGGCCCTGTGAATGTTTTGAGCAACTCATCCACCTCACTGGGTGTTCAGTAACTTGAACTGCTGATATTCTTTGTCTTGCACATCATGAATTTATATGCATAAACATCGACACTATACTAATTGTTTATTAGTTTTGGCTTCTCTTTGGATTTTAGAGTAGGAGTAATATTCTAAGAAATAGGTTTTTAGGTCAAATTCTCCCTTGCTTTTCCCATAGTCTGTCATTTCATGAACTTGAATAATTTTTTTTCATTTGTGTTCTTTGGAACTATCATGTCTTTTGTCTAAGCAGATGTATCCCAGGCCATAAAAAAACTTGTCTTGCCCTTTACTTAATTTTTTTCCATACCTCTAATACTGTGGTTTTTCCTAATTTGCTGAAATAATCATACTTATCCTTCTGACCCTGCAAGGTTCTGTTCATTCTTTTGTTTCTAAAATGCCAGAATTGTAGGGATTTAAAAACACTTTTCTTACTCTGCTCTTATAAAACAGTGGATTTTATTTAATAGAAGACTAGAGGGAAGAAATATATCTCTATAATAGTTTTCTGACTCTGCAGAATGAAAAGGAATGTGCTTTATTTTCAGTTGATGGAGATGTGTTTATTGCCTTGTTAAGCATATGACCCATCCTGAAGTCAAAATTATTGCCCATATCTGTGTTTTAGTTGCAGCTGAAGACAAAAACATTTGTAAAATATTTTTTCAATTGGAAAGCAGTTAATTTACGTAAGTATAATGCTCCATAAGTAAAGCTTGAAACAACCTGTCAAAATCCTCTAAATCAATACATGCATAGTATTTGTGCTCCACTTAGGAGAAAATGATGGCTGCAGTGCTGTTGAGAGATGTCAGTACAAATAAATTACTATGCTTCTTGCACTCAGTACACTTTCCTGTGGAAGGTGCCAAAATGAGAAAGCTTGGTCAAATAAAAATATTTTAAAATAAATTAATAGAATTCTTGGTGGCTGAGGTGGTTGTTTATATGTATCTCTTAATGCAACACAAATCTTACTTTTCACAGGAAAAAGTAAGGTGAGGAATATTCCTGTGTAATTTGCCTTCAACTGAAGCCACCCATAGAGGTTAGTGACAATTACAGTCATTCTCAAAGTTGTGTAGTTGTTTCAATCATACCAGAGAGCACTACTGTGTTGCAAGGCAAAGAGTGCCAGTCAATGGCTGGTGAGGATTTCAAGCATGGATTGTATGAGTGGCCTCATTCATATGCCAGGATGTGAGCAAGGAATGAGCTATGGGCATGATACGAAGCATGCTGAAGCAAGGAGATGCCTGAGTTAGTAAAAAGAATCACTGCTGTAAATCAACTCTTTCTGCTTGGTTTCCATTCCATTCCTGGGTAGACGGTGTACACTCAACCAGATTTAAGTTTGGCATTATGTCTCTCTATTACATGGAAAAAATTTCTGTGCCTTTCATTATGGTAAAGTCATCAGCCACTGCAAATCCATCATTTCCTTTATTCCTCAGGGATTTCTGGTACTGATTTTGAGAGTGTCTTAGGGGAAGATTAATACTAACTTAATTCAGCATACATTATTATAAATACCTTGTAATTTCTGGGAATTTAGATAATTTTTTCCTGAAAGAGGTTCATCAATGAGTTTTTCAAATGTATTTGCAGCAGGTCAGTCAGACTACATGAATGCTCTATTTGATATTGGGAATATGGTACATATATGTCATAATTATTCTTCTGTGATATGTGCAAGAAGTATTGCTTTTATATCACCTGGGCTGTAAGAAGAGTTTTGTGAACCTGCAGATATTTTTGGTGTCAGGCTTCGCATATACCAGCATGCTGATTTTTTAAACTAGTTCTAAGCCAATGGAATTTCTTTTGTCAGATGGACTATTAGAATCATTGATTTACAGCTCGTTGTGTGGCATTTTTTTCCAGATCACAGAGACTTGAGGGTTGTGCTGGTTAGCCTCTCCGTATGTGATCTATGACATCCATAACAAGAATCTTTTTAACTAATTTCAAAGCTGAGCAAATATTAATCCTAACATCAGAGATACAGCTGTATTTCTGACCTTGAGGGCCATTGTTTCATTAGGCCTGATTAACTACAGCATTATTCCAGGTTTGCTCTGGTGTAGATTTATATCAGTGTACAACATCACTTATGTGATAAATTAAAACCAGTGCGCCAAAACCTGATTCAGCTGAAGTCAATAGCAGCAGTACTGCTGACCTCACGTAGCAGAATGACCTGTTTGAAAGCAGTTGCAATGTCCTCATATCTCAGCTTCCTCATGGCTTTTCGTGATTGAAAGTGGAAAAAATCCAGAATTTTTGTTGTTTTAGCTGCCTGCATGCATCTCAGCAACATGCTATTGTGCTGCTTTTACAAAACAAAGTCTATATCTGTTGCAGTATCCAGTTCAAAGGATACAGTTATGCTGCCATTGACTGTTGTACTATTCCTTGCCCAGCATTTGCTCAGCCTACAAAAAGATCTGATTTACTGCTTAACTGTTACTCAACTCTGGGACATTCTTGCGGCTTTAAGTGTTTGACATATCCTTAAGGATGGTTGTCATTTGATTTTTAAAGCATAATTGATCAAATGAAGGGAATTTTACTGGCTCATATGTTTGACCCTTATTTAATGAATAGGAGCTTTTCCTGATCAGTATAACATTTGTTCTTGTTGAGCTTGCTAGTGGGTTTTTCATATTTCAGTGGGGTTTTTTTGGTGATGTAACATATACTTCTCTATTTGATAGTGAGAATTTAACACCATTTACCTCAGTGCAGCTCTGACAGTTTTACCAGCTGAGGATTTGGTCCTGATCTCTGCTGCTTTAATTGCAAGCAGGCTCTCTTCCAACATGTCTGTTCAAGGTTAAATCAGCTTTTCACAGCAGTCAGAGCAAACATGGTTGATTCATTCTATTTTCTATTCCATACGAGCCTTCATTTTTTTCTGTCTGTTCAGAGATGTCTGTGTCAAGCATCTATCTAGACACTGAATATCTCCTTTAATAGAGTTGCACAGTTCCCTTAAAATCATGTTTGAATTCTAAGTTTTAAGGCAGCAACATGAATTGACCATACCACAGTGATCATGATGGCAAATGACAGACAAAGGTGACAGACATGCAACAATGTTCCTGAGATTATTTTGCTGCTTATGTGTGTCCTGAACTCTCTCATATGGTCTTTATGCTTTTCCTGTGTGAAAGGGCTCTGTATGTACCAGGAGGGCCATCACATGAAAAAATGCTATTATATACCTGTGAGGAGCCTTCTCTAGCAGGGGAAGTATATAAACTGTCACCATAAATCATTCCCATTTTCCAAGTTAATTCTCTCCAACTGTAGTGGACTTCAACTGGATTGAATAAAATATCTGACCTCTCAAGAAAAGTCAAAAGGGCTGTGCCTCAAACAGAGTACATCCTATTTATTTAGGTGACAAACACTCAGCTTAGATGGATTCTGCCTAACTCCTGGGAATCTGCAGCTTATGCTAGGTACCCTTGTTAACTCTGAAACTTTTGTCATTGATTAATAGCATAACAATTCCCATTCTAGTATCATGGTACCTACCTTTAGAGTGTTCACACCATGTTAAAAACATCATACCCAGAGGCATCCACTGAATAGGGGAAACTCAGATAACTTCAGCTGTTGTTACTGCTTTTAACGCTGTGAGCTTCTGGGAATTATTTCCACTTTATATTATGCTGTGATATTGCCATGCATAGTTTCATACAGCATCTAGATTTTGCTCTAACTACTATGAAGTCCATAATGTACCAAAAGAAAATTTGGAGGTGATATATGAAAGAGCAAGAGAAAAAATAGAGTGAAGAGAGACTGTTTAAAATTTTCGAGATTCTTTGGCAATGGTGGTGTAGACTTGTGCTACTTACATCAACCCCACATGAAAATGAGATTGGTGTCATGTTTACCCTAGATTGTCTTGATTGAAATTGATCTTTAGCTAACTCCCATTGATAGGTCCATGACAGGGAAATATTTGGATATCCTGTTAAACCATTTTTTGCAATTCTTTTGTGCCAGCAAACTGATTAAAAATACACAACCAAACGAATAAACAAAAGGAAAGAAACAAAAAACAAAAACACAAACAAACAAGCAAAAAACACACGCCAAAAAAAAAAAAAAAAAAAAAAAAAAAAAAAAAAAAGAGAGAAAAGAAAAATTAAAAAACAACCAAACAAAAAAACAAAAAACCAACAGAGTGTGGGCCAAGTTCTGGACTTACTTTCCAGTTTCCCATATGGGAAACTTTATAGTATGTGAAAAATAGAGGGGACACCTGTTCCTATACAAGTTATGTTAAAGTTCTGTTAAGCTGATGTGAAAAACAAAATGTTCTCTGTTTCATCCAGGACCAGTTGGGATGTTGTGCTTTCGTGTCTTATTGCACAGTAGGAATGATAATCCAAGCACATAATTTTTGATTGCTGCTGTTTTATTTTCCACCTGCCTTAAATCTTCTTTGCTGCACACCACTATCTCAGCAAATTTCAGCTCCTAGGAGCCGTGTCTGCCAGTTTCCTGCTGTAACCACCAGACCACTCACAAAAAATTCCTCCCAGTACATGGTGTACTCATTTGGCCTTGAAAACGTAGTCCTGTTGCACTGGATCATCTTTAGATGAAGTCACTCAAATCACTAAGAGTCAAAGACAAATTCGTAATGAAGAAAATGTACAGTGTCCCTCTAAATCTCATGGGTCGATCAGGGGTACATTGGCCCTGTGCAAGTGGCAAGGCAAGAAACATTTTATTTGCTGTTGAAAATGGAAGAATAACAACACTGGAAGAGTGTGTGTGGCAGACGGACTTGGATAAAACTCCTTTTAAACATCTTTAGCTTACAGTTCTGGGATTTTTCTTCCTTTACAAACATCTTATTTTCCATATTACTTTTTCATCTTTTCCGTATTACATTTCCATCTTAAACTGACCACAGTGGTTTCAAAACACTGTGCTCACACTTCTTCATGGTTACCTGGCTCTTGAAGGGGAAAGCTATAGTACATGGCCTCCAGCTTCCCTGATCACAGGTTTCAGATAGGAGGATGGGTGGTTCTGCGAGGCTGAGGATCTATAGCTGATCCATCACAGTATGCCCTGGGTAGAACTGAGCAGCCCATCTGCCAGATCTGTTGCTATGTAGAGTATTAGGGGTACCTACTAGATAAAATGTGTTGCACTGACAGTAGTTCCTTTCTTTTTCTCCTAATCGCGATGTTCAACATGCAGCTGTTTCCATTGCAGAATGCCCAGTTAAACCCACTTAATCTAAAATAATCAGTAGAAATGTCAATAATGAAAGTGGCTGGGGCCTCTGTAAAAAAAGAAAAATTTAGAATAACTTCATGTGTTCGGTGCATTTTCTTCTTCATGTTTAATTTCCATATCAAATCTCCAATTTCAGAACTTTTCACTCTGCAGTAAAGCATGAGGCAAATGTGAATCTGAATACTGTCAGTTCATAAGTTCTTGAATTTTAGTTGCTAGGCGTATCTAAATCTGAGCCAAGATGAAGGGCAGACCATGTTTGTAACAGTCAGAGCAAAACTGTTTATCTCAAACATTTTGGCCTATCTGAGATCCAAACCCAGGACCAAACCTCAAAGTTTTAGTCTCTCATGGTGATGTCTAACATTCTGCTACCAAGAAAGCACTTGTAGTGTCATTAATCCCAAGATGTGTTTTTAGTTGTAACAGGAGCTTAATGTTGCCAGAGGTAAAGAAAAGTTATCAGCAGGAATATTCTGGATGATTTCATCATGTTTTTGCAGAACTCATTTTTGAGGTGCAGCTCATCATCTCTGCTCCAGGCAGAAGTTCCACAGCTGGTTCATAGCAAAGAAGGAGCATGCTGCCCTAGCTTGCTGCTGAGAAAACAAATTTAACATGGTGTATGTCTGCACTTCTGTCTCTGGGCAGTGTGCTCATTGTTGAACTGGACAGCTATCATGGAAAGACCACTGATTTTCTTCCCATGTTCTTTAACTGTAGTCACATGTGGCCAAGCTAAACCCCCGCAGTGCAACTGTTTTTTCCTATTTACACATGTTACTAAGAAACATCAGCTAAGGATATATTATTACAAGTTTGGGAATGACCCCATTCTTGGAACAAGGCCAAGCCAAACATTTTATTTCATTTTAAAAAGCAAAATGTGATAGAGTCAGTAGTTATAATTATGATTGGCAAGCAGAGGTGGAGTGCTACTACAAAACAGAAAGATGGGAAATTCCAATAACAGTAATTAATAAGCACAGTCATTAATTCCATCAGTGGGAGTATAAAACAGAAATGTCATTCTGTCTTAAGAACATTTTAGCCAGTGAAGGGCAAAGCAGACAAACTATAAAAAAATACTGATTCATTGATCAAGGCACCTTGAAATGTTAACGCTGAGATTTTTAAAGAGCTTGGTTTTGTTGATTCATAAAAGTTCATCTCTATAATCTTTTAGAAAGGCAAATTAAAAAACAGAAATACAATATAAGTAGCAAAGAAACAGCCTTAGATTGGGCGAAAATGATGAAACAATTTTATGAAATAGACAAAGAAGAATGTAAAAAATATTTAATTGTCTCTAAGCACAACACAGAATGCTTTATCTTTGTTACGCCAGTACTTTTGTAACCAATTTCTTGGTCCTTTTCTCCTGTTTACAGATACAAGAGCAAGTATGTTGCTTTCTCTTTGACAGTCTCTTGTTAGAACATATGAACCACAACATTCTAGTAACAAAATTACCCTGTTTTTGTGGTTATTTTCTGAAGAGGGATGGTAATTCAGAAATGACTATTTTTCCTCTCTTTGTACTGGTTATTTCATTGTGGACTGTAAATGCTGGCATGAGACACACTGACTGCACTGGAGTAGAATTTGAAGGGGATGTTACTGGCGCACCCATTTGCACTGTTCTGCTTGAGAGTTTGTCTGTGCTTCAATTGCAAACCACTCCTTGCAGAGATTTATAACTAGGTCATAGAAGTTCCCTCCCAGCTAAAATGTGCACTTCTTTTAAGTTTTATAACACAGACACAAAATAGAAGTCTTACTTTTTCATGGGATATATTTCATCATCATGCACAAAGGTTTACATACTTAAATCCCGTTCTTCTTTGGGACAGTTACACATCAGACTCCACCTGCATGCATTGGCATAGGGATGTGGAGGCAAATCATCACCTGGTTGTCCCGGACCTCAGTGAAGCCCATAGAAAAACTTCAATTTATACTTGCCAATCTGGCTAGTGTCCATTTGCTGTCTGTGGCCAAATTGTTTTTGTCAGTCCTTTATTTCCTAAACTAATAGTGGAAGAGAGGGAGAATAATTTTCAGTCTACCTTATAAAGCTGGGGTTAGAAAAATCTATAACAGATATTAGAGTCTGAAATATACATTCTTTGTCTGTCAGAATTTGCAACCAAACTGATCTGCAACCAAATCTGAATCCAAACTGATCAGGGCAGATCAATTGGCCTCATTGCCCCTGTCAAAAACTTCACAAAGCAAAAGCTGGAAAAGTGCTGATTTCACAATATACATAGTTCCCCTTTATTGGGATGATCTCCACTGTTATGCCAGGTACAAGGTTTATTATGCACCCTGAAAATTTGACATTTTGTTTGTTTATGAATTATCTTTTATGTCAGTCATAACGCTTTATAAAGTTTTTTTTCCTGTTGCCATTGGGAAAAAAGGTGTGCTTCAGTTCACAAGCACCATTTATAAACATTAAATAATGCTGGATGTAAGAGAAGACTATGGGCTGTGGTGTCAAAGGTCCACTTTCTTCCTTCCTGAAGCTTTAGCAAACTTATGAGAGATTTATGTTTGATTTATTGATGTTATGATTGATTTATAGTATTGCCTGTTCTTCCAGTTACCCTGGACTCTTGGAAGATCTTCCCATTCATCCAGAAGCCAGTTTTTTAGGTAGCTGTGGTGAAAGCTGTGGGCTAGATAATTAAAAGCTAGTGCAGTTGAAATGGTGCCAAATCCATCCTAAGTACAGGCTTTTTGGAAAAACACCACAGAAGTACTTAGGCTGCCATTGCACGTTACACTTTTTCTAATAACAGTGTTGCTATTTTATCGATACAGTTTTCAGGGATTTAGTTCTCTTTTGTAGACATGGCCACACTGTATTTCCTTAGCCAATAACTAGGGCCATGTGAAATACTCTCTGTCAAATCCCAAACCACCAAACACTGGCCAGGTTTCAGCTTTCATTATGAACTCAAAATTCAGACCAGGATGGTCTGCTGAGGAAATGGTTTGTTAAGGTTCAAAAACCTTGCAAACAAACTTTGGCCTTATTTTGATTAACCCCACTTCTAATGGGAGGAGACAAGTTTGAAAACCAGGTTGAAGATGGCTCTTCCTGATGCATTTCCCAGTTATTTAGCTAAGCCAACCAGAAAAATCCATCCTCCACTTAGCCATTGCTTGTGAAAAAAATTTTTAGTGTGGTCTGGCACTCTTTACCTCTCAGGTGGTTAACCTATGTTGAAGCACAGTACTGAAAGAGACATTTCAGATTATTTTGAAACCTAGCTCTCACGGTACAAGCATGGAACTAGCTAATCAGTGCTGCATGGATATAGTGTTCAGGCTTCTTGGTGTCCATCCAAGAGTATTCAGAGCTTGAGGCTTTAAGTTACTGCTCAGTCAGTTATGTATTCAAAACAGAATGACAATTTTAACTTCTAAATAAACTAATTAGAAAAAATAACTCCCTAACCCCAATTTTAATGCTCTGAAAAAACTGTGACCATTACAGCATTCACTGTGTACTGGTGAGTATGCATGAAGGAGATACTTTTGCTTTTTTTGTTTTGTTTTGGTTTTTTTGTCTCTCCTGGTGTTATATTCCTAAGATATTGTTTTATAACCAGATGAAAGTATTGGCCGTGAAATATTGTCATGTGGCTTACATTAGTGATAGTAATAGTTTGCTCCAGAATTACCCACCCAACATGCCTTTGATTTTGTTTGTTTGAACTGACCTGTTGAAGTCTCAGATATGGTCAGTCTTTGTTCTCTGGCAGACTGTCTTTGTTAGGACACGACAAGATCCTGCAGAAGCAGGATTCTGTTGGGACAGTGTCATCTCAGAGTATGCAGAGCATACAGTCAGTAGGTTTGTTAGCTGGAAGCACAGTGTACATTTAAATGAGTGGTGGAGGGGTTGTTTGGTTTGGGGTTTTTTCTCCTCTACGCAGTCTAGCTCCAAATCTGGGTTTCCTTGTACCAAGTTGTACTACATAGGAAGCCAAACTAGGCAGACTGTGCATGAAGGGAAGCTTAGGTCTGGGAGAGGCACCGAATCTGGTATTGGTTGTGGCACTGTTGAAGCTAATTCTGCAAGGCAAGTATGATTGAGGCTGAGTAATGCTGCAATCTGTCACCTCTCACCCTAGTTAGTGTGACAGCAATTACAAGGCATGCCATGTAAAAATGAAATATATCTTTAAAAACGTTAGAATCTGGTATGAGGTGACTTACTTGATTTAAAACACAAAGTTATCAAAGAAACCAACCCTCTTGCAGTTCAGCTGTACCCATGGAGCAGCAGTTGCTGCTGAGAGTTCTGTGGGTTTGTAAACTGTCCATGCAAAATATTTTCCTCTCTCTTCCACCACCTTATTTTATCTATATATTTAGAACATGTCCAATTCTATTTTCTTGACATTCAGTTCAAGTTTATTTCACTGCAATGAGTCACGTAAGGGAAGTAAAAAAAAAAATTTCCTTTGTGGCTGAGAGGCTGAGCTGTTTCCATCTTAGTGAAAGGCAGGAAAAAGAATGGGAATATGTACCTAAGTAGATGGAAGTAGATTCGATGCACATATGTCAAACACTAACCATCAGAATATTATCTGCAGATTGGGACATATATTGAGCATAGAAAACCATCTAAAATTCATTAAAAGAAACCTTGTGATCATGAATGTATAAACTGATCTCTCACAATCACTGCCACATGATATTCTTGAGCTTAAGAAGAAAATCTCAAATTATCTGGGAAAAGGGAAAAAGCACTAGATGAAGGAATAATAAGGTAAGAGCAGGAACTACCAGAAGAAAGAAGGAAAACTATAGCGGATGAGAAGATGGAAGAACATAGTACTGTCTAGGAAATGAAAACAGGAATATAAGATATCTGGGCAGGGGAAAAAAAGAGAGTGAGGGAAAGGTGTGCTAATGAGGAGCCTGGATCATGAAACAGCAAAACTGGAACTGGCTGGGTAAAATTTGAGGGCAAACAACTGATGAGAAGTACAAAAACTGTATATATACTATGCGTTAAACATAGGAGGGGAAATACAGCAACAAGGTAGGGTAGATGGTCAAGGGAAGTTGTCATACTGTGGCAAGAATTATTAGATGAGGAAATAAAATGTAAAATGGGAATTGAGGCTGTCTGGACAATGACTAGGATTGGGAGAAGACAAGAGACTGTGCATAAGAATCTAGAGCACTTAGTCAAGAAGAGAGATGTGCTGGAAGCAATTAGTAGAAGGGTTTCATGAGAAAGATTACATTAATATCCTGAAGCAGCAGCAGGGAAGTGATTAATGTAGGCAAAGCAGTGTCAGAGAAGGTGGGACAGGAGGGGCAATGCTGACAGGGGATACACAAATTGTCAAGAAACATAGAATCGTACATGTGATATTTAGATCCTCTGCTGTCAGCAAAAGTCTGTTTGAGTGCTAGCAGAGTGTGTGTCATCCTACTTCAGGGTTGCCAACAAAGAGGTCAAAAACCTATTGCTGTGAGCTACTTCATTCAATTAAATTACTTGGATTTGTGCGGAAAATTCATATAGTTGACAGTGCAGTTACACAATGGAACTTCTGTTTCTTCACTTTGCTTTCAAAACATAAAAGCAAGCCAAATTGCACACAAAATATACATATTGAAAGTCCTATTAAAGTTTCATTTAAGCACCTGAAGTTTTTAAAATTTCCAAAGCACTATTAACTTTGCCATCATAAATACATTTCCCTGCCCTATCCCATAAATTTGGTCTCTGATACTGTTTTGGGGGGGATGGTTGGGTATTTTTATTCTCCACAAGCTGTTTACTCACTGGCCTGCTTTGGGAGTGAATCAGGAAAGAGTATTGGGAGAAGATATTATCTTTAATACTCTTGAATTATTTGTTACAAAAACCTGTGAGATGTACAGTGATGGAACAAGGCAGCTGTAGGAAGGAAAAGAACAGGTCATATGGTTTTGATAGTTGAATACTGACTGGCTCAGACACTTGGATTCTCTCCCTTTCCCTTTACCATTCAGTCCCTGTACCTTGCCAGGCATCACACTTTTCCACAGGTGGCCACTAATTGTGTGTTCCTCATTTCTGGGGTCCTGACAGGAGACTCTGAGGTCTGGTTTTCTGAAGTGCTGAGCATTCACATCTGCAACTGAAGTTAGGGATACTTGTGTTTTAAACACATAAAGGACTATATAACATTATATATTCTGAAATATCCATATGATAAATTTTAAGGGAATTCTAAGGGTTAGTGAATTCTACTGGCATGAAAAACACAGGGATTTGAATGTAGAGGAAGTTTGGAATTTCTCAAGTCAAAGGTACAAAATTATCTGTAATTTTGATCCCAACAAGGTGAATGGAAAAGACTTACCAGGAAGGCCCCAGTTCTAATTGAATGAATAACTATCTCAAAGGGGATATTAAGAGAAAGAAGGGAATTTACGAAGGATGGAAAAAAAGATCGACCAGCAAAGAAAGCTATGTCAGGAAGTATACAGGCAAAGTGAGAACTGCCAAGAATGAGACTGAGTTGAACCTTGAAAAGAAAATTCAAGCAAGCACCAAGAAGCTCTATGGTTACAGAAATAAAAAGAGAACAAGAGAAGAAAGGAGGTGAAATTGGAATGCTATATAAACTAAAGAAAGGTAGGGATTTGGTTCTCAAAGTATAACCCAAAAAAGTGAGTAAATAGTTTACTTCAGTTTTCACATAAGGGTGAAAATGAGATGAAGCAAAAACCAAAATGCTTACTATGATCAAGTGAGAAGAGTGAATAATCTCCACTTCTGAATGCTTTAAGAACTGGCACATGAAAGTATACAGGCAAATTAATTTAATAAATCTATAAAAGGTCTGATGTCAGGTAACAAAAAAGAGTAAATGAACCATTACTATGAAATTATATGAAATACTTATAAATAAAATATAAATAATTTTATGAAAATAAATTTATAAATAAAATAGAAATACTTATATTAAATATTTCTAGGAAAGTGAAAGCACAAGTTCAGTGCTCCTGAAAGGGAGGAAATTTGGAGAACTTGGCTTCTAGACTCACCTCCCTTGTATGCAGCATTTTAGATTATATTTTAAAGATAAGGACAATTACAAATGGTGAGGAAACAAAGCTGAATTGCAACTCAGACTTATTAAATTTTGTCATGTCAGGATAATCTGATACCAGTGTTTGATATTCAGTGAGTTTTCTCTGGGTGTACTTCACTGAAATTTTCTTGTACGTTATACATAGATAATGTAAGAGGCAACTGACAGGGTTTAACATTAAAGCTTCAAGGTGAGGAAAAAGGTATAAAGGAATGGTTGGTACTCATAGGTGAAGGCCAGCTGGCAAGAGAACTCAAGTAGATGAACACGAGGATGATTGTGGTCCTATACCTATTCTAAGGTTTTAACTAATGATGCTGGTTCAGAATTAACTGTATGCTAACGAAATCTGCTCTTGACTTCAAGATGGGAAGCACTAACAAAAAAAGGAGAGATCTAAATGTCATGCACACATATGACACAGAGAACTTGGACTGTTTGTGAGGTCATGCACATAAAGAGCTAAAGCCAGAAATTTCTGCTCTAGGCTTAGAACACATTGATTTTCTATGTGTGAGGACGAAAAAAACCTGGGGTTTTGGATTACATTGTGTTAACTAATGCTCATGTCTTTTGAAGGAGCCCAGAAGTAGCAAATGAAATCCTTAAACCATATGAAAGATAACTGCAGTAAAGTTATGAAAGTATTAATACTATTTTAAAAGGCACAGGTGAGATCCAAGAAGGGTCTACCATGTACAGTTCTGGCCCTGTATGGTGAAGAAGAATCAATTTAGATTAGAACCTATGTCTATCTTACGGGAAAAAATAAAAACATCTTTGCCTGCTTAGTCTGGTAAAAAAGAGAGTGAGGCACAAAATCAGTAATCTCAATAAATACAAGTGAAGAGGTGGTGCTGGTTTGAAAGTAATGGGGCTGTGAGAAGCAAAATAGTCAATACTGAATTTCAAAGAAGAGTTGTTAGAGCTAAAGGAAATAAAGGGCACAGGAATTCACAGGTATCGTTACCCTAGGAACTGGGATGAGTATCAGAGGGCTACAAAAAAGCTTCTGGTAGAAGAGAGATGAGCAAAAATTATCTACCACAGCTGCAGCTGCTGTGTTTTTTGCTGCTTTCTCCCCCTCTCACCAGTAACAACCTGGATTCCTCCCTCCAAGCTCCCTTTTAAACATATTGGTTGCCATGTCCTTTGTGCCAGTACTTGTTGATTTTCTAAAGCCAGATATTACAAGCACATAAGTCACAGAAGAGACAAGGAATCTTGTCTTACCAGCCCACTGCAATCTCATAAGTCTCACAGATGTTCAAGTATATTGGTTTTGAAATGAAACTCCCAGTATGTGGTTGAATTATTGCTGCTAGCAAAGGACCTGCCTCCACCCTATCTACCTTCCCTTTATTATTTGGTGGTGTTTTCATGGTTGTTTGCATGACTGGTGTATCTTATTTCCAGTGCTCCCTATTTCTGGGCTTGGTTCCATTTATCATGACATATGAACTTAATCCATAATAATATTTATTACCTCTGTCATGTATTTGCCCACAGCAATGGGCTGGGTTATGCTTGAAGGTCCATCCCTAACCCAGTATCTCATTTCTGAGGATGGTCAGGGCCAGAAGACTAAAGAAGGCTGTGGGACAAGGATAAATGTAGCGAGACTTCCTCAAAACACTCTTTGGGCTCCAGGAATTTGTGGCTCGGGTAATCCCTGAGCCAGAGATGGGGCCTTTGTTTTTAATAGCTCTGATGGATTTTTCTTCTGTGAATTCATTCATGAATTTTTAAATGCAAGTTAACTTGTGGTATCCCACAATATCCTGTGGCAAGGGGTTAGCTAGCTTTACTGTGAGTTAAGAAAGGAAAAAGCTACCTTTTTATTTGTTTGAAAAATGCTTCCTACTTTTCATCTGATGCCCTCTGGCTTGTATACCAGAAGAAACTGTGTCATGGTTTACCATTTACCATGCCTGTGTCACTTGTGATTTCACAGACATCTATGATATTGTCCCGTAGGCTGAAGGATTGTGGTCTCTTTACTCATTCCTTAGATGGAAACCAGTCTATAACTTTTATTTGTGTTGGTATCCTGCTCTGTATCTTTACCAGATTTACTAATTGTCTGGGTGTAGGAGACAGTGGTTTCCTCCTGTGGCAGTGTACTGGGATTTCATATCCAGCCAGTACTGAAAGGTGGACTGATGGCACCCTTGAATTCTCAAGAGCTCAATCAGATGGCACTTTGTTTTGAGCTCTATCCAGTCTGGAAGCAGTGTTCTGAGCTGTCAGCTTTGCAGATTTCTTCAAGGTGTTTCAGATTGTCCCTGTTCTTCCCTTACTTCTTCCTTCCAGCTTCTTCCCTTTTCCTTGACAATGCCTTTCCCTGCATGCATACATCCTCTCTGGCTTTCTGCAGAGACTCTTTCATCCCACCTTGAGTGTCCTGTCCCAGGTATAACATAGCTCTAAAAAAACCCCTAAAAACTAACAACCAAAAAAACAACCAAAAAACCCCTCTTCCTAACAACCCCTATAACTTCAGATCAGAGTCTGCCTAGTATACCTTTTCCCCAACTTCACAGACTTTCCTTGCCAGCTCCTGGTCCATCATCACTTCCTATCTGGTTCTGTGTATTTCTACTCCCAAAGCCCTTGGGTTTCTCCTCTTTTCTGTCTCTTACCCTTGCATCCCCTCCCTGTGCTAACTTCCTGGGCATAGCCATCATAACTGTTCCCAGAGAAGCTTCCCTCAAACTGATGATCTTGAACACCTCCCAAAAGAGGAAATGTAGGCCTGTCCATGTTGTCAACACAAGAGCCACTGGTTATCCCTTCAGCCTTGCTCACCTCACCATTGCACAGAGCAGGGAAGGCATGGGAAGGAATAGGCAGCCAGCTGGTAGCTGCGTGCACAGAGCCTGGCCACAACATTTTGGTCCTGTTGGCTTCCAAATTCTACGGCACAACTCTCAAAGTGAATGCCCTCATTTTCAAATGCTTATCATTTGAAATTTCATTGAATATTATTTCAAATGCCTATCATCATCACCTGTGCCTCATCAGAGACAGGGAGAAAGGTTCTAGAAAGGAAAAAAGAAAGCACCAAAAGGAAAAACTAAAATGCGTTGCCTCTTTCCTTCCTCTCAGAATAACTTCGTGCTTTTCCAGGTCTGCTTGGGATCACTCCTAGTAACATCACAGGACAGGACTTGTCTAAGGCAGAGCTAGGAGGAAGCAGAAAGCAGGAAATTAAGCTGGCCATGAATATAAATCAGTGGACTCTCCCTTTCATTTTCCTCATCTAGGCATTGCTTTTATCTCTTTCTTTCTGAGGTCTGACAAGTATCTCTCAGACATCAGAAGATGCCTGGCTTTGTCGTCTGCATCCAGACACATTACACTCCTAATATGTGCTTGGGAGTTGGTTGTGATTGTTATGGTGTAAGTAATGGGGTAAACTGTCCTTGTTACCTTTGACTACTGTAACAGGACTGTGGTGAAATACAGGCTTGGTGCCTCTGAGTCCC
The DNA here is from genome assembly GCA_023637945.1 of Phaethornis superciliosus. NCBI lineage: Eukaryota > Metazoa > Chordata > Aves > Apodiformes > Trochilidae > Phaethornis > Phaethornis superciliosus. The sequence continues at coordinate 97,942,550 of JAJQWJ010000002.1, read as the reverse complement.
TCTAGTTACTGAGAGACTTAGCTCTTATCAGAGTACTTCGGTAGCCAGTTTGTGACAATAATATTGAGACTAATGCCAAATGTGGTGATAAACAGTCAGGTGAGTGGCAGTAGCTCCAATACCACAAGCCATCAAGAGCACTTTTGACCAAAGCAATTTTTGTAGTAACTCCTCAACCTTACTGAGAGGTGGAAACCTTTTCAGGGGTCTGCTACATAGTACCCTTCCATCATGTTTTGAAGACTTTCTCTTGATTAGCAGACCACTGGTTCGTCTTGTGCTGGTTTCCAGCTGTAATGGTTAATGTCATTTGTAGAACTACTGTTAATGACTTATTATATCCAGACTTAGAGCTGCAAGTAGAAAGAGTTATTTCTAGCTTCAGCATGTCTCTTAAGTGTCTGCTTGAAATGTAGCTTTATATACTGGAGACTATTAAACAAAATAATTATTTTTGTTCCTGTCTCATACTGAGTAAAAAAAATTATTGTTAACTGAATGATTTGGGCTGATCTACTATTAGTTGGTTGGCCTGTCAGTGACACCACACTTTGCAGAGTAATAAGTTTATGTGTTTAGGTATGTGTGTGTTTCTTCTGAATAAGAATTTTCACTGAATAAGAATTAGGGAACAGATAAATTAATCCAGTCTTATATTACTTTAAAGTGTTGCTTTTTCAACACACCATAATAAGTCTGGTAAGTTTGTTAATCTAATATATTCATAGACACCTTTTTTGGTGGTAGAGTTATGAAATGTAAAAGACACTTTATCTTACTATTTGCTTGCTACCAGTCCAAATCTTTGCTAAGGCCACAACTGGCATCTGTGCGAACCGTTTGCTACATTATTCCCATGGCCTAGTCATCCCTAACTGCCCCAAACCACAAATCATTTGCTCATTCCTGTTCAAGCCATCAGTCTAACCCTCTGGGCTTTGCAGAATCCAGCAATAAATCTAGCTCTGATGACCCAGATCTTCTGAACCCTAACCTTAAAATTAAGGTTAATAGTCCAGAGACCGCTAACAGCAAGAGAATTAATCACAACCCATTTGTCTCTGATATCCTAACTTCTAGTCCTACAGGTCATGCAGTACCCAACAATAAAACTATCTATTTAGTCCTTGATGTCCCAAAAGTAATCCGAATCCTAACCTGAAAACCAATATTTGACCATGAATTAACCATGAATCTTTAGTCTGTGGTACAATGAAGAGATATTGTTGGCTAGTCTTTGTGTTGATGACATCAGAAAGTGAAAAATTATGGCTTATGGTTGCCTGCTGTAAATTTCCATGCTAGCCCATGGATTCATGACAGCAAGGCTGAATGAGAAAACATAATTTTTGCTGTTATTATGGTCAGGAATGCAACTGAAACTAGCTGGCAAACATGCTTGGTTTTGGGGCTGTGGTAAGTTGGCAGGTTATAATTAGGAATAGGTCTGGGTATAGAAGATGAGGAACTGGTTAATTAGCTTTGCAATTGGATCGTTTCCTCTTCTATGAGGCAAACAAAAGGTCTAGAGCCAGAATCTCCTAGTGCTGGAAACAAAAAGACATAGAGAAGGCATGGGCAGATATTGCCATATTCTTCAGATCTGAAAATACTGACCTGAAAAATCTAACCTGAAATGCCTACTGCTGACCTACCTGTACCTACCTAGAAACAGTTTTCATCAGTCCTGCATGGAACAGAAAACTACAGTTTGTGTGCAAAATCCTTGATCTACCCTACCTCCAAGTGTCCAGGAAGACTAAACTACTAAATTACATGCTTTTCCTCTTCCCAAGACACCTATCATTCTTTTCCTGGAGGAACTGCAGAATGGACAATTAAAAAAAAAAGGTCCCCTCATGTCTTTTACTTGAAATCTTTCCTTATTCCAAATGTTGCAGTTGTCTTACTGATAGCAAAGGAGCCAAAAACAGGTAAAAACCCTTATTGTACCTTCTCTAGTGGCAAATCATCACTCCTGTAATAGGACTTGGTAGTTAATAACAATGTAAAATACTCATTCCATGCTACTCTGAATGCTAAACTAAACCCAGCAGTTCCTTATGCTGGCCAGGGGAAAGGACACCTGATTTGAGTTTGACTATGAGTTGTTCTGAATTTGGAATTTAGTTTAGGTTTACAGTAGCTTCAGAAAGCAAGAAATCATGTGGCTTACTCTATAGCGAAATTCCACTTGTCCAAATATTGCAAGCCCCAAATGATTGTCAAGGTTGCAGGGAAGTGTCTTATAATTCATATAAGACCATTTTAAATTGCAGTTCTTTCTTCAGGTTAAGGCAAGGCTTAGGACTGAGGAATCGCGGCTTTTGCTCTTTTACAGAAACTCATGGTTTCCAGTGAGGGAAGATGATAAATTACCTAAAAGAGACAAAAGTCTTACAATGGATGCGATTCCTTCCATGGGTGTCAGGCTTCTCCTTCAAGGTGGGGTTTAGGCAGTGAAAGCTGTAAAGCTAGATTTGTTTCTGAATCTTACTGCCACTGAGAGGGGAAGATGTGGGATGAAGTTAGTAGCGGAAAAGAAGTTATGATTAATTTCTTATCCCTCATCAGGCATGACTAGATTCAAATAGACTAGGACTAAATAACCTACAACTCTTGGGAAACATAAAGTTAATCATAAACTATTTGACCTGCAGGCTACTTACCTCATGTTGGTCATGTTGGCAAGTTACCAGGATAAGAAAAGTCCCTGAAGTCCTAGACTTCCTCTCCTCCATCTTACCTCGGCCCCTAAAGACAGGTTCTTGAGTGCTGAAATTACTCATCAGTTATTTTTTCCTGCTAGCTGTGTCCTTCATCATGCCTGTTATGACTTGCGAGGTACAAACATAAAAATATTCAGAGACTTCCTCCCCCTCAGGTTAAACCCTGACAGGGAGGTTTTCCTCCTTACAGAAACAAAACTTAAATAATTTCAGTCAAATGAGCACATGATTCTGACACAGCTTGTAAGATTTGAGAGTGGTATTGTTACTTTTTCTTTTCTGAGAGAAATTCTATTAGTGCGCTTTAAGATAGTCCTAACCATGATCTGAAACAGAACCACAGACCATTTGAGAAAAAAACCCAACAATTTAATTGCGAACTAATTCTTTCTGTTAACTACAGGTCTTTGTCGTTATCATAGCAAGGCTTTCAAGATTCACTAATAAACCTCATTTTAGATTTCTTCTCTTCCTGTCCTAGAAATACTAGGCATCTGAAAAAGAAGTTATTTGAAATTCCAAGGTTTGATATTAGAACTAGCTCTATTGGTTTTCTTTTCTTGATCCTAACCAAAGTATTGATTCTGATCTGAGTCAGGGGCTTGACAGAAGAAATAAATTACACGTCCTTTCTCCACACTAGCAACTACTTTCTTCATCCTCTCTATCAACATCTGCAGGATTCAGGTTTATGTTTCATTCTAGATTTCCCTGCACTAAATTGCAACCCTTGAGTTGACCCTAACCCTAGCCTGAAGGCAGTAAAAGTAAGCTGAGACAGATTACATTGCAAACATACTACATTTTGCATTGCAAACTCATATTTTGAGGCTGTATCCTTCACCTGCTTATTTGAAATTCCAAGATTCAAGAAGGAAAGCAGATCCTCGCTTCCTGATCCCACTCCCTTGCCAGAAACATGTTTGCTGTGCTGCTACTTCATGTCACATTGCCCCCAAGAAACCACATGCTCTGGCAAGGCAGGAGGTGAGCAGCTGGGGAGAGGAAGGAAAGTTTACTAAAGCTGCCCATATACATGTGGCTGGCTATGTAGAAAGCCTGCCAGGATTGATCTTTACAGGGAGACACATGTACCTAGTTGCTTCAGCTGGTCCATGAGCATAGATTAGGTATGCTCACGTCTTTCCCAGTTCCTCATTTCATCTGCTGAAGTTGTCATGGGAGACCCTTTTTTCTAACAATGACAAATTAATTCCTCCTCCAAGGCACATTGCTTTATTCTATTGTCCTTTGACATAACACATAACACAGCCAAACCCATCTCTATTTCCCCTGTTCTCTGGTAGCAAGCACTGCAGAAACCCAGTGGGCACTCCATGGAGCTCTTACCTTGGGTTCCAGGCCTGTGAAGTACACAGGTCAAGAAGCTATCATCATCAAGGGTCCTCCTTGGATACTTCAAGGTCTTAGGGTGGTGTGAGGGTCCCCAAGGATAGTCCACACTGGGGTATTCACTGCCTCCTCCTCCCATCTGACCATGGCGTCCTGCTGGGGTCTGGGCAGAGGAAGGGTGGCAAAGGCTGTGCTCAGAAGTGTGTGTTCTGCACTGTCCTCACTACCAAAGAGTGCCCTAGAGTTGCTTCACAGCAGGCCAGTGTCATGTGTTTCTAGCCATTTCATGATGTAGGAGAGTGTTTCCTAGTGTTTGGGAACAATTTTTTTTAACTGATGTTATGTAGCTTTAGAGATGGAAATTATCTGTAGCTATTTCCTCTGAAGCTGAAGGCACGGATGGCATAGGTGCCTCTTCATACCAGTCAATTCCTGACCCTGCAGACCCTACAGCAATCCTACCTCTCCTGTTTCTGGTTTCTGAATTCCAAAACAAACCTAGGTCTTTCCCCAAGAACAGCCATTAACCACATCTGTTTCTGCCCATGCAGAAGGACCTTACAGGCAAAAAAATACAGCTCTTTCAGAACCTCACTTTGAAACTGTGAAACTTTGAAACTTAACAAATGCTACAGACCTTCTGGCAGTGGTAAACCTCATAGGATCTGGCAAAAGCATGTTATCCTCTTATTGCAAACCCAACCTAACTCTTCCTTTCTTTTTAGAAAGCTGAAGGGCTCTGAAGAGCCCATATTATTATATGTTGTATATTGGTTTATGGCTAAAAATGTAGGAGAGCTGAGTTTAAAAAGGGTCATATAGGCAAGTTAGGCCTTTGTATTCTAGAAAGCACACATGGGAAGAATACAACACAGGTTTACAAAATCTTTTACAGAATGGCAAAAATCAATGGAGATCATTTGTTCACTGTCTTTTTTAATACAAACCTAGGATAATCAAATGAAATAAGATAAAGTCTTGTTTCAAAATGTTGAGGAAGTTAATTCATTTCAGATCATATAACTAAGACACAGAATCCCTTGCTGGATGATATGTGGACACTGTTTATACACACGCAAGGAGAAGTGAGACTAGACAAGATAATGAAAGTTAAATTTATTGCTGAATGTTGAGGGTGTATTGTCAGGCTTTCTCTGTTTTATATTCTAGGCATCTCTCTCTGATCATTCTCAGAGACAGATAGACTGTTGATTTGACCTTCTATGGACAGTCTCATGTTCCTGTGTCCAAACTTGTCCTGTCTTCATCAGGTGCATCCAGTGATTTAAACCAACCATCTGTCACTCACCTGCCATATCACATCCAGGGATCTGGACAGGCTGGACCGATGGCCAAGGCCTATGGTAGGAGATTCAACAAGGCCAAGTGATAGGTTCTGTACTTGGGTTTTGGGGTTTGAGCCTGGCCAATGTCAAAGGACCATGTGGCTCCTCACTCCCCCTCCCTTATTACAGGATGGTGAGGATGAAATCCACCTAGAACCTTGTGAGTCAAGACAAGGGCTATGAGGTTTCCACTCGCTAATTATGCTTATGGGCAAAGCAGACTCAACTTTAGGGAAAAAATAATTTTAATTTATCTCTAATCAAAACAGGGCAAAGATAAAACACAGCCCAGAGCTTAAATACTTTTGCACCACCTCTTCCTTCTTCCCCAGTCTAAAGTACTTTGTTCTAATATCTCTACTCCCTCCCAGCAACATGGAGGAGACAGGGAGTGGGGTTAACAGTCCGAATATCACAGGTTGTTCTCTGCTGCTCCTTCCTCTTCAGGGAGAAGGATTCTTCACAGTCTTTCCCTACTCCAACACGGGGTCCTTCCCATGGGAGAAAGTCCTTCATGAAACCCTTCACCATGAGTCCCTCCCACAAAGTCAAATGCCTCAGGAGCAAACTGCTCCAGCGTGGGCAGCCCACAGAGCCACGGACTCCTTCAGGAATAGCCTCCTTCGTGGCTGTATGTCTACAGCATCTGCTCTGTGATCTTCCACAGGCTGCTTCACAGGCCAACAACTGCTCCAACAGGATTCTTCACGAACGGCAGGTCCACAACAACTGCTCCACCGTGGTCCTTTGGGATCTGCTCCACCGTGATCCTCCGTGGGGTGGAGGGGACAGGCTGCTCTGTCACCACAGGATGTAGAGAAAAATCTCTTCAGGCACCTTCTTCTTTCTCACCAACCTTGGTCTCTGCTCCAGCACTGCTCTCCTCAGGTGTTTTCCTCTTCTTCTGCTGGTGGTGTTCTCTTCAAGTGTTGCTTTCTTTCGCCTCACCCTTCTCCTCTGCCCTGCTCTTAATCAGCTATGCTGTAGCTTTTTGACGCCTTATCTTCTAAGTCAAAAACCAAAAGTGCTTTCAACCAGCTCAGTGAGTGCTGGAGGATCTGGCAATGAAACTGAGCTCTGCTTTTTCAAACCCCAGTGCTGTAACCAACCTTAATACTAGGTTCCTCAATCTTTCTGTAAACCTCACAGCTCCAGCCTTCTTCCAATCTTTTCATCTGCTGACAGCTCTTCTCAACTGACTGTATGCTGAGACAGATTTCTTTTACTCCTTGCACTTGTATTCAGTGGCTGAGAATGTTAATTTCTGCCTTTCATGTTCTTCCCACAGTATGTACACTGAGCCATGATTTTCAGTCTGGCTGTGTCCTGAGTCATTGTCTATCTTGTATCTATGTACTTGTTCTGCACACTTAATGGCTGTCACTGTTTTGATTTTTCCCTTGGACAGCTCCAGTGCTCTTGACATTTGTATGTGTTTCCCCAGGGTTGAAGATATTTCTCTTGACATTTTCTCCTGCAAACTGAAATCACATGTCTTACAAAAATGCTGTTTCTTATTAGAAAATCATTTTTGTCTCTGCAATTACATGTGGATACCAGAGCTCTCCATTGTGTAATTCACATATCTAAACACCCTCTTCTTCTTGATTCCAGGTAAAACCAAAACTTTTCCTACCTCCATCCCAACCCCAATACCTATCCATTGTATTTTTCTGCCTAAAATCATACACAGTTATCTATTATTACTGTATTCCCCAGTCAAAGCATGGAGAATAAGATGGGAACAAATCTTTGCTTTAATAATCCTTACAGTCAGTTCTGTATTTTGCATCCATTTTTCCTTTGACCTGTTTCAATGATTGTGCAATTCTACTTGTCTACTATAAATCTGGCTTTCTTGTGGAGCAAGTCATATTGCTTCTCTCCATAAATGTTTGCTTACTCTCTTCTTAAACATACACCCGTCTTCAGTGTGAGAGTCATTCCCACATCACTTCTATCCTAGGTAGTAAAATGGCAGGATTTCATTATCCTTCAATTAAAAAGGCTCTTTATTAGCAGAAGCCTCTTCACAGATGCTGCAAGTAAACTCCAGCTAGCTCTATGACTACATAATGCAAACAGACTGCTGCCTCCTCCAGATTTTCTTCTGTATCTTACACTCCATGCACATTGCTACATGTCTAAAGAAAGACTGAAGCAATCTACACAATTCTTGGTACAGTTTACACCCTTTTCAGATGGTGTTAAGACCTCAGATAGGAGAATTTTGTGTACAAATTCCTTGTTTGTTGTCTGGCTTATATGACTATGTTTCCATGGTTAACCCAGCTCAGCAGAAGACATTTTCAGCTGTTTTTTCCAGTGTCAAGATACCATCCATATGACTTTTATGATTCAGCTTGTGGCAAGAGGGAAGGGCAGAACGAGAAGAAAACTAAACAGTGTGGAAGTGATGAAGGGTTTATTTCTAGAGTCTGTTCTGGACTTGAATTTCATTTCTGCTGGCATCAGATCATTGATTCAAACACCCCTACCCTTAGTTTGTACCAGTTCAAGTAGAATTCAGACGGGCAGGCTCCAGCAAATATGGTCTGATAAATACATTAATTTCATCCTTCAGTTCCCTTTGAAAACTGCAATACTGTAGTGATGCATGTAGCCTGTTTTTTCCCTCAGGGGGTTACGTTCAATTCACTGGTCCCTGAGCTGCATTGTTTTACAGAGAGAGACGTTTTTTTCATGCAATCTGTGCAGACTTCATGCGGTGTGCCCTCTGATCGCTCCTTCCTCCAATCAGTTCCAGTGATTTGGCATTACTAGAGAAGAGGTGGACATATTTTGTTTCATTTCAAACCCACTCACACACGTTTGAAATGAGGAACAGAACTCCAAAAGGATTAGATTTGTTTTCCTCTTAAAGGGGGGCAAAATGCCAATTTATGCTGCTGTGAAGAGAAGGAACTCCTGAATCAACAATGTATGAGTTCCTAGCTGTGTCCAGACACTCTTCCCCCAGTCTGAGTTACAAAGAAGGGGGAAATCCCATATTACTGGTAGATCCCACTTCTTAAAACTGCACCTCATGACTTCTGGAAAGCTCTCTCATTCCTCCTATTCTCCCAGGAAGTAGTTCTTCTGCAGACATAAATTGTTCTTGTATTTATTCATTTCTGAATGAGACAAGTAATGGCAGCTTGTCCTTTCTATAGCAAGGCAGTTGCTACATTCATCTGCTTTCAGAGGTCTGTTTTGAGGAACCACTAACTCCTATTCGTTTCCTTTTTGGGTTTGTGGAATCTAGAGCAGAGCAAGGGCAGTGCAAGCAGGAGAATTTGAGTAAAAGAATTATGCCCAAGTCCTGTCTGCTACTGCTGCTGCTGCTGTTGTGCAGGAATATAAGCTTCATGCACAGTAAATGGAGGATGTTTACTGCTAAAAGTAGTGTGGATGCCAAAACACTGAGCTGCAGCTTTGGGCAAAATGTTCCTGGCCATGACAGTAGTATGAAACTTCCTTATTGGGTTCATTGGGGAAGCAGCATCCTTCAAAAGCAGGGTTTTAAATCAGACCAAAGCCAGTCTTCATTTATTTATGGTGACATGTACCTTGAATTTTGCTGTCTTATGGCGCCTCCACTTTGTGCCTCTGCTGATGATAGACTTGAGAATGGGTGGCAGTCTTGTGTGCAGCAGGTTAAGATTGGTTTTCTTTAGTTTCCTTCTCTCTGAACAGATAAAGAGCAAAGCATTCAGAACCCAGCTGCTTTTTGTCACAGCAGATGACCAGAGGAGATTTTGGAAGGAGGAAGACCTGCATAGCTCCCCATGTGATGATTTACATGACTTATTTTTTGCAGCTGTCCAAATTATTTCTTCAAATATGTCTATTTACAGTATCTGTACAGATCATTTGCCCCTACACTTTGGCTCTTGCCACTATGCAATAAAGCTGGGGCAATAGCATGAGGGGGTTGCAGCTGTGGCCTCAGATTAGCAGAGGTGAAGCTAGGTAACTGTGGGTGGGGACAAAGCAGCTGGCACAATAGAGGTATCTTCTGAAACAGCTGGATATCTCTGGAGAGCAGTAACTCCCTACTCCCAGCTGCTGCTAGTGCAACTTCTGTGCTCCTGCTCTTAATTTTTTTTTATTTTTATTTTTCTCTGCTTGGGGCTAAGAAAGCTGAGCAGCAGCTTAGGCTGCTTTGCTGATGGGCTTATAGGTAGCATCATAATTTCCTACAGATGTGAGGTACAACCAGCAGTGCAAACCACTCAAGTGGAGAAGTCACAACTCAGGACAGCTTCTTTCAGAAAATGTGGCACCTGGATTTGGTTTTAGTTGCTTGATCCTTTCGCTCTTTTCCCTAAAAGAATTCTAAGATTCCTAGGTAATTAGCCGGTTGCAGCAGCTGAAACCTTGAGAAAGAAACACCAGCTATCATTATGGGTGCAATAAAAACTGAGAGGGACTTGAAAACATTGACATTTGCTGGCCATTCTCCCTGCTCAGCTGTGGAAGCAGCACTCCCTGGGAGCTTCTAGCATGTGTGAGAGGCAGTGTGTCAGCCTCAGTGTCCTGCAAGGTGAGCAAGATTTAGAGGTTGGAGAGGAATACCAATATTTTTGTTCTCCTTCTTGTGGGACCTACATCCCCTTTGCCATTTTTCCAACAGAAGCAGTGGAGTAGGAACCAAAAAAAGGGAGAGTTATGAGTTTTCTGACTCGCACCAACTTTTTTTTTTTTCCCCCTAAGCCTGGGATTTTACAAAACTTTAAAACATATTAAAAGCCTGAGCTGCTTACAAAACCTCCAGCTCCATAGGGTTTGCTTATCCCTAGTAATTATCACTTAATATTTGGCCCGGCACAGCTATCTTTCAGTCTTATAAGGATAAATGTATTTGTTTCACTGCTATCTGAGCTCTTTTTCACCATCAGACTGAAACCTATAGTTTATTATTCCTGGACAGAGGCCTACACACACTGTGTGTTACTTATGTAGTTCCCTCAGTCAGTGGGAAATGTTTTAGTATTATTATCATTAAATATTTTGCCAGACGCTGTGGTCTTCCAGCTTTCACATAGACAGGGAGGCAAGGGATGTGTGGCTAAAGTGCAGGCTTAAGAGATGGGAGGCAGGAGGGTTTTTTTCCTTATCTGTGCCAAACTGCTTAGAGAGAAAATTCCTCTGGTAACAAGCTCGTAAGGCCCTTAACTAGCTGCTATCTCCTCATACTCAGGTTTCTCAACCCATCAAATTAAATGAAGCTTTTTGTGACCATGGGTGCATTTGGCAGTAAGGCTTAGGCTTAAATAACCTACACAATACTCCTTTGCATCACTGTTTCTTGGTTTGCATAGAACAGTAGAGGCTTAGTGCATATTTTTAAAGGAGAAATTAAAAGATCCTCATTGCAAAGTTCACGATTTCAGTGGGTTTAGTACATTTTCAGCCATTTTTTGTTGTTGTTCGTGTGTACATATTTAATCTGAAACTGTAGATAATGAAATTTAAACACATAGAGACAAGTACAAACTTAATAAGTAATGCTGCAAAAACACAAACTAAAAACCAAATGTTAAGCTCACATCTTTCAAGGTTTTAAGGCTCCAGTTGAAAAGGGAAATGATAAGCATTAGATGCTTTAATACCAACCAAGCCTTTCATTTATGCAACATTTACAATTTTTATCATAGTAGTATTATATATGACAGCACATCAGTCTATATTTGCAGTAAGAAATACACTGATTTCAGACTTCAAAATCCTCTTGTGCCATTACGCTGCTCTCCTAATTTGTTATTTCTGGACAAAGACCCTTAGCTTGTAATACTGCTTATGAGAATTCCCTTAATTGCTTCTGGAAAGCAGCGTGTGCCAGTCATCTCATTTGGGCTGATGTGTCTGTATTTTCACCACGTATTTCCCACTGATCAAAAGGGGAGGCTTACAGGCAGCACCAGAGGGGAAAAGAGCTTGAGGAAACCTTAGCAAAGAGCTGACCCTACAGAGAATCAGGGATCCCTAACTCCCATATATCAGAGCTCTTGTTGTGGAAGGAAGAGGGTTGAACGGGCACACCTCACTAAGAGGTTCATATCTCAGACTTTCTGTTGGACAGACTTTCAATCCCCTAACCTCAGCCAGAGTTGCTCAACTTTGAAAATCAGGCCCCTTTAGGTCCAATTGGAGCATATTTATTTCAGAGCTGAATTTGAGGAAATTCCAGTCTACTATATTACCCGTCCACCTGCACTTTGGGAGACGTAACTGGACCAGGAAAAAAATAGGGCTTGTAGTTTGGCAGAAAAACTGGACGCAGGTGGATGTGGAAGAGCCAGATTGCCAAATGCAATAGGATGCTGATACCTTCCACCCACCTCAGGAGCTGCCTCCTTTTCCCCCAGCAGCAGAGGCCATAAGGACCAGAAACTCACGCAGCGGAGAGCAAGTTAATAGTTCTCCTAATGGCCTACATGCGCTACATGCATCAAATGAAATGAGTATGAAAACGGTTCATTACCTGCCTGAGATCCAAGGTCAGGTTTTTCAAAGGAATTTAGGTACATAAAGTTGCAGGTGGACATCTAGCAACGTTTTCAAAAGCACTCATGTGCCAGATTCCCATGGATTTCAGTATGGGTTAGACACATGGAGATGGAGTGTCTTTAAGCATCCAAGTCCTTTGAGAGGTGAAGTATTTTGCATTTACTGCAGTGTCCTGCAGGGTGCATAAGGATTATTACCATAGAGCAGCTTGTGTGCTCTGAATCCAACATTCTGACTTACCCTTCAGTGACTTGTTCATCTTTCCATACCCAATGAAGCAAAATCTGTTGCGTACATCCCACATATCTACTGTCCAGGGAACAATGCCTATTTGTTTTATGGAAGACTTCTCCTGAGTTTACTTTTCTTATTAAGAAGGCAAAAAGAAGAGGACGTGGGGAGTAGGCAGAGAGGGAGATGGGGGGTAGAGAGAGGCATCAGTGTCCAGCACACAGCACATTACCAGCCACACTGCCAATTAATGTGCCAGGATTCCCTCACTCGCACATGTTCTGTTGTTTTGATGTAACTGAACGACAGTTGCATTCAGCTGCTTCTTTCTATGGAAAAAACATCTTCAAAAGAGCAGATGAGTGTGACCCCATTTTGCATTTTGTTTCCCATTACTTTAATTGTATATGTATTGAATGTATCATCTATCATGGAAAATTGCTTTCGTCTCTCTAACATCTGCAGGACACTACTATGGCAAAGACTAGTGCATCTGCTGACACAGCTTTTGCTCTCATCTGTTATTCTATTTCATATTCAAAAATTCAAACCTGTGTTTCTTAAAGTTAGCCCTCTAAGCCCACTGATTTCACTGGGAAGAGCAGGTGCTCAGCAACAGAGCAGATTAGGCCATTTTTGTTGAGGTGTCTAAATAAGCCTTTACAAGCTTAGACATTTGGACTCAGTGTTTTTGCTCTGGGATCATTAATCTTGCATCTCCAGTGTACACTAAATTCCAGTTTGCTTCCTCCATCTCATTCTGTTAAAAATTTGGTTCCATATTTTTATTAATACCATTCAACAGATTTTTTTCTTTGCTTCCACCACACTGTCAACCCACTGCTTGCTCATTGGTGATCCCAAATGATCTACAAGTAATGTCCTGTGTATGCATACAACACTCATTGTTAGAAGATGAATGTAATCCTGATGCTGAGGCCAGTATTTACAATATATTTACATGCCATCCTCTACTCCTTGTAATATTTGTAAACCAGAAGAGGCTTTGGTTTGACAGCAGGACTGGAAAGTTTGTGAGATTAATACTGAGGCTAATTTATTCAGTGAGTGGCTCTGTTTAACCCCGTGACTGTCTGTGTGCAATGCATGCATATCATCCCCAAATGCCTTGGTACACATGTTAACAATGGGAAAAGTACTTGGTGGAAGAATGTAACTTTCTAACTCAGCTGCTGCTGTTGGCAGAGGCAGGTCCTCCCTTAGTCCACAATTTGTCTTACTTGATCTTGTGACTGCCTGTGGAAATGCCCCAAATTGTTTTTCTTACATTTTCACCTGCAGGGTTTTAACTTAGAGACAGGAAAAGCATTTCAGCAGTAATGAAATAAATGTTTTCCTGATTGTATGCTTCACCTTTTTAAATTGACTTTTAAAAATAATTTGTTTAAAGATGAAAATATACTAGTTGGGAAAAAGAAGGAGGTAGGAAACTGCAGAGTTCCACATGCTGAGTTCTTTTTAATCCTTTTTTAGGGAAGCGAAGACAGTTTGCTTCCCTTCAAATGAGCTGTCAGTTTACTCTCTAAAGCAAGTGGAAGTCTTTCTGAGAACCATAGAGATCCTGGGATATCTGCCAGGGACAGAGACATTCAAGACAAGATTCAGTACCTGGTATTTACGCCTTGATTTTTTTTTTTTCTTTGACTTGGTAGCATCACCACACCCCAGGGGCTGCATGCACTGTGTGAATTCAGAGCCAAGATTAATATTTGGGGTGGGGACTGTGGGCAATTTTTACCCACTCCTCTAAGAACAGGCACCTCCTTCTCAGACTCTTCTAGTAACAGAATTTGCACAGGGACAAGGCCCTGCAAGACAATGCTATAGAAACATCCCAGATTTGTGTGTGTGTGGTTTTTTGTTTGTGTGTGTGTGTATACATCCCGGGGAAAGAAGGGAGGGAATTTCAGTTTTTAGCTTCTCCTGTTCTGCCACTGCAGAAGGGACCCAGCTTTTTCTAAGAACTTTTTGACCAATTTGCATCAGTTCAATTACTAAAGGTCAGTTTTTTGAGATAGTTAAAATTTTATATATATAAAGTACATTACACAGACTTCTGAAATGAAACATGATCTACTCTGGTTTGCTTAAATCACAGAATTCCCTCAGCAAAACAGTATCTAGGGCAGAGATAGGGGAATGTTTCTAGAAGCACTAAGTCCTGCTTTGCACCTTGCATCTGAAGGGTACCATTGTATCCAGCTCCTAAGGCACCAGTTCTAACAGTGTGTGTCTGTAAATTCTTAAAGCATTTTGAATCTCTTCTATACTGTACCTTTGATCAAATTAATTGAGTTCCTTGGAAAAATGAATGCCTTTAATTTTCTAATATCTTTGGCAAGTAATATTTATCAAGTAATCTATCAAATAAATAAATTTTTGAAAAGGAGTGAATCTGGATTGTAACTTAAGTTCATAAATAATATTTTTTTCAAATTGAAAGGTAACTTAGTTCAAATGTCTAATTACTCACATGTAACATATTCATAAAACTCAGAGTCCTCCAAGAGATATGCAAGTTCGTAAGTTACTGGAGCTTTCCCTGGGTATTAAGCTTGCTAGGTATTTTAAGAAAAAAAAAATAATTATGCTTCTAAGTCAGTTTTGGTGTTTTGCAACTGTTACATTCCAGTCAGTTCAGTCCTTATTTTAAGAACAAAAGCTTAGATTTTCACCTGAAAACTGGTGTTCTGGGTTTTTTTGGGGGGTGGGGGTAACATCTTCTGGTCTCTGCCTTGCTTGATAGGACTGGCTTTCCTTTCTCTTTTTAAAATCACAAACAAAATATCACTACAGTGCCCAGTAACCCAATTCTTGGTAAAATGAACTAATGTACAAGTATTGTGACTTCACCACGAGTCAGATGAGAGGGAGAGGCTTACATTAGTGCAAACATAAACAATGTAAACATGGATTTAGTGTTTGTATGTACATAAGCCATTTACACATTTACACCTTATTCCTCTGTGCAAACTAGGGGAAAGATAAAATGTGCTGAAAGTTATGGAAATTGAACTGGAAGAGACCTTGCAGATTTATTAAAAAAGAAACAACACCTTTCTAAGCTTTTCCACCCCTGGTTCTTATATGTCTGACAGGTCAATCCTCTACTAAAGTCAGTGGAATTTTGCCATTGATTTAAATGGAAATAGGTTTTGATTCTTCTGCTGTAAATCCCCTATTAAGAGAATCCTACTGGTCAGTGACTCATTCTGAGTTGTTCAAAAAACCCCTTTTCTATATTTACCACTGCTTAAAATGAAGTATTTAAAAAATCATACAGCAAATTAGCTCAGGAAATGCAAACGAAAAGTTCCTTTTTTTTTTTCCTCAAACCTAGCCTCTTCCTCTCTCTACACAGCTCCTCCTTCCTCAAAAAAAAAAAAAAAAAAAAAAAAAAAAAAAAAAAAAAAATGCCAGTAATTATGTGTTATGTGATTTTTATTGCCTTGCAATTTATTACAAATGTTTTTGTGGGTGGTACAAAGTATTTGAACAGGTTTTCAAACTAGTCAGAAATTTATTAAATATTGGTGATTGTTATTACAGGTTGTGTTTTATGATCTCAGGTTGATTTATGTGTATGAAACCTAAAAGGCAACGCACCATAACTCTTTCAGAGTTCTTGTAGTAATGGTCCACAATGCAGACTGAGCTGGGCTCTGAAAAAGATGAAGAACAAAAAATTTGCCATTACTGAGGCAGGTACAAAAGTGAACATGTTCTGCTATGTCCTGCCGTTTCTACTGATTCAGGTAGGGTTTGTACATCATCAGCATTTCCAAAGAACTTTCTGCAAACTTTAGAAACCCTGAACTTTAGATGTGGATTCAGAACTTTTTGCAAAATAGATGTTGAAGATCCCTTGAAATGCACATGTAGAAAGGAGAAGTCAAGTAATTGCTGTTGTGCTGTACCTCTGATTAAAAATCTGTATGATAAATTCAAGGAAAGGCACAGGGCACACTATGTATAACACCTAAAGGTAAGGTTACCCAGATTATTTAACGACACACATTTTAAACTGTACAGAAATGATCAACAGTCAAAAAAGGACACATGGATGTATTTGCTCTGCAGATGTACTACAGATCCCAGGTTATCTAACTTATTTTCTCAGAAGTGCTGGTAGACCCTCCCTATCCTGTCCCATTTCAAATAAAGGTCATAACATCAACCACACCGTGCAAGGATTCCACATACATCTCTTCTCATTTTTTTTTATTTTCCTTATTGGTCAACCATCAGAAGTTATTCCCATTCTGACTGGTTTGAGACAGATAATAATGAACGCCAACTAACCACATAAAATCTCAAATTTGAACAGGATCTTTTCAGATAAATAGAAACATGCTTCTGCTTGGGGGAAAAAAAAATACAATGGCTATTTATATACATGCGAAGGTTTTCCTGACCCTTCTTTCCCTCCAGCTGTCAGAAAACTGTAGATTGCTGGTAAATTTAGAATTGGGTATTTGTTCTACCCTACTTCGTTATAGAAAATCTTGAGGGACAAGGGCATGGCTGTTGCATGCACTCAGGTGGCATCACCTTTCTTCACAAGCCTGGCATGTTGGCCAACATGCTGGGCACTAATTTGTCTTCAGCTGCCAGAGGTAGTGCTGGTTGGGAAATGAGACACATTCCCCTCTGCTTCTGTTGTTGAAGCAGAGAGATTATCAAACAAATGAGCTGCAAGACTGTCTAGGTTTTTCAAATTGTTAAGGTCCCAAAGAAAAAAAAAATGCATGGCTTGGGCTTTGGGCCATCTTTATGTACTTGCATTGCAGCCAGCAGCAAAAGGTTTCTGCTTCATTTCAGCCTTGAAAACTCATGGGATTTTTTTCTCAGATCCTCAAAAGGATGAAAAAAAAATAGTATTCTTAAGAAGAGAAGGAAGTGGTCCAAGTGACCTTCTGGACCAACCAAAGGGAAAATTGCAACAAGACACACATTTAAATCCACAATGGGCTGCTGAAAAATAGTCTACATTTTGATCTGAGTTTCATTCTGGCCTTGGAAGAAAATCTTGTCTAAACCAAGCAAGAATCCACACGAACATTTTTTTTCAGCCCTTTCCCTCCACCATACTGTGCCTGTCAGAACAGTCCCAACCTTGTCTTAATTAAAAGATGACACTGCACACCCAGCTTTACCCTAGGTCACAGACAAAAGAAATGTCCTATAGCTTAAACCACCTTTAGAAAATCTAAAAGGATACTGAGGAAAAAAAGGTATCATGCTGAATGACAATAGAGTCTATTTATTCATTGGTTGTTGCAGATTTTGGTTGAAAAAAGTCTCTAAGCTCTAAATCTTTGGCACAAGTTTTAAGTCTCTGCTGAATCCATTAAAACATGAGGCTGTATAAAAGAGGCACATCATTCCCTCTTTAGGCATTTAGCTTCCATTTACATCAATGGGAATCAGATAATTCACACATCTGGTCCTTTGTCTAACATTTCCAACTTTGTTCTTGAGGTGCTGAACTTCAGACACTAAAAAGGGTATATTTTTAATGACAAGCAAGTCAACTTCAGAAGTCTAGGTGCTATTGCAGTGAACAAAATTTGGCACTAAAGAGTAGAAACACCTGAAGTCCCTAATTATTTTTTAATCTACCTTTTACCATCAAACATTTGCTGTTTTCACATTTCATAAATATTACTAAATGCATTAATAACTATTATTTTATATTACTATATATTACTAAATAACTATTACTATACATGCACATGTGCCCATACCCATACATGTACACCCATAATTATCGTTTAGGTGATTACACATAAGGGCTGTGCATTTAACTGACATGGTCAAAACACACATTAAAATACAGTTTCACTGTGCAATACTTGTAATGGGCAGTTCAGCATCATTCCCATTATGTAATGTATGCATTTATGTTTAAATTCAACACAGCTTAAAAGGCAGTTAACTACTTTTCTCTAAAGAACATATTCTTCTGTGAGTAGGTGAGAAGCTTGCTTTTAATTTCTCATCACAAATCATTCATTCAACTCTCTTGATAATTTCATGGGGGTTTTTTTGTCTAGAACATTTCCAGGTAGTTAACTAGTTTCAGAAATAAATGCAATAGTTCAGATAATGTCAAAACCAGCATGAGGATCTACATGCTGATCTTATAAGGTACTAAGCACCCTGAGTGTAATCCAGAAAACACATCCATCTGTAGGCATACCCTTGTATCATTTGTAGCCTGTGACTGAAAATCTGAAGCCAGCAAAATCAAGCTCTGTAATGACAGGGCTTCACTCTGCCAAGCTGTAGGCAATGCATTGTGGGCACATTGCTGTGCAGTTTTGAAGAGGGATCCTTACTCACAGTGATTTCCTGCTCTGTGACATTAAACCCCACAACAGCATCCCACCAGGGGACCTTCTAGAGCACTGAGCATTTGGGTCAGCATGATTTATTTTGCATCTTCTTGCACATGTATCTAGATCATCATCAAGGCAGCTTGCTATCATGGCTTTGCCTCTGAAATTTGCTCAGAGGCCTTCCTAGGCACTAATTGTAAGAAGCCATCATGATGCTAAATTGCACTCAGAGGAGTGACTCAGCCAGGACTTGGCCTTTTTCAGATGTCTATGATTTTCAGTTCCTTTTAAGAGTACCATGTCTGTGGTTCAGACATTCTTCTGCTTAGACTTTGCTCCCTGCCTTCCCATCATGTTGCCCTAGTGGGACCTTAAACTGGAAGTGTGGAAATGCTCCCCTGAAGTCCCAGATATATTTCCCAGAAGTGGGTATGAGCCCTGGGCAGCCCACAGAGGGTGGCTGTCCTACAGGGTTTCTCTTCCTTGGAAAGGGGACAGAAGACCTCCAGGGCCACAGGGGGTGCAAGGAGGGGGTATTTGCCTCATAAATTGTTAGGTTTGAAGCAGGCTGGACCCCATGGATTGAGCCCACTCACAGAAGACTGGTGACCCTACATGATGGGGCTAAGCCAGGCTGTGACAGATGGTATCCCTGGATCTGAGACTGGGTCCTGGCTCTTACTGTTTAGTTAATTAACTGGGAGGAACATGCAAATTAACTTGGTAAATTGTGAATACAGTATAAAACCCTCCAATTTTGTTGATAACTTCAACACCATGCTAGAGTAAAATGGTGTGATTTAAATTGCTCATAGATTTTAATGTTTTTCTCCTGACCCTTGTCAGCTGATTCACAGAAGTAATTCTGGAAAGACACTTCTAGAAGACCTATGAGCTTATAAAGTTTATTGGATAGCCTGGACTGTTGGAAGAGAGATATTCCTGCCACTAATATGTACCTCAGTAGGGTTTATCTCTAGAAAGTCCTCATAGAAAGTTGGCTTAGTGGAGCACAGTTTTCCATGCCAAACATAGTCACTGAAGTGACCTTTCTGAAGTCAGGATGGAAGTCTGATTTCTGAGGCTGTAGGCTAAGAAGTTGGAAGGAAGGAAGGAAGGAAGGAAGGAAGGAAGGAAGGAAGGAAGGAAGGAAGGAAGGAAGGAAGGAAGGAAGGAAGGAAGGAAGGAAGGAAGGAAGGAAGGAAGGAAGGAAGGAAGGAAGGAAGGAAGGAAGGAAGGAAGGAAGGAAGGAAGGAAGGAAGGAAGGAAGGAAGGAAGGAAGGAAAGGAAGGAGAAGGAAGGAGAAGGAAGGAAGGAAGGAAGGAAGGAAGGAAGGAAGGAAGGAAGGAAGGAAGGAAGGAAGAAAGGAAGGAAGGAAGGAAGGAAAGGAAAGGAAGGAAAGGAAGGAAGGAGAAGGAAGGAAGGAAGGAAGGAAGGAAGGAAGGAAGGAAGGAAGGAAGGAAGGAAGGAAGGAAGGAAGGAAGGAAGGAAGGAAGGAAGGAAGGAAAGGAAGGAAGGAAGGAAGGAAGGAAGGAAGGAAGGAAAGGAAGGAAGGAAGGAAGGAAGGAAGGAAGGAAGGAAGGAAGGAAGGAAGGAAGGAAGGAAGGAAGGAAGGAAGGAAGGAAGGAAGGAAGGAAGGAAGGAAGGAAGGAAGGAAGGAAGGAAGGAAGGAAGGAAGGAAGGAAGGAAGGAAGGAAGGAAGGAAGGAAGGAAGGAAGGAAGGAAGGAAGGAAGGAAGGAAGGAAGGAAGGAAGGAAGGAAGGAAGGAAGGAAGGAAGGAAGGAAGGAAGGAAGGAAAGGAAAGGAAGGAAGGAAAGGAAGGAAGGAGAAGGAAGGAAGGAAGGAAGGAAGGAAGGAAGGAAGGAAGGAAGGAAGGAAGGAAGGAAGGAAGGAAGGAAGGAAGGAAGGAAGGAAGGAAGGAAGGAAGGAAGGAAGGAAGGAAGGAAGGAAGGAAGGAAGGAAGGAAGGAAGGAAGGAAGGAAGGAAGGAAGGAAGGAAGGAAGGAAGGAAGGAAGGAAGGAAGGAAGGAAGGAAAGGAAGGAAGGAAAGGAAGGAAGGAAGGAAGGAAGGAAGGAAGGAAGGAAGGAAGGAAGGAAGGAAGGAAAGGAAGGAAGGAAGGAAGGAAGGAAGGAAGGAAGGAAGGAAGGAAGGAAGGAAGGAAGGAAGGAAGGAAGGAAGGAAGCCTCCACTGACACTCCCATGCCAGTGGGAGAAATGGGTGGTGGGTAGACTGGGTTCATTGATGTGCTTTGGGGTGCAGGGTGCTACTTTGGGAAGGTCTGTACCTGTCAGATACAAACCAGCATTTTGTGGATCCACAGCAGTGCAGGGAATGAGGGACAACAGGGCAAGGGTCAGAATTTTCTTGCAGGCACACCCTTTATGCCAGCATCTTGCAAGGAATCATTTGTCCCAGCTAAACCTCCAGAGGAATGTCCTTCTCTGGTGGATTTCCAAATAATACACACACTTTAAAGCATTTTTTAATTCCAGCAGTGCAACAAAAGGAGTTGCCAGTCTCAGGGCATGAGCCCCATTCTCTTCAGTCAGTTCTTTTGAGATGTGGGTGATGCCTCTGTGTCAAGATAGTCCATTTACCTCCACAGTGGCTTTTACCAGCAGGTTTCCAGGAATGAGAAGAACAGCTGGAGAAACTGAATGTTATGCTTCATTGGTGGGGGGAAATTCTCTGTACTGCAATATTAGTACTCACTGCCTGTTGTGGTCACCAAGCACTGTCATCAAGGAGGTTTCAAGGGGCTGGTAAGGAAGTGGGATGTACTGAACCTCTCATGCTTGAGCAATACAGGTCCAGAAGGGTAATGCAGGGAGTTTGTTTATCATCTAAACAGTGAACAGTTTGTAAAAAGGGAAGTTTTATGCAGCGATGGGGATGTGGGAAATGAGAAGCCACAAATTAATGAGAAACCCTACTGAGGTTAAAGTAATTTACTGATTAATTTTGATTTCACATTGCTTGGTCAGAGTGAAAGGGGGACATAGCATTGCATGACAAATCCTTCCTGGGCACAAGCTTGATACTATTTGTAAATGAGACTAACCCACATCTATATCAATAGATTATGCTGTACGTTTTGGATGTGCCACCTGGACTGCTGCTTTGAATTTTTGGTTTCAAATTTTTAAAAAATCTTATTGGAAATCTTCTCTGTTTACCTGTAAAGCTCCTTTAGGGTTCTCTGGTGTTTATTCTTTAGAGGGGTTTTTGAGAAATAAATAAGTCATTGAAAATACCACTGTTGTGATACTGTGACTAGAAGCAATACGATTTTCAGTCGGTTTGCTTACGACCTTCCAAGAATACTTTAAAAGTTTGTGTAGAAAAACAGGAGTCTCCCTTTTCTATTCTGCCTATGCCTAGCCTTCAAGGTCATGCAGAAGATTACTTCTCTTAAATATCAGGATTTAATGTAATTGACCCTTTTTTACTGAGGCAATTGTTTTGGGGAGTATTTATCCGATTTGAGGAAAGTCTGAGAAGAGTTGGATGGCAGAGGATAGCTTCATTTATAGTAACAAAGATTAGACACAATTCTTAAAGCTTTGGCTTGGTTTGGTTTTTGTGAACCTTCTGAAAATGCAGTTGATACAATTTAGGAAAAATATCCATCGCTAAGTGTATGGATATTAGAGTAACAACTTGTAATTCAAATAGTACCATTTGAGATGAGGGAGAGGTGTTGGGTTTTTTTTACCAGGACTGGGACAAAGGTAGAAACTTCTTTTGCAGTAGAATTCTCAGGTGTTTGCCTGCCTTTAAAGTGCTCAGAAATTTAGCTGTGGCACTGGTGGCAGAGAGAGCAAGGCTTATGGCAGTGTCTCAAAAACACAAATGCATATTTGGTTCCAAAGTGTATTGCTTGGTCCTCCACCATATCATACCCCCACATGTGGGAACACTTCTCACATTCCAGAGCTGGCAGCAGTTTTCAAATTATTAAACAAGAAAAAGAAAGAAAGAGGCATAAAAAGAAAACCTGTCATGAAATTGTTTCCTTTCACCTTCCACATGCAAAATTCTCCAATTAAAGCAATGTGAGCTGAAAAAGGGACTATGTTAAATGCTGGATCAATTTTAAGATAAAGATCCATTACCTTATAAATACTCAAGCAAGAAATAGATGCTTTATTCCAAATAAGAGAAACTAGGAACTTCCCCACTGCAGTTTCCAGTCAGTAGCAGCATTGCACTCTAATTCTACCAGACTGTGAGATGACATTGTTACCATACCAGTGCTGTTTGATGTTGCTTGACAGTGACTGAGCAAACTGGCCTTCTAATCTGAAAAACTAACCATCATTTATTGTATTTTTTAATGAAATGTTTAATTTATCTGCTGATTTTACCAAGAGAATCAGTGTTTTTCTAGAAAGCCCAAGACAGATGTATAAATATTTTCAAATATTAGAAACCAGAATCTCATAAACTGCTAGATGTATCTTCATTCAGTACACAATTTCATATCAGCCTACTTCTACCCTTCTGACTTCTGTGTTTGGTCATTTCTTTTGCTCACTATAAGAACAGGACCTTTAAATAAATGCTTTCTAGTAGATCAACTATATAAGCATACAATACTGAGCACTATGGTTCTGAAGCATGACTTCATGCATGGTCATATCAGACTCCTGGAAAGATGACTTAGAAAAATTATCTGACATCTTGATGCACTAATACATAATTCAAACAGAAGAGAAACTATAGAGGATCTTGGTGAGCTCCAGGACAAAAGGAAATTGGGAAATAAAATTTCCTAGAAACACTTGCTTTATCCTTCTGTGGTAAGAGGTAGGAATGTTTTCTCGTGGAGAACAGGAAAAACAGGAAACCAGCAACAGTCTCAACACTTCCAGTCTTCTGTAGATTAAGAGAACAACAAACCCTACACTGTTGTATAAGAAGTGTAGAGTCATGGTGACAAAGCACCAGATTTGGCATGCCACAGGCCATTTTGCCCTATATTTTTGCCAGCACTAATACTAGTGTATCTGTGCTAAATTGAAAGTTAATCTGGTTGTTTCATCTTTCAAAGGAAAATTCTTCATTTAAATACTTGGCCTTCAAGATGAAAGTAAAGCCAAATCTTCCAATGTGCAAGTACATTTATTTGCTCTTTTTATTCTAAAGCTGGATAGCCATGAAGCAATCAGGGCATAGTTAGCTCACACATAATTGCCCAGCATCTATTGCTTCTAGTGTGCAGCTGGCTTGCATTTGACCAGCTCAACACATGGGAAAAAGAAAAGTGGTTTGTTGCATCTGTCCCTTTGGACTTGGCTCAGTTGCTTTTGCTTGTAGCAATGTAAGGTAATTTATGCAGTGTTACTGTAAAAGTGAGGTTGAAAGAAGAAAACTTGGGGTTACTACAGGAATGTTGTTCCTGTAGTGTGGTCATGTTGCACTTGTACTTCATGACCACATTGTTAATTCCTTGAAGTTACAATGATATTATGATCTGAATGTACAAAGTTGATTTATTAACAAGATGAAATCATGTGAGAAAGAGACGATATTCCCCTCCAGCTTGTATCATATGAGAAAAAAATAGCCATTTGGGAAATAATTGTCTCCTACACACAAGAAGTAACAGAAGGGAAATTTAAAAATGATGTGTCTGCACAGATTGAGAGCAAACCTGAAATTATTCTGAACTCTAACAGATGACACATGCCTACAATGTTGACAGCTTCTCTCAAACTCTACTTCCAAATATTTTTAACTTACCAGGTGATACAGATGCATGGCTCTGTTTCAGAGCATCAGAGTTTGCAGTGTTGCTTGTCTAGTAGTGCGGTTCTGACTTTGTGTACAAACCAGGAGAATAATTTCTGGTTGTAAATCCAGCTTAAGTCAAGGTCATATCTGAGTTCAAAGAAGTCTAAAGTTTCAGTTCAGATTTGTTTACTGTGAAATCTTGCCAGGCGTCTATTGTCCATTACATCCTCTATTCATTGCACAGTTCAATTATAGTGATTAATTCACAGCAGCCCACAAGGAGCCTCTCAATCACATTTTACCACCTAACTGAAAATCAAGTTGCAAGACTTCATTTCTTCTCATGATACTGATGGAGAAGTGGGACTCATAAAAATGTTCCTATCTGTACCACATTTTATAATAAAACTCCTGACGGATAAAACCTATCTACATGTTCCAGCACTTCCCCACTAATAATGTCTATTGTGCACTGTTGCCATTATAGTTACTGGCTCTAACTAACCTAAAATCTCTGATAATCTCTGTACCTAGATACTTCAGATTTCTGAGAAGAAGTTCAGAAGACCTAAGTGAAACATTTGTATCCACGAAAATATATGACTTTTTTTAACAAGGCAGATCTTCTGCAGGCCATTTGATAAGTGACTGGCAAGTCAGAAATGTGATGGCTACAATATTAAAGCCACACTTCTAGTGAGATTTCTGCCAACAGGTCAAGGTGTATCAGTATTTCATGTGATATCAAACTGGAATCAGACTCTTTCCATTAAGGACTGCAAAAGAGCTGAAAATTCACAGTGCCTGAGTACAACAGCTCCACTCACCTTCAGCATTCTCTTGGAATTCTCTTACTAAATAGTGCTCATGGGATTTGATTCAATTATTCCCTTGAGACCCACTGTGCAGAAATACATGGAGGGGTGCTGTATGGGTGGATTTGTCTTCAGTAGTACCGTTGATATGATAGTTCTCAGCCTGAATAATCCATCTATTTCATGGGTCTAGTAGAAGCCTCAAAAAAAAAAAAAGGTGGTATTTTCAAGATATTCAGAACCACAAATCCAGCCCCCCCTTGAATGTCAATTTCCCTTACAGGTCATTATTGTTTTCACCACTTTATGGCAGTACTGGCCCAAATCAGTTTTTTACAACTCCACTTCCTACTCGTACTAAAATAAAAAGGGTTGGGCATTTAATTAAAGCTATTTATATTTTGAAAATGAGGAAGACATTCTGAAAAAGAAATTGTTTTTGTAGCCAATTTGGGGACCTTCTGTCTACAAAATCTGCTCTAGACACTTTCCCACCACAACTTTCTTTCCATTATTAGGAACTTACACCACATTGTATTTAGCTTGGTATTTTGCCAAAAAATGTTCTTTAGGTCTCTATAGTACAAAATCTGACAGAAAGCATAACACAAGGAAAAAAAAGGTATTTTTAAGTCCCTACTTTTTTCCATTTTCCCATCAGAAAAATTTTAAAAAAATATTAGTAATATAAATCCATCTCTGTTCCAGTTTTTGCTCTGGTTATTTATATCCTTTAAATATGATCCATGTAGAGAAGTCCAAAGTTATTAAATCTGTTCAGATAGTCCTTCAGTCTATTCGGGAGCTGAGAGTACCTGGCACAGGTACTGAGTATTTCCTTTTGGTTTCTGAGCTAGAAGTAAGCCTTGAAGTAAATGATTTTCTGCTGTGATAATGATGATACTACCAGGTGTCCTGAGTGGAAAAGGCCAGGGAGGTTCCAATCCTGACTCACATTTTGATATTGTCTCTTTTACCCTAGGAAAACTCAGCTCAGGTCCCGTCTGTGGTTTTTAGTAAGAATAGTGCTTTTCCTTTCTTCCTGCACAATTTTCCAGCCAGTTTGACTGAACTACAGAAAGGTCAAATGACTTACTTGGAGGGTAAATCATGAGTCAGTAGCACAGCTAGCATTGAATCAAATCCTTTCCTGTCTTCCAGTCTGACCACTAGACAACATAAAATTGCTTTCATTGACCAGAGAGCTGTAATGAAGTCAGCATTAGCTGTGGTATATTCCAGCATGAGTCTCTGAACAGTATCAGCATGCATTAGTATGAATCTGTGAAAATCAGTCACCTTTTTCCAGAAATTCCTTTGGTATGTGGCAGATGGCAGACCTTGGGTTCACCTCTTTATATGTCTTCTGTCTTGTCTGCACATATCACTATTAGCACACTTTAAGTCGTGCATCTGTGCTCCCCTCTGCCCTGGGATCTGGTGTGCACAGTTCTATTCAGGGGCTGAACCACAGCCTCTATTCTCAGTCTTTGACCACTGGAACCTCCAACAGGCTTTCAGCTGCCCTTTCTTTACAGTCAAGACAAGGGAAAAGGGCCCATTGCTCTGTTCTGTAGTAATATGAGAGCATGGTTTGAAAAATGTTCAGAAACACTGAAGAAGATAAACTCAACAATCTGTTTTGACCTTAGACTCTACCAGTGTTTGGATTTAGCTGACCTATATACATGTCCACATATTTTGGCAGATTCAGGTCTAGAAATTTTTCAGAAAGACTGATGGAAGATACTGTAAAAAAACAGAAAATTGTGCTGAAAAGGAGCTTGAGCAGGCATCTAATCTATGCTTATCTAAAGCAGGACAGGATTTATCTACACCATTTTTTGCAAGCAACTCAAATTCTGGCCTCTGCCTCCCTAGGCAGTTTGTGCTATCACTTCACATCTCAAATTATTAGGTTAGACTTTAAGGGAACTTTTATTGCCCTCCCTCCCTCATTGAAATGAGAGTGTATCACTCATGTATATGATGTAAAGCAATAAAGAAAAAATACAGCTCATGCAATATGGAATGGAATGTATCATAAAACCAATGGTACAGAAGAAAATGTATCTTCAGCAAGAATTCCTTGTCTCCTATGGTATCTTTTGCTGTACAAAGAACTTCTCTCCCACTCCCCCACTCCCTTGTTATTGGATAATTCCTGGTCTACCTTTCTCCTAATAAGGCTCTATTTACAAAGATTTTCCAAATGTTATTCTGCACAACTGCCTGTGTATGTGAAGAAAAGGTAATAGGAAAAAGAACTAGTTTACAAATTACACTGAAGGCTTGACTTTTCAAATTCCAAAGCCAAGAAATTAATATTGAATCATCTGAATGAATTTGCTATGCTGTGCTGTGATGTTTTAGCTCATACAGCACCCAAGATAGACACTGTTCAGAGACCCTGCAGTAATTCAGCAAAACAGGATGAATGGAGGATGAAGTTTCTGCTATAAATCACCAGGTCTATTGTGTATATATGTAACAGACAGGATTTGGGAAGTAGGGAGATATGGGACTGCTATGGAATACCAGAAGAAACTTTTTAGCATGTTCCTTTTACTGATGACTGGTTGGTATCTCAGAAAAAAAAAACCAAACAAACCTCCAATATAAGGTCACCATATAAATTAGAAATGGAAAGAGCTACTATTAGATCATCTTTTCCATCCTCCTTTCACTGTGGAATTGTTCCCTACAGTGTGTTCTTGAGTGTTTTGTCCAGTCTTCTCTGAAATAACTTAAGCAACAGGGTTTCCATTTCTTCTCCTTTGAATCCTACCCCACACTGTATAAGATCTCGTTATTAGGAAATGTTACTCTAAAGCATAATTTTTTCTGCTCTCTGTTTCATCTCATTAATTCCACTTATACTCCCTTCTCTGGTCCTAATCAATTCCTTTGCCTCTTAAGTGTTTATATCCTCCTAAGACTTATGGGGAATTATCATACCCCAATTAGATATCATTCAGCCAAGATATGTGCAAAGCCCATTCCCTTCATTTTCCTTCAGCCCACATCTAAGCCTTGGATCATTTTTTCCCCTCTCTGAAGTCCCTTCAGTTTGTCATCGAGTCACCCTCAATTTAAGTTGAAGAGAATTCTGGTCCCTACACTGCAGCCAGAGATGGAGCGATCGGGTTTCCAGAACACCAGCACTCCCTGGCTCACCACAAAGTCAGATGGAGAAGAGTGACCACGGAGGCCACTCAGGAAGAAGAAAAAAATAAAGGAGAGTGGAAGTTCACAGGGAAAGAGCAGCATCAAGTGCCAGCAAAAGAGTGGCCCTGGGGGGAGGAAAGCCACAGCAAACCCTAACAGGAGACCTGGCAGCTGCATGGCCCCATGGCAGTAGGGTATGGCACCAGGAGCTTACACCCTGGCTGGCAGCCCCATTTATTGGGGTAGAAATGGCCCCAGATCACTCTGCACCCACCTCGTGCTGGTCATGCCAGGCATGGCTGGGTATCACTCCTGTGCCAGCACTGTTAACCTTTCCACAGTGTCCCACGCTGTGACCTCACAAGCACCAGCAACCTGGGAGAGTGTGTGTTTTGCAGACTGACAAAGCCCACACTGTGTACCGGGTTTTTTGGGGTTTTTTTCTTTTTTTTTTTTTTTTCCGTGTGGCTGTAAAATTAAGGAGTGGGAGAGAAACCTGGGCTGTATCATAATCTCCTGGTGGTCTGCCCCCCACACCCATCCCTGCAGACTGTCCAAAACGTTGTCATTTTACCCCAGAAGGCAAGCAGGCCTGGGGTAGATCCAGAACAGATTACAACATAATCCAATTCACAGGGAGGGGTATTTTTGAAAGAAGAATTTTTATTTTTTTTTTTTTTCTGGCTGGCTGCCAAAAATAAATAAATGCTGTAAGTATAATGTAATGTTTTTAGAGGGCATGGTGATGGAAAGAGAGGGCTCATTTCCATATCGAGAGCAGGAGGGGATAATTTGATTTTTGCAGCAGTGTGCAAAGCAGTCCAAAGGTATGTAAGGTATAAATGCTGATATGCTGATATTTCACACAGGAACTTCAAACACAGTATTAGCCTGGAGAAAGCAGTGCTTTTTGTCTGATCAGAGCAATGTACTATGGGTGTTTGGTCTGCATTTGAGCATCAAAAACCCTCCGCCTGAACCTTTTGTGACCTTCAGAGAATTTTGCATAATTAGCTTGATTAAAGACATAGCACAATTTTATCACCAGGGTCCAAAAACCACAAATTACTGAGGATTGCATGTTTTGCAAAATAATACCATTCATGTGATTATTTGTTTTGCTCTAATCATTTTTGAAATATTACTCCATTGCTTCGACTTGAATTGCTGGTTGTAACAGATAGCTAGTTCCCCAATAAAGTCTAAATCTCTACAAAAATGTTTCCATTGCATGAGAAACCATTATTGAATTTCTCTAAAGTCATAGGGGTGAGTTTGATGTTTGTATTAAGGATATGTCTGAAAAAGGTCTGCACTACAAATACTTTTTTTCCAGCTATGTATGCTGTCATTTCACCAGGCCTTCCTCAGACTTCACTTTTACTATTTTGATTTCAGTGTGTCAAATCCAGTAAAAACCAGACCCAAACATATGCTAATACATAGCTAGACTTTAGCATCCAGGGAACATCAGGTCATCTTACAGACAGCAGTCTGGGCTGCTTTCATCAAGGAATCCACAAGATAAATATGGGGACTTGTGACAGAGGGAAGCACTGCCCTAGTGCTCCTTGGACCATGCAGGGTAGAAACTGAACAAAAAGTGCATCCCCAAAGCATTGCCAGAATGGAGATACCTGTCCATTTGTATAAATAAAAGGCATCCCTTTGGCACAGCAACCCACCTACTTCCTGCATTCTAAAATGGAGACTGCTTTGTTGTTTTCTCTCCACTCACACAAGAGGCAGTAATTTCCCGTTGCCTGAGGGGTGATGGAAAGAAAAATGCTCAGAATGTCTCAAATGTCCCAGGCCCAGATGGAGAGCTCTTTTATAGGATCCTCATCCTCAGCCAAGGACTGTTTTTCCACACCACTTTGGTACAGAGTGGTCATGGAACCCTCCCACATCCACTTGCCTTTTCCAACACTTTTCCTGACAAACTACCTGTCCCTCAAAGAGTGAAAAAAAAAGGAATCAAGCAAGTGCACACAATCCATGTTCAGGTGCCTGTGTAGCTGTGTAAAGGCCAAACTTACATCCTGCTCCTCTGTCTGATTTCCAGCAGCTTCCAGACTGCAGAAAATGGTCAGCTACATTGCAGAGCTTGCAATCTATTTAAAGTAACCCTGCATCCCCTGTTCATACTGTACCTACAGCCCTTAGTCAGCTGCCCTGCTGCACAGATTTGTGCAACCCTCTGCTGTCAGCACACCCTCCTTGCTGCAAAAAATCTCTACTCGAGACCTTCATGTGTTAAAAGAAATTAAGGAAGTTGCAAAATCTGTTGGTACAATAATAACAGTGGGTGTTCTTACAGAAACCAGTATAAGCTGGTTGAGTGGCACATCTGGGATGGTTTTAAGAAGAAACTTGATTAATACCACAGATGACTGCTATTTAAAGCCACTCGTTTTGATGCGTAGTCTGGGGGAGGTTCAATTTACCCCTAAGAAAAAAGCAGGAGTTAATAATAAAGACAACAAGCATACATATTCCACTGGACAGTATTGATCACTGTCAATTTAGATTTGATATTTTAAAAGTGGGGAACTTGACTAGAATAAATATGAGGAAATTCCATTGGGCTGAAAATTACAAGTAAACAGTAGCAAATCCCTTTCCCTATTACATTTAACCTGAAGATCAGGTGAGATGATCTCATTTTGAAAGTAAAGTGAAGCAGAAATGAAAGGACAGTTATGACGTACAGTTAGAGACAGTTAAATATGCTGCAGCTCACTCTTCAAGATTAACAAGTGAAAACAAAGAACTTCACCCAAAGAAAGTCAAGTTTAAAAGAGAAATTAACTGAGCCATAACAGCAGATAAAGGTGGGAGAGCACGTTACGTCCACAATGATAAATGCTGCTTGTTGGATACCGTGTATGACAGTTGGGTGCCAGTGAAAGAGGATTTTGGAGCAGGTAAATACATTTGTGTGTTCATAGAATCATAGAATCATCAAGGTTGGAAAAGGCCTCTAACATCATTGAGTCAAGCCATCCACCCTGCAACCTCTAACTGCTAAACCCCCCACTGTAGCTCTTCATCTACCCGTCTTTTGAACACCTCCAGGGATGGTTCCCTACCACCTCCCTGGGCAGCCTGTTCCAATGCCTCTCCAATATTTCTGTGAAGAAGTTTTTCCTAATATCTAACCTGAACCTACCCTGGTGGAGATTTACCCCATTTCCTCTTGTTCTATCACTGGACACCAGAAAAAAGAGGCCAGCATAGGTGTTGGTCCTTTTGTTTTTCAAAGCTTCCTGTTTCCAATACTCTTCTCGCAGGGACTTAAGGTATGAACAGGGTTGAAGACTCACAAGTTGAAGAAACTGGAAGAAACTCATATTTGGCAATGAGATACCAGAGTACTAATCCAAAGGCAGTGAACTATGAAATAAGAGCTGGGATGCCGGCACAGACGTATTTTCTAAGTAACTAGATATTGCTGTTATTAACCAGTGCTAGAAAGTCCACACAGTGAGTATTTGATCAGAAGAAGAAGCTGGAAACCTTTTACTTCAAAGGGTTAAGCTACATATGAATCCTCAGGAAAGTGAGAAGTCAGGAGTGAGTTAGCAATGGAGTGAAGGACCATATTTGCAGTGTGCAATTTACAAAGGGCCAAGGCCACATTTACTCTGAAGAAAATTCAGCTCCGCTGTTTGCCAGGGAGCCTGATCTGGGTATATGTGTTCAGAAGTAGGTGAGGATGAATGGTGAATCCTCCATAATGCAACAGAACTTTCAAACAGCTCTGTGACAATGACTGTTTCTATGCAGCTTTGGGGAAAGTTCTTTTCTTGGTGTCAGAGAGGCTAAGATCAATGTAGCTTTTGGGATGAACAGATTTCAGGCGGTGCTCAGTTCAGCATAAGGTCTAGTTATGGCACCATATGGACAGAGATGATATTATAGCAATAGATGTCACAGATCTGCTTGTGATCTGGCTTGTGTCAGTTTGGGGCAGATGCAGCTCCTTCAGCTTTAATAGACTTACCACAGCTTCATACGAAATGAAGTGAAACAAGAGTAAAATATATCTGCATTAAGGCATTAAAGATTTGTGTTTTCTGTGATATTTTTTAAAGTTTATCTTTTTTTTTTTTTTTTTCCTTCTTTAACTAAAGTGCTGGCATGATGTGTGGGCAGACATTTTTTTTATTCTAATTTACAGTTGCCTATTTTTTTGTTGTAAGCTGTGTGTGGGTTCCTGTGCAAGACAAAGGCATGGCACTGCTCTGGCTAGGGAACTTTGTGCCAGCTCCTTACTTAGGAACTTCACAGCAGTAGTGGACTCATTTTTCTTTATTGGTAGTGGGGGGAAGAAAACAGAGTATGTGTGCACAGCAAAGGTAAACTTTCCAAACCTAGTTAATCTTACCACACCCTTGCTGTGCAAACCCTGGCTGCTGCAAATAAAATGGAGCTGGGACAAGCAAAATCACAAGGAACAGAAGAAAGGAAAAGAAGGACAGAAGCAACGGAGAAGATGAGGAGATAAAAACCTGGGAAGAGAGGAGCACTGAGCAGCAGGCAGGCTATAACAGCACTGTTCTCAGAAAAAGGAAGAACCATAGGGAAATATTTCTTTGCAGATAAAAAAAGCTTGAAGATTTGACATTGTGTTGCCTTTCCTCTGTGTGAGAATATGCTTCCTGACAACCCCTTTCCCACCACTAGTCATCAGCTTTTCCTGAGAATCAGTGACTGGGGTCAATGGGCAAATGCCCTTCTAGAAGAAGAGTTCCCAACTTGGTTTTACATGTATATGGAGCACTGATGAGCACTGAACTCTTCTCATATCTGGATAAATCTATATTGAGCAGCAAGTCACTTGCCCACTCTGAGCTACCCTGCATTTGAAAGGACAGGGAGAAAAATGAGGGAAGGTGAGCATTGGTGGGGAAGATGGGAAGCAGCAAAGAAAGCCAGGGCTGAAAAAAACAGCAAGAAACTCATTCCATGCCTCTCCTCTGCTAGTCTCCTGCTTGGCTTTGGCTGGAGTGCATCTGAGTAGGCAGCACTGAGGGCCCAGGAATTTGGATGGCCTTGACATTCACAGGAATCTGCTTTCTGTAGTTGCTAGAAATGTTTTCTCTTGTCAACATGGAAATAGTCTGGTTAAGTCGAGGCTTGGGAGGCAGTCACATATTAGGGAGTTGTTTGCGTAGGTCAGTGTAAATTTGAAAGGGACAATATTGTATTGTGTTACCTTTTTTGGCCATGGCTATAGAAAGAAAACAGGTTTCAAATACTAAAGGTATCTACTTTCAGCTTTGTAGGCTTAAAAAGACTGGTGATCTGGATAATAATCAATTTGGGATTTAATTTTCCTATAGGGAAGAAGAAACATGAAAAAACTTGTAATTTTAAAGGTTGTCCTTTGTGAAGAAGGGCATTGCTGACTTTTCCAGCTGATCTACTGTCTTTGCAATTGCTAGCTGGCTGGTAAGCAGAAGTCAATAGAAGACTGAGCTGAGACAGCATGGTGAAGGGGCTGGAAAGGCAGCCCACAGGATGACAGCACGTGATTCCCACCTACCTCCACAAAAATTCTCCATGCTACAGTGGTGGTACACAGCAAGAATCACTCCACTGAAGTGCACTAGTGGAAGGTCAGGGCTTCAGCTTCACAGATGAGAAGTTTGAGGAGAGACATGATGTGATCACAGACCACAACAGAGCAAGATACACCATGAGAGTGACTGCTCTGCCACTCCATCCCTTCCTCTTTGCACACACTGTCATTCTGCCCAGTCTGAGCTAGATTCAGACCAGCTGACAGAAGCAGCCCTGTCTCATTTCTCTTTCATGCATATCTACTGCACCACATGACCTGTCAGAAAATGCAGAAAAAGAGAAACTCATCAACACTGCATGAAAAGGGGAAAATTAAAGTTGAACCACTGAAGTCCTCACAGGTCTTGGGAAACAGATGAGGTGGAATTTCAGCACAAAGCACATCATGTGAGGGTGTTAGCCATACTTGCATCCATTTGGGTTGCCACAGCAGCCCTATAACATCAAGAAGCAGGGCACAATGTAGCAGAAGTACAGTGTTTCTTCTATTCTTACCACAGTTGATGTCAATAGAGTCACAACTGACCCATGAGGGGGGAAAAAAAAAAAAAAAAAAAGTGGTTTTCTTTTGGTTTTTGAATGTTTTAATCTGTTCCACAGTTCTATCACCAATAACCTGCCTTTCAATGCAGCAACAATCATTATTTTGCTTACCCTAGAGCAATCCTTAATAATACAATTTTTTTCTCATTTGTCATATGTTGCTAGGAAGCTACTCCTCAATGAGGGCTAGCTGTGTGAAAGGTTTCAGCCCTTGGAGTTCAGCTGGTTTTAATTACCCACACAGATAAGTGCAGCCATTTATTTTCTTTGAACTGGAAAAGGTTGCTTTTCTATTTTTAACTCCTGAAAACGGCTGAGTAATTCAAATGAAAGTCCTCAGTCCAGAAATAACCTTTTTTTTTTTCATTTCACCCTATGAGGACCGAACCCAGTTTCTCATGAGCCAAGCTTTAACTCATACCCACTCAGTTCATTTTGATTATATTCAGGTCAAGTTTTCCTAGCTCAATAATAACCATAGAACCTTAGACTCACCCATCAGGCATTGAGCAACATGGCTTGCCTTTGTCTTTTAAGAGACAGTCCTTCAGCAGCATTCCTCACACAGAGAGATATTCCTCAGTAGGATTCTTCACTGAGTAAGATGCTACTCAAATGTATAAGGGTGACAAGATCTGGTCCAAAACAAACATGTATGACCAATTTTCCAAAAGAGCTCAGCATGTTGCCATTACTGTCACAATGGGGAGACTGCATGCTAAGCAGTTACAAAAATCTGGCCCTTGTTTGGATGTAAATGGGGGCCTGAGCTCTTCAGAAAATCTGGCTGCAATTGTGGGTGCTGAGTACTTAGGAAGCAGCGGTGGTCTTGAACCAGGGATGCCATTAGCCCCTGATTTACACCCTTGTCAGCCATTGATTTTCACCAGAGTTATGCCCTTCTGGAATTGAAGCAGCACAGTCAGTCTGCCATCATTTATAAATCAGAGCACATAAAGATAGCTTATTTTATTAATTATTTTATTTTATTATTTTTAAAAGAAAATGGTTTTGAAATATTACCCTGTTGCCTGAGTCTGGACTGCTTCTGACCGCCTGCCAGCTCCCAGATTAAATGTAAGTCATTATGGAATGTTTTCCTCACATGGGAAAGACTGGAGTGGCTCGGTGTTAGTTTTGCCCTCCAACATTAATTCTAATTACCTCAAAATGCAAACATGTTTGAGTTTCCAGCAGATGACATTATTTTCTCTTTGACATCAGACATCAAAGAGAGAAAAATAAACATGGGACAGTGACAGCATTAGGCCTGCAGTCATTTTTCAGAAGGTTTTTCATGTTCTGTTCCAGACTGATTCTTCTTCAAGACTTGTCTCAGATATTAGGGAGGGGGAAAGTTTACAGACTCAGAGCCTGCTGGAGTCTTCTCCATTCTAGTTCTCTTTAAATAAGAGGGGGGTGAGGGGAAGGAGAGAAATAATCTGGTTTAGATCAGGGTTGGAGTCTTGGTTTTTAGAGACACACACACCAATACTTGGATTATTTTCTTAATTTTATTTTTAGCTTTTCTTCCGAATCTTCATGTATGATACTGCTGCATTTAAAAACTGCCATTACTCAGAGAAAACAGAAATTTGACAGATGTAGAATATTTTTCCTGTGCCTAGCTGACATGAGCAGAATCTCAGAATTCTGCAGATGTTAAGTGCTTTCAAGACATCATTGTTCTATGTCAGGTGTCACTGATGCTGAAAGCTGATGTTTCCAGATACTCCCTCTACAGAGCACTGACCTTTCCGACATTTCAAGTCCAGAGGATTTGAATGGACCAACCAAGGAAGCTGCCTCTTCTTCTGCTTGTCGGGATGTGCTAACTTAGAGCCCCATGGTTTTTGTGAAGCTGTGGTGCTGACAGCTCCAGGTCAACCTTCATGCATCCTGACACAGTACCAGGATTGAGAGCCTTCATCCCTGCCTGCACCCAGAGTGCACTTCTTCCGAATTTTGTCCAGATTCCTGGGGTGACCCTGGAGCTCATGCTGGAGTCTCTCTCTACATCAGAAAAATGGAAATAATACGACTGCTTAATCTGACAGACACCATGGAGAGAAGTAAAGACTCAATGATTAGAGACCCTGACTGTGCTTTGGTGAGGCAGGCTACAGAAAAGTCTACACAACAAATCAAATAATGGGAAAATTGCAAAAGTTTCTTCCCAATGACTGGAATAACAAGGTTATTGCAGGACATGGCTAAGATGCACTGTGCTGGCAGAGCTGTGCAAGGAAGCTTGGACAACACATCTCTGCTACTTGTTCCTCACTTTCTTGAACACTAAGGCTGACAACATTTCAAAAAGGTCAGCTTGTGATGGACACAGATTGCAGGAGCTGGTGCTGTTGTGGTGCAGTGCCCCTATTCAGCATGCTCCTTTCCCTGATGGAAAAATAGCTCCTTCACAGCACAGTGAAAGGAGGTGGGGGGTTTTGGGGTTTTGGTTGGTTGGTTTTGGTTTGTTGTTTTTTGTTGGTTTGTTTTTTGTTTGTTTTTTTTTTTTTTTACAATACACACACACACCATTTTAAAAGTGTAGAAACAGATTCATTTTCAGTTAATAAATAACAATAAATAAATAAATAAGCATGGCGCTCTGCTGTCGTTGCCTGCGGTGTAAGCTCTAGTGTTTTGAAGTGTTCTCATGGGAAGGCCACAAATGTTTGTAATAAAGCTGACTGGCAAAATCTTGGGCCAGAGCCTCTGGGCTGTTCAGCCAGCTTCACACCCGTCCTCCTGACCTATTTTCCCTTGCTGCATGCCCAGGGCAGGCAACAGATCCCCAGGGGCTGTGAGCTGGAGTGGCTGGACTGGTGGACATCAGCCAGCACACCTTGGGCTCCCTGGAGCACGATGAATTCCCAACCATTAATTCTTTCACAAAGGGGAGAGGCTGAGGAACATGCTTTACCTTTCCAAAACTGCCTACAGTGATTCTGGGAGAGGTCTAGCAGGAGGCATCCTAAAGGACTCTTCTGAAATGGGGAGTGCTGAATACTGGTCCTAAAATAAGTCAGTGTTTCCATTTGGACACTCAGAAGTGAATGTACTTAAAATGAATCTTTATACAGAAATTTGAACCATCCTGAATACTAATACTGGCAACAACTTTGCATGTTGGTAGAGCATACCAGTCCTCTTGAGGCCAAGTGTATCATTTGGGATATGTTTTCAAAATTAGATAACCAAAATGTTCTTACAAATGGATTTGATTACTTTCTGTCTGTACAAGATCAGGTTTTTGTAAAGGAATGGACAACTGCCTGAGGAGAAATGGTGGTGGAGTACGTGAGTATCCTTTTTCACACACATCAGTGCATATTTGGTATATGAGGTGGTGCTTACACAGTTTTCTTTTCACTGTTCAGACAGCCAGTTTTTAAAATGTGGCCTGTGGTGTTTCTGTTTCTTTGAAGTTCTCAAATGAGATTTAGTTATTTTAATGTGTCCATTATACCAAATTCTCTGCTAAGGCCATCTCAGGGCTTCAGAGGAAATCTGGATCAGGTTTTATATTGTCCAACCTCTTTCACCCATCTCTAATTTAAAAGAAAAAGGAGCTGTATCCTCTCCTGTTAAATGACATTCACAACTTTGTGTTTATGATGTGGGAGACCCTCTTGCCTCAGAAATGCACTGTCCCTCCTTTCCAGTTAGCAGAGTGCCTGTTAGCTGATAGAAACATCAAGCCAATGAAGAGTGAGTGAGTAGTTCTTGTCTCTTCTGGATGCTGAGTGATGGATAATGGTCAGGGTTACATGCACACATTTAGAGTCAGCCCAATGCTTCACTCAAGGTCATAAAATGAGTCCAACGGTTCTGGAAAAGGATTACACATTTGCTGAATTTTGAAGCAGATACTGCTGTGACTCCACCACAGGAATAACCCTTACCCAAATCATTTTGC
The DNA here is from genome assembly GCA_023637945.1 of Phaethornis superciliosus. Lineage (NCBI taxonomy): Eukaryota > Metazoa > Chordata > Aves > Apodiformes > Trochilidae > Phaethornis > Phaethornis superciliosus. The sequence goes on along the minus strand of JAJQWJ010000002.1, from coordinate 97,904,242 downwards.
TCTCAAGCCTTTGCTCTAGATCAGCTGCATGGTTTGTAGGATGTAGGACTGCATACAGCATGGTCATGAGAGCTACCAGGCACCTTCAGCCCTTTTGCTCAATCATTCCTCAGGTTAAGTATTCATTAAATTGTGTCCCTAGCAACAACATAAATGTATAAAGCTGTACAAAATTATGTATGTGTGTGTGATAAGTAGCAATGTGTCCTTTAATATTGTGTGACTCGGTGGAAGAGAGATTTTTCCAGTGCAACTTCAGAAGTGCTTAGGACAACAAGATATTCTCTGTGGGAGCCGTCTACTTTCCACGTGGAAAATGCATGATGGGGTTTTGAGTAGGATTGGATATATTTTGCTGCTTTGAATTACTGTCTGGATGAGTCAAGCTATTTTTTGTCATGTCTGATCTCTGCAGTGCTGGCAAATGGTTGCTTCTGCATGAATGGTACATAAAAGTTCCCGTTAATGGTCAGGTTCTCTTCAACTGCTAATATTCATCTTTTTAAGCAAAAAGAAGTATTTCTAAATAATCCCTGTTTTATCAATACCTGTTTGGCAGTTTCACTCCTTGTGAAGCATGTGTCTGGATTGCAGTCAGAGCTGGTTTCAGAAAAGATGGCCCATTGCCATACCCCCTTGCTGTTTCTTTAAAATCTGGATGTAGTGAATCTTTAAGAGCTTTGTGGAGGTTTGGATTTATTTTTTTTTTTCTCTCTCTCTGTGTCATGCCTAATCATGATGCTTTATACAGTCAATAAGACTGTCTAGAAATGGAGATAGGGAATTTGGGAAACTGTAAATGTCCTTACCTCTTTTGCTGGTGTAGGCAGAATGAGTACCCAGGAGAAGAATATTGTTTTGTATGAGGTAACAGATGCCGTTGCTGTAGGTACTGAGTGAGGCTGTGCTGCACTCATTAATCTTGTACTCCTCCTGTAGCCTTTCACTAATGAGAAATAAAAGGAAAGACATCTGGGGTTTAGAAACAGAGACTATACCATACAGGAGGGAAAACCCAAATCCACTACTGGTAGTAGCTGAGCATCTTTTCAGATGAAGCTTGGACTGCTGAGCTAACACTGCTTAACTAGTACTGTCTCTTGCAGAGAAATAGTGTCTATGTTCTTTCAGTAGATGCTGTGTTTTGAACAGGAGGTGACCTTTACATGAATATTCATATTAACTACAAAATAACCACCCCTTGATGAACCTACCAGCAATCAGGGCCTTATCACAACTGTATGAATGACAGTAGAGAGCTGGCTTTTCGTCTTATCCATTATCACTATACAGCTAGTACACCAAGGGTTGTTTAGCCTGTAGAAGAGGTATGGGGAAACCTTGTTCTGGCCTTTCAGTACTAAAAGGGGGCTTGCTGGAAACATGGGAAACTGCTTGTTAGCAGGCACTGTAGACACAGAACAAGGGATAACAGTTTTAAATTAAAAGAGGGTAGATTCAGACTAGGTATAAGGAGGATAATTTTTATTATGAGGGTGCTGAAACACTAGAAGGAGTTGCTTAGAGAGGTTGTAGATGACCCATACCTGAAAACATTTAAGCATCTTGTTCTGTGAAAATATCTGCCCATATCCAATCAAATCTTCCTGGATAAGATACTGAGGATATACTGGAAAGGGATGCTTCTTCAGGGCTGAAAGAAGCCCCTGCAGGATGTATAGCTGCTTGATAAACCAATCATGGCGGTTTATCCTCCAACTTTTTACATCATGACCAAGAAGAAAGCAGCATGGATAGCAGTCATGCCAGCTGCTTAGATTACTGTACACCTTTAAATTGGTATTTGGAGTGTAAAGAAGTAGAGGCCAAGGTTTGCTAATTCAAATAAAACAAATCTTCTACAGCCATGTTGTCTAATATCTAACACTGTTGACTTCAAATGCTTGTGAAAATTAGAGCCTTCTCCAATATTGTGACAAGTACTAAGTAGCCCTGTCAAAACCTAGACCTCCCTATCAGGCTGTGTATAAAAGACAGCAAGAAAAAGCTTTCTTGGTACATGTAAGGTTCCTGTTTGTTCATAGTTTCAATTCTTCCTGTAGAAATGAAACTTCCTGCCTTTTCATGGCACATATATATTCCTTGTGCATTTCAGTACCAAGCGTGTGCATGGATTAATATTTCTAGTGGAGTCCAATACTTACATACTGCAACAGTGCAAATCTTTCAACATGTCATTTAGTAAGAAACAAAAAGAGGTTTCTTGTCCTCAACATTACTGGGTTCAGACTTGAACCATGAGAAGGAAACAGGTTTGAGGTTGAGCCTGAGGAGACGGGATGGAAGGAAAACAATCTGCATTTCTGGGTCAATAAAATGGTACCAATGGGAAGCAGGATGTACAGACTACCTGGTTGTTGGGAGAGGAGACAGCATTTCATGGCAGAGGCCTGTTATAATAAGAAGTTCAAGGAATTCACTGTGATTCAACAGCTGGTTCAATCAAACCAGCTGAAACTGCCTTCAGTACCATCCTGGACCAGATTTTTCAGAAGAATTCAGCAGCCTGGTAGCTAAGCCCTTTTGCAAAACATCTTGCCACTTATTGTCACAATAGAAGCTGCTGGATGGTGACCACTTCAGAGAATCTGGACCAAATGTGAGATGCCAAGCACTTGAAACTCTGGCATTGAGCTCTGTGGAGAATTTGATCCATTATGTTCTGCTCCACTTCAAAGAGGGTAGCAGCTTGTGACAACCGTACAGCATCACAGCAAATGTCACTTTTTGTGCAAACATTTAACCAACAGAAAGCAGCTTTTTAGCGTGCTAGTAAACTTTACCCAAATTTCAATTTGCTTTGATATTTTTTTAGAATTTTCACTGAATGGAAAAGAAGTAATGGGTTTGGGCCTTTCTGATGAAAATATTTACAGAATTTTTCAGGGTAGCTTGGGGTGCAGGAATGAGAAAGGAAAGTAGTGTTTCCTCACAAGTTTTGGTTACTGTTTTCTGGTACAACAAAAAGAGCAGTATTAGGACAAGTTTAAAATCAAAAAGGAGATGAAACCCATTATTCTGACATTTTCCATAGTTTTCTGCTCAGATCCTTATTTTAACTTTGAGAAAAGAGAAAGGACACACACCTTCTCAAAGCAAAAAGGAAGACAGTTTAGCACAGACTAAGAGCTACAGTTCAGCTCTGCAATTTGGGTTCAGACCCATCTTCAGCTTTCAGTATAATCTTTCTTCAGATATTCTTTCTTTTTCTTTTTCTTTTTTTTTTTTTTTTTTTAATCAAAACCAGGAATTATACAGCTGTAGAGATAAGAATAATTAAGAACAATGCATTTCCTTTTAAAGCTCCTCAAAGGATAACCTCTAATAAGATGAATTGAGCGTCTCATTCAGGCCACACACAAATGATGGCTCATATTTAGTAACAACATTTTTTGGGGCAAAGATAAGCTAATTTTGCTCAAGAACAGAGGGTGGTCTTCAGGCCTTGCATTTGTCAAAGAAACAAGCACTTTTTTATCTATTGCCTATAATCTTCCACAGCTCGAGAGGAATAATGTAGGGGGAGGAAAATTCAGGCCATGTATTTTTGTTGGAGCACAGGCCTGAGCATTTGAACAGAACATAAAGAGACCATGTTTCTCACAACTAACATCCCTGCTGCTTTTTTTAACATCCTTTTCTTCCTATGGAAAAGATTCACTACTGATCTACATGGAACGTCAGCAAAACCATCACAGTGGAAGTGAGCCTGCAGGATGCCAGAGAATCCCTGTGGTCTACTTCCTCCCAAAACTTGCTGGGATCCGTGCCCTGTGGGTGCTTAGCACTGGATGATCCTGCTCTTGCAGGATCCAGAAAGGCACAGTTAGACAAAGAATTAGGACCCATGTCTGGTACATGGTCCCTCTTGTTCTGAACACCCACTAAAAAACTGGCTTTTTGTTTTCACACACACTAGTGGGAATCCAGAGAAATACTGTGAGGACAAGTCTCAGTAGCCTTTGTGTATGGTGCTAGAGAGAGCACAGTCTAGTGCTGGTTCTCCATTCCTGTGAAACTGGCTTCATTTGGAAGAGTTCACAGGGGAAAGCCTTAATATGGAGAAAAGACAAGACATAGTGCAAAACATGCCACTGACAGGTTCTCCTCCTCCCCTCGAGACATTTCACCTGAAAAAAAGAGAAGTACCAGCTGGAGTTATAAATTTTTCTGGCTCTTAACTGCCAAATGCTTCCCCTCTCCCCTTTGTATCTGTTACAGATGCATCATCCACATATGAATGTTTCCTGGAATTTGGTTCCAGAGATTTGAGCCTGTGAAGTTTTGGGGCCAGACTTACTCAAATGGAACTCCCAGGGAGTAAAAATTGCTTCTTTGTTTAAATCAAGAGGCTTATCAGGGAATGTTACATGATTTTTTTTACAGCTAAAAGTCAAAAGATCCAACCAGTCTTCTCTTTGCTCTTTGCTGCATAGCTTTAAAATTAAAAATTTAAAAAAAAAAAAAAAAAAAAACAACCAAAAAAACAACCAACCCACAAAAAAACCCCACAAAAACCCACAAACACAAAATCATCCACAAAAAAACATCTTTCCAGCCCCCTGGTTTTCCAGAAAGCCAAGTCTGTTCCTGTCACCACCCTTCTAATTACTGGAAAGACCCCACTTGGCTGGAGAGATCAATGCAGGATTGTTTTACACCAGCCCAGATATTTTGCCTGCTTAAGCAGAATCTAAAAGAGGAAAAGAGTGATCTATTAGCCAGTCAAAGAGCATTCAATCAAGAAGTGGTCTGCATTTATCCAGCATTTTTCACCAGCAGCAATTATGCACTCATTGATTACAAGCATTAATTAGGTCTAATCACATGGCTGCAGATGAGGTGTTATGAAAACATGAAGATGAGTGCTGTGTTTTAAAATGGATTTTGACAGTGAAGAAGGAGATAGGCATCTCATGGGATTCTTAGGAGCCTCTCATGCACAAAATTCATAAAGGCAAGGTACTCGTCACCCCACAAGAATCAGGCCCTGCTGGTCCATCCCAGGCAAGACGGTTAAACATTAAAGCCTCTGATTATTTTTTCTGCTGAACTGAAGCCACTATTACCCCAAATATATTACCCCATTATAATGAAACAGAGCCCAACAGGGGAGAACAGGCAAATGAGCTGGAGGCCTGGCAGCTCTGAGATCAGTGGCACAGCCAACCCGACCAAGGACCACACACTGAATGGGGAACTGCCAGGGTCAGGACTAACTCAAAGCAGTTGTAGAGATTGCCAGACTCCATAGGATTACCTGATGCGATTTTCCTGGCATTTTTAATCCAGGTATGGATTTTTCTTTTTTCTTTTTTCTTTTTTTTTTCTTTTTTTTTTTTTTTTTTCTTAAGGCAATGTACATGTATGCCTATATGTATGTCATAGGTTTTAGCTGAAGGTAAGATCAATAGGTTTGTGCCTCAGGCTGAATAGTAGCTTACAAAACTTCTGTTAGCCCCTTAATACCTGTCTGTGCTTTCTGTACCTGCTCACTTGGTACTGAATGCATACCTAACACTGATACAAGGCGATGTCTAAATACATAAAAGGGCTTTTCTCTTCCAAGCCTGGTTCTGCTTTTCACAACCTCAACCTTCTTGTTTTTCACACTCCTCTAATCCACTCTAATTTCCATTGTTTTATCTCAACCAGCTCTTTCTGTCCCTCCCCTCAGCAGGACACAAGAAAAAAACAACAGGCAAAGCCTTCATTTTGCAATGTTGCAAAATTGGGTGGGTTCATAGGAAAATATAAAAAAAAAAAACCCCAACAAAAAAGGAAACCCAGTCTTTCTCCAAGCACCCATGGCTTGATTCCAGGGCCAGCAGAAGACAAGACTGCAAGGCTGCATTCACAAGGGCTGGCATGGACACCTGGCTGCATGTCTGCAGGGTTGCCAAATGGCTTCCAGGGAACAGCATGAATCATGAGTGTATCCCGGATCCCCCCCACAGCATTCATACACTTAGCTTTATGCACTTGGACAGTGTTGTTCACAGCTCTAAGCCCAGTTTTCTGCTACAAGTTGATCAAGGCTGAGGAGGTGGGGAGAGCTAATGTGGTTGCATGAGTAAAATCAGTAGGCATGTAAATCTGGTAAGTAGCACAATAAGAATCGCATTCCCATCCCAGTCTAGCCTGCTCCACCCTTCCTCCATGGATGGGGCTGGAAAGTATATGCTCAGACTGACACTTGCTCAAAGGCTGTTCTTGATGTTCAACATGGTTTGCACCCAGCAAAATTTACAAGCCTAGCTTCTTTTGAATGATGCAGCAATCCTTTCCACAAACAGATGGGAAGGCTCACAGCCCTAACGCCGCTGGTCCCTACGTGTTCAGAAAGGCCAATTTTAACAAAATGTTGTGTTGGCCTTGACTCTTCTCTTGGCAGCAGAAGTGAGGAGGAAGTTTGGGGGGCATAGAGCCACTGTAAACGAGAACATACGGCCCACTATGTGGTGGAGAGGCAGTCCCTCAACGGGGGTGATAATGATTACACTAGGTTGTATTGTAATTAGGATACCGGAAATGGAGCCCTTCAGCAGAGAGGGTGCTGCATTAGTTCCAGTATTAAAGTGGTTGCAGTATATGACAGTAATTTAAGAGGGAAGGGAAATCTGGGCACCAAATGGTACAGCAAAAGGACCCTTCAAAGCTTGTGAGCTGTGATGATGTGCAAATGCCAGAACACAGATGCAGACATCCTTGTAATACTGCAGGAAGGCCCAGACCAGAATGGTGCAGATAAACTGCTGACCCCTTATTTCTGGAGTTGGTCCTTCGGTATTCATGGGTAAAGTGATGAGCAAAGCACATCACAAAGATCTTGACAGTGCTGCTGCTGTTGCTCAATGGATGAAGTGTTTGGGAAATGCATGCTGTTTCTTGGCATGGTAGGTAGGGTGGTAGCATCTGAGTTTCTACATTCTTCTGTCAGAGTTTAATGAGTCCACAGGTCTCAGTGGAGTTGCCTCCATGTAAAACTGGCACATCAGCAAACCAAATCAGGCCTCAACATCTGTAAAGCTGGATAGGTTCACAAGGATTTAATTCCCTTTTAAGTATGTACAAATCACATGGGATGACACTGCCTGATTCCCCGCATTTCTACATAGCACGGTACTGTCACTATTCACTGGGAAAGAATTTCATATTTGCATTTTCCCAAATGCAGTAATACTGACACTGCTCATCTCCTAATAGCAACAACTTCTTCCTCTGTCTCTAGAGAAAACAGCCCAGATTCTCCATATTGAATTGTACTGTCTATGAGGGTCCTCATCCTGGTTCTATCATGTCTGCAGTGAAGCAGAGAATGAGAGTAAGTGGAGAGTAAGTGCATCTAACCATACCCACTTAAAAATCAAAAATAAAAGCAAACACATTTTGGTTTGGTTTGTTTTTTTTTTCTTTTTCTATGGCACTCACTAAGCTGCAGGCCAAGATGAAGTTCTGTCTGCAGATGTCTATTAGTAAGGGCCACCAAGTAAAAGAGGCACTGGAGAGAAGATCAGAGTTATGCAGTGCATATCTCAGTTACTGACTCCACCACCATCTCCAAAGCTGGGGGTACTGCAGAGCCACCGGGGACCAGGACTTCTTGTCTCAGGTGCAGTACTAATAACCTGGCTTTTCTTTCAAGAGTCATACTAGTCACTCCACATGAATCCAGGCTGAGCAGATGTACCAGCTGAGTTGTCAGCACCATGCAACACTAAGGGCCATAGGTCTTGCTCTGAGGGTGCAAGTAGGGTTTTCCCCTTGATATATCACTACCCCTTGATAGTTTTTGAGTTTTTTGCTTAGAAGGGTGTGTATGCAGTCAGCCTCAGGAAAGAAGGTGATGTACAGGAGGTGTGCTACACTTTGCTCTTCACTTAGTTGACATTCTAGCTTAAATGCAAGAATAGAGTCACATTTTAAACACCCTAGTGCATCCTTCTAAGTGCCAATAGCCCTAAGGTGATGCCTGGGGTCCTACAAGTAATGGCAGAAATGCCATTTTCCTATGTTAAGGCAGCTAGATCTACTTAAAACAAGTCCCAGACTACATTGCCAGTGTGTTGAAGATACAAATGGATTATATGTGTTACAGTCGGATAATTTCAGGACAGATAGACCTGTAATGTAAGGACCTGACACTATTCAGTTGGTTTCTCTGTCAGTGAAAGAAACAATCTTAAAGGGCAGCATCTGAACTTTGTCAGTGAAGGGGTGACACTGCTACCCAGAACAGACTTTCTTAAAAGGATTTCTCACTAAATGGTGACCAGGGGCTGTGAAGGAACTACCCATCCACCCATGCTCAAGGTTGTTCCATGCCCTAATCAGGCTTCTCAAAAGCATGAGGACCAGTCTCAGCATCTAACCTGAATGAGAACTTAGTTCATCACAGCATGCTGGAGCCATGTTGCATTTTACCCAGGAGTAAAAAGGCCGTGCTGCTCTGGAGTAGGGTCACTCCTAACCATCAGTAGCAGTAGAAGAGGGAAAGTTGGCTGTGGTTTTTGCTCTGGGTCCAGCTGCTCCGGGTCTGAGCTGTGCAGATCTTGTACCATTAAACAAAGCTAAGCTCATGAGCTACACTTGTGTTGCTATTGTCTTTGCTGCTGTTTTTGTTGTTAATACCTTGGCTGCTGCTATTATGTCTGGTGTTTTTAGCATGGGAGCCAAGAAAACAGCATTAACTGCACAACCTCAAGATAGCAGAGGTTGCCAGGCTGAGAAACCCTTTGATGGTGGGAAACAAAGCCAGTGTCTCTCCTCACTTCAGGGCTGTGACCTGTGTTGGCATTTGACCATGGAAACATGTGGCTGAGTGATGACTGTGGTAAGTGCAAGAATTAACAGCAGGTTCTTGAGTGTGATTATATTCTTCTGTAAACCACACCTGCTGAAGGTGAGAGTGTAGGCATCGGACAAACAGGTTACTTGAAAATACATAGCTGCTAGAGCAGGGGAAAAAGGGTTGGTGTATTAGGGATTTTTTTAATTGCTCTGAATTACTTGCAATTTCAGTGGTTTCCTGTGACATCAAGCTTCTGAACATTGCCTGATTGCCGTAAACTGCAGCCCATCCAATTTTCCATTCCCGGCTACGCCCAAGCCACAGCTCATCTGAAAAGCTGCTTCTGCAGAAGACACGGACCAGCTGGCAGACCAAGAACTGATAGCTGTGGGTGACACAGAAGCACCTGGTATAGGACACTCAGCACTGGCATGGGTAAATCCATGGGATTTCTTCCAGTGAATTTCAAGGGAAATGATGGTAAAACAGCAAATGAGTCAAAAGGAGGAAGTCAGAGCAGAAGCTAATGAAGAGTGTGTGAAAGAGAGAGAGCTCTGTGGACTGCTCTGCCTGTGCCAAGAGCTGGGGAGAGTTTCTGTCAGCTGGTTGGGAAAGTCAAGCAGCTGGAGAGAAAACGTCTCGCCTGCACGTCCGTGTGTTTGCAAGCACCACTGCCCTCTTTCGGGTGGAATTAGTCCTGCTTTGTCCACCAGCACAAGCTGCTGCATTCTCCTGGGTGCAGGGAAGAGGGACCGCTCCTGTGGGGATGCTGGCAGTCATCCTGCCATGGGGAGAGCTGAGCAGCAGGATGCCAGAGCAGGGAGATTCTGCTCATCGAGGGGGCTGGTTGACAGCACGGTGGCTGTGGCATTACAGATGTGGCAAATGAGTCTGCCAGCACATTCTGAGCCAGCTGTTGCAGGCTCCTCAGACAGGCCCCAGCTCCCTGGGTGAGCCATGCCGGGGAAGCTGCATTTCCTCTGGGCAGTGCCTTTCCCCATCCCCAGCACTGCTCCGTCCCATCACACAGTGTCCAAGAGGCACAGAAGAATGGCTGAGCAGCTTTTGGCTCCTGCCTGACTGCAGGCAGGTAATTATTTCAGGTGTTGCACACCGTTGCCAAGTTCTGCTGAAAACTGTACATCTGAGACCTTCACTATGGAAGAGTTGGAACTCATGATGTCGGGGCAAGGCGCACCTTGAGCTGAGCTCCCCTCCTTCCTCCAAGCGATTTGCTGGATGGCTCCTCTGCAGCTGCAAGGGCTGTTGTTAGCAGAGGCATAGATTCGGGATACAGGTCGACCTACCAGTTCCACACATTTGGTGGCCTGTGTCCAGGAACAGTCAAATCCTGGAGAAAATGTGTAGTGGTGCTATTTGTCTCAAACAAGAGAACACATCCCTTTGGTAGACAGTTCATGCCCCCGGAAGTATCTGATTATGGTTAATTCAGTTTCCACAGCTATGAAATTTTATCATGCCTGGTCACAATCTGACAAAGTCCTTACAGTGACCTAGCCATAAAATTTGACTTGATGAGTGACACTTTTTATAAGACCAACTGTTTCATTATGAAACTTTTGAGGCTGGGAAAAAAAAAAATAAAATATCATGCCACTATTAATAAGGCCATCCATGCATTTTTAAGTATCCTCCTTGTAGCAATTGTGTCTGCGTGTAAAAGACAAGAATGCCTTGTGATCGTGAGAGAGTGGCTAAAAAACATGAGTCACACAGTCAGACCTTGTGACTTGGTAGAACTAAGGAGGTCTCCTTAAAGGCAGTTTGTGGAAGAATTGCAGAGAAATGCAATTTTTCGAGGTCAGCCAAAGGCTAATGAGCACTCTTTCATAGTGCAATTGTATTGCCTGAATTTCTGTATTTCAAAGCCAGTCTAACAACTTTATTGCTGAAGCACTGTAACTAAAGAGCCTGTAATAATATTGACAAGTAATACTGCCAGAATCTGAGGTGGTATTCAGCATAATATGAAACATTTTCTCCTTGCCTGAACAAGTATGGAACAAGGAGTTAAACAAATGTGTGGTTCCCTCAAGTACCACTTATCTTTCTTCCCAAAGGGCATGTGTACAGATGCTTTGTAAGGTGGGTTGTCAACAGCTGAGGCTTGTGGCCAGATTCACATGTTCTCCACCTTTTTGCTTGGGAGCTGCAGGAGACTCATCTCCAGAGAGAGTTTTTCATAACTTAATTAGATTGGCGCCATTCGCACAGCTACGGTTTCAGGTTGGCTCAGCTTTACTTCTGCTCCAGCTCTCCAGTTCAGGGGATTACAGTAGCACCAAAATTGGTTCTGAACTAAATGTTTGGCAATTACCACGGGTCAAGGAGGCAATTCACGTTACTCTTGTTGCTAAATTAGAAATAAATAAATAAATAATGCGTGGCCCTTAATGAGAGACTACAAATGAGAGACGGAATGTTTTGTACTTTGTGTGCATGTAGGAATATGTTTCTTTTTTTTTTCCCCCATGAATGAACAGCTCTAGCCTAGTAAACCACTCTAGCTGAAGAAGAGCAATTTCCAATTGCATCTCCTTAGCATGCATTTACACAATGCTTATTTCCTTAGAGCTTTAATCAGCTGGGAATCTGGATGGGATAACCAAAAAATTAGCCAAAGAAGATGTGTTTCCACTGGAGTTTTCAGTGGTTTAGCTGAACCAGTTTAGAAATCAATAGGAGAAAAAAATCACTGAGATTTTTAGTATGGAGACAAAGGCTTGACTAGCTAAACTGCAACTCAAGAAAAGGAGATTTACAAGCAGTGAGTGTAGACTGGAGGAAAAGAAATAGCAGGGCCACCTCTCCAAACATTGTGTGTAGAACATGTGCCTCCTGCCTGCAGTGTGCAGATGTTCATTACAGAGAACAAGCTACAAATGTGAGTATCTGGGCTTGCTTCCATCCTTTGTGAGCAGCAGAGACCCACCCTAGACCCAGCTCTTTGGTATGGCTCATACTTGATGTGGGCCCACTGAGGTTTTCAGGTTTTAGCTGGGCAGAGGGTAGCTATAAAGCTGCATATATGTCACTTCTTCACCAGTTTCAGTGATGGATTGCAACCCATACATAATAAGCATTTTTGTAGAAGACAGATGATAAATGGCACTTCAACAGGAGTCAGATAGAATAAATTATAGAATAAATTAAAAAGCATATGGCAAGCCCTCTGTAAAGAAAGAAATACAGGTGTTTGTCCTTCATTCATAGGGATGAAAAAGAATGACTGCACTTGAGAGCTAATAAGAACAAAAAAGGGGTTTCTTTTCTCATCACTTCTGAAAGCTAAACAAGCCACAGACAAATCCACAGTCCAGATTTTAGAATCACAGAATTTTCAGGGTTGGAAGATACCTTTGAGATCATCTTGTTCCAGCCCCGCAGCCATGGGCAGGGACACCTCCCACTAGATCAGGTTGCTCAGAGCCCTCTCCAGCCTGGCCTTAAAAACTTCCAGGGATGGGGCTTCCACCCTCTCTTTGGGCAACCTGTTCCAGTGTCTCACCACCCTCATGGTGAAGAACTTCTTCCTAATTTCCAATCTAAATCTACCCTCCTCTAGATTGTATCCATTCCCCCAAGTCCTATCACTACCTGACATTCTAAAAAGTCCCTCACCAGCTTTCTTGAAGGCTCCTTCAGATACTGGAAGGCTACAGTAGGGTTTCCTTGGAGCTTTCTCCTCTCCAGACTGAATAACCCCATCTCTCTCAATCTGTCTTCATAGCAGAGGTGATAGCAGATGATCAGCCCTCTGATCATCCTCGTGGCTCTTCTCTGGATATGCTCCAGCACATCCATGTCTTTCTTGTAAAAGGGACTCCAGAACTGGATGCAGTACTCCAGGTGTGGTCTCATGAGAGCAGAGGGGAAGAATCACTTCCCTCGACCTGCTGGACACGCTTCTCTTGATGCAGCCAAGGATCCAGTTATTTTTCTGGGCTGCAAATGTACATTGATGGCTCATGTTGAACTTCTTATCCACCTGGATGAACTTTTCTCACCTGGATATAAAAAAAGACAATTAGAATTTCTCTGTCCAACTCAAGATTTTTGGTGGGAATAATTTTTCCTGCTACTGTGCTTGCAAGACTGGCTTTACCTCTTTACCTCTTTACCATGGATATTGATTGCTTTATGACTTTTCACTTCCTTCAGTCTATAATACTGAACAGATACTTTATAAATGGATACATTTATTCATTCATTTATAAATGGTCTGTGCTTTTTTGCAACCTGTTTGGGGCAAGTGTTCTATTCAGGTTCTGATCTTTTATAGGTCATTGCTGGATCAGTACAAATGACCACATGCATAATTTGCACCACTGCCTGATTTCTGACCTTAAGAGAGAGGCTGTCTGAGAGAATTGTCTGCAGAGGGTAAGTAGGACTTTTGTGCTACCCAGTCACTTACCTGGCACACACCTTGTCTCCTTAGGGTCATAGGATCATAGAATGTCAAGTTGGAAGGGACCTCAAGGATCATCAAGTCCAACCTTTCTAATATTATTTATATGATCTGTCCCAGCAATCCATCAAGCTGAGATTTAAAACTTTCCAAAGTGGGGGAATCCACCACTCCCCCTGGGAGACCATTCCAGTGTCTGGCTGTCCTCATAGTGAAAAATTTTCCTCTTGTGTTCAAATGGAATCTCACCAGGAGCAACTTGTGCCCATTGCCTCTTGTTTTGTCCATGTGACACCTTGTAAATAGGGAGTCTCCATCTTTGTAGCTGCCATTTAAGTACTTGAATCTCATGATAAGGTCTCCCCTAAGCCTTCTCTTCTCAAGGCTGAACACACACAGTTTTCTCAGCCTCTCCTCATATGGCAGGTGCTCCAGACCTCTGATCATCCTCATGGCTCTTCTCTGGACCCTCTCCAGGCTGTCCCCATCCTTTTTGTACAGCAGGGACCAAAACTGAACACAATACTCCAGATGTGATCTGACAAGCACCGAGTAAAGCAGAATGATGACTTCTTTATCTCTGGTGGTGATGCCGATGCCCATGTTGATGCAACCCAGTATCCTGTTGGCTTATTTGCTTCTGTAGCACATTGTACACTCCTGCTGAGCCTCTTATCCACCAAGACCCCTAGGACCCTTTCCACAAAGCTGCTCTTTAGCCATGGGGTTCTCAGTCTGAACTACACTCCTGGGTTGTGTTCCCAGGTGTGCTTCTCTACACTGAACCTCATAAAGTTCCTGTTAGCCCCCTTCCCCAGTCTGTCTAAGTCATTCTGGAGGGTGGCTCTCAGTAACTATGGTGAGGGCAGAGATAGAGAAAAAGATGGACCTCTCCAGAAGGCAGTTCAAAGCAGACACTTAATTTAGGCACACTGAATCATCCCCAGTAGGAGTTTTTCTCCATGGACCAGAGAGAGGCTGGAAAGACTGGCAGTGTGACTCGGCTGACTGCAGTTGGTGGTGTGAAATCTCTCCGCACTGAAGCCAATGAAAACATCAAGAAACTGAGCCATCCATGACCTCTCTAAATAATTTACTTGCTTTCATTCTTAACACTTGGTGCCAGGTCTCTCATTTGGACTTGTCTGAGTTCTCCTTGAACTGTTGTGATGGCGCTCTCAGCTAGACAGAGAAAAATTTAGTAGGGACTGTTTCCACCCTTCACACAGAAATCAAGGCGCCTCTGAATCTTCTTTGTGATGACAGGGATAAACTCCTGTCCAAAAGTCTCTCAGATGTAGTTTTGCCATTTATTGTGTGGCTTTTTGGCAGGTTTTTAATGCTTCTTTGGCAGTCATGGCTTGCAGCCGCAGCCAGAACTCCAGGGCCAAGAGAGCAAGGCTTCAGTGATCAGCTTCTCCTCCTCCCCCACTTCTCCCCCATCCCACATCCCACTCCCAACCCAGGACAGAGGGATATAACCCTGAGGGTTTTCCACTGGCCTACAACTCAGCCTTGTATTACAGACTGGTATTTCTGAAACAGAACTCTTTGCAGGATGCCTCTTGAGACCCCTTTGGCACAGTTCTCAGGCATCAGAAGACACTGCTGAATTTAAAAAGTTAGCCATTTCCTAATGGACTGGAAGATAATTTGCCTTCTCAAATGAAATAAATTCCTTGTCACTTTTCCAGTACAGAAGTAATAGGTAACTGTTACAGCCCTTTCTGCATCAACATTACCAGCAAGTTCTGATTATCATGACTAGGATTATTTTTTTTCTTAATGATTTTTTAAAACTCCTTTTTCTTCCAAAATATGGGGAACCAAAATAAGTTCCCACTGAAGGACTGTTCCCATCAAGACCCACAGCTTCCCTCACTGCATCACTTCATTTCACAATGATGTCAATATTCTTCACTTTTTCCTTCTTCTTTGTCACCTGCTTAATCAGCAATTTCTAATTGCTGGCAAACTTGTGTAATTTTTTAACTTAAGATCCAAGCTCCAAGTGTGATTTTTATTTTTACTGTGCCAGGACAATTTTCATTCAAATTTCTTCTATTTAGATTTTGAATCCTAACTAATTTGGCTTGTAGTTCTCAGAAACTTGGAGAAACCTCTTTGATACTACAGCTGGGCACTTTAATCACAACTTACTTGAAAACCTCCTCTCTGTAGCCATACAGAATGTGAGCACATCACAATTAATGACCCTGGTGCAACCATCCACTTCCAGCTCAGGAATCTGTCAGCTGTTATCTTTCTTAAAGAGGTCTATAGTAAAGTCATCTCCTTCTGTGTGCAATTGCTGTTTAATTGTTCTCTACCAGGTTTAGAAACTCTAGACTGTTTCACAACTGTTCTAATATGATTTCAAAAACATTTTTCTCAAACTCATATTACTTTTAACAACCAAGACAATTTTCTTCTTTCCTGTGTAAAAGACAACTGTTGAAGGAAGAACTCAGCCTTTTCTTTTCCTTGTCCAAGTGATCCTGAGAGCTTTCCTGTCTTTCCTCTTGGGTTTTTGCTATGAGAGCAGTCACCCAAACTCAAGATTCTCTGTTCTCAGTGAATCTTGGAAAGGTGACTCACTTCCTGAGAGGGTTACAATATCCTCGTGTTGGAGGTTTTTCAGCCAAGCTAATCCCATTTTTAATTTAATTTCCTCTTGCCAGCTACCCCGCCTCCCAGAATTAACCAGGACAAATATGTAAACATCTGAAAAAAATAGTTAATTCCTTGAGCTTGTTACCAGATCAGCTTGATTTATTTATACCAAATTTTAAACTCATCCCCTCTTGCCTTAAGTTGCTAATTTAAAATCATCCAGAAAATACAACCTGGAATATACAACATCCTTGGTCTGAGATCCAAAGCACCCCACTGATCTTCCTGCTGCAATGTGAATTCAACATTACAAACACCATCATCTTCACACCAATCAACACAGCCCCACTATTTTCTGCCCTCTTAAATGTCAGGCTCAAAGAACCAGCAACATCTACCACTATTGCCTGAGTACTTTTCTTTCTCATCCCCACCCTGGAGTTCCTGCACACATGCAGAGGATAACAAATAGTTACAATAATTCAATAATATAAAAAAAGTACAGAGCACAGATGAAACCTTTTTAAAGCTTTTCTCCTGTTTTTTTGACCTGCCTAAAGAGCCTAAACAGCTTAGGTGCTGGCTGGCAACAGCTAAGCAGCTTATGAAAGTGTATTTCTGAACTAACATCTTTGTACATAAAGCTTCTAAGATGTTACAAAAGTCCCAGTGAGTAGCACCTTTCAACAGTTAACAACAAAAATATCCAGTCCTACAGACCTGGTATTTGAGACTAGGCTTCTTCCTAGCATCATGATGCACATGCTGCTGCAATACATGCTATTAAACTAATCAGTCTGTGGAATATGAATATTATGAATACTTTGCCTTGCATTTAGCTTTTCACCAATATTTCTAGCCAAAGAAGACTGTACCTTAATTACATGAACTTGTAAGTGAAAATAAAAGACTAATGTTTTGTTTATAAATAGCAAAACCAAGTATTTTACTGATTTGCATATCTACATAGTCATTTCTGTCATTTTTTGTACCTTGTAATCACAACTGAAATTGTTGTTGATATTTTCTTTTACTAGTTAGCAGTTCCCTGAAGTCGTTTACATGCAAACAGTTCTCAATGTGAACAGAAAAAAACAACTTTAAAACTGTCTAGAAAGGGAAACAGTCTGATTCTGTGAAAATTTCACCTGCCTTTTGTATATTTCTAGTGAGGGTTGCATTTTTTATGAGTAATGGTTTTTCATGTGTCCTAGTTTCATGTGCCTTCAGGTTTGTGTGTTATAAGGAACCAGATTTTCTGAAGGCAGTGACCATCTTACCTCTTGCACTTGGGTTGCTTTGAAATGTTTCAAGTCAAGTCCCATAGAACTGAAACCTTCAATAACTATTAGTTGTTCCATTGGCTTTTTGTTTATAATCAGGTCCCCATTAGCTGCATGTGAATATTTTTACTTTCCATTCTTGTTTGAAATTAAGCCAGATATCAAACTCTGGAAGCCCTTTGCAAGACAGGGCTTCCACTCTTCATGCAGTTTTTTTGGTTACCCAAAATGAAGCCGTGAAAAAAGATAAAAGTACAAATGCTAGCAAACGAATTGTACTTTTCATCGTCCTTGTGGTGCTTTAATCATTGGGAAGTTACACCTATAGAAGGTGGATTTATATTGATATACATTTAGCCTGACTTTGGCCTCCTTTATCATAGTACCTGGTGGCTGCCTGAGCACCTGGGCTCTCAAATGAATCATCTGCACTGGCTTCGGAAGTAAACCTTCCAGTGAAATAGCAGCAATATCCGGACTGGCCATCGGTTTCTATTCCATTCAGCCTCAGCTGATACATTTCATATGTTTTTGTAGCTGAAGCTGGGCCAGGACTTCTCTAGCTTTGACAGGAGGGCTAAATGAGAGTGGGGAATTTTATGTGCCTCTTCCCACAGCATTCCAGTAACCATGCAGGAAGTCATTGATCAATGGGATTTAGGCAATATGCACAAGAAAGGTACGTGTGTGTGTGTGTGTGTGTGTGTGTGTGTGTGGCCTGGTGGCCTTTGCAGCATGTGCTATGATGACAACACCCTCTGATTCAATAAAAGAAGGGATAAGAGACTAGGTGGTAAGCCACAGACACCCATGTTTATGATGCATCTCAGCAACCAAGCAAATGCAGCGTGGTCTGGTTTTAGAGCCCCCTTCTATAAAGCTGCGTGTGTCTTACGAGTGCTATGGTTTAGATGTGGTCATAGCAGAGCAGTTTTCCTGAAAAACTGCTCAGTCTGATGTCACAGAGGGTGAATTCCCTGACTCAGCAGCTCATCCTACCCCAGGAACAGAAGTGGGCTCTGACTTCTGCCAGATTACTTATTTATTGTCTGGATTTGTACAGCTCCTCCAGGCCATAGCGCAGGAGAAGATCTGAAAAGTTTTTTCATTGCTTCTGCAGGCTGCAGCCCATTCAGGCCACACAGCACAGGAAGGGTAAAAGAGCTGGTGTGCCTGCATGCTTGAGCCAGAGTTGATAGAATCATAGGGTGCTTTGGGTTGGAAGGGACCTTAAAGATCATCTAGTACCAACCCCCTGCATGGGCAGGGACACCGCCAACTACATCAGGTTATTCAAGGCTACATCCAACCTGGCCTTGAACACATCCAGGGAGGAGGCAGCCACAGCTTCCCTGGAAAACCTGTTCCAGTGTCTCATCACCCTCAAATTAAAGAATCTCTTCCTAGTTTCTAGACTAAGTTGTTAACAGGAATGGTTTTGCAGGGCATCTCTGCGCCGAATGAAGTCCAAGTCATTCTTAGAATAAGCTTACTGACCTTACTCATACTGTAACAGTAGTTATCCTATTATTATATTGGATGTACTGTGGGTATAGAGAGTAAGAGGAAAAAAAAATTACCCAAAAATGGACATAATTTTTCTGTAATTGCTTTAGGGCATTAAAATTGCAATGGAGGGATCTTCCAGGCCTCTACTTGCCTACACTCTATCAGGAGCTGTTATACTAAAGGAAACCTCACGGCAATAGTTATTGTGCATTAGCAAGGAAGGTGACAGGTTGATTTTTCATCTTCCATTTGCCTCAGTTTCCCCATTTGGCTACATTATGTGGCTCAGGGTAGGATGCAGCTGCAACGGGGTGGACAGGGACGAGGTTGATGTCAGTTCAGCATCTCTGCCATTGCATGACTTGGAGCATAAACTAATGAAGTAAATCCGTTTTCCTTCTCTCTTTCTTATCTGTGTTTTTCCACGTACAGAGGAAATGGAGAGGGAGAGGCAGTGAGAGGTTGTTATCACGCAGTGAGGAGACAGGCTTTGGAGAAAAAGATGCTACTCCTTCAGTGATCCCAAATGTACTCCCAAATCTCAGAAGAGATGAATATTTCAGCTGAAAGGGTCAACTATGAAGTAATCTTTTCCCTGGACACCAAAATAGTTGCCATTATTGTACAGCATCAACAGTCCATTGAGCTGAATGAGGGCAGTCCATGCAGAGCTAGTGTTACAGTCTGTCCACCTGCAGCCCAGTAAATAATGGTGAGGATAGTTTACTGTTACAGAGGGATCGGAATTGCCTGACTGAATGGTTACTGTCCAAGAAAATGTGTTTTAATTTAGCTAAGTGAAAAGTAATACATCTGGGAACAAAGAGTTCAGGCAGTACCTACAGGACAGGAGACTGCCTCAGAAAACAGGATTATGGGGTCATTGTGGTAACTCTTTCCACAATAGCTGCCGGTTCAGTGTGGCTAAGAAGACTCAGATGACTCTGGGAACCTAGAAGCAAATAATGGGACTCCAGGATAGCAGAAGCATCAGTAGGAGCATCCCTGGGCAGCAGCACCAGATGGTGGTCTCACCAGGTGTTCACATCTTGGTGAGAACAGGGAAATATCAGGGAGGATCACTGAGGATCACCAACATGATGGCTGGGAAAATAGAATCCTTTTTGTCGTGTAAGGGTTTAAGTACGCAAGGCTGGGTTTGGTTTTATGACACTGGATCACATCATTGCAGTGGGGGGACACTAAAAGTTACTCTAATTCAACTGTGACATGAGACCTGACTTCCTAACAGTGCATAATGCTGAGCAGGCAGGAGTAAAATCACCTTGGGTGGTAACCTTAGCAGACATACCGGAGTCCACTGTAGTAGAGAAACTCTCCAGCATGAGTACGTAAAGTTTAATTGGGATTATAATCTCTGAATGCTCATTTCTGTCCCTCTCTGTCATGGTGGTGGGGGAAAAAAAAAAAAAAATCTGCGTTTTCCTCAATTTGCTCATTGATGCAGCTCTGCACTGAGATGGTGACAGTGCCCAACCTTCAGTTCTAAGATTATGGGCCACAACAGTTCAGAGACTTCTCTTCTACAGCACAAAACAGGAAGTGTGTTTTAGGATATTACTGGCATTTCTTCATCTTCTTCTAAAGGGCTGGACATAGATGGAGTTAATGCTTTGCAAGGTGTGAAGTGGTGCAGTACATCTCTCTCTTTTTGGGGCCTGCTTGTGGTCCTACCTGTGACTGCCACCTCCATGAGGACTTGCTGAGCTTGGGGGAAACATTTACTTCTGCCACTGAGCAGCTTTGCTTTCAGAGGATTGTGCTGATTTAGTGTAGCTGAAGCCTTCAAGCTCACTATCAGCACTGATGGCCACCCTGTGCAGCAAAGGACCAACTTACGAGCTGGTCATAACAGGCTTGTCTTCAACCCTGAGGGCTGAGAGGTCAAAACATGACCTTGAAGAAAGCATCTAGTTAACAGGTCCAGAAAATGTGTTTTTCTTTGTGACTAAATGAAGTGAGATCTTAAAATTTGCAGAGAAACATTAAGACCACCTAGATAATATTCTTGCCACAGAGCCCTACGCTGTGGCCATTAACTTTGACCTTTGCATTGTCTCATTTACTAATTCTGGAAGGCAAGGCAGCAGCTGGCTTTCTCTTCCTTAATTATATTCTTTCCTATCAAGGACTGCAGAAAGATATTTCATGTTAGAGCAGAATTTAAGTCTTTGAACTTTACTTTGTCCTACCAAAACCTCAGACAAGCCTAACCCACACAGTTTGCACTGCAACTTACATTTGAACTTTCCAGCATTAGACCTTGGGTTTTGGATCTGTGCTTTAGCAAGAGGAAGGCAGCTGAGATGAAGGGGTCTGACTCCCACTCCAGACCTTCCCAAACCGTGGGAGTGCCCCTCTCTCACAACTCTGATCTGGGCCCATCTCTAAATAGAACCACAATGTGATAAAATAAAATAAAAAATAAACCAGGAAAGGACTGCAACCTTCCATCCAACAGTGGCTGAGTTATTACCAGAGTTACATCACAGCTGAAACAGGTGCAAGGAAATAAGCCTCCCAAACGTTTGTATTCAGGAGGGAAATGACTGAAGAAAGCAAAGGGAAAGAAGGAAGGCGGAGGTAAGGGTAGGAGCCAGGGGACAGAGCGGAAGTTGTTTCTCTTGGGATGTGGCCAACTTAGTAGCTGTCCAAACCCAGGAGATGACTTGATTGATCCTTCTGTTACTGTCTTTGCTTTTTCCATCTTCAGGCTCTCTGTGAGCAGAGCATGATAACACCAGGATTGTGTTGCCCTCTGAATGCCCTGTTTCCTGAGACCTCCACAGCCTGATGCACCACATTTAGGCCTGATGCAAGCAGACATACATCCTTCTGAGCAGATTTTGTGCAATTTTCAAGGAATCCTTCAAGGACTCATCAGCCTAAGCAATTCTCTCTTCCCCAAAACTGTGGGGAAGGGAAGCGATTATGAGAAAGCTCATGTTCCTCCAGCAGCTGCAGCCACTTTGGGTGGGATTCATCTGACTAAACATAGATGTCTCCATCTGAGCCAGTCACGCTAGGCTCTTTTACAGAGAAGAATATGAGGAAATATAGGCACAGATATGAGTCATCCTCTCCCCAGGCCAGTGTCTAAAACAGGTCAGGCAAATCTTGCCCATTTCTCTTCTTTGCTTGTAAAAGGAGATGCAACAAAGAGGCCAAGTGTAGGTCTGTAAAGTCAGATGAAGCCCATCCTTTATCTGGTGTCCAAACCAAATTATTTGATCTGGGACTGAAGGCTCTGGCTGTGATTATTTGCCAGCAAATGCCGAGTGGGGTAAATTGACTCAGATGGAGTTAATTTCACCGTGAGACAGGAGGCAAGGAGTGCAGTACTGGAGAGGAAATGGCCTAAGAAAAATTCCTGTAAAAGTCACCGTGGGATGTCACCCTAGTGCCAAGACTGTGTTTGTTTTGAACCAGAGCAGGTACCTCTGCTTTTCTGTCTGCAGGCTAGAGTTACTGCCTTCCTGACACCACTGCAACTCACCGTGTGACCAGTTCCTCCCTCCCAGCCTCTCCTCCCCACCCCTCCTTTTCTAACTTCAACGTAGTGGGTCCATCTTCACATTCTCTCAGAATGTGGAGGTGAAGCTGAGTGCTCACATCCCAGCGCAGGTCTGGGAAAAAGGATGTTAACCATCAATGGCTGAGTTGTGAATCTAAGGCACTTCCAAGTGCCACAGACACTTGGGCATCTTCCAGTGGGTTGCTGGCTGCCTGCACCCTGTGCTGTAGGTCCTGGTGGCTCATCTCTGACCATGTCCTTTGCCCAGATGCCTGGCCTAAGGATGGGCTTGGTGTTGAAACAGAGGAGCATTCCCCATGCTACGTGTGCATCACGGATGAGCAGTGCTTGTAAAATGCAGCAGTTTCCAGAAGCACCAACGAAGTTGCTTTATGTTGTTATCTGATGAGAAAAATAATGAGGCAAAAATGCCATGAGACAGCTCCTCTGTTGAGGGATTACTGCTGAGGACTCTCAAGACCTTATGTGCACCCATGACTGTAAGCCATGATTAAGAGTATGAAGCATGCACACAAGGTAAATAAATGGTTGGAGAGAGCTGCTCCAAGTCAAATTCCTCCCCCCCCTTTTTTTATTTTCCTTTCTCACCATTGAGAGACAAACAAAAGTTCAAGTGATGTTATGGAGCAATGCATTTGGCATGTTTCTTGCTGCTGTGTTCCAGTATGTGATAAGCCCATTTAATGACACTGGTTTTGCATTCACCAGAGGTGCCATATCCAGACAAGTCAGCAGTATGAAACAGGGTGCAGGGGAGAGATGAGACTTTTCACATCAACTGCAAATGGTTCCACTCAGTGTTAACCTGAAGCTAATGCATGGGCCAAGTGCCAAATTTCTAACTTTCTGCTGTAGGACAGAGAGGGGCTGGTGCTGTAGGGGCATTTAGTTTCCCTCCCAGAAAAATCAAAGTGAGTTAATTTGCTTAAAACAGAAAAACAAAAACAAAACAAAACAAAAAAACCAAACAAACATTTGTGCATATGTATGTGTTTCCTCATGGACATGATGTACTTTGTAAAGTCCCAAGGAGTTGAACTCTTCAGAAGCTGATGTGTGAATTTAGGAGCTCTCCTGAACTCAAGCCTTGGGTTCTCTAGCCTCAGCAGCCTGCTGATTGATAATTTTGAGCTGGAACTTTTCAGAGATCCCCTTTCTCTAGCTGCTAGGCAGTACTAGGGTTCTGGTGCCTTTAAACATGCCAAGGATTTGGTATCCAGGCAGCTCCTTGCTCTGTGCTTGGATATGTCTGGGAAAATCATCTGGGAGGTAAGGAGAGGTATGCTTATTAAGTGTGCTCACTTGGAGTTAAAGGGCCAAGCACATCCCATTTCCTTCACTCTGCTACAAAAATCTCACCAGGATGAACAAAATGGTTAAAGGTGCATGATGAGAAAAGAGCTAGGTAATTGCGTTACGCCTGGATGGGGTGGCTGCCAGTAACAGAGATCCAGGTACAACAATGAATGAAGCCAGTTCTTGTTTTCTTCCTCCTGCCACTGTCCCTCTCTGGAAAATAATGTCTTTGCTCCTCATTCACTAACACCCTGGCTGTGGGATTTGTGTGTTTGAGCCAAGCAGAACAATCTGACCTGTCCTGTATGAACAAAACAAGCTGTTCCAGATCATTGCCTCCTACGTTGGAGGTGGAAGCACATGGGCTGGGATCCCCAGGACCCCCACATGCCTGCACCCCATGGCTAGATTGGTATGAATACCTATTAATACAGAGGAAGAGATTAGAGGGGAGAAAATAACAGCTCTTTCCCAACAGTGCCTAGCTCCACTCAGGCAGAAAGCCTGTCCTGTGTTGCTGGCTCTCTGCAGTGCATCACCCCAGGCATGGTACACCTTTCTTTCTACCTGACTTCTATACCAGGGTGGCTGCAGAGAGCTGACAGTCAGCCACATGCAACAGCCTTCTGTGGCTCCTGAGCGTTGAGTTTGCCTCATGCTGTAGTGACCAGCTGGGATGAATTTGCTCCTAGGTGCATCCTCTTGTCCCTTGCTTTCAGCACTTTGGCTAATAAGCTTGAAGCTTTCCTGAAGGCAACCAGGGGCAACAGCTGAAACCTTGGATCTGCTTCCTCCACTAAGAAATACATCCAGAAATATTTCACTATTTCAGTCCACTGAAAAAGAGAGCTGGATTGGACCCTGTGCAGCTCTGGGCTTGCAGCTCTCCCTGAGCCAAGCAGGCATGTAGGCACTCTGGCTTTAAGAATTGATTTTCTAAGTGAACTGTCAACTCCCGGTGGCTAGAAAAATCTGCAAACAATTTTTAGTCACTGAACAAAGCAAATCTTTGTACTGTGCTGTAATAGTTCATTATTAAAAAAAAGCTCCTTTGTTAGGCTATAAGAAATGGTGTGTACTCCACTGCTCTCCACAAAGTGCCTTAGTGTGACTTTGTAATGCATATAAATTGTATTTCATGTGCCGTAAAAAATTTACATAGTGGGTTTTTTTAATTTTTGTAGAGCAAGCTAAGCATGAAGTGAAGATAGCAGCATAGCTCTGATGGTTGAGCTTTATTATTGATGCATTTGATTCGTGTTCATATGAAAGAACCCAGAAACTAGACTTTCTCTCATTTGCAACAGGGTGAATGATGAACAACATGGGCAAAATCACTAGTGAGAAGAGTGAGGGAAAACTTCAGCAGCTGCAGTTCCTACAAGATCTGTTGCTTACTCAGCTGTCTTCTTGCATTTCCAGGCTTAAATGAGTGAAAACAGGAAAAAAAGTGTGTCAGTGATTTCCCATCCAGAAAAGCAAATGTGTTTCCTGCTCCCCCCTTTCCTTCTTTTTGCACTGCACCCAGCAAGATCCCAGTATTCTGCCAGTTTGGGCCCTACAACTGCAGAGCCCTGTTAACCTGCTCAGCATCTCCTTGTGCCATGCCTTGGTGTTGTTCTGCATCAGATGCAGCCATGGTACAGGCACAGAAGCTGTAAACCTGCGTGAGACGGGATTGGGATGGCCAGACCTCTCTTCACAAATTTATCATCCACATGCTCCAAAATGCTTCTCCAGCCCATAGCTTTGAGTCATGGGATCCCCCTCTCCCAGCTGGCACGTGGGCCCTTAGGCCTCAAGTGTTTGCCTTTGCATTTCATTCAAACCCATTTTGTCAGGCTGTGAGCTTTTAAGCAAACCCATCAGACCATCATGTAAGCTTGCATCCCCTTAGTTTCTTTTCTCTTGCCATGTTTTGCACAGGGCTGGCAGTGCATGAGCATGGTTGTAGGTTTTCTGCTTCTTCCTTTGCCCCACCACACCATTATGGCCATGTGAGACCCCCCACTGATGGTGCTTCTCCCTAGTTGGAAGAAGTGGGAGACAGGACCGGAGTAGGCCTTGGGCAGATGCTTTTTCTGAGGCCTGCTCACTTTCTGCTCTTGGCTGAGCTGTAAATGGGGATTTTCCCATAAGCACCCAGTCCAGCTCAGGCTGAGGCTTGTAGCTCTCATCCTGTGGGTGATTCATATGCCATCTAATAATAACAGCTCCTGGCCAACCACTGACCAGGGAAAACTGCAGATTGCTTGGGGCTGCCAGCCCACCAGTGCTCCCAAGCTTTTCCCTTGAGGAGCAGGTTTCCCTGTGAGGGCAGGGCTGCTGGCATTGCTGGGAGTGGTGCTCTCCCCCAGGCCCCAGGCCCCCCCCTGTTCCAGTGGCAATGCCACCACTGGGTCTTGTGGGGAGTGAGAGGTGGAGGAAGGTGGAAAGTGGACTGCTCTTCCTCCTACTTTAATACAGCAGTCTCAATTAATTACTTCTAGTAACTGCACGCAGGCTAATTACCACCCCCGGCCCTTCCAGGGCAAAGCTGTGATTTTCCTTAGCTGCCACCTTCAAATGCTGTTTAGAGCATCTGCAAGGAACTCCTACATGGCTGCCAAATTCCTCTTCGTGTCAGTGCTGCTACTGCCTTCCTTCTTATGAGGCAGCAGGAGATGTGCTGGGAATGCCTCACTCACTTGTCGGGATGCTGCCAGGGAGAAGGGGTGCTGGCAGGGCAAAATAACACTCGTGCCCCCTGGGCAGACACCTGCACCCCCTTATCTGGTGCTCCTGGGGGGTTGCCTTGACCATGTAAAAAGGGAGGCCGGGGGGGTTGGTGGAGGCTGGAGAGGTCTCACCCCCGGGAAGGTGTGACTGAAGCCTTGCCAGGTGCCGAGCCTTAGGTCTCGGTTGCAGAGCCGAAGTGGGGCTGGGGAGGGCGTGAGAAGCACACAGCACCCTGCATTAGAGCTCCAGTAAGTTCATGAAGGGAGGACACGGGGACAGAGGTCCCCAGAGGGACCCTGGTAAGAGTGGTCCAGCACTGGGCATCACCCCATGCCCAGGCGGGGGGGGGGTGAATGGATGGATGTGCCGGGTTCGGATCTGCAGCCAGATAGACACCGGCCGCACAGTGATCCGGACTCCCACAGCGTGGCAGCACCGAACTGCTGAGACAGCCTCGGAACCCTGCCTCAAAGACGGCTCCGGGCTCTCTGTCCACGCTGCTGCATCCCAGGGGGACAACACACTGGGAGGGGAGACAGGGGTCACTGCTGAGCCCTCCGGGGTAAGTGCCAAATGCTGGCAGAGGATTAATTAAAAGCCAGAAAGCCAACATGTCACGGAGACGTGTGGCACCGAGGGCAACGTGGCAGCGGGGTCAGCAGAACCGCAGCCCGAACCTGATACCTGCTCCTGGGTATAAGGACAGAGACAAGGCAAGCACTTTCCCTCCTGCCATCGAGCCCTGCAGCTGTGAGTGGGGTTGCCCTGACAAAACCTCTCACAGAGGCACCCCAGCCCTTCCCCACTGACTTTACCTCTCAAGGATGGTGGCAGGCCAGGCTGGCCGGGCTGTGCAGGACATGGGCTCCTTGGCCAGCACCACTGCCAAGCCCTCAGCTCCCTTGGTTGCCCACTGGGGCCCCAGCTTCCCAGCAGTCCTGGGGACAGCCCCATGCTGCCACACCACCCACACGATGGCTGGGGGATTTTTCTGGGAAGCAGCTGGCTTGTCGTTTCACATTTGCCATTTGTTTTCCTCTCAGGAAGGTTTCCTTTTCAGTCCTGCCCTGACCTAGCCTGGAGCTGGGGTTTTCCAGCCCTGGGGAGCAGGGTGGCATGGGGCAATTCCCTACCCCAGCTGCACAACGCAGGGATGGAACCAAAAGCCAGGAGCCAAGGTCTAGCTATGCCAGCACCAGCAGTGGTGAGGCAGCTGTGGTGCTTACCTCCCAATGGTTTTGGACAAGCTTTGTGGAGCCTTCTTGTATTGTAAAAAGCATGAAATGATCCCTGGGTGGAGGAGGAAGAGCTGGTCCTGGAGGCCAGCTGCCACAGCACTGAGAACATGATACATGGGTTCAGACTTCAAGGATGCCCCAGATTCAAAAGAGGGCTGGTCCCATTTTTGCTAAGTGCATGTGGTGGTTCTAAAATTACTAAATGCTTTCTTTTTGCTTTGTTTTTCTTCCTCTAAATCTGATGTTTTCATTACAGTGGACCCGCTTTTACCAACAAAAAGACTTTGACCAAACACATCACTGTGGCACAAGTAAATCTAAGCAATGTCACTATCTAGAGAACACTGGGAAAAGCATTTGGGTTTTGAGGCTCTCTCAATTTTTAAGTTTAGTGCAAGGCCAGGCAGGCATGGGCTGACTCTCATGTGCCTGCATGTGTCTCTTATAAAGCAAGGAAATTTGCATCCAAACCTAATGGAGACCCTCAAATTTTCAGGACAATGTTGACATAAAACTCATCACCTGGTAGAGGATCAGGGACCAGAGAGCCTGTCACTCTGCAGCCCTGTTTTCCTAGTGGAAAAGACTTTGAGAATATGCAAAGAGAAAGGAGAAATGAGTACAGCAGTGTTCATATTTAACTGGATAAATCAAAGCCTTACTATTTGGCTAGTACTACTACAGGACTGTTGATTTTTTTCATATTTTTATTTTTCTGTGTCCAGCAGTTTCTTCACAACAAAAAAAATCCAAGGAGATTTTTTCATTTCCTGGGATTTCTGCAAAATGAAGCCCTTTGCACCAGCACTTCTAAGCGAAGCTTGGCAGAGAGGGATGGTACACAGGCTGCAGAAACTACAGGAGTTGCAAAAGGCAGAGATGAGGCTGCAGCAAGAGACCCCAGCCCCCAGATGTGTTTCAAACAGAAGATGCAAAGGCTGCAATCACAGGTCTCAGACAAAGTGCACATCTCACATCTCAGAAAAGGCCCTGGCTTCAACATCAGCAGAGAGGTTGCTGAGCAGAGGAATCTTCCCTATCACATTTTTCTGGCCAATGCCCTTTCTTTCTCTGCTAACACTCAAAGTAAAGTGGAGCTGGGCACTTTCTGGCTGCCCATGCCAAGCAGAGTTCAGGTGAAGAGCCGATTGAAACCTAAGCTGTTTCAGAGCACAAAGGTAAGTAAGAAGTGCTATATTGGTTCAAGACTGCACTCCAGAGAGATACAAAAGGCATTGCTGCCTCCCTAATTGTGTGGCTAGCCTTTGCACAGCTTCAAGCATTTTATATAATTAGGAGAAAGCAGCAGCAATCTCCAAGGGACCAACCAAGGAGAAGAAAAAATAGCATGTAATAATTTTGGGATTTTTTCCCTATGCTAGCCCAGCCTTGAGGAGGGAAGGAAAGGGCAGGGAGAGGCATCCAAGGCAAGGAAAGGACTGGACATGGGGCAGCTGTAGGAGCTGTGCCACTGGGATTGCTCACACTGGGCCATCCTGCAGAAGGGCAACAGGGTAGGCATGGGTTGGGGATGCAGCACTGCAGACTTGAGTGACACAAATTCCTTGAGTTTGTCAATAAATGAACAAGTGTGCCATAATGTGTCCCCAGTAGTGCTGCCCAAAGGAGAGCACTTGCCAGCTGAGTCAGCAGCAGGAGCCTGTCTTCTCTGAGTGTGATGGGAAAAGGAGAGAGGAGCCCCAGGGAATGGCCATGTTGCTTGTGCCTGCATGGCTGCAGAGGAGAGCTCGACATTTACTGCTGAGAGGGAACCAACCCTGATCCCCACATGTGCTGGGGCACACTTTGCAAGGTACTGCAGCCCTGCAGGCCTCCATCCTCTGCTGTCTCAACCCCTGACCTCACCATAGAATCATAGAATTGGCTGAGTTGCAAGGGACCTCAGAGATCATCAGGTCCAACCCTTGATCCACTACCGCTGCGGTTCCCAGACCATGGCACTGAGTGCCACATCCAGTCTCTTTTTAAATATCTCCAAGGATGGAGAATCCACTACTTCCCTGGGCAGTCCATTCCAATGTCTGATCACCCTCTCCATAAAGAAATTCTTTCTAATATCCAACCTAAACCTCCCCTGGCACAACTTAAGACCATGTCCTCTTGTCTTGAAGCATGAGACATGAGCACTGGGACCTCCCACTGATGTCGTGACATCGGGTAGCAAAGAATGGAAGGGACACAGCGCCAGTGAGGAGGATTACAACTTGGGCAAGGAAGAACTTGATGTGCAGCCACATCTTTTGGGGAGCTTCAGAGAGGCACCTGTTTGCCACAGAGCACCACAGCTGTCAGTGACACCACAGTGTCTGATGACAGCTTTAGCACAAGATATGAGCTGTGAGATTTTTTAGCCCTCTTTTACCTTTGTGACCTTCTGGTGAGAGCTCAAGTTCAGCTTCTGCAGCAGGATGATGGATGGGAATGGAGATGCCTCTGACCATTTCGTATTTTTCTTCCAAAAAATAAGTTCCATTCAAAAAGCCATATTCTGTCAGTGCCTAAGTGTGGGGTCCCATAGCCAATGTCAAAGGAGTTTACTGAAAGCAATGTACTGGGGGCTGAAGCAACCAGCAATGCCAGGAACAAGACATATCTGCCCTTTCCCAGCAAAGACTCCTAGGCAGATAAAGAATTTGGCCAGAGAAAACATTGTTGTGACCCTTTGGAACTTCAGGATGTGCTGTAGGTCTTCAAAGCAAAACTGCCTCAAGGTAAGTTAGGCAAACTGAGTTTCCTTATGGCTTGGGAGAGCTGGCTTCATGTCATGAAGATGGGAAATCTTCCAGCAGCAAAGGTGCAGCGTGAATGATGCTCAGGAGGAGGGAGCACACGTATTTCCCACAGACCTCCCTCAGAAGATGGTGACTGAACCCACAAGCCTTTTTTCTGCCCAGCCCTAAAGGTGTCTCTGCTTTAAGGCTGTCATTAAGGGTTGCTATAGGAATTTAAATATTTCTGTGCATTCAGGTGTGAGCAGCTCCCTCCTCCCACTCCCCCTCACTAGCATGGGACTGGCAGCGCCAGGGCTCTGAGGACAGTGGAGGATGCTCAGGTACAGCAAGATTGGGGTTATTCAGCTCAGCTAATTAGTGCTACTATTTCTGTCTCTGGCCTTTTCTCGGTTTGTATCCATCTGGGGCTCTTTTCAGTTCTTATAAAGCTTTCCACCCTCTTGTTTTTCTTCTCTCTCCTCTGTCTTCCAGATTTTTGCCACTGTTTCACATCACTCTCCAAGTTATTTGTCTCTTCTGTCTTGCTCTGGTCGTGGGAACATTAGTAATGTTTTTCTGTAGAGCAGGGTGGCTTGGAGACCACCTCGCAGACCTGACAGCCATCCTAGAGCTCGCTGGCAAAGCCTGGAGCAGCTCAGCCAGCCCCTGGGAAGCGATCCTGTTTACAGTTCATCGCCATCTGATCTGCCCACCGCTCCTCTCTTCCGTCTGGGCCCAACCGTGGTGCTGCCAAGCTGGACCGGGCTGAGCTGGGCTGGAAGGTGCATCCCGGCCCGCTGGCTCCCGGCTCTCCTGCCGCAGCCGCCCCGCATGTGGCTGTGAGGGGAAGCGTGACTCACATCGGCCTCCCTCCCACCCCAGAGTCTCTGTGTTGGTCTATCACGTCTCAGCCATCCGGGGCAGCTCACAGGGAGGGCGGCTGCTTCCTTGGCGAGGCATGAAATGGGTCACTCTGTCCCCGGGACACGGGTGAAACAGGGGACCAAGGCTGCGAGACTCGGCGGCTACGAGCAGCTTCGCATCGGATGCAGGGGTTGTGCCCCGGGAAGGGGGCAGGCAAGGAGGTGCATGAGCAGGCAGGCCTGGGGTACAAGGATTCCTGTTAAACACCAGCAGTCCTTCCTTCTTCTTCCCCAAACTTACTCCTTTTTTTTTTTCCCTTGGAAATGCACAGAGCCAGGGAAGGAAGACGGGCAGACATGGTGGGAACATGAGGGGTGGAAACACAAAGAGGTTATGTGCTTCTCGGGGTGGAAAGAGGCCTGGGTTATTAAATAGCAGGCAATTTTAGCATGAGTTATTAATATTAGTTGTTTGTACTGGGAAGTGGTGCCTAGGGGCTCCCATGGCACTAATCATGTAACAAAGCTGTGTTCCTAACACAAATAGCTTGTTTCAGCCTGCAGAGAACAACTTGTCTTCTTCCCATTACCCCCTCTTTGAAAAAACAGTATGAAGATTGCACAGTCAAGCCCACAAAAATTGGGAAAGCTAAAAAATGACATTTGGCTATCCTGCAGTGCCATCACTTACAGCCAGCCTGCACGGTAACTCCATCAACACCTCGGGCCAACACAGCCTGCTCTTCCCTCTGGCTCCCCTGCTTCACCCCAAAACTTGCCAGGTCTGGCCTCAACATTATGGTGATTTTTGTGCTTCCCTTCTGTTTGGTGCTTGGGTGTAGTAATGCTACATCACCTGTTAAGTGTAGTGGAGGGGTTGTGTGGGGGCTTTTTTCTTACCTCGCTGGTCAGTGCTGCTTATCTCTGTTTAGTTCAGGCTTTGCAAACTGCAGTGCTCTTCAGTACATGCCCTTCTGAAGCAAGAAACAGATCTAATGAATTCAGTTAATTAATCTGCAGCCTTGGCACCAAAGCACAGACTGAAGGTAAACAGCATCCACTAATTTGGGATCCACAACTGCCCTGCTATTTTTTGTTTTCCTGAGGACTTGGTGGTATTTTCAGTTTTACCACATGGACACCCCAGTCCTCCTGCCCCTGGCTGCAGCTTTGCACATGCAGCTCTTCATCAACCTGATCTCAAGTCAGGCTGGAGGACCAGAAACACACCCTGCAGCCCCAACCCTTCCCCTAGCAGTGCTCACCTCTACAAATGCTCTGGCCCAGCTGCCTGATCTCCCTGGCAGCATTTTCATCTGCACCTTCAACACAGCAAACAACCATGGTGAAGAGGGCAGGGGTCTCCACAGTATCTGCCACCCTCCTGATTTTCATCCTGAGGTAAATACAGGTGGGGAAGATGTAACCAAAAACTGAGCCTGCATGGGGGCTGGTTAAAAGTGACAGTGTGACAGCACAGTGCAAGAAGTGCAGAGGTGCTGGACACTCAGGTGTGGAGCAGGTGTGCAAAGCTACTAGTGCTTGTTTAGCATGATGCTCTGAGTACATGCATGTCTGCATGCCTTTGCAGCATTAAGAGGTGTGAGTCCCTCAGAAATGCCACATTGACCTCTAAGCCCCAGACAGACATGCTCTGTGGTCAGCACGGATCCTCTTACTTGATCCTCCCATCCCCACAGGCCTGCTTATTTCCCCACAGCTCTGTGGTGTCTTTGCCCCAGGCTTACCCAAACTGCTGCCAACCTCCTGTTGGTGGAGGAAGCTGGGAGGAAGCCACTGTCACACATACACACACACACACACACACAAGCAGACACCACCCCACAGTGAGATGATGTTGGAGCACTGCCACACTCTGGGAGGATTTTGGGTTGCAGTACATGAGTTAAGGCACCATGACCACCATCAAGCCCCATGTCCTGCAGCAGGGTCTCCTTCACCTCTACCAGACCACTCCCACGCCTCTCCTATCTCAGTGGCTTCTCTGCTGGGCATGCTATGCATCTCCTTTCTGCCCCTCATCCTTCCAAGACCTTAAGCTCTGAGATAAATGACAAAAGAACAATAATGGATGAAGAGTGAGTTAAAAAAAAAAAAAAGAAAAAAACAAACAAACCACAAACCAAACCAAACTAAACCTAATTATGATAAGCAAGTAACATTGCAAGGTTACCTCCTTGTCTTTGGAAAAGGTTCACCTGTTATAGTGAAGGAAGGACTAAGGCAGAAGCTGAGCACTGACAGCCCCACAGCACAGTCCTGGGCTTGCTGAGGTGCAAGCAATGAAAATAAAAGGTCTTGAAATCAGAACAGCTCATCCACCTAAAAAATAAGCATTACAATTTCTTCTGTAACTGCTGGCCACTAATAACTTCACATCACCCATGACTGCTATACTCGACAGGAAGACTCCCTAAATATGCCCAGCTTTGAAAAAGACTACCTCTAGTGCTTCTACAGATCATGCAATAACCCACCAGAGTGGACACCTACAGCCTAACACAGACAAAGGAGCATCTTTGCTTCCTTCCCATGCTGCTCCATGGGTGGCTGAGCCTTTGGAAAAGCCTCTTGGTAAGTGAGGTAGAAAAACACAGCCCCCATGTAACAGCCCAGAGCCCAGCACTGCTTGGCCATCACCTCTGGAACAACTGCTCTGGCAGCAGAGTTACCCAAGCCTGTCTCTCTCCTCCTTCCATCTACTTGACACTGCATTTTCTGTTTTTTTCTCCACCCTGCAACCCCTCGGCCATTTTTCTTTAGAGATAAAGGTAAACGCACTGTTTTGCTTTCCTGTTGTTTTTTCAAAATGTGAATGAAGTGAAACAAGAGGCTGGGAAGCAGAAACAGAAAAGCAAACGACCACGAACGGAAGCAATACGTGTGCTGATTGCAACCAGGCTCTCCAGACAAGCAAAAAAATAACTCCCTCCCCCAAGGAGATATTTTAAAAGCTGAAAGCTAAGAACTTAAGTACAAAGGCTTTTGTGTTTTTATTGACATTGTAAGAAACATTTTTCTTTTCTTTGTTACAAAAGAGCTAAGTGGTTCTGAAAGCAGAAGTACAGTTTATATGTACCCGGTGCTACAGACCCTTCAGATCAACCTAAGGCTCAAGAAACATCAGAACATAACTGCAGGTTTATCAAATGTAGACCACTAAGGCCCGTTACAGCCGAACACTATTCCTACTGTACGTAAATGTATTTACACATTTTCTTTTCTTTTTTTATTAAAAAAAAAAAAAAAAGGATTACAAGCTTTATAAAAAAAAAAAAAAAATTTAAAAAATTGGAAGAAAATGAACACATTTTTATCTTACACATCTGCAAGACTGACAACAGTAACTGTTCCATAGGAGACATTCCACCAATCCAAGGACAATAACACGTGAATACCAGAGGTTTACGAAACGTTTCAGACACTATTAACAGTGGTGTGTGCTATTAGGGTGAGTACAGCCTCATTGGGATAATCTGCCAACACATCTTGGTCCCTCTCTTTTACAGGATCAACACAAAATAAGGCACATACGTTGCAAGAATATAAACACTGCTGTTCATAAGGATGAGCCACTGCACAACAGGCATGGGCCAGCTGACCAGCCATGTCACCAAGGGGCTGGGGGCAGGAGGCAATGAGTGGAAGCAAGTGAGCCAGACAGCATCTGAATGCACGAACCATTTGGAGCCATTCTCCAAGGAGAGAATAACATAACCTGCCATGTGGGTGTATGGGGCTGTCACACTTCTCAGCAAAGCCCCTCTGGAAGCCCACTGACTTCTCTGCAAAAACATCTTTCCTCCACCTGGCCGTGTCTGATGGATGAAGTCTGGTGGTTCCCACATCGTGGCAAGTAAAAGTGCCTGGAGAAATACACGTGCTACTCATGGGCTGAGAGAGGCCAATGTGCCCAAGGCCAGAAAAAAAGGAATCTGGAAGACCCTCACAGAGCCATTAGAAGAAAAAGTGATTTAGACTCGGGCTGCAATGATTTAACAGTAGGAAATTCACAATATTTTCTGCATTTTGTAGCACTCAGGGATGAACGGCGCGTTTCCAGATGCCAACTGATGCACCAGCTACACAACAAGCAAGTTTTGGCTCTATAACAGGATAAGCAGGAGTAAAGGGGTGTCAGTAAACGTGAGCAGTGCTGGTGGGACTTTCCCCAGGCTGCCACACATTGAGAAGGAGGTTGACAAGTGAGAGCTGGTGCTCACCACAACAGTGCTGTTCTCTGAGAACATCGTTTACCTTATCAAAACAACACCAAAACCCAAGGTAGCAGGGCTAAGATGTACTGTGCTACCCTCACAGGTACCCAGACAGGCTCTTTAGCATTAGAATAGAAAACCATGAGAAGAAACTCAAAGATGAAAAGTGACACATGAATTTAAGTGGCACACATGCTTCATGGTGAAAATGATAAACGATTTGCACAGACTCCCACGGAACATGGTGGAGTCTCTGATTCTTCATCTTGGCCAAATCAAAGCTAAAGGCCTTTCTCGAGAATGTGGTTTTGGCCAAGACACATTGTTGGCCCAAGAAAGGGGTAAGTGAGTGACAAAGGTTTGTCAAATCCAGGAAGGCAAATTAGCTACCCTAACAGTCCCTGTTCGCCCTGAGCGATATGAATGGCTCCTTCTAAGCTCTGATGGATCACATCTGTTAATAGCTTCTCAGCTTCAATTGGACCAGCAAATACAATTATGAACTGGAAAATTGAGTTTAAAAAAAAAATAGTTTGGTGGTTTTTTGTTGTGCTTTTTTTTTTTTTTTTTTTTTTTAAATGTATTGGCTCTATAACAATAAAAGGCTTCTCTCCCAAGCCACCTACTCCCAAGTTGGTCATAAGTCTCCCTGATGAAATTGTTTATAAACACGTAATTGATGGCTTAATAAACAACCAGTCACTGGTTACCGAGAACCATCTGAAACACATCCAGAGCAGCCTTTCTTCCTGCACACGCTGCTGTTCCTCCGCAGGGGTGTGAGCTGTATCAACATACAGCTTGGCCCTCAAAGCATCCCTCCTCCTCCTCCTCCTCCCCCATGACCTGCCCAGCCTGAGGCATCTGGTGTCCCCACCTCCCCTTGCCCCAGCAGTGGGGCAGGGGCACAGGCTGCCTGCAGGCAGGAGGCTCTACAGAGCTGCCCCTGGGTGATGGAAGCACAACAGGGAGCAGCTGTGCTGTGTTTCAACAGCAGAGCAACCATTTGCCACAGAGAGCTGAGCCCCATTCCCTCTGCAGCCTAGGGACCACTGCAGATGGGCTGTGAGTTGGTCACAGGCAGGGAGGTTGGGAGGGGAACTGGCAAAGGGCAAAGAGCAGGATAGGGGAGCAGACGTGCATGAGACAGAGGCAGGAAGAAATACTTGTTAAAGATACAGAGAAAGGCAGGAGCCAGATGACGATAAAAGCTGTAGGACATTCACATTTGTCTTGATTTCTGACATTCCAGCTCACAATGCAGATCACTTGGCCCATGCTGTGATAAGCCCAAAAATGGCCCCAGCACCAGATTCCTATGATGTTTTCCTACTGATTTACAGCTTCTTCCTCTGATTCTAACAGTTGTTAACAGATCAAGGTTATCCAATGGCTTCACTGAGGTTGTATTCCTACACATTCCTCAAATGCCATGCCCTGAATCAGCTCATATTTCATCTGTTTTTTACAGTCAAAAAAAATGAGTGCTCTGGCCTATGGAACTCACTTCCTGGTGCTACTCCTAATTTTGACTGGGCTACATTTTATCTGTATTTCAAAACTGGCCACATTCTTCCTTTTCACCATATGTCTGCTCTAAAGCCAACTCCTTACAGACATCAAATCCATGACTGTAGGTGCTTGCACCACTTACATACTGTAGCAGAATTTTAGTATCAAGATTTAACTGAGAAGTCTGCAAGGGCTGTACTAATGTGCAGCACCTGGGACTGTGTGAACTTAAACCTTGGTCTTGTAACTGTTTTGCATCCCAAAGTGTTCACCCAGGAGTACCTTGTGTTCAGGGGTGCAGGAATGGAGCCCAGCACAGCAAAAAACCATGCTAGCAGAGCTTGTGCTTATGGAGCAAATGCCATTCACCTTTACCAGTGAGTAGCTTCATGACACAGTGCATTAGTTCCAGTTTTTGTTGGTTTGCTTTGAAACAAAATGCATTTGGTATCACCAGCAGACAGGGGCTGGGTTAGTCTTTCTGAGTTTGATTAGTCATCAGATATACTCCTCTTGTTTCTCTGCTGTTTTTAATGGTGGTTTAAACATCTTCATTTTGTAAAGGTTGGCTAGAGTGGAAAACTTTTGGGATTATCAGATTACTTGAAATTACTTTGATTTATTTGGCTAGTCTCCGAACTGTTTGTTTTCTACTTGCTTTACCTGTCATGTCCATGATGCTTTTGAAGCAGTATTTGTTTGTTAGGTCAATGGGAAATTACTTATTTTAAAACAGATGATCCCTCCACGAAGCTGTACGTGCTAAAACAGATGCACAAGACAGTTCTCCCAGCAACAGAATTGTTACGGCAAATACGAACCAGAGGCTCATCAAATTACATCTTAACAATTAGCAT
Organism: Phaethornis superciliosus; assembly: GCA_023637945.1. Taxonomy (NCBI): domain Eukaryota; kingdom Metazoa; phylum Chordata; class Aves; order Apodiformes; family Trochilidae; genus Phaethornis; species Phaethornis superciliosus. The sequence goes on along the minus strand of JAJQWJ010000002.1, from coordinate 97,866,583 downwards.
TTAAAAAAAAATACAAAAAATCCCCATTTTGGAATACAGCAACTTTGTTATTTCATTGTATGAAATACTACTTAAGACCCTGATAATTTTTCTCCACAAACGTGGTATGCAACTACCCAAATCACCCACCAAACATGTCCATAAATTTACTATCCAGTCATTTAAAAAAGGCTGAAAAACAGAATGCCAAACACTCCAAAAGATGAGAGCTGAACTAAAGATAGCTTTCTGGCCCTCTCCTTCCTCTGAAATGTATTACACATGACACAAGCTCAGTATCACTATGCATGGCAGTGACAGCTACCTGTGTGTGTGCACACAGAAACCTTAAACATTTCCTAGCGATGAAAGGGTTGATGCTTTTATATTTCTTATTCACTTGAACTTCCTGATTTCTTGTGCTCTGTGACTCTGAAACTACAGCCCAGTACCATGGCAGTGCATTTCTAAGCTGGTTGTCCACCAGTGCTACGTATCCAATGCATCCAGAGAGGATTTGATCACTATATGCTCAATTCACATTGTTCCTGGGTACTTTGTGCCTAAGTGTTTAGGGGGGAAAGCTGCAACATTCTTACAGGGTCTAGTTTCTTTTTTGTAACAGAAATTTGCAAAGTCATTTCATCAGACCTTTCTTTAAAAAAAAAACAATAGCAAAAAAAAAGCCCAAACCCAAAACAAACCCGAAACAAAACAAAAACATGCACTTCACACGTTTACATTGGTTTACACTTAAAAAAAATAGGGAAAAAGGAAGCATACAGACATTCAAAAGGAGAGACAGAGAGAGAAGGAGGGGCAGGGGGAGATGGGTGTAGCAATACTGATTCAAAACTGAAACGGAAGACAGTTTCTCCCTAGAACACTTTAGGGTTTTCAGAGTCCTTATTCCATAAAAGGAATATACTTGAAACACATCCCATTTAGGTGAGATGAGATTGCTAAAATACATACACAACTAAAAAATATGAGTCTTTTTTTCATCCGTTATCTCCAAAGGGTTTTCTGTTGTTTTGTTGGGGTTTTCTTGTTTTGCTTTTTGTTTTTGTTAGTTTGTTTGGTTTTTATGTCTATTGCATAACAGCAAGAAACTTGCTTTCTTCTGCAAGTGAGGTCAACAAAGAGCTCATGTCCCCAATGGCCATGTTGGTTGTGCTTACAGGCATAGCTGGGAATGTAAGAGACGCTTGGGGAGTGGTGAGGCGTGAGGAATTGCGGGAGAGATTCTGAATGATACTCGGGCTCAGGGCTCCTGAAATTAAGCTGACATGGTCCCCATCATCTATGATAGCATCGAAATCAATCTGCACACCCTCTAGGCTGTTGCTGTCAATGCTGTCAACTGTGCTCGACACTTGGTTAACCCCCGGGGAAAGAAGCTCGGATGAGTTTGCAGTTGCAGTCCCCTGCAGCAGGCAGTTAGCTTCCGAACCAAAGAAAGAACCTGTTTTCATAGCTTGGTGGCTAAAGCCTGTGGTTTGGTCATACAACTGACCAGAGTAATTCTGCACATTGGAGCAGAACTGCTGCGACTGACCTTGCATCTCCATCTTAACGGTGTTTACCCTGTATGCCTGGTTGCTATCACTTATGAGTCCTTGCTGTTGTGCCAGGTTGTTTCTCAACATGTTTTGCCGCCTGTTGCTGCTGTAAGTAGAGCAGGGCTGGTAACTTTTGGCCACTAACAGATCTGAAGCCTGGCTGCCAGTGGTGTGAGACACCGGTGGACAACTCTGCAGCCCTTGATACAGGATGCTTTGTGAGGTAGGACTAACCTGCCCTAGCATCATCTGACTGGACTGATTGACTCCCTGGTAATGAATGCCATCTCCAATTGGTTGGTTTTGCAAATATTCCTGTTCCATCATATTCCTGTTCGGCATCCCATTTGCCATACTGGTGGCTTGATCGTTGGTTGACATGGGATGGCCAAAATTTTGTTGGTTCCCACTCACTGGCATGCTGCTGCCTCTCAGCTTCTGCCCTTGAACTGCCATGCTGCAGGAATTGTCCATCGCCCCAGACATCAGTGCCTGCCTGCCAATGCTTTCAGTGTAAGGCTTATTGGGCTGAATGCTGAAGGAATTAGTGCTGCCAGGAATGGTGTTTTGCTGTAAACCGTAGGAACCGCTGCTCTCTGTCAGGTTCTGGTAGCCGTTCTGCTGGGCCACGTTGCTTCTCTCCAGGTTCTGCTGCTGAACCATCATATTGTTATACAGTCCGAAGGCCCGAGCCTGCTGCACCGCTGAGCGCTGCCCGCATTTCAGTTTCGGAGGAGATAAGTCAGAACTTCCTGAGCTTACTTCATTCCACTGAATGGGCAAGTCGCTCTTGTTTACCTCAGATCCTGCCTGCTGACTGCTCGGTGGAGGGGCTTGGTCAAAGTTGCCGGGGTTGTTGTTTCCTAACACTGAGCTGTGATGCATTTTGTTGCTGTCTAGGACGTTGTTCAACAAGTGGTCATACACACCCTGGTTCTGGGAATTCAGATACTGAACCACGTCATCTGGCAGAAGATCCTCATCGTTCAGACTGACACCTGCTTCCATGGTAGCAGTCTCCAGGGCGACGTTCTCGCTGATGCTGGGAGGACAGGGAGAGCCTAAGCCGCGGAAGACGCCGCCCTCAGAACGGGTGTAGTTCTGAAGAACAAGGTTGCGCTTTTCCATGGATGGAGACAAAGCAGGAGGGTTAAAGCTATTAAGACTGTTGAAACGCTGGACTCTAGGGACAGAGAGGTTGTCAGAGGCCATTCTTACTGGATCACTGGCTCTCCTCATCCCATTTCCTAGAGCATCGTGAGACAGAAAATGCCTCCTGTTGTAACCGTTTGCCCCACCGTCACTACATCTTCGAGGGGCATTCACTGGAGGCAGTGGAGATACTCCAGACTCCCTGCAGTCACCCAGGAGTGCCATCCTTGTTTTAAGGCTCATCCTCTCCATGTTAGGCAGTGGAGTTGGTGGGGGTCCACCGGTAGCTGCTGCATATTTAGCTTTCAGCCTGTATTGCTGGGCTGGGGTGAGGCTGAGAAGACTTGGCAGGTCATCACACTGACTTGCTTCACTGGAGCGCCGGGAGGCATCCGTCGAGATGGGGTCGTAGGAGTCTGCAACACTCACGTTTTGTGGTCTTCCCTCGGCCTGGGAGGCATCACTGGACCTCCGGCTGGAGAAGCAAGGTGAGATTCCAGAAGACCTGCGGCTGCTCAAGTAGGCTGAACTGATTGTGCTAGTATTGCTGTCCCTCCTGTTCAGCATGTTCAACACAGTGATGTCCGTACTTGAAAGTTCGTTCCTGTTCGGCAGAATAGTCATGGATCCTCCTACACTGCAGCTGCTGTTCGACTGGGTACCTGGAGGTAAAATACACAGTTAAATCAAATGAGAATCACCCAGAAACTGGCACAGAAAGCACCCAGTAAAGAAGGGAGTACAGAGGAAGAGACTGCATCATCACAGCAAATCCTAGCAGTACTCTTTCTTGAAAGAAGTAGGGGTAAAAACTGTGTCCTTAGGTTAAAGTTAATGCAGTGCCTCAAGGCCATCATTTCAGTGAGAATCCCAGCACACAATTTATAGGCTGTAGCCACAAACTGTCATCAGCTGGTGTCGTGCTCCAGACTGCAGTGCAGCTACACTGGCTGATGTGCCAGAAGGACACATTCGTAAGGAAGCTTTTTATAGGCAAAATATAATTGAACAGGCATTTGTGTGGAATGACAAAATATAAAAAACTGGAGGCTATTCAAGGTCATTTGTAACACTTCTTGAAATATTCTTGAAATAACTCCTAACAACTGCAAAACATCTTTGCTGGTTTCCTTGCTTTGTTTTGTTTTTAAGTAAACAGAATACATTTCTTAATTCTACATAGTTTCTTTTGACTGAATGGGTTTCAGAAAACCTGGGCTGTCACTGCTGGGTGGAGTGCAGAAACCTATGAGCATGCTTTAAGGCCAGCAGGGACATGGATTTTGGCAATGAGCAGCTCCTTGTACAAAAACAACTACGGATCTTCAGAGTTCAATCACGTCTTGCTCCCATCCATGGCTATTTGCCCTTCTTATCAGTAGCATCCATACATATTATTACTTACAGGTATGGAAACAGTTCATTAGAAGGGCAGCCCAACACATCTATGCAAAGGGTGCCATGTTAAGGCCTCATCTGAAAGACTTCCGTACAATAAACTGCCAGGTATTTATTTCATCTGCCTTGCCTCCAAACAAGACAGGATGATGATGATCTTGGGACCAAGCCTTTAATTGCAGGGAATATTTCAAACTTGACACTGGGCAATGGTTCTGTAAAACACAGAACTATCAGAATTCTCACAGGATGGGTAGCAGGCCTTGTAATGAGGTATAAACAGCAAGTGGTCAATTTATGAACCATTCTCACAGATGCTGAGAGTCATAAACTGCACTACTCTTTACAAGGGTGCAAGACTGAGCAATCACTTAAGGAAAAAAAAGCATTACCATTCCACTTATGTGTATCTCACCATTTCCTATGAGAGGCGGCAAGGTTGGGGCTTTGGAAGGTGGAATGGGGTTCAGTCTTGGAAGCATTCCATTAACTTGTTTCAACCTTTCTAATTTCACTTGCTCCATCCATTTGGTCCCTGTCATATTCCTCCTGGCCTGTAAGCCAAGTGCTGTGGTGGCTGTGGAAATGGTAGAGTCCATGATTGGGGTTTCATCAATGACACTGAGGTCTCCTACACTACCACCACCAGTTAGAGTAAGCTCGATCCCATTGTTGGAATAGTTGCTGATGGGGGAGTGTTTGCTGCTGCATGTAGACTGACCACCAGGGCTTGGCTGAGATGTCTGTTGGAGTGAAGGAAGAAACAGAAGAATGTTAGGGTTGAGCAAAAAATATTCACAAGAGCACCTGCAGCAAATGCAGGTCTACATGGAGCCACAGAAAACCAAATGCAAGAGGCTCTCTAGATACTGATTCTAACTGCAGTGAATACCATTGCAAAACTCTAGATTAAAATCCACTTCAGTATCTTGCTGATAGTACATACTAAATCCACAGGAGACATTTATTTCAGTTTTTTCCATAATTGCTTCTATCATTTCACATCATCTGTGAGCATTTATGTATGGATATTCTACTTTGGGTATGTGATGTTCCCAACTGGACTCAATAAACTAGTAATTCAGCCATGTTATGCTGTTTAATTTACACTGCTAGGCTTGCAGCAAGCAAGCAAACAAACAAACAAGACACCAGCAGCACTGGAATCTGTGTTTTTATAATTAGACTTGTGGCTAAAGATTGTAAGTATTTTCCAAGCTTAAGGCTCATTGTTAGAAGCAGCGGTTGGCCTGAAATGTTGGCATGTAATAAAACAGGGACAAAGAACCAGTGAAAAAAAATACTGTATCATATTATCAGCATCCTGTGACCCTAGCAGCACTAGGGTCTGACTTTTAACTCCTCTTTTATCTAACTTATACCACCTCTTCCCTGAGTCAAAAAGGCTATGATCCTGAATCAGATCCTTTGTTTCATTTGAATTTTAAATTTAAGAATTTAAGAACACAGAATGGGCTTTTCATCTACAGGGATATGAGCCCATTGCAATAACTTGTCCTTTCTGTTCTTAACAGAGAGTGTTCCCTGCTGCTCTAGCAGAATTCTTGCTGTGGGGAAACAGGACTTTCTTTATTTTTTTTATTCTCATAAAAGAATGGGAAATTTTCTCTGACAAACTGAAACAGACAGCCTGATAGACAAAACACAAGACACACAGAAGTCTCTGGGTACAGAATCTGGGTATAGGTTGTAGCAGCATGATCACAAATCGGTGGGGCATGCAGTATTATTTTGCTCCCAAGAACAGTTACATTTAAGCATTTAACTTCTGGAGTTTCTGCTGTGGGGTTTTTTTTTTGTTGTTTTTTTTTGGTTTGTTTTTTTTTTTTTTTTTGCTAGCCTGTGACTTTTGTGCACGTTTTACTGACAAATGGTAGCTAGAATTTCTGAGGTAACAGTGATGGCTCTCACTTTTAACATCAGTGAATGAAGACACAAAACCATGGCAGTACTACAGCTCCACATGCTCTTGGGAAGACCATTAAGATGCAATAACTGTTTGCTAATTTCTAACTTGAACACCTAATTAGAATTTATGAGGCCACACTGAGCAAGTTCATTTCCAACTTCTGGCCATGGCAGATTTGGTGTCAAGAACAGAAACAACAGGTATTATGAAGAAGAGTGTTTATGCTTCTGGACAATAGCTCCATGCAATACAGAAGAAGAGTGAGAAGCCTGTTCTTGCAGCCAGGTGTCAAGATCACAGTGAGGAAGTTTACAGAAGTAAGGGCTGTATTACAGGGGACATACATTTCTAGATGTGCAAATACAGAAGAATAATGGATGTCTCATCTAGAGGAGAAGGTACAAAGACATTTCTGAAGACATTCCACCAATATAAGCCAGATTTTTCACATGTCAAGTGTTGCAAAATGCTCACAGCACACTATGTCTGGGAATGAGTTTAATGGATGTTTGTAAAATGGATGTTACTAAATAAAGAAATGACTGGACAACAGGCAGAAGACTAAAATAAAGACATAAATAATGTTGCAATAAGAAAAACAGCAGAAAAGATAAAATGCCCTCACCTTATTACCCACTGTCCTTAGGAAGTTAGAACAAGACATTTAAGAGCATTAGACAGAAAAGACATTGGATTAGTTGGAAAAATAGAAAATGTATCAATTCATACAAGCAATGAAAACCAGGAAATAAAAAATCGTTCTTAGAAGAAATTTTTCAGTGAGAAGTATTTAATATTATCTAAACTATCAGCATTAATACCTCTTTCCTGCAAATTTTATGCAAGCTAAAACCACCTTTGCTCAACACACCTTAATAATACTACAGATTTATCTAGCTAAGAGGAGAATGGGTTTTGTTCCTCTGTAATCTAAGGTATTTATCACCTAAAACAGCAGAGGTTCTCCTTTATCTCCTACATCAGTGGAAGTTAACTCTGGGCATTTGGAAGTTTCTGAATTCAGGATTAATGCTCCACAGTTTGAGCATAAGCCTTAGGCACAATATACCAGGAAATATACTGGAAGTAATCACTGAACTGCAGCATGATTAACAATATAAGCAGAATTTGGAGGGCTTTTTGTAGTCCCTAAAGTTGAGTCTAGATGAATAGTAGACCCTCATGTGGAAAAGAAAGGAGTGACTGTCTTTGCTAGCCTTTACCCTTGTGAAGAGGATGGATGGCACACGCAATGCAGGCCCACTAAAGAACTTCTTTATCTAAGCTGTTAGGTAAAAAAATAGAATAAGGTCCTTTCAGTCTTCAAGGCTATACTGGTTTAATGCAATACATTAAGGTAAACCAGAGAAGAGACGTGCAGAGACTCTTAATTCAGCTCAATGTAGTTAAATTTGAATTAGGTTAACATGGTCAAGTTAAATTAAGTATCAGATTAGCAGAAGAGGTCATATCACAAGCAAACTCAAATGTTATCAAAAGATCTCCTCAAGCTGTTTAAGAATGTCAACTTATCTTGCTTCAGCTTGATCCATGACCTGACAATCTCGAGCCCCTAAAATCTGGTTGTTATCCCAGGTTCTCAAAAAATTATCACCATTTTAGCCTTTTGGACTTTTTTTTTTTTTTTTTTTTTTTGCATTCTGTTTTCGGGCCTGCAGGATTCACATTCTTTAACTTTCTTCTTTAAAGAGGAGAATGGAAAAAAAAAGTGCCTTTTTAAAAAAAGAAAACTCTGATTTTCTCATAATATCCTGATTCCAGAAGACAAAGCTTTAAGAGAAACAATTATTGTGAGGGTTGCCAACACTGCACTTACTGCATACTGCGCAGATGAGATGTAATCCTTTTGTTTGCTATTTGTTAGGTTTTTAAAATATTTTATAATGTAAATGAAAAAGAAAACCTCACAAAACCTAAGCTTGTGAGCTAGAGTCTAGGGGCTTAAGCATTTCAGAAAAGGATTATTAACTGGTTGTAAGAAGAAAAGGGACAAAGGGAGTGGCAGGGTGTATTGCATACCATTGGTTTTTCTGACTTGACTGCTTTCACTTGGAGGCATTCTTCACGCTTTGAGGTAGTGTTGCTGAGGTCCTTCTGCTCACCAATTGCACCCTGAGTCTGATGGCCTGGTGACCGGGTCTGAGAGTGGCTGCCTGGGTCTCTTGGTGCTGGAGGCCTCGGGTGGATATCTCCCCTCTGCTTCTTGGTGACGTGTGCCTCCGGGCCATGCACGGTCTTCACGTGTTTCCGCAGAGAACTGGGGTCCGTGTAGCGCTTTGTGCAGCCCGGTATCTTGCAAACATAGGGTTTCTGCCAAGACAAGAAAAACATTTTAATTAGATTTAATTCCACGTGGGACTCCTGAAGAGCTCCTTGGAGCACAGCTGGTGCTCTAGTTAGAGGCTCACACAGTGAATTTGTTCTCTAATTTATGGTCTCTACAGTGACTGCAGCTAGACAAACCTATTAATTCTCCTTGGTATTGAAGGTACCCATTAAAGCTGCGCAGTTTATGGAGGGCAGAGCTTCTCACGAGGTGAATTGGCACAGCTTTGACTTACCATAGCAGAGGAGTCAAGAGAGCTGTGGCAACTTAGAAAAACTGGCCTAATTTTCTATCCTGCCCATTGCCCTCAGAAGTTTTATACCTGAATGCTCAGTTTCTAGTATGCTCAGTACCTACTCCTTGACATTCAGCAGCAACCAGCTCCCTTCAAAACATGTTGGGGCATTTGGTCAGGCAGGATTATCTGCTTAGTTTTTTCCTGGCTCCTTCAGATCACTAGAATAGTGTCAAAGCACAGGATGCAGTACCATAAGAATTTTCACATAGCAGCAATATGTGCACTAGTATTATTAGTGCTACCAACGTAACTTTTTTGTTTTTAAACCCGCTGCCTTTTTCAGTGAGTTTCATTTACTAAGCAATGTAGAAAAAAAGTAAATTTACTGGCATCATTTGACACAGATTTGTTCTTGTATTATGAGAGGATTAGAAAGAAGACTTAAGCCCTTCCTAAACAAAGTATGATTCACCTACTTTTAATACGGAATTGTTTCCAAGAAACTACTATTTTAAAGATTTACAGTAGCCCTCAAGAAAGGAAAGAAGTAAGACCCTCGCACAGTGTGGAGCCTTTGACAAACCAAGCTTCTTCATGGCTTTCTAAGGCCTGAGTCTGCTTTTACTGACCTCAACAGAAAAAAATTCACATTGAACTGAAAAGGAGCAAGAGTGTCGACCATGAGCAATTTAAAGTTGATGCTGAGCTACCAAAGCATGTTTTCTTAAGATGCTATGGAAGTACAAATCAGTTAGCTCTCTTTTACATCCGTAAGGTGGACCAAGACACCTCAGCTGCTTTTAAATCTGTCTGCAGATTACCTACTGCAGCAAAGTGCAGAATTATGTGCTTTCCACAGTGTTCATGGCACTCCAACATTATACATTGCCTAAGAATATTATCTGGTTTCATTGTGAAATAACAGTAAAAGCAATTTTTCTTTTACCCTGGCAGCTGCATCTACCAGAAATGATGCAGAGCAGAAAATTTTTCTTGGTTCCTTACTGTTAAGACATGAAATCCTGATTTTAAAACACAGACAGTACAGGTCATGTCTTTAAGTTTGAGAGGATCTTATTCATCAACTAGGCAAGAAACAGATTAGTTCAGACAGTGAATAGCTGACTTGGTGAACTTCCTTCTGCCTTGGTGACAATTCACAAAATTGCTGCTGGGTTTCAGTGCAGTTGTTTGTTGGTCTGCTGAGAGCACACACAGCAGGGACAGGGCAAACTCAGAGATGGGCAACTCTCACTTCTTCCCTTGTGACTTAAGAGATGCTGCAGGGACCAGGGGACTGGAAGATGAACGCTTCCAGGAGATTCTGCCAGTCCTAGCGAAAGCCTGTGACAGACCTGGCAGCTAGAGGAGGATACAAGCCTAGTGGAAACAGATATAGCTGCTGTGGTTTCTGCATCAGGCAGTCACCATGCTGGTATGTCCAGCCCTTCCAGTAGTTCCAGGTTTAGGCTAGAGGTGAAGGAGTCCTGGGATGAGTCAAGAAGGAGAGACCGGGCTCCAAGATGTGAGATTGAGAGGAGAAAGGATTGTGACTCCACATGTAACCTGAAATGGGACAGTTGAGCAGGGACAAGGCATGAAGATGCTGTGAGTCCTGAAAGAAGAGGCAGCAGTAATGGGAGACACACTGTAATAAAGAGGTTTTACTCTGAGAGTGTGGGAGATGGCTGTGACTGTCACAGCTGTTTTGCTGAAGAAAGATGAAATTCCTTCCACTGCACCCCTACTCCATGTGGTCTGCTCAGAATGGAAATCAAGAGTGAAACAGCCTGGAGAAGAAGGAAAAGGACTTACTCAGAACTTACAGGGCAACCCGAATTCTCCATACCCCAGAGAGTTATTGATAGCTGTCCACAGCAGCACAAAGGAGGCTGCAGGAGGCTGTGGGAGCTGCCAACCCCCACCCAGGAGGAGAATGCACCAGGGCCAGGCCCAACCCCACCCATGCCCACAGGAAAAACCATCGAGGGATTTCAGGGGAACCAAGAACCTGGTTAGTTGCATGTGTTTCCATTAGATCACTCCTTTAAATCTGTCTTACACGTAATTAAATGGCCCACAGTCTCTCTAGGTCTGTATGACACAGGAATGACTATGCTGGCAAGAGCCATCTAGAAATCCTATTCCTTTTTTTTGCCTGGTCTCTGTAATAAATTGGTATGACCACACTGTAAATCTGTTCAATGTCAAACATTACTTTTTTGGAAGCTGTGCTTACTTACCTCATTGGAATGAGTCCTGTTTTGGTGCTTGGCCCTGTCAGATGCATTGGAGAAAGCTTTGTTGCAACCTTCGTGTTCACACACATATGGTTTCTCTCCAGTGTGAGATCTCAAGTGTGTTTTCAAGTTTTCTAGTCTAGAGTAGGCCTTAGTACAACCTTCAAACTGAAGACAAGAAGTTAATCTGGATTAATTTTAATCTTTGGATTTGCAGGAAATGGCAAAAGCTGACCTATGAAAGCGTAGAAACCTTCCAGGCCATCAAAACCTTGCCTAGTATAATTCTGTTTTGGTTTGCTGAATTTTAATTTATCCAGGCAAACCCCATTACAGCTTAAGTTAAAATGCTTCCAGCATTACGTAAGTCTTCTCTTAGAGCTCTGAGAGCAGTATTTCTGTATTTTGTCTAAAACAGCAATCCACTCATCACCACTAGGAGGCTGGTGGCCAGCAGTAACACCCAGCTCTGCAAGAGAAGAGGCTTTTAAATAATTCAGACAACTGAGCCCTGTTTAACACTCCCTTTTGGGACTTTTTTGTACTTGAGGTAGTGGGCCAAATTATCCAATGAATCCCCTCTCCTAAAGCTCTTGTCATCTGGATGAGCTGGATAACAAATCAAACACGACAGTCTCCTCTCCAACAAATGTCTGATGCACAAGAGATCAGAGAACACAACATGTGCACCAGCCTGTTCCCCGTGAAGCTCAGCTCCCCTGCCTGAGCTCAGCCCCCTTTACTCACAGTGCATTTGTGTGGCTTTTCCCCTGTATGTCTCCTCATGTGGACCACCAGCATATACTGGGCTTTGAATGGTTTCTGCTCCCGGGAACAGTCCAGCCATCGGCACACGAACTCTTTCTTCTCACCATGTATGTGGTCATTGTTTATATGCTGCAGAAGAGAGATTACAGTTTAGCAGAAATGTACCATTGCCATCACCCTGACTGTAACATCCCATGGGAACACATCAGAACCTATGGCACTAGAAGAGTAGGATTGTCTGTACACCAAAGCGATCACAGGTCTCAATTACAGATCTCACTAGAAATATATAAAGGTCCGCAAAGTTGTTTCTGCTGATATCAAGCGGCTTTGGATCAGGCCTCAGGGACACAGCCTGTTAAATAGATCTTGGAAAATCTCACACACGGCACAACTTGCATGACTCACATTGAGTAATGCTTTCTCAGATCAGGGAAACCTTATTTAAGTCCCACTCAACACAAACATGGTTTACAAAATCAGTCCTTTGACACTCTCCAACATGAAAAGTCAATAGAACTGCTAAACCAGGATTCCACAAAAACTTTTTCTTTCAGTAAATGTGTCAGGCTAATGTACACATTGCAGCAGGGGAAACAGAACCCTACACACTGCAGTAACAAAAAACTGGGAACACTGAAGCATCCAACAAGCCAGCTTTCACTGTTCTGCCTGAAGGTCTCTGGGAGCAACACCTGTCCCGTGCCTATGGACAGTCATGTACATGTCTTGCTGTGGTCAGAATCATCTGCATGAGTGTATCCAGAGATGGGTCGGGGGCTGCATGCCTTTTACTCCTCCAGGAAAGTAGCTTGCTCTGTTCCCTTCACCAAGATATAGTGCAGCAGAGAATTTAAATATGGATTTAATTCTTGCTGATTATGTTTCTGAGCAGGAAAAGGCAGATGAATAGGGGCTAGCCTCAAGATTGTTCCATTTTTCCAACATTTAACTGTTTGAATTATTAGTGTTGCTTCAGAAAAAAAACAAACACACGCTATAACTGGACTTCTAAATGTTTATGAAATCTGGAATTTCAGCAGGAGCTACCTGACTCATCCTCCAGGACTCTCTTGGAGAAACCCTGCCTCAGCAGCTTCCCCCTTGCTATACTTTCTCCCTCTGCTTGCTAGCTGTACCACTAGATGGCTGCATTTCTTAGCAAATGTGATTATTTCCATTAAGGTACTACACAAAAATCATTCCAGAATTTGTCATCACAGGATGGGGATGAAATCTGTTATCTGCTCTGTAAGTAGCTCACAGTAAAATACAGCAGTACAGAAACCCAGTAGTTCCGACTGGAACACAAAGAAGGTAATCCCCATCTTTTCTGAACTCCTGAAAACAATCAGAAAACCAAATAAAATCACTTATGTTCACAATTATGCAGCATTGCCATGGCAAACAGATGTGCATTGCCTATAAAAGATGACTGCTCTTCTTCTCTTTCTGAAACTTTATTGCCATTTCTTAAAAGTTGTGATGGGGCGCAGAGTGCATGAACAGAGCAGATGTTCTGGACAACATACAACATACAATCTGCAGGAGTTTGTTTCAAGTGCAGATCTTTAGTCCATACAGACGACACATGCCTGTAGCAAAAGCATACAGATGCCCTGTGCTGTGAAATGGCATCAGAAGAGTACAGTGGACTTAATATGTGCTCTTCTGTCCTGAAAGAGAAAGAAGCAACAGGACAAAACTCAGCGCATTAAAGTAATTCTTGGCCAAATCTTTCAGTAAACATTACAGACCATGAGTTACTGGGGTAAACCTACATTGCCAAGAGAGAAATGAAATTTGAGTGTGTGACACAGGTTTTCCATCTGATATGAAAACTCCCAAGGCTGGTTAAATAAGTTCCCAACAGCATCTCCTTTTACCTCCCACTGTGTGGAGCTTGCCCAGGATGGTGACTCTGTCATTCACCTCTCTGTTACTCCACTGTCTCACCTGTCCCATGGTCACCCTCAGTTCACCACACAACTCTGTCCCTCCATGGTCTCCTATCCCATCACTCTGCTCTTCCTGCAACCAGTTCCCTTTTCATGCTATTTTCCTCCACTGCTGTGATGCTCCAAGTGACCTCTGAGAACTCACCTGCAAAGCCATCTCCTCATTCAACTCCTCTGAGGATCTTCACCTTAAGGTAGAGCTTAGAAGAAACAAGTCCATGAGATCACCTCCTAATTTTGGTGACTTCCTTAGCTTTCAGGTGAGCTACTCAATTGCTTGTTGCAGAAAAGTGATATTTTAGCAGACACAGAAATGTGCTCTAGTATGGGAAGGCTGGTCTGGAAAAAGACACTCACTAGACATTAAATCATCTCAAGATAGAAGCCAACAGCAGAAACCATCAGTGAGATTCACAGAATTTGTAATCCTGACCACATAGGGCCAGATTCAAACATTCACCCTCAAGTTATGATTTGAAAAGCTGATCAGACATCTGCTATGGACACATAAGCAGAACTATACAAATACAGGACAGGAATTAAATCTACACCAAGATTTTTTATCATTATCATTTGGCAGAAATAATGTGCAAGATCTATAACATGTTTAAAGGAAGAGGGAGGTCTCACTGTGAAAAAAAGGGCAATTAGAAAAGTTCAGAAGTTTGTGAACTCTGGCATTCAGGTTCTTTGACTCAGATAATTACCTTCAGATTTTGCACGGTGTTTTTGGCTCCCTGGTCTCTATTATGAGAGAGAATGAATAGTTTTGAGCTTGTAAAACAAAGAACAGTCAGGAGTAAGAGTATTATGCAAAGCAGAAGCTTTGGTACAGTACAATAAGGATTTATAGGGTTTCAATTTATAATCTGTTTGTAACCTTATTACACCCATGAAATGTCACATTCCAGGGACTAGATCAGAAGGATTTTTTTTTTCCTGGTGAAATTGAATTTTGATGCAGTTTCAGGGTGTGAAAAGGCTTTTCTTTTAATTTTGTAGGCCCAAACCTGCAAGTTTTACTTATGTTGGTAATCCTTATTACAGTAAATAGGCGCATGAAAGCCAATGATATTACTCCCTAGCGTCAGGTTTGCTAACATAAGGCTCTGAAGCACCAGAGTATTATTAAGAATTTCTGACTTGAAAAAAAAGCCCCCATTAAACACTGGAATTCTGCTAGCTATCTCCCATTGCACACAGCCCCAAAAAGCTGCTAAGCAGGGGTCATTCGCAGAACCACCAGTCACTTTCATGCCTCTTCAGTACTCATTACCAAATCTCAGTCTGTCCTGGCTCATCTTCTTTCCTTTAAAAAAATGTTGCTATTATCATTTGGCTCCAAAATATCCTAAAATGAACAGAGGGGGCTGACCTAAATATTGATTTTGGTCTCAGAATGCCCAGGCTCTGAAGAAGAAAGCTCTGAGATGGATTTCCAGAGCAAAAGAACATCCACCAAATTCATCAGAGTCAAAGCTGAAGCTGGCCTGTCACCTCTGCTGGGGAAACTCAAAAAACAGTGGTAGAAAGGAGTACAAACTGCACTGTCCTGGAAGCATAAATGCTTACATGATAAGAAGCACTATTTAAAAGGGTGCACCTTAAATCATACCTGTTCTCATATAATCAAAGCACACCATGGCTACAGACTGTAGCAGATGACATGAGGTGACACTGGAGATAGGAACTGCAGTAATCTTAGTATTCTACTTTTCCACCTGTTTTTTAGAAGAAAGAGGTATCTGAGCTATCTTAGCTGATTGCTTGGTACCCATTAGCTATTAACTACATAAACAAAGGCCAAGTGTGCTCTCCCAGTAGTCAAACAGCAGGAGGAAAGCCTCTTCATACCAGTGGAATGAGTTAGGAACAACAGAATTATCATCATTTGCTACTGAGATTGCATTTGAAAGCCAAGTGTTATTTGGTAGATAAAGAAAATATTGTGAAAATCTCCTGAATCTGCTTTTTAACCTAGACATGCTATCCTAGAATATGCTGGGAGAAAACTCAGAAGAGACCATGGTAAACCCATGGTATAACCATATATGTATATACATATATATATATACACACATATACACACACACACTATCTGTATAACATGGTACAGTTAGTGGCACAGTGAAAGACACAGTGGCACAGTGAAATATCATCATTGCCAGAAAAAGGTTAGATTTCAATTAAACAATGACTATTTAAAACTTGTATCCTCTTGCAGTTATATCCCAGTATTTATAAAATTTTAAAAGGAGGTACTAGATAATTTCTCATTAACTCTCACTGCTGACATCAAGCAGAAGCAGCATTTAAGACATTATCTAGCAAAAATCTCTCCCTGGATTGTGTAGTCACAGGAAGTCCCTCAAACCAGCAGAGCCACTGCATTTGCTATGCAGGAGACAAAGCTCAAATGGCAAAGAGGCATGGGGTGGAACAGCTGCTAAACACAGCTCATCCCACAGCATTATGAGAAAAGTCATGGAGCCCACAGGCTGCAAAGAGGAAATGTGCAGAGATTGTGTCCCACGGATAGATAACACACTGGATAGCCCTGAGGCTGGTCTGGAGGCGAATTACTTGGCCCTGACCTGTAAGTCCTGCAGGAAACACTCTTATATGTGTGTTTTGCCTAGGGGATGTAGATTTGTCCTTAAGCCCACATAGAGTTAGAAACAGGAAGAGGGTTCCTGGTCGTCACATCCATCCCTTGCTGTGGCAAGCCCTGCTACACATAATCCTGGTCATGAACAGAGCAAGCTTCCTCTTTTAAGTACAATGGTGATCTGCTCCCTTGGCTCCCAGTGGAAGGGTCTTCTAGGAACTCACTCCTCTGCTCGTTAACAACTAATTTCTAGCTTCAATTTATTCACAGCCAATTTGCATTCATTTGTTCTTGTGCCAACACTATCCTTTAGCTTAAACAGCTCTGCTTCCCTGCATGGTGTTTAATTCTCCCCCTCCCCCACCCCAAGTAACTGGCAGACAACATTCTCCTCTCTGCTTTCATTTGCTGGATTAAATTAACTGGTTCCTTCTGGTCTTCTTTAGGATGACGAAGTCCCCATTCCTCCTCTTACCATTCTTAGGTTTCAGGCATGGAAGTCCCTGTGTCCTGCCTGACATTTTGTTCCCAGGTTCCTCATTGCCACTCCCAGGACTCTGTTAGTCCATCCCTCTTCAGTGGTCCTCTCAGCACTCCTCTTCACCTGCCCTAGTATAACTTCAACCTTCTTGACCAGCATAGTGTGAAATACACCAGACACAGCTCACGAGACTTGGCACAAGAGAACCCAAACTTCCTTGTCCTCACTTAGGGGTAAGTACAGATCTCTCCTTCACTTTGGGCTTACCAAAGCATCTGAATACTTCTTAGCTTGTGCATGTACTCCTCCTAACAACAGAATATGGAAAACAGTACCTATGGCCACAACAGAGGTGGAGACTTAAGGCTCAAGAAAGCTAAAGCCTACATGCACAGTAATATTTACATTTCTGATTCCAAATAAAAGTACTCACATTGTTTGTGAGTGGTTTCTTGACCCACACAACTTCCTAAGATATCCTCATGATTGTAAGAAGAGTATCAGCACTTAGTTAAGTGACAGAGCAGCACTTAAGCAAGTACCCATCCTTGCCTGCTCCCCAGGGATGCAATCCACGGCTCACCACTGCTCCTTGCTACCATTTTAGGTAGTCTGCCAACTCAGAGATGACATCGGGCAGGCCTCCCTGCCATCTCATTAACGTCTCAATAAAGATTAACTCCATGATCAATCCACGGCAAGATGGACAGACAAAAGCTTTGTAAGGAAGCAGGACATAAAGGAGGTTCTAGTGAGGCAGGAAATATCCTGTGACAACAGAAATCCCATTGTGAGGAGAAAAAACCCCTACATCTCCATGGAATGAAATCCCCAGCAGACTTTTCGGACACATTCCAATGACTGTAATCAAGTCTCTCTCTAACCTCTGTGACTCTCTGCTAGAACAATGCTTGCATTTTAATTTCCTCTTATCTGCTGGAAAATAGGTATGGATCCCATCTGTCCTTTCCCTACGAAAGATCGTTTGCAGGCACAACCAGGCTAAACAACCACAAGAGACTAATGTCTCCTCCCTGCTGCACAAGTCAAGAGTATGCTTTTGACCTCATGTCCTTAGGGTGGCATAAATACTTAAGCCATTTTTAGTTCCTGAGACCAACGAATCACTTAAGCTGCTTTAAACCTTTACAGTGGCATAAATGCTTAAGCTGCTTGCAGTTCCTAAAGCCACGTTGATGCTATAGCTATACATGAAGAGCTCTGCATTTCTACACAGACACATGCCTGTGGAGAAGGTCAGATAACTATCTCCACTCCTCTTTTCTTTCCTTTGGATTCATTTATTTTTATTCTATTAGAGTTCTTGTGGCTGTCTTGCATACTTTATGGAAGACTTAAGAAACGCTGTTGTGACAGATCTCTGCTAATGCTGATTAGCAACATGACAACTTATACAATCTGATGATCTGGCCCAAAGCAAGTCAGTGCCACAACAGTCTTGACACCTTTGTTGAAACTGAATACCAACAGTTATAAAATCAGCTGGATCTTAAAAGCACTGCACGGCAATTTCCTCCATGTATAATGAATGCACTAAATAGTCTGCACGCTGCACTCCTCACCTCACAGTGTTTGATCTTGTCATTCAATCTCAATACTTAATTTTCAGTTTTCCACGATTAAAAAATTGAAACAGCCCTCCCCCCCTCCTTCCCCTCCCAGTTCCCCTAGATTTGGTTGTGATTGTAAACTTAAACAAGAAGTACTTGAATATCAAATTACAGTAATCAGACCTTTTGGGTTTACATACGAGAGAGAGGAACGTGACTTTTTAAACAGCATTTTAAAAGTATGTAATACAAATATTTATAAACCCAGAGTGACTAAAAAGGTTTTTCTCATTAAGAAAAATCAAAACACTAAATGAAGTTTCAGTCAAAAATGGTTATTTCAAAAAGAAGTGAAGTATGTGGAATGTAGGAAATATAACTCATACTCTGTTACAAACTTAATATATGAACTCTGTGTCCATGACTGTTAATACTTAATTATAAAGAAAAAAATCAGACCTCAGTCAGCACTCCAGCTGAATTCATGCTTGAAGCTCATTTATTACTGTGCTGTTCTGGACTCCCATCTCTGTCCCTTGAGAACTGGCAATAGCAGCCAATGAGGAAAGGGAGGGGTCAAAATTTGAAGCCCAAGTCAACTGAAAAATAATGATGATTTATAACTTGAGACAGCCCACAGAAGAAGATGGACAGGGATGACAGGCACAGAAGAAGGGCAGCAAAGAAACCAACAGTTGGAAGAGAGGATGGAAACAGTGAGAGAGAAGGAAAGTGTTGGGGTGCAGGGGGAATCACATCATGTTCTGACCACTGAAACACTGCATGGCTCTACCCTGTAATAGCTCATCACCTTTTCTGAGCAAGATGTTGCTGTACTTCCAGTATCACTGCCTCAATAGCTCCTAAACTGCTTACTCACCTGTCTTGGTACAAAGAGCTTGGGTCAGTCTGGCTGTTTTGACTCCAGCACCCAAGGGAGCATTCTCACGTGAAGGGCAGACTGAGCAGAACCTCAGAGATGTAACAAAGAGTTGGGCTCAGCAGCTGTCTTGGGACAGCACAACTGCCCCGGGGAGAAAACTGGGTTTATAGTCTGCTGTTGCCTCAGTGGACATACAAGTTTGGAAGCGAGGAATGCACCAAGACTGAGTGTAGTCAAACTACTAATAGTTCATCAGCATTTGTGGAGTTTACTATTAGCTTTAGCAGGAGTAATCTTTTTGCCCCAAATGCTGTTTAAGCAAGCCATTGCAAATCAAATTATTTTTTACGTATGGGCTTGGAGAAGTCTTGTTCTAAACACGAAAATGTATTGCTAAGAAATAGGAATACGCTAATTCAAAGCCCAGCAGGACTGTTCTCTTCTCACCTCCTTGTTTCAGCTGAAAATACAGGTCTTGTTAGTTTTTTGCATCTCTGCACTAACAACAGCAACAGAAGTTCTCAAACCACAAGTTAAAAAAAAATATTCTTTCTGCTTCTCCTTTTGTTCTCTTTGCAGTTGTCTTCATTGCCTATCAATAGGTTAAACATATCCAACTTGTATGTTTAAATGCTAAAGACAGAGAAGTCCCTGAGGATATGTCAATCGTTGGCTCTTGTACAAAGAAAAATACTCTATTTTGCTCAGAAGCTCCTTCTGTGGCAATTTAAACACAGTGAGACAGACACAATATCCTGGAGAGAGGAAAACCTGCCTTATTACATTCCTGACCCAAGAGAAAGGATCTGCCCTCAGGACATAAAGAGAATCAGTGGGGGAAAGAAAAAGGAAAAGTTATCTAATCCTAAAAATAAAGACAGCAGTCCACAATACAGCATGACCTTCTTTTAATCTCTGCTATAGTAGTTATACAGCATGGATGTGATATAATGCCAACAGGGCAAACACAGCTTGCTTGTCAGCCTGGAAATTGACTCTCCCAGCCTGTACCTAAGTTTCTGCATTTTGGACAGGTTTTTTTGTAGGCTCAGGGATATTCTGTAGAGGGAATGGAACTTACGGGATATTGCAGGGATTCTTTCCCAATAAGATCACATCTTGTTCTTGTTTTGTTTAATATACATATATTCAGGTATATGGTACAGTTAAGTCTGTTACCAGCAGAATGCAGCTCCATCAAGGGCAATGCTTTACAGCCCTTCCTTGATTTCCTGTGTAAGAGCACACAGCTATAACAGGCAGAAATTGCGTCTTTTTTTTGGAAACCTGAAGAATTAATAAATGAGGTTCTGCCAGAACATTGACATAAATGTTGTGGACATAAATCGTTCCAATTGCACTGTGGTAGGAAAAAGTTTTTTATGGCGCTTAGGTTTGTTTCTTCTCTGATGTTCTCTTCCATAATTCTGCCTAAAAAAATGCTGCATCTTTCTTGAAGGTTGCATTATTATTATTATTATTAGTAGTAGTAGTAGTAGTAGCAGCAGCAGCAGCAGTAGTAGTAGTAGTAGTAGTAGCTGTGAGGTTAACAGATGAAGCTGGTATGTTACAGGAATTCCAGCTTGGCAATCACTTTGCAGTACATGCTGCCATGATACCTGGGCTTTATCAGTTCCTCCAGAACTGATGTTCTATACTGCATTTGTCTTAGTTCAAGCAAGGCATCACAGCTTCCGTATTTTGTGATGTTACAAAAACAAAACCCAAAGCTCCACCTCTCTCTTCAACCACCTGACACTGTAACCTGCCCAAGGATAGGGCTAATGACATGAAGGAAGGAAAGGAAAGTGTAAAGCTCAGACTGGATGGTCAAATCAGCTGTTCTCAAATGTGGATGGTTTGGTTATGTCTCTGCCCTGGAAGGGTATGCCATGCTCTCCTGAGAACTGCTGAAGTGATGAACAACATAAAAGGATTACCATCAGGATGACCAGGTTCTTAGGATATGAAGAAGCTTTTAGGGAAAAAGTACCAACCCTCCCACTGTTCCTAAAAGAGTATATTGGGCCTCACATTTCTCTCAACATCTTTTTTCCTACCTGTCAGCCATGAGCATTACTTTACTGCTACAGCTGCCCTTCCAGTTGCCACCACTGCAGTGCACGCACAACTCCTGCAGTTTGTGTGATGCCTTCCCCACCACTGGGTAAACTCTTCAACTTCCATTCACTCCAGCATCTTTCCTGGTGCAAACTGTGCCTGTTTGGACACACAGTTTGAGAGCTGCACTGTGTAACTGCTAAGCTAATAGCAAGAAAGCCTCGGAGGGTATTCCCTTTTAGAAAAGACAAGCTGACAGGTAGAAGCCCATTACAGCTTGAACATTAAGACTTCAGCAATGTACAGTAATCGCTTTAAGAAAAATAATCTTAATATATCCATGTTTGGATCACTTTTACTTTGTCTTTTTTTATACTCTTCACAAATGGGTCCCCAAATTACACCCACATTTTACATGTCTCCGGTATAAAGGCCACATGAGAAAAATTTAGGGTAGCTGAGTGCCTTCAGTGTAAACCACGAGACCCAAGAAAGAAGAGCAAGGTGAAGAGCAGAGGGAGAAAGCAGCCAGGTGAAGCATGCATCAGGTATGGAGAATCCAAACTTGGATACAATGGCCAGGGCTGGAAGAAGAGACTGAACAAAGGCTTCCTGCTGAAGGGTTTCAGACCCAACGTTATGTTGGCAGTGCAGTTTAAGATGCAATAGCTACTGGAAGTGGTCATCTCCCTACATCATCCTGCACCCTAGCCCTGACCCGATGATCTTGAGTAACCTGATCTAGTGGAAGGTGTTCCTGCCCATGCAAGGGAGGCTGAAACTAGATGATCTTTAAGGTCCCTTCCAACCCTACCTATTCTATGATTCTATGATCTTTAGTCTACTCTACCTGCTTTCTTCTTTCTTTCTCCACCACACACAGACACAAGGTCTCCCCACTGGCTTTCTGAGAGATGGCTACAGGCAGAAGTCCTACAGCTTGAGAGCTCCACATTCCCTGCAGATCTGTTACACATCTCCTAACCTAGTCAAAGCAGTAGTGCAAAAACAAGGATAGAGTTTTTCCTTCACCTGGGTGGTGAGGAGAGAAAAGACTGGCCAGAAAGCAAACATCTGCCTTCTACTTGGTCTGTGATTAGCAGTGAATGTTGTCTAGAAAATGCACTAACTGATACCTTGTAGGAGTGACTGAATATGGGAAGAGAGAAAACCACCTGAGGCTCAACATCAGAATTTTCTGCTTCATAATCTTTGCACCTAGGGATAAAAATTGATTTTACATACAACTGCTACACAATTTCCAGGAAAACCAAGTTAAAACCCCTTAAACCTCCTTCACAGGCAGTACCCAATGTGAGCAATGGCTGGCTGACTTCTTTACAAATCTGAACTCACATACAGCTGCATACAATCTTTAACAAAAATGTAGATGAAAAACAGGCCTTATCTTAAAAAAAAATAACAAAACTCGAACAGCCCAGCAGTTAGCACTGCTACGGATGTTAGTGTAACAAACATGAAAGCACATACTCTATTTCTGGAGTTTTCTCACTAGAAAAAGAAAGACCAGAGAGGATTTCTGCCAGCACACTGGAGAGCATCATAAAGAGGCATTACAGTAAGGTATTTCATCTTATTTGCAAATAGTGCAAAGAACAAAAATGCTGTAAAAAGCACAGCAGCACTTACAAGGCAGAAGAACTAAATACTTTGCATGTTTTCCCACATTGCTGCATAAAACAAAAATCTATAGGCCTCCTTCCTGCCATCATAATTCATCTGATTTCAGTGGGAATCAGACCTGCTACATATATTAAACCTGAAATTAACTATTCTCCCCTCATATTGTTTGGCTTTGATAAATTCCAGCCATTGCTCCTAGCTGAGAGGTGCAGATCTTGGTTCTGTGAGCTGCTCTGATCACACTGGCTTTAATGGCAGCCTGAAGCACATTAAATTTGACTGGGTCCAAACACTCTGCGGGAATGGGCTTTAGCAGCTCTTATAGTTAGTTATTGAGTTGTGGGTTCAAATCCCGCTCAAAGTAATAATATTTTCCTTTAAAACAGAGCATGTTCACAAGAAAATAAAATGGAAAGAGATTTTGAATCTTCACATTCCACAGCACAGACCTGATTGGTGGCGCCAAGAAAGAAATACTCGACAGTACAGATGCCTAGAGGAGACCAAAAAAAGGAAGTAAAAAAGATACTCGGCAAAATACCCCAACAATTGTGGTATGCTAAGTTAATACATAAAGCCAGAGCTCTTTTATAAAAGTTGTGTGGCTTTAATGACAAAAATCTGTTAGAATTTACACTGCCTTTCAGTGCACAGGTTTGGAAATACACCGCAAGCAAATTAGTACCAGCAGACAATTTGAGGTAGAATTTAACCATACACTTAAGCAACTTTGTATCATTTGGAATTAGCAGCTACAACCCATTACAATCCCACGAGCCAATTTATAAATCTATGAAAGTCTATAGGAAGATTGAGAACAAGCTAAAAAGTAACATTTAAACAAGATTTTGAAGTCCTCTAAACTCCCAGACTGGTAGGTAGGGCCATCCATATATGCAGAAGGATTAGCAAAATACTCGATCCTATACAAAAAAGTTAAATCATTGCTTTCTTGTAACTGAAAACCTTATGCTTCTAATGGGGTGAATTGGGTACATGACAATTAAACAGGATCTGCTCTTCAGGGTGTATTAAGCATGCAACCACTAACACTGAGCATTCAGACAGGACTCTCACAACATGAACTTTGTTTAGTTCAAGCATGGATTAGATTTTATAAAGCCATGCACTTGCCTCTTCTTTTAGTACTTTGTTAATGATCAAGGCACAGCTAATACTGATCCACTTAAAATGATGCAAAAGCTATTCCTCAGCAGGATATTGCTGTGTAAAGCAATCAGCCTTTTACATTTTTTAAAGAGAGTCCTATGCTTACCACATGGACACATTCAAATTGCCTGTATGAAAAAGATACCAATGCTCCATATCTGCAGACACTGCTGAAGAGCAGGACTATTTTTTCAGTATATGCCCTCACTGTCTCCTTATGCATAATCTACTAAAGCTGCCATTCATATTAGAAGACAATGCCTGATTCACTTTATGCAATAAAATGAATAATATAAAAAAAAACCTAAGAGAAACACACATTTCACAGAAACCACAAATAAAATCGGTACCAGTGATAAACATTAACAAAATCTTTACCAGGCGATGTAAAGTTCAACATTTGTTTCATGATAGAGCAGATTCTAGAAGAGTTAATACAACATCAGTGGGTGACAAAAAGAGCAGTGGGTTAAAACTGTGGCATCATGACTAAGAGAAGTATTTGGGATGTTTCCTTCCTAACACCTCTAAGAAGCAATTCTAACAAGCATCAGAACATGCAACACTTTATTGCTCCTCTGAGACCTCCCTGAGCTTTTTTTTTTCACTGGCCATGAGTTTGCAATTTACCTTCCACATCCATGGCTTGGTCATCTCTGTCACATACTAGTACCAAAGGGCTTAACAGCAACCTCAGTCACATGTTAGAAGTTAGTCACCCTTGATGCTCCAGGGACCGGCAGCAGAGATATCTTTTTTCATGTTCCTCTTGCCAAAGGATAACACTTTCAATTCTCTCAGATATACCACAAGACAGCCTTGTGCCCTATCTACAGATGTTTGAGCTGTTGGAATGAAAACTGCAGGATCTCTTAGTAGACTATGGAGGTGTCACCTAACACACTTACAAAAGAGCCATGGGCTCTTATTTTTTCTGCCCTGCATTCCACAGACTAACTTTAACTACATTGCAGTGAATTTACAGGTGCTTCTGGTAACTAAAAATCAATCTTAAATAGTCAGGTTTATCTTAAAGAGTCACCTCTTCTCCTGTACACCACGGTGGCAACTTCTGAATGGGACAGACTTATGCTGGCAATCAACCCCAGAAGTTCACAGGAGTAAACCAAAGGGCAGTCATGTAGCTCTGTAATCCTCTCAGCCAAAAATTGTAAGAGCTGGAGCCTGGCTGCTCCAGAATGTGATATAAAATGAACTTCTCCATTCAGGCTTTTTTTTTACTAACTGCAAGTGTTGGAATCCCCCTGGCAATTAATTTCCTGGCTGGTAATCCCTTGGCTCTTATCCACACAGAGAAAGTGGCTGCACTGGAGTGAGGTGCACTCAGTGCCGTGGTCTAGTGACTGTGGTGGTAATTGATCAAGGGTTGGACTCGATGATCTCTGAGGTCCCTTCCAACCCAGCCTATTCTATGATTCTATGATTCTATGAGGTGTGCGAGGCACATGCTCCAGCTCTGCAGAATGAAGTGGCCTCTTGATTTAAATGACAGCAGCCAAGCCTGAAACCTTCTTATTTACCCTGCATAATGAAGCAAAGCCCACTGTTAAACACCCTTTAAACTGAGCCTATTATGGTAAACAGGCAGCTGCTGCTGCCAGGATTTTCTGAGTTATCTGCAGCAGTATTAGAAATACTAGGCATAAGAAAAGTATACAAAAACTATCCTGGCAGTGGTGAGACAGAGAAATATACATCATACAGTAACATTACCATCACATTTTAAAGAATAAAGCCTTTATTTTACTACCAAAAATTATACCACCAGCAAAAAAAAAAAAAAAAAATTTTAAATCACTTCGTATCCATAGTATATTAAGCTTCTATATTCTCAGCTCTTGTACAGAGGCAGTACTTGAGCTCTTGTACTCATGTAGTAATCCTGCCTAGTGCTGTTAGCTGACAAAACAATCTACAATGAACAGTCCAGAGTTACAGAGATGCCTCTCCCTAGCAGTCAGGCCAGCTGGGCTTGATCCTTGATCAGGTTTTGACATACGTGTATTGTTTAAGGCCTTCTGACACAAAGGCACAGAAAAGCTGTGTGGACATAATTCCCATAAGCGGGAAAACTCTTAAAAACAGTTTTGATTAAGTTTTTCCTTTAGTTTTAGACAAAGACTCTCACAAGAGGATGAATGTAGATACTGTGCTCACATGCACTGTGAAGAGTGGGACACTTTGTTTTTAATTATATGATTCTATGATTCTATGAAAAGTGATGCAGTCTTCACTCAAGTGCTCCAATCCTAGATTCCTTGAATTAGGAAACGTCAGGGCTAAAGAAGCACAGGAAAGTCACTTGTCCTTTACATTCCAGAATGCTAAGAAAACCCCACAAACCCACACGGGATTTCCCTGGATAAATCCCCTTTCCACACCATCCTGACGTGGTGGAGGGCCTACTCATGGGTGTACCTTAATCAAGGATCATAAATAAAACCCACGACAAGAGAGTAACAGAGGGAAAAAAGGACAGTGAGCATCTCAGGTACAAATATTTGTGGCTCAAGCTCTTGCCCTCACTAAAAATACTCTGAAAAAGATCCCTGAATTCAGGGGGGCGTTGCCCTTTTCCATTAGAAATCATTGCTGGGGTAAGGGAGCTAACTAATCACTGCTAACTGGAAGCAAAGGATGGACTTAGATGTGTTTTGCCTCTCTGAAAATTTACTGAGTGCCTACCTGCTGCTGTGCTGCTGCTGTTCTTTCTTTTAGTGCTTTCTTGACATATGTAGGAGAGGATAAAAGCCTAATGGGTGCGAGTGTCAGCACAATATAAATTACTGCAAGGAAAAACTTGATGCATGACTTGGGATCTGAAAGAGGAATGTCCACCATTGTTTGTGATTATGGATCACATCACAATCTAATAGCAATTTTTATTTAATCAATAATTTCCATGCTGAACAGACAGCCCTGTTACAGAGAATCGACAAGCAGGTACTGATAGCGACAAGGCTTGTTATTAATCTTTACCCTGCCAACATATCAACCAAACTACTGTAAAAAAGCACCACCAAGATGGATTTAGAGGTAGGTCTTTTCTTTTCTTTTCTTTTCTTTTCTTTTCTTTTCTTTTCTTTTCTTTTCTTTTCTTTTCTTTTCTTTTCTTTTCTTTTCTTTTCTTTTCTTTTCTTTTCTTTTCTTTTCTTTTCTTTTTCTTTTCTTTCCCTTTCCTTTCCTTTTTTTTCTTTTTTTATCTTTCCTTTCCTTTCCTTTTTTTTTTCTTTTTTTTATCTTTCCTTTCTCTTCTCTTCTCTCCTCTCCTCTCCTCTCCTCTCCTCTCCTCTCCTCTCCTCTCCTCTCCTCTCCTCTCCTCTCCTCTCCTCTCCTCTCCTCTCCTCTCTTCTCTTCCTGTCTCTCTCTTTCCTTCTTTCTTTTCTCCCTTTCTCCCTTGCTTGCTTGCTTGCTTTCTGCCTTTCTTCCTGCTTGTCTTTGCTTTTCTTCTCCTTTCTTTTCCATTTACCTACACAGACTCATTACCCTTCTTCCCCCTTTACCCCTACGTAATGTTTCATACATTTTATATTCTAAGTTTATTTGAAAAACCTGGGGCTTGAATTACACAAAAAGGCAATTCATATTAAGCAATTTCACAAATCAGTGGGACCTGGCCCAGTGCTCAGTGTTAGACATTATAGGCTAATAAATCATACTTTCTCTTTGAGATGTCAATCGCCAAAGTGCTTTGTAAAAATGTTGGCATCTGTAATTCAGCGAAGCCTTTTCATCTTGAAATAAGATGCTCCAGACTGATAACAAGAATAATCCTCTCTTGATCAAAAAAAAAAATCTGCATTTTACCAATTAAAGCTGCTGCCAGAAGCCAAACGGAGCAGCACTGAGACTCCACTGTAGTTTATCTCTGCTAAACACAAGGAGGGATACAGTTAGAGCTTTGTTTCATTTTCAGCTTGACTACTTTATCTCACAGAGAACTGCAGCATCTCAGCCCTGTGATACACGTAAGAATGGAATATGCAGACCTCATACCTACAGTGCAAGCCACCAGAGGACCACTCCTGACAAAACCACCACCCATTCATTTTAAAGATTAGGTAAGCGACACCTTGAAGAAAAGTCACACTTACACAAAAGTTTAAGCACTGGAAAACACTAGGTTTGTTTCAACACAATAAAAGGCTCATCTGCTTTTATTTTTAATTCTATATGGAGGTTATGCAGCCAAGAGATTGCAGAAATGAATTCATGCAGCCCAGCCCTCTCAAAACGAAATGTAAAAGCTGGACTTGCATCTCTATTTAGCTTGCCTGTCCCTGCCTCTGTTCATTCATGCTGATCGGCCACTTTTGGCTGAGAAAAAGCATTTCCACGTGCAATAGCTGGGCCAGCAGTTTTCTTCCAGGCATCAGGTTTCCCTGGGCAAACCTTTTGGGTAGACTATGGGTAGCTGTGAGGCAGATCATGGCACCTGTGACAAAAACATAAAAATGGGCTGCACTATAGATAAAAGCCTATTCATTGAGAGGCAACAAAAGCAGTGTAGAGAGGCACATCGAAGAGAGGACTCCAGAAGGTTTGAGGTAGATGTTCCACTGCTTCATCACAGTAAAAAAGGCAAAACACTCAGCAAGCAGCAGCAAGGCAGGAAAAAGCTGCACAGAAACCGTAGCTCTGTCCAGGCAGAGATGCTTTGTCGTGGCCCTCTGGTCAGGACTGAAAGGCATCTGGAGTCAAGGCCTGCCTTCCTTACAGCTCAGAGGCAGAAAAAAAAAGCAGGCAAAGACTTCCTTTTTCTCTCTTCGCCATAATATGCCAACAAGAGTAAGCAACCAAAGAGCTAATTCAGTATGCAGCTTTACTCTTGCCTACGTGTTTGTCAGCCAGCATGGACACCACTGAGACTTGGCTGGTAGCTTCTTATCCTACACTTCTCTCCAAAACTGGAAACCACCTACAGAAGAAGAGGTGACTAGCTGAACTCTCAGGCAAAATAAACACATCAGGTAAGTGCAAATATCCACAAACCACCTAAATAGTGCTCTGTGATTAAAAGCAGGACAGAGGCCAAACCTTGCTCTCTACCATGCACAACCCTTTCCACTCAAGTGCCCACTTGATAAGATTTCAATATGAATGGCTAGAGTAACTCTGCAGTGTGCAAGAGGAGCACAGTTCAACCCTACACACAGCAGTGAAAAAAACAGGCTAAATGACATATCATACTTTAGCAACCTTTTTCAGGGACAATGACTTTGGCAACTCATATGAACAGTAGCTGTAATGGCCACAGACTAACAACAAGTTTTTCTAATGCTGTGAAAGAAATGCTAATTACGAAGGAATTAAAATTAAAAAATGATTACATTTCCCTCTCTAAATCCCCTCTTAATACTTCACAGATTAGGGTGGATTTATTTTTTTGTAAACCTTTCTCTATCAAAAAAAGAAATCCCCACTTTATTTTTTTTCCCCTTCTCCTCTGTGATTCATCAAAAGCCAGACTCAAGGTAGGGGAACTGCCAACTCACTTGTGTAGTGGAGTGCTTAAGAGGACCTGAGCCAAAGCACAGCTGGCCTTTGGGTCAAGCCCAGAGTGAGTAAGATCTCTTTACAAGGCAGCAGTGCTGACTTTTAACGCTGCTGGAAGGGCACCACAGTGGCTGGTGCAGAGCAAGAATGTGCTGGGAAGGCAAACAGCAAACAGGGGCCATGCCAGACCCCAAGGGCTACTGAGGCTAAAGAACAGCAGTGAGGTCTGTCTGTGGTTGCTTAACCTTAAAACCCGACACCACTTACATGGTTACCTTTGATGGGGGGTTAAAGACTTGCTTTATTTAAACAAGTCTGTATTCCGTAGCTGTAGGGAAACCAAGAATGAACATGCTCTAAGGGGCAGAGATCTGCTTACTAGCTTTCCTATGCTGTATTATGAATTGCTGGCCTCTAACAATTCTACCATTCTGGCACAGTTCAAAACTATGGGTTAAATAGCCTATAATGCAGCACAGTAAGGTGATGTCTTAATTATAACTCAGCCTTTAAACTAGCAGTAAGGAAGAGACTTCAACGTCTAAAAAATTCTGGACAGATGTTTCTCAGGATTATTTGCTAGAATCCTCCTCCCCCTCTTCCTCCCCCTTGCTCCCTCGCAGATACAAAGGTCAAAAGTAATGAGGGAATGCAAAAATTGGGGAAGGCCTTCCCATGGCACTTGCTTGCCTCTGAAACAACTCCCTGACTTCTCCGTGTTGCCCCCACCTTCATCCCAAGCCCTGCACTTGTCTCCCTTGAAGAATGATTTCTTTGTCCACAGCATTGCTTCTCAAACAGGGATTAGGGTCTGGAACCCAGCTAGTAAAAAATAAAATAAGATGAAACAGAATAAAACCATCACCAAAACCCCCTTTGCTATTGTACGTAAAACATACTCCTTTCGCCAGGAAAAAATTATTACCATAATGCATTTCATGTTCTTATCTATTCCTTACTCTTTTCAATTTAAAGGAAACATTTCTGAACCTTTCAGGGCAGTAGCTGTCACCACCATGCACAATGAGCCTGCAAATGGGCTGAAATCTCTGTGTTACTGCATTAGAGCCAAATAAAACTGTAATGAAAATGCACTGAAAACTGCCCCTACAAAGAAGAACTAAAAATTAAATAAATCCTTGCATGTATTTGGAGACATATGCAAACTGGGATGTGCAATTACACCCCCTGGGACCGCGAAGGAACTTCCTTCTCATAGCTGGGACTTTGCCTGTACTATGGCCAGTTTGTAAGCACACCTCCAGTGCCCACAGAAAAGCAAGCACTAGTGCAGGAAGAATAATCTGCTTTTGGGGGCATTTGTGTGTAATTGCCTACTTTCAGCTCTAGATGCCTACCCACACAGCTAAGTGTGGTATCCTGTAGGCTTTAGCAGCTCACGGCTGTTTGCTTACCAGGTAGTTTCTCCTCCTGTGAGCAGTAGTCAATGCCCCATTCTCAGGGTCATTTATAGCTTTTCCACTGCAGCTGTATCTCAGGGGAATTGCTCTAATCTGGCTTACTCTCCTATTGTAGTTGCATCTTTTTTTTTTGAGAAGAGAGGTGAAGCTACCACTCTCCTACAGGAGAGGAGCTGAGGAAGCAGCCACAGGCTAAAGGTAGCAGAGGAAGTGGGAATTTCCAGTCTGCTGACTTTGGGTGTTCTTATTTCTGGGCAACCAAAATGACTCACTCCAAAGAAGTCCTGTCCTTCAGAGAATGCTGTGCTCCTCACCTCCCCATCAGACACACTCTCAAGTGTTTCAAGGTGCACATTAATAATTAAGGCACCCCATATCATGACAGAGGCTGCAAAACCTGAGCCAAGGCAGGATGTGGGCACTGTCCAAGTTTTATGCAGGTCTTTGTGGATCACTGGCCAACTCCTCTTGGTTGGAGCTGAACCCACCTTTTTCTCCAGGAGTGGAGGGCAAAAACATTCAGACACTCAAGTCAGAGAACTTAACGTAGTGGTTCTTCTGTGTATTCTCAGTGCACTGAAATTATCTGGGGTACATGTGGGTACCTGAGAAACATAAGAAACCTTCTGGTGCAACAAGGGAGCCTGGTGGAGCATTACAGCAGCTGCCCCGAGGATTGCCAGATAAATGTTCCAGTCACCAGCCTTTGAAATAGGCATGGAGACCTTAGCAAATGGAATCCTGAATGTAAGTCATTGCTGTCAGTTTAGGGCTTCTTGATCTCATCTAATGTAACAACAATAAAAGAATTTTATTGCTGTACAATTAAGGAGAAAACATTAACAAAAAAATAGCTCTACAGTTCTTCAAGCATATTTTTGAATAAAAAATAATTATCATCAAGGCTACACAGCAAGGGGGATGAGAAATAGGCAGCGCTGCATTTTTCTGATTGCCATTGTATTAATATTTAACAATAACTTGAGTCATTTCCTTGAAGGATAATTTTCTTAAATAAACTTTTATCTTTAGTCTCTAACCCTTTGCAACATTTTATTCTTAGACTGATTTCTGGGGGAAAAAAAAAGACAAAATGCAACAAAAAGCAAATTTACAAAAATATACAATATCTTATTAGCTTCTGGGCACTCAAGTGCATTTATCACATATATAAAACAAACTTGAGCTCAGCTAAGCCCAATTATAATATCTCACTAGGCAGAGAAATTAATTAAACAGCTGAATGATAAAAACCCCAGCAGCAAACTGAGGCTTTAAAATAAATAAGATTTTTTTAAAAATAATAATAAGAAGGGAAAGAAGGGAAATAAAGAGAAAGAGAGAAAGAAAAAGAGAAAGAGAGAAAGATGGAGAGAAAGAAATACAGACTATAATACACATATTCAAACAGCAATGTAATCAATCTTTACAGGAGCCTAAGTAAGACTACCTGGCAGTCAAATGCAGTGGTGGCTCTAACGTGGCTCTGCAACTTTGTGATTTGCTAATGTGCAACATACGCACCCCTTTTGAACCAACTTCAAATAACCCTGGGATCCCAGCAGTGAAGCTCAGCGACTGAACCAGAACAAGGGCACAACTTGTCAGGATTTAAGAGCTTTCAGCAAAACCCTTCAATTGCAGCCAGTACCCTATTCCATAGAAGGATATCAATTATAGATAGTGACTTGCTTTAGCAGGGCAGTCGGTACTGTCAGACGCTAGATAGACAACCATGAAGAATCATGAATCTTTCTATTAACTGTGAGGGGCGATGAGGGGGAGGATGGATGGGTGCTATAAATAAGGCAGAGTGTCTGAACGGTTTAACACCTTGCCTTTTGGTGTATGTATCATGAAAATTTAACCATGTTGAATCCTAAGTGGCATATATTGCTTGAAAATAAGAGCTTCTGCACCAAAATAATTTTGGTGTCAGGCCTTTCTGGGTGGGTCAATAACGATTCTTTTATGTAGCTTTCCAGTTATTTATTCATAGCAGCGCAGCTTCTGTTCATAAATTCAGTCAGAAAACACTGTGTCTTGGGGTCTAAGCACACTTCCACTGGTGCCCACATTTTACAGTAACAGAAGGACTTTGCTACAGAAAGTAATGCAGAAAAATGCCATCAAATGCTGACTATTGGGCTCAAGATTACAATTTTTGCTTTAAAGCTATGCCACATATTCAGACACAGATTATGTTTTTATGCATACATGAATGCTGTATCACATACCAATTTGTAATGCTGATATTGCCAGAATCTGATTCACCTACAGTTAATTTCAAAGTAAGTTCGGTCCCATCATTCCCCAAAATATAATAAAGCTATCCTCATCTGACAGAAAGACTAGAACATATACAAATTCATATTTACCTCTTTCAAAACACATGCATATGTGCTTGTGTATACACCCTATACACAATGGAAGTAATGACATCTACAGTGTGAACTGTGTCCATTGTGTACTGTGCAAAAGCTCTCTGGAGCTCTGCTCCATGTGGCACAACTGAGTACATGCTGAGGTTCCTGACCTTTTAGGAAACAAAACAAGCATCTAGATATATGCTTCCATCTTTTCCTTGAACACTGCAGTTCCTCTAAACTTCCAATGCTTTCAGGTGCAATGCCTGGATCACAAGCTGTGCCACCACAAGTTCTGGGTCTGGTCTTACAATTATGCATAGTTACCAATAGTAGCTTTCCTTCCCCTGAAAAAACCCTCCACGTTCATTAGAAGACTTACAGCTAGCTCCTGAATATTTAGCCCCACCAGGATGCAGAAGAATGCTTTTTCTGTTTTTTTTTTCTGAAACTCTTCATTTTACAAATTTCCTTTTCCCAGATGAACTTCCCGAGTCCAGGGAACTGGCTTAGGGAGTTGTACAGGTGAAAGAATTCTCTAAATACTTCCAAGTCAAATAAACAAATGTGTTTTCCTTTCTACTGAATATATGCTACATACCATGTACTCAATGAAGTGTGTGACAAAGAAGGGGCTTCCTGCAATCCCTTGTGAAGGTCTGCAGAGCTCACTCTTACTTTCACCATATAGTTCACCTGACAACCCCTAGTATGGGCAAGTAGGTGTGTGTAGTCAAAATGATGTAGTATCACATGTATAGTGTTATATCACATCCCCCCAAACTTCTGAACACTGACTGTAGCCCTGCTCATGCTAATTACCCTTTGAGTGCCAGAGAACATTGGCAAGCCTGTAGATGTTATCCAAATGTGTCTTGCAAGCCTTTGTCACCTTTATCTGTGCCACTTGCCTCTACCTTGATGATTACTACCATGTCAACAAAACAGGATGGTTATATGCTTCTGCTGTCCTTTCCTTCAGGCTTGGCTGGAGAAACTGAGGCTCTACTGAGTCTGCTGAGTTGGGAATCACCTGCAGGGCAGCAGTGTGAGCAGCCAGGAGAGGCAATGTGGAAGAGCTCTGCTGCAAGATCTGAGTTAACAGTGTGATCCTAGCTACAGCCCTATCTGCACACAAGCTAGCTCAGGTATTTGACAGCATTGAACAGCCTGATGCACATGGCCCTGGAGCTGCAGGTTGAAAACCTCATGCCTTTATCAGGGCCATTCCTTCTCCTGCATTTGAGCAGCCTCTAGCACCACAGGACTCTGGGCTTAATGAGGCCTCCAACTACTCCTGCAGTGTAAAAATTACTGAATAAAGGCTACATTCATGCTGCTTAAGACACATACTCTGCCTGTGCATAGTTCAAGTGTACATATGCACACACCAAGTCAGGAACTCATCCAGCACAAAGACACTGAGGTAAGCTCAGCTACAGCCATTTGTATCTACTCGGATTTAATCATCAGTGTTGGGGTAAGAGGCATACATGAACCACATCAGTGAGAAGACTTCCAAGGATCAAACTGCTGCTCGGGGACTGAATGCTTTCTGCTGGAGTCACACACCTAGGCAAAACCAGGGCTGCCCTCCCATATGAGGCCTGACTGAGACCCAGATGTCATTTCCCTAGTTGCTGCAGCTGACTATCAGATGGCTGTGGCAATCAAAGGCAGACAAAATGTAGGACAGACTGGGGTGAATGGAGATACTTTCAAACAGAGTTAGATGTCTAAAGCCCTTTGCAATTCTGGACAGAAATAACTCACTCAAGTCCCCACAGCAGGGCACTGTCAGAGCTGCAAGAGAAATCACAAACCAGGGCCCCATCACTGAGTCACGCTGACTCTTACAGGGTGATTTATGCTACTTGAATGTGATGGTTGTGATGATGATGATGATGATGATTTTATTGTCTTCAGAGTATCAAGTCAGGATTTGCACCTCATAATCTGAAATGCCCTCAATAACATATCTGAATCCTGAGCCCTGCCAAAAAGAAATCCTTGTCTCACAGAAACATTTTTTTATCTGCCTTCTTTATGTCTAGAGAACTCCATTTCAGAGGTTGCCATTATGAAAAAAAATAAGAAATACACTTTGTTCAGAGGAGTCTTGCCCTTATAGTAATAGATTAACTAGAAAAATCACACCAGAAACAAAAAAATGCATTTAAAAGAACCCAACCAAAACCAAACTATCCCATTGTCAATTTAATTCACCTGAAACTTCATATCATTAGCTATTATATAAAAGGCACAGTGAAATTAAATTAAATTTTGTTTGAAACTTAAAAAAACCTTTCATTACCAAGGACAGTTTTATTCTAAATTTCCCTTTTATTTCATATATTTTGGTGTAAAATATTTATTATCATCACTATGACCCATCCTGAATACTGAGAAAGGTTTGACAGGCATCAAGCTCCAGCCTTAAAACTGTTAGTAAATATAAAGACCATGCCTGTGCAGAATCCCAGATCATGTCAGTTGCTCTGTTTACATGGAATAAATTGCAAGACTGATACTTAATCTTTTAAATGTGTCTGACCCCTTGCAGCAACCCTTCATATGGCATTTGTTCTCAAAACATTCTTACAACATGGAAATAGTCTATCCTCACATTTCTCCTTGGCATACTAAAATGTTAGAATATTTTTGTGCAAAATGTGTCCAAAGGATTCTTTAAAAATGTCACATTTTTGCCGTTATTTTAATTTGTGATAGTTATTAATTTATTATTACTGCTACTACTACTATCTAATAATAACAAGAAACTGAAAATACATCTTAATGAATAAATGCAACACCAAGAAGCTCTTATAATCCAGGAAGTGTAAGGTGGAACTGCTGTACTAAAGTCAGCTTTACAGCATCAGTTTACCATTTTGAATAGTGTGGTGGTGGTGGTGGGTTGTTTGCTTTTTAATTATTATTTATTTTGGGGGGAAAAAGTGAATTTCTGAACATGTTACTTCCGTAACATATATGCCACATAATGCGATAATGCGATAGATTTTGTATGATCTCCATGAAAGTATTAAATGGTTTTTTACAATTAATATGGTTCCAACACACTGATCATTTGCTGGAGATGTTACTCTCTAATCTGTGCTAGGAATTCCTTTTTTTCTCCAGAGTATTTAGATGTGTTCTATAATGCTGGTAATTAAGAGAGGCGCTGCTATCTTAGGAGGGTGTAAATGAGGGAGGATGTAGCTGGCAGGCTGTATTCTATATTTTCACAGTTCAGTTCGAAGCTTACAATACTACAAAATAGTAAAAACAATTTATTTTTGGGAAGTGGTAAAGAAGAAGAAAAAGCAAGGCAGATACAACTAATATTTGGAATAGCATAAACAAAAGCATAAAGTTTGCTTTTGCTAGAAAGACTGAAATAATTCAGTCTCCATGTTTTTAGCCTAGTAATCCACTCTAGTTTACATCACAACAGTAAACTGATATCAAAAACACCCTTAGGGAAGGGGAGGAATTCCCCTCAACCATTTCTACTGTTACAGTCTCTTTTGAGGAGAAAAAATCCAGCTTGGCTAAAGGTTAATAATAATTCATGTCCAGCTTACTATTACTCAATAACTATCAAAGTCTCTAACTCAAAATAGCGTTTTCTGGCTTACAGGATCAGAGCCATTACAATCTCTA
This sequence comes from Phaethornis superciliosus, assembly GCA_023637945.1. Classification (NCBI taxonomy): domain Eukaryota; kingdom Metazoa; phylum Chordata; class Aves; order Apodiformes; family Trochilidae; genus Phaethornis; species Phaethornis superciliosus. Next base: position 97,829,623 of record JAJQWJ010000002.1, on the reverse strand, counting down.
TTGAAGACTTTATTGAATTTTACACTAAGCTTTAGCTGACTGAACAGGTCAAGCACTGTGGCTCTGAGTTTTCTTTATTCTCAGAAACTCATAAACCCCTCTCCAGTTTGCAGCGCTGTTAGCTAAGAAACTTGACTCAGCACAGGGTCAGAGAACCTGACCTCCATGAAAAAGGTCACGTAGTTTTGAAATCCAGTTCCTGAATACCATTAACTTACATGCACGAGCTGTTCCTGCGTGTCAAACTCCCGGGAACAGCCTTCCCAGTGGCAGTTTGTCTCGTAGACCACTTCAGGCTCCTGTTTGCTTTCATCTTTGTCCCCTTCCTCTTTTACCAGGGTCATTCCTTCTGGCTGTTCCTGGAGAGAGGAAAAAACAGGGGTGAGGAGAGAAGAGAGGAAATTCTGAAACTGAGGAGGAAGAAAAGTGAATTATTTCATCATTAAAAGAAAGGCGGGGGCGTAGATTATTTCACTCTCAATTCATTCTATTACTCCATTCTCCAAAATACACAATCCCAAAACAGGCCTGCTAAATCAAAAGACATGTGCAGACTACCTGTGTAGAAAAAAAAAAAAAAAAATTCCTCCCTAGAAGTACTACTGCAGTAAATTTCTGGGAAAAAAATCCCTTGACATCTCAATTCAAAGCAAATCATAAGGTCTGGTTTCCCTCTCCCCATATTTAACCAGCTCTTCACTTATACTTCCCTTATTATTTAGTGGTAACACTAACGAAAAAGGCACTATTCAATACAGCTTAATTAATTGGAATTTGACTTTCGTATTACAATTAGACATAAACCAGACCACCAACAATCCCAAGTGTGTTTTTATTCTTAATCCAGTGACAATTTTGCACACAAAAACCTTTCCAATAGCAGACTGGTAATTTTCAGGCTACTTGGTAGTCTGTGTTCACCTGGAACATATGTACAAAAGTGGCAAGAAGAAGAGGCAGTTTTTTAATTTTGCCATTTGACTTTCCATTGTCAGTTCCTCAATGTGCCTCATTCTCCCCAGCTTGTTATATGCTCAGAGTAAGGGTCAGATGTTAGTGTATAGCATTTGGTTCAGATTATGCACTCATGCTATGTTTCTGTTGCAAACCTGCTTAAGGACATAGATGGGACCTCTGCTTCATTTTCACAGATTCACTCACAAAATTGATGGTCTGACTCTCATCTGGTCAAGTCACTGTACATGAAGAGTTACTTTACTAATACCAGTAGCATTAACTGGTGTAGAAAGTATAGCAAGTAAGACTGGAGCCTGACACTGAGGCCTGAGTGCAGCACAGTGCAGTGCCAAGACCTGGTAAAAGTCAGCGTGGCATCTGAACAGAAAACATGTCCTCAGTAAAGGACCTGAATGTCTCTTATTTGCTTTTCCACAGCAAAGGGAGGGTTAAGCACCCTCTGACTGATCAGAGGCACCTCTCCATCAGCCTCCTTCCTCTCTGCCCTCATTCTGCAGCACTGCCCTGTAACCCAGCAGCACCTCATCGCTGAGGCCACCCATGTGTGCACTGGACAAAAGGCCATACAAGAGCAGGAAGCCTGAAAAGATGTGCTTCAGGCAAGGTGCAATCTCCCTCCAGTAGTGAGATGAAAGGCTTAGGACTGTAACCTGCCCACCATACCTGCACGCTTCCTGCTCCTGGGCTGGGGAGATCCTCATCCGGCTTTATCTTGGAGCGCTTGTTGTGCATGGGATCTCCAGTGCTGCTCACTGCAGATTCACTTGTGGGTTTATTCTGCTGCAGGCAGGTTTTTTTTCCCCCCAAAAGAAGACAAAATTAGACTGTGATAAATATGTAGCTCCAAACAAAAATACAGAGAATCTGCTCAGCAACTTTCTTTGGAGAAGCTACACTGTTAATTATAGTGAATATGCAATTACACTGTGCTTCAATTACATAGTATTAACTCGTGGAAGAGCTGCATAGCCCAACCTTGTAATGGAGCTGGGAGGGAACAGGAAGGAGGACATTTGATGTCACTCCTTGCAACAAACCAATGCTGGTTTTATCAGGCCAGGGATGGGTAGAAAGAACTGCATTCTCCATATAACGACAACTTCAGAAAGGCAATTTTGAACTGTAAAATCCCTGTGTGCTCTTTTAAATAAACAAGAGAAATATTTAATTTTTTGCACTTGGAGAAAAGGTTTTGCACTTAACATGGACACACATGATCTCGGCTCATTTACAGTGTTTCCCACTATAATGGTGGATGGGAAGAAAAACTTCATGCTAACGTGAGACAGATAAAAAATTCTAGATGAAGTCTTGGATTCTCCCAAATCAACAGCAAAACTATTGCTGACAGAAAGAGAATCTTGTTTTCCTCTTGCTGTGCTAGACTGAACACCATTATCTACACCTGCAAATGGATCTTGTAGGAACCCACAGATCTTTTAGAGATATCTGAACTTGAATGGACCCCACAAAAAATCAATATGCTTCCTACAGCAGCATGTTCTGCTTCTACATTTGTAAAAGCTAGCTAGGAGATAAACAGCCCCTAGACTGATAAATAACCTATCCCAGGTCATCTGGAAACAAATAACACTAGTTAATAACAGGCAAGCCACAGACTGTGATAAACTCCACATTTGGGGCTGATTCACTGCTGCAAATCTCCAGCTTTTGAGAATATACCTTAGTTTATCGGAATTATTAATTCAAAGCCACTTAGTCCAACGTTTCACAAATCACTGAAAAATAAACTTCAAACCTCTGCACTATCTTTGAGTTCTTCTGTTGCTCACAGACCAAGTTACTCACTTCTAGTCACTCACACCTATGACAGGAGGGCAGAATATGACCTTGTATGTATTACCTCAGGGGTGAAGCTGCTACTCTTTAGAATGTTAGTGGTCTTCATGAGTTTTTTCCCCTTTTTCTTACTCTCCATTTCTACTAAGTTCCTGTGTAAGATCCAGGAGAGACGGCTTGGAATGAAAAGCTGCTGCAGCACACTGAAATATTTATGAAGACTAAAAAGCATGCTACCAATCAGGAACTGTGCATATACTCCTGTGATTTATAATAAAGAGACTGCAAAAGCTGTAGCTTCAAGAAAACTATTATGGAAGGATCTCTGTGACAGTTGTGATTAATTGCCATTGAGACAATGTAATTTATTTAATTTTAAAACTAATGAGGTGCAAAGGTTTCTTTTGTTGTCTCTCACCTGTGCGGACTCAGAAGGTCCAGAGCTGACCTGGATAGGGTTCAGGACACTGGGAATGCCAGGGATAGGTCTCTGGGTAGGAAAAGTTGGAGCAGGATGGATGAGTGGAGGGCTGTGTCCAAAGGCTGAACCTAGGGTTTGCTGACGACTTATAATTTGCTGATGCATTTGCTGGAGGGATACCGGTGTAGGAGGGTATGTGAAACTCAGAGCAGGGCTGAATTTGGGAGAAAAAGGAGGGAAGAGGGAGGAAAAAGATGAGGGTCATTACAATATGGAACCATCCAGAATAAACCTTTAAAATACATTTGATGTATTTACATTAACTGGTCCCTCCCTCTCTCCCCTCGTCTCTTTTTTGGTGCCTCAGAGGATGATAAATCCTGGTTTTAAATCCAGGGTTGGCCTGGGTTTACTAGTGAGTACAAAAATGATACCATAACAAAACATAACGCTTTTTCCTAACACTTACCAGGAAACCACAGAAAGTCGACTGAAATAAAATTCATAAAAACTGAAATAAAAGGCAAGCTGTTCAATAACAGCTATTTATTGCAATAACAAACTTTATATAAAGAAAAAGAATGGGTGCCTACATGCTTTATAGTACTTTTATTGATAATGCAGTTCCCCTATGTTCACGTGTATGAAGCAGTTCCTTTAATCTTGGCTCATGCTACGCTCTTTCATATGTCTCTAGATCTTATTACAAGAGGAGAGAAAATCAATTGGTTAAATGTGTTCTGAACAGTATGCTTGTCATATCACTCATTTGTTTGCAAAGATGGAAAGCTCAGTTCACCCAGAATGTCACCCAAAGAATTTCCATCAGTGCCGTTTGGTTACAGAAACTGATGGATTAACCTTTCCCCTCTGAAATTGGTGATCAATGAGTTTCAATGTAGAAATATTCCAATGGGAAAGCACTTCTCCTTCTTCCAGTTAAACAACATTAAATGTCTATTAAAGCCCTTTATGCATGTTAATACCTGTCATCACTTCATTACTTCACTGTATTTCCCAGACTACAGTGACTTTGGAGGAAATTACACTGCCACCTAAGGACCTATTTTGTGGGTAGTGCCAAAGCATTCTTTGTGTTAGACTTGAGAAATAAATGGTGTGGAACTAAATCTTCACAGGCACGCATATGAGATCTCCCCAAAACATTTGCCAATAACTTCAAATTATAAAAGAAGAAAACATTAAAAATAAGAAGTGTATTCATTGATTTATTTTTTTTTCTTAAAAAGCCCACTGTTCAAAAGAGCCATGCAAATTTAAAACATTGGGTCTTAAAAAAGAGGGGTGTAACTGTAAAAGCCTGTCAAGGCATTTTCTAATGTCTAAAGGGTGGATTTAATCCAGATCATAATTGCTGCTGCTGTTAAGTCCATTAACTGAAAATACTGTGATATAAAGAGCTAAAATAATTTCTACCATTTAAAATAATAATTCCACAGAAATTCTGTGTTCATTACTTTGACTATGTATTTCGTCTGTTTGACTACAATTCATAAAGAGACAGCTTCAATGTGATTACATTACTATTATTCCTGGTGAGAACTCTGTATTACAATAGTTTGTCCATTTAGGACAGAATATCATTAAGAATACCCTTAGAGAATTTAACTGGTCTTTGAGGAACTCTCTTTTCATTTTGCATTGTATTCTTTTTAATAAAGGAAGGCAGAAACGTAGTGAAAACAGTAATTGTTCACAGCAAGAGTTAGGGAGAAATCAGTAATAATATTCAGTTATTGCAGCTCTATAGTCCCTGCTAGTGTTCCTGTAAGCAGCCATGAATGATTACAGCACGACTTAGCTAAGGTAGCCACTATGGATGATTGATAGGACATTAATCAAAAGATGCATATCAGGCTCAGAATTTGTTCACAAGCTTTCTTCTAATAGCTGATTTCATGTTCACTGAGCTCTATGCCAGTTTGTTCAATTTATTCCTCAGTGTACAAGCCATTCATCAAAGAACACAATGATTTAACACCCCTTTTCCTTTTTAGTGAACAAACATTACTAAGTGTAACTACTCTGGTCTGTTCATTAAAAAACATACAATTACGATGTCATACATGAGGCTGAAACAATGCCTCCTTACTATACCCCAGCATTTTTTGCTTCCAAGTGTAACACCATGAATTCAGCTCACATACTTCAAGCAGTAGACAGCACCATCCTGGAGATGCCATCATATTCATCAAGATCAAAAAATGCAACATAAACACTATTTAGATAAGTATTTTATTTCTCTAGAAGTGGTTAACACATAGGATATCTTCACCCTGCAGCTGAACCAGTTTAAAATAAAAAAGTAAGTGGACTGATTTCACTGGAAACCTTGAGCACGCAGTACCCTTGGAAACACAGGTTTGTTTGGGTTTTTTCCTTTCTAGGAGTTTAAGCATGCTCAACAATACCTGGCTTTGAAAGTCCAAGTTCAAAACTTTGGTAATATTCCACAGATCCTACAAGGTAAAAACACAAGCTTACAATTCAGCCATAAGACATGACTGATTTAAGACCTCAACTCAGAGATGTAGATCCTGCCTATCACGGCTCTGTGACAACAGTTAAATGAGCATCTAACATCAATTTTTTTAACCTATACAAAGCAAGAGCACAGGCTGTCTCTCCCAAACAGCTCAGGAGGGGCAGGAGGGAACTGTTGTGATCTGAATATATTTTTATCTCATGAGGAGGCTGTTAAGGTGCCACTGACTAGAGACTTGAGAACTTGGATGATGAAGAGAAACCTTTGGCTATGAATAGGAAGCAGACTGTAGGAGCTCCAAGATGTATGCTCCACATGCTCAACTTGCACTTAATGCAGATCTCTTATATTCACTGGAGTATGGCAATATTCTCCACTCAGATCCTCTATAGAAGGGAAAGAATCACTATGTAGGGTGGTTTTGGTTATGCATCCCTCCTTCACATTCTCTGCCCCATTGTTGTGTAGAGCAACACAAAAAGTGATGATGCATCCCCAATGGCAAAATACTTTTTGACTAAAGGACAAAAGTTTCTCTGCTTTAAAAAATACAGATGCAAGTTTCACTGGCCTGCAGTGATGTGCCTTACACCAGTGAAGTTATAGTGCTTATATATTAAGTAAGCACATTTGCTTCTCCCCACCTTATATAAATAAAAATACCTTCCATCAAGAGGGCAGATTTTACCTCACAGAGATGAAAGTCTTTGCCTACAAATGCTTTAACACTATATAAGCCTCCAGAAGGAGGATGCTAAGCCAGGCTTTGCCAACTTTTGTCCAACTTGCAAGCAAGCAAATTTGTAGGGGTCAGCAGGAGACATTCAACATCTTAGCCAGTGGCTCTAACTGGAAAACAATTAAACCAGAAAAAGTTGCATTAACACACAGTTGGATGTGAATTAAGATGTGCTAAGGAAAGAAAGAAAGAATCCTTATCTCTCTAGTATTCTTCTTTTGCCCCATGCTCAGTATCAAGGGCTGAGTCTGAAGTACTAGGATTTTCCTACAGAGCTTGACAACCTGTACTCATTCCTCCTGCCTCCAAACTTCAAACATCTCAGACTGAAATGAAAAGGACATCACGAGGGAGCAGAGGAATAGCCAGCACAGTTAAGGAGAACACTTAGAAATGGTGACACCGGTTCAGACACCAGGGTGATTTCTTAAATAGTTCAGATAGCTGCCTTCAAATAATTGTCTCCAGCTGTTTCTGGAGAGCTCTTCATAAGGCAAGATGACCTGGCTGGGTTTAACGTCACTCGCATGCAAGATGCTGCCACCGGGCAGCCTGGAGGATTTTTCTGATCTGAAAAGATCAGAAGGATCTGAAGAGAACAAAAGGTGGCAGGTCTTTCTCTGCCTTTCAGAAACCATTCAGGCTGCTCAACAATAAAGTTGTTGTTGTGGGCCAAAAAGAAGACAAAGAAATCAAAGCTTGCAACATTGCTGTCATGGAGTGCTCTGTTAGGAAGGGCAGACCTGGATCCCTGCCCTCCTTCACAAAGTTTTAATCCACTTTTTTTCAGTAACTCTTGAATACAGGATGCATGAAGAATCCCCGTAGCCCAGAGTCCCATCAGACCCCATAGGATTCCTCTGCCTTGACCAGCAGCCACATGCCCTTTTGGTGGCCTTACTAAGCTCATGCTGCTCTCTAGCCAGGAGGCCAGCATCAGCCAGAAGGGTGTAATGGCACCACCTGGCCTCCTTGCCCAGCCAATCCTGCCACATCTTTTTAGAAATGTGCACCATGATGACACTTGTGTCACTCAGTAGCTGTCTGAAATTCATGCCCAGGTACGGTAAACAAGAGAATCATTTAGTGAGTTCAGAACTACTAAAACCAACAATTAGCTTTTTCAAAAGTAGTAAGTGGTTTCAAAGGTCTCATTTTGCAACGTGTTTCTTTTAAGATATCTTTAAAAAGCTGCATTTCAGACAAGGGGTGCTCAACACTTCCAAGATCCGAATGACAAAAGAAAGCAATATGCCTGTTCCAATCGTTCACATTTTCCAAAACACCAGTTGGTTAAAAAAAATCTTGGATTTACAGAAATTTAAGTGAATTATGTATCTTTTTCTTCTATCTACCTATTGAGAAATGAAAATCTACACCACTGGAGGGAGTCTGATTTGTATATCTTTTGCAGGCCTTTTTTTTTTTTTAAACAAAGTAGAAAAAAAGAAAAAGATGAATGCACGTAGACCACTAAAAACCTACATGCAGGTTATCTTTTAGTTACTGAGTTTTATGGGGGATAAGGGTTAGAAAAAATGTGTAATACTTCTGCTTAAGTATTCACTAATTCATATATACTGACAGAAAAGCCCATCAGCAATATCATTTATTTTTCCATACTGTGGACTTCTGTGCCTGTCTGTCAGTCTGTCTCTCTCTCTTTCTCTTTCCCTCTGTGAAGTCTCAAACTCCCTTCACCGGAGGTAAAGCAGGGCAGTGAACTACATTACATTTACATGAGCACATCAAATTTTAAGGAACAGACTTCAAGAAGAAGAAAAACAGACGTTATAATCAAAACCAAACTTTGTGGCTACTTTGTGGCTGTCCTACTAACAAGGTCATCCAGTTTCTGGTCACAGATGCGGAATTTACCGCAAAACAGCTGTGAATTCAAGTCAGGAAAAATTCCTTCTTTCCTATACATTGCATAGATGATGTGCCTAAAGAGACAGGCTGAAATAGAAATAATGAGATTCCTACTCTGTGATACTGTGCGGACAGTTTCATTATATCAAGGTAGTTTTCTCTGCTTAAAAAGACTGAAAATACCTTCCTAGTACCACAATGTACGTGCAGTTCTGCAAGATCTGATGCCTCTAAGGCTTGCAAGAGCAACCAAGTACTTTCTGGTTCTGCTTTGCAAGGTTTTAGGAAAAGAGTTTTTCAAGTATGTAAACTAGGGGGCATTCAATGAAAGCAACATAAAAGACATTAAAAAAAGCATTGGTGGGCTTCAGCAACAGCTGCCTCAGGCGGCAGACATAGCCAGCACATTCATATGGGATGAGACAAGTCTAAAGAAAACAAGTCCTACAAGAAACTAAAGGAACAAGCAAGAGCGTATCCTTTGGTATTGCTAATCTAATAATTATTCATACTAGGAGAACACAGAGAGAATGGAAGTCAGAAAGCAGATGCATTCACGTGCATTTTGCACCACTATTTGCACCATCAGAGACAGATTGTGTAACTAGACAGTATCTGACACCTCTAATCTGACCCAGTTTGACCCAGTGTGACTTTTCTTATGTTTCAATTGTAGTTTTATTTGAGATACCTTTATTTATTCATATAGAACCATGATATTTTTTCCATATTTAATTTTTTTTCTTACTATGTATCTTAAATCTTCCCTGCAGCATTTCAAGAGCAGTACTTTGTGATTCTACGTAGCACTCATCACACACCTTCCCTTCTGCCATCTCTTCCTTTTTATTTTTTTTTTGCATATTTTAACTTATTACTTTACCCTCCTTTCCTGTCCAGTATTCTCATCTTTAATCTGGACAAAATAGGTTGTCTATTTTAACCCATTGCTAAGATTTTGCAGACCTCTGATCATTTTCCCTGCTCTTTCTTGTAGACCCCCCACTTGTCTAACATTTTTCTTGAAATAAAACATTAAGAACAGGAATATGTGTCATAGTGAGATACACTGGCTCTATCCATACCAGCATGCAGCAGAAAGCTTCAGTCCCTTTGGCCTGAGGGCTCTGTGATGTTTGGGTGGTGCTCCCACAGCCCAAGTACTTACTCCATAAGGAAGGTGCACACTGCATTGCAATGACCCTTCCCAACTGGTGGAGAAGCCCTGGCCCTCCCACATCACTCTGCAGGCTCCATCATTTGTTCTTGCCATAAATGATTGATACTAGGCAGGTCAAATGATCCAAATTTCTGCATAAAGGACCTCAGGTTGTGCAGGAAAAGCTAATTTGTAGGTTCATGTTCAATAAAGCTGATCATCACGTATTAGGCTAACAGCATGGCTTCTTCTTGCTCGTGCTCAAGTAGGTACAGATGTCACTACTTTGTGTTACTCTTCCTTAAAAGTTGCATGAAGCCTATAGGCAAGTGAAACTGAGAAACCAGGGAGCAGAAACCCACTGATACATATTGGATGAATACCTAGGCCTATGGAACTAAATGGAGTTTTTATCCTTTTCTCACACTAGGCCAGGATTTCACCCTTAATTTTTTACTTGAATTGTCAAAGTCCTTACTTATTGTTTGGGAACAATGTTAGGGGGAAAACAACTTTTTACCCAGGGAAATGTTAGGGGGGGAAACAATGTTAGGGGGAAAACAATTTTCTACTCTTCAGGAAAGCACCCCTAATAACTCTTAAATACTTCTGAAGAGGAACCAACTAACTTCAGCAAGTCTTTAAGTGCTGTTCTAAAATCTGGGCCCTAAAGACTTTGCAATCTTAAATGAATTAGATCATAACATGAGTCACAATTAAGTTAACAACTAGCAAATACTGCCTTCACATGCTCAGATGCTCTTTTTTTTATAAGAAGCAATGCAAGAAATAGCTTCATTCATCCTGTGCTAAACTGACATGCAGAAGCCACTGACCAAAATGTAAGATATATGTCAGAGTGTCTGGGAGTTCAGCCATGGGTGCTGAGAGGGTCTGCATAAGCTGAATTTGTACACAGAATTTTATGTCTACATTTCATTGGAGCTATGTATGTGTGTAGTACACAGCCAGGAACATCACACAGTCAGATGTGGAAAGCTGTGGACAATCAGCAGGACAGACTTGTAATCTGACCTCAACAGAGATGCAGAAGAGAGAAAGCCAGGGAGTTCTACTTGCACAGGACTAAGAGAAAAAGCAGCCAGGAATGTCATGTAAGAGAAATGTCTCCTGTTGTTCGAGCTAGTGGAAATGGGAACTCATGTATGTGCTTTATAAACAAACAGGAATGAATAACAAGCAGTTTCCAACCTCTACTTCTCCTCCTGATGGAAACAACCTGCAAGAGGGACTGTCGACAAACCGCTCAGGTCACAGGACTGACAATGCACTCAGCAACCTTGCAGACCTGAATAGATTTGTGACATTCTTACAGCTTCAAGTATCTTAGATGCAAAATGAAACCCAAATGGCATTACAGCAAGGGAGACTTTAAAAATGCACTGGTTTGGAGCATTTTGCCCACAATTTATGTAACATTTTTAGTAATAACAAAAAAGAGTTTTGCTTTAAATTGTGCTTGTTTCCTTCTACTTTTTAACTATCAACACTGCGTTCCAAGCAGACAAAGCAGACAAGTCAGCAGTTATTTTTAGGGTTTGTCACTGAAATATAAGGGAACACAATATCAAACTGTGACCAGACACGTGGCATGAACTTAAAGTTAGGCATGAGACTTGAAATCCTTTGAAATAATTTTTCAAAACTGGCAAGGTTTCACAACTATCTCTCTGCATTTGCAATGTTGACACATTTCTTTAAAAATCAGTGAGAGACAAGTCACCTAACTGAATTTGTAAGGAAACATACCTGCATCTAATATAGTATAAATTATACTATTTTTTTCAGTTTTCATCAGATAGTAGTCATCATTTTACAACTGTATTTAACACACATGGAGCATTGCCTCTTTTTTTCACTTTTCCATTATCAGTTTAAAGTTAAGTCTGTGGTTTGTACTTTCTCTTCAGCTTACCATATTATCTATTCTGTTTTATCTGCTAGGCTAGGTGCAATTTTTCTTCATGAATACATTGCCATACGCTGGAGTAAAATGGAATAGTTTCACTGAGAGCAACAGAGCCACACTGATTAACCTTATGTGCTCAGACAGCATTGACAGCTTTGTCCTTCTCACTGGGATATTCCTGTTCAGAAATCCTCAGTGTCCTAACTGGACTTTGTAGTAACAGTGCCTTGTAAAATTCATCTGTGCTCCCTCTATGCAAGCTCATGATGCTTATGTCAAACATAATTTTGAATTAAATTCACAGGTAATATTTTTGGGTTTCTAAAACTGGTATTATTAATTATATGGAAAGTGCTAATTAATGTTTACTTTTAGGGTCTGAAAATGAAGTAATAAAGTGTTCAAATCCAGAACACTTCTCAGCTCCAGAGCTTTCCAGGAATTAACAATGCACTTGATAAAATGATTTAAACTCTCTGAGGTAACACTGAACCAGTCTGGAGCAAGCTGCTTCAAATTAACTTTTCAATTACAAGATCTGAGACATACACATTTCCAGGCACACACGCACATACACAATCACACTTGTACATATGTCTATCTGTACCTGTAAGTATGCACACAAAATGTACCTGGACTGACTGTGGTTGTCATTATGTTGTTTGACTTCTTACATTGTACACTTTCTGAAGGCAGAAAATGTGCCATTAGTGTGTATTTGTGACGAGAAACAATCCACCGCTTCCTAATGCAAGACACAGGTGATCTCCAAAACAATCTCCCTGAATGTCACCATGCTATAATCTACAGGAGCTTCCTACATGAGGCTAGCTGCAGAATTATATTTCAACAGAACCTGAATTTGATGCAACTTCCTGTAATACTGAGGAATTTAATTTTTATTCACTTTGTATCATTTCTCTGCCATTCATGCTTCTTGAAAGAGGTTATAAAAGGAAGCTATCATGGCAGGATACAGAATTATATATAACCTTTTTTAGGTTAACCATACACAGTACAAGACCATACAGAACAAAGCCTTGTGCTGCACATATGTGATTTTGTCTACTTAAACAGGACCTGTTTCAGTGGAGCTACCCCTGGTCTGAATTTGATTCAGTCTGAACTGCAACTAAGACTTCATTTACAACATATGTAACTGTACAATTAATTAGAGATAAAACAGTAGAACACATGTAATGCTCATACAATTAATATGCTTTTTGTCCAGTACATCCTTTCAAAAGCTTCTTGCAAAACATTGCTGAATATATTGTGTTCCGCCTGCTTTACCCTAAAGATGTCCTTCTTAAGATTCATTTCATTAAGCACCCTTTCATAGTGTCCTTTGACACAGATTTAATTATACAAATATAAAAACTTAAAACTTATATTCTAAAGAAGAAATCAAAGGTAAGAATTAAACAGTTGGATTTTAGTAAATGACATACAAATTCTTGGATGGGGTTCTCTATTTTTTAGTACAATTGTCAACAATCTGAGCACGGAGTCAAGCAAGGAAAAAAATGAAATCTGCATATATGATAAAATTATTTTGAGCAGGAAAAGCAGTTATCTTTAGAGGTTATCTTTAGAGCCAAGTACACTTGGTGAATGAGCAATAATGATAGTAAGCTGTATATCTATACTGAAGGGGAGTCTGAACTACTCATATATCAGTTCTAAGCTGCACCAACCCAGGAGAAGCACTTGCTTGTCTTATTGCAGAATTCGATGAAGGAATGAAAATTTGATAAACATGAAGCTATGGCAAAAACTTGTTAAAACAAATGGAACGGGAAACAGAACGCAAAAGATCACAGTGCATTTGAATTGTTGGTCCTCTCCTGGAACATTATGGCATTTAGTAGAGGAAGACTTTTTCAGACAGAAATGACAATGCAAGAACTCTATAGAGAGCAGACTGAAAGCAACCATTTCCCTCAGAAAGAAGGTAAGAGACATAATAAGAATATATAAAATACTGGAGAAAAAATAAAGATTGAGAACATGAGAACTCCCTGTCTTAAAATTATGATACATTCTGTTCAGTTAAAAAACTGGATAATTTAAACTTGATAAAAGGATACTTTTCACTTTTCTTTATACAGTGGCTAACTAGACTGTGGGTCTCTGCTGCTGGAGATACTTTACTGTTCTCTGTGATAACTCTATATTTTCATTGGTAAATCTCAACTCTGGTTTTATTTTCTCTATGCTTTTCTCTAGGTGTTTGCCAAGGGAAACTGAAGAAATTAACACATGATCACTTGTCTCTAGATGTAAAGCAGTTCAGAGGAGGGCACTGACTAATGCTCTGTAGAAGGAGCTTATATGCTATGAGGAAATCATTGAGAATCTAATACCTGCTTGAAGAATCAATCTTGTTTTCCCTGTGGGTATTAATCCATTGCTGCATAAGATCACCCTACAAATGTGGCTATCTTTTTCCAGCACTCTTTGTGAAAGTATCCTCATCACCACTCCCTAATGGTCAGCTTCAGTTCAGCCCAGAGCAAAGTGATGTGAGCCAGAACAACTAGGATCTGGTTGTGATTAACTACACTATGTTAATTGTTTCTTCCTGTTCTGTTGAGATTAGGGAAGAAAAGGAAAAACCTGAGGGGGGGGAGGGGTGTGAGGTGGGTGGAAAGTGGTGTGGTGCTTTCTCAGTTTCTTTCAAACCTTCAAGGATACCCCAAAGGGCTCCCATAAAAGTGAATTTTAATACACAATGAGATGGCTAAATTGTATTCGCAGTTACATTTACCTAGACCCAAAGAAAGCCTCTTGCAGTAGGTGGAACTACTCCTGCTTTGGCTCATTTTCTGGAAACAGACTTTGAAAATAGGGTATTGTAGGGATGCAAAAGAACTAGAAAAATAAAGAAGCTCTGAATTTCAGATGCTATAGAACATTAAGTCTCAACCTCCTGTGTTTACTAAAGAACAGCTCATCTTTTGTAAAGGTTTTGAATCACTACTCTAAATATCATGGCAAGTGATTACCCCCTCTGTACTCACTCTAGGCCATGCTGCCTCTCAGGAAGAAGTGCTAGTGAAGTGCAAAGTCTAATAATTGTCACAGGTAGCAGATATAACATTAAGTACATCCTGACAAAAGATTAATAGCAGGGGTGCTGCGCTGCAGGACTGAGGCAGGTAACCAAATGAGTAAATGTCAAATGAAGGATTATCCTCATCTGATGCTATTTCATATACATCCCCTCTGCATAATCTCTCTCAGCTGAGACCTAAACCAGGTGTTTTCAAATGCACAAAGTCGAGGCTCTACCTGGTGTGCTAAAGGAGATCCACTATTAGCTGTCAGCAGGAGTGACATCTTCTTTTCAAGTACTCAGCCTATAGCCAGGATACAGCATTATGCTGACACCAGACAATGACAAAGCACCCGCCAAGTCAAGCCCTATATTGATTGTGCAAAACTATTATTATTTATTATTCAAACTGCAGTAGTACACGTCATGGACCAGAGCTCTTCTGCACTTGGCTCCAGAAAAAACACAGCCCAAATCGTGGCTCCTTTAATTTTATTTCATCCTCAACATCCCACAGTGCTCTCCTATAGCGGGTCACATTCTATGTGAAGTGTGGGAAGTGATTTTTTTTAATCTTCAGTACTGTTTTTTTAGCCAATGCAAAGACCAGTTAGATCCTGGAGACACCTTTTTAATACAAGTAGCACCTCTGCAGAAACAGGGGAAGAGAGTATTAAGCCTGCAAAACTGAACATGCCAGAACTAAACCTGACCACACCCTCATGTACTTGATTTTCAGCCTTTAATTATATGGCTACACACCCCTTTCCTCCCCTGCAGGATTCATACCTCATCCCGTGCACAAGATGCACAATGGTCTCCAGTGAGAGATTCATATTTTTTTTCTCCCTGCCCAGAGTATTGCCTATAGGCATTCCTTCCATTGTATTTAATCCTCTGGTGAATACATAATTACTGATACCCTCCTGAGCTTCACAAAACATTAATGCTTTCAATTTCCCTCTGAGGTAAAGGGGAAGGACTCTTGTGTTGCACAGGTATGTGAATTAAGGAAAGGCTAAGGTAAAAAGTGCCACTTATTGTGACTGCCCAATTTCATATTGATTAATAGGGCATAGCACACAAAATGTCCAAGACAACAGTTAGTAGCTGCAAGCCATGGCTGTGAGCATTTTGGGTCCTCAGAAGAACTAAGAGTGTTAGGCTGGGTCTCCAGAAGAGAAACTGTATTGAATCTGGTGGTCACTTCTAACTATCTGAGCTTACCCAGCATCAGGCAGGGATTGTGTTGCAATAGCAGGGTCCTCCATCCAGGCAGCAAACAAAAGAGTTGAGGGGTTTTACAGCTGCCCGGAACAGACAAAGTAGGGTCTCGTGGCTCTGGCTGATTGAGAGGATGGTCAGTCAGACTGTGCACTGAAACAGATAGGAGCCCTGTGAAAAAACTCCTGTGCAACCCTGAAATTAAAGATGGTATCAAAGCACCATCACAAGGGGGCAGTACCTTCATTCTCCTGAATGACCAATTTCTGCATGCTTTCTTTTGCAGATTTTTCTCTCTTCTAAAAAATCATTGAGAATCATAGAATCATTTAGGTTGGGAAAGACCTTTGAGATCATTGAGTCCAACCATAAAGCTAAGACTGACGAGTCCACCACTTATCCATGTCCCTAAGTGCCACAACTACACATCTTTTAAATACCTCTAGAGATGCTGACTCAGCCACTTCCCTGGGCAGACTGTTCCAGTGCTTGACAACCCTTTCAGTGAAGAAATCTTTCCTAATATCCAATCTAAACCACCCCTGGCATAACTTGAGGCCCTTTCTTCTTATCCTACTGCTTGTTACTTGGGAGAAGGGACCAACACCCACCTGGCTGCAACCTGCTGTCAGCTAGTTGTAGAGAATGATATGGTCTACCTGCAGTCTCCTTTTCTCCAAGCTAAACAACCCCAGTTCCCTAAGCCTCTCCTTGTAAGACTTCAGCTCTGGACCCTTCACAAGCTTTGTTGAGTTACATTAGAGCATTTTGTCCCATCTTGCTTAATCTGAACAGTTCCTGGTCTGACTCCTCTGCAGACAGCTTTCTTTTTCAAGTTCAGTGAAGGCTGTTACAGATAGGAAGACAGCTAAGCCTCCACAAGTTTCCTGAGGATGTTCCAGATTAACCAGAGCTACAGCTGCAGGGAAAGGTCCTCCTTCCTTTCTCTGGGCCTTAGACTGGAACATGATGAATACTTAAGTCTATTTATCACAGGCTAATAGAAACCTCTGAAGGGCTTATTACTTGCCTGAATGTTTGCTATTCTCAAGAATGATTTCTATAGCATGTAGATAACACCCCTGACAAGTTTAAGCTTCTCAGTAAAAAAGGTAGCAAGAGGTCTTTTAGTTTGTACAGAAAAGTCCCTTCTTCCTTAATTTCCTTTTAATAAATAAGTAACTTTGCTGATGCTTTTTGGAAATACTCAGCATTAGATAGGTATCTGCCATGATAAAAGCTGCCAAGTGTCTAATGTTAACTATAGTTAATGTTACTGAAGTTGCCTAAAATACAAAACCTTCCTGTGTTGAATTCCATCTGGTGGCCTGATGAATTGTTAACCATTTTCTTGCAACAACTCCTATGAGATCTACTTGCAAGTTTCCAGAAGCTTCGATTTTACACTAGGAGAAGTTTTTTCTCCAGTTTGATCACTGCTGCAGTCAGGATATCAAATGGGCCGAACCTACAGTTTGATTCAGTACAGCAGTTCTTGGACTGAATACATTACTTAAAAGATAGTGAACTGCAATGAATTAAGTTCTACCACTAATCTTGTTGCTAATTAGCCTCGGAATTTATTAAAGCAATGAACTGTGGCTTGGGTTTAATGCCTTATGTCACTGTTTATTTTGGTGTAATTGTTTTATAGACAGGTGCACATGGGAGAAGTTAAAAGGCATCAACAGAGGTAAATTGCAAAGCTGGAAAAAGAGCTCATTCCATTTCCTTCTTTCTGCAGACAAGAATGGAAAGAGTAAAAGGGGGAAAGACTAACTCCACTGCAGAGGCTATGCCAACTTTCTTGCACTATCTGCTTTACCAAAGTTACAAGCAGTAGAAAAGGAGGTTAGTAACTTAAGTGCCATCCCATCTCAACAACAGTGGGGATAGCACACTTCTACAAAGGACATGTATTTAACAGATGTAGTCCAAAACTGCTGCCAGCTACTGACATAAATCACATTTCACATTATACAGATTCATAATTAGGACCATGGTTACACAGATTTCAGAGCTGTATTACAGAGCTATGATTTCATACCTGTGGAATACTATACAGCTATTCAAGCACCTCAGAGCTATGAAGTATGACTATTTTTAAAAAGTGCTTAAAAAAAACCAACAGCACTTACATTAGTACCAAATATTTACAGTGTTGTCACTTTGAATGTTTGGCAGGCTCATGGTTTCTAACACATCACTTGCATGCCCTGTTTTTTACCTAAGTGCAAATCCCCACAGCCCATTTTTGAAACTCTAAGTGAGTAGTTTTTGCTGGAGAGCCATATTTGAGCTTTGCCAAAAATGAGTCTTTTAAATCTCAAGAAACTGCTCTGGGGACTTGCTCCATTGCCCCTTTGTCTCATTGAAAAGTGAAGGTGGAAGCTGCTTTTAAGTCAGGGACCAGAAGCACTCTGAGTGCCAGAAATGCAAAACCATTCTGAAGTGTACAATTGTTTTTTGGAATACTGAAGGAGCTATTGTCACCTAACACACAGCAATGTCAAAAATACAAGAATGTTTTGCAGCTGCATCTCCATTTTGTCTGCTGCTTCTCTCAATTTTCTTCTGCTTCATTTTTTGACACCCTCGCCCTATGCCCTGTTTGCTTCCCTTTTCTGTTGAATGTCTGCACACCTCTTCCCTCAATACTCTGCTCTTATACCTCCGGAACAGATACATAAAGCAACCAAGTGTAAATCATAGCATTTCTGGTGACACTGGATGATAACAGCACTCCCTTGGTACAAAAAAACCAGAAAATTTAGCTACAGAAAAGCTATATACAATCTAAACCATGAATTAAACAAAACTAAACATTGGAGACAAATACCAAGAAGTTGTAGCCAAACATTTTAATTGAACAGTACCACATCTCTGTTTTACTCTCTGGTAACTGCAGTGTAGGAACAGCTCACTGTCCATTATACCTAATGGCCAGAAGAACCCAAGTAACCTAAAAGTCACAAATTTATCCTACAGTTTCTTCTCTGAAAACAGATTCCTGAGCACACATTCACACACTGTTGCTGGTCAGTATTATCTGCACTAGAAAATATGCCAAAAGGTCCCTTGTGGTTACCCTTCTAAGCAAGAAAAGTATTTTGTACTTGAAGCTCTGGTGAACATATATTATAAATACTGCAAAATACACATATTCACAAAAAAATATACATTCACATTTGTGTGTTTGCTCATAAGAGAGAATAAGCAAAACAGGTAGAAAATGCTATTCTTACCTTATTGCACTTGCAGATAAGTGGCCATAAGAACCACTGGCTGAGGAACTGCTACGAGAATTATTGAGAATTGTGACCAAGGAATTTGGGGATGTCCGTATCATGGTCTGAAGGTCAAAGCTGTGATCAGATAAGGGGGATATGGACAACGTACGCTTTCGGCTTGGTCTAGCTGACAATCTTGGACTCGGAAACCTGGCGCCTGTTATGTAAACACAAATAATTATCCATTAGGGTACTTAATCTCATTTATTTGTTATCGTAGATGGGTAGAGGGAGTTGCAAGACACCAACATGCTGTGACAAGCCCACTCTCTCCACTTGTGATCTACTGGCTACAATTGAGGAAAATTAGGAAGAAAAATCTATCTTCCTGTGGCTTACCTCAGGGGAGCTCTGTTTATTAATGTGCAAGCAAAATGATAAATTGCTAAACAAAAGGAAAAGACTTTTATGAGTTATCCCTCTCATTTCTGGTGATTTATGAATCTGATGGCTTCGTAGACATTCACATCATTAATTCAACCATGAGCAATGAGACAGTGGTTCAGATCTGGGCTACCAGAAAACCCAAACCCACTTCACTTTAATACATACAGCCAAAGCTAAACTTGTAAAGTACAGTGCAGAAATGAAAAGACAGATTTTCCTTTGCTGACCATAATTCTGCCTGGTCAATACTTGATCCAAAACTAAAAATCATGGCTGAAAAATACAATAAAAGCCAGTTCTATCAGCAGAAGTCTAATTGACATTAATAGCATTAGACTGAGAAGCAGTAGCCTGTATTTGCATTTGTACAGGATGCCATGATATTCATGTGCTCAGGTGTACAGGGGCCAATGATTCCAATTTTTTTTTTTAGAACTAGATATTAAGCTTTTTGAAGTAGCAAACAGAAGGCAACCACACAGATATAATTTAAATAAATACATATTACTTTTCTAAGTTTTCTGAGTTGCTCTGAAAATCTCTGCATCTTCTGGCCTATTTGACCGTGTAATCTCAAGTTTCTGCAGTTCTGACAGAAGATATATCACCTTAAATTTCTTCCCTCTATTTAAGTAGCTTTTATCTCAGTACAGACACAGAAGGAGAGAATTAGCTTCCATACCGCACAGCAAACTACTTCCTTTGCCACTTCTACTGTTTTAATACCTTTAAATGGAAGTAAAGGACTGAGTCTTAATGATCCAGGCAGCCAGGGTCATGCAAGTCTTGGGTTTTATCCCTACTTTACAGCTACTTCTCCCAGAGTCTTGTGACATTCTCTGTAATTTGCTAATAATTCACAGACGGCCACAAGCCTCCATTATAGGTCCGCCTTCATAATTCTGGCTCATGTCTTGGTGTCCAGGACCATTCTTCAGCAGGGTATTTAAGTTTACATGCCTAACATTAACCAGAAGAGCCCAACTGACTCCAATTAGATTCACCTCAAGGACAGACCTGGAGCAGAACTTGACATTATGTTTTCCTTGCACATATGAGTAGGTTGCCCTTCTTTCTGTGCATGCTATCCAAGATTTTCATCTGTTAGTAAAAGCTGCCATTTTATTCCTGCTGTGACTGTGTGATCAGATCTCCATCTGTAGTCCTCCTCTTAATCTGTGTGTATATCTGCCACAGCTAGCCATCATGAGTGTCAATTCTCTTTGTTATCTAGCAAATACAGAGGTTTTTTCCTTTATGCTCTGTCTCTGCAACAGGCCTTAGCCCAGAGAACTTCAGTTTTTCAATGAATATGCATGCTCTTGATTCATCATGTAAAACTTAGGCATAGCTTAAGTTTATTTCTTCCTAAAAGCTACTATGCTTTATTTTAAGTAATCTTTTTAATCTCCTTCTTATGAGTTTGCTGTTGTATTGTGCCTGCTTGGTATTTTGTTAGTGCTATGTTTTCTGCCTTTCAGAGGCGGAGATCATTTGTGTGCTAAAATAAAACCCAACAATGATCAGCAGCTTTAATAAACTGTGACCTAATTAACAAAAAAAATACAACCTACATGTCATGGTAAGAATTGTACTACTGGCACATAAATCTTCCATCTACAACTCTTCTCTGCTAACTCTTCAGCCAGTGTGAATGAGAACAGTACCTCTGAAGTCAATATTGGTAACATAATTTGCCTCAGTTGAGGATTCAATTCAAGTGCTTTAGAGGTCAATAAACTCTCTTATCATGGTTTAAATAGGGATATCTAAGTAGTGGTTTAACAGCAAGAGAAGGAGACAAGGAAGACCTGCTAGACACTGGCTGACCTGCAAAATGAGATGTCACCTAAGCACTTCTCCACAGTGTTCCTACCAGCCATCCCAGTGGTGTGCTACATATGACTGCAACACTTTGCAGGTATGTGACCATAATTAAGGGTACTCTTTTTTTGCTCAAAATGATGGACACAGACCTCATCATACCAGCAAGAAGGTAGCCAGAGATGCTCAGACAGGACAAGCAACTCTTGAAATGCAAGATCCGGTTTTATTTCTCTGTTTACAACTTATAGTCACCATGTGCTACTGATGGCCATCTATATACAGTTTCAAATGTCATTTCCAAGATAAATACTTTGAAAAATTACTTCCTATGGATCTGAAGTCCAGCTTTGACTCTACATAGCTACAATGGAATTGCCACTTATTTGAGAAATACAAGCCTGCTAAATGTGGGCAATGGTTAGTGATGATAACTAGAGGGGGGTGCATGGGTTTGATGAAAAATGTGGGGCAGTGTAGAATACTAGCACCTGCACATTTCCCTTTTGAAGCTAGACTGGGCAATACAAGACAAGAGCTGTGTTTTTCTGCTTCTGCCATCAGACACTCTTTGTTTTCTGTGCCACAACTGTCCAAGAGGACTTGTTGGTGCTCCAACCTGCATGTCAGAGAGGACTAAACAGGTATTACCAACAACTGTTGAAAGTCCTTGGAGAGAAACACAGTCACCCTCAACAGATTTCACTGCAGGTCAATTTATACTCCCAGCAATGCTCTACAAATTCTCTAAAACCGCAGTGACAGAACCTGGACTTCAACACCACCATGCAGCAGTTTCAGGCTTCCTCTTCTCCTTCAGACAGCACTTGTTGAAGGCTCCACCTAGATCTGGGAATTCAGCAGTTCCCTCCATCTACTTAGGATGAGAAGACCCTCCTAAGGGCCAAGAGTCTCCTGCAAAAAAGCACTTTGTCACTTCACAGGGAGAGCCAACAAGCTGGGGCTGGATAAGAGCTCTATATAGAGTCTCATCACAGGAGAAGGTGATTCGCTTGAAGAGAGGCCACAACTTTCAAAACTGAAAATGCAATCAAATGGAATCACTGTTGGCTTGTTTTGGTTTGGTTTGGTTTTTTTTTTCAGATCTCCTGGTTTAATTAGGTGTCACATGCCTAAAAAGTCTTAAGCATGAGCTGACCACTCATTATACTGCGGAATGTTTGTTAAACCATTCATCTGGCATAACATTAGTTAGTATGTTACTATAAAAAGGAATAGGTCACAATTTGTCAGTACCTATGAATACTAAACAAAACTTTTCAGCCTTGACCAGGCATTTATTTTAAAAGCAAACACTAAAATATTTATTTAGCAATTTGAGATGTTCATCTGCTCACAGTATTCTCCACCAAAGCATTCCCTAGTTGACGGTGCTTTAAAATTAAAAAATGCAGTAACACTGATTCACTAAAAATCAACTTACCTTTGTGCAAGTGGTGAAAAAAAACACATCACATCAGCTTTGCAAAGCCTGCTAATGGAAGGTGACACTGAAAATTTGTTCAGGAATGTCACCGTTTTGGAGAAAGTGTTATAGTAATAGAAAGTCAGATGTTGATAGTAAAGACTTGAGTGAGTCGACAAAAAATTCACCAGGTGTCAGAAGAAAAGATCTTATTCCTGGGGTACAGATCAATTCTAAAATAACAGATATCTATCTCCATCATAAATTTCAAATATGGAATATGCCATCCAGCAAATTTGCCCATGAATTTGATTTCTGAGTTGAAGTTTTTAGCATTGCTTAATCATTTATAAGGCAATCTTCAGACATATATCATTTATTCCATCCCTTTAAATCAAACTTCTTTGAACCTGTCTGAGGCACTAGTTTTTGTTAAAGGATGTGAATATAGGAAGTTTGATTTTATTTTACATCTAAGCTTTATTTCTTTGTTTTCCTTCTGGTTTCTGCTCACAGGTGTGAAAACTTTGTATTCACTTTATTAAAGTTTGTCATAAATTTTGTCTTAGTTTTCAAAATGGTAAACCTGTCGTCAGTATGACAGCAAAAGGAATGGCTTTGCTACTAAACCACCCTCGTACTCCAAGTATGCCTGAAAATCAGAAATCAAGCCCAGTCCAAAGCTTCTCATATTGACTTAACTCCTCAGGCTGGTCCAATTCTCTACATCAGTAAGATGCTGACAGTGTCTCCAATGTCAAAAGGGGTCAGTGAATGCTGAATACCTTCTGAGTACAGGCAAAGGTTAATCAGAGTGAGGATAAGAATACTCTCAGGATGAATCAAGAAACCTCAGGGAACATGCTTGCCTTCCACGGAACACCATTTTAAGAGCAAAGGAAAATATATTCCCCAAGAGAAAAATGCAAGTATCAGATCCTAAAGGCTGTGATTTTTGGAATAATTTAAGTGCTTAAAAGACAGTTTTGGCATACAGTATGTTTACCTATCTACTTTCCTCCTAGTTACATTGATTTTTTACTTAGAGGTAGCACATCTGACCATTTCAGATCAATCAAAAAGGCAGGAAGACTTGGTCAGGCATTCTGGTCACCAAAACTATAGAAAAGCTTTATAGCTGCCAACCAAAATTCTGGTTCACTTTTCATGCCACACAGGATTGGATGAGGAAAAAATTACAACCAAGCATACATGATCTTGTACTTATTTTTCCACAATATATGAGATATTTCATGGACAATGACGTTCAAGGCTTCAGGAAGTCAACTGAACTTAAAGTGAGATTTAACTTTCTGATTAATGCTTCCTCCACTCGTTTCATCCCCATTTTGAAAACATTTTTTAAGCACCACAGAGTAAAACAAAAGGCCTCAAACTGTATGTAACATGTTTTTGTGCTTAGTGCATGCTCATGTTGGAATTATTATTTGTACTAGCGGAAAGGGCAGAAATGCCAAATTACTGTGCTAGTTGCTATATAAACACACAATTAGCAGACAGACTTGCTTCACAAAAGAACAATGTCTTGCTTGTATGTATTTGGTTGTTGTGTGGAATAAATGAGCAGCTGCCTTTGAGTGAGTTGAGTCAACTTGCTCAGAATTTGATAGCAGATAATGAGGGAAGCTACCAACCTCCCTTTGGTTTCCATTGATGAGATAGAGCAAAAGACTGCTTTTAGGATCACCATATAAAACCTTGAGAAGAAAGATCCAAACAAGTGGCATTGTGTTGCATTGATCATTATCCTTTGTTATTAAATGCAAACATGGGCCTTCTTATTGGGTTTTTTTTTGTGTTGGCTTTTTGTTGTTGTTTTATTTTTTAAAAAGAAGTCTTAATATCAGCTTCCTGCTAATTGTTTTGTTCTTTTTTCTAATCTAAAATTCTGACAAAGAAGAAAGAGGTTTTCTTTAGTATGATGAATGATAGGACATTCAGATTCCTACTTAATGACAATTAATTTACTGTATACCCATGCAAGTTAAGATAGTTTTAATTAGTTTTTACGAAGTAAAAGGGTAAATTCATACTCTATTTAGATAAAAGCAGCTATTGCCTGACTAAACACATTCTCATCAAATACAGAAGGTGAGCTGAGTGACCTTACTAGGATTCACTCTTATTTTAATTCTCTATTTACTGTTTTAAAATAACCCATTTGCATAATAGTGTTACACATTTTTTGTCTTCAACTCTGAAATAATCCCTAATTGAAGAGTCGCTGCTATAATGAATCTCAAATGTATGATCTTGATTTTTAAAAACAAACACGGAACAAATTAAAGAGCTCATTTCAAATATACCATAGCTGAAGCTGGTGACAACTAATACCCCTAGTGTTTAGGTATCTTTTGTACATTAACTTTTGTACATTGAAATTATGAGCAAAGGTAAAAATATTTTCCATTAAGTAAGAAATGGTAATGTTCTTAGGAAGTAACAGCCATAAATCTATGTAGATTACACCATACACAACCTCTACTAACACATGAAGGTTCTTTGTGTAAATGTCATTATTTGTATAAGTACTGCACTGTCTTCTGTTTTTCCTTTGTTTTCTGGCATCCAACTGGATATGCGTATCTATCTTCCTATAGACTAAATGGACCTATTCAATCCATTCTGCATCCAAATATGTGGGTTGGAACTGCTACCTACATGCATTTATAACTTCTCTCCCAGCAGGAACAAAAAACATTGAAAGTATAAAATATACTTGCTCACTGAAGAGGCAGTTGGACTGAGTGACCTTTAAAGGCCTCTTTCAACCCAAATTATTCCATCCTTCTATGGGACTTTGTCCTTGCAGTGGGAACATACAAACAGATTTATGTTACCTGAACCAGACATAACAGAGTTTCCATTCTGGAAGATACTATCAGTAAGATTCAAGTGCATTAGGAGTGTACCCTCTTCTTCTCAAAATCCCAGACAGGAAGTATCATATTCTTAAGCTTTCATGCACTGAAGCCTGCCAAGTAATTTCTACTTTAAATCCAGACTAATAATTTGGGTTTATTATGCTTCTGAAGTGGGTTCAAGCTGTGTTACAAAATAAAACCCCTGTAAAATCACTATGTATGCTACCATTGCAGTGAGACTGGTACCTTAAAAATCCTTCACTATCAAGGTAACGATGGAAACAGCTTCCTGCCCAGTTCCACAACTATCCATCTTGCCTGATGCTTGTAAAAACTGTTGTTCAGTCAGCTACTTCACACTCCTAGGCATATGTTCTGTAAGGGTAGCTAGCTATTTATATTCCCATGTGTTCCAGAACTGAAACTCCCAACTCCCACAGTCCTTGAGATCAGAAGCTATGGCATGCAGCCAACAGTGGGGAAGAAGAAACTGCACGGTAACAAAGATTTTTAAAAGCTGTGGGACAACAAGGGTTTTTCATGCTATTGTATTGCTCTGTACTACCAAGCAAGAGTCAACAGTCACCACCTTTTCTTGTCACCACCATCTATTTCCCTGTTGGAAGGGACAGCGTACATACCAAAAAGCATGTAAGCATTTTATGACTAGAGGTGAGTGCTCTGCATCATCCCTTCTGGATGATCAAGAGCAGCAAAAGTGAGCACTTTGGAATGGGGTGCTCTCTTTTCATCTCTCTCCAGAGTGACATATTAGAAGTCTGAAAGATGCTGAAGGGGGGAAAGAAGGCTCTCAATATTAGGGAAAAAATGCCAGAATCCTTGAGAACTCAGCAAACAGCTTCACCTAGATGTGGTCTCAAGTCTGTTGATCCATGATACACAAAGTGTAAGCGTGGCTACCACTGCGTAAAAAGGAGGGGAGCACGCTCTCCTAATGGCAAACCAGATGTAAACTTTTAAAGAACAGAAAGCTCATCAGGGAAATACTCACACTAATGATGAAAGTGAGTTACTGGTTGTGAATAGGAAAGGACATTTTCAAAAGCACTCAGAGCCCTGCTAGAAATAAAATTTATAACCTCTTTTCAGGAGCAGTTCTCTTCATCTCCCTACTTACTTTCAAAGTTTACTTTCAGACTTGGCACAACTCTTGTACATTTGGAAATCAATGCTTTGGCCCTACAGCCTCCTAGGGAGGCTTATGTTGAGTCCTAATTTTCTATCTGCATGGAGGCCTTTTGGGACAGACCAAGAGCAAATCACACAGCTCCCTTTGTAGGAGTGTCTATATTTCTAGAAAACGTCACTTACTATCCATGGCATGAAGATATTCCATGTGAAGAGCACCAGCTCCTGCAGTGGCAGCTGAAGGAATGATGTCTGTGTATGGGCTGCGCTGGCCTGCCAACAAAGCCATCTGATGATAATATTCAGCTGGACTGACTCCAGCATGTGGAGCTGAAAACACAACATAAAAAGTACCATTAATGACGTAAGATAAACAAAAAGGGAAGTTTTATCACATTGCTGGGTTCTCTGACTATTAAAACAGCTTGTTTATTTTTTTTAAGTAACGCAAGGTCTGCAGTATGCCACCACCAGTCAATATATTTCAACCAATGATACTGCAAAGACACCATTCAAAAAAACAGCCAGGCATAAAATATTAATGAGCTCGGTGATCTCATATTTTTATATTTATTATTAAGTGACTCAAAAAGTGACAGGCTGACAGCAATGGAAACTAGTATGATTTATTTAGTGACATAAAAATTCAGCAAAACCTTCCAAGAGCTTTATTCCCATTTAAGTCACCCCTGGCCCAAAGGACTCCATCTCTAAGGTAACAACGTGGCTGAACTTCCATAAGCATTCGAATTTTTGGAGTCTCTGCTTAGATGACCAGAAGATTTTCACTCACAGTGGCAGGTGGTATATAAGTTTAGGAATATGCAGGACAAACACTAGTTGTCCATGAACACCATAGGGGCAAGCAGGTATTTGGCAGGACAGACTGAATTCTATGACTGTGGCCATCCCATCCTTCAGAGTTCATATACAATTGCATTTCACAGCTGAATATGTTTGCAGAGTCAAAACCACAGACCAGAGAGGCTCTGCATCCCATCAGTTTGATTATGACTGATGCAGTCTTCTGATAAGGACTTACATTAGCCTTTCTCTCCTGTAAAAACAACATGCAAGCTTTTGTTCTCCTGCAGTTTTCAAGCATGCCATCAACTAATGTACAACTCTGGGCAAACACAAAAATAGACAGAATTTTAATATCATCTCATCTCATCTCAGCAGGCTTCAGATGCTACAGTAAATAGAGGGTGATTTCATGGGCTTGTATGAGAAGTACTCATAAAGTAAGCTGGAATCCATCTCCTTGATCCTGATTCTGACTTGCTATGTGACCTGAAGTGAGCAGCCTTCCTCTCTGTTCTCTACTTTTCCCATTTCCAAACCAGCTAAAATTTCCTTACACTCTGCCCACTAGAAGATGTTATGTAAGTTTGCCTAAAACATTTCAACAGATTATTTTTATATTCTTTCAAATTATTTAATGAGATTTTTCTTTGATCCCATGAACTGAATCTTGAATGGAAACAATTTTAAGGTGAAATTCTTTGAATTAACAACTTAACCTGAATTTTGTTATTTACACAGTATTACTGAAAGGGATAATTTATGTTTACATTAGAGAATGGATCCTAAATGTAAATCTTTGAAGCATTAGAATCAACATTTACATTTAAAGGAGGCAAACATGGCACTGGATATTGGAGAAAAGATTACTCATCAACAGACTCCTAAAATGTATCATGTATCTGTCTTTACTTTTGCTAAAGAAAGTGGAAGAATGTGCTTTTAAAATAACCTATTTCAGGCAAGGTTCAGAAAAATGAAAGTACATCAAACAGGAACGGCATAAGAAACGAGATGAGATAGATTAAATGTTGTTGGTATTTTTTCCAAAATACAAATTAATTTCTCAATTAAATATAACCTATTTCAGCCACCACCACTTTCTGCAAAATGGCAAGAAAAATATTCAGACCTAATTTTATAAGAGGAGTAACTCACACTGAATCACTGATTTTAGAAGTTTTACAGTAATAGGCACCCATCGTATCTTTCCAGACACACTTAAATACTTCCTGAGCTTTCTGACATAAGTGTCTGGGTTAACTAACAATAACATTGGCTGCAAACTTTAAAATTAACTGCTGCATAAAATGTAGTGAGCACATAATTGAATTACTAAATGTTCCATATGCTCAGAAATACTCTGGTGCTCTTTAAAGATAATTTCTTACTACCTTCTTCAAACATAAAAAATTAGCTTATTAAATGATGTATCGCATGAAGGGTAAATGAAGGGTAAAAGGGAAGGCATGCAGCTCTGATTTTTCTGTTTATTCCTGGGGAGCTCCAGCTTTGCCCCTGCTTTTTTTACAAGTGGAATTAATCTGCTTCTTCATGGGCACTCTGCTCTACACACACCAACTCACTGCAAACTCCTGCCCTGAAACCTCTGTGTTAGAGGAGCTTTTGGCCACCCCAAGCCCACTAGTTTTGCTGGGTAAGGTGAAGTGACAAGACAGAAGCAGCTCTACCATTACTGCTGCTGTGGTAGTCATTAATTGCAGCTGGCAAGACTTGCAGTGAACATGAAACCACTCTTCGTTATTTTCCAGATTGTTTTGGCTCCCAGCCATCCCCAGATCTGCAAGTTGACAGACTGAGCCCAATAGTACACTGACCTAATTATCCAACTGGCCTGAAGCAATTAGGGTAGAAAAAGAAATCTTGCAATGACTTTCAGAGGAACAATAACTTCCAAGTTTTCATAGTTCAAATACTACCTGACTTAAGCCATGGTGCACACTATGCTATTAGTGCATGATGTGTATGTAGCCCTTTAAATCAGAATTTTTTTTATCTGCATTCTAGTAGGACTATCTGGTCCCAGGAACCTACACCTGAAAAAAGCTTTTCCTTGTACACCTGACTGATCACAGAACAAACTATGGATTCCAGAGAACAAATTTAACAGCTTTTCAATAAGCATGTTTTTTTACTGAAGTATCTTCAGTGCCTCAATCAAGTTACTGTATTTGCCCGAGGTGCTGCACGACACCTGGGCTGTGGTTACTGACCAAAGTTGAGCTGGGAACCTAAAGGAAACATGAAGTAACATGTATTTGTTTAAAACTCAAAGAAAGAAGCTTAAGCTAGTAAGTTTAGTTTGTACTTATGAAAGGATAAGGTTGTGTATACAGCCAGTGATCAAAGCTCAGGGGATGAGCATTAAGCCAGAGCATACTCAGCTGTGTTGTTCACACTTGTGTGTCTCGTGCCATCTGAAAGCCCATGGGTATCTTACATACCTACATGAGGATGGCAGGTATGAGAGAGGCCTTAAGAGGAGAAAACTGCCTTTCTAGGGTAGCAGCTGGAGTTGAGGCAAGGCATTTCACAGACTTGAACTGACACTAAACATCTATGTTGCAGACAAATGAAACTTAGAACCATTGTAGTTAAGACGGAGCTCCAGACACAGCTGGTACCACCCAAGTGTCTGTATTTAGGAAACAAACTATATTCTACCTTGAGACATCCTAGAGTTTCAGAGAGATCACCACTGCCTTGCTGAATACAGCAAAGAACATTCAGGAGATCTCTGCCTTCCTGGAGTGTCAGCTGGGTGACGGGTCAGATACCCCAGTGTATCTCAGAGGGCACTACGTGCCTACATCTATACAAGTGAATTCAATGTTGTGTACCTGAGACAAAGAATGTAGGTAGCTTAATGTCATATGACTGTGTGATATATGGTTTCCTTCCCTTTCTTTGTATGTTTAACTGAAGCATAGCGTAAGCATAAATTAAATTCTACAGGAACGTGATCTGAAGGTCACTGAAAAGAAGACAGTAAAGTGTTCTCATTAGCTTTTTGTGAAGAGATCAAATTGCAAGATATACATTGCAAGACTTCTCCCAATTTATGCCATTACATTATAGCTCTATCATGTTATATAAAAAGCTCCAAACCTCCCCGAATCAAAACATATATTTATGAGCGTTCAAATTTTTCTTTCAAAACATTGTTTAAAATACTTTGGCTAAATAGAGTAAAATTAGCAAGGATTCATACAACATCCAAAGTGCTGCTAGGAAAGACCCATGTGCATGCCATATACTCTGACTGACAATAGGTCATTAAAATTTATTCTCATAAGAATATGTGCCCATAACTAATGGATTAACTGTAAAGGTATATGTTCTTATAAACGAGGATTAATTAGTTATCCATTTCGATAGGGTGCACCGCTCATTTTTCATATTCAGCTAAAAGCAGTTTAACTCTGTTAAGTTTCTGCATACACAGGGAAGATATTTTTCAGGGTTAAAGTAATAGTTTATTATCTTCACTACATATTTGTTTCAGAGTGTAATAAATTTTAGCCCTCTTCAGCAGCCGCTACAATTTTGAAATGTCAAACTGCTTACTTGATTATTGAAAAAAATCTACTGCTAACAAGACTGAGTCTTTTTGCAACCCTATTGATTCCTCATTTTTGAAAAATTCCTATTTAAATAAATAGGAAATGTGCCAGAGTAATGACCAGATTCATTGCAAGAGATACTTCATCCCAAATAACCTGGAAGCTATAGCCATGGTCACATCAAGACCTAAAGCATCAGGTCTTATTGCAAGAATACTGCCCACTGTTTAAAGGGACTAGTCCTGATCATCAGTAACTTCTACATCAGCATCATTTCATTTGCCTGTATCACTGGCTAGGGTAAACTGAAATAATTCCATGTATCTTTAAAAGAACTATTAACTAAATGTAACAAGTCATTGTACGCTTTACATGATTGAAAAACATTAATTTAATCAACAAGCCTTTTGCACCTGTAGAACTCTATGGCTATACACTGATGTACACTCCCAAAGAATCTGACTTGATTCAGTGCAGATACAATGGATTTCTTGGGAAATCAGAATCACACCATGGGTCAGTTCCACAAAAAAAAGATACCACAAGACATACAACACCCTTCCAGTGTAAATTTTGAATGAGGCAGGGCTCTTCCCTCAAGTTTCAACATCTGAGTTGTACAAATGAGCCGTGATCGGCTGATGAAGTATTGAAACATTTATGACATAATGAATATGTCTGACAAACCTGCTGAAGCTACTTTGAACAAGGGGGAAAAATGCTGACAAGATTAATATAACTAAAGTTGCTGCAATGACAGAAAACAGGAAGCCTGTCTTAACCCACCGTCTGTTGGGCTGAGTCCACGGGCTGCTGAGATCATGGAGAGGGACGGGCTGCTGTGCAGGGACCTGATGTAGTCCATATAGGGATTAATGTATGGGTGAGGGGTGCTGAAGGGAGACTCCGATGCTGCAGCTGGATTTCGATGTGGGGAAATTCTAAGGAACGGAAGCTCTGAGTATGTCGGGCTACTAGATAAGGCAGAAGGCCTGGAAGAAAAAGAAAGAAAACCAAGCAAAAAATAGCTAGGTTATCTATATGATAAAGAAAAAATACTGTAATGTAACACAATTATTTCTTGAAGAATAAAAACTATGTTGGATACATAGTAATTTCCTCTAAAGTCAACTGCCTGGAAAGGAAAAGAATAGGAAATTAATTTTTCTCTGTACCCATTATTAGCAACATTTCTCTGACCAATTTTAACATGAGTTCATATTTGGTTTAATCATTACATCCCTCAATACCCTTTCCCCATGGAGTTCAGCAGAAAATCAGTTTAGTGTGAAATATGCACCCTGTATACCACATATTGATTCCTGACACAATACGGAATACTCAGGTGCTGAATCATTGGCATCTTCAAAACCACATGGTTATGGGAAAAAGAGTTTTCAGAGCTACAATGCTGCTCATTCACTTTATTTGCTAGCTTACTCTTCCTGAAAGTGTAAAACTGCACATTTTTACAGCAGTCATTTCAGAAGAACCAAACTTTGTAAGCCATTAAGATAGCTGGGTCCTTCGGACCATTTTTTTTTTTGTTGATGTCCCTTCCCATGAAAGATGAAGGAAACTTGATGGCAAAGAAAGAAAGACTAATGCTTATGTTTGCTTTTAGCATGACACCAGAGACCAATGCCTCCAACAAGACTACATTCATTAACTACATAATTCTTGCAAAGGGAGAGCTGGGTTGCCTTCTCAGGCTGTGTGTATAAAGCTGTGATAAAGCATGGCTGAAAGCTGAGTTCACAGCTGAGAAAAGATAAATAACCTGCTGTAACCCTTCCCATCAACCCACCATGTCAATATGACAGCATCCAGGCTCTGCATGGAGATGCTACTCTTACAGCATCCCATCTTTGAAGGCACTGGAAAATGGCCAAATTTCATCAGAGGGGGCTGGAATGTCTGCCCTCACCAGCCTGCGCTTTTGCAAAAGACAATGATTAAGCCTGTCATGCATTTGCTGTAGTCCAACTGGCTGACCTGAACTAAATGCCTTTTTGTCCTTCTTTTTCCAATTAATTTAGCCTATATACAGCACAGACACTGGCAGCAACTGTGACAGCAATGAGGGCAGCCTTTTCCTTTGATTCTGCTGGTTTACAAAGAGTAATAAAACAAGAAAGTTTTTTTTTTCCTTTAACATACACATACCCCGATCAACTGAGATAGTTGTCATCGCCTAAAAGGCCAACAAAACATAATCTTGCATAGGGCAATTCTGCCCTGATCAGCTCGGAAATGCTAGTGTCCAAGTGAGATGAAGATCAAAGTTACACATTCCTAACACAATGCCAGCTTCCCTGCCATAAAATTCATGAGGGCTCGTAAAATCTGAAGAATAAAGATTTTTCCTGTTGTGCTTTTCTACCTTATCCCCTTCCCTTCTCTTTCCTTCCCTTGCCATTTGACTTCTGTGTGTTTCTTGCCCTCCTGCAGCTTTCTGCAAGATATGAAATCCCACATGAAATTATCTCCTAGCTCCAAAGTTCATTAGAGAGCTGAACTCATGTGCCAGCAGCGGGTACCAGCAGGGCAATCACTCCTTTGGTACCTGAGCAAATGACCCCACACAAAGCCCAGCCACTCACTGCTATGCCTTTACTGTGTTTAAAATGTACAGAGAGCCTGAAACCAAAAGCTATTTTCCACCACTGTGCAAAACAGGCATCTCCTTGCCTCAGAGCACTTTTTCTCTGCATGCTTTTGAAGCACCTTTGTTTTATGGTGGAAGTGCAGCTTTAATCTTGTTGGTACTGTGAAACTCAACCAGGCATGAAGCATTTGCTGTCTTGCAGTTCCCTGTCAGGCTGAGTGTGGAAGGCATGAGCCTTAAAACTCATGGTGATGTAGGAAACAAAAAAGCCACAGCTGGATATCACATTACAGAGTGAATTTCCCATCCTGGCAGTGACAAAAATACATTAATGCAGCAAATTTAATACAAGAGTAACAAAGAAACTAAGTTTGGATGTCATTTTACAAGTAGTATTTTTCTAATGTCATTGCATTTCAGAGTTAGAATCCTGAAGAGTATACAGGCAAGCAGGAACCCTGACCTCATCTGGTGCACATCTAACAGAAAACTGCTTAAAAGCTTTTGCAAGAAGGCTGAAAGTCTGTATCAGCCTCAATGATATGCTCTCCAGCTGGCCAACAGCCAAATGTTGCTGCAGGAGAAAGATTATGAGCCAGGCTGTCATCTTCTCCTCCAGATCCAATGGGAGCCATTCAAGGACACTAGGACTCAACCATTTCTCCTCCTTCTCAGCCCTGCCCCTTCCTCTCACTTCCAGCCTCTTCTTTTATCACTCCTCTGTGTTTCCAGACCCTCCTTTCCCTACAGTTCCATTTTTCCTTCTGCCTCATCATCTCTCAGCTCTCACTGTTGGCACTCTCCTGATTTATTCCAAAAACATCACATTCTTCCCTTCCTTTCCCTCCATGATTGAACTTCACTATTAACATCTTTCAAAAATATAGTTTAACTCCCTCCTTCGAACTAAAATTTGACTTCTACAAAGGCTGCAGCAAAACACACTATTAGCTGTTGCTTTGCGACTTCTTTGCTTACTGACAAAGAATTACTTTTGTCCTGTAAAACAGCAACCAGTACAGCCCAGGAGTGGCTGTGCAGACACTCAGTGACAAGCAAATAAAATCCTCAGATGATGGATGGCAAGTCCACCCCCATCATTTTTATTTCACAGGTAGTTTTTCCCCAGCCTTAGCAAATGGTGCTCTGCTTTCGGTCTGAGGCTACTCTGTGGGACAAAATGAGGCATCAGCATGAAAAATGGCAGCAATACTTCCAGTGATACAGCTTGAAACTTTATGCCTCATCTTAAACCATGAGAAGGAAGGTTGAACTTGCTCTGCATCCTCTTCTACATGCGGGTTTTCCTTTTCACTGACATATGTGGAGCACTAAGGTTCTCTTCAGAGACAGAAGGCAAAGCACATGCATGCTCTTTTCCAAATTGGGACCTTTGTGTCTGGTCCCAGAGATCCTGAAAACTAAATTCAGATTTAATACAGAGTCTGTCATGCTTTCAATACTAATTTGAAGCTAGATGTCTTCAGTTTTGGGAGTAAAAGAGATAGAGATCCAATGGCTGTGTTTTATCACTGCAATTTTTATCCTGGCACATTAGGGCAATTTTACTGATTTCTCAGCAACCTCAATTAAATCTACAGCCGGACGCAAAAGAAAAGCAGCAGAGGATGGGGCTGGCTGTGAAGGCACCTCCTCCTTTCTGTCCAGACTGCCTTCCTGCTCACCAATGAAACACCACGACTGCCACACAGCTCCCATACCTAACACAGGTCTTCCTATTCCTCACCCATCTGCAGCCCAACAACCTCTCTCTGCCCTGACTCCAATGCTCTGGAGAATCTCAACTACTCAGCAGAAGAAAGGCACACATGTGCTGAGGCAGTGAGATCAGTGTAAGAACAAGCAGGTGTATTTTTTCCTGCAAGTCATAACACTTATTTGACAAGTGTTGCAGAGGTGTCTGCACAGTCTTAAAAGCTTATGTGGTCACACCAGTTCGGCAGCTCCGAGCAACATCAGAGGTATGGCAAATTACAAAAGACACAAAACTACTTTTCTTTTTTAAAATGTTTTTTCTGACCACTGCTGAACCACAGGTTAGCTCTATGTAAGATTTCAGTTATTACTCATGGAAATGTCATGTCACTTGGTTTTGTTGCTTATAGCTGCCACAAATGAACTCTGCACAAGAAGGCTGACCAGCAGACAGTTTGTATTTTAGCCACCACAAGAACTGAACACAATGCAAGCTCATGCAGCCTTGTTTTTAGCTGAGGAAGGATGATCATGGAAATAAGAGTTGATGCAGCAAGTATGAGTAAGTTACACGTATTTCAAAATGATGTGTATGCACAGATCATTGCCAAGTATTATCTTGAAAGGATCACACATTTTTTCCATCAGCAGAGAGAAAGGGGCTGGGGGGCTCATACCATGTACTTTAGGTTGGTTTTTGTACCTAAGTATTAGCCAGTTCTAAAGTGCAGAAGATCAAGTAGAAATCTCTTCTGTTTCTCTCTCTCTTCCTTGGGTAGTAACTGAGTGGCTAACTCATGAAGGTGAAATATCTGGCTATGACTAGAGGTGAAAATCCCCAGGTAGGTAAGGAAGCAGAGAGCTGGCTGGCTAGCCTTCAACCACCCTCTCTTCTCACTGCTATACTGACAGGGCTCAAAAGCACAATTTCCAGTCTGTCCAAGATCCTGGTGTGCTAGGGTGAGGTGTGATGGGAGCCAGATTAAGCTCCGCGTAATAGGCTAAAGAAGGCACAAAATATTCCCTACCTTACTTCATTTTTCCCTTCTAAGTTGTCTTTTCTCCCACCTATTTTCCTGAACTTTTCCTGTGCCACGAGGCAGAAAGAAACAGGTGGGAGTACGTAACTTCCTTGAATTCCAAAAATGCAAAAGACTAATATATTTGGTGACTTTTGAGCCCATTTATATGAAAACTGATGAAAATATTAATGTGTTCTTATTTAAAAGCTAACAGACCTGTAAGTGTTCAGAAATTCAGTCACAAACCAGGAACACTGAACTCCAGTGTCCCATTCTCCTTTTTTCACTCCCTTCACAACTAAGTCACACTGTCTTACCATACATGTACACCTAGTGAAAAGCCAGGCAGAGAACCAGCCCTTCAATAGTACTGTTTTCTGGAAGCAGATGTAAAGCCACTTAGGACAGCCACAAAGGTCTGTGTCACAGGAAAATCTGGGTGAAAATTTTGAGATTGCTTCAGCATTAGAGAAGTGACCTGTCACAAATGGTTTCCAAATAGCTTTAAGCTGTACTTGGGCAAAAGCCTTTTCTAAGCACAATCTATTAGAAAAAAAAAAAAAAAAAATCATAGGTATCTAACTGTTTCTTGATTTTTAACGAAACTATAACCCCAGGACTGGAAATTTTAATCCCAAGTTTTTGTCCTGATAAATTTTTAAAAGGTTCTTTTATGAATCTGTTGAAAAATACATTTATATTGAAAACAGCAAGTGATCCTTAACTATAACATTGTAAATATGACACTGAGCTGAGGTTACAGATGGAACAATAATCTATCTCACAGAACAAAGCTTGTCAACGAAGTAAGATGAAATATTGTAACATAACCTAATTTATTATTGCCTTTTCATCCATCTTGTTATATTATGAATGTGTCAAAGTTCAAACCTCGATATTTAATCATTTAACAGTACGTTATTCAATGCTGCAGCAAGCACTGACGGTACAATGCTCATACCTATGACATCCACACTTTCTCTAATACCTGTTCAATTCAGCCCTTCCTGGAGGACTGCAAAATGTTACGCTCTATTAAACTGCCTATGATACCATTCTTTCTTCTTTTTCTGTTTTTCTGCAATAATCATATGATGGCTGCCCCCAAAACATAAGCACTTGTATTTCTAGTAGGTCTTGGAAGATGACCAAACAATAAGGAGTTTCTTGTTATGTAGTGACTCCTATTTTAAAGCACATGGCTCAATTCCTTTAGTAATTCTCCCATGTTAAATTAGTATTGTCTGATTAATGGCATAGTAGCTTGTACAGACTTAGTCTTTGACACCAACAGTCAACAAATGGTTAATGAAAGGTTTTTATAATTTAAAAAGCTGATCTTTAACAAAGTAAGGCTTGATCCTGCTACAAGCACGTAAGTTATTGTAGGTGTTTGATAAATCAAGCTCAGGCAGCTAAGTATATATCTAAATGATTATGAGCCAAACAACCATCCTGCTTCTCTCAAAATCTTTAGTTGCTGTTGTAGGATTCCACTCTGTATAAACGGCAATTGATGGGAAATTGCCCACTGATTTAATTGATAAAATCCTTAATTGATTATGAACATGATTTTCATATGCACAAAGTGCTGACCCAATTCTGCTCTCCCTCGGAGCCACCAGTAAAGCTTTCATTAACTTCAACGCAAGGAGAGTGAGGCCAGAATTGAGTATTTTAAAAATGCAATTCCTTATTCCTCTCCCTTTGCACTTCTAATTGAATTTGTAAAAAATCAAAACCATAAATATATAGTATGGAAAATCAGTAATATAATATTTTAGTATTTTTCTTTTCTTCAAATCGGCAGTGTATTCCCCTAAAATCACTCATTGCCTCAAAGCTGCTGTATTGCATTCTTGGACTTAGGAAAGTTAAGCAAATTATTTTAAACATTAAAAGAATCAGGAGTAAATTGAATATGCAGATACGTCAGAGCACACTTCATGTAAAAGAACTCAAGTGTTCAACAGGTAAGCACTCTTAAATGTATTTTTTTAGTGGTGCAAATGAGAAAGAGGGAAAAAAAAAACAAGTCCAAGTCCTGTATATGAAAAAGAACCTTGATTTCCTATACTCTTTGCTGTGTTCCAACAACTAGTGAATATTTTGCTCACTCTGCCTCCAAGATTCACACTGGGACCATTGTCAGTATGGGGAAGTAAGTCAGAGAACTGGATGTGGTAGCAACCTTTCATTCTGTAGGTATGTATATAATGTATACTAATAAATTGTTAATGGGTCAGTGCCTATATAGTTTACACATAAGAGGAGCGAGATCAGGATTTATGGTACACAGGCTCTGGTTTGGTTTCCACCACTTATCTGCTGTGCCACTTTGGATAAATTTGTTGACTTCCTATTCTGCTGCTCATCTGTAAAACTGTGGTGAAGCACTCAAAGTGTTTGGAATCTACAGTGGAAAGGTCAGACCAAGAGATACAGTGTTTTAACATTTTCTCATTGAGGCAAGGACAATGCCTTATTAAATGTGTACAGTCCCAGAATGTGAATTCCTAAAATACATGATTAACCCCACTTTAAGTTAAAAAAAATGTTTATCCCTCAGAAAGTATAAAGATCTTGTTGGAAAAACACCACCAACAAACAAACAGATGACTGCACAGAGATGTTCATGGTGCTGCATGCATGTTCATGCATGACAATTAGCTGATGACCCACAGCAAAAGAATATTACTCTGGTTCCCCTTTCTTTCTTTGAAGTGTTAACACTGTGTAGTTACAGTTAAAAATTGGCTACATTAATCAAGGCACTAAATCCTTAGTCAGTGACTGTATCCCCATCTTTCAACTGACAGACTGCCGGAACGCAGGTCCAGCTTTTTCAGATACACTCTCTGCTACTTGTAATATTTCATAAATAAGACAACCATCGCCTCATGGATTCCCTCCAGAAGAGTTTATGCTGTAAAAAGCAATGAATATTTATTCAATTATTTAACTTTTGTTTACATGAGGTCAGCTGCAACACTGGTGACCTTCAGTCCACAGTTACACCTGTGTTGACTACAGTGAGCAACTGCTGCTCCTGATGCCATCAAGTCAAGGTATATTCATTTCATTATGTGAATCTTGACTTGAAGTCTTGATATGCGTTTCTTAAATGTGCATACAGAGACAGTTTTGACAGATGTTTTTTTCTTCTTTATGAAAAATGCAAATAAACAATGTTCTGCCTGCCACTATTTCTTCTAGTGAAGCTGAGGTTTGGTTCTCCACCTCACACAATGGTAACCTCCACACAACAACCTGCCTCTCCTTTTCCTTCCATCCTGCCACCAACTGCTGTCACTGCCTTCCAACACTACTCTGAAACACTGTCCACGTAGACTCTTGCATACAGAGTCCCAGCTTGCCTCTCCTCCCTCCAAATCCTTCTCAGGACAGCTGCAAAGAAATCAGTGACTAGAGGAGGATTACATGGATTTACTTGGCAATTTCTTTGCTTGTACAAACAAAGGGTGCAAACATAAAAAAATGTGACCAACTCTAACTACTCCAAATGCCACTTGCCTTTTCGGCTTCTAGAGGACATCATCTTGCAAATTTTGAGGCAGCTGTGTAAGCTTTTACTGCCTGTAACTACCCAGTTGGTGCCCCTCCCTCCCAGCACAGGCAATACATCTCTGCCTCTGACCACTTCAATGCCTGGCTTCACAGTCAGTCAAGAGAAAAGTTGCCAGACTGTAAATGGGGCAAAGACACAGTGTCTGACCCTGCTGAGGGACAAGGGATAATCTTCAGGGTGAGGAAAACAGCTGGGGCTGGTAACCCCTGAGGCCATCAGGGCAGACTCACCAGAGTTCATTTGCCAAAGCAGTCCAACTGTGAGTTCTTCCTGGCAGAGCTCCTCGTATTTGCACAACACTCGACAGAGCTCTGATCCTGTACAGAGCTGTTGGACATTGCAGCAAAGTAAGCAAAAAATAGAAGTAATGCTAACAAGATACGCTGTGATTTACATCACTTCCTTCTGCCAGAGCCTCACCGAGGCATTGCTTTGCTCTGCCCAGTTCACACCAACTTCTATGAACCATAAGAAGGGTAATACCTTATACCTAGAGAGCATAACCCTATTTCAGTGTTGGTAAATTTTTTTCTCCTCTGTCTTCAGCTGGTTCTGAATCTTTTTGCCTTGTGGTCAGTCATATATCAAGAATAATGTATCAATGCCACATTTGATGCAAAACTCATCACCACAAATAAAAAGCAGATGCACAAGACAAGCAAATGTTATTTGAATAAGCCTGGGAGAAGTGTTGCTACACATTAGAGAGACTGACATGGACTTCCACATTTCCTCTTCCAACCATACTCTAGCAGTAGGAAAAGCTATAAGGTCTAGAGCATACTCATGATCTGTTGTTATAAATAACAGTCTGGGAAGTGAAATTACCAATGGCGTTTCTACAAAAAACTTCTCTGCTCTGCAATCCTCTTTTGATGCTCTAGAGGTGGTCTCATTTGCTATTTGAATTTTAGCATCCTCTCAGTTACAGGCAGGGCTGGCTATCTCTTGAAGTGTTTAACCACAGTGGCACCATCATATGTATATGTGGGCATATATAAATCCTGATGGCATTCACGTACTCCTTTCTTCCTTCCTTCCCTTTCCCCTTCCTCTCCTCCTGCAAAAGAGTGGGTCAAAGGAGTGTCAGAAGCTTTCTCACACTTAATGCTGTTAAGTCAGCTAATTGAATAAACATTTGTTTAACATTTGCTCCTATTTCACTAATGCACTGTGAGAATGAAAAGAATTTTATTCCCCTTCTCCCCCATCCTCCCCCTCCCTCAGGAGTGCCACTAGCTGTTATCGCAGTGACTAATGTGCTGTATGTGGCCATTATAGTCTTCAACTCTGAAATTACACCCAGGATGAACGATAGGCTCTGCCTGTATGCTGATTGGACTTGGATGATGATTGATTAGAAGAAAGTCAGACTACGTAGCCATGCAAAAAGAACTGCACTAAGCCACAAGCTTAAACTCTAAAGAGCATTTCACCAGTGGCTTCAGAGCTATTAGATGTTTTCACACGAAGAACATTTCTCACATCCAGTTTGCGCATTTTATCTTTATTCTTTCAAATCCTGAAATTGCTTGGATAAGAGGGTTTTATATATATATATATTTATACACATTTCTAAGAGTAGCCTGAACTTTTAGGGGAAATTGAAGAGGCTTTGTGTCAAGTACAGCTAAATCCAGCCTTTCTATATCAAACCCCTGCTAGAAAATTACTGTGCAG
Organism: Phaethornis superciliosus; assembly: GCA_023637945.1. NCBI lineage: Eukaryota > Metazoa > Chordata > Aves > Apodiformes > Trochilidae > Phaethornis > Phaethornis superciliosus. Next base: position 97,787,972 of record JAJQWJ010000002.1, on the reverse strand, counting down.
ATGATAAGGCTGAAAGATATAATAAAAAGTGACTCTACTCAATTTACACTGCAATATTGGTATGACTGAATATTTTTCATTCAGGTGACTGATAAAATCACTAAACTGTATTGCAGATAAATAAAGGAGGCTTCTGTCAAGAATAAACACCATTAATCATGAAGTCTCACCCTCTGAGTGGCTGTGCTATGCAACTGCACAAACGCACCATCACAAGTGGCATGTGACCCAAGGCTTCCTTTCTTCCCCTGGCTCCCTGGTGACGCTGTCTCCTTAGAAAACTTTTTTTTTTTTAACTGCCTTTACAACACTTGGAAGTCCTGTAATATCTTTTCCATTCAAGTTTATGTGCAATTGCAACTGAAATCTAAATTTCGTTATCTAAATTCAATGATACATTCAGCTAAAAATTGATCTCATGAAACAAAGTCAACCAATGCAGACTGTGGCCACACTGCTGTTAATGCAGCACTGCAGTGAGACATCTGCATTTAAACTGGTTAGGAAGAGATCTTTGTAAGTCTAAAGCTGAAACAAGAAGAAAAAAATTATCAGCTCCTCCAAGCCCTCTTCCCCTTTTCTCCCCAAACCACATTTTCTTATTGGTTTTACTACTTAGACTCACTTTTTGAAATGTGTATCTTTGAACATACAAACATGTAGTTTCTCAGCGTCACAAATCTACCTGGGCAGAATCGATGGGTCTCCTTTTAAAAGCAACTTAAATGCCAAAACTGGACATGTGCTTAAAGAAACTGCTATCCAGCAAAAGCACAGTCATAGAAAAAGAAAACCAGACAACTTAGGTAACCTTTTGGTAACCTGTTTTAGAGCAAGTGATGATTCAATAGTGGCCATGTTATTAAGCTGGAATGAAGCAGTGCCCTACACACTAATGAGGTTAAAAAATGTAGTTAGGTCTTCACGTTAAAGGCACTTAGCAAGCAGTTTGCTTGGCAAAGACCAACTGTGTGTTGGAGCAGAGGACTAATCACACAGGCAGGAATCAAATCGACTGGAAGAATTAGGAGACTTGCGGCCCCGAGGAATGTAATTCATGCAGAAAAGCAGTTGTCAGAGCGAGGCCAGGGAACTGTGTGGGAAGAAAGCAAAATAAACAGCTCAACAAAGAAAACAAAGACACTCAAATAGTGGCTTTTCTAATGCTTGAGTACACTGAAACTTCAGTGGGTGCATAAGACAAAAACTTCATCAAAGATGGCCTCTATACAAGCAGTGCACCACTGAATGGTGCCCTGCTTCAAAAACACTCAGAAAATCCCTGACAGTCTTTAAAAAACCCTGAAGTCATTACACATAACAGAAAGTGCACATACATAGGTGTATGCAGGACTGAGAGATGAAGAAAAACATCCAAATGGTAGAAAGCTAGGAGAGTTGAAATGATTTCTGCTGATTGCTCTCTCTACCATTCACAGCTCGGAAAAGAGGATGCAGCCTGCATGCAGAGTGCTCCTGCCTGTGGGCAGCGATGCTCCGGGTGTAAAACCAACTTGGCTAATGGGGATCTGCTCCCGTAGCATGAGGAGGAGGTTACTGCTTCCACCAGAGGGGTTACCTGACCAGAAAGAAGAGTTTGATGCTGGGCCTAAATCTCAAGAAAACTCACGTGGTACTCATGGAAGTCTGTTTGGGTTTTTTTGTCATGGGTATGACCTGTGACAATAAAATCGAACTCTGAAATCAACTGAAATACAAACTTCACAGATACTCTGTTCTCTCAAAAAAACTCAACAGTATTTTTAACTAAGGGCTTTTTATTCCCTTAATTTAGTGCTTTTATATTTTTAGAGATTGAAGCTTTTAGCACTTTTAGTACTTATGTACTTCTCTCCCCATTTTATTCATTCACTGATGATTTTTCTAAGCCCTTTCTACCTTGCACTGGAGAGCCATGCTCACTATTTCAGCAAATTTCAGCTTCTCTTTTTCCCTTAACTACTACTTCTCACTAAGGCAGGTGTTTTGTCTTCTGGCAAAGCACCGGAAAAGCCTCTCACAATACCTCAAATGAACACTCTCCTCAGCGTCTGTTTATGATGCCAAGAAACACTCTTCTTCCAAATTCAAAACCAAAGCAAAACAGCTTTCATTTCCAGTGCCTACTGGAAGACACATCCACAGTAAAATGAAACTGAGATTTGGGAGAGAAAAAAAAGCTTTTCTTCAATTCTATTTTTGTATGGCTAAAATAGGATCTTAACTGTTTAAAAAAAAAAAAAACAAGTTGGCAATAACAAATTGCATTCGCTACCTAAATACATTTGTGAAGAGAACATCTGACTAAAATTCTAACTTTAAAGGACTACAAGACTGACAGAAACAGTGATGTGAAGGTTCAGCATTAATCATTTCTGTTAAGGTATGACTGGATTTGCTTCACATCTCTGTATCAACATTACCAGACAGCCCAAAATTGATATTCACAAGGATTAGTGACTTTTACTGAACAGACACAGTAGCAGCTACAATTTCTGACCTAACACTACCACCTGCAGCAGAAAAAAAAATAATAATAATTACATAGATATGCAGAAATTTCTGTATAAAATTTTATGTATATACTTTTCTGTACAAACTACACATACTGTTTTCTTAAATGCCTCCTTCCCACCATACTTCCCCTCCCTTCAAGAAAAATTCATGAGTTTGGGGAAGAGAAACAATTTCAAGCATGCAGCTCAGTGACAGTACCAGATGTATGGTACACATGTATGCTGTAAGGACTGTGAGTCAAGAAGTGACCTTATGAAAACAAAACACCTACCAAGTTTCTCCCATCCCCCAAGCGTGACCCCAAATAGCAGGAGAGCTACAGATCAGCACCAACATCCATGAGGGCCATAGGATTCACAAGTATATGAAGCACCAACATATATCAAGGTTGAATGCGGCCAAGTTAAGAGAGTGACTGCTAACAGCCACTTCTCTCATTTTCTTTGCTAGTATCAAAGGTCCAGGTGTGGGAAGTGGCTCAGGTGCAACCAAATCAGAGCTAGAGAACTCCTAGTTCTCATGACAGACTAAGAAGTTTGTCTCAGCCAGGCCAGATCCTTTATTTCATCTTGTAGGCACTGAAAGCCATTGTGGTGCTACATAATTTACACTACAAGTGAGTTATCACAAATGGCAAATATGTACCAGCTGGAACACCATCCCCATTAGAGGAAACAAGAGATAAAGGCTTCACACATCTGTTCCTGCTCTATTTGTGATCAAAACTGGTGTGACAAAAATCATTTACTGGGCAAAGCTGTAACTTTGAACAACCTTAAGAACCAGAAATGGGTGGGGACTCCACTTCTCATGTGACTGTAGACAGCAATATGTTAAGTGGAAGCATTAAGTGTAAATCAAATTAATGGTCTAACTGCACATTTTTTATAGAAGAAGTAAATTCAGTTATGAAGTCTTTGAGGTAAATGTATTATCTATATGCTGGAAGCTGTATTAGTTCCCTAAACAGAGTAGGTAACTAGTTGTGCAGATGAAAACCTCAAGGGGAACAAACTGGCTAACTTGGTACACATCTGCTCTAGCAGGATGACCTACACATTTGCTTCCCCAGCACCCTTGCAATTCAGTCTCATCACAGGAGCAGAAAACACAGTTCCCAGAAAAGGTGTCAGGATGGAAGCCCAGTAAGGGAAGGAACCAGTAGAGCAAACCAAGAGAGAGTTAGCTATGTAAGCTGTCTTGGTACTGTCTTGATGATGTACGCTGATAGTGATATTCCTGGGTGAAGCAGAGAACACCTGATTGCCCCTGGTCATTCAGCCCCTGCCCTCCCCACCAAATCTGTCTACAATGTTGTTAAATGGGGCTATTTGCGTTGGTGGCCTCTAGAAACTGGACTAGACTATCAATCTTTTCTTCCACAGGCCAGGGAAAAAGACATGATAAATCTAGGCTGAATTTCAGCAGGAGATACGGGATTGAAAGATGTGTATCTTTAAAGAGATAGCCCCTTAAATCTGATATGTTTAGAAATTCTCCCTAGTGAGAAATACTCCCTAATTATCTGTTGATCCTTAACGCTGATGGTCACAGCAACTCATAAATAATGCTTTCATGAAGATAATAGGGTAGTTCATTCCTTCAGAAGCTTTGTACTCCTGGCTCATGAGCTTCAGGATGCTTTGCCTCTGTGTATATTCAGTGCTGGAAAGGACTAGGCAATATATTCTTCCCTGGTCTCAATAGCAACTTCATAGGGCCCAGCTTAAGTGAAAAGCTTCTTCCAAAATAAGGTCCCAAGTCCTTTGCTGACCATGTAAAGCAGTATAAGAGCAAAAATCAAATAGTGTAACTTTTTTCTTTAAATAATTTTCTCTATTAATCGATAACATCAGTCACAAATGTTGGCCCAGCCTACCCTGAGGCACACAGATAAAACATCCATTGAGCACATTCGTCTGGGTGGAATTAGGGTCTTGTCTTTTTTTTTATATAACAGAGGATATGCAAGGGACAGCTAGTTAAGTCTCCTACAGCTCAGAAAGATAGCTGACACCAGCTTGAGAGCCTGCTTTTTGTTACAAATATGCAAACAAACATAGACATACACATATATAAAAAACATAGTGGGTTGAGTGAGGGGTGACAAAAAGGGAAACAAGGTGTTATTTAACTTGTTTTTTCTTCCTTTGCAAGAAAAAGTCTGAACTAAATTCAATCTATACTCCCAAGATTGTAAGACATGATGTCTTTGTTGGAGGAGGAGAGGGTCTAGTTAGAGAAAGATCGCATTAGGGTATGATGGAGACACTCTGTGATCCTACACTACAGATGTACTCACTGCTCACATTCTAGTTTATACCTATTCTCACTTTAGGAACTTGCAATTCACAACTCAGAAATCTCACCAGTACACTGGAAAGAAAGAAAAAGAAAAAAAAAAAAAAAGAAAGAAAACAAGAAAAAAAGAGAGAGGGAAAGAAAGAATGCAAAGACTGTAACATTTCGGTACTCTTTGAAGCAAGATTTAACATGAGTGGAAGAATTGTACTGAAAAAAAAGGAGTCTGTCACAGTCCAGTACCTCGCAGGCCACTGCAACAAGTTTGACAGCAGCCTCTATAGAGTTGGCTTGCTTCTGGTTCACTGCACGTGAATACCACAGTCAATATCTGCTCACTCGACTAATACTGCTGACTGCAGCACAAAGAACACAGGAATTTTGTCCAAGAAACCACAGTCTCAGAGCCTCTGAATGTGCACTATATTTAGAGCTTGCATTCTTTGCAGCTCCTAACAGAACAAGATAATAGAACATTCAAGCAGCAGAACTCTAGCATTGCAGCTATTCTATGTATTTTTGGTTAAATGACAAATTAAGGTAACCTTCCACAAGTTCTCGAAGTTTTTTCCCATATTTTTCCTGCTTGTTTTGTTCATGTTTTCCCTCTAATTTTCCATCTTTCTCAGATTCAGTGTAGCTCCTTCCATTAGTTTTAACTATAAAGATCTAGGATTACTCAGTCCACGAAAAAGGCAGTTATTCACCCAATTATGTGAAGAGGATGTCTGTACATACACAAATATGCACACTTGTAGACATACCTTCACACATGGAGCATCCCAAAGGAACTCAATCATGCGTAGTTATTCCTCAGTCTACAGAAAAATACTACATACAACACGGTGTCCCGAGACCTGGCTTTGCTGGCCATTCAGTTTGATTCCATTATCTCCCAATTCATGCTGGTTTGAAAGCCTGCCTTAGGGAACCACTTCTCACTGGCAGCTGAGAATTTGCCTAAGCATGGTTAACTACCCAGATGGGGTAAATCGTGGTAGTGCTGCCCAGTGCCAAGAGAAACCTTACTGATTAACCAAGGTACTGTTTCTCTGGAACAGGATCCACATGCATCTCATTCACAAGGTGAACCTGCTCTGCTCTGCCTCCCTCTCAGGTGGGGCTCAGGCTTTAGAACAGCAGAGAAGCACTCCCGAGGCCCATCAAGGACATTCCCCACTTTTTCCTCCTTCCATGTAGCCCTGGGGAAGCTGCCCTCTGACTTCTTGGTTCTACCCAGTGACGGTATGGTGAGAGGCAGTCAGCCAGCAGCCAGCCGGTGGAAGGTTTCCTTTCTCCAAAAAGCTGGGGGCTGCCACCTCGAGGGCTTTTTCTCGACATAAAACAAATGAACATGGAAGACCTGGGGGAAGTTTCTGCCAGAGGACTTTTAACAAAAATCTTTTACAAGCTTTTCCTTCTACATTACAAATCTCACCTAAATTTTCTTCTTCTTGCGGTTGCTGTAAGTGCCCCAGCCTCACCAAAATCAAGCTGGCTGTATGAGAAGAAAAAAAGAGCCTCTGATAACACAATATTTATCTGCTGATATTGTTTCTCTTTTATAAATCTGTAGTTCCTTGGCATTACAATTAGCTGCTCCAGAGAAAATTATTATGTCACAAAGTATTATCCGCCACAGAAACAGATGAATGATGTGAACCAAATGTAATATGGTGTGCTTAGAGGCAATTCTGTTGACTTTCATGTAAATGTGCTTGCTAAAACTAAGGATGATTTTTAGCAGTGAATCCTTCTTTCATCTAGAATTTATGTGCCAGAAGAATGAACTTTTAAATAAGATAGTCTTTTCTCAACATTGCTTTTTCCTACTAGTAAAAGAAAGAATCTGTGAAAAATACAGAAGAGCTGAATTGACAGTGCAGTAACTTAGCTTACCTAAACAAACAGATGGAACTGAACTTATGTACAACAGCTACGTTAAAAAAGATTTATCTGTTCTTACCTACACTTTAACTTACTTTTCCTTTTAAGGGCTTCTCATAATCAACAATTTAAAAGAATCACATAATTTTTTTTCTACAATTCAACAAAAACTACCAGTAATTTTCTTTCCAAACTTTTCCACATTAATAGCTTTTAAAAACAGTCTGTTTCTGAAACTACTCTTCCAGCCTTCTTGCAACGAATTTATGATCTAGAAGTCTTAAAGTCAATATTACTAAACAAGTACCAACAGCTAAACAAAACACTGATTCACTATTTTAAATTATGCAAAACTACCTGAGTCAGAGATCACAGTTCTGGTCTAGACTCAGAATTCTTCTTCCCACTTTGTGAAAGGCCTGGCATTCAATGAAAACTATTAACTAAATGAAAATGAAAATTATTTAACTAAAACTAAAACTAGCTAAAGTTTACATGTGGGGCATCTGGCCCTGCTATTTTACTTCCGCGAATCAGTATTGCTGCACTGCTCCATCACTAAGAAGAGAGGCATACACACTGCTTGAAGAGCTTACAACATGTATATCCACGGCATACAACAAATTCTGAATAACCTTAACGAGTCACCAGACCATGTTACTTCCTTCTCAGAGACTTGCTATAAAAATTCTCCAGGGTATTAGCAGCTGCTTGTTCCCGGTGCTGCATTTTACTTCCAGGGACAGGTTTCTTTGGGTGCTTCCCATTTAATACAATATTTCTCCAGGCTTACAGAAAATACTTTCATGGATGATTTCGGAAAGCTGTAACTACAGTCATCTTTTCATGTCCCTAGGGCTTCCCAGTCTTTCTTCTTCGATGGCTCCTGGCTAAACCATAAAAACCGTTCCAAGTCTTAAAGTAATTAAAGCCAATTCAACGAGTGATGTTTTTCACACTGGGTGGGGCTCTCCTTCCTACTGTGAAAGGATCAACGAATGCTCTGACAAGCTGACAGACTCCTTGCCAACTCTCCAGCTTAGAGGTACACTGAGGTAAAGCAGAAAGTAAAAGATTTAAGAGGTTTAAACACTAAAATTTTTTTAAACAAATAAGAGCTTAGGCATGAAAGTACAAAGGAAAAAGCAAAATGTCATAGATGGGTCTGGGAAAACTTAAACTTCCTATCAAATGTGTGGCAAGCAGTTTCTCTCATAATCGAGGATATTTTGTGCAGCCGATGCTTTAATCTTTTCCCATTTGGGCATCCCCCATTGTGCTGCATGGTCCAGAATCAGAGGCTGATGAAAGCTGAACATCTGGGCCTGACTTTCCTTTCCTTTTCACCCCTTGTGTAACTGATGTCTGTATAAATCAGATACAAAAAAACATTTCTAAGAATCAGACTCTCTTTTTATCAACCTGAAGCTGACTGCAAGTAAAACACATGCTTCACTTCAGTACTGGTGCATTCCCACAGTTCAAAATAGCTGTTCAAGGCATTCGTGTTAGGCACATGAATAATTACCTGCACATGCATCCTTTCAGGGCACAAGACTGCCAAACTCAGATGCTGCTAGCCTCAACAGCAGCTGGAAAAAGAGGAGCTTAGAGTAGCCTTGATCCTAGGAAGCTACAAGACAGCAGCTTTATCTTGCAGCCTCCTCCTTGCATGGGCAGCCTCCTCCAGCTGCAAGCACATGGGTAACATCAGTGCACATTCCCTTAGATTTACCACCTCACACTCCCTTCCTTTACAGTCCACAGCTAGATTCAAGTGGGGTGGCAACTGAAAAAGAGATTGAGACTAAACAGATGAATGTTTTGGAACAGGCATTAGGTATCTTGTAGTATATTTATGCCTGAAACTTAACCTTCCTACGTGTGCATTAACTGCTCCGAGTTGTAGGCAGCTCACCACTTTGCAGCCATTCCTGATATTGCCACCTGGGCACTGTCCTCCAACCCACCTCTGCCAGAGTGTGCTTCCTTCACAGCTCCATGGGCAGTGCCTGGTAATATCAGGTTAGGACACCTTCTAAGGCTGTCCAACCCAGATTTGAATGAAGAGGATTGTAAAGAACCCATTAACACAACTTGGTCCAGGAGTGGGAATTAATGAATGAACAAAAACGGTAGCTTCCTAAATTGCTGTGGTTAAATCCACTGGTAGAAGTTTGCCTCTGCCTTAGGAACCTTTTTTAAAAAAAAAATTACTAAATACAACCTCTTTTCCTGGCTAAGTCAGATTTTAAAAGCTGTGTGACAATAAAGTAATTTACACTTGCTCTGTCATAAAAATAGTCAAGACACTCTTATTCTTGTTGTTCACTGCTGTCAGCTCTCATTCCAATAAAGTCAATGTCAACAAAGACATCAGCAACTGCAACAGTTAGCCATGTGTCAATTTATGATTAAAATCTTAAGGAGTGAAAAAAATAAATAGCACGCTCAAAGAACTAGTTTATGTTCAAATAAATACTCTCATAAGCAGCACGATTTTTATCACTGAACAGCAACCACATCAGGCATCATACGCTCCTACATGGCCTAGCAAACATCAAGGAACAAAGCATAGTTTAGCTTCATTTTCTCCTTTAGTACCTTACATAAGAAATCAATTTTGAAAATTAAGAAAGAGCTAGACAAAAACAAGAACAAGGAAAACCAAAGCCATGTTTCTTTTGGTATATTTTAATTGTATGATGCTTAAGAAGTAATTTAACTTGCTAGTTCAGTGAAAAGTAGAATAATTAAATTACAGTTTACTGGAATACTTTTATAAAACTATGATTCATGTCTTGAATTTGAAAACAAACAAACAAACCAAAAACAAAAAAAACCCCACAAAACCAAAAAAAAAAACCAACCCCCCCCCCAAAACACAAGCTTCAGCTCCAGACAAACTGTTCATATGTTGGTACCAAAGAAAAACTTAAATTTCATTCATCTTCCCTGAAGTATAAACGAAAGATGTGCAGTCGAAATTCCAGGATAACTACATAGTCCTAACAAACAGGTTTTGGTAACACAAAGTGACACATTTCAGTACATATTCATAAGGGTTGGGGGTTATTATTGGGCTGTAATTGCCGTTGTTCTAACACCTAATAAGCCATGGCTGGAAAACCAAAGGCAGGTTAATTTGTGATTTCCTCTACTCATTCAGAGGCAAATTAAGTGTCAAACAGCTAATACAGAACATATTTCATTTTATGAGATTTTAATTTAATTCTGCACCATATCGTTGATGCCTTAATGTAGGGTGGTTTATCTAAGAAGAAGAGCAATTTATAAACCTCTTTCAATTGAAATCTTTAATGATAGGATACGATAGCATAATTACAGCAATGCCTGCTAGTCCTACTACACACAAGCATCTGTCAGCAATTCCATCATAAACATAAACCCTAATTTTAGGGGCTTATAACTCGAATTATAAAACTTGGCCCCAGGCTGAAATTCAGGATACAACAGTTCTGCCCATCAGCAATTAAAACTACAAGAATGGCACGTATAAATACATACATATCTTTAGAGATGCAAGTAAGGAAAAGCCCTGTAACAGAAGACAAAAATCCTTTCTTTTTTACTTCTTCATTGTTGAAAATTATGTACACACATTGTACATATGTACACACATATGTACACATCATTGGAACAAGGCCCTCTCTACATTTTTTCTGCACTTGTATTATACCTAAACTAATTCCACTAAGGCTTGACAAGTTCTGGAATGTACTTCTAGGTGCTTGGACAATTGGAAGGATGTAAATTTTTTGCCCTTTTTTATCTATATTACACACACATGCTTGAGAGTATCAGGAAGCTGAGGAGAAGACCACTCCTACAATAAAGATGTTGATGAAGCTGTGGGTAAACATTTGTATCCTGACTGGTGTTGTTGATACTTTCCATAAGAATGCTCAAATAACTTCTCAGATCCAGTGTTTTCTTCTTCCTCTTTTGTAATGGCTCCAAATGATCCCAAGTCTAACACTCTTAAATGATACTCACACCAGGCTCTGCAAAACCTGCAAGAAAACTGCTGGGAGCCTACCTCCCACATACGTTAAAATGTATTCCAGAAAGCTGCAAAAGCATGACAGACCTTAATATCTACAAAGAAGCGGTTCGAGTCTGACACTGGTTTTTTTAAGTTGCTTAATTGGATATTTACATTTAATTACACCAACCACAACAGCTCGGAGGATCCACTGCAGCTCATCATTCCAAAAGTGGCACAAACCAAAGGAGGGTAAGAACTGACAAAAATTAACGGGAAAATAAATGTCTGGTATCGAGGAAATTTTGAGCTTAAAGGTTGGGCTGGTGTCAGAGCGTGTTTCTAAAGCAGCTGCCTGAAGCTGTATCACAGAATGCCAAGATCTCCTCATCTCTAACAAGCCTCTGCAGAGCCTGGCTGAATCACCCCTGCACCACAGGGTACGTACGGCGGGGAGCAGGGATGTGCAGGACCTTTCCATGAAGGGCCATTGATTTCAGCTTCACAGGGAACTGTGGCTCAGCGTCAGATGAGGCATGGAGCAGGCATTTTCAACATCTTTTTTGGCTGTTACAGAAATCCTGGTACTTCTAGGAGTGTAGGCTGCTGGTGCAAATTTTCCACTCTCACCCAAAGCAGGGAAATGGTGTTCTACCCACCCAAAAGCCCTCCCCGTGGCTGCAAGGTGTCACAGTACAGGCTGGGCTCATCAGCCTCAGGCTCTACCTGTCATGAGACCCAGAAGCCTCTGTGAAGGCTCAGAGGCAGCACCCAGCTTTGGATAATGGTCCTGTGCTGATGCAGGTTAAAACACTTCCTGGGGATCCCCACCCTGGTTGCATTGCACCCAAGACAAAGGTAAATATCCTGCTGTCCCCGTGGCTCTCAAAACCATCAGATAAAATATTTACTGCAAAATCTAGGATGGCCATGTAATGACTCTGTCTGAGCCTGCCACCTTCAGCTTACAGTGGTTTTTAGCAGCAAATTTAAACATGTATATGAGTATATTTTATGATGTGGCTGACTGTGGTGTAAAGAGTGAAGCCATCAGAGGAACTCTGAGGAATATATCACAAGTTTCTGTACTCTCTTTCTATAAATACCCACTTTTTCTCTAATGCCCAAGAAGACTGCAACACAGATTTATTACTTACCTCCAGGCAAATTTGCTCTGAAATTACAATTCAGTAATAGAAGACTGACCCAAAAAAACTGTTAGTAAAATATTGTGTGTGTACTTGGGCATGTAGTTAGGATTGTTAATATCAATTAATTCTGCTCACAGAGGAGGACTTGTTTTAAAACAACTTCATTTTTCTTCTGCATATATGTAATTACACAGCTGTAACTAATAGCCATAGCAAAGCAATCTGCCATCTAAACAACTAGCATTATTCTTCGAAGTATTATTTGTGCTTCTTGTATTTTCTCAGTATGAGAGGTGATTAGTAGGTATGATTAAATGTATATATCAAGCCTTTTAGCCAAGTACCAAGCCCTGCTTTTCAGCTCAATTTTTAATGATATACAGCAGTTTTCTGGAAACAACAACTGCTTCATTCTGCAATGCTGATATCTATCTCCCCATATAGAATAAGATAAAATTTATTTCAACAGGATTTCACCACTACCACCCTTTTCTAATGCATGTTATCACTGGTATTCATTTCTTTTATCTTTGTGTAAACCATGTGCTCTATCACATTTGCCATTTTGTTTGGGTGACATTCCCATCAATCAACTGATTGCCTGTGCATGCACACAACAGGCATGCACAATGAAAATTTACCAAAAATTTCATTATGCTTCATAGCACTGGAAAATAAACAAACCTTTGGCATGAGAGGAAATTTTAGCTACAAAAAATCCCAGACCTAAGACAGACAAAATACACGTTTTACTGGCTGTATTTGACAGGGTTCAGCACTTTTAAATTTAGTATTTATTTATAGAACAACACGCAGAATAAATGTCTGCAAAACATACAGGTAATGCTCGCCAGCCACCTATTATAAAAGGAATTCCTTGAGCACCAGCCTGGGTTTTGCTTTCTGGGCAGATAAACTCAATGCTTTCCAAAAGTTAATTTCACTCTCTGGCAAGACTGGCACAGCACTCTGGGTACATGGCTTTAAGCACTGCAAAGGTTCATTCATATACTTGCCCATTCTTCTAGGCAGCTGAAGCCAGGGGAAATACAGAATACTCACACATGCAGGGGAGGAATGGGAGATGGTTCATAATGGTAGCGTCCCTCATGATGTCTCGCATCAATTGGTACAGGAGGGTGGAATGCTGGAAAGAGGTGAGGCGGATCTGAAAAAACAAGAGAGGTCCCCAGATCTGAGTTTCTCCAGCAACTCTTTAAAAACAACATTCATAAAGATGGAACAGACATTGAAAAGCAAGTGTCAACGGTGCTACAACTTACAGGTCGCGTTCTGCTTCCCTGCAGCAGTCAGGCAGGTCTGTCTGAGAGGATTTTGGCCCACAGTGTGTGCATGAATATGTATTTAATAATTTTAATATTCTCTTTTTATAGCTTAAACAGAATGGGACGTAAAGAAGTCTTTAATAAATAATTATGTGCCCATATGTGAAGCGTCAGATCAAAAGGACCTTCAAGCCTTTCATTAGCATTCCCGATATATTTATTTTTTATTAAAACAAGAAAAAAAAAATCATCCCAGGACAAAAAAGCTAAGCAGAGAATACAACACAATCAAAAAAATATATCCTCCAAAATGTACACACACGCCTACCATGGAACGCAAAACTGAAGTGGCATGCTGAGAAATTACTATCTGGAGTAAATCAGAAAATGGAGTTAAAAGGGAAATGCAATTGGGAAAAGCTGCAGTGAAGATGCTTAACAGATTCATATTGATGATCAAATCCGGGGGAATACGCCAGAGGACAAGGGGACTCATTTCATACACAGCTGTTAAAAAAGAAGGGTTCTTTCTTTGTCTGGAGAACCTGGGACCCACGGCTGATGTAAGCTCCCCTGCCCTGCCTCCTCCAAAGCTTTTGCAGGACAGGAGGGTTTCCAGCTGCCAGGGCTACTGTTCCCTGCTGGTTCCAGAGAGCCTTGGCTACCAGGCTGACAAAAGAGGGAATGTGTCCCGATGCCCCCACAGGCTCTGCCCTTAGGGTCCAAGCACAAGCCCGAGGTTCCACACCACTTCTGCAGCAGGACTACTTCCCAGCCTTGGAGGGAAAAACACACACAGACCTCAGCCCTCTGCACCAGCACACGGGTGCTTTTTGTCTGCCTAATGCAGGTTCTTGTTGACCTTGCTGTTCACTGTTGCTGCTCAAATGCTCAAAATTCAAACGAGATGCTGAGCATCTCCAGCAGCATGAGACAAACTGATCCTCTTCAATTACTACCATTTCCACTTTGGGGAAGTCATGTATTTATCCACCACCAAAAGCTGAGAAGCAGAAGACATTAGGTCATGTCATGGATTTACTCAAATGCTTCTAGAAAGGAAGAAACTTTAATAATGGACGAGCAGTAAAACTAACCATTTTACTTTTGCCTGCTGACTCTTGTTGGGTTTTCTCATTATATTTCCTGCCTTTCCTATTCAGCAAAATGTAATCCTCCTCTTCAATTATGCTATCTGTGAAAGCTGTTTCCTCACATCTAAAAAAGGATTTTTCCCCCTTATTTTTTATCAGAAGTTGGGTTGGTTTATTATTATGTGCGAATCAGGAGAAAGAACTAGAGGAACAAATGTCACAGCCCTGAGGAAGTACACAGAGGGGATGAAGGGAAAACCACATATATTCTTACAAAAAACTCCCTGTATTTCAGGAAAATCTGGAAACATCGAACACAGCCCGTCCAGTTTCATGGCTTGATTTTGTGAAACATCACCAGCATGTGATCAGCCACAACATGTTTCTGTCATATACTGACTCAGAGCTTAGGCATCATAAAGGCAAAATAATTGTGGCTTACTACTACTGTGAGCTGGAAGCTCAAACTCATGTTAACTTTAATTCCAGTCCTGCTGCACCAGCTGGACCTTGGCATGCAATCTGGTACAAGGTTCACTCCCCACGCTGAGCATTCCTAAACTTCAGCAGGACTAAAGGTGGGTCACAGAGGACCAGGTACCCCTATGGAAACACTGCCACTGTCCAAGTGGTGGATACTTGCTGCCACCTCCTGATACATACTCCTCACCAGCTACAAAGGTGGAGAAGGGGAAAAGGGAATAAAGGAGTGTGTTTTATCATGTCCCCCTGCCTGCCCTGTTCCCTTCTTCGCTGCCATTCAACTACAGCAGCATAAGCTGAAGAGAGGAAGTTTTAAAGCAGATGTTTGTCATTTTACCATAAAAACTCTGCCACCATATTTATACTGCAGAAGGAAACCACTCAGGCCCACACAGATGCAGAGACAAGTCCTTCTCGCCCCTATGTGTCTCCAAAGAGTAAGTCTTTGGAGCACAGGTGTGACCACAGAGATTTTGTCACCTTTATTCATGTCATACAGGATGGGTAACACCTGGCCAAGGCAGGTAAGCAATCCTGCTTAAGATGCTGAGCCTCCTCACTGCCCCACCCTCACCCAGCCTGAGCACCTACCCATTAAAAGCAGACCCAATATTTATACAGTGAAACACCATTTAACCCTCCTGAACGCAATCATCTATCTTTCCCTATCTGAAAAATGGAAACTGAGTATTAAATGACCAAAAAAAAGGTACTCCTTCTTGTGGGGCCTACGCAGCACAGAGCACCAACAAGTAATATTTAATACCTACGATATAAATCTCCAAGAACACCTTTTTGAGTCTTCTCACATCCAATTCCTTTGTATATCTTGGTTGCATCTTGTTTGCAGTTTCCATCTGGGAAACAGCCGCACTCCATCACGGCACAGGGAGCTGTCTCCATCAGCCCTGCACCGACTGGAGCAGAGCTGCGTATCAAACCCCAACATAATTATCCATCTCTCAGTTTATTATTTACACATGAGCAATACAGATGGTGAACATCATAACTCAAGTGTCTGTGTAATAAGTTACTACACTGTGGCCATCTCCTGTTGCAACCTTTAAGAAAAACCATATGATGACTTTTCCAAAGTCAGGCTAGAACTGCTGAAGCAGAATAAAGTGCCACTAAACCTGGCTACCTCCTATTTATCATATAATTTCCTGACTGGTGGTTCCACAAACCAGCTGCTAAGTGCTGCGTACTCTACTGTCAGCAGACTAACATGCTAAATGGGAGACAGGGAGAATAATGTGCAGAACTAGCAGAGTCAGTTTTACAGAGGGAATTCCAATTCTGCTGTGTTTGGGTCAGCCCTCAGTGCAGAGGTAGGCAGTAAATTCTACGTGCTTGGGGGTCCAAAACCACTCCACTTTGAAGAGCATTGAATATTTATATGGAAAGACTCGTAGATCAAACAGACACCTGCCAAGGCACCCATCGTCCAGAGCTTCACTTGGAAGTCACTTGAAACCTATAAAAATGTAATCGTTGACATGTATTTATATGGAAATACATAGTAACAAGTTTGCAAAGCAGTAACTCAGGCCACAGCCCATTTCACATTGCTTTTCATATCCCACCCAGTAACTATTTTATTAAAGGCACTATGAGAATATTTCAACTATATTCTGCCACCATTATTTATATTGTATCTGAATAAAGAAGAGAGAGACTACTCACAGGCAACAGTTGAATCTGGATTTATACAACTCCTGGCTGTTTGTGAGAGATGCTTTACCTATCTAGAAAACTTGTGGGCCATTTAGTATGAAAGACAGGATACCTGTCTGACTACAATGACATTTTTCATTTCTCATTTGAAGTGCGAGGAACAAAACCCTTTATCTTTAGCAAAGAGGAACTCCTCTTGTCAAAACAAATTGACAAAATCTAACTTCCTATTCTGATAGGGAAATTATTTATTGTCATTTCCAACTTCTGAAAAAATCTGGCTTAGATGCAAACTACCAGAGCATATCTTGGGCAGTTTTCTTACATCCAAAGGCAACGGCGAATTCCTGGACCAAGCCTTCAATTATATCCTTGTAGAGACTTCCTGCTATAAGTGTACAGTGCAGGAGCTGAGACGGACAGATGTGGTTTATGTACCTGGAGCCTTCATCTCTGACTCATGAGAAGTATCTGATTCTGTCCTTAAATTTCATTATTTTCAAGAACTTGTAAGGACATGCCAAGACGCTGGAAATACACATTCCTCATACACTGTTGAATTTGGTAGCTGTTGCCGTCTTCTGGATTCTCTGCTGCCTACTTCTGTAAGCTTCCTTTGGATGCTCTCCTATCTTCTGGATAGCTAACAGGGTCTCATCAAAACAAAATGGTAGATGTCACTGCCAGAAATGCTACAAACTCATTGATTTTAGCACTGTGAGATTTTCTGGAAAATATGACAATTTATGCTGACTTCTGTTGTGTAAAATGAGTCTTTTTATTTCTTCTTCAAGAATCTTTCTTGCCTTCCTAAAGAAAGTGAATAGGATCATCTCCCTCAAATTACAATCACTCCTATACAGGAAAAAGAAAGAGGATTCCTACACTTGTTCTCTGAAAATCAGCAACCTAGGGCTCTGCTGCTGCAGCATCAACAGAAAGAAACTGGGAGAAATGACAGGTATGGTCCTTGCTGCTTAACAGCAAACCTGAAGACAGATAAGATGTGGCAGACAGCAGTAACTCATTGCAAGGTTTGATGGAATGTAGGCAGTGCTAGATGGCTCAAAGGTGCTCTGCAGCACCTTGAGATGATGGCAAAGAGGTTTGGATGCTCCAAAGGTCACTGAAGTTAAGGGTAACTTTCCTGTAGACTTTGTAGACTCTAAAGTCTCTGAAGCCTTGCCCAGTTTGAGGATCACTGCATTTGTAAAGTTTAGCTGTGGTGGTAAGGCTAATGAAACACTCTGCACTCAGATAACCAACATGCTCAAGTACCTTGCAATTCCTGCCAAACCCCTGAGGAAAGCAGCTGCTGAAATGACAGGCTGCATTTTTCAGCACACCAAGAAAACATTTGCTACTGTAGAAAAAGCCTGCATTGGCTTGAACGTGCCTCAGTGTGGCCCCAATGCCTGCACACGTGTTGTAAGATCAGGGACAAGAAAATAGAGGGCTCAACCCCAACACAGGAACCCCTAGATATGTTCTAGCAGATCTGTCCTTCGGACCATCCAGGCACCAAATTTAATGTCATAGCTGAGGCCAGTGCAAAACTCTATCACAGATATAAACTCATTTGAGGTGAAATCTCTCTTTTGCTTAAATTCATTATGGTCTTGATCCTGAACTCAGTGGTACCAAGCTTTCACACCATATGGTTTAACAAAAACAATACCAGGCAAAATAAAGCCTTCTCACTAATGTCTTTTCCATATGCAGAACTGTTTTGAAGAGTTTGCCAGCAAATTTCTACACTTCCTTCAGTTCATAAGCTGATCACCAGATGGGTTTCTTCTAATGCTCAGGTTTGCGGAGTCCCTAAGGGCACCACTGTTTCTCCATATATATTCACTTCAACTGACCCAAACTCAATAGTCATGCCAGGTTTTATGGCAAGAATTAGGTTCTTTTTTGCCAAGCAATGATTTTTGGATTTCTGTTTAATTACAGCCTGCATTAAGAGTCAGTAAGAGCACGTGTTGTCTTTGCGGGTTTTTTACTTCTCTTTCGAAAAGGGGTGAGTTATGTTTTCTATGTATGCTTCTACATTGGCTTTAATCAGGAGGAAAAATGACTGAGCCACAGCCACACGTTAATCATAGAATCATAGAATCATAGAATCCTAGGGGTTGGAAGGGACCTCGAAAGATCATCTAGTCCAACCCCCCCTGCCAGAGCAGGGCCACCTAGAGTACATCTCCCAGGAACGTGTCCAGGCGGGTTTTGAATGTCTCCAGTGAAGGAGACTCCACAACCCCCCTGGGGAGCCTGTTCCAGGGCTCTGTCACCCTCACAGTAAAGAAATTTTTTCTGATATTCAACTTGAACCTCCTATGCTTCAATTTACACCCATTATCCCTTGTCCTATCGCTGGTCACCACTGAGAAAAGCCTAACTCCATCTCCCTGGCACTCACCCCTCACATATTTGAAAACATTGATGAGGTCACCCCTCAGTCTCCTTTTCTCCAAGCTAAAGAGACCCAGCTCCCTCAGCCTATCCTCATAAGGGAGATGTTCCACTCCCTTAATCATCTTAGTAGCTCTGCGCTGGACTCTTTCAAGCACTTCCCTGTCCTTCTTGAACTGAGGGGCCCAGAACTGGACACAATACTCCAGGTGCGGCCTCACCAATGCAGAATAGAGGGGGAGGAGAACCTCTCTTGACCTACTGACCACACCCTTTCTAATGCACCCCAGGATGCCATTGGCCTTCTTGGCCACAAGGGCACATTGCTGGCTCATGGTCATCTTCTTGTCTACCAGGACCCCCAGGTCTCTTTCACCTACACTGCTCTCCAGCAGGTCAGCCCCCAACCTATACTGGGACATAGTGTTGTTCTTCCCCAAATGCAAAACTCTACACTTTCCCTTGTTAAATTTCATCTTGTTTCTCCCTGCCCAACTCTCCAGCCTGTCTAAGTCTCTCTGGATGGCAGCACAGCCTTCTGGTGTGTCAGCCACTCCTCCCAGCTTAGTGTCATCAGCAAACTTGCTGAGGGTACATTCTATACCCTCATCCAAGTCGTTGATGAAGATATTGAACAACACCGGTCCCAGTACCGACCCTTGAGGGACTCCACTAGTCACACACCTCCAACCAGATTCTGCCCCATTGACTACAACTCTCTGACTCCTTCCTTTCAACCAGTTCCTGATCCACCTCACTACCTGATCACCAAACCCATACTTGATCAACTTATCTACAAGGATGCTGTGAGAGACGGTGTCAAATGCTTTACTGAAATCAAGATAAACCACATCTACCGCTCTTCCATCATCTATCCACCTAGTAATTTCCTCATAGAAGGCTATGAGGTTAGTTAAACATGATTTACCCTTGATAAAACCATGCTGACTGCTCTTGATGACCCCCGTGTCCATGATATGCCTGGAGATAGTGACAAGAACAAGTTGTTCCATCACCTTTCCAGGGATGGAGGTGAGGCTGACCGGTCTATAGTTACCCGGGTCCTCCTTCTTGCCCTTCTTGTAGACTGGAGTGACATTTGCTATCCTCCAGTCCTCAGGCACCTCTCCTGTTACCCATGACTTACTGAAGATGATGGAGAGTGGCCTAGCAATGACCTCCGCCAGTTCCCTCAGCACCCTTGGATGCATTCCATCTGGACCCATCGACTTATGGATGTCCAGATTACTCAGCTGATCCCTAACCCAATCCTCATCTACTATGTCAAGCTCCTCATCTATCTTGACTACTTTTGGGGCTAAATGAATCTGGGGCTCGTGCGGAAACCCTGCAGGAGTAAAGACAGAGGCAAAGAAGGCGTTCAGCACCTCTGCCTTCTTTATATCCTCTGTCACCAGGGCTCCTAGCTCATTCCTTAATGGGCCAATATTGCCTCTAGTGTTAGTTTTCCTAGCTATGTATTTGAAAAAGCCCTTTCTATTATCCTTAACCTGACTTGCAAGGGTAAGTTCCAAGGAGGCCTTAGCTTTCCTAATTTCCTCCCTACATCCTCTGACAACAGTCCTGTATTCCTCCCAAGTGACCAGCCCCCCCTTCCATGATCTGTAGATTTTTCTTTTCCACTTAAGTTTTCCCAGCAGTTCCTTTTTTAACCATGCTGGTCTCCTAGCTCCCTTACTAGATTTCCTAACCATAGGGACGCTCTGATCCTGTGCTTGCAGATAGTGGTTTTTGAATATTGACCAGCTATCTTGAGCCCCTTTATCTTCCAACACCCTGTCCCATGGGATTACTTTTAACAGTTGATTGAGGAGGCCAAAGTTTGCCCTGTGGAAGTTCAGGGTTCTGACCCTACTGGGTATTCTGTTCCTTCCACACTGGATCCTGAACTCAACCATCTCATGATCACTGCAGCCAAGGCACTTTGAAGAGTCTCCCTTTGGTGACTGGGGTTGCTGCTTCTGAGTGGCTGGTTGCCATCTGAAGCACTGCTTATTTGCAGGCTGACCCACAGATGTGCTACAGTCAGTTATCTCAGGGGGTTCTTGTGCCTGTGATTGCCCGTGAGTGCGTGCACAAACACTGATGCTTCCAGCATGGCAACCGTCGTGTTGACATGGGCACAACTGCTCACTATCTGCTTTCACAGAGAAGGAGATTTTAAGCAGGAAAAAGAAAAAGCCATGGCTTGTATAAAGCCAAAAATTGGAGGAAGAGTGAAAAAAGTAAGTTTTAAATGTTAAGTCCTAGCCAATTCAGTAACGCTAGATGTTAATTGTGTTAACATACAGTAGATGTAACACTTACAGAGAAAAACTCGGTTTTAAATCAGATCACATCCTTTCCATGTGTCTGCATGTATTGATCAGATTTCTCCTCTCTAGCCTCTGCTTGAGCTTGCACAGCCTAATCACTGATCTGAAGGAAAAACCACAGGTTTTCCAGGCCAAACCTCACAAACTAGAGCACAGCTGCAGCTCCATGCTGAAAAAATATCTACCTTTGCAAAACCAAAATTAAGACTTTGGGGCACCTTACATCCCTGCCATCCATTTTACCACTTTTTTTAGTTTACATACTTAAAAACCTTGTGGAAACACGTTCTGTTGCTTTTAGTAGTTCCACAACAATCATCTTGCCAAACAAATGAAGGAGGAGCAGTTATCGGTGTGCTGGAAGAAAAGTGGCTGGAAATGATTTCATCAGGTCTTTTAATATGCCAAATTTGCTGCAGGTACTGGCTAAATAACTGCTGGATTGATTTCAGTTTAAACACATTATTATTCCTCCCAGTCACTGCAACTCTGCTGTCTGAGGAGAAGGACTGCCTTCTGGAATACTAACTAAACTTCCTCAAGTCCATTCAACTGACTCCAGTGCTCCTGGCCATCTGCCCACACACACAAAAACCCCAAACAAACAAAAAAAAAAAACCAGTAAGAGAAAGACTTGCAGGGTAATAAATATATTGCATGTATAAAGCTACTTAGACTAAAGAGTTTCATATTCTTTAAGAATATAATTTGAAATTTACCACAAATGACTTGCAAATGATTGTTTCCACCGGGACAGACTGACCAAAGGAAGGACTTCTTGTGCTTCCTTGGTAGTGCAGTCATGAGTCACCATGAGTGAGGTGGGCACAGCACTGATTCCCCATAGCCCCCCAGGATATGATTTTTCAGCCCAAGTTTGCCCAAGAATAAACAGCAAATTGGTGGAAACACACCAGGAATATCTCACCTCAGTAGATTCTTCCACCCAATAACATTCATCCCATAAGCAATCTTAGAAAACCATTATGAACATGAGCAACAGTTCTGCATAGCCAACAGCTGTATTTTGGCCTGTGCTTTCAGAAAAAGACAATGACAATGAACCATCTTAGTCTCATCACCATGATATTTAGAGGGAAAATTGTTTCATCTAATGCAGCTGGCTCTGGGTGTAGCACAGCTCATCTTTTTCATAACCGTTGGATCCTACGGAGCATTTCTTAACAAACTTAATAATGTGGTCTCTGCAAGAAAATGATAAATTGTCTTCTGCCAGGAAGCTGACAAAAGAAAACCCTCCCTCCATTACCTCTGATGGACTTTGCAGCAAAAAAATAATTCAGCTTCTGCCTTGCAACATACTCGCTGTTTTGCTGTTGCTCTTTTTAACTGCTTGAGCTACCACGCATCAGTGCATCCTTCACCTCTTGAAAATTCCCCCTCAAGAATTATGGGAAAAAAACCCAGGCATCCATGTTTACCTGTCAAAATCCCCAGACTAGTGGTTTCACCCAGCTTCTCTGGAATGCTTCCCACCTTGAATTGCATGTGTGTATGAAGGGTCAGCTTTTCCTTCTCAGTAAGTAACTGAGTGCATAACTGTGATACGCACCTTTGCATATTGCAATACAACACATATGCAGGTGTGCTTACCCCTCTCTGTAACCCACAGCACATTCCAGTGTTTGAAGGTGAGCTACAAAGTGGAAACTGAGGAAATTTAAAGACTATAAAATAAATAGATCCCGATCCACACTGGAGAGAATTAAAGGAGAATCTCATAGCAAGGTGCTCAACTCCAAGATACTCCTAAGCAGAGGTTTAATGGGGACTTCCTGAGCAGTGGAAACAAGGAGCAGCCACACAGCAGCTTGGTTATTCCCTACAGCTCAACACAGCTCAAGGAAAGAATCTGAATGCCCTGCTATCAGCTGTGAGCATTAATTCAGAAATTACAACTACCTGTAAGGTGAAAAGGTAAATATGGCTAAGGAGAGTTAACAGGAATCTAGAAATTGGAAAAAAAAAAATAAAAATCTAGAAATATTCTTGTATTGCTTGACGGGGGAACAAAGACAAGTCAGGCAATTCAACAAGCTTTGGTGGCATTCTTAGAAGTTTATAAAGTAGCAGCATGAATCAGTACGCAAGCATTATTTGTTTAAATGACGCTTTGGAGGCTTGTGTGCTCTTCTATATACCAGGATCAAGTTTAAAAGCTATCTGAAAGGCCAAAATGTTGAACAGTTGGATATCAGTATAGCACAATGAAAATCACTGTAGCTAAACGGATTTCCAGCAGCTGAAGGTCTGGACCACAGGGTGAAAGACTTGGAAATAGGTTATACTTAACAGCTTTGATGAGTAATTTATGGTATAATAGGAATTAAGAGGGGGGAAAGTATAATTAGATCAATTATGTCTATATTTGATACTAAAACAGTCCAGATTCTATGTGATGCATGAACACTTGGGGAGATTTCTTTTTCCCTGCTGTTCAACCTGATATTTTTTAAATTTCATTCCAATATTCATAATTATTTGGCTTCTCTATGTACCATCCTTAGCAATTACTCCCCTGTGGTGTTCACACTCTTCAGGATCTTGCAGATGAGCAGATAGTTATGACATGTACAGCCAGGCCACTCAAGAATATACATTTATTGCATCTTCTAATCTCTATGTCCATATTCTAAATGGGTCACAGCAACTTGCTTTTGCTCTCTGGGTTTCTTCCAGATTGGGAGAGACTCACAGTTGTCACCCTTGGACTCCTAGGCATCAGGTTTTCATGTAAGATGATATGAGACTGTTCAGGAGGAAGCAGCCTTAGAAATTTATAATACAATATATATATTTATGTAACTTTTTCTTTCCAGCAGGGGTGTGTGTTTCTTATACCCGGTCTCAAATACCATTACCTTTCATGTTCCCACTATGAGACAGCATCTTCTCATATGGCAGTGATTTACCCCACTATTTCCAGGGGACTACTGGTGAAATAAACACTGCTCAAGTTAAGTAAAGGCAACACAAACTGGCTCTCAGTTACTATTTCTTGTATTTCCAAATACCTGAGTTTACATTGTCATCCTCCTCCTTGTTCCTTCATCCTCCAACAGTTTCTTAGAGAGTTTCTCCCCTATATTTCATTACTGGAGATGGAAAGTACAGTGCATTCCCCAGATTTTAGGTATTGACTTTTATCCTAAGTGCTCATTCAGCCTCTTTTTGAGAATGTCATGTTGCCAATATTCCAGTCAATTTGAGCTAGTTTATTCAAGCCAAGCTTTGAGGCAAATATTTTTAACAAAAAGGGCCATGAACAAATTACATCACTTCCCTGTGCCTCAGTCTGGTCACTGTTAACATGGAGATACCCTTTCTGATAAACTCTGACCCTCTTCAGTAAAAAAGTCCTACAAAGACTTAAGAGTTGCCTACAACTACTCATTCTTCATGAATCTCTCTTAGATTTTGTTAATGATCTTTCTTTAAGCTGGTTTTCCTTTACAGACAGCTTCCTTGTTTCCTGCTACTCAGACACAGAGGGACAGTATCAGCTTTAGACACAACCATGCTTTTTGTTACGTTGTTAGGATCCTTCATTTCCTCATCTCCACCAAAGGGCTTTTCTCTCTGCAATGCATGAGAAGTTCCCCACAGAGTCTTACCAACACTTTCGCCTTCATCCCCTCTGCTGTTCTCTGTAGACATAGTGGCAGGATCTGGCCTACAATTCTCTTGCTTTGGCAACTAAGTGTTGCTTAGCAAAGCAGCCAAGCCTTTACATCACCCACTTAAAGCTAGTACCACCAATGAGAAATGGGATGAAGGGGCACATATATGTCTGAGTGTACTTCTTTAAAAGCACAAATAAAAATATGGAGTGTGCCACCTCAACTCAGTTAATACTCATGGTCCCTGTGCCAAATAAGGACAGCTCCAAGTTAGCAGCATGACCAAAACCAGATGTCACACCTGGTCACATTAGAGGTGTAGAGTAAGGGAACAGGACTGCAGAGGGCACCTGACTGTAGGGTCAGCTCCAGCATCTCCTGAGCTCTCCTGCTTGCACTCACACAAACCTCCTGCTAGGAGCTGAGTGTCACAGATTGCATGGCTAGATCCAGCCTCACTGAGCAGGAAAAACACTCCTGTTAATGACAGAAAGGAAAAATGAAAGAATGGAGACAAGAACAATTGGAGTTGCAGGCAAAGCAGCCCATGGTATCAGTAAAGACTGTGCTACATAGCAACAGCAGAAAAGCAAACTCTTCAGGGCAGTTTCCATCTTTCCATCACCTGCCTACAGTGATGATTACCATAACAGGGCCCCAGCCTCTAAGCTTTTTAGCACCACCATAGATAACTACAACAGCATTGCTTTCTCCAGCCTCCAGCCCAGGCAGACCAGAGAGAAGGTTACATTATCTGCCTATGCACAGCCATGCTCTTCAGCTTGGTGATTAAGGGACAAGATGGGAGTCAGTGTAAAATTAGGTGAAGCACAACCCCACAGATATGACAGAAGTGAGAAAGGACCATTCTTTCTGCAGCCCTGGGTGTGTAAGGTGGCACTGAAGAGGAGGCCACTGCTTTTCATTCCTGCCTTTCCATTCTAGAGAAGCCAAGGGTGCTACGAGAAGACAACAAGAGACAGAAGAAGGGAAAGATGGCCCAAGGAGGATGGGGTGCACAGACCACTGTTACCTGCCACAGGGACTGCTGCCACGAGAGGCTACAGACATGGGAGGCTTAAAAGGAGGTCTCAAGGGGAAAGTCACAGCAGAGAAATGGAGTAAGGGTCCAAATGTGCAGAAAGCGAGTGCTTGTGAGCAAAAGGAGGGGAGAATCACCTGCTGCTGTGCTCTTATGTTAGCCTCTTATGCATCTGTGTTTGGTCACTGCTTCGAAAGGCTGCCAGGCTGTATGGAACTGTGGTGTGGGCCAGCAGAGCCCCTCACGTTCCCCACAGCCAGGATGCCTGCAGCCCCCTTCCCCCGGCTCTCAGCCAGCACATCATCAAGAGCAGTGCCTTAGCTGCTGGAAATCAGCCCACAGACAGTCCAAGCTCATCTCTGTGGCACAAGCACGAAGATTTCCTGAGACATTGTTGAGAAATGCTGTGCCACAGCTGATTAAAAGCCCATCTTTCAGTTGTGTGTTTGCACAACACACTGCACAAAAGAAGGCTTTGGTCTACAGCTAACGTCAAGCACATGGTGGTAATAAAAATAACTTCAGATGTGTGTCGCCTGCACACCAAGACCCAATCTTCCCTTCTGCATTTCTGTGTAGAGTTCAGACACAATCTGGCTATAGAAAAATGGGGGACTGCAGGAGACTTCATTCACCCTCCAGCAACAGAAGAGGTAACAGCTCTCTTCAGTCCCACCCTCTGGCAATCTTGGAACTTTTCCAGTGAATTAAGCATCAGTTTCCCGCCAGTGAAGTGTTTGATGCTCTACTAAACGCAGTGGCACTCAGAGAGGTATAGTAACCCTCCATATGGAAAAGCCATTTGACATAAAGGTTGGAGGTCAAAAGTTTAAATGTTCCTGACAGAGACAACAGCAGTCCTTTTCTGGTCAATAACATCAAAGGATTTGCCAGTGCTTAATGCTACTATTGTCACTTGTTTGGATCCTATTGAAATTCTAGCATATTTATTGCACTCCGGGAATATAAGGACTTTTTGTTTGTTTTAATCTCTATGCCGAACTAAAGGAGTCTCAAGTGTTGTGACTCCCCTTGCTCCCAAGGAGAATGTGAAGGAAAACAATACCAGAGGATGCAGCATTGTAGTTCCAACCAACTTGGCTCTTTCTTCCCCACCAAAAAATTTAAATGATGGATGGAAACATATGGTCTCTATTGGACAGGGCTGAAAATCTCTGCTCATGAACTCCCTACATGACTGATTTTAATTGTTCTGAGCTATGGCAGGGGGTGAAAAGT
The DNA here is from genome assembly GCA_023637945.1 of Phaethornis superciliosus. Lineage (NCBI taxonomy): Eukaryota > Metazoa > Chordata > Aves > Apodiformes > Trochilidae > Phaethornis > Phaethornis superciliosus. The sequence continues at coordinate 97,760,900 of JAJQWJ010000002.1, read as the reverse complement.
GCTCTCCCCCACCACTGGTATCTCAGTTTTGCCAGCCATTGTTGAGAAATGCCGTGCCACAACCGACTAACCCAGCAGAGAGGTTCTCTGAGATGAAGTGCAATGCCATAACCACAAAGAGTATCATTTCTCCCCCCCCTCCTTCGGTCTCTGAACTTCTGCTTGCGGTTAGGCAGAAACTTATTACCAGAGCTCTGCAGTTCATGTTCCAAGCATTGTATCAGCCATTGATACCTCATGCCTTGCCAGGAGCAGGATCCAAGTTCATTTGTTACTACCTTCCTCAGATTCCTGTTCCCCTCTCCACAATGAGGATTAGCAGTTTAAGTTATGTTGCTGACCTCCATCTGGCTAGGCAGAAACAGATGTCTGCGCACTAGGGCACGATCTTATTTCAAAGTGGGGACTCTGGGTTACTAATGACGCTATAAAGGACATAGCATATGCTGGCTCTCAACAGTCCATTGTCTAATTGGGACGGTTTTAATCAAATATGAATGTACCCAAGTTTTCGCAGCTAATGAATAAATCCCCTTTTTAAATAAGGACAGCAACTTTGAGCTCTCCGTCGAGGCAGCATCCCCAGGAATGCCTACATGAGCAGCAGTGAGAGGCTGCAGCAACATCCGCCTCAGCCCAGTTCATATTTAAACAGCTCCTAACTGCCCTTCCCAGAGTTAAGCTGCAGCCAAATTGTTTTCCTTCACTTCACAAACCAGATATGCCTGGCTTATTTGAACAGTCCGAAAGTTTACTTTAGTCTCTGTTTAAATACCTTCTACCACATATTTCAAACAAACAGTTCACTTCATTAGAAAGGCAAACAGCGTAGCCGCAGAATACGAGCACTTGAGGAGAACCACACCGTGTGGAGAAATCCTCTGCCCCTGTGCAAACACCGCTTGCTCTGCAGCTCTGGACAGCATCCGCCTGCAACGCCACTTCAAAAGCCTTTTCACAAATACTTCACACGTCTGTTTGTAAGTAAATGATAACCCTGAAGAGATTATCTGCAGGGCTGAGAGCCCCGATGACTATCACTACTGCTGCACAGGCAAAGAAAGAAAAACCAAAATGTTCACTGCCAGCCCTGGGAGAGTTATGAAACGATAATAAACCCGGTGGCAATCCAGTAACATCAGCTAAACCTGTTAAACTGGAAAAGCAGTGCTGCTTTGGTGTATCTGACTCCACAATGGGAAGCAAGTTTTACCCTCAGCAATGGAAAGGTTATTGCACTTCCATCATTATTTAACTGAGTCATTAAATGGACACAGCACAAAGTTGTACAAAAGAGTGAGAAAGCTGCATAGCCAAGAAATCACTATATAAATCCCTAAGCTACTTTTTCTTGACCGAGCACACAAAGTAATTTGAATGCCTTGAGCGCATGATGCACTCTCAATTTTCAGACTCAAGGACAAAAGGAGGAGGAAGAAAAAAGACAACTGGACATGGAGAGAAGAGGCTATGGACAGCAACTCATCCTAGGAGACTCCCTGCCCTCTCCTCTGCACATCCATGTGCCTCCCGGGGACACTCACCACCAAGTGGGGAAATCTATCCTCAAGAAAGCAAAGAAGCTCAGAAACAGTTTGCTGTCACTCCCTGCTGTTTTTACTGCTGTATGTCATCTTGAAAGTTGTAATAAAAATACTGGCATTTGCATGTTTGAGGGAAAGGATACAGGGCAGATCATTACAAGTGAGGGCACTCTCACAACGTCCATCACTGCCATTGTCATCTGAGCAATCACAGCAGGCAATCAGGACAGAATCTCTTGGCATTAATCATAAAGCCCAGACCCATGCCATGCCCAGAACTTTAGCATAACTTTTAAAAATAAATTATCAACTATCTGTATGTTCTTAAATCCATTCTCAGGCAAAAAGAAACAATAAAATATCTAAAAATATTTCAGAAAGTTCAGAAGTAGGGTCTGATTGCACCTAGTAGGGTAAGGGCTCACAAGCTGTGAGAGTGCTGAAGTTACTCCAACTATCATATAAAGAGGAGAGAAACAGATAACATGTTCTTAATGGTAATAAAGTACTGTCAAGTATGGACATGAAAGTTAGGACACCTCCCCAACTGTTAACTTTAACCTTGAAGTGACTCGAAACATAATTTTCAGTTATTTTCATTCTCAGGGTGAAACGAAGTCCCACTAAGTCAATGAGTGTCTTATCATTAATTTCAGTGGAGTCAGTGCAGCCAGCTCTTGTGATTTTATCAGAAGCCGTATTTTTTTTTTTTTTTTTTTTTTTTTTTTTTAAACTCCAGTCTTTTCAGTCATGTTACTAAGTAAGAATCTCCACTTTCCTTCTCAGCGTATGTTTCCAGCTGTTACGGTTGCAGAGAAAAGCTGGAAAATATAACCCCCTGGTTTCATAACCTGCCACCAAATAAAAAGATCCAACAACACCACACATAAGCAGGTATGTAGGTACAGGATCTTTCAATAGTATGTGTTTCATATGCTTACATACACCAGGTTATGATTTTGAACATCTAGATGCTTGGAGGTGACAGGACAGTACATCTCTGTTTCAAATGGTACATGTCAGCATTAAAATCTCTAGGTTTTAACTCTGATCACCTTTCAAGCTGTTTGCACAGGTTTTCATTCATACCAGACCTGCACATCACATACCAATGATTTTATATTTGACAAAATAGATGCTTCTTGTACAAAGGATATTTTTTGTCCTCTCTATCAAGAGTTGGGGATTATTCTACTTTCTGCTTTAAGACTATAATCTGGGTTTATGAGGATTGTGGACATGAGGTAGAAAGATCCTTTCTGAGCATTTTAGTGGAAAGGCTGAATTTAGGTTTAAAGTGGAAATGAAAAAATCCTAAGCTGCAGCATGAACTAGAGAAAATAACAGCCTTATCCAGATCTTTGAGGGGCTATGATAATACATGCAATAAATTTACTATTATTATTACAGCTGATAACACAAGCTGAGCTAATGGAATTAAAATATCTTCTAAACCTGTTCTTGGAGAGCTGATAATATTAATGTTTAGGTGCCAGGAGTTGGGTATTTGCCAATGTAGCAAGCTGGTTGACTGACACTAAAAATAGGACTCTCAACCCTGCTATCTTGTGGGTTATGTACAAATAGTATGATTTTTTTGCAAGCAACTCTGATCCATTCAAAAGGGTAAAAAGAAATTCTAAAAAATCCATTTCTTTTAAGACACTTATGGCCTGAGGCTTTTCTAAGACAAAAAAGGGGGAAAATATTTATTTTTTATTATGCCATTCCCCAATCCTCAACTTAAAACAGACCACTTCTGTAGAAGTTTTTTACAACATTACAGCAAGTCCTCGGCCACAGAGTTTTGTTCCCTACCATATTCAGCTACTAGCTGAAATTTCCCTGGACATTCTCCTTAAAGACAGCAACGTCTATTCCTTTATTATTATTCAATGCATTTATTTCATATATTCTTAATAGCAAAATACTAATAGTTTGCATGCACAAGTACCAGTTCTACCTTCTCTTTGATCACCCATATCAAGGAGGAGATGCACCAGTCTTCCCTGGTATTTAAGGGAGGGGATTCTTCCCCTCTACTCCACACTTGTGAGACCCCACCTGGAGTACTGTGGCTAGGTCCTGGGGACCCCAACACAGGAAGGACATGGAGCTCTTGGAGTGAGCCCAGAAAAAGGCCACCAAGATGATCAGAGAGCTAGAGCACCTCTCCTATGAAGACAGGCTGAAAGAGTTGGGGTTGTTCTCTCCCTGAGAGAAGGCTCTGGGAAGACCTTATAGCAGCTTTCCAGCACCTGAAGGGGAGCTACAGGAAAGCTGGGGAGGCACTCCTTACAAGAGCATGTAGTGACAGGACAAGGGGTAATGGCTTTAAGCTGGAAGAAGGTAAATTTAGGTTAGATGTTAGAAAGAAATTCTTTACTGTGAGGGTGGTGAGGCAGTGGAACAGGTTACCCAGGGAATTTGTGGCTGCCCCCTCCCTGCAAGTGCTCAAGGCCAGGTTGGATGGGGCCTTGAGCAACCTGATTTAGCAGTAGCTGTCCCTGCCCACGTTGGAACTAGACGATCTTTAAGGTCCCTTCCATCCCAAACCATTCTGATTCTATGATTCTAGACTTAAAGACATTGCCCAAATTTTATTTCTCATGAGTGATCTCACTCAACTTCTACAAGAAATTAGGCCTACCTAAACAGTACGTGGTTTTGTTAAATTGGTAGCTGAAGGTGCCAGAATTAACTTAAGCTCCATCTCGGCCACCAGCCTACAGCTTTCCAGCACACCCTCCTGCTACAAATTGATCAGCTCTATGCAAGAATCAGTTTAGAGATAAGGAAACCTCTCATTTTCTGACCCACATACAGAGAAGAGTCCTAGGAACACAGGAAAAGTACAATCCTATTTCTCTTCAAGTGCTATTTCTGCACTTTTCTTTACTAGAGCAGTCTGCAATTAGTTTCATGTATCCATACTGCAACACCAAAAACCTCAGATGAGCCTAAGAGAACAACTCATGTAAGCTTCTTCTTAATGTACTTTGTAGAGTGAAATACACCAAAAAAACATTCATTTAAGAAACCCTGGCCTCTGTTTTAACTCCAAGAGAGAACATCATGGCTTGTCTTCTCCAAGTATTTAACCTGGGGTGACATCTCTTCAGAAAAAATAACCTCTCACTCAATGCCCAAGCCTAGGGTCATGCTCAAGAGACTCTCAATCATGCTTGAGTTAAGCAGCCTTCTTGATAGAAAAATGTGAACAAGCAGCATCAACAATTGCCTGTGCTCCTAGGTTCTTCTTGACGACATATTCTCATTAGTCAAATTGAGATGGCAACACTTCAGTGATGTTTACAATAAAGGTGGCACAAGCTGCCTTTCAGGCAAATAAGAAGGGATTGTCACTTTCTTGTGTGCAAATAGGACCAAGGCTATAAAGGACACAAGTGCATTTTTTTCAGTTCACCAAAATGGATCCCCAGAACATGCTGAACAGTTCCAGATGGATAGAGCACGGTATGAGCTGGAAAGCTATTTTTCACAGGCCTGCAGATTCACAGATAGAACTTGGAGGGAAGCAGCATCAGAGACAATTGCCAACAATAAACCTTAAACTGAGATGCTGTGATGAGGTATGGTAGAAGCTGAGACCAACAGAAGATGTTTCAAAAGGATCAGCAAATACCACCTTCTCCTTCACACACAAGGCTGGTCTGTACCAGAAAAAATATAAGGAGCTACTTCCTAACACACCTGGGTGCTAAGCTCCTTTCCAGGCAGATATGGCATGTAAATCCTCAGCACAAGAGGCAAATGCCTTTGAGAAGATCAAAGTGAGACAGCAACAACCAGGACTCAATAAAGTTAAGAGTCAACACCTGGGCACCAGGTAGACCCTCATAGGAGACTCAGGGAGAGCTAACCCATCATGCCAGGAACATGTGGAGACTTACTGAAAAGGTGGGAAAGCAGTTTTCAAGATGAAAAGCTCCCTTTGGCTGCCTTTGCTTTTGACATTCATTCCTATTAGTACCTGATTACAGATTTGGCATAGAATTTGCTTTTTGAAAAAAATTCAAGGGAGAGTCTCCTTTTCAAACACAGGATTAGAGAGAAAATAAGAGCCTCACACTCCCTTCTCCCATCCCTTCCAGAGCTGCACATAACGGGGGTGAGGGAAAAGGGTGTCAGGGGGACCCTGTCAGTTAACCCTCTGTAAGTAATCCACAATTAAGTTTGTTCTTAACTGAAGCACTTGGCTCCCAGGCAGATGGTGTTTCTCCTGTACATGTGACCTCAGCAGAGAGAAATCCTCGACTTGAAATCCTGTGTGCCTTGAGAGAGGAAACTCCTTGTTCCCTGGTGCTGAGCTGGAGGGCAAGGAGGAACACAAAGACCAATCTGAAACAAGAGCTACATTACAGGGATGTCTGTAACTCTTGATTTGCACTGACTGCCAGCTGTATGCACGGTAAAACTGAAGTGAGTCTGAGCACCCAGTTCACTCACCTCACTTCCACAAACTCAGAAAAGCATGCGGTGGGGTCCAAACCCAACAACATTTTGGGATCCTGGCAGAGGAAGGAACTTCACCAACCTGCAGCAGCCTCATCAAGTGCTGCACTGTGCATTCAGTTCTTTAAGGAAAGCATTACTACCGTGACCAGTGACATCTGAAAAACATACGGGGCTACCCACTGAGGCCTTGCCTGCATGCATGAGATGTCACCAGCACGTGCAGACATCAGGGAATGGCAAAGCTTTCCTGAGGTTCGGGAGCTGAGTCTCCCGTGTGTGAGCCACACAATGAGCTGCCTGCTCCCACAGCCCAGAAAAAACAAAGATAGCTAAGCTTTCTTGGGGACTACCCCCTGCAGCCACTGAAGGAGGCCATGGCTTCTCTTCTCTGCCCTGGCAACCCTTCTCTCCCATTCCCTCACCACAGTGCCCCACCATTACTAGCACAGCAGGGACAGTGGAGTTAGCCTGGAGCCACTGACACTCATGATGAAAGCCGTGCTTGCACTGTGTCTGGCCCAGTCTGGTTCACAAGGCCTCGGCAAGAGCGGAGCTGTGGTTATCCAAACTCTGGAACTGCAGCGACCCTGGAGCTGGAGTATTCTGCACAGGGCCCACTCTGCTCGGCATCAGCACTTGAGATGGTGGGACACCAGTGGGCACAAGCACCAAGCCTTGCCACTCCTCCAGCTGCAATGGACTCACTCGCAGGCTCTATGCTAAGCCCCTGGCCCAGGAGGAAGTGGGCACAAGCCCAGCTGTGGCCAGCAGGATGCTAAACTAATGCTCTAATTATGCTCCCAGGGCAGCAGTAAGCAGAGCCAGCACCTTGGGTGGGGCATGGCTGTAGGAGGCATTCTTCAACATACATGGAGACATTCACCCTCCTAAATAAGCTCATATTTTACCAGACTCTAACAGGCTGAAGGCTCAAGCAGGCCAAGGAATTTCCAGCCCATCAGATAAAAGATAGAGGGGTCTGCTGGGAAGAGCTTTTCCAGCCAGCGTTCTCTATTTAATATCCCAGTGTCTCTGTTAAGTCCACCAAGGAAAAGAGGAAAAAAAATTTCAAAAATCAGACTTTGGACATGAGCCAAAACCTACATTCCCAAAGCAGCTGAGAATCACTATGGGGACAATTCAGTACACAGTTTTTCATTTTACAGCTTCAGATTCCAACCCCCAGGCACTGGCATGTTGAACTGCACTTTTAAGTCCTGCCACACTGCCCTAGCCAGGGCATCTGGCCACTGCTGCTGCCATAACAGGTATTACTTTTGCTGCCAAAGCAGCTGGGGAGAAGGTATTGGCAAAGATCTGGCATATGGATGTGTGCAAGGGCTTTTGAACTTTTTTCTTTCACTTGCTGGCAGCCTATGCCAGTACAGATTCTTTGAAACAACAGAAAAAGTTGAAGGAGAATCAGGATACAAAACAGCAGCTAAAAAGAAGAAAAAAAAACAAAATTCCCCAAGCCAGAGTTCAGTGTAAACGCAGGTTTTAGGAAGCACATCTGTGTGCATAATGAACCATACCAGAGGACCTCTGCGAGAGGGCCTCATAAAGCTCATTTGTTGCTGAAATAGGTACAAATCTGTCAGGCAGCAACCACAAAGAGGAGTAAGAAAGGAGAAGGGGAAAAGAGACCGGAGCTTGGCTCAGGGATGAGGAGAAAGAGGGAAGCTGGCCTACCGCCAGGATTTTTGTGAATGGGTGGGTGTGTAGTATCCATTTCCTCCCAGTTCCAGCAGGGAAAAAACAACAAGAGGGTAGGGAAATGCTCCGAGTGATATGTTATTTGGTCATGCCTCAAAAATGTGCAACTACTGTCACATAATTTGATATTTTCCTAGTATTATGGGTATTTTCTAGCAGCCTGACTTCTTTCTTAAAGGTATGCTTCATGGTGAGCTGAATGTACTTGACTTTTACACACTGTCTATTCATAAAAAATGCAAACCCTTTAAGTGAAAAATTCTGAATTTATGAGTATAAAAGACTTTAATGTACCTTAACTGTCTTAAATTCTCATGCCTATTTCTGCCAAGCTAACATTTTCTTCTAGCATAAAGGGACAGCAAGGGGTGTCACAAGAGGTTTAAGGCAATTGCACAGGTTTTGCAAAAATTACAGTTTCTCCAAAGTAAAATATTGTACTGCATTGCTGGCAAGAAGAAGAAGAAGTGAAGAACATCTGATGACAAAAACAATACACTGAACACAAGGAAAAAATTAGAGCTCTAATATGCTGAGGTTTGGGGTGTTGCTGTTTTTTCCCGAGCTATATGATCAAGTCTTGTCGTTGTCTTTCATTGTTTGGATCTAGTTTTTCATTACGAATGCTTCTTAATTATAAAGCACATGAATTGCGTGGTGGAGATATTCTAAGCTGAAATAATCATGTAACACTGAACAGATTACAGCAATTTGAAAGTCAGCTGCAAAACAAAGCAAGTAAAACTCTTTAGAATACGTCACAGAACTCAAAGTAGGGAATGAATCTAAGAGAAAAAAGTATACAGTACTTAGAGCCAAGACTGAAAGAGCAGTGCCCAAAATTAGGCTCCTCAGCAGAGATTAAAGTACACAACTTACAGATTTCCTGAAGTTACAGTGTCCTAAAGTCAAAATGCTTTAAGGGAGGGGGGGAGGGGGAGTATTTCAAGAGGAGGCCTTGTCTGATTTCAAGAGGGACAAATTTTCACCTCCACTTTTCAAATGTATTTATTTATCAGACACTAATCCAACTGAAACGTCACCATTAATAGTTAATTAAATGTCATAATTAATAGCTTTTAATAGTTAACTTTCCAAACTTTCTAATAAAGCATTCTGTTTTCAGTGCTTGGTAAGAACTGTAAAGCTCCCAGCAAGAGATGAGAATAGGGGAATTACATTATTCAGGGAGAAAAACAAACAAAAAAACCCCCCCAAAAAACCACCTTCTCCCTGGCCTCCCCATATGAAGGCGTTTCAGGTTTTCCCTAACCAGCAGGGAAGTTGCAGGATTGCCCTGTGGGGACCTCAGGAGCTGTTTGTTTAGTCTGTAAACCAACAGCTTCATGAAAGAGCTTCTAAATGAAGGCACTTAGTAATCACAGGCAAAAGGGGACTTCTCCTCACCAGGCAGAATCCCCAGCGTCAACTGTTTCTGTACCACCAAGAGTGAGCAGGGAGCAGTGAGAACAGAAATACCATTTCTAACTCCTCCCCAGCTCAGCTCCACTGCAGGATTTAAGCAAGACCTCGAGGCTCGCCTGTAAAAAAGAGCAGCCTCCAGCCTTGCAAACGAGTGCGTGCTTGAAAAGGGTTTTGAAAACCTAAAGAAGAGGCTGTCACTTAGTAAGAGTGTAAGTATTAAATAACGAGAACCATTTAACATTCCTGCAGAGTCTTTTGAGTCAACAACTTGTCACCTTGGGCTTGGCTGACAGAATGTAGAGCAGCCATGCAAAGCAAAGAAAGTTCTCCTTGCATCTCTTCAATCTCTCTCTTAGGGCTTCAATTCATTACAATTTATTTTTCTTACAGTACCTGTGATTCAGAGCAGGCTATGTATTTTGCTGCTGTCCCACAACCTCGTATGAATTCAATTTTTTTTCAAGTACAGACACAGAAAGGAAAAGAGAAGAAATTCTTTTTGGCAAGATTATTTAAAAAGAAAATATACTCAGTCCCTGATGGCTACCGATGTTTCTGGCACAGCCTATTTCGTTTTGGGGTTTGGTGGGGTTTTTAAATATATATAGATTATCATTATTACAGATGGATCTGGTAATCTGTGTACACTTAACTAGGTTACAGCATACATGTCCATCATTTCCCAGTAAGAAGTTTCTTATTTTCAGTTCAGCACAAGTTCATTCAATCAGCAGGATGTGATCTTCCATGCCGAACAGATGTATCATCGTACGTTCTAAAAGGTGACATCATTAACCTGAAAAGAATCCATGCTTCTCAAGTTAAATGGAAGCTTTATTCAGAAAAACATCTATAAGGTATCTGGGACTACAGATACTCCTATCACTTTAGACAAGTCCCCATAGACTGATACCTCAGCATGGCCACTAAGATGTTTCTTACTAAACCAAAACCTCTGCTCCCATCTCCAAGTTTAGTGACAGTTTAGCAGCTTTTTTTTTCCTAATTTTTATTTTTTTTTCTGTATCTTTCCCACAGAATTTGTTGACCTATTGGGACTGGCATGAATATGCCTTTTACCACACTCCTGTCACATCCTCTTAGTTTTCCCACCTCTTTGTGTTTATACCTTTAGTTGGTGGTACCACTCTGTGGCCATTTTCACTTCTTTTGGAGAATATACATTATTCATGTGTATTGCTGATATCTCTAACTTTTTCTGACTTTCATACAACAAGATGGCCAATTGTTGAGCCTTCTGCTTAGCTCTCTTTCTCCATTACAACAAGATGTGGTGCAGCCTTCAACAAAGTCAACTTCCTCTTTGACTGTTCATAAGAATTGTGAATTGTGCTTCTTCATGTGAATTGTGTCTTGCTACTGCTTACACCAGCCCATTCCCATTCCTGTTTTCTTTTATTGCATATTTGTCTGCTGGACAGAAGTAAACATTTAGGGGCTTCAAGAAGTCCTTGGGCTCCTCAGTGTAGAGGACTGGTTTTAACCCTGCTACAAGACTCCCCAAAGCTAACCCACAGGTCAGTGATCCTCTCTGCTCTCAGGATTTCATTGGGCAACCACTGCTTCTGCCTGTTTAGCTTCTGCTTCCAGGTGGGATTTTTTCTAAACACCTTTCCTTCATACAAGGGGAAGTGTAGAGTTTTACATTTGGGGAAGAACAACACGATGTCCCAGTATAGGTTGGGGGCTGACCTGCTGGAGAGCAGTGTTAGGTGAAAGAGACCTGGGGGTCCTGGTAGACAAGAAGATGACCATGAGCCAGCAATGTGCCCTTGTGGCCAAGAAGGCCAATGGCATCCTGGGGTGCATTAGAAAGGGTGTGGTTAGTAGGTCAAGAGAGGTTCTCCTCCCCCTCTATTCTGCATTGGTGAGGCCGCACCTGGAGTATTGTGTCCAGTTCTGGGCCCCTCAGTTCAAGAAGGACAGGGAAGTGCTTGAAAGAGTCCAGCGCAGAGCTACTAAGATGATTAAGGGAGTGGAGCATCTCCCTTATGAGGAAAGGCTGAGGGAGCTGGGTCTCTTTAGTTTGGAGAAAAGGAGACTGAGGGGTGACCTCATCAATGTTTTCAAATATGTAAGGGGTGAGTGTCAGGGAGATGGAGTTAGGCTTTTCTCAGTGGTGACCAGTGATAGGACAAGGGATAATGGGTGTAAATTGGAGCATAGGAGGTTCAAGTTGAATATCCGAAAAAATTTTTTTACTGTAAGGGTGACAGAGCCCTGGAACAGGCTGCCCAGGGGGGTTGTGGAGTCTCCTTCACTGGAGACATTCAAAACCCGCCTGGACACGTTCCTGGGAGATGTACTCTAGGTGGCCCTGCTCTGGCAGGGGGGGTTGGACTAGATGATCTTTCGAGGTCCCTTCCAACCCCTAGGATTCTATGATTCTATGATAACCCCTGTTGTTTCAAAGGCACCCAACAGATTTGCACCAAGTTCCAACTCCTAGCTGCAAATAAGTTTTACCTGAATTCTGCATCATGACAATGGCTCATTTCCTAAGCACTGACCAGCGGGCATTGCTACAGGCACCAAGACACATCTTTGTGACTCAATGTCACTGCTGCTGGTCAGAAGAACTGGACTTCTCTCCTAGTTGACAGCTGCAAGTGTACTTGTAGTAGTGCAAGTACAGAGCTGTACTGAAGAAACACAAAAACTATTGAAACTAAAACTTCTGAGAAATACCAAAGGCTTCCTAAAGGGCAATCTTTTAAAATAATTCCTTACTGTATTGAGAGAGAAGAGTTGAACATGCAGGTTTGGAGGGACTGTGGAATATTTAATTTGAGATCAGACTAAAGCAGGGATAAAATGCTCCAAAACCACACTATGATTAATACTTGGAAAAAGCAGTAAGATTTTGTGATTCTGTCTGCAGGCAAGACCAGGCCATATTTTAATTCGAGTTCTACAGGGGACAAAGAAACCCAATCACAAAGCACCACGGGTAAAAAGCTTCCAAGATGGAAGTTGTAAAATGACAACAACAACATTTAAAATAATGCAGAATAATTGCTTTGTGAGAAGAGTTTAAAGGATACTTCGTGAAATAGAGCACTCAGCACACATGGATCCCTTTTTCCTTACAGGTAAGTTGGAAACAAAGAGCTCCACAAGAAAATTTAGATAAAACATGAACCATAGAGTGGAAGAACAGCTATACAGTGGGCATGGCATCTGAGGGTTTGGACACAAGATTGCCATCTGGAGTGCTGACACATTTTCATCCCTAGGATGGCTATTCTGATTTTTGAATGCTGTTCACATCCACTTCTACATGTATCTTCAACAAGGCACTTGAATGACTGAGAGGAGTGACAGCTAAGCTGACCTGTCCAACACTTTTTGTGCCCAGCCTAAGGTGTTTTTTCTATGCTGCCAGAAAACTCAGACCAAAGTACCTGTAGGGCCAGTTCATTTCATGGACTACATGCCACGGGCTGCTTTGAGCATTTCCAACTCTGGAAACAACAACCGGCTAAGGGAAAACTGAAACCTTATACCAGCCACCAACATTTATCTCCCTTCATTACATTCATATTAATTCTTAGCTTTTATCTTTCAACCATTCCTTTCTCAGTAAGGACAGACCAAAGAAAAAAAAGGAAGAACCAGAGCACAGGCTACATAATGAAAGCTCTGCAGTCCAAGACACATACACACATGTACAGAGCCACTGAAACACACGCAGCAGAGGTATTATCACACCAGGAAGCTGGTTCTGACTTCCATATGGGAATAACTAACACAGGAAGAGTCACTGAAAACAAATGAGGCATTTTCAGTTTCTTTCATAAAAAAAGGAGGGATACACCCTTTGGATTCTGGATCATAAGAGAGTAAAGATAATATAAAATGATGCCTCAAATAAAACCTGTGAGGCACTACACAGAGTCAGGCTGAAAGCAACTGCCAACAAATGCACATATATTATCAGCTACATACACAGTTTTCCCCTAAGTGGTGGGGACTGAATATAAGAGATTGCTGTTTAAACTTGATCACCAGAATGAGGTACATGAGCTCTTTGCCCTGAAGTTTGCTGGCTTATCCCCTGTTAAACGAAAGACTTACTGTAGCCAGGTGTTCTGAGTCAGAGTTCCCATTAATCATTATCTAAGCATGCTGCAGAGAAATTGTATGTAAAGAAAAGGAAAAAGGCATGACAGAAAAAAAGCACAAAGTGAGCAGAAGCCAAGAAAAAACAAGTAAGAACAGAAGCAATCCAAGTTGGGAATAGTTGGAAACTGGAATGGGCATTCCTCACTTCTGCTATCAGAAAGACCTTTTCAGTTCGGGTGAGAGGCTTCGAGTCCTCTTCCTCTGCCTCTACCTGGTTGTAAAGCAACTCAGTTGAGCAATCTGGTGTAACTGGTGGGAACTCCAAGCATACTATAAATCCCAGGTTGCATCAGCATCATCCTACTACAGTTTCTTGTGGGTTTTTTCAGACTATTTAAGAATATATACTGAGACAAAGACACAGGTATTTGATGAGCTACTGTTTACTAGTAGAATTACTAATCTCTCCTCTGACTTCTTGGGCACCTGATAATCCTTCCACAAATATGGATCTACAGAGCTCATTAGAATAGATCCAGAAGACACACTGTGGCTAATCCCCACAGATACACTGGAGGCCATCAACTGCCCTGCTGATCACTTGCAGGTCAACACTGACTTCTCTAGAAGACTTCAGTGGGTCATCACCCACTAGCTGAATCAGACCATATTTTTTAAGGGGAAGACATTTATACTGGAACAGGCTTTCTTTGCCTTGCAACTAGAATTATTCTGTTTGTGTTTACTAATACTTAATGCTTCCTTCAGTATTAGGAAGAACACAGAACTGATTAGGGATCTACATTTACATATATTAATGGATTTAAAAATAAATATATACATGTGTATCTAGGAAGACAAAAGATAGACAAGAACATACCAAACACTTCCTGGTTATCTTTAGTTGACATAATAGATTAATTCAGTAAAATAAAACCTATCAACTAGTAAATGATGACAAAATCACTTGCTCAGTGAAAGTTAAAGATCTGTACTGAATGCATTCTAGTAATTTTTTTCTATGCAGATAACTGCTACTCTGATTATTTTTTCTATCTTGAAGCTGAATGACATTAGATTTTAATTAGATTTAACTCTGAGACCTTGAGAAAAAAAGAAACAAAACATATTTGAAAACTGTAATTTCAGAGCTTTTTAATGTTTCTTACTTACTAATGGTACCTACACAGCTAAACACAGCAAAGAGACACAGAATAAACTTAATCTATCTGCCCCCTTTAGGAGAAACCTTATGACTGTATAAATTAAGCAACTCAAGACACACCATTCTCTCTTCAGCTTGTCCCATTATGTTGTGAGCCCAAGTCAGAGCTCTCAGCTGAGACAGATCAGACATCACTGCTCACCCAACAGAGACACACAGGCTACATGAATGGGGTTTTCCAATAGATTTATTTTTAATTCATTGCTATGGATTATGATGGCCCAAACTGGGTTACACTGCCTTCCCCTTACAGAGAAGAAATGTGGAATGTCAAGTTTCATCCTTCCCATTCCACCCCAAAACTGAGCAACAGTTACCCCATTTCCTGTTGACAACATACAGTTGTAACCAAGTTATGCACCAGCTCGTGTCAATGGTGCCTCAGTGATAAAGAGCATGTGCTTTTCTATGAGGTCAACAAAAATGGTAAAGTCAAACAAAACCTTTATATTTATGAGCTTACTTTAGCAGCCGTTTTTCATGTCAAGATCGTATGAGTATCAATACGGATGAAAAAGACATTGACAGAATCACCCAGGCGACAGGCAACTGTGTACGAAAGAGCATCCTTGAACATCAAGCAGCTAATGTACTGGTTCTGAGAAGAAAGCTTCCTTACTGACAACAAGTCACTCATGCTAATTCAAGTCCCACGCTTGGTTATGGTAAATGACAAACATCTCAGGATCTTACATGAAAAAGCTTTCCTTTGATACTTCTGCAGGCCTGTCATGATTTTTTGACTTATTGGAAAATAAAGACACAGGACAGGAGGCTTTTGAGACTCCAAAAACATGAAGAAAAATAATGGAACTCATTACTGAGCACAGTTTTGACTTGTTTGAGGTCTGCTTTTGCTAGTGAATGGAACAAATGATGTTACGGGGTGAAAGCTGCCAAGTTTCATTAAAGTACTTCTGTGAAAGTGTATGATCTCAGAGGCTATACATGTTAATTTACAGTAGAGTTTAGATTAAAGTGATGAATGTGTATCTAGTGTACATTTAAATGCAATTTTAAAAGAAAACCAAGCAGGGGCCTTCCTGTTCAACATGCCACTGCAGATTCTCCAGTGTAAAAGCAGGAGTACCTCAAGCAGTTGCTACAGCCTCTCTTGGTGGAACGACACAGTATTTAATTAAATGTCCACTCTAACTGTAAAGTTCATTTCCCAACCCTGGGTTCATCTATCAGAATACAAGTAGTTTGAACAGTGTTTCATATCTGCTTGATGGGTAAAAGCTGTCAGAAGGTCCTGTCAAACATGTAACAGAGTAAAAGATAAGATGAATTTCCCAGGAAATTCAGTTCCGTCTTTTTTCTCACAAGCTCAAGGTGCTGACTACCATATTGCTTTTTCCCTTCACAGTGTGCAGCCCTAGCACTCATCCCTTCTGAAATCACTTTAATAATTTTCTACTGTTTTTAGACAGGTCATACACTGGCCCACGTGTACGAAGAAAACAAGATGACCATGGGTGCCGTGCATTTATTCAGAGGTGTGGCAAGCCCATTCTTAAGTATTTACGTATTTTTGTTTATCACCCCCATCTACAGCATGAGCCCAAACCACAGCTCATCTTGCACAAGTAGAAATTCCAATGCTGCTATTAATTTAATGGAGTACAGGAGCAGGCTTCCTGATTATGTCTCAGATATTTCCTTTGAAAGGGACAGGTGGTGTCAAGGCCAGGTGGCCCTGCCTGAGAAGCTACATGCTACTCTCAAAGGGTAAAACACAGCAGAGAGCCTTCAAGTCAAAACCTCCCCGACTGATAAGAGTGGACAGATGAGGTTCTGAGGGAGAACACCAAGCACAGAGCAGGCTCAGCCTGAGCTTTGGAGAAGCAGCTCCCCAGGCTACACTAACACCTTTGGTCTCCAAGAACTGGTCCAGGCAGCAGCTGGCTCTGTATTACTCAAGCAGGGCTGTTTTAGAAAGCAGCACAACTTCATGGCAAGCAGCTGCGTGTATTTTGAAGGGAAGTTCACTCTATTTTTTTTTCTTTTTTTAAATCAAGTCTATTTCAACTGAAAGTGAACACTGTGCTTGTAGAAACAGAACCTACCAGTATCTGCTGACAGCTGTGCTGATACAAGCAATGCTCCTCTTCAGTGCCTGACATTGGAAACTGAGGAAGGGATTCTGCTTTCTGTTACGTGACTGCAGGTTTGCTGACCTTGGCTCTAGTGTCTGGACACAGCAGACTGAAAAGCAGAGCCCGAGACACAGGCAGCCACCAGTCTAAGGAACAGGAACCTTGCTTCACTGAAAGGGCAGTCTGAAAATCACTACCATTCTCCAGGAATTGTAGCAATATCCTTGTATGTTTAGGTGAGAGCAGGACTTCGAACCAACTAATTCACTGAAAAATGAGAGGTAATCGGCAGCAAACCGATGCACAGAAAATAGGTACATACTTTTAAATGTCAGGGGAGATTTCAGAGCATAAGGCTATGGGTTGCAGATAAGCAGTAAGGCATCAGAATGATACTCAAGTGGTATTTTCTTTTACATTGAAGCCCTCAAGTTAAAAAGAAAGACCAGTAAAATAAGAAGTTGTGTTTACTGGGTCCCTAGACTTGCCATCTAATACACCTATTCATCAAAATACTGCATGTTTTTTGCATGACACGTGTGTCTTGTTCAATCAATGGAAAGCTGCTGAAAATCTCCCAGATATCCTATACTAAATAACACTTTGCAGCTACAACCAGATCCTGATTTTGATTTATTGAATAATTTGACCAGAGAACACCTTAAGTCACAACAACATTAAATGCAATAACTTCTCATTCCTTTGCTGAACACCATATGAAATTAAACAAAATAAAAATTGACAGCACCAAGTTATCCTGAATCTATTCCAGATGGATTAAGTTCACTATATGCATTAAATGGAGACTTTAACTTGGGCTTAACATTACATTTCAATGGCTTTCAAACACAAATCAAAAAATAACCTAGGATGTGTTACCAATTCCACTTTAAATCTAAATATTTCTGATACTAATTATAGAGCAAAGGGAAATGCTGAAGACATTTCAACTTTACCAGCCCTGCCATTCTGATTAAAAAGTATCAGCTTTACATCTGCAAGAAATTTATAAAGTGGACTCTTTACAAATTGTTATGGAGCAATTTGTGCACAGTTAGCTCTTTGTTTAATCGAGAAATCTGCCCAAACCCTGATTGTGTGCTTATTTCCCTAAGGCTGGGAGTGAAGGTTATTTCATTATGCCTTTTGGGAGCAGCAATCTATCTAATACGTTTCTGAATTATTCCAGACTGAGCCAAAGCTGAACATGAGAACAAAGCCCTGCTTCCACAGCAGAAAGACCAGCCTAACTCCCAGCTGGGAAGATTTAGTCAGAGATTTATAAGTACAAACACTGAAGAAATTTGCAAGTAATTGCATGTATTTGCTCTCAGTTGTGGTATGCAGTAAACTAATATTTATTAAAACATATCAGCACAATACTGCTCATTACACCCTCCTTCCCAGCCTCTTCTTGCAAGGTTGAAATGAAGGTTTGTTTTGGATTTTTTTCCTTTATCCTTTCAGAGCAAGAGCGCTAACAGAAGGGGGCAAGGAAATCAGGATTGTTGATTGATGCCTGCTGTTTATGAAGGTTATAATGTACACAAACCCTATCTCTGTGATTAAATATAATATCGTAATTGCTGCCAATGGGCAGACAGGAAATACAGTAATCCCACCTGCTCATTTATCAAGAACAAAAAATCTGCTGAGTATGAATTGTCACTAACCATCACCTTTGGAAAGTAACTGAGATACTTAGCCTTGCCATTACCTTCCTTTTGTGCTTCTCAATATACACTGAAATATTTCATGATCATTTCATTAGTGCCTACAAACTCTGCAGGCACACATTTTGCAACAACATTCAGTTTTATTACTACTGTGATCTGAAGTATTGATTTTTGCAAGCACCAGTAAAGCCTTAGTGGGCTGGAGCATTAGATACTTTGGAGATCACTTCATTCGGTGTGTAGGAAAAAAGCACTAAAGACTGACACATTTAATTGTCACAGTGAGACCCCCATCTAACTGCAGGACAGTGAGTTTTTTGCACAAGTGGGATATTCCATAGTGGTATTTACTTGTCCAGAAGTTTTGTCGATGCTCAAATTTGAGGTGAACTTAAGTCACCTTAGAAGCCGTTTGCTTTCCAAAGGTTTCCTTAACAAAGAGGACAGCTAGGGAAGCCATAGAGATACCTGATTTTGGCAAATGTGAGGGAATACCCAGATTTATTCCATCCAATAATGGTCAAAAACTGCCCATTCCACATACAGTTTGTTTCAAAAGTCTGTTTCATGTTGCTAGGTGACTGAAGCGTACCTTGCTTGCACATCACTTCCAAAGTCCTAACAATTTAAAGAGCAAGAAAGGAGTGGCTGTGGACATAAATTTAACCCTGTCCTTGTATCCTCATCAAGTATGGGAACATATATTACCATGCAACTGAACCTACAACATTGTGGACTAAAATAATGAGATTTTCATATTTTTAAATGCTGAGATTCTGTAAGCTATGAGGGAAGTTAACTCCACTGCTGTCACTTAGCAACTGTAGCTGATTAGTAAAAGGAGTGTTTTCTTTTGGGAATTTCCCCCTGAGGTTCCTGCACTACCTTCTCCATCCAAGTTGTTTTTTCTCATCTGTGGAGGTACCATAAGTTTCATTGTTACTGCATAAAAGCCTTCATTAAGGACAACGAATGAGCCGGTCCTCAACTTTTAGAGATTTTTTAGAATAATCTGCGGTTTGTGGAATACGAGGACAGAAGTAAATGCTGCCATAAAGCAGTAAGCTAAAGAGTATTTAAAAAAAAAAAGTCAAAAAATAAAAACTTCTTCCAGTAACTGGGGAAAAAATAGGCCCATAGTGTAAAAAACTAAGTGTGAGTAGAGCTGGCCAGGCTGATAATTGCTCCTCTGAGACCTGTCACATTCACTGCACACCTGACAACACCCGCACTTTCATTATGAAGCAAAAGTAACTACATGCATTACAGCACAGCCTATTTTCACCCTGGTTACAGGCAAAACACATGCAAAGAAGACATCCAAATTCAAGAATAGAAGTTAGGGCCAAGAAATCAGAACTTTCAGTTAGGCTTTAAGACTGGAATCTCCAAATACATTTACATTCAATAGGAATTCAGAGTCTAAGTTATATCAGTCTGAGGTCTGATTAGGTTAGAGAAAAGACTCTTCATTTTCAAATTGCCAAGCACCCAAGGGCTACCAGAAGAACTTCTCAATGCTCAGCACTTCTGAAAATAGAGCCATTCATTTACATTGCTATATCAAGCTGTAGTATGACCACATGGTTCTTCAAACAATATTTATAGCTTAAACAGTAATTAACCATCAAATTACTGACCCAATCTCAGTTCTAAAGCAGCTGCATGCAAAAAAAATTTTTAAATGACTAATAAGAATACTTTCAAAGAGCACCTACAAAATAGAGTGTTTTAAAAAATTACCCAAATACAAAACCAGGCTAGGAACAGAGAATTAAATCCACTTTGAAAGGCATGGGCTTAGCACATTAGATAAAGATTTTTATTTGTGGCTTTGCCCCAAACTTCCTTGGAGATCTCAAACAAATCTCAGCCTCTCTGTCAGTAGCTACAAATAGGAAATGAGTCTGTGCATAGTGCTTTCTGAGAAAAATAGCACTTCATACAGAACACAAGACGTGGGGACTCTCTTAATCAAACCCTAGAGTGTTGTTGCTCAGTATTTACTATGCGTCAATGATGAAAACATTCTCCATTACTAGCTGCTCTCTTTTGACTTTATTTATGAGGAATCATATTTAATGAGTCCTTTAGTACCTTAGGAAACTGCTTCCTTGAGTCAAAATTGAAAGATTTACTTTTTTTTCAAAAAAAATTACACCTTGTAAAAAAAAGGGTATGCACTAAGAAACAACAAAACAGGCAATAGACTAAAATATTAAAAAAGGAATAATTTCTAATCAAGATATTTTTAGAAGTACTTCATCAGTGTTGTTTTTCAAAAATTGAAAGATATAATCCTGAACATATTAGGAAGCCTTCAGCTAGTTTGGGTGGGGTGAGGAGACGTTTCAGCCCTACCAAGACCAAAAACAGTTTGCATGCTGTAAAGGATGAGACCTTCAGCTTTGCTGAATGACTTTTCTCTTCCTTCAGAGCCAAGGCCAGACCTCACTATGGTTTCATACTGACCAAACCAACCAAGGAAACCCCCTGTTTGCCACCTAATATTCAAGGTCTCTATGCTCTTCCAAAGCTGCAATCAGTGCTCAGATAGATACTGGGGAATTAAGCCAACACCTATTGCATGCCCAAACCCTGTCAGAGCTGCTTGAGTAACATTTTGATTCTGCTCTGCCACCCAGTATTCAGGTCCCTGCTCTCCCATAGGCTACATTTCCACTGCCTTTCCCAGGATGGGAGGCTTTGCCATACACACAAGCTCAGGAGATGATCTAACAGGAAATAAAGTGCTCGGAAATAACATAAGTTTTGGAAATATTATCTTCTTACTGCATGAACAGAAGACAGAAAAGTAAATTTCATGTGACTGTAACTTTGGGAGACAGTGGCCTGGAAGGAAGTACAAAGAGAGGCTAGAAAAATGCACAGTCCTGTGCACACTCAAGTATGAATGAAACCAAGCCTGGAAGGCAAGGGAATGCACACAGAATGTCACAGAAAATATAAGGAAAAATGTTTGGATGACCTTGATGGGAAGATAAGACCAAAGAAAGAGTTGTGCATAAGGATACTCTAAAAGGCTCTAAAGAAAGACCATTTGTAAATCCATTCAGCTTTTTTTTTCCTAATCAAACTCTGTTAATATGATTCACATCTATTCTAAGTGTTTAACACAACAGCTGGCAACTAAATTCACTGAAACAATTTAACTAAGGAGAAATCCTACAGTTCTCACAGATCTCATTGCATTTAATAGACTTCTTGAGTTGATGTTTCTTCTTGCAAGGCCACCACCTACAATTACTGTGGCTACTTCTAAAATATATTTATACGTGCTAATAGCAGCATTCAGCAGCTGTATGGCATATGGGTATGTAAATACTTAACACACACACTTCTGTTATATCCGTTTTTTTCATTTTCAGATTGGTATTTTCTAAACACAAATAAAGATAATCTGGTATATACATCAGACTTACTTTGAACAACTCCTAGTCCATTTCACATTTGTTAGCCTATGAATAGTTTGAATTACAGTTTTGTTCTTTCCTAATAAAAAAAGGAAGATTCGACTGCTACTGGGACAAAATGCAGAATTTACTACCATTGGAAAATTTTAGACCACTGAGAAGTATAAAGCCTCAAAGCTGCAAATGAACTTTTGATATATGTAACACAAATATACACATACACATGTATATATTTATACACATAAGAGGTCTGAGTAACACCTGCTGTACTAGATTAATACAGGGATTTAAAGGATCCTATTTTTAATTGATTATTAACTAAGACTTTCTGGAAACTTCTTTTTCAGGGTTATGTTTTCCATGCTTGATCTCCCATTGAGCAAAATCAAGTACCATATTTTTCATTTATGTCACAGTGAAAGAGAAAAGCCAAGAGGTTTTCATTTTTAAATATTCTTTTTCTCTCACAAAGAAAGAATGGCAGAACTTTAGTGTTTCAATTTCCATGATGGCTGACCCCAACCAATTACTAGGCACATTTGCTATTAAGGAAACTCTATTACTAGGAGTAGTAAATGTTGCCACAGTGTATGCACAAACAGTGCAAGAGACGGCAATGTTACTTCTCTGTCTCCAAGACACATTATTTCTTAAAGCCTGGGGGTGAAGACAAGCCCAGGACTCAGCCCCAGAGGCCAGAAGGCAACTGTACCCATTTCTTGCCTCACTGCAGACTTCGAAGCTCAGTTTTTGGACCATGACACCAAATTCCGAGAAAGTTGTACAAAATCAGCACCTCCTCTTTGTCCCATCCAGCCCACTCGCACTTAGGATGAAAAAGGAGCCAGGACTCTTAACAGAGTGGATCACAATTTGGCTCGGTGTAGCCAAGCACACTTTTCCACCTGAAACAAACTTAAACCACGTGCTCTACTTGAACTGTTGGTAAACCTTAGTTTTGAAAAGGTGCTTCACAATGGCACCTTATGTTGAAATTACACAAACCTGATATTTAATTACATTAAATTGAATTAAATACTCAGCACCAGCAATTTTCACGCATTTCTCACAAAGTGAAAAAAAAAAAAACAATTAAAGCTCACATGTGTTGAATTTTCTGAAGTCAGAAATATAACAGCAACCTTCAGAATAGTTCTACAGAAACATAAATTTCTGACAACTAGCTCTAACATGAAACTAAAGAAGGGGTATAAATTCAACATCATGTCAATGAACGTACTCGTATCTTAGAGACAGATAATTCTATTTATATATACATTAAACATACGCACCAAGACTACAGCTGAAACTCTTTGATTGCACATGTACATATAAATCAGACAGGTGTGTCTGTGTATATAAAGTTAGGCTGCCAAGAATTTGCCTGTATTTCTTCAGAAGACAAGTCTTCTTGAAGGGATCTACAGCACCTCACATCATGTCATATTTTATTACCATTATTTTAGTTAATTTTCTTCCTAAGTTTCTGCCTCACCCATCCTTCCACCCTCTCAGAATTAGCTACTAGGGAAAAAATTCATATAGGGAGATCCTAATGATCTTTGCAAATACAATAAAAATTAAATATGTGCACTACTCTTAAATTATGTGTAGCTTGGAAATGTCAAGAGTGTATGAAAGTCACAGGCATATTTATGGTAATAATGGCACCATACACTTGTATATAGACAGTGTTAGCCATAGAGTTTCCTATAATACTTTTATATAGAAAGAAAACTAATCTGCTACACATGCATTACAGTATACATGCATTTTTCAACATACCACAACTTCCAAACAGAATACTCGAAAATCAACCCAGAAGTCTTGTGGAGGTGCTCTTTTGCTTGCTTTTTCTTTACAGAGCAAAATCACGACATATCTAATGACCAGGTACTTTGTAGGCAGCAACATACAATTCATTCTTTCATACCAAAAGATTTAATCTTATGTTTTGCTATACCATTTGAATGACATTTTATTGAGTTTTCTAGGTAGAAATACATGTTTTTAAAATGGTACAGTATTATGTCTCATCATAATTTTAATTAGAGCCCTCAAGATGCTTAATATGCTAAAGGGTTCAGAACAGCTAAACTTAAGGACTTCTGCTGTGACATAGAGGTGAGTCCCTCAAGCTATTTATTACCCTCAGAGCATTAAGTTTACTTTTACCTGTCAAGGTCCTTGATATTTTTTTGCTTATCCTACATGAACTTTTGTCTTACTTTTACCTCAGCCACCATCTTGAAGATAGAGTATCAGAATGACTTCCTTCAACGGGGGGAAAAATTAATGACACTGAAGAAAAAAATCTAGCTCAGAGCAATGTTCCTTCCTTTGGAATCAAGGCTGCATGCCTTTTCTCTGCCTCAGAGGTATTGATTTATAATACACAGAAACAGTACCTATCAGAGAACCACAGAAAGTTAGTGATGACAAGGGACCTCAAAAGATCATCTAGTCCAGGCAAGGCCACCTACACAACCTCTCTGGCCCTTATGCTTATGTGGAACCTACTATGCTCAAGCTTGTACCCATTGCCCCTGTCCAACAACAGAATATATCAAGGAGCTGGAAGGCACTTGCTTCCCATTGCATCACCAGACCCAGGGTATGACTCCTGCAAGCATCACTGCTGTGCTCTGCCTGCTGCTTTGCCCCTTGACAAAAGTGTTAAATGATTTTCACAAACAAATTTTTGTGAGTCCAGATGTGACTTTTCAGTCCATTAGTGCTGATGATTTACAGCATTGCTGTACCCTTAACCCTGGGCAGAATGGTGTGAGAAGCAAAATTGACTGCTGCAGGTAAATAAACAGCCAACGGGAGGATTTCTAAATCTGAGGCCAAACATCACCACTCCCCTCTAAAAAGGATGAAGGGGGGTAGGAGCCTGAGAAGAAAGGAAAAAGAAGGACTGCCAAAACCAGCAGGCTAAGGAGAGTAACCGGAAGCATACAATGTACTGCTAATGGTTCAGTGTCTGCAAAGGACTGCTCAAGCTGTGCTCAACAAAAACTCAGTAACAGCCAAAGAGGGAAGCAAAAAAAGGTGAGATGTTTGGGTTTACTTTCTGTCAAATACTGTTAAATATGAGCCACTTAAAAAACAGAATGAAAGGAATGTAATAATGCTCTGTACAGGTGGTACCGAGGTCCCTGGCTGGGCCTTCAGACAAAACCATTCCCATGTAAACCTTAAAGAGGATTAATCCTCAAGGACCACTGTAATGAGACCTTAAAAGGCTGAACAACAGCAGCCTATCAGGGAGGGAAGCAGTAGCCTGCTCCCAGAAGTCTTCTCTAGCAGAGTTACATCAAAGCAAACTGGGACCAGATAGCAGGATTCTGCAAGAATCCCTTATCTCAGTGCTAGCGGATGCTTCTCCTCTGATTGTCTTGAACTGCCACCTGTCCCAGGCATCTTTGAAGGCAACGCTAAGCCTGTGATGGATCTGACCTCCTTGAGCTGAGATTCTTTTATGTCTTTCTTCATTTTCTGCTCTGTTTCATTCTTTCCCTGCAATGCACACTACATGAAACAAAGGGAGTTCTCACTCCTTGACTTACTGTCCCCAGCTATTTGAAAGCAAAAAAACAACGTTAAGGATTATACTCCACCCGCAATATGGAGCTGTCCCCAGGAGACAAGCCTCTTATTTTTCAGAGTTATAACTAGATGGCTTTTACACGAAGGGACTTTACAATGAGGTTCATCGTTGCTGGGAGCCAAGATATGAAAGCTGCACATCAGAGATAGCTTAAAAAACAAAAAACATTTGTAATACAGAAATATATGAAAAATCACATTTGAAAAATAAACAGGAAAATAACCAAGAAGCAAGAAGCCTCAGAGAAAACACTAAATTACTATAGTATAGGCAAGCATCCCGTGTTGCACACAAATATCCTATAATAACAGTGTCTAGCATTATTAGTGCTGAATTCATTCTAGATTAAGACAAAAAGTGTTGGCCAGTTTGAATAAAATAGCAGCTCTGCTACCTGAGATACATGAATACACTGACATGAAGGACACACTCAGCTCACACATGGCTTGTATGGTTTTACCATGACTGTCACCAGTCACAGTTTCAGCAAAACTTTGGCAACCATGTTCCTACCATCCTAGTGACATGTGCTTCCAGTAGGTATCAGCCAGAGCTACAGAGAGAACAAGGTGGGTTGAGAGGGCTGTCACCAGATTTTATTTGATAGCAACATGCCACAATACATGGTACTAAAAAGGGCTAAGCTGAGAAGCATTGCTGCTGCAGCTTCCACTTCTGGTTTCCCACTCTTGCACTCAATTAATTATGGAACAGTTTTTAAGTCCTTGTCTTCTAAGTGCACACTGCACTGCTGGAAAGCAAGGTACAGCTAGACTGAAGACAAAGTTGCCTGCCAGCAGCACCTCTTAGTTCCCTGCACTGAGTAAAAAAACAAAAAAAAGGTGTCACTAGTTGCAGGTAGGTGGGGCTCATGGAAGTATTAGGCAGCAGGAAAGAGAAAGAACTGCTTTTGAAGCTTCCTGGAAAATTACAGCCAGGAATATTCAACCAACCATGTAAATGGCAAGACTCTGCATCAAACAGCTGTGCTGTACACTTGGATCTCCCATCGTTACACACAGATAGGCAAAGACTGCAGCAAACAAGGGGCAGACATATAGGTCTTCAGTGTTAATTAAAAAAGGCATTATATGGAAAACACTGAGCAGACCATAGGATTTTCTGGAGCCAAGACCTAGTGGAACAAGTTGATGAATAAACCTGGCCCAGAGGTGTGCTCAGAAGGAATTTAAAGCAGAAGATGTTGTCTTTCCATCCATATGACAATTCCCACAACAGCATATCGTGCTTCAGGACTACAGAGCAATGTCAGGCTAACACCAGCCTCCCCGTAAGAAAACACAACAGTCACTTCTCAACAGCCTGCATAGAACACTGTTTCAGATAACTGTCTTCCTCCAAGAGCTTTGTCAATACCTTGTGCAGCCTTAACAAGCTGTATCCATGTCTACAGAATTTCTTAAAGGCAGCCCAGAGGCCACTCCCTTAAGGTAAGGCACGTCAACCCTGTGCTTTGCCAGCCTTCCAACATGGCCCCAGCAGCAACTGGACTACACCCCCCAGGTCCAGCAGGATCCTGCACGTCCAGACGAGCCCCACGTGTTCACACAACATGGGAAACACTCCCACGGGCTGTCTACAAAAAAATGCCAGAAAGGTAGACTGGTCGGAATGCAGGGGCATGGTAGGATTTAGCCTCCCTACAGAGACTGCCTTCACAGCAGCCCATGTCCTAAGCCTGCTTTGCTCATCTACAAGGCAGGGAGGATGGAAGGCACTACTAAAATAAGATAGGTGTTAATCTCTGATGAACATGACAATTAACTACTCTCTTCAAAGAGATCTGTCATTTCCCCACAAGAACCCAGAAACACTTTCACAGGCCAGAATTTTGGCTTTCATTCAGGTTTAGTATTTTTTTTTTCTGTGGGAGCAGAGCCAAACGAGGCCTTTGGTCTTCATTTATAAGGGGTTTCTTCCAGTTGCCTTTATATGTCTATAAGCTTGTTTCTTCCAGTTGCCTTTATATGTCTATAAGCTTGTTTAGGTTTTCTGTACTGAAGTCATCAAGAAAAACTGAACACCTGTAAGACTGAAAGAAAAGACAGAGCATGGTCACTGCCAGTCTCAGGAAAAATATGGGCGTATATGAGCAGGCCATACATCAGAGTTTTCAAATCAAACATCACAAATACTGGGCAGCTCAATGATTAGCCAGTGATGTATGACTAGTGATCCTCTTCTCCCTTTTAGTTAAAAGAAGAACAAAAATTTACCCCTATCATAGCAGGAATTAATGTTTTCAACGTCTGGCACCAATTTTATTGTAAAAGCTCTGGAGATCACTGGTGTTGATGCCAACTCAAATATCATCCAGCATGAAACGTGGCTTTGGTGCCAACAGCTTCCCATCACGGTACCATGCTGGTCCATCCCGGTAAAGTGAGCAATCACTGTTTATACATAACACAGGCCCTGATCCAACAAACCTTATTCACCCAAGTAACTCAATCTCATTTCAACAACAAAGTCTAACAGAAGTCAAGGACAAAGTTGGAGGCTTTCAACGGTGGTATCTGGAGCCAGGTTGGTGAAAAAACATACAAAACAAATGCAGTACCTTTTTACACTAAGGAGCATGACACACTTGAATTAAATTTATTTCAACACGTTCCATCTCATTAGTTATGTGCTTCTACGCTTGGTATGGTGTTATATTCAGCTGCTACCATAATCGGCCATTTACTTTGAAGTATGTCAAATGCTGTTACTTTTGGCTGGTTACCATATGATACTTCCAACAGGGGACTGTAGATAAATAACAATGTTCAGATCTTCATTTGCACAATGGTAACATGGATCCTTGGGAATTAAGACTTTAAATTACAGTTAGCACAAGGAGCAGGCAAAATGAAGAGGCAGAATATAAGGCAACTGGACATTAATATAAAGTTCACTGAAGCCAGTAGTTGTTGACTCATTGAATTTGTTGTGTTCTGGATCAGCACCATTCAAGTGTCTGGGAAAAATGGTGGATTGGGGCAGCAGTGAAATGGTAAAAGTAAAACAGAATGAACAGTGGGGGACCCTCTCTGCTATCTTAATTCAGTGGAAAGAAGGAAACAAGCATAATTTAGATTAGGATATGATTTCCTTATCTGGAGAGCTATCCGTGCTGAACTCAAAAAACTCAGCCAGACAAATTCTTAAAGACAATACAAAACATTCTTTTTTTTTTTTTTTTTTTAAGGGATTGCTCTTATTTTTAAAAGGAAATACAAAGATGATGTAGAAACCTGTACATACAAACATTCCCATGCACATACTGCTTTCCTGCTGCTGTGTATCAACCACCACCACACACACCAATGACCACACAGCCATACAGCAGCTTTACTCTTTAACACAGCTACCAATACATTGATCCTTAGCAAAGTACTATTTTCCTACACTGGTGGTTGCTGCATCAGCTGTAAGTTATACGATCACAAATGAAAAAGAGTTAGCCTGCACAACTCTGACTGAAGGGGGAAGCATTCTTGACATGATCTTCAAACTCACATGTGACCCCCTGAGCAAGCTCAAGAGTCCCAGTTGTAAGTAATTTGAGAGGTGTTTTAATAAGAGGTTAGAGAGTACTGTGTAAACTACCCAAGAGCCAGGCTAAAAGGAAGCTAATTGGGTTGCTAGGTGTGAATAAAAGGAAGCAGAAGCTATGGTTAAGAGGCTCTCCTCCTAAGTACTGAGCTCAACCAATAGGAAAAAACTCTGTATCCTCCAGTCATCTTGAAAACGGTTCAGCAACTAAAGCATTTAAACTATCTTAAAAAAAAGTAAAGGCCTATTCAACCCTGGACTCCAACAAGAAACCAAAGCTGGTGCTGAGAGACTTCCAGGGGATAATCTTGAAACTGCATCTTGTCAACAGAAACCACACTGCTATTTCAAACCCACCCTGACAAGTCCCCACCTCAGGGAGAGCAGGTCCATGGTGCCCCCAAACTGCCATCACCCCCACTTGTCTGTCCAGCCTCTAGGACACAACACACTCCTTCAGTGCTCACACATTTGGGCTCCCCCTCAGCCCCAAGGGCAACAGCAAGGAAGGATAGTGTACATCCATATCTCAGTGATAAGCACTCAGGATGCAACAAAATTAACAGAAGGGAAGCATAAAAGAGAAGTGCCCTGTGGCCATCAGCTACTCTGCAGTCTAATTATTGCCAGGTTGCTTCTCAAGAGTTGGAGAATGGCAGCAAAGACAGGGATTAAAAAGAGAACTGAACTTAAATGTTTATTGTCTACATTTGGACACACCAATTTAAATGTCCCGTTACAACACTGATGTGGATTCAGCTGCCTAAGCACAGGCACATAGTGCCATCTTAGACCCCTAAGGTATCCAAGATGTTCATACACAGTTAACAGACATGATACAGGATGAACTGGAGGTCAGTCTTCCCAGGGTGGCAGACCAGACCAGCTGGGATTCTCCCAAACATTAAAATGGCTTTTGAAAACCTCTGCTTAGGGAACTGAATTTCCTCTATTGCATTAACTAAATGCAGGGCCACCAGTGCAGGAGAACCAAAGCCACGTCCCCTCAGCCAAGAAATGCTCACAGGGCAAAATAAGTACAAAAAGCTCTGACTGACAGTAACCTCAAGCTTCAAAATTTGCAACAGGAGATTCTTACCTTTCCTTGGCTACCATACTCTCTACATACCTGTCATACTTGCCTAATCCTTTGCACTGAAAAGACTCAGCAATAGGACAAAGATCACTCTGACAACTAATAAAAAGAGAAAACTACTGATCTTGCCTGTTGAAATGGCAGTAATGAGTTTTGTGTCTGGCTGTAGAGTTTGAGGGGAGACTGCAGGGGGGTCTTGGTGCATTGTTTATTTTTTTTCAGAGATCACAGTAATGCAAAGTACCGTATCTCCTGTATGCTAGCAGATCTCTAGGAGGAAAGAGGAAACTTTTATCAAAACTTTTCAACTCAGGTCTTCATGGCTTCTCATTTCCACCCCCACACATACCTTCCAGATGCTGATGCTACAGATTACCATGTAGGGACACAAGACCAGTCAAAACGCACAACAGATCTTGTCACAAGGCTCTTAAAGAAAGAAAAGTCCACGGTATCAAGGGACATGGCAACTTTGAAGAAGCTTTTAATTCTCTCCTCACTTAGGGACAGGTTATCTGCCTTGAGGCTAAGAGATGGGTTACATTATTTCTTGAGTTTTTGTTGCCTTTTTTTTTTCCCCAGAGTTATTAACTATGATTCTGTAGCTCTCAGCAATATATTCTATGTCCATAAAGGAAGTATACAACAAAATACATATCATAAAACATCTAGAAAGGCTTTAGCTGACAAACCAAATCAAATCTGTGGAAGAGATAACTGATTTTGTACCTGCCTTCTGTTGTTATCTTCCCTATTCCTTAAAAAAAAAAACCACACCAAACAACAACAAAAAAAAAACAAAAAACCAAAACAACACAAAAAGCCCACCAAAAAACCTCACCCCACAGCTTACATGTACTTGAACAACCAAAAAAAGAAGAGATGTACAGAAGGGATCTGCCTCTCGGAAGGCTCTATACCCAGTAGTGCCTGGAAGGTAAATTCTCTTAGGTCCCACAGAGAGTTATTTTAAAAATATGTTTAGAATACTTTTTTATTAAAACATGATCCTCAGACACTTAAAATTTTGAAGCACAAAAGAGTTATAGGGCCACAAGAGATCTCATAAATATCCTATTCTACACTGTTCCAGATCAGATCCACATCTTCACCTCTTTCCATATCATTGCCCATAGTTTTCGGTAGAAATTGATACTGCTGATGATGATGAGAGAAGGAAAGATATTTATTCACCTAAACTTAAAAAAGAAACAAAGCAAAAAACTTCCAGAAAGATCACCTTTCTGGTTCTCAAGCACATTACATTTAAAGGTCTTTCAGTCAGTGTCTCTTCTGCACTCTGCCTCATGCTGAGAAGAAGGAAACTCCAGTAGAAGAAGGGATGTCCATATGTGCCACTTCTAGCTGTAAATCTGTGCATGCATCTGTTACTTCCAAATGAGAGGACCATGCAGGGGCAGCAGCTCTGAGCTGTTTATTAAACAGCTGTTTATTAAACAGCTCCAGAGCCGTTTATTCTACAAAAGGACCTCAGAGAAATGGGAAGAAGTATTCGTAGTGAGCAAAACTTTCCAAAAAATGCGAAAAAAGCTTAGGAGGCACCTTGGAGAAGTGGTTTCCATTTATAAGCTGCTGTTAAGCATAAGAGGTCTGCAGCACCTTCCAGAATTTCAAACTGAAGTTGCCTCTGATCTGAAGTTTGAGAGATGCTATAAAAATTTTGATTTTTAGCTCAAAAACATTTTTGCAAACATGCTTATTTATCTAAAGACCAACATTTCAGCTGCTCAGGTGACACCAGTAATCAAGACATTCACTTTTGTAGTAGAGGCTTTTTTTCCCTTTGACTTTTATTAAAAGCGTTCAGATTTTACTTTTCTCAACTACCCTTCCTGACAACATTTGAAAACCACCTCATAAATCACTGTCAGTGGAGAGCTTTGCTTCTAGAGCACTTAAGCCCCTCCTTTGCAAAATGCAGCAGAAAGAGCTGAAAAAGTAGGACCCAGATTTTCAGAGGTATTTAAAAGGCCAAACTCACTTTGAAACTGAAGAACCTCTAAATGTTTTAAAAGACCCTAGCCCTAAATCTCTTCAAGCATTCCTCACTGACACTCCCCTACTGCTCTCCAACAAGGCAGATGGGAAACCCTCTATAAAAAGTTATCCCAGGTTCCTGCCACCCGGTGATGCTGGAAATCTAAATGCGAGCTAAGAAAAGTGCCCACTATGGGACTAACCAAAAGTGTCTAGACTGCCCTTTTGGAGTCCCAAAATGTTCCAAGGACAGGACAAGGGGTCCACAAGCTCCCTCATCAGATGCTACAAAGCATATGGAGACATCCTTGCTGTGAACTCATCTGCTGGTGGTGACCTGGGCTGCTCTCACCTTCCAATGCACTGAGCATACTTGACCATCATTTTTCAAGCTGTGTTGCCATGAAAAGTCACTGCTTTCTAATTAATGCACTTTAAGGCAGCATCTCCAGTTACCACTTAGCAATTTTAGAAACAGAAACCAATTTTTTTCTTTTTCTCCTTTTTCCTTTTCTACAGAAAGATGAGGGAAGGGGAATTCTTGTCACTAAAATTAAACTCCAGTAAACAAACAAGTGCACCTAGTGAACCAGTACTCTATTTTCCTTCCTGTGGTCTTTTGTTCACATTGCAAATTGATTTTCAGATGACACTAATGCTGGGTAATCTAACCTGGGCAGTTATGCAGGGCCCAATCCTTACAAAGCACAAGTCCAGACACTGCTGGTGGGAACTGAAGGCAATCAATACCTTTGGAGGGTTAATCCTATGAAATGTGTAATAAGCAGTTCCCATTTCTCCAGATAGCTACAGAAGCTTCAAAACCAGCAGAATAAATCCTCAGTAAGGGAAAAAAAAAAAAAAAAGGAAAAAAAAAATAGTTCCTCCTTTCATCTATATCCAGTGCAAACTCTCTGAGATGAAGGGATGTACCAGAAAGAGAAAAGAGAATCCTGCCAAGGCCATTCCTGTGTATATGAATTTTTAGAACAGAGCCAAATGAACTGTCACTGCTTCTTACTTAGGATAATTCTTCAGGCTTTACTAATTAGGAACTAACAATTCCTACAGAGCTGTGAAATGCAGGGAAGAATACCAGCAGTAAGTTTTAAATCAAAGTGTTCACATCAGGAATGATTCTTTTTTTCCATGAGGAATGACATGTGAGACAGGCAGTCTTAGCACTGGTATAAATCTGTGTGGGAATTAAAACTGGGGAAGAGAATAACAAAGGGGAGTTGCTATCCCCATCTCCCCTGCCTCAGCCCCACCTCTGGAGACATAATTTACATTAACAAGGGGATCCAAATACCACTGTAATCAGTCTTTGAGAAACACAGGATTCTAAATCCATTTAAGAAACACTGTGATTAAGTTCAGTAACCCTGCTCTCCTCGATAAAGAAGAGGTGCAACACATGAAAGGAAACTCAAGTTTTTTTGTCATCTGCACTAAAGCTTTTTAAAAGAAAAGTTTTTTTAAAGTTAAAAAAAAAAAATCAAACAACCACACACACATTGCAAGCAGTGCTAACACAGTGTTTAAGAACTCCATACCAAAAAAAAAAAAAAAACACAAAAAAAAACACACAAAAAAAAAAAAAAACCACCAAAAAAACCAGACAGAAAACAAAGATTTCTGTTTCAGGCCTGTATGTTTTCCTTTTTATCTGAGGACAGAGGGCTGTGGGGCTAAGCACAAGGCCTTGCAGTGCAGAAGGGCCACCAGCTCCACACCACGTTTCATCTCAGCTGTTTGAAAAGCTGGTCCACTTGAAACACAACCATTATCCCCACCCACAACCTGCAGGAGAGCAAACTTCCCCTCAATGAGGTATTTATTCTATCTATATGCTAACTATTATTTCCAACATTTATAACATCAGTGATTTTAATTAAGAAAAAAATTATAACAACAAAAATCTGCATTGCACATACACAGAGACATGCATATTTACATGCAGAAATGCAAAGCATTCAAGTTGGTTCTTACTACTACAGCTCCTGGAGGGAACATGAGTTCCACACACAATTGACTGAAGTACTCTTTTTCTTGTCTTGCCATAAAAATACACAGATGTCCCTCTTCAAAAAAATTATTCTCCCTTTTCCTGTGTTACGGGAAGCCAGCCCACACTTTCAAATACAAAGTGGGTATAAATAGAAGCACAAATTAGGCATCTTGAAGAGTGTGTATTTTCTAGCCACAGGAAAACTAAGGAATTACTGTGAGTGTTTACATACTGTACTATGTTGAATAAAACATTATTTTCTATCCATATACCCAGCAAAACTGGCAAGAAACTAACAAAAGGAATTATAGTCTTGCTGGTTATTCACCAGATACAGTGGGACTGACTGGGGTTACATTATTCAGCCTTCTTCATATGGACCACTAGAAGTGTCAGCGTGAACACAGTCACCACATGTCTTTGATGAAGACATGTCTTACACATATAAATTATACAACTACTATGAAAATTTCAATTACCCTGTTTGCTTTCCTATAAATCTAACTAGACATTTGTCTCTTTAGCTGTCCGTCTGTATCACATCTATTAAAGGTAAATAAAAGCATAATGGCTCTTTATGCGACATTAATAGCTTGAGGGGTTTTATAATTCAGAGAATACAAATGTACAGCTTGCTACAGCAGTGGTAAAGCAGGTCTGCCCATCTGATGTTGTCAGACTTCTGCTTTAATATCATGTTGCTCATTTAGAATTAATTCATCTCCTGGTTATCTACTGTTACATAATGGGTAACCTTCTGTTGTTCTCTCAACTTCCTACATCAATGTTTTTCTAGGAGCTGACACATCCTAAAGAGGTAAAGCTACTGGTCACAACACAGACATGGCAGCTTCATTATGTCTTGAGAACTCTCTTCAAAAAGCAGGTTCAATAAAACAAAACAAAACTAATCAAACTCAGCGCAGATCACTCAGACTCATTCTAACCAACCTACTGTTTTTCTTCAGCAGTATCAATAGCACTTTGAACTAGATTTAAGGGGTGAGCCAGCAGCTGTCAGATGGTCAAAATGGCAAATCAGAATTGGTTTGTTTGTTGTTGGTTTGAGGGGATTTTTTTGTCACAAACTTCATCCCTCCCCAGCTGTGCTGCCTAAAAAGCAGAAAAGCTATGTTGTTTCCCCAGTATTTTAATTTTTCTAAGTGAGTTTTGGGGGTTACATTACCACGTCATAAACTACAATGCTGTCACCAAGCTGCAAGCTAGTACTTTTACCCACGTGAGCAGTTTTTTGCACATTCACCCCAGACAAGTCTGCTGCTGGTGTGCTGCAGCACATCCTCCAGATGAGGAACTCCCTCAGAGGGTTTGAGGGAGGGCTGTGCAAGAGAGAAGGAGGAGGGTATGCAGAAACTAACTGCCTACACTGGAAAAAAGCTCAAAAGCTTAACTGCAAACTTTTCCACTGCATACTGATCTAAACTGTACAGACAACATGTGCTCATTTTCTGATAATACCTCCACCCCTATTAACAATCAGAATTTTTTATACTTTTTTTTTTTTTTTTTAATAAAAGGAGGTTGGTGGGACTTAAGGTTGTGCAAGACATACTTTGATCTGCACCCTGATGAGTGAACATTCCCCTTTGCTGCTAGCCCAACTAATGAAGGGATAAAATTAGCTTTTATCCCTGGCACTTTCTTTAGCAAAAAACATGCACTAATCATCTGTCCTCACTAATCAGTCATCTGGCTAATGACCTTTTGCCTTAAAACACTAAAATTTCTGAATGATGTGGAAAAAAAAAAAACAAACCAGTGCAGACTGGCCCCTCTTTGTGGGTCTTAAGCCTATCATCTGGAACTGGAGACTGGAAGGTTAAATGGCAAATCTGTATCCTGACTGGGTGATAAATCTATAATCAAAAGGCACAGGCTTTGACACCTCAAGATGTACTTCATTACTACACAACTAAATGATTTTTTTCTCTTTCCTTTTTTGTAAACTAGAAGCAGATGAAAAAAATTGCTTAACTTCCTCACATTTTGCCTGTGGAGAAATCCATTCCACATCTGTGTTCAAGTGTCATTTAATTTCTTACTTTTTTATTAATGTCTGAGGAGGAATTCAGAAGTTGAAACCATTTGCCTTTTTTCCTCCCTACAACTTCAGTGAACTGAGCTGGGGAAGAAAACTGCAAAACCACTCCGTTAGCCCACATACTCAAAGAGATATGTGAGTCCCTAAAAATCCTCCAAAACTAAGCAAAAACTCCAAAAACTCAGCACTAAACTTTCCGAACCTTAGCCACTCCAAATTCCCATTGTACAAGGCACGATCTCTCCTCGTCTTGGTAAGCGCACTTTAACATTGCTTTAAAGATGGATTTTAAGGCCTGTTTCATTTTCCTTCTTTGCTTTCTTTAATGAGGCTTTTTTTTCTTCATGTATTACGGAGGTGGAGCAAATGCAGCCCTGGATGGCTGAGGAGGATTAGCAACAGATGAGATGTCCCGTGGAAGTTGCTTCACAGAGGCCTGTGATAATTTTGAGCTGCAATGCAACTGCTCCCTGGTTTTTAACTCCAGAGAAAGGCTTGTACTACTTAATCCCCCCCCCAGGACAAAGCACTTCTCCCTGGGGACAGTGCCAGGCAACAATAAAATTGCATTAAATTTGACAGCTTTCCAACTTTGCATCCCCAAACGAAGCAGCAACCAATACTCACGGTAATGTGGGTCCATGTAACCGTTCCGAGGGTCCATGGTAAAGAGCGTCCCACGGTAAGGTACAGAAGGTTCGGGAAGGTGCGATATAGATCCATGGATCTCTTTCTTGATTAATGAGGCCCTTTCCTCGCTCGATGTGGAAGGCTCTTCACTGATCTTGCCGAGGCCTTGCCCACCCTGCGGCTGCATTGTGATCGCGTTCCTTCTCTCTCTGTGATAGGTCTGCCCAGGACTTTCATCCTCTGCAAAAAAAAAAAAAAAAAAAAAAAAAAAAAAATAGGGAAAAGAAAGAGGGAAGGGGAGACAGACACTTTTAGACCATTTATAGCAAATACAATAAAAGAAAAGTTCTCTCCCCCCGCGCCCTCCTCTGGGTCTAAGTTTGTGACAGGAGGTGCACGTGTGGCTATGAGAGATGGTCGGGGGAAGCCCAGCCCTTCTGAGCAGGCAGCTGCTGAGCAGTAGATCATCATCACCACTGCACCTATCAATCCTGGGAGAACGGACACAGGCTTGCTGGTTTCTTCCCTCTGGGACAAGCAGATTAGGAGTTTGGGCCGCCTGACAGCATGGCAAAAAAACCAAATTATCACAAAGAGAGGAGAAGATGAACAACACAGGCTGGGCGTAAATCAAACCTAGCCACCCACTGCTGCTGCCCAGCTCAGCTCCACTCCATGGAGGTTTGCTAGCGTGAGAGGCCAGAGCCTTGCAGGGAGGTCACTGGCAACAAGGAAGGTGGGCAACAATGAAATGGGTAAAACTGCTCAAGATACAGCAGCAGCAGCATGAGGCAAGCACAAGTGAGGCCACCTGCTCTAACACTGTCACCACAAGGGACACGCGGGGAGGACGGTGAAGCGTGCTCCCTCCTCCTTTCTCTCCATACCCACACATTCAAACCCACAAATTCTTAATGACAAAGAGAAAAAGGGAAAAAAGAAAAAAGGTAGAAGGATCAAAGCCAAGCCCTAGTCTGAATTAAGTCTCTAGGCCTGTGGTACCACTTTTGGTGGGTAAGGGGCCTCCTGACAATGGCTCCACCAGCCTCCCTTGCAGGCAGCCCCAGGACTGGGTTTTGAACCAAGCCCATGTGCACCTTTCCAAAACCAGACCAATCGGTTCTTTCTTTCAAAAGCCAGATGCACATTCCTGGGTACATTTTACACGTGCCATGTGGTGGAGGGGTTTTGTTAGCTACACAAGTCCCTACTGTAAATGCTCTCCTAAAGCTGCATTATTGCTCTAAAATACAGAGACTTTTCTCTAAATGAGTGCAATTGCTGGTTGTAATCCTTGCCTATACCCATGCTCCAGGTACAGCCTTGCTCAGTCAACCACCCTGAACACCAATATGTCTTGAAGGAGTACTGACAAGTATGCTTAGCTTCAAAAATTTGCTCAGCAGTTCTGCAACTGTATGAAAAACCTTGTACTATTAAACCCCAGGCACAAAAAAGGTAACTAGAAAGGAAATTAAAACACTCCCAGGAAATAAAACCAAGGTATACTTTGTCTACAACCCGCATGTGAGGAAGGACCATTGACAACAGTGCCAAGATTGCACTTCGGTTGTCAGAGATTGGAGGTCAGGGCTGTATTTTCACTTGCTGCTTGCCCTGGTGTACTCATTCACACAGCAGAAGCACCAGTAAGCCGTTCACCAGGAGATTACTTTCACCAAGCCTGTGACAACAGCATAACTCAACCTATTTGCCTTCATGAGAATTAGATTAGAAACAGGTTCCATATGTATAGTTACACAGACCTGAATATTGGCCAACATATGCATAAAATAGCAACACCATTGCTTTGAATGCAGGGTTCACTAGGCTTCTATCTGCCCCCTCTCCTCCCAGGTAGCAACAACAAGAAAACTCAGCAGTGTAGCATATTGAGTGCTTAATTATTTTTCTATCTCCAAGTATAACAGCAACTGGGGTGTGCTGACTTATCAGCATCTTCCAGGGACTGAATTCTTTTCACAGCCAGCAGTAATTCTCCATACAGAGAATTTCCAGAAATAGGTCTGAGAAGAAAGAGTTAATGAAAATGGACAACCACACTGCAGTTTAAACCCTTTGCCCTTTTCTACTTTTTATTAATATGCACAGGCTATGGTCCCTGCTCTGGATTAGCAGGGTTTAGGGTTTCAGTTTTTTACACCAAAGCTGGCTTTAATTCGAGAACTGCAAAAGGGAGTCTAAAACTTTAAAACTTATATGAGATTTTTAAAAAGCTGCTCGTATAACTGAAAAATAAAAAATAAATCACTCCCAAGTCATATTTTCCATCCTGTTGCTCTCTAGATGGAGTCCTTTACGTTAAATTTCAACCAAGAGTGAACTTCCACTGATGAGATGTAAACTCTTGTAAAAATAGGAGATTACACTCTGTTTGAAATCCTGACAGACCCTTAAGCAGAGCAAGCTAACCTGTGCTACCACAGTTCAGAAAGAAGCAATCTGAAGTGATTTGTGGGGCTGTACAATCAATCCAGGATCAGATGGGATTTCAGTTCTTTTACTTCTCCATATAAAGATTATATTTGTTAAAACTGCCATCCTGGGATACAACAAGAAGCTGACATCTGTCTGCGGACTCCACTTTTATTCTTTCCTTCTCAAAACATGCATGTGTCATGAATCAAGGTACTAGTGACTGCTATGGAACAGGCTGATTTTCCAAATTGCTGAATGAAATTCAAAACCCACTTTCAGAGGGTTGCTTTCAGTAACTTTGAAACGAAAGAAAAAACGTTTTGTTTTAATAAGCTTTTCTCTTTTTCAGTTCCAAAAGGAAAAAAGAAAAAAAAACATGCAGTATTTTTCCTCCTCCATCGAACTGCCTCTCTCCCCATTATGAAATTACTGCTGTTTGCTGTTAGAAGTCAAATGTTTCTGCACCTTATTTGCCACTTCAAATTCCCTCAGAAGTTCTGTTGTTTTGTTTTGTTTTTCACAGTAACATGACCGGCATTTTTGCAGTAATAACGCACATCCAACAGCCAAACATCCCGTTAAGTGTTTACTTCATGCTCTGCACCACTGAGATGCTTTTGATAAGGGGCAGATGAGAAACTTGACAGCAGCCAGGCTGCAGGACAGGAACAGGCGAGCAGTTTGCAGGAGCTGCTCAGGCACCGAGCGGGAAACTCTTCTCGCTGTAAAGCTGCCGACTCTCACAATGGCAGGAGAGCCACTCCAGCGTGCCAAAAGGCAAAAAAGCTGCCTAATCTTGCTCTGTTTCAGCTGAATCGTTCAATAAAGTTTTAAAAGTAAGTGCAGGCAAGCCGAGCCAGGCCAAATTATTGACAGAAACATACCGTCCGCCATGGCAACAAGTGGGACTCTGTAGCAAAAATGTAAGCAAACAGCCCACTTCTCCAGCAGCATCTGCCAAAGGGGTTTACAGCCAAATACATGACAACTCTTACTGCTCTGCTCACGTTTTAGAAGTGCCTGGTTTTAGGGTCAAAAGGAACACTCCATTTTTAAGTCTTGCAGAGAAACAAATACCAAAACTAAAGGGGCTTATCCCCCCTCATGTCCACCTGCTTCCCACTGCTGGAAACCCACCGACTCCAGCATAGCTCATCCCACCTTCTGAGGAATGTGAGGAATGCCTTTTATGTTAAATAAGAAGAAAAAAAAAGGAAAGGGGAAAAAAAGTAATCAGGCCCCAAGAGCAACCTGCACAAGCTTTTCTTTTTTCATGTATACCCTAGTTTGTCTTAACAAACCAGTAGCCAGAGACACGTGTTACAAACATCCAACCTGGAACAATCACATTAATCCAAGGGTCTTCCATCCACTCAGAAATACCTGATTCAGTCCTGCTATCCTGTTCAGAAGCAGTTTTTTATTAGAAGAGCAGAGCACCAAAGAGTACCTTATTTAATCAAAAAGCTTTTTCAAAAAACTAACACTGGACAGCATGACTGAACAAACACACTCTTAATTGCTCAGCTAATTTACGTAGAAAATAAAAATCAGGACAAACCAAAACCTAATGCAAAAATCCATTAAACGTTCTTTCCCTGTTGAACTTCTTTTTGCTTTTTAATTTCAGACCAAGGCAAAGTGGAAATTCTTTTACTTTAAACTTTGTAAAGTCAGCAATGAAAAAAAAGTTCACATTTATTGATACACAGCACTGAAAATCACTCTCTCGACACACTCCTGAGTAAAACTCACTTGAACGTGAAAACAGCAGCCAAGTTAAATCAGTTTTTATGCTAAGTTTCACAGCCATATTTCCGCACACAACTTTCAGAGAGCATTACTGTCTTATGAGTGACCTCCTGAGACTCTGGCTCGGTAAGAGAAGAGACAAGGTACTTACAGCTCAGTCCAAGAGACCTTTGCTGTCGCTCCTTCCAAACTCTTCTCTTGACCAAAATTCTCTGGCTACCGGGATGTGGGCATTCCTCCCTCTCCTTTCCTCTCTCTCTCCCTCTCTTCCCTCCTCTCCCCATCTCCCTCCCTCACTCTCAGAGGCAGTGCTTCTCCCATTAGAGGAATTAAAAGTGGTTGGTGCCATGCTAAATTTAACAAGCTCATTAGTATTCTTCCTGTGTGCTTCCTAGTGAACTCTCCCCATTCAAGCAGCTCTCTCTAGCTGAGGGGTCAGGCGGCTAATCATTAAATCAAACTAATGTCACCCTATCACAATCAGCCTAAGAGAAGGAGGGTTTATTATTTCAGTTTATGCTAAATAAACGGTTTTACAAATGGTCTCCACGCAAGGTCAACAGCAGCTTCAATTACAAGACAAACTTAACAAGAGTTGCTATAAACCAAGTGCTCCATATTGACCTAAGCACAAGCTCGGCTCTGCATATTGCCACTAGCAGGATTGTACAGGAATGCATATTGTAAAATAAAGGAAAGGGTAATCTTTTCTTTGCCAGAATTTGTGACTGCACAGAGACTGCTCATTCACCTCTCCCCAACCAGCTTGCTGCTCAGCTCAATTCACCCCACACAAAGGCTGAAGACCAGACCTCAATGGACCGAGTGAAACATGTTCAAAACTAGGCTCTCTATTGTGACTGAATTTCTTAACATCTTTTCAAAAAGCGGAGAATGCCTTGAGGCTAAAGGAAGAAACAGGCTAATGGTGAATTGGGAATACTGAGCAAATTTCAGAGCCCTTTCCTCCTAGCTTTTGAGGTTGAAAGCAAGCTCTTTCCTTTCAAGTTTCAAAGTCCTTTTTCCTCCCGCAGTGTCACAGAAGGATTTGAAAAGAAGGTAATTGTGCTCACAGTCCCCCTGATCAGAGCTTACGTCCTATTTCTGGTATTTCGGAATACTTCTTGCAATAATGGTGCATATAGCTCAATCCCTTAACCATCCTGCACTCTGCAATTGCTCATTAAATGAACAATTGCTGGTATAAAATGCCTTTTATGTTCAAGGTCTGGATATAAGATAAGCATTCTAGTACTCTAAATTTGGTTTACTGAGGAAACTCTCCATCATTAAATTACAAAACTGAAGTCAGAATATCAGTCTTTCCCAGAAAAGTAGCATTTTAGGTTGCTGTGAGCCAGAAGGAAGGGGGTGGGAGTGTGGGGGGCTGGGGGGGGGAAGAGTGAGAGAAAGGGAATGTAAAAAAGATTGACTACTTAGAGTCTTAATAGAATAGATACCTAAGTAAGAAAGCAATTTCCCTCAGGTTTAAGTGGTCTAAGGTTCTGAGACTTTTGTTCCTTGAAATGATGCAATAGACCAATTGCCAGGCTCATTAGCACATATTTATCTGCGCCTTCTTGCATACACATCTGAACACTACTGTCTGACCACCTTAAGAGCAAAGCAAGAGGAAATACATCTGTAGGATTGTGCCTGCCTTTAAAAACAGTTCTTGTAACCAAAGTTTTGTTTTGGGTGGGTACAGCAGTTTAAATTGGGCACTCTTGGTCCCAGGTTTGTTATTTTCCTGCAGTTGGAGCAACTGCACATATAAAGTACACACTCTGGAAACACTAACACAGATATGAAGCACAATGCTCATAATGAGTTTTAAAAATAGACTCCAACTATACTAGAGGGTACAAAATCTATTAGATAACAAGTATGGTACTCACTTTATTTGCAATGCTTAAGCATACCTTATGCAAGACCTCTGCACTTATAAATAGCGTACATTATCTGAGACACCAGTGAAAATGTATAGCTTTATATTCCCATTTGTAATGGATTTTCAGCTTAGTTATTTTCCTATTAGCATATGCATAATATTTTTCAGGAACTGATTTGCAGCCTTTGGAATATGAATATACAGCTCTTTTCGCTCCTTTTTTTGTTTGGTTGGGATTTTGTTTGTTAATTTTGTCTTAAGAAACTTGTTATATTCTTCTGTTTATCATCTTAAATCCTTTTTCTTCCAGTGAAAGTTAAACAAAACAGAAAGCGGACCATATCTTGACAACACCTACATAATACTACACCTTCCCATTAGTTTCCACAAACGATACATTCATTTTTGCTGCATTTACAGCCCAACTTAATTCAGTCCTTTTTTTCAAAAGCAAAGAGGAAGCCAGAACACGGTACAGCAATACAGTTTCTAAGCCCTTCAAACAGAGCCCAATCCTGCACTCTGTGTCCATGGAAGATGTCAATGGAAGATGTCCCACCAACCTGGCAGAGACAAGACTGGGCCTGCACAGAGGTCCCACAGCTCCAACCCAGTGAAGTCATGTGTTGCTATCAGCAGAACATGGCTCGCAGTCTTTTCCAGCTGGCACCTAACTTTTCTCAAGGACTGCAGGGGAACCTGCTAATAGTGTAAAGCATCTTAACATTCAAGCAAACATTTTCAGACCTCTAGATCAGAAACCTCATTCATATCGATGTCATTACTTCAACTTCTTGATTATCCAAATAAATTTACACATGCTCGGTGCCTCCTGACTGTCCCAACTAAAATTAAGTGCCTTAAGTTAAACATATATATATGAAATTAAATAAAATAAAAACAACTTTAAACTTACGTACAAACACCTACCAGATTTAACAGGGAGTCTGCAACTACAAACCCCAACATCAAACCTATAGAGAGATGCTAAAAATCTCATTTAAGCTAAAAAAAAACCAACCTAGTTGAGGAACACAAGATGTAGCTACCTACACACAAAGGCACAGGGTGATTTGTAAACCTCCTTGTCAGTCCCAGGACTCTCACTCTCACCCTCAGAAGACAGACAAAGAGGGCAGAAGGCAGGGATGGGTTGCCTTGCACTTCGTATACATCTCACTGTTCATGTGGGAAATGAAAAAAAAAAAAAAAAGAGCAACATTTGGGTATTTGCCTTGAGTTACTGACCTGACACTTGAGCCATCCCACTGACTTCAATGGCTTTGGATCGCGCTTGCTGCAAACCAGATTCGCATGGTATCCTGCTGGTAAGGTTTGCTCAGAGCTGCCCAGATGAACAGCCAGGCAGCTGATACGTGGAGCCAGAGCCCCTGCAGTGCTCAGCCCTAGCCCAGAGGGCTGTGAGTCCCAGGGAAGCTAATGGAAGCACTAATTCTCAGCAGCTCACAGGGTCAGACTCTAAAGAAGTGGGAGCCTCAACTTCTGAACAATCCGTCTCCTGGCCCGTTTCCACACAGGCTTTA
This sequence comes from Phaethornis superciliosus, assembly GCA_023637945.1. Classification (NCBI taxonomy): domain Eukaryota; kingdom Metazoa; phylum Chordata; class Aves; order Apodiformes; family Trochilidae; genus Phaethornis; species Phaethornis superciliosus. Next base: position 97,716,622 of record JAJQWJ010000002.1, on the reverse strand, counting down.
AAATAACAAAAACAAACAATTTAAATCAAAACAGCTGAAAACCATTTTCTGCCTTCCCAAGTTCAGGGTTACGTGTTTGTCCCATGGCAGACAGTGGGTTATTGCAGTGACACCTAACACCGCTGGCGCGCGCGGCCCTCACCACTCTGGTTTAGGTGTTACTGACGACACTGCCTGCCGAGGGAGAAACACTAAACCCTGCACCCAGGTACCAAGCAGGTGGCAAGCTTTTAAGTTTACCTATACAAAGCCTAAAAGACCCAAATCCTACTTGCTTTACTTGCACCGTTAACCCAGTGATTCAGTAAAACTACTTGAGCAAGTAGACTAAGAGGGATTCACGTCTAGTGTCAGAAATCTTATTGCTGGGCACAAATGGTCTGTGCCTGGAAAACTCATTGGACGTGTTTGTTAGCATGTGGACATGCTGTATCATTAGCTTGATGAGAAAGGGACTATTAGGAGTAAACTCCTTTGTAGTTCCAGTGGACAAGAAAAAAAAAGAAAGCCCTAGTGCAGAAGTAGAAGATATTTGAAGGCAGAATTAATTGGCAGAATTAACATGTAGTATGTGATTGCTCCTTTTAAATTTGAAAACCTAGAAGGCAGGCAAAAACACCTCACTTTCTTGGAATAGTTAATTTTATGTTTTGATTTTGCCATTTGAGGATTGGGAAACTCTCAAAAGAAAAAAAATCTTGGGAAAAACAATCTTACTTCTTTAGTTTTTCCTTTTTAAAAAGTGTTCCACCTTATAAAATTCAGGAAAGACTGGAAGTTACTGTGTGACAGACCCAACAAACTAAAATATTTGCACCAAGTCTTCTAAAATACAAGCTTTGCACTTTCAGATTATCTCTGGGATTACTGCTCCTCTCCGACATCTAGCCTCTTCGAAGAGCCAGGGGTCTCAAATGTAACTTGGACTATGACTATGATGACTACGGATGGACACCAGGATCTAACTATTGGTAACTATTTCTCAGAAGGGAAAAGCTGCTCAGTGTTGCAAGACACTCAAAAGGATACTGATTTGAAAACATTATGAAGTTCCTTCCATTAGCCAGTTATTAGACTGTTAGTCACTGCTTACTTTGAGCAGCCTAATTAGTTACATCAAAGGCACTACAATAAAATTCCCAAGAGGGCCTGGGGAGGGGGGGAATTATTTCTCAACCATCTAATAGCACATTTACGCCTATCGGAGGGTAACTGCCTCATTTCACTCAGGCACAGGGGGACATTCCGTGGTGCTGCCACTTTCTACGAAGGCAGCAGCAACACCAGGCCTTAAAGCTGTTTTACAAAGCTGTCTGGGGCTGCGGAAATTTAATAATCAGGCTATGTTCAGAAGCTGCAAAAGAGTGAAAGAGAAGTTATACACCCTTTGGTGCACCATCTTCCTCTGTAAAATCTACAGGGCAGACACCTTAGCCTTGACAGGATTTTTAAAAGTTACTTAAATTAGCATTGCATACAGAGTTGACATTTCTCCCCTTTTTGCTTCACTGGGTTCAAACTTGTAAATGCAATGATTAACCAGTCGATGAGGTTTGCAACAACACAGAGCCATGGTAACCATTCAGTTTAGATTGCAGATATCACCCATTTAATTGTGAAATTTATTTATTGCTGCATCCTTTTGCATAGCTGCAGTAAGAGTCAGTGTTTCCATTTCCATGTACTTCTGGCCTCTGAAGTACACCAGCTGTTTAAAAATATGTTACGGGTTACTCTGCCCTGACTTACTGTGGCTGCAATCTCTGTTGTGAACAAGGACTTCATCAAGGACTCAGGGCAAACTCTGCCTTTTTTGTGTGTGTATTTACAGAGGTGCATGTACTTCTATATAGAACTATGCATACAGCCATGTGTGGTCACATGCACTCAAAAATTCAGCTCCACCTTACATTCCATAAAATCCAACTGACTGAAGATGAGGCTCTGGGTGATATGTGGATGTCTACATGTAAGTGTCCACACAGACATACTGGATACACCTGAATACAGAAATGAGGCTTTTCACACTCTTCATTGGAAGGTTAAATAATTTAGCAGAAGAATGCTGCAAAACAAATGCAAGACTTACAGCAAAAGAAAGCAACGAAAAAACATCCCCAGAAGACTCTTGACACCTGTACACCAAACAATTTGATGCTTTGAATGATCTTCTGGGTGTTAGTGCATTATTTAAATACTGCAGAGTTACTAATCCACAGATCCTGTCAAATGTTCCTTTTATCAGTACTGCTCCCCAACCCAAGAATTTGGTATTCTGAGAACCCCAAACCTGACACCATGTGTTTACCTATCCAGTAGATGGAGTTAGTGTTAAAAGGTACAAGGCTACCTTGCCTGCCATGGAGACACACCCTTACAAAATAATAAAACCTCTACTTAGGCCTTAAAGAAGTGCTTCTCTTTCCCAAAAACCAACCTGTTTTTTCCCATCCACTAAGGATGATGCAGGAGCCCTGGCAAAACTGCACACTGCCATAATGCCTCACATAGTCATTGTCTTCACATTCCAGTTGTGAAAAATACCACTGCCAGCCACAAGCAAGCACTAGACTGGGCCCAAAGATGTGAATGCGAGCGAGTAAAGAGTGATGGAGAGTGCAGAGCCTGGAAGGAAAGAAAGGAGCAATTCTCCATTCCATAGTCTCCACTCCTCTCACTTCGAGAAGGAATATTCTTAAAAGCTTTGGAGACAAGACTTAAGACAAATGGAACTGGAGAATTAAGATAACTGACTAGCTCACTAGGCCCTGGAGTCCCCTTCCCAGGATGATGGGCTTCTTGTGAGTGCCTCTCTCCTGCCTTCTTTTCCACTGCACACTTCTGGCTAGGTTTCCCAAAATCTGGCTGGGTGCACCAGCCCTGCCTGCTACGTTCCAGAAGAGGCAAAAAAGCCTGGGACACACCAGCTTTTTTCTGGCTTCTCAACACAATCCCATGGCAGAAGGAACTGCACACCAGCAAGAGCATTTTCTGGATTAAAACAAGATAATACTTAAAGTTTTCTGTTGAGTTCTAGGGCCAAGCAAAACTGGTTTCAAGATTTCACTTTTTTGACTACTTCTGCATTTGTCTTTCTTACCTTAACAGTGTATAACATATTTTAAAATACACTGGAATATTGCCACAAATTTTTAACAATCCATCTACATGCAGGTACTTAAGTGCCTATACCTGTCTTAAGCAATATTATGTATTTCCATTTATCATTATGCAATGGACACCTGAGATCAGAAAGATAGCCAAGTTAGAAAAACACTCATATGTTCAGAAAGAAAATGTCAGAACAACTGTGTTAAATCTGCACTCTCTCTTCCCGCTACACTAGCTATGAACACTCAGAAAGAGCATTTTTACCTTGTTAATCACGTTTTGATAGCTTCATCCATGCAGTCTGGCTAAATGAAATTTCAGTATTTCCTTATTGGTTTTTTCCTTATTATTTTTGGCTACTTAAGATTTTCAGACAACATTGATTTCATAAAAAATAAACTGTATTTCATACCGCCAAAAGTTAAATAAGCATGTTTGTATGGGAAGGAGGTTGGGGAAGGAAAAGAGACCCACCTGAACAGTTCACTTGGCTATATACAAACAAGCAAAATTTAAAAAAATAAATATATCACTGCACACTGCCTAGGACTATAATCACTTCTGTGTGCTGAGAAAAATGCAAAACTGTAGCCAATAAAGACAGCTCCTTTCCAGCACAGAAAGTATTCCAAAAAAAAACGCAAGAATTACCTTTTTTTACTGATAGAAGCCTTTTTTAAAAAAACACTGCAGGACTGCTTCTTAAATGTAGCACTAAGAATGCAAACCATTTCTAATCGCATCACACACTTTTTCCTGGCAGAATCAAAACTAAAAATCATTTTCCTCCTATTCTGTTAATAGGTTTTGTGTGATAAAAAGGTGCAGCACTACTGGATTGAACAAAAGAGAGGCAAAAAGAAACAAAATAATGTCAGAAAATATGCTTCCTTTTGAAAAAAACAACAAAGAAAAAGACCCATAACTTATTTTAATGGAAAATGCAACCTCTGCAAGCATTTCACATGCAACTGTCACGAGGGACTGAACCTCCACATTCTTGCAACAGTAAAATTCAGACTTGACTCCAGACTTGAAGATCTTTCTGCTCCTCAAATCTCAACCTGGTCTTCCAGAAGCACTTCACTTCTCACAAATTTGTCTGCGCTCACCAAATAGGTAAAATACTGGTAACAGATTTCATAGGACAAAAATAAGTACAATATAAATGGAAGGATTCATGGTAAATTTGATTTATGTATAGAACCCAGTTAGATTCTAAGGCAGAATACATTCATCAGTCAGCGCACAGCTGCCCTACAATTCACCCTGTATATTAAATGTTCCAATTCTGTAAAACAGTGTGCCTCTCATTTCTGTTATGTAAAAGGCTTGCCGAAAACTTGCAAAACTTGTCCACAAATACATAACTATTGACTAATACTTATTTAGCGCACCCCTCTGCAAGGGAAAGGAAAAAAAGACTACAATCAGAAAAATCCAAACAAATCAACCTTTTAATACTGAATTCATAATGCCTGTCCCACCTAACCCTCCTGCCTATTGTATCATTAGCAGAGAAATCTCACCCAAAACACACTGCTTTCCCCTCTTCATATCTAAACTATCTTAAGTTCTGAACGATGGCTTTTGATAAGCCTCCTGAAAAACTGAGTGGACTTGATTTACAAATGTCTTCCACAGACTGCTAACTATTTCAAGAAGCTATTTTCGGAAGTGGCCATGTTCTTTCTTCCCCAGTGCAGACAGAAGGTCCTTCTTGCCAGCACCAACCAAAATTCACTTTTTGCCTTTATAGAGAAGCCACAGTCTTTTGGAACTATAATACAGATCTCTTTCACATCACACTGCCAAATCTTTCACATTGAGAATAATGCTTCTAGGTTAACCTCACTGTTTGGACCAGTTTTACCACAAGTCTTGTAAAGGTGAAAAGTAACAGAAAATAGCCTGTAGCCTAAATACCTCAAGGTACTTCTAGAGTTATGCATAACTATGTTGTCAACCATACCACAACCACTTGTTGTATTTATATATCCCCCTTGCAAAGGATATGAGATTTAACACAGTTGTCCTATAAAATTCAATTAGCCTTTTTTTGACGTCCCAGAATTGTAACATCAAAACCAGCTGGCTGTAAAGAAGAAATCCCCTTCAGAAAATGCTGTTCTTTTCAGGGCAAAAAGACTAGCAGTTCACAGCCTTCTTGCAGTAGAATTACATATTGGGCTTGCTTGTTGCAATTTCTTTCTAAAGACTAAGAAAAAATCCTTTACAGAGCAGTAAGGTTACCACAGTCAGCCAGGCTGAACTTACATAGTTCCCTCTCTTTTGGGTCTTATCTTCAAAAATCACGGAAACAAAGATGTAAACTTGGACATTAAAGACTGTTAACATCAAAGTACATGCACTACTTTTGATATTAACCAAAGCCTTGCACCAGCATTCTAACTGGCACAAATCAGGGGTGTCTATGCAATTTCAGAAACATCTGAACTTAGCTCTCCACCATGGCCTGCATTCGCTCACCAACTTTCAAAGCACACCACTGCTGAATCTTTTCACAACTAGCTGCCTAGCAAGCAACTAAGATCAGTTAAGTTCCATCCAGAGCTATTTTGTCTCTCACACAGGGGAAAATCATATCCTGCATTACATCGCTGCCACTTGGTTTACATAAAAAATATTGTATACAATTTCAGAGACTTTATTTTGAGCTGTTTGGCCTTTTTTCACCCGTGTTCCATCACAACACAATAGCACAACTACAAAACCCTTTTAAGTGAGCCTGAGGCAATTTATGTTGCCATGTCAAAAGAAGGCGAAACTTGCCATTTTCCTAGTAATTTAAGGGAAATCAAGTTCTCAAAGACATTCTCTGAGAGGGAGCTTGTTGAAGTCTCAAGTTAAGTGGAAAATACGCAAGAGCATAAAGAAATTATGTAAACAGATGTCAATAATATACTTGTATAATATATCCCATATACCCCTTCTTATGTCTGAATCTGCATACCCCAACAGGGCTACAAATTCTCTATTCAAAAAGAATATTTATTTTCTCATAACCTTCACCATTTCCCATAAAACCCTGGCTTTTATCAGCATTCACACACACTCCACCTTGCTCTACAAGACATTTCCAGTGCCATCTTCCACCAGTTGGATTCAGATTTGTCTAGTCCTGAATTTCAAAGTATGACCCCACAAAAGGCTAGCTAACACACTCAAGATAACAGTACTCCTGTAGAAAAGGCAGTGCAAAACATGTGGGTAGATGCCTGGACAACACTTCCATTTTTCCTTTCCTTTACACTTTAATTTACCAGCTTAGTTCATACTGAAGTCTATATAAGACTCTCAGAACATGTAACCTCATAAAATGCCATACAACTTTAGCCAAGACAATGCATTAGGGCTTCAACTAGTGTAGTTTATGCACCTGAAGTTACTAGTATAAACCTCAGGGTAAAAGGGGAGAAGAATAAAAGAAAAAAAAAAGAGAAGAAATTAAGTCTGGCTTTCTAGAATTTTTTTGTTCCCTATTCATGTTTTATATTGCAGGACAAAAGTCAGGATGTACACTGTGATGCAGCAGTAAAACGCTGAGCAACACGCTGAAGTACATAGCTGTATTCAGAGGGACTGCTCTCCTCCCATGCCACATCCTTCTTCTGCCTCATTTCCAAAGGAAACAAGCACTTATTAGACACTGGAGAACCAAGACATAAAACCATGCCCTGGAGGAAATTCCCAGGAAGGTTCATTACTACTCCATGCAGCTTTGTATTTTGAACAGAGATGCTGATTAGGGATGTCACTCTTGACCAAGTTTCCAGGATAAGTCTTACAACTTACAGCACCAGAATGCAACAGATTTGCATGTGGTTCTGTGAACTACAGCAGTATCTATACAATTATGATGGCCATAGTGCTTTCAAGCAGGAAAGTATTCTTTTGAGGACCAGGAAGTTTTCTTTCACAGTACCCCTCAACCACTATGGAAGAGAAAACACAGGAATGCTTTCCTATACCAAATAGGCTTGCCCACCACTCACAAAACTGTGAAGGTGGAGACTGACTATAGAGTCTGTTTTACCAGAAAGACCATAAAATCTGTCACAAACTGTAAACTGGGAAATCTATACATGAAGTCTTAATGAAGGTTAGCAATTAAAAGTCTGGTCCAGGAGTGGTCATAGTCATAGTGTAGGAGTATGGTTGTAGGAACGTCTCACTTGTACATGAGAAGCTGGATTTCCTGTCAAAAGGGCCTTCTCCACAACAAGGCAAGACCACCACTCACTTCAGTGGAAGCAGCAAACAATGTCAGGAGCAGGCACAAACAAATCTGAGACCAAATTGCACCTGGCATCCATTAAATACCTGTGGCACAGCAAGTTGTCTCATTCCTGGGTCAGTAATTAAAATTTTCATGGAATGTGAGCAGGTTTCTAAATCATTAGGCAACAGAAGAGAGTGTCAACAATATGGCTGAACAGGTAGGGGAGGATAAAAAGATCAACCAGCACTGCTTAATCACCTGGGTCTCTTACTCATACCCCCCTGGGTCTCTTACTCATCTGAGAAGCACCAGTCAAGAAAGCCCTTCACATCATTGCAACTCTCTACTCAGCAGTAGGTCATTAATTTATACTCCCCTCTCCCCAAACTGTAACATTTCACTTGTAAGGACTTGAGAGTAGGCATGCATTTTTGACACAAGTGTAAAACCAAACTTTCACATACTGTTTGTGAAGCATTACACATTTATGCACACACTGAAACATAAAAAATACATCAAGAAAGAGGACAATTTGAACATAACATCAAGCCTGCAGGAGAAAGACCTGCAAAAAATTAAGGTTATGGCCTCACACATGTAACTACTTTCTGCTTCAAGGTCCGTGCAAAGTAACATCCCATTTTTGTTCTGCAGGACCCCAGCTCCATCCAGTGCACAGGGTGGACAGGTCTTTAAGCAGCAGCTTGTCACTACCTGAATCTTCTCTCCAGAGTTTAACGCGTGGCTCCTCTGCTCTATGTGCTGTGCTTCACTGAAGCCCTGCTCTCCAGATAGAATTATTCATTTCCTCCTGGGCTTTCTCTGGCACTCATCACAATAATACCTGGGTGCTTCATGAATATTAACAAAATATATTTTACAACAGTTTTGCGAGGTGAAGAGCTAGTATTGTCAACTACATACAGAGACTGCGTATTTAGCACCCCTAGTTGTAGATGCCCTATTTAAAGAGCCTGAGAACCAAGGTTTTCCAAGTATTTAGCATCAGATCTACTTCATACACTTTATGTTTTCAAGAGTTATCAATGAGCAGCATGCAAGAGCACTCGCATTTTTTTAAATGAGCTGCAGGTCACGTAGCAAGAAAACAAGAAATACACCATATATTGGTGGCATTGACTTGCCCCAAGCAGAGTTCAAGGTGTGCTGTAATTATTGACACCACAGAAGTTCCTGTGTATTTGCATTTTTGCATTTAATATATTAAAAAATATGGCATCTGTGAGTGAAGATTTTCTCATTTCTGGGGTATTTGTGAAAAAAAGTCTCCCCTGAGCAGGTATTGTACTATCTAAAAGGTGATTTCATCAGTCTGTATCATGTCCTTCCATGGTAGCAGAGAGATACTTGGATCTGTATTTTAATGAAAATACAGAAATTTAGATCACTGAGACCTCTACCTCACTTTCAACACAGCAAAAATTAGCCAATGGGGTTACAGACTTAAGAGCAGAAAGAAGGGGAGAAAGATCAATACTATAAATAATCACTTGTCTTGTCTCTTTAGGCCACCATACTAGGAAGGAATGTATGCATGTGATCATATGAATAAAGACTGCATTATAATGCACAGGCACTGAGAATCCCATGTTGACTGACTGTGACACAAATAATAGTCCTTGAATTTAATGACTTGCATGCAGCTTCATAAAATATAAAAAAGCAAGAAAGAAAAAACATAGATCCAAGGTCCACTTACATGCTTTGCAGGAGGACATAAGATAACCTGAGACGTAATCATCCCTACAACTTTTAATAGTTGCAATTAAATCTATGAAAGCTGAGAAATGTCAGTTCATACAATTAGAGCAATACAGTAGGATCCATGTCACCTAACTCTGATGTAATCTGTTTGTCTAGGCTCCTTCCGTCATCAGCTGAGAAAAGACACCTCCAAGATGTTGATTCAGCCTATCTCAAAGTGGAAGGACTCATTCTGACACACACATCACTGACTACAGATCACCCAGAAGATTAACACCAGTTAGATACCTCCCTTTCAGAAAGATAAAGGTAGGCAATGTGAACCCACTTCCCAACTTCTAGAACTAAAGAGAATGCAAAGTGTTTTTTCATAATTTCCTGTAGAAGGTAATGCTTTGCCATCCAGCAATAATATTATGTGTACCCCATCTTCAATTTACTTTTCAATTTGCAATTGTTTGGTCTGATTTCATCTTTCAATAACGTGAGGAATCAAACTGAAGCTAACTAATTTCCTTCTCCATTTTCATAGAGCAACCAAATATTGCAGGGAATCTGAATATCAGTAAATACTTATCACTCAAATGATCCATCTAATCTTTACTGGGAAAAAGTTAAATCCCAGTGATACATGCAGTGGCTTGGGTCAGACCAGATCTCCTTCTCAGTGGATAGATAAGGAAGCCAGACCAAATTACTGAAACTGGAGCAGCAACACTGAATCAGTAACCAAACAATACCACTCCTACAATATGCCTTCCCATCTTGATTTCTTATTTTAATAAAACATATAGTCTACCATTTGTAACAGAGGGGCTATCAGCTGCAAGCACAAAGGTGAGTTAACACAGCGAAATCAATACAGCCACATTTTTTCCAGAGCCTAAGGAACACTTTATAACCAGTAAAACCATGATAGGTATTTTATAAGAGTGGTAAATGGCCCCATTCCCAAAAACATTACCTGAGTCTGCTATCTCACTTTAGTCATATTTCATTGTAGACATCTAGGTGCCGGAGATGCAAAGGTACTGAGTGCTCACAAGACAATTTACATCAGTGAATCAATCATTAGGAAATTTCCAGAGTCTCCTCAGATTGGGCATCTGAAAGCCAAGGCCTAAACCAGTATGGACCATAGCATCACTAAGTAACTGAAGTCATGATTTACTGACTTACACTGGTTTAGCAACTGAATTTTAAAACCCTGTGTGTCTTAGTGACAATCTGTGCCTGCAGAGAAGTCTGGAGATGCAAGAGAGCAAAATCTCCATGAGTGTTGTGCATCCAGCTACTTCTCTGACTCCTTCTCCATCTGTTGCATTTATCTGTTTTGACTGTTTGGGTTATACTCTCCACAGCAAGAACTATTATCAGATGTATAACCACAATTGAGCAAAGTGATGCCTCTCAGACTGGGTCCCCATTCAAGAGCACCATAAGAATACCATGCTGGCTGCAAAATCTGAGTCTCTGAGGTCTACTGGAAAGCCTGTATTTATGCATGTTACCTGCCGTGCATACAGTTACCTTTGCCGAAAATGCTGCCCATTAAGTGCAAACAGATGAGGTCTCAGCCATGGCTGAGTCTCATAAAGAAAGAGCAAGAAATTCTCCTTTTGTTTTAATTTTTAATTTACATCACTGGTGCCCTAACAAAGTAATCTCTTGAATGAAACACTCAGAATATTCACCCTTCCCTTCTGATTTTCATTTGAATGTGCCTTCCCTCACTGCTGCAGAGGTAGTTTGACTGGACAGCAAAAGGTTGCAAACTTTTAAGAGTTTCCCTCTGCCTCCATCACTATTGCCTCCAATAATGATTGGAGAACACCATTTGAGTCAGGGGGTTGGTTGGTACCAATGGTCTCCTGATCACGTGGAGAAGGAAAGGCATGTGTACTCAATCTTGCTAAGAACACCTTTTTTAAAATCCAAGATCCAGTGAAGATTGATGAACTGTAGAGTAGAATTAATTGTCCTTGTTCCCAGATGAGTTATTAAAGCTGTGGAGTAATTAAATCACATCCTGTGTCTCTTCTTACACAGTCAGGACAATCTCCATGTCAGAGAAACATAGTCAGAAATAAGAAGCAGGAAAAAAACTCTACATTTCTTTACTTGCCGAGCTTTATTTAAGATGGCTTTAAAACAGCCCACTCCTAGGGGACAAAAATAATAGAAGAACTGTTAACTATTTTAAGTGTGGTTTTTTGTAAAAGAGGCAAAGGGTAACCTTAGTAATTAATAAAAAATTTTCAAGCATTTGTGCATTAGATCTTTTGAATTTTAACTTGCTCTGGCAAAATGTCTCGTTTCAGAACTTGGGGGAGACTTACTATTGAGGGATAATAAGTTTTAAAACACTGTTGCCATCTCTTAACAGCTAACAAATCCAGAGAGAAAATCAACCACAGAACAAAATTGGGACAAGGGAATTGTTAACAAAAAAAATACTTCTCCCTTCAGCTCTACAAAGAGATCACAGAACAGTTCTTTACTCAAACCAGATTTTAGATGCTTCCTTCCGTGCACAGTACATATGGCTTGCATCTAGTTTTTCTTTAAAAGAGAGTTACATTCCTTCCTGTTAGTAAACATATCAAGGCTTCTATGAGAACTAACAACTACAAAATTTTTCCTGCTTTTCATGTAGGTTGAACATGGGTATTTTAAACAGGCATTCATTTCTCCGACCATATGCATAAACAGAATGTCTTAGTAAGAGCTAACAGGTAAAAAAGCAGCCTTACATAAACTTTTGAAAATGCATTAATTTTTACACACCAGCATTTAAGGAACTCTATGTCTAGCACAACAGTAACTTGACAAAGACTGAAAGTAACTTGAGAAGAATACCTGTATTACCTTTTCCCTTCCAGGCTTACTTCCCCGACTTTCTCCTTATTCCATTTTTTTCTTTTATTCACCACCTCTTGTCTGCCCATTTTTCCTTATCAGGAAGTCACTGGTGAGTAAAACATAAATGCTCACATCCAAGCAAATAATTCCTTTGCACTGCCCTATCAGCCCTTCCTCTGCCCATTCCTGAAGGCTCAGAAAGACAAGTTGGTAGCAATTTTAAGCAAAACTAACAAATGAAATATAGGTTTTCATGCTTTACACTTACAAAACTGTAGAATCATAGCAAAGCACTGTCCACTCTGACAACTTGCTCAGAATTTCCTTCCCATCCTCCTCAACTTGGTTTCAAATACAGTAGTGAATTTGACTGCGCACGTGAGCCGCTATACAAAAGTCCAGATTACCAGTAATGCTATTTGTGTATTTTGCATAAAAAAGCAGCAAGAAACCTGCATAGGGAAATGTGTAAAAACTTATTCACAGTTACATCTTGCTAATGTTAAGGATAAACCCAGCTGGCAGAAATACAATAATGAATGAAGGCATAACAGAGACGTAGAGAGATAACATGATCTTGGGACAGCTTGTGCAAATATAGACAAAAAAATGCTTTCTGCTGAATGAGAACAGCACACTGGGGGTAGAGAGACACAGCAAGGATGAAATCCTGGCTATTCACACAGAATACTCAGATCTGTACATGGCACTGGCATTCACCAGCAGATCAAGCCTGTGGTGAAAGACAAGAAGGGTGCTGGGGAAGACAAGTCTGTCAAGGAGCTGATGTTCAAACACTCTACAAATGAATTCCAAAAGCTATGCCCACATAAGAAAACTAGGCCACAATGATGGCATCTTGGTGACAAGTATATTCGGCATAACAAGCTTGGAAACAGCCAAAAAAAGAACTACAAGCCAGTTATTTTGAACAAAAAGGTCTGGTGTATCCACCCGAATCCGCCTGGCTAGTTATTTGATACTAATTGGGCTCTGCTGACAGCATGGCAAGGAGAGGCTGTACGGTGGGGCTACAGACAGCAGTCATTTATCCAGTCTTTATGCAGACCTTCGTTATCACAGCTTCACATCAATACTGCACTGTCTTCTGAAAGCTTCCCACTCCAGTATTTCTACAGTTCCTACTATACCACTCACAATTACTTTCTCTGAAGCATCCAATTTTCCCAGCAAAAGGCACGTACTAAATAATGACAACCCTGAAGCTCTCTCATTAACAACCTTTTCCATCTGTCCACTCATCCATCCAAAATAAGTGCATGCAGCACATCATTGTTCCATGCCCATTGCCCATTCCTCCTCCTCCCATGGCTAAGCCTCCTAGACATCACTGCACACAAAAAACATCACAACAGGATCCTTGTTTTCATGGGTACCATACATCTCCTGGCAGAACTACAAACCAAACTATGTTTCTTCCCCCTTGGAAAAGATACAAATAAACTAGGTCTCTGTCTTACCAGGCTTGCACACAACTGTATACCACAGATGTTACCATCACTGGTACTATACTTCCAGCCTTTAAGACAGAGGTCTTGTCCATACATAGAAACTACATTTCTTTCAAAATAGATGACCAGAGTCACCATGCACTGGGATGTCTCACTGCAAGGAACACTACGAGAGAAGAACTGCCCAAACCAGACTTAGAAGAGTGGTTACAGCATCCCATCAAAATAAAAAGCACGACCATCCAATAACAAGAAGCAGATCTGTGTAGTTTCTAGGCTGCTGGCCTTCATTAGCTCTCAGGATTGAAACCACATCATTATTATAAAGTCTTCTTAGAAGCTGCAACTTAGATGGCAAGAGAGGAGAGAAGCAGGGTTCAACAGAGGACTTTTTTAAAGCCCCTGACAGCTATCCCTCATTAGCAGAGATGAACATTTCTGAGAATCAAAAAGACAAAATTTGAGGCTAAAGAAGAGCGAGTTTGGTGCCACAGTATCCATAAGGACATCTCTTTGAAGTGTTCCTTCTTTGAAGTATGAGTAGTAACTGCAAAAATGTGAAATTGTTGTGAATGAAACTAAGCAAGAAAAAAAAAAGTTGAAATACTTCTAACATTCCTGAAGCATGCCAATAAGCAAGAAACCACAGCTAGGATGGAATAAGTCTATGCCCAGTCATGATACTGCAGTACCTGGACCAATGTTAGAACAAGATTTAGAGAGGAAGAGTTTTAACAGGTACTGCCTTACGAACTCCTCCTTTTTACTTCCTCTTCTTTCTCCTTTATGTCCATTCACTTCCCACCATGAAAAGAAGGAAAGCAAACTAGAGAATATGATTTTGGCCTGTCCTGTCAGCTGCCAGGATCAGCCTTCCAGAGCAATAAATCACCTGATTATGGATACTGGAAGTTTACATATTATTAACATTCACTTCAATAGTGAGGGTAAGAAGCTCATCCTTTCTCCAGCAGCATTTCAGCACTGAGGAGGCCTCACCTACAGCACCATTTCCTGTAAGACCTCTAGAAAGGTATTTCCCCATAAGACAGTGACAGTCAGCAACACGGATGCCTCTGAAGGACAGTAGCATCATCAGCCAGTCCCCAGAGCCTAAGGTTTGGAGCTGTGCACACCAGGGCAGAGAGGCTGCACTACCAATGGCAGAGCTGGAATCACACCCAGCAACTGCACTTTGTCAGAGCTCCACTCAGAGCACTCAACATCATCTTCAAACTATTAGAGACCACGTGGTCAAAAATATCTTCTTCTGCTGTGGCAGCAAAAATAGTTACCAAACTAAGACCAACAACAACTTTTTTTTTCTTTTTTTTTTTTTTAACCGAAAAGCAAAAGAAACCTTGCTCCAAATGTCATGTTTCTAGGATCAGTATTTATTTTCTGTGACCTTGTGTGTTTCTCTGTCACACACTAGCTTGACACACTGGGTCAATATTAGTTCAGAACAGTCTACATTTTATTCCAACTGCTTTTGCATCAATTTTTATCAAGTCAGATGGAGCTGTTGTATCCAAAATCCAAATGTTTTGTTTTATACCTTTCCTGTACAAATTGGTAAAGGCTTTGCACTGTTAAGCATCTGGCAAAAGTTGATTATGCACCATTAAATTTCTTCTTGCACAGGAATGTAAGTGGGTTCAGGGCAGCTATTAACATATGCCAAGGTAAAACAGCATCATCCAGTGAGATCTCCATTTGAAAGAACATCTTAAACATTGAAAAGCAAGAAGAAAACACATTTTTATCTGTTCAATATTATACCCCCTTGTTTAACATCTGTGCTGTTATTCTTCCACTTACAGAACTTTCCCACCTTCCTGGATGAAGACAATGTGCAACCTGACCCCTTAAAAGACAAAGATTTCAGAAAGTCTTGCACTTGACAACAGTACACAGCATCTAGCTGAGGTCAAACACTGTATGTTTGTTTTACACAGGCCAAAGACTTGCCTCAGAATATTAAAAAACCCACAGAACTACTCATATACCCAGAAATCATTCATGTCGAACGAAAATACAGCAAGGTGTCTCACACTTCTTATAAGGTTATTCAGAACTTAGTCATTAGATTGTCTTAGACACTAACATTCTTAATATTTGCATACAATATCATGACAGCAACTACAGAAAGAAAAACTACATGCATCTTCCAGCAGTGCTTAATGCTTTTTAGCATCTTCAAGCAAGCAAGAAGCCATCATTATTTGACCAGTAGGCAGAGCAGCAGAAAGGACACAGCTGGTCAGCAGCAGTGCACCAGTTTTTCCTGGAAATAATTTGGTATAGACTAACAAAATATTTATGGATCTGTCCATTTAAATACAGATTATTATTTACACTCCCACTGCCACATACACACAGGTACTGCTTTCTCCACACCATTAGTGGTTCACAGAGGACAGTGAACAATCTCACATCTTTTACAGACTTCAGTATAGAGAAATCACTAGCATCTGTATTATAATATTATGAGTACAGATAGGCAGCACACAGAATGTACACTATAAATATGATTCTGTCAATGCAAGTTAATGAAATGTTATGAAATTTTAAGTTAAAGAATTTTCAGTGGATTCCACAAAAGTCATGACTTAGCTTCTCTGCCTCCTGAAGGTGTGCTAACAAGCACAAGTCGCCAAATATCAAATCCTCCCTACCAACTCACAGTGTTACACGTCTTTATTTCTCATTTTCCATCAAAAAACAAAGCCTTTTCTTCCCCACGCTCAACTCATCTAGGCTGCAGAGAGTAGCTGAGGAAAGAACTTGAAATTTAAAAATAAAGCAAATTGGTTTATTTCTTGAATTTATTTATTTCTTGAATTTATGACTGGTCTAAGCAAGCTGAAAGAGAAAGAACTGTTCTGCCTCTGAAAGTACTCCAATCACTACAGTGTGACCTCTCCAAAAATACTCCAGTTTCAGTTTGGAGACACTGTCTCTCTGCTTTGTTTTGTACGTCAGAGTAAGGGCTGACCTTTTGCTGTGGAGTTGTGTCCTTCCTAAGTATGTGAGAACACAGAAATCATAGACAACTTTCTCTTGTAGCTTTATGCCTCAGGGGAAAAAAAAAAAAAAACAAAACAAAAAAAAACAACAAAAAAAAAAACAAAAAAAAACATTTGCTCATGTACAGCTTAATTAATTATACTGTGTTTATCATCATGTTCAAGAAATCTGGTAGTAACACTTTATGAACCATGACACATTTGTTCTGTATCATTTCTTTTTATAAACCACATGGACCCAGTCACTGCTGCGAGTCCAGTACCACCAGCCCTGTCCAGGAGTGTACAATTCCACACACTTCCCTGATTTTGGCTTCCATGCACAGCTCTTTGCTGTGCCTCTCACCACTGCTGTACCTGCAGACAATGCCTGCTGAAGTGACACATGATTAAAATCAACTGTTCAACAAGTCACACTCCTACTGAGACCATTTCCAACAGCTTGCCTGCTGACTTAGTCCAAACCAGTCTCCAGGATGGTAATGGAACAAGAGAGAAAAGCTGCTCTGCACCTGGATGTGGTCTTAAAACACTTATGTTATTCCAAGGATATTTCTATTAGCTTTTCCAAACTCTTAAGGAAAGGACACTTTGGGGAAAAGAATTAACTATCTCCCTGTCAGCTTCATCTGGAGAATAGCAATCTGTTAGTGCATCAGAATAAATTACAACAAGAACAGAACAGCAAGCAGAGTACAGGTGAGGAAAATTACAATTACAAAATAGTCTTTCATTGTACCTTAAACACATTCTGCACATGTGCCAAACTTCACAGCATCTTTACCACATGTCAGAGTGCAGGCCCTTCACAGTCACGAGAGCAGTACCTCAGAATTGCTGACCAGTACTCACAGGACTAATCAAAGTCTAACAAACCTTGGCAGAGCTTCATTTCAGAAATGCACATATCTCAATATTAACATCTGGCACTGAAGTAAATGTTTATAAAAAGGAGAAACCATTCTGTTCGGGCACACATACTGCAACTAAATGAACACAAGACACTAACACATACTGTTTGCTTACTGCAAACCTTGCAATAAAAAAAATCTGTATCACATTCACTTCTAAACCAAGTCTGAAGCCACACAAATGCCTACAGCTTGTAAACATCACCATCATGTGCCTCTGAAGAACTACAGTGCCAGTATCTCTAACCATTTATGTGGTGTGATTCACAGATTTTTCTGTTTTGTGTACCTTGGCATATCTTGAGGGCATGCTCAGTCTAGTGTGGTGTCTGTTTTTCATTAAATGGGAAGACTTTAAAAAAAAATAAATACAGCTTTTCATCTGAGCCCTGAGGCATCCATTCATCACCTTACCTTGTCCCAAACAATTTTTGAGTTTTGAGACATATAATAAAGGAGTGCTCATTTTGCCAACTGCATAAGGGATTCAGGGATGTTGCATGAACAGAAGGAAAAACTGATATACGTACTTCCATTTTTTAATGTACCAGCAACCTTGCCCATTTCAGTTTCTCCCTCCTGCACAGTGACTGGAATCACTTCATTAATTCAGTGCTCAAGATCCTCCCTTGAAACTAAAATATCATTATAAAGATAGCAGAAAAAAGGACTCTTTGATAGATCTCTAACCCACCTGAAGAAAATTAGAATTTCCATTTCCATAAATAAGGTGAAGCTCTAGAAAGCTCTAGGAACACAGAAAGTAGTAAATTCTACTCCAGTTACATCAAGCAGTGAATAAAGCGTCAGTCAGAGGCAAGTACTGCTGAAACCAAGTAAAGTTATGCTCCCAAAGCAATAATCCAAGATAAGCAACCAGGCTGAAAGATGTAAGGAAAATTGTGCAGGACAACTCCATGAGAAAGAGAGGAATAGGGAGGGATGTAGTGTGGACAAGGAAGGAGGAAAAGCAGACATTGGCCTCTGAAGTGCTAGCCAGTCTTAATGAGGTAAACTGAAGAAATGGAAAGAGAAATGAGAGGGAATGGGAAAATCGCAATGAGCAGGTAAGAGCACAAGAAGAAAACAGCAAACAAGAGGTGGAAACAGGAATCTTGAAAAGAGAAATACTTGGCTAGGAGATCAGAAGATGATGGGCAAAAGGGCAAACTGAGAAAACTGAGGAAGAGAACTGAAGAGGAGATAAAGGAAGGAGAAGAAATAGAAACGGCCAGTCTTGCCACAGCATAAACAGAGACAAGCGAGAACCAGAAGTACCAGGCCTGAAGTATACTGTAAAACAGAAATCTCAAGAACTGCACTAAACAAAAGGCAGTAAGGGCACCATATTATCTTCAGCCCTAGATCCATGTTTTGCCCCTCAGTAAGTCAGGGTTCCAAGTGCTGGCAAATTCAGCAACTCCTACGTTGTCTTTTCCCCTGTCCTCCCACTTACATAGTCTTATCTCCCCTCCCTGTAGCAGGGCATTATCCCACACCAGTCACAGCTCCTGTCATCCTTTGCTGAGCAACTCCACTGGGAACTCTGCCACCAAAAAGCCAACACCAGTTGATTTATCCTGTTTTTGTAAATCCTACTGTACTTCCATGTTTACCACTATATACTACACCACTCATCACTTGTCGACTTGGGAAAATGAGAATCCTAGTGACGCTCAAAATACTTGCACATTGAGGTTTCCTGACACGAGAGTCATTGGTTGGGGCCTGCCTGAAGACTGACATAAAAAAATCCAGGGGAGAGGTTATTTTTGTTTCACGTTTGTTTGGCTTCCTTAAGATAAAAAAAAAAAAAAAAAAAAAAAAATTTACAGGCCACTTTTTATGCATGAAGTTGCTTCAGCAGAATGTCTGCATTTCAGCTCAAGCTGTGATCTCACCATCTCCTCCAACTTAAAAAAGTCATACAGACTCTTTTTTTAACTCTCAACATCCTAACCAAAACATGTGACATCACTCTTTCTATAGGTGTCAAAATGCTGTCTCTTTTCCACACAGTACTGAATTACTTCATTAGTCAGTCAGAAAGAAACTCTATGAGTTTGGAAAGCAGGAAGTTTGAAGCAGGGCTAGAAGCTGAGGTTCAGTATGTGAAGCCAACAGTATGTTGGTTTGTCATTAAATTGTCTCCTCACAGGTCTCTCTTGTATGGCTTACCTGGCTAGGGCTTTTCTGTTTGTTTCTCTCTTACCTTAGTTCTACTACTCTGTTTTGCTTCTGCTTCACCACATTGTAACTTTTTTTTTTTTTTTTTTTGTTAAGGTTATGTCTGTCTTCCCTCACCTACTTGCTCTTTCTCCTGGGTATTTCATCTAAACCTTATTTTTATCTTTCTTTCAGCTATTACCATTTCCTTAAGATTTTCTCCTCGCTTTTTTTCCATCCAGCTGTCATTTCCCTCATCTTATAGGGAGATCTTGTTACTTGATCTGCCACCTTCTGCCATTCTGTTTCATTTTCCAACATCCCACTACCTAATCCTCCCAGTCCAGAACTGAGCCACACCTCCAGCAGGAACTACAAAGCGCAGACAAAGGAATACAAACTAAAGTAGGTAGCAAATACAGCCCTGACCTCAACGCCTGGGGTAAGAACTGAAATGGTGCCACCAGCAGCTGATGGGAGTCTTCTACTTCTTCCAAAACACAGGAAGGAGGTGGTACCTGAGTTTGGGATCCCTGGCTACCTTTGCTGTCTTAGGAGAGCACGGGATCTGCCTCCGGCACCATTCTTACCACAGGGCAGGTCCTTCCCTTGTTTCTCCTTCCTCGCCTAGCAGAAGGAACATCTACAGCATTAGCTCTGCTCTGAGCAATGTGAATTTGATCTGTGCTGCTGCCTCTGACAAAACCTCCAACTACAGTACCTGCTGCCTGCTACTAGAGAGACAACACATAACGGAGGCAAAAGGCCTGGGAGGGGAGAGCAGCAGGAGCTCAGAGCTCAGGTCTTTCATGGGGACGCAGCCTGCGCACCATCCTGTGCTTCCCGCTCCTCCGCTTCCAGGCAGGGGGGAGCAAGAGCCTGAAGAGATCCTCCCTCCTTTAGGCAGCCAAGTGGAAACTGCTGCCAATTGTTTTATTCTCTTGACTCCCCTCCTTTTGCAAGGGTGGCTAAGGAAAAGATCTCAGATTTTTCTGGTGAAGGAAAGCAGTGTAATAACTGGCTACATAGCAAAAGCAAAATCCTCCGGGAAGCAGGAAAACGGGCCACACGCACGTCAAGGTACCATCTTAAACATGTACATCAAACAACCCTGTATGTCAAACTGTTCCTAAATAAAAGAAGATTAAGTGTGGAGGCTGTTGGATGTTTAATCTTCCCTTTAGAGATGAAAGTAACATGCCCTGAAAGAATAAAGACCCAAGGCACACTGCAAGTTGATCAACCTCAGATTGCAACTGGTTTGGTCCCCAGCATTGCTCCCTACAAAACGAGGCTGCCTTGTTTAAATCATAAGAGACAGCTTAATATTTAACAGTCATTTTTTTAAAGAAGATCTGGGTAGTGTTAGAGTTCCTTTTATGGCTCAGAAGCAATTAAGGAACAGCATTTTCAGGCTCTGTAAAGCTGTGCATGGTGGCTGAAAGGGTGGGTGGAGCTGATTACAGCCAGAGCATATCACAATTGCTTTTAAAAAATTTAAGGATCCCACCTTGTGCTCAAGTAGTCCTGGGGACGGTCTCAGAAAGCACCTTCAAAGGGCACACCACACCAAGTGCTGTGAGCTGAATGCTGAAAACTTGTTTCCACTTCTACTCAAAACCAGTGTAAACCAAGAGGAGCCATTCAGTGAAGCAACACCAAGATAAAACTGATCCAAGCGTCCGCAGGGTCACAGTCCTGAGAGAGGAACTTCCTCCTCACCTGAGCTGGCTTTCAATCGATGAGCGTCATTACGTTCTTGCTGCTGACTTGAGATTTCAGTGCCTCTTATCTCATGAAGTTTGATGAAAAAAAAATTACCCTCTGTATAACAAAGCTTTCCTAGGGCAAGTTGTCACTTACTTAGATGCTAAGCCAATCTTAGGTAGTCTGCTAATGCCAGTAGCTCCCTGCCCGCAAACCAGATGACCTTCCCCGTGTTCCAGCACAATCGGGCTTACCATATCTTGATATAACACTGCCTGACTGATTCCAGCTCTCACAGGTTACTGTGTGCTGTTTCATTTTCAGGTCTGAAGACTGATTCCTTGCTATAGAACTAAGAAAATGTAACTAGAAGTGCTTTGCAACTAACAAACGGTGCTGTAGCCACACTGTAGTACGCCAGACAGAAGTTCAGTCCATGCCTCCCAATAAAACTCTCAGTGAAGTGAAGCAAGAAATGTCACCTCCTCCTCACAGAGCTGCAGAGCACAGATTCTTCCAAAAAATCTGAGGACTCACCAAGAAAAAAAATCTGATGCCTACACAGTATTGGACTGTTCTTCCTGTGCCACAGATACGACAGACACAGACTTATTTTTCCTTGTGCTCTGGTGCTTCCTGCAGAACTGGAAAAGATCCTCAGAAAACCAGAAAATATTTATACTAAAATTGCTTTGGTTTTAACTTGTCAGTGCCATAGTGATACCTTGTGATCACCTGAACATGGCTGGCATGGTTTTCCAAAGTGGAATACATCAACTCCACCATCCCCACTGGATGCAGTTTTTGGGTTGTGCTAAACACATACTATAAGGATGCAATCTACCTTCTGATTTCAGACACACAGCTTGGTTTGCATTTGCACAGCACCACACACCTCCAGCGAGCAGTTTGGGGCAGCTGGGAAGAGGACATTGCATTCAGGATAAAAGCCTAACAGATAAAAGTTTGAGAAGGTGTCAAAATGCTCATTATCAAGTCCCCTTGGGTTCTGGTGGACTTTTTCCCCTGCGTTAGAAAGGAGATAAAAATAAACACATGATGAGTATTTCCAGTGCAGTGGCCACTGCAAAGTTTGAAGAGAAGGATCATCAGGCTGTGTGCACTGATGCAGCTCAGTTTTCACCACAGAAAACTCTGACTGATTTCTGTGGAGGTAGAGTTTAAACAACACAAGTTATAATCCCACACTAAATGCCTGTGAATGCATGCAAACTAGGTGATTTCCCTTGCTTCTGCCATCCTCAGAATCAAAATCTGTGCTCTGGACTTCACTGAAAGCAGACCCTGCGCCTTTAATCTCACATTGCCATTCCATGACAGATTGACTCCTGACCTCTTTTGTTAGCATGTTTCTTTAAAAAATGAAAATGATACACAAGAGACACAGCTGAAATAAGGCTTAATGTCAAGGAAGATCATTCCTGTACTGTGAAGTATAAGGTTTGGTGGAAACCTCAGTTCAACTAAGCCTGATTTTAAAACATTATGGCTTTTATCAAACCATGCAAAAGCAAAGTAGTCAAAAAATAAAATAGAAAGATCACAAAATCAACAAGAAAAATCTGACAGAAATAAACAATTGTATTTTAAATATGACTTCTGTGATACACGTATTAAACTTTGAACCAAACTGACTCATTATACCAGAGGAAATCAGTTTATGCTCATTACAATGGGACAATAGCAAGAACAAAATTTACTTTCTATGCTTCCTTATTCAAAAGATACAAACTTTAAAAGAGATTAAGTAAGCAACTAAACTGATTATTCAGCCCTCAACCTGTGAACATCTATGTATATGCATGCAACTTTGCTTCACAAACTTGTATAACTCAAGTCCTAGTAGCAGCTGTGTCTGCTTCAGGACATACCTTGAATTTTGGTTACAGCCTTACAAACCAAATCCTTAACAATCTGTGTGGCTGTACAACCTAATGGTGGAGAATTTCTGTAATCAATGGAAATACAAGCCCAGATCTTCAACAATATCACGAGTTTTCTCAGCAAAAACTTGTCTAGAGACAGCTAAAATGGTTTTCTAGTGAGAAACAGAGGACAAAGGGTGACTGATCCTGGCCATTAACTGCATTCAGTCAACCAAGTACTAGACTTCTCTACCAGCAGTCTGCTGGAAATGTAACCAACTCCAGTTACCAGTAATGGAAAGCACACATCAGTTCTCCAAATATTAACTGAAATATTTCCTTACAACTATGAAAGGCTGGGGCTGGGGAGGGAGGGAAGAGGAGGGTAGACAGACTGTATATGTGTATGTGCATAAGGAATGTGGGCTCAATATACAACAGCACTAAATATTTTATCTTCCGACCAAGTTGCTACAAAAGAATCCTGATTAACATTTCATTGCAAAAGATGCACCACTATACTAAAGGCCCTAAAAATCTACATTTAAATGGAATACAAAAAATGTGTTACACAAAAGCATCCTCTAGGCATTCCCTTTTAAAAGCAGTAGGTTAAAGGTTTGATTTATATAGACTTTGAAGAGGTTATACACTGCTTTTGTCACATCACAGTTTAGCTGTGTAGTTTCACCTCAGCTTCACATTTATGAACTGTATGAAGACAATACCATTTCTGAAGTGCAAATCCAGATTTTTTTCATTTTTTCCTTGTTAGAAATTCTCCTTCATACATATAAACGCTGACATCTAGCCTTTGAGGTGTTCCTCTTCTTTTTTTTTATTTTGAACCTATTTCCCTGAAAAAATAACATATGCTACAGGTTTTAATTTTATATTACAGTAAACAGCACATGAAAGTTCTTGCCTGAGTATCTGTTACCCTTTTGTTACGTGATCTGCAAAGAATAAAAAATATACTCACAGTTGTGCAAAAGTGTACCATGTCTGCAATATGGACTGGCAGACTTTTACTGGACTCTATGTTACAAATGAGAAATCTTTGGCTTTACTACATTTCAGCGTGTTACATGTTTCAACAAACCATGTTGTTTGAATTATCCAAGCTCTCTGCTCTGCATCACCTACAGACTAATAATTCTCCCTCCAAATTCCTCCAAAATCCTAAATGCTAAGCTAAACACAAGCACCGAAGATAAAATTCAACACTTGCCTAATAAGTAGTTCCATAAGAAAACACAGCACTGAAGGGGCCTGCACAGCAGCCAGTCTGCATGGGATGCCAAAGCATTCAAACTGGGGGCCTGTCTTCTCATCTATCCCCCAGTGTTTACACAAGGAATTGGTGAGAGAAACTAAGCAAAGACACCAAGCCACAGGAGAGCAGCCAACACTTAATAAATGCAAAACACATCACAACCTAAATATGTTAGCCTAAATGTTGAATGACTCCTAATTATTTATAATCAGCAGTCATTAAGAGTCAAGCTTTTCCCCACTGATTGCTTCAGTGGTGAGGAGGCAAGTGTGGAAAATGATTTAGCATCCTTTCTGTGGGCCAACCACTCCTGGTCTCATAGGGACTCAGCCAAAGCCCATTAAGAAGGTACTGACCTCAATACACTGTGGATCAGGCCCTAAGCTCCACAGAAGTCTCCAGTTTCCAAGGAGGTTATGCTCTGCCTGGCTTTATAGGCAGAGGGAGAAGGCATGGGCAGCCTCACACTACAGCCTCTTTCCCAGAAGACTTTTTAAGCTTCCCACAAAATGCAGAGGTTAAATACTGCATAACCACCAGCTTACCTCCTGTGGACTTGTGAAGTGGTGTCCACATTCTGCAGGAAGCAAAGGAGGGACTAGGAATGCATTTATGCATAAAGGCAAGTGCATGGCAAATGTGCCCAGCACAGTTATGCCCCTGCAGCACATATTTGCACCTGCAGATTGCCCACTCCCACCCGTGGCAGAGAACCTGCATAAATGCTGCACAGGTGGCTCCCCCAAGAAGAGAATGGTGATCTGACACAAAAAAAGAGCATTGTTACAGTCTTCAGACAAAACGATATTGCAACTTTCCCACACACATCCTACCTCTTGTCAGACCTTTGTTATCTTCAGTGAAGGACACTGTGTTTCTGCTGGGAAGGACTCCTACTCCAACCAAACGTAGTCTATATGTAAAGACTACAAGTTAAAACAGCTTAAAAAGCTGTTTGTGAAACATTAGAGATCGATTGTGCAACGCTTTGTAAATCCCGACAGTTTATACAGAGTTGCTGAGAAACACCTTTTTTGTTTCCAGCTACTTAGCACAAGCTCATAATCACAGCACTTCCACAACTCCAGGAATCTGTGCCATAGGATGCGTGATGACAGAGCAAATAACTCTTTCATTGATGCAGCAGCAGCAGCTCTCAGACGCAGCTCTGGCATTTATTCCCTGAGAAGTAAATATTGACTTAACAGCAACTCCCAGAGCATATGCAAAAGCCATATGAATGACAGCTTCCACCGTGAGAGCAGACTCATGCATTCAGAATGACACCTGCCACTTTATTCCAGCTTGTTCAACCTTGTAAATCTTAAGAGAGAAATCTCTTATATCTGCGATGAAAAGAAGTCAAGAGATTCTCCTCTAATTTTATCCAAGCTATAATTCTATTCTTACAAAGGCATTTTACATACAACATCCCTGTCCCATCAGAAGACAGACATATAAATTATACCGGGGTAGCAGCAGCCTGCATAAATAACAAACAACAGCATCTAAAAGATAACTTTATATTATGTAGTTCTGGGATTTTTAGTTCAGGTCCTTATCTTCAAGAAATCACTATTTCAAGTTAATTTTACAGTAAAAAGCTGGATTAACCACAGCTGTGAAAGCCCAACACAATGAAATTTCTACCACTCAGTTTAGAGAGCTTCAGGCAAGGAACAAAAAGGACTTCTCAAGGAAGATAAATGGACCCTACCAGTCAGGGAGACAGCAAGGAATTAAGAGAACAGAAGTGACTGCAATACAACCCGACGAGATGACTTGTGTCCCCTCAGCTCAGTGACCACTGTCATTACCCAACCCACTTCCCAGCTTACTCTTTACACCACTCTCAACAGACCTGCTCCTCTGTACATCTTGCTTATTCTGTCAGCAGAGCACCTCTCTTTGCTCTGCATGGGAGAACTTTCATGCTAAGCATCTCTGTGGATCATGAATAACCTAATAGATTACTTTTTTGCTCTGAAATGTGCCCTAAGATGTATTGTCCTCGTCACTCCAAGCCTCAGAAGGCCTCAGTGCATTCCAGCCCTCAACAAACACTAAAATGCAAATAACTAGCATCCTCAGACCTAGTACCCGGGAAGAAGTGTTTTCTGCCAAGCTGCCAGCAAATCTTGACATAAAATTAGGCCCACAGGTAACAAAGCTAGAATGCTACCTATTGGTACAGACTTTTAAGATCATGACTTGCATTAAACGCAAGCAGAAAGATACAGTGGTAAACTGGAACATCTGTAGGTGCCACCCAACATGTGCTCATCTCCAGGTGGCAGTGAGAAATTTGCATGTGTGTTCATAAGAGAAAAAAAAGGTGTATGTCTCCACAAACAGGTGTTTCCCAGTCCTACCAGCATGACAAAAGACAAGAAGGCCCAGTCTGCAGTGCTTACAGATTCACAACCATCTCATCTGCCCCCACAGTGAATATACAGCTCTGGTCTCGAAACTGGGAAACGCTCAGGCAATTCCTTCTGACAGGAACAGCTGTCTAAAAGAGGTAAGGACAAGACCTCAAATCCCATCTTAACTGTGTAGCACAGCCAAGAGCTGAACACACATCTGCAGAGAGAAAACACCAGCATAATATAAACAAGTTGTGATGACTTGCTTCTTGAAACTCAACAAGAAGGCGGTCTAATAAGGGAGTCACTTACTTATCCTTAATTATGCTGGCTCCACAACAAGTTTAACTATCATTTAGGCAATTTCAAAACCATAGCAATTGCAAAATAATTTTTAGCTCAACCATAACTGCTTATCATGAGTAATGTACACTGCATATTATTTTCAGATGACAGCAAAACGGAGAGGCAGTACCCTGATTTGGCAAAGGTTCCTAATGTCTGCCTGTTGTTAACCCCAGAAAGAGGAGAGAGAGAGAAATCAAGAGACAGCAGTCATCATCACCACCACCTCTCATCCACTTCTGGCATCCCAGCGCTAAAGGGAACATAGGGATACTCATCCTGACAGGACATGTTACAAAACAGTATTCCCCAGAGGATACAGGCAAGATTATATAAGCAGCAGTGAAACTGGGCCACTTTCCAGAGAATTTATCCAACTGCCTGTAGTCTCCCACTTCAAGGTAGCTAAAATGCTGAGTGCTGAATAAAACTATTTGATTCACATCCCATGCATTTTAATAGAGAATGGGAAAGAAGAGGCACCTATTAGCGTTTGCTAATTTTTATTTCCTAAAACACTGAAATGTAAAACATCCTCCTCCTTTTCCCCTGCCTTCATTCACCTCGAGCACTGCAACATAAACATGTTTATTAATAGAAACCATCTGTTTTTAAAAAGCAAAAATAGCTTACCAGATCCCAACAATAAAAAAAAAAATTAAACAAAACAAAACAAGAAGTTTGATGATAGCACTGCAAACTCTAAGTGGAATCTCCTTTTCCCTTTCCAGCTCCTTCCATTTTTCGCTTTCAGTTCCATTCCTTGAAATAAATTGGGACCACATCGTAGTAATCACATAAACCAAGTCCCTGCTCACTTCTTAAGAGAAAATTTAGACTGTATGGAACTACCTAGAAAAAGGGAACAGATGAAGGAGCAATGTTACCAGGTTATGTCTCACCTTTCAGGTTGGAAACTGATTCTGCTTGACCTCCAGAACAAGCAAAAGTCCCTTCTCTGTTCTGAAGGGACAGAAACCTGGGAAACAGATTTTCAGTGAGATCATTTCATACCTCTTCATGACTTGCCTCGACTCTACTTTAAACCTCCCTAACTTCAAGGACTCTACATTTTAAAGAAGAATTAACTGCTGCTAAGTTCTGAACACTCACTCTTTGAATTGCAGCTTGATAGCCCAAGATATACACACTGCTGCCCTCTGCAACTCCTCCACCAGAACCGAGTAGAAGCAATTGCACTGCTCCTTTTATTACTGAACCAAACAAAAGCCCAACAGAATTAAGGCTTTTGTTTAAACTGCTCTAAATTTCTCATTGTTTAGGTACACCCCATGTTAAAAAGGATTTAATCCTGCAAGACAGAGAGCTCTCACAACCAAACTGCCAAGGATTTCATTTCCACAGTAGCTAAGATGCCAGGAAAACCAGAAGCATCTGTACAAGGCAATATTGCACACAGCCAGACCATGTCTGAGACCTGCAGACACCAGGGATGCACATGACACCCCTGCTGAGCAACACACTCAAGGCAAACCCATTTATAGAGAGGCCTGGCCATAAAGTCTGACCTATCTGGGACTGCAAAAAGCCATCAGTTAACACCATGCCCATGTCCTGCTCTGTTCTTGCGTTGGGCTGAGGTTCTGCCTTCACTTAACCAGAGTCTGCGTATCTCGGAGGGTCAGCAACGTAAATCCAAAACAGTAAGCCTGGCCAACTGAGAACACAGAAGTGGCACACTGAATTATGTTCAGGCACTCCTGTTTCTCTACCTTCATGACTAACGTTTACGGCTAAAGATAACATTTTCCCCCATAATTAAGGAGCTGGAAATAAAATGTTTTTCTGAGATTCACGTATTACAAAAAAATCTCTGTATCCACCACCTTGTGCCTACATACAAGCTCTTACACCTCTGCACTTAAAGTACTGGTCCCATGAACAACAATGGTAAAATTTTTTAGTCTGTTTAAACAGGAACACCACAAAGGAGCAGAGAGCTTTTTCTGTCTTTCCGTCACACCACTTCTTCCTCCTTTTTCTTTAGGTCCCGCCTTTCTTCATTTCTTTCACTCTTTCTCTCTCTCTTGTAAATACCTAGTGGAATTTTTGTTGTCTTTGTTCTTGTACCCTAATAAACATTACTTTTTTAAAAGAAGGCTTATTTTAAGCATCTGTTTTGAGCTTAGAAGGTAAATGTAACAATAAATCACAACCCTTTGAAATATTTTTATTACTTGAGATGTTTTGGTATTCTTCATACTGAGGTTGTTCCTCAGAGAAAATAAATAAATTTGTGGCACTAAGGGAAACAAATGTAAGGCTTTAATTGTGCTATGTTAGATGGCTGAAGATAAAGGTCTTCAGGAATTAAAAGAGCAAAACCAACCTACCACTCTCTAGCCTCTGAAAAATCACGAGAAAGTATTCAAAGATGAGAACAGGATTTTTAAATTGTTTCCACTTGTATATAATGCAACACTAGCCTCCATCATGTCAGCAAACAAGACGGTGTATTGAAACAGATATGTTAAGTTCAGGGAGACTGTCAGAAAATGCTGATACACTTAAAAGTGAAAATAAAACATGCCATAAATATTTTTCTTTGACTAATACTTAGAAAACATGACATTGAATTAGGTTGGGATGAATGTTGAGAATGAAATTGGGAGAAAGCCCCTGAGGGACTGCAGATGAATGTTTTTTAGGCAGAGTCAGTGTGATCTTGTACCCTTCCTGGAGTTTAAAAGATGTCAATGTCCATTCACTCTAATTCTTCAGCCAAAAGTCTCTGAAGGTAAGAAATAATTAATCATAGACATATTCAGAAATAGAAGTTTAAAATACTGTTCAGATAACAGCACAGAAGTCCGCTATTTCTCAAAGCAAAACTGTGCTGTTTTCAGTTTTGCTTTCCAGTAAGAGGTGTGATCCATTATAGAGGCACTGAAAACACCTATGAAAAACAGAACAGTTTTATAGTAGTCTGTGAGTGAATATTTAAGTATCAACTAAAATAAAAGGATTCCCATGCTGCTCTGGTAGGAATCAATGGCAGTTCTGCCAATGGCTCCACAACAGAAACAAAGTTTTATCTTAACAAATCCCTGAAACCTGGAGTAGCTAAAACTGCATCGAGTCACTGTACTTACTACAACTGCATGGGAATTAACTCAAAGTTACTTTTCTATATTTTTTCCATACAGAAGAGTTTGCAAATGGGACATTTGCGAAAGAAAGCGCATTTCCAGGAATAGGTCCTGAGATATCAGCTTGCAGAGATGAAGGTTGTAATTCAGTGATAAAATGTGTCAGAAGCTCACATGTCCCACTGATGGGAACCAACTAAAAGACCTTGAGTAAGGAGACTGGAAAACAAGACAGGATTAAGTATCTAAAGCCTGGACTCCTTAGAGCTGCTAAAAAACTTTGCAGTATTTCTGTGAGTTGTGGACTGGAGCCTTCAATGAAATAAACCTCAGTTTTACCACTGAAGAACAGCACAAAATTATGACCTTTTACAGGTTTAATTTTGTCTCACCCATCTCACTATGGACCCCACAAGTCCTACTTGTCCAACCTGCAGGGAGCAGGCAGCTCTGCCCCTGTGGGGCATCCCCACAAACCCCAAGGGGTAGGGAAGCACACACTCCTGGGGCAGGGGACACCCCAGTGACACACAGAAGCAGCGGGCTCAGACTGCTGGCACTGAGGTGGGCAGAGCAGACCAAGCCTCCCCTCAGACATCCCCAGTCACAGGTCTCCTGGCTAAGAGAAGCCACAGCTTCCCAGTGGCACTTCCAATGGGAAGAAGATGGATAGAGCAGAGAGAGATATGCCACATGGTGCATCTTCCTCGGGAGCCCACTCCACATGGCTTTGCTTGGGGTTAAGGGCTTAATTGTCATAGGTACTGAGCACCCTGGGGAGCCTTGAGCAACTTGTAGGGTCCAGCCTCCATCATCCTGCTCTCCAGCAAAAATACAAATTCAAAAATAAAAGCAGGAAGAGAGTTTATGAAGAGCATTTTATCTGAACTGAAGTTGGAGTGGGCTGTAAACACCCATGGGACATCTAGGTTTACACGCTTCAGATGAATCTGTAAATTGAATATTAAACATGCGTTTTTATCAAATCATATTTCTCCCACAGAAGGCTGAGGACTGCCTATTTTTTTTTAATCTAATTCGCTATGTTTACGAGTGGTAGAAAAGGTGGTTATATCAGCCACTCAATCTTTCTAGTTCTATTTGAAGGACTTATATTTTGTTTTCCTAACACAGCTAAGAAAACTATAATGATAAAAAATAAAAATCATCTATAATCTATGAAAAGGCTCTCTAAAATCCATCTGCGAAGTTGTATCCATAATTGCTTCCCTGGCTTATCAAAAAAAGGCTCATTTGCATTATCTGTTATCTTTAGATACCCATCCTGGTATATATACAGTTATCAATCCCGTTCAGAGGCCAGTCCACAAATTGAGGTTTTCTATAGAGGGAATTAGCTATAAACAACCCTCAGGCAATTTTCTTTGACAGCCAATGGTAAACCATAGGAAGTAACTTTAATAGTGATTTACAGTTCTTCTCTGGTTTCCATCCAACTTTTCCTTCTTGTGCTTCTGTTCCATCCAAGAAGGAATTTTTCAGATGTTCTAATTTCCCATTCAAGATGCAATCAATCCCAACTCTAGGTGTGTCTAATCCAATTTTTACGGTATGTTCATGGGCCAGCACCAGAGAAAAAGAACTCTCTTTTTATTTTCTTTCAATTGCTTCTGCTGCTATCACAAGACTTGTCATCTCCTGGTGTGAAATGCACAACAGTAGAAGAGAGAGGGAAGGAGATTTGAGAGAGAGACAGAAATGAACCAACCTACCAAAAAGAAAGAGGAAAAGAGGGAGACAAAAATAATATTAACATTTGGAATTATCATATGTACTGAAAGCTTTCATTTACCACAATATTAATTAAATCAAGATTTTTAAAGACTGTGCAAAATTTTTAAGTCTCTTATTTAAATCCCAATCTGCTGTTCAAGTGGGATATTTAAGAGTGGACCCCAGCTTCACACCAACCATCTTCCTCACAGTGAAGTCAAGCTCTGTTCTGCTTGCTGAAACACAGCCCCTTACATCCACGAGCAAACCCCACTGCCTGACCTCCCTCACCACCAAGAGTTGGAGGAATGAATGAAAGAATTTTTCTCTTAACAGCTCAACATACATTCTTGCTAACTCTGGACTTCCAAGACATGCACATTTGAAATATTTATTTTTCAATCTCTAATTAAAAAAAATACCTCTAAGCAACTGACACACAGAGTGGATCTTACTGTGCAGCACAGGCACAGCAAAGAATTAACAAGCAGGGGCATCATTCCTCTCTGGGAAAACTACGGCAAATGAAGGTAAAGCAGCCCAAAATCCACTGAAAACAGAGACCTACATGGATTTGCATCTGTAAAAGCAGCTGCAGAAGAACAGAGGAGAATTGCATCCAAGAGTTCAGCAATGAATACATATTCCCTGTATCAACAAAGCCCAATAAAAATAGTTTTCTTTTACAAAAACGAAAAATACATTTAAAACTCAGAACACAAAGCCTGTACACTCTCCTGTTCCTTTTCTCTATACTTACGACATATGAGGGGCGCATATATACATACATATAAATGCATGGGTTATTTTTCCCCTGATTGAAAGCTACCCTAATGGGTAGGCACTAATGGATTTGAAGTGATAAGGAGAAGGCGGACATGCAAAATGCTCCAGAACTTCTGTTCCTAATCAATCACCAGAGATCAGTGACATCATTCAAGCCTTTGATCAGAGCTCCCCTTTCAAGCTTAAAAAGGGGGATAGATTGACCCACACCAGTGAAGGGACTGAAGAAACACCTAGGATACAATTCACAGTGAAATATGAGAAGTCACCGGCATCTCTCTTCATAAAAACTATCCCTTCCCGCCTTCCTCAACGAATACAGCACACATTCCAGAGCAACCAAGCACAAACAACAGATTTATCTTTTTCCCCAATAATTAGAAAACAGCAAAGGAAAAAACACTGAAAATAAAACCTGAAAGAAAAGTCTGCACAAACATTTTATCTCAAGCAGGCAGTTTATTATCTTTCCTTGCATTTAAAAATCTTATCAAGCCAAAAAAAAAAAAAAAAAAAAAAAAAGTAACAATTTTTCCAGACTGCCTGAGAAGCTTTAATAACTAAAGGCTGATTCCTGTTTGTAAAGAAGAACTAATTTTCAGGAAAACCAGCCTCACGGCAAGTGTTCGCTACACTTAGCACCGGCCTTTGTCCGCATCGGGGCATTCAGAAAGTCCGGATCACTAATCCCACTTCAGCTAAAATTGAGCTCCATTGTTTCTCAGTTCATCTGAGTTTCCATGGCACTTACTAGGACTTAAGTGTTATTTACTTAGTGCGGATTGTTAAAAACAAAAAACAATGACCAAGTCTTAACATGAGCACCAGGTTTGCTTTTATTTTTTTTTTTTCTCTTTTTACTTTCATTAAGCTCAGGCTGCAGTCAGCATTTTACAGTCTCAGAGACTTCTTCAATCTAAAAATCTTCAAGAAAAGCAAAGTTGAAAACAGACGTGGAAAACATTCACTCCATTGTTTTGGCTTGGTTTTCCCCCCCATCTGTATTTTAAAAAAATCTAATTGAGCTTCCTGAACAGCAGCAAAAATGTAGTTTATTATCTCCCTCATCAGGTGATCAATGATTTCATTAATAGGACAGATAACAAAACTGTCATATCATCGACAGAGTTATGAAAGATGATCCCGGCTTCTT
The DNA here is from genome assembly GCA_023637945.1 of Phaethornis superciliosus. NCBI lineage: Eukaryota > Metazoa > Chordata > Aves > Apodiformes > Trochilidae > Phaethornis > Phaethornis superciliosus. The sequence goes on along the minus strand of JAJQWJ010000002.1, from coordinate 97,682,740 downwards.
GCTCCATTTTCCAAGGTCTGGGATTCTCTGTGGCAGCTCTGAGTCCATTCAATATTTTCCACAGACAGAGAAAAGTGAAAATCCATTTTGAAACCAATTTCAATTAGGATCCAGAAGCTGTTATCACAGGTGTCGCAGAATGGGCCCGTAAGTGGAAATGTCGCCTATCCATTCTGAAATGAAACCTTATCAGGGGCTACGAAGATGGCTGAGGACAGCCTATCTGTAAATTACTTTTCGTCCTGTGTTAACTCAACCCTAGTTCTGTCATATGGAATTCTTTCCAGCCCCTCGTAATAATCTAATGACTAACTAGGCGCTGCACCAAAACCCCTTTTATTCTGCTCGGGCTTCCCCCACCGTACAGGGCTGCAAATGCAAATCATCGGAGGCGGCCAGGCGAGCCACTGTATTTATTAGTATCATTTAAAGCTCTCAGAGTTTATTACAGGGAAGTAACGGGCTTGAATTCTGAAGCCTGTCTCCACCCATTGCATTCCTGGTGATTTTTCAATTGCAAACTCCAAGGCCCAGTTATTTCATTAATTCAGCACCCAAGTAGTGAGGCTTTTCTCTCACATCTTTCAGTCTCCTTTTAGCAAATTATCCCATGACGGAGGATTTATTCAGTCAAAGACCTCGGACTTTGAGAGGCAACAAAAGAATCAAGAGACTTTCTGGTCCACCTGCCTGGCGAATGATGAGGCAGGGTAAAGCCTCCCCTAGAGAAACCAATCAAACCATTGTGTGGCACAGTCAGACCTTTTCAACTGTCAAGCCAGGAGAGCAGGAAAAGAGATGAAAGAACTCAGGATGAAGCTACCATTTACAGAACCATGTGGGAATGGTCTCCGAAGATTTAGTAATTGGGATGGAACTCAACTTTCTGAAAACTAAAAGAAAGAAAGAAAGAAAAAAAGAAAGAAAAAAAAAAGAAAAAAGGAGGAAAAAAAAAAAAAAAAAAAAAAAAAAAAAAGAGAGAGAAAGAGAGAAGAGAAAGAAGAGAAAGAAGGGAAGAAAAGAGAGAGACCAGGAGGAGGGGAAAACACTACCAGTCAGGCCCAGAAGGAACTTTTCTACAAAATCCTCTATTGTTATGTATGAACCCCTACACTGGAAAAGAAGAGAAAAGCAAGCACACGACAGAGGGAGACTGAGAGAGAGAGAGAGCAAACAGTTTGTAATACTAACTTAAGTTTCAGTAATTTATTATCATCTCAACTTAGGAAAAACTCCATCAATAGAAGTCTGTTCTATTAAGCAGAACAAAAAAATTCGTTTAGTTCAGAATATGTGGGCACCTTTTCAAGATATTGCTTGTGTGGGACTTAAGTTTTCCACATTTCCACTTGGCTGCGCGTGGAACATGCACAAAAAGTTGTATTAAATGAATATGGAAATGGAAACCAGCGTATTTTAAGTAGTTGGCATGTGCAAAGAATGTGCACACACAGCTCCTGTGTAGTAAGACTCCAGCTGACTGCAGGCACAAGATTAGGAACTGCTTTTTGATAATGTGACCCATAGAGCCTTACAAGCCAAATTTAAAAAAAAAAATAATAACAAAACCCAGTATTTTTTGTGTATTTCTTTTTTCCGAAGTGCCTCTGCACACTTGAAGTACACATTCATCAGTAGGTCCAGATCAAATTTACAAGTAAATTAACAACGAACAAAAACAGAATCTGTAAATTAAATTGTGACCACTTGCAGTATACATCAAAGGCAAAGACTTTCAATGGGAAACAAGATAATAACACAGCAATAAAATCCATCTTATTCCCCCTTAGTTAGGATGGCAAAAGAATGCATATCCCTCCCCTCCCACCCTCACCCCAAAATAATGAGGTATGGCTTAGAAAGAATACAAAGAATGTAGTTTTAATACATACTTTCTTTACATAATCACATACCATAGCCTAACCATACTTTTCCCACTTATTGGCATATGTATTTAGTAACAATTTCTATGTAAGCAAATCTGAGGTTTTGTATCTTCCGGAAATGAAAATAAATAAATATAATCAAAAGCACCACTGATGCTTGATTATTTTCTCTTAACTGGAGACAGATATGAAACAGAAAACATCTAGAAGAGAAAAGACAAATGCCACTTGAAAACCTGCTAAGTAATTTAATTACTGCAACTGCCTTAATTTACACAGCTTAAGTCATAAAGCCAAAGACTGTGCCTGCCAGAGGTATTGCCTAGTTTTCAGTCAATTAGAAGGATTTTTCCGTATTCTTTTTATTTACTTTGAGAAGAGTTACTCCACATAGCTCCCTCACTTCCAGATTCCCAAATCTGTGCTCTTTTTCAGGACCCAGATATGAGAGGTTTCTACTTCAATTTTTTTAGAGCCCATCCAATTCTACCCAGCCCCCAGGGGAGGACTGTTTGTTGAAACACAATTTCCAGGAGCAGGGAGGAAGGAAAGTTCCATTGCTTGGAGCAGCCACGCTGCTGTCATCCAGTCTCCCTGCTTTGGCACAGGCTGGCACAGCAGTGAAAGGTCATTAGGAGGTCCTTCCATTTTTAGGGTCTCTTCCCCACAGGCCAGCAGTTAACAGCAGTAAGAAAGCCCTTTTCTGGAAAACTAACAATATCACTGAAGCTTCAGGTGCCAGCAGCCTTTTTCTTAACAGAAAGCAAACCTCTTGGTTGCTTCCTCTTCCCCAGTACTGAGGGGGCTGCAATGCTCAAACTTTTGAGATTTGATTGATCCTGGACTCCTTCAAAGCAGATGCTACAGAGCACGGCACAGTTGCCACACTGCAGAAACCCATTTTAAACCTTTTAACTATTGTATCAGGTACAACTGCACTACAGTTGCTTGGGGGGGTGGTGGGAGAGGGGGGGGGGGGAGTTGTTTTGTTTTTCAGGAAGAAAAACATCTCCCCAGTGTATAATTCCCTAAATTTAACCTCCACCTCGTCCAGGTGGCAAACTTCTGCTGCTAGCTAATGTTTTCTCCCAATTCCACCTCGTGTTATCCAGCAGGATGTTAAGTCATTACTTACTGATTACAGTGATTGCGAGGATAAGCCACTCAATCATCTCTCTCTGGAACTTGCAAAGGGATACAGGAGGATTGACATTTAATATCCCTTACACTATTAACTACTGCAGGGAGGGGAGAGAAGGGGGAAAAAAAGGAGCAAAATCTCAACAGAATTAATGAAGCACTACTCTACTGCATTTGCAGATGGGTGGGTTTAGAGCAGGGTAAGGGGGCAGGGCTGGCTCACTGAGGAACACCAGAAAATAGTATCAGGCAGAATGAGTTATTACAGTCTACACTAAACTCTAACTTGATGAGTGAAACTAGTAAGCATAAAGTACCACGGGTGCATTACTCTGCATGAACATGTATTTAATCAGCTACTCACACCAGATTACAATATCCCAAGATATGCAGTCCCCACTTAATTACAACCTCCAATACTTCAAGCATCAGGAAAGTTCATCCCCCCCAAGGACAGGTACCTTCCCTCAGTTTATTCACTTAGGACCTGGCCACAATTATTATAACAGAAGGGTACTTTTCTGCTCTACAACATGTGAATATTCTACCCACACTTTTCATGCTGCTGTATTTCACCATTATACATAGGAATTACTTGCAATATTTGTCTTTCTGAAGAACAAAACCCTCTGAAAAACCTATACTTTGAAGATCATCACTTCAAATATCCAGTACTGCAGGATGTTTTTTCATGCTTGGCATGAAAGTAAGAAATTAAGAGGGCCCTTCCATCCCCTTTGATTTCAGGAGAGGGAGGATGGCATCTCCTAATCACTTTGCAAAATCAAGTCTCATAATCACTTTGGGACTCAATTTGCAGGCCACTAAAATAGTACAGGCAATATTTTTTGATACCTACAACCTCTTTTGAACCCTGACTTTTCAATGGGAATATGAGCACATCAGTCCAACAAGGGGGCCAAGAATGGGTATTACGATTAACACCTATTTTATGGTGACCTTGAAAGCATGCCGGAGGATAAGCAACTAACTGAAAGTTTAGATAGGAAACGTGATTCTTATGGGGTTGCAGACTGGTGAACACTTGCCTCATTCCACCCTGAAAGAACTACTAAGAAAAATTTAAAAAAAAAAAAAAAAATCTCAATGAAGCTGGCTCTTCTTTAGAAAGAATCAAAGTGGATGAATGAACTTCCTCTCATTTATTCATCTATCAAGCTTGGTTTTAGGTTACAATACCATTAAGATAATAATTTCTGCTTTCTATCACTTTAAAGTATGTTCTCAATAACTATCTAATTCTGATAAAGGTAGTCTAGTAGTCAAGTCCACAACCTACATACGTTTATAATTAGTTTAGTTTTTGGTTTTTTTAAGGCAGAGTAATAGGTTAATAAGAAATATCAGATTACACTGGAACGAGCTCATGGGTCAAAAACTAGACAAAACACATCAAACTGAAAATAAGAGCTTGCCTGTCAGGCACTAAAGGAGTCCCTATACAATAAGTGCATTGTTTTAACGCAACGTTAAAAACAGCAGTTTAGATCCAAAATGTGCAAAAGAGGAAAGCATTTTAGTCACCGACAAAACTCAGGAGCCAAACAGTATACACATCAGGGTTTAACACAGTATTATAATCCCATAATGTTCTTCAAGCAATGCCACAAAGCACAGGTTTGACTTGTAAAATATTAATTCATCCATCACAGAACTACTCTCTACTCTTTGGAAAATTAAGTGAAAAATTAATTACACTCATGCTACAGATTTAGTGAAAATCTGTAAATTGCATATAGCTGAGGGCTGTGTTAGGTTAGCATGGGGTTTTTTGGTCAACACCTCCCAACAATAAACCTGATTCAGCTACAAAGCAGAGCCCAGAGTGGGAGCAGTCAGCCTTGGCAAAGCATTTACGCGACCGCCTCATTTTAAGCGCACAAAGGCTCACACTGGGTCCGACAGAACCATTCCTCCGTGTAAAGCAGGGCATTCACATGAGCACTTGCTCGACTGGAGCTGAGACCAGGGAGGGCTGGCAACTACCCATGCTGGGGTGCAGGAAGGTCCTGGAGCAGCTTGGGCAGCACAGGGAGCACAGTGTTCAGAGCTCTCTGCTTTGGCAGCGCTCAGCCTGACCTGGAGCTGGCGTGTCCCTGGTCCCAAGCGCAGCCCGCACGCCGGGGCCGCTCGCCCTACAGCCTGGCATTCGCTGGCAGAGCCACAGGGAATCATAGAATCATGGAATTGGATGGGTTGGAAGGGACCTCAGAGATCATCAAGTCCAACCCTTGACCACTACCGCTGCGGTTACCAGCCCATGGCACTGAGTGCCACATCCAGTCTCTTTTTAAATATCTCCAGGGACGGAGAATCCACTACTTCCCTGGGCAGCCCATTCCAATGTCTGATCACCCTCTCCATAAAGAAATTCTCCAGCCAAGAGAAACAGCCAAGATCAAGCCTCCACGTCAGTGTTCATCACACTTCAGCAAGGCAGGTCACTGGGCAGACTTCTGCAGTGTTTACAGAATTCACAGGAAGTTTTCTTTTTAATTCTGGAATTACTTGAAATTACAGAAGGCACCATGTTATCCAACAGAGGACTAGCAAAGCAACTTTCAAGACTTGCAGCACCTGGTGAAGCCTCTCCAAAGGGAGAACAAAACTTATTGTAATGAGTTTATCAATGGATAACTCTCTTCAGAAGACAATTCCTCATGCAACCTGATGGAAACCTGTGCGTGCATACAGCAACTTTCAGGATGATGACCAAAATCCATGCACTGACATGGCAGGGAACAGGGTCTTATGCTGCTTTGTCTCAAAAAAAGAGGCAGGAATTCACTTGTATGAGAAGCTAAGGCCCGACAACACAGCACTGTGGCAGCAAGGTGGTCAGGGACACTGACCTCATTGCTTCAGTGTAACACCAGCAACGTAGTCATGACATGAAAACAGTATTTATTTGTTGTTATTATTTTGTCAAAGCAGACCAGTCTGAAGCTATCAAATCATGAGATACATAAAAGTAATCTTACTTTATGTCCTAGCACAAACTTTGGATTTAACATTTGTTTTGGTAAATGCTCCAGGAAGTTTCTACACTAAGACGGAATTTTTCTGTCCAGGAAGGAATGGAATCTTTTAGCCCTTTGAAGCCCAACCATGTATCTCTGAAATGTCGTTTTCTTGGTTATACATGGAAGTAGACAAGAAACACAAAGGTTGGAGATCCTGGTGGCTATTTCATGAGTTAACATCTCCACTGGCAGTTTTCTTTAGCAGTTGTTCCCCCCCCCTTGGATATTAGCCTAGCAGTAAAAATAGCAAAGGAGTAAAAGGAACAATTTGCAAAGAAATGCATCCTAGTAAACTGGGTGCAGATTGGTTGAGATAGACAACATAAAACACAAAGTAGAGAAAAAAAATCAAAATCTTGCAAAAAGTAATTCAAAACAAAGTAAGAGTAGTCCTAAATTACAAAGTCCCACTCAGAATCAAAATACACCAAAGATTTTTATTAGTTATTACCAATTATGAATTCTTCTTTTTTACTTTTTTGATCATATGTATTTTAAAAGATGTTTTAATTTGCTCCAGCACTACAACCTTCCCCACATGTTTCAGCCTGGAGCACATTTTAATGGCTTAGCTATAAATCCTTGAAATTAGGAGTTTATAATGGAAACACTGTCACATAATCTAACACAGCGCAAGCATCTCAGCAATCCAGACAGAGTTTGTAGTTAGGTGAGGGAAGCAGAAATCTTTTTTGCATTAAGTAATGACAGGAACTCAGCAGAAGTGGGTAACATGTGAACTACAGCCCACATTTGCTTATTCTTTGAGTCTGCAGAGCAGATGGAACCTTCCAAAGGGCACCCACAAGTCTGGGCCTCATAACTTGCATTGAATAATTACAGTTAAGACACAAGCTGCCCTCCCTTGCACCTAGATTTACACCATGTTCTTCAAAAAACAGTTTGCACATCCTGTGATTTAAAAGTTTTCCACACTCGGTATTCATTTTAACATAGACTCTGCTACCAGGTATGTTATTTTGGGAAGTTGTGGACATAAAAGCATTTTCTTTATTTTTCCTCATGGTGAGGTTTGCAGTAAACCAATAACAGTCCTCAGTCTGCTTATAATCCAAATTCTGACTTGCTCAGAAGACAGCAAAGGTACTGAGGAAACCCCGGATTCCACATGACATCTCAGAGAGCTGTCACTGAAGTACATTAACCAGCAAACTTTGGTAATTTTCTGTGTTGTTTACTGTGTTTTTCAAGAGAGAAGCACTATAATACTAGACATGCTTACTAGGTGACACTGGTATGATAGTCAGACTTTGCTCTGCAATGGTAGAAGAGTTTTCTGACAAAAACATCAAGAATCATTCTGTCTTTGTTATTTTTAAGAGTACCTTACCTTGTTTAACAGAGCATTCAAATGCAAATCACACCATTTACCATTACCACAGTCCTCTCAAAAAGAAAAAGAAGAGGCACTGAATCAACAAAAGCTGCATGTCGCTTAGGAGTGGTGTCTTATATCAACTGATGAAGTTCTTCTAGTAACACTCATTCCACCATTAAAGAACAAAAGATGCAAATGCAATGTAAGCTCCAACTTTCATGCAAATTGTTCCTTGTAACCAAAATTCATTATCAAGACAATCACATCTGCAAGAAGCAAAACTTTAAAACACTGCAACAGTGAAACTCATGTTTAAGTTCCTAAAGCTTTGGATTTAACCTTTGTTTTGGAACATGCTCCAGGAGTTTTCTACACTAAGCGGGAATTTTTCTATCCAGGAAGGAATGGAATCTTTTATCCCTTTGAAGCCCAACCATGTATCTCTGACAAGTCGTTTTCTTGGTTATACATGGAGGTAGACAAGAAAAACAAAGGCTGGAGATACTGCTGACTTCCCTAAATAAAAAGACTAGGAAGATCAACCCTTACTCACTGAAAAAAAAGGTAATGGGCATTATCTTCACCAAATGAGCCCTCGGGCCTTAGGATGTATGCTAGTTTAGCATCTCATTCTACCATGAGAGACAATGACAGTGACAAAACTTCCCAGTTTTTCTAACAATTCATTAGTCTTAGAATCACTTGCCCGTGAAGAGTTTGCAGGTAGTGAAGAACTAGAATTACCATTAAAGGGAAAAGGTAGAATAGAGAAAGAAAATTATTTGATCACAAGGTAGAACAGATAAAACATAAACATCCTGAAGGCTTTATTTTTAGCCCTCTAAATCTAAATGTTTAATTAAAATGTTAAAGCTAGCCCAATCAGAGGACTTGTGCCAGTATTATGCTTGAATACAAACCCCTGGCATTTCAAAGAATATGCATATGTGTCCAAGTGTGCATCTGTTTGAAAAATTGGGCCAATGTGGAAAATCCTATTACAAAAAAAAAAAACAAAAACAAAAAAACACCAATGGGGAGTTCTTCAGCTCATGCGAACCACTGCAATTCTATGGACAGCAATGGATCTGTACAGACTTACACCAGCTGAGGATCTAATTTCATATGCCTTACAAAACTGATGTAACTTTTTCCATAGCTGCTCAAGAGTTTCTATACTCTCGTGGGGATCAACTCCACCAGTAGATCAGCAGGTGCTGAGTTTGCTTTGTATCTGATGTTCAGTCATACAGAAGGATACTGGGACATGTGCCAGTCTGACCCACAGAGATTCCCCTCTAGTAAGGCTGTAGGATTCATGTGTTTTCTACTTTAGTCTAATGGGAGGTACGTGTTTCTTTGAGAAAGCAAAAACCTTTCTTCAAGATAGCGAAGTGAGAGCCTGAGCTGGACCACAAACCCAGATGAGTGAGGATGATGGAAGCAGAAAAGGTGAACAGAAAAAGTTTTGCCAGGAATACACCTGAACTCCAAACTATGCAGAAAGACATCTCCCAATTTTTAACCGTTATTAGACTGCTGTGTAAAAAAACAACAGTTAAACTGCAGCTATCCAAAATTCACAGGTTCAAACACACCTTTGCTATTTTCTTTCCTAATGCAAATAGAGTTTTGCATTAGAAGGGACCAATGCACTCAATCCTCTCTTACACTGAACAATGAAAGGGCCAGATCTGAGAATTACCCACTCTCCTGAGAGGCAGAGAATTGTCAAATGAAGTAATCTCTGGGGAGAATTAAGCAAACTACTCTAGTTTTGCAAAGCTACAAGCTGTACAATCACAACTTTGAAATTAATTCATGGGAGGATACACTCTTAGACTGATATTTTTCTCCTGGCCATTATAGAACTTTGGTGAGAAGGGAGCAGCAGCCCTTCTGAGGAGCAAGTTTATTTGTAAAAGAAGAAAAGGAATCTTTTCCATTAATTCTGAAAGAGCTACTTCTGTCTCTTTTGTAATAACTAATTATTTAATGAGCATAAGAGATTTCAATGGCTAAATGCAAAGCACTTGCAAATTCTGCCAGGCTAATCAAGACGTTTCCAAAACACCAAAAACAGGAAGTTCCTAAAATAAATCACTTAGCACATTTACATCTCAAATTAGAACATCTGGAAGAAAAAGACTATGCCTGATGCCAAAACAGACCTTGTGTCCTACCACTTTCCACCACTACCACCACCCCCCCTTCTTCATTTTCTTCAGCGTTTCCTTAGAACAAACCCTGATCCAGGTGCAAATGCTCAATTCACAAGGAATGCAGTGAACATAAAATTACCGTAGGTTTGGCTGCTAGTAAATCCCTGCTGTTACTCACCATTGGAAGTTGTGCTGGAGGCAACAGCTTTCTCACTGACATCTGTTCGACTGGAGCATTTCACGATGGAATTCTCCACTTTTTTCTTCTCCGTTGTGGTTGAGCTATGGGACTGTGCCTCCATGATGACTTCTCATTACTTCAGCTCTCCTTGTACTAATACCTGAATGAAACAAAAGAGCCATAAAATTTAAATAGTATGTGAAAGCTTAGACCAAAAACTCTCACACATCTCTCACCTGAAGAAGAGCCTGCAGCAAAACTGAATTAGCAGTCCACAGGCCATTTCTGGATGCCAATCAAATTATGTGTGCATGCATGAATTCCTGAGGAATTTAAGGAAACACTAACACAAAAAATAAGTATGTTTGCCTTTAAAGAGGATCACAAACCACTACACTGCATGATGGGTAAAGTCCATTTTTTTCAAGCCTGAAGGATTTTCATGGACACGGGGGAGGAAAGCCAGTATTTTTCTCTTATGTCCAGAGCACTTTGAAACAGCTCAAAAGAAATCAAGACAGACCTTCATGTTGACTAAAGAAGCCAAATATTTAAATTTCAACATTCACACTATCCGAACACCCTGCAGCAAGAATTCCCTTGTCTATCCCTACACCTTGTCCTACTCATGTAAACATCTCTCACTTTGTTTGTTCAGAAATCTAACTCAAACAAAAGTGCATTGGAGCAACAACCTGAAAACCACAGGGAAAGGCAAATATTATTGCTAATGGCAGATAATGAGATCACTTTTCTTTGTATGAACACACTCAAAATTGAAAACTCTGCAGAGGTGTGTGTCTGGTTATTATGCCTTTCCTGGATGTTCTCAGCGTCATCTCCAGCAATTCATTAATTTCATACCCTGAAGATCACTCCTCCTTATTCTCAGAGCTTTGACATTCCTGCCAAGAAGCCCACAAGCTTCTGAAAGGCTTTTGTGCAGCAGTGTATCCACACTGGGCCCCAAGATCTCAAAGATCTCAGGCTCTGAAGAATGCAAGTATCTCCATGCACTGGTCTGAAGATTAACTTGATGCACGCCAGCCTGTCCAAGTCAGCTTTACACCAATAATGTACACAAATCATGCATACACCATGCTTAGAACTGAAGTACTTCAGTAGTTTGAAAATAATCCTATCCATAAACAAGATAAAGTAAAAATAGGGTTTTCAGCTCCGAGCAGCACTGCAGTCATTAGTTAAAGGAGTCTGAAACGGAAGGAAGTCACACTGTTCTAGAACAACATCTCAATGAGTAAAAAAACTACAGGCTTCAAAACAAGCCACAAAGTAAACCATAATGAAGTGCAATTACACTAGCAACCTGTTTCCCCAGTTCTGACAGGCAAAAGAACCCAAACCAAACCAAACAAACAAACAAAAGGAAAAAAGGAGAAAAAAACACTAAAAAAAAAAAAAAAAGTCTACAAAGCCAATTTATCACAAACACAGCTGTCTAGTAAACCTTCCCCTTCCCACCTCCCTAGTAGGAGTTCTTTTTAATAGCACAATAAAACACTCCAAAGCCTCATTGTTATATAGTGAGGATCAAAGAAGAGCCCAATCACTAAATGAATCATTATTTAGCTAAGCAGCACAGCCAGAAAATAGGACGAGATATCAGAGACTCTCTGCCACTGACTGGTCTAGCCTGGCTCCATATTCTTCTTCCCAAGATCCTTTCTTGCTAACAAGAAGGAATAACAAAGCTCTGCCTACCATGACAGTGTACTTACATGAGTACCTTCAAGATCTACCTATGAAAGTACTATAAACATTAGTATGATCTCCAAAACAACTTCCCACTAGAACATGAAGGGGAATGTCAGACACCTTCATATGAAGGAGAGATCTAGCAATCCTCAACTTGCAGCAGCCCTCACTTGTACCCAGATATGCACAAACCTCCTTGAGGAGAGATCTTATATAAGCTTTGTAAATAGCACCTTTCCAAATTTCTCACATGCTTTCTCTCATTTTACCCTTGTACACTGCATACATCCACAGCTTTGGCCAGTTACCATATAAACCCAGCTTTTCAGTCCCCTACATTGGCAGAAACTGGGAGGATGCTGGCATTGCTGCCAAGTTCTTTACTCCACACTGACCACAACATGCTCGTTTTCTCTGTACAGCCCTAACAACATAACTACCAAAATCTGCCTCTATCCAGCCTCTGGACACTGTGTAAGCAAGTCTTTGTGCTCAGACTACCTTCCTTTGAGATATTTGATATTCTCTAAAAATCATTAACTCTCTATGATGTCTCCAAAGGATTTTTAAAAGCTATACGTTTTCAGCTGTGGTTATTTTTCTTGTGTCTGCTATTCAGATGGCATTTTCATTGACATCAAAGAGTTTGATTGTCTGAAGCTTGGAGGGGGAAGCTGCAGAATTTGTGCCCCATTTTCTTCTGTCCTCTCAGTTCATAAGCCTGTTTCTTTTGCCTAGAAGCCATGAAAGGAAACAATTATGCTCCCTACTCAAATAGAAAGGAAGCAGTCCCATATGCCACCCCCATTTCACAAGGCCAGAGGAGCAGCATGAAACATTTGGGCAAAGGTCACAAAAATGATGACAGGTATCTACAGCAGTTCCACCACCTCCTGGAGATGTCTGTGCAGATGCGAGCAAGGAGCCCTCACTTATCTCCACCTCCTTCCCCTCTCTGCCATGGCAGGACAGGACCTCTGTTACAATCTGACCCTACAAGTGCTCAGAAAAGGAAGAAGATGAAGGCATAGTGAGGAGTTACCACTGCCTTAATCTCCTAAAAAGCATCCTTGGGATTCAGGAGCAACAAGTGGCTGCTCTGACTGACATCCACCCATTCTCTTGACTATTTTTTTTTTTGTTTGCTGACCACCTACCAACGAGACTTTTCTGGTGTTTTGGGATTGTTTTCTTTAATGGAGGAAGACTAGCAGACATAATTTCATATTTCCCTCCAGTCTCTATCACTTTCCTGCTTTATGTTACCTAGTGTGGATGACGGTACTGAACAGTTGCTTTACGTTGCGGCTTAAAGTTAATTTTTGGTCAGAAAACTGCAGAATTGGCCATGAGCTAATATAAACATCTGTTCTTGGTACCTGTTCTGCTTCACGTCTGCTTGGTTTACCCACAGACGGCTGTTTTTATTCATGTCAGCATGGAAGAGGAAACACCACAGGAATAAACTTTCTTCCTTGGCTCTGCACCCTGCTCCACAAGGTAATGGCCCCAGCACATTCCCTCCCGTGCCTTCCTTCCTCTGCCTACACACACACGTGTGGCAACTCTGTCTGCAAGAATTACAGCAGCTCCAGTTACACTCCAGTGCCTTATCAACTATTTGGTGGTATGCATGGCTGGGAAAGTAAGGAAAGCCAGGAGAGATGGCAGGAGTAGTAATTAGAGATAAGTGTTTTGGTATGTTTTGCCAAGAATGCCCAATAGGGAAGCAGTCAACTGGAAATTAACACGGTGGCCCAAAAATTTAATTTTTTCGTGAAGATGAACTTGAACCCAAGCTGGAAATACAAACCAGACATACATGCCTTCTAGACTCATTCTCCTTAATTTTAACTGTGGCTTTTATTCTGCGTCAGAAATTGTGCTGAAATATGAAAACTGCAGTGTAAAAAAAAAAAATTAAATAAAATGAAGGTGAAGATTTTTCACTGGCTGCTAACCCCTATCAGAATGCAGTCTGAAAATCAGCTAGTCTGACACAAATTCACATTAAAATATGAAGTAGTTTGTATGTCAGCATACATGGCTCTCCCCAGTGTGTGGGTCAGCAAGTTCCCTGTTCCTGCCCCCAGGCTTTAGACATTATGTATTTGTTCTGCAGCAAGGAGCTCTGCTTTCAAAAAGACCAGAAAGCTCGATTCTGTCACCATGTCTATGAGAATAAATAGCAAGATAATGCTGTAAGAGTATATGGGCAAAAGCCTGAATTTTCATAGGTAAACAGAGGGATAAACATTCCTTCCTGAAAGCAAACATTCATGTTTTTTTCCCATTCAACCATGCTTGAACCCTCTGTAATTTCCCTAAAGCCTGAACCCACTGCACAATTAACTCCAGATCCCCATATCAAACCTAATCCCTCTCAAAACAGCGACCTGCCTGCAGATGTATCTCTTCTCTTTAGACCACGAATGTAAACTTTCACCAATTCCATATTAATCATAGAATCACAGAATGGTTTGGGTTGAAAGAGTCCCTAAAGATCATCTAGTTCAAACTCCCCTGCATGGGCAGGGACACAGCTAAATTGGAGGAATTTTAGGAACAAGCTACTGGAATTAACTAGTTCAATGAGGAAAACTCTCTCTCTTAAAGTAAGTCTCAACAAATGACAATATGTTGGAAACGTATTTTGAACAAAAAATTCTTTCAAGCAAACTGAAATTATGTAATTTCCCATCCTTATGTATGCTGGTCATAAAATTGTGCCTCAAAGGAGTAAAAATTACTATGTTAATATACTGGGGAGAAAAAAAATAAATTGTTCATTTACTCATAGTGACAACTAACCAAAGCCAGTGCCTGAAGAGCAGTAAACATGACCCTTTCTGACCATACCCTTTGATTTTCCAAGAAATCTTCAGCTCTGTGGTCCTTCTCCTCTCTGAATTACTTTTTAAATCATTGCATTTATATTGTGTTTGTCTTAAAGACCAAACCATGCAAACCTTCATTCATAGAATAGGCTCACTGACTTCTATAAGACTACCTTGTTGAGTCCAAGTGCCTGGGTAGAAATCAGCATCTTAATTCTCTATTTGCACGTTAAACTCACGTATGTTCCTTGCAAACCTAAACCTTCCTTTGCCTTTATCTGTAATATCTTTAAGGGATTATCTTTTAACAGGTTGGGGTTGGGGTTTTTTTAATATAAAAAAAATCCTTCCCTGTTTTATTCAGTGCTTCTGTAATAGTATTCAATTCATTAACAAGTGGTTTGCATCCACTGCGAAGAGCTGTCTGAAATAGCAGTGTCACAGCATTCATCATCATTACATCAGCAGTAGGGAAGTTCATACTGATTGCTATCAGCACTGAGAGTGCCCCAATCAGTGTGCAAGCAAACATAGCATGTTTAATTTTTCAGAAATGACTCTGGGTAGTTAGGGTGTTCATAGGTACTACTTTGATCCACACTCCTGGAAGCAGCCTTTGGGGATAGACTGCATCTTGAACAACACAACTCTACAAAAGTGAAAAAAACAAGCGGAGGCATGAAGAACAATCAGGAAATTACAGCCTCTCTCAAGCATAAAAACCCTTTATCAATTTTATCAAAACCAGCTACACCGTTCCTTGGGATTATTTAAGGATAAAAAAAAAAAAAATCTGTCTTGTTCAGATACATTCAAATGCAGAATTTACATGAAACAATCTTATGTTGTTACATAGGAGCTATCTGACACTGATTTATTAAGGCTTGATTTAACCTCCAAAATCCACCTAGATTTCAATGTTGCTTGCCATCAAACCTGATGGCAAAGCTGCACTGACAGTTACCCCTCACAGTACT